>CM024241.1:5316044-6711134 GCA_013421045.1 Propylea japonica
AATCTCAAGGGATCATCTGACCAAAAAACAGATCGCGTTGATCATTCGCTCGCCACCGCGGCAATCATTAGGGAGTTGCCACTGTGAAAACATGTTTCTGTTTTTTTTTCATCCCGAAAATGCTTGCCGCTATAATAACTCTCAATAGGGTTGACAGGATAAGCTTCGCCGGCTGGAAATTCCGCAAAGCGTTCAAATCCATCTTCGATTCGAAATTTGAGGAACGGATTGAACTCGTGTAATCCCGCCCTAATGCCGTTTTTTGCGAGAGGCCGTTCTGGGGCGATACTTCAAGGGCCGCTGGTTTTGCTCAATGGGATTTCCCGAGCCGGCGGTGCTTGATTTTCGCGAAAACAGCACCCTTTTGATCATCTTCCGAGGTAATCATCGTGAATGTTTCTCCATCGGTGACTGCGCCGGGTTATTAATTTGGATTCGAAAGGATCCCTTTTATTTCTATTTATGGTCAAAGAGAACATCGTTGTGGTTTTCGAGTTGGAATCAATGCAATGATGTAGTTATTAATGAAAACGTGCAATAGATACGAAGATGTATTGATATCTAGTTAGCCTAGACCAGTGCCACGCATGAACAAAATATGCGATACTATAGCAACGAAAAATAACTCAGTGGAAGTGTTATGCCCGTACTCATAGTCGATGCTCCGTCGGATCTCAATCTCATACTCAAGCCGTTCTCGGCGGAGACGAGCTCGCATGCTTAGCGACGACCGTATCTCATAAAAAAACCTTCGGCAAAAACTCGGCGGAGAATTCGAACATCGTAGAATCTGGTTATTTCCACTTTTTTTCTGTGGTTATCACTGCTGAGTTGTCATGGAGATCCGCCATTTACATTTGAAATTTGAATATTGACAATTTGTATGACATTTCGACATTCGAGCACGTCTCAAGGTTGGTCGGTACTGAGCATCGACGAAGTATTGCTTGAGTACTATGAGATGAAAAGGAATGCTTGAGAACTGCTTGATTACGAGAACTGACGGAGCATCGACTATGAGTACGGGAATTAGTGTAAAGTTGAAAAAAAATTAATTAGAGTTACGCATAAAAATAAAAAAAAATGAGAAATGCTCTGAGCAGGTGCTTTTGAGCGTTCCTTCATTGGTGGAGCAATAAGACTATCACCTCGAAGTTAAGATTTAATAGCAGATATGTGTCTGTTTTATGAATTATTCAGAAAATGAAATACATATGTAAAAAATAAATAATTAATAATTTGAAATTTTGCACGAACATTTAGTATACCAGTCTTGATTTATAAAATTAATTTCACTCGAATCGGATATCCTGTTATGGAATTATTTAGATTCTTCTTTTCCATATTCCAATTGATTCTTTTATGGTTCTGTTAATACTATGGCCACAAAATTTTGTATACACATTCAGTATATCAATCTTAATTCACAAAATAAATTCCTCTCGAATAGGATATCGTTCCAGTTCATGACAGGATGGTGATTGTAATAACATTCGTTTCGTTTGTTCACGTTTGTTTTTCATCGAGCATGATCATTTTGATAAATTCCAATCATTCATCGTGGCACATTTTTTATGTGCCACGTTATTTCCAGCTCAAATGAAGGCAAGGAATAGCTTAACGGGATTTCCCGAGCCGGCGTTGCCTAATTTTCGCGAAAACAGCAACCTTTTGATCATCTTCCGAGGTAATCTCGTGAATGTGTCTCCATCGGTGACTGCGCTGGGTTATTAATTTGGATTCGAAAGGATCCCTTTCATTTTCTGTTATGGTCAAACAGAAAATCGTTGTGGTTTTCGAGTCGAAATCAATGCAATGATGCAGAATGTAGATATTAATAAAACGTGCTCTAGGTAGGGAGTTGGAGCATCAGTATCAAACCTTTGACGGTATTGAACTATAGTACATCAAAGAATGATTGACATACATCCCTGGCAGCACAGCAGTGAAAAATCGAAGTTAATAATAGCCCATTCATTAATTTTTATTTGAGAAATTCAAGCTGCTGTTGGACTGATTAATTTTCTCAGAAGAAAAATATTTGGCAACTAAATTCTGAAACACTTCAATTTTGTTTCATTTTTACCAAATTTCTATACACTTCTGAAGGATTTTTTGTTGTACCTTGTGTCATTCCCATCAACCCTCTAAGTTTCTTGAATAGGGTCATATGTTACTTTGTAACGTGGTTTTCTCGTGAAACTTACCTCGAGCGCCAGCTATTCCTTTTTCTTATAAGGGAGCAGGGCAGCTGCTAGTCAGAGACAGAGTTCTTCGTTATCTAAGACATTAGCGATAACAGAGAAAATCAGAAATAGAGTAATTTACACAATTTATTCAGATAGCGAAAATAGTTAACAAAAATCCAGTGATATAAATGCGCTATATGAAAATAAATACAAAATAAAAGATTGGTCAGTCATTTTGTTCCTGACCGCGAGCACTTTCATAAAACAACAAATTTTTTTTCCGGTACGAGTCAGCCAGAATAGAAGGTGGGTTAAATTTAAAACGGTGAATTCAAATATATGACAATATCAGGAAAACAGGGATAAAAGGGGTCAGTATAAGAGTGCACAACGGTTATATTTGTCTGATATTCTTTCAGTCCTAGAATTCACCACGTAGTCTCCACTTTGCTTGTTTCTCGTCTAACAGGTTGGGTTTGGCCAGGTGAAATTAAGAGGTTGACCAGGATATGTCGAACGTGCTACAGCATTGGTTCGGTTATGCCTTCGGTCTGACCATGGGTATACACGCCATGAAGGACAGACTAACTACAGGCACTAAGGATCAGGACAGAGCAGGATTGTTATTCGGTTGAACGTACTATAGAATTGGTTTGCATCAGCCTTCCGGTCTGACCATGGGTATACAACGCCATGAAGGAAGACTAACTACAGCACCGGTTGTACGACAAACGTACTATAGCAGTGGTTCGTTTTGGCCCTCCAGTCTGACCATGGGTATACACACCATGAAGGACAGACTAACTACGGCACCTGGACAAACTAGGAAAGGTATTGTTCGGAATCTGACGGAACAGCTATTTTAGGTAAACTCAACGAGGATTAAAATAGGACTGCAATAAATCGGCTCGGTACTTACAATTCGCTTGCACTAGCACTCACTTTAAAAAGGTAGCAAAATCAGAAAATTCGGAAGCTTAGAAAAATCTAGAAACGTTTAGAGCAGAAAATAATTCGGAACTAATAACCGGTGGAGGGAAACCCCGCCTTTTATAATCTTCCGGAGGGGGGTGGAGAGGTAGGCGCAGAAACGTTAAAAATTTAAGGAGTAGTACCTCGGTAAAACATCTTCAAACTGGCTTATCTTCGTATATGCAAAACGGCGTTATCTGCGATCGGCGTTGTTCTTGCGGACGTTCTATTATGTTTTCTATCTGATGAAAACAAAATCAATCGCAGAATGTTCGGTTTTTTCGATTGTTGTGAATCAATTCTGAACGGAATAAAAGTTCACGAATTTAAAATGAAAACTCGATAAATTATTTTAAAAATGAAGATCAATTTCTCAGTTATGAAATTGAACTTCATTACAACTTTTTAAGAATGATCTTTGTATCTTCTTTACAGGCGTGCAGAAATTCTCAAGAAAGAAATGTTTTTTCAAAACTTAAGAAAAGCCTTGAGCAGGTGCTTTTGAGCGCTCGTTAATTGGTGGAGCAATGAGGTTATTATCTGAATATTTTGTATAGAACTTGAGATTGATACTGAATATATAAATGCAGAATCTCAGCATGATCGAAATAATATTCTGGACATTCAAAAATTGAGATATGTAAAAACTTTGCCAAATAAATTCTATGGTTCTGATGATAAGATCTTCTTGGAATATACTGAATGTTCATGTCATTTAGTATAAACAATCTTCATTCAAAAAATAAGTTTTTTTTTAAGATAGTGCGATCTTGGAATTATGCATGAACATTCAGTATACGAGTATCTATTCACAAAATAAATCTCACTCGTATAGGAAATCTTGTTATAGAAATATGACGTTTATTCTTTTCAATGTTTCCTTTGCATTTCATATGGTTCTATTCACACTATGGCCATAAAACTCTGCATGAGACTTACTATGAGCATCTTTCAGTTGGCCACAAAATTTCATTTCGATTGATTCCGTTTTGAGATATTGAGGAACAAAAATTTTGAATGGCCATATTTTTTGGAACATCGATTTGGCTGGTTGACGAACATAACCTAGGCATTTGGGGACAGTACTCACCCTGAAAATATCAAGTCTTTAGGACAGTCTCTTCTGAAGTTATCGTGCTAACATCCGGACGGACGGCTCCACGGACAGAATTCAATTGACCCAAAATTCGTTATCAGGGAACCCTATCGTTTGAGACCATTTTCGGCTCAAAATTCGAAAATTACAGACATTCGGGCAAAATCATATAGCACTCGTTTAAGTAGAATAAGCGCTCAAAAAAACTTATCAATTTATTATATTAAAGTGAAAAAATCTTCTTCGGCGCCAAACTCTCCAACCCTCCACCAGCGTCACGATGTGGATACGAGTGGAGTTTGTGACACGGAATATAGAAAACTTTTTCATCTGTTTATTCCGACATGATTTGCTATTCATCATACCGTCTCATTCGGAATTAATCCCGGAGTTTTAGACACACGTGGCGCCCCAGAGTTACGTTTCCGACCGACCACTCTCGAAATATTTCCATATTGCTACGGGAATTTTTCTTCCTTTTGTTGGGACGGCCGAGGAAAACTGGCTGACATCCCGGCGCATCTGAAAATCCGACTTTCTCGGTCACGGAGCCTGGTAAATTTTCTGTGGCTTTCCGGACATTATTGTTTTTTTCCTAACTCTTCACTCGAGAAAGATTAATGTGGGGATTTTATTTATTTCGAGTATGCACTCAGACTGTAGTGGAGAGAGCAGCTTATCCTGGAAAACATATGAATATTCATCTTGAAACTTTATGGAAAAGTTGAGGATTTGCTCGAGTTTTCAGGCTTAATGATTAGGCAAACTCTTTCAGGTGCATTTTAATATAAATATGTGTGTCTCTGTAGGTACTAGGTTTCTCACTATAATTTGACCCCCCCTTTAACTTTGTTACTAAGGGAGATATAAAAAAATGTTTTGCATGAAAGTTTCACGAAATGAACGGAGGTTTTTCGATATGAGTCCAGAAACTGAAATATATGAAGGGTGGCCAACATATTGATGGCAACTTCATTTTTTCAAATGGAACAACATTTCATGTTTGGCTAGCTCTTTTTCCCCTGATTTCGAATATTTAACATGTGTTGGTCTACCTATCTCTTTTATTCTGAGAACCACAGAGTTTCAAATTTCAAGAACCACCTGCCAAGATCTGTAATCATTTTACAAGTGCGTTTACTGAAAATGCTCATTTTTGGAGTTATAATAACGTCAATGGGAAGATACACAAGGTTGAACAACATTGAATGCAACTAGATTTTTTCAAATGGGACACCTTGTCCTGTATATTCTTCCTTTTTTTGATAGGCTATTTCCCCCTGATCTCAAATATAAAGGCGTGTGGATGTGCCTCTTCAATTTTCAGAGTTTCAAAGTTTTGAAATGATGACATCGAATAAAAAAAGATGTGAAATACCTACGAAATTCTTTATATCCAAACAATTTACTTAAAAGTATTATTTCAGAATGAATACTTAACAATTACTTAACAATGAAGAATGATAATTATGGTAGTATGGTAAGAATAAAATCAACTAAAGAAATAGCTTCATTCAATACACATAGTTTATAGAGTTGTGTCAAATTGTTTAGACTATTTTCGATAGCATTATTATGGCTCTGATTCAAGTCAGAAATTAAAGCTTCTAATCATTACAATATTATCATTATTATCTATGTGCGTTGACGGATTAGTTCCGAAATATAGGTTTGAAATTGGTTGATTTTATATCATTAATATTATTCTCCGCTTCCATTGATTGTCATTATTGCTGGAGTAAATTTTTTCCTTCAGGAACGGCTATGAAAACATGTCCAACGGTGTCAAATCTGGACTATTTGGTGGCCATAAAATGGGTGCGCCATTACCAATCCAAAGATCAAATTGGCCACTTAAATAATCTTCCAAAACGCTATGCCAGATGGTTATTGAAATTTGAAACTTTGTGGTGCTCAGAAAAGAAAGATAGACCAACATATGTTACATATTCGAAATCATGGGAAAAAGAGCTAACCAAATATGAAAAATATACAGGGTCTTCCATTTGAAAAAATTAAGTTGCCATCAATATGTTGGTCACCCTGTATATATTTCAGTTTCTGGACTCATATCGAAAAACCTCAGTTCATTTCGTGAAACTTTTATGCGAAACATTTTTTTATATCTCCTTTAGTAACAAAGTTGAAGGGGGGGTCAAATTATAGTGAAAAACCCGGTACCTTGAAATATTCAGCATATTTCGTAATTAAAGACGAAACTACAGGGTGGCTGAGACCAAGTGTTACCAAGTGAAACCTCTGTAATTTTTTGTAATTTGATTATTTTTCATTGAATTTTCGTGAAATATGTAAGGAACTTTTCGTCTTTAATTTCTTGGCTTCATTTTTATGAACATTATTTTTGTATAGAAAATAATCATATTCGTCACATGAACGGAAGTCAAAAAAATTTTACTCGAATCGGAAGTATAGGTTTTCCTTTTAAGTTGGTCTATTAGACGTTTTAGGAGAACTAGTGCGAACGCGAACGGAACCAAAATCAGCAGTCTCATAGTAAAGACTCCATGCATTCATGTGGTATATTCAGTATTTTGATACATCGTGAGGTTTTTCGAAGATATTGCTGCGAAAATGTGAAACTCAAATTGAAATATTTCGAGATTTTCAAACGGCAACCCCATACTTATTTTACAGCATTCGATTCGAAATGAAAAATGAATGGCAGTCTCCTCTTACACTAATTATTTATTTGGATAGTTTTCGAATGAGATGAAAAATACTGAAATTTTTCAATATTTATAGTTCATGATCTATGGTTCTGTTCACGATGAAATGGTTCTAAGATTATGGCGTGAATTGTTGAAGTAGATTCTATGGTTGAAATCATAAAAAAGTATTCGATGATCATGGATGTCATAGAAAAAATTTTACCCATATTATTCAAACACGATTCGGGTTGTTTTACAATTCACGGGAATGCCAAAAAATTATTGAAACGACCTGTAGGACCTTTAACAATCGTTATTCACATTTAGCACGAATGATCGGAAAGAATTCCAAAAATTGTTTAGGCTTTCTGTAATCCTGGCCCTATGTTCATGACCTCAACAATAGGATTCATTCCGATAATTCACTTTATAATCACACAGCATTATGTCTATTGAACATGACTATAAAAACTGAAAAATTTCAGTATTTTTCATCTCATTTGAAATCTGTCAAAAATAAATCATTAGTGAAAATAAGGCCAGGATTACAGAAAGCCTAAACAATTTTGGGAATTTCTTTCAAGTCATTCTTGCTAAATGTGAATAATGATTGTTGAAGGTTCTACACCTCCTTTCAATATTTTTTGGCATTTCCCGTGAATTTTGAAACAACCCGAATCGTGTTTGAATAATATGGGTAAACTTTTTTCTATGACATCCATGATCATTTGAATACTTTTTATGATTTGAACCATAGAGTCTACTTCAACAATTCAAGCCATAATCATAGAACCATTTCATCGTAAACAGGACCATAGACCATGAACTATACCTAAATACTGAAAAATTACAGTATTTTTCATCTCATTCGAAAACTATCCGAAATAAATATTAGTGTAAGAGGAGACTGTCATTCATTTTTCATTTCAAATCGAATGCTGTAAGATAAGTATGGGGTTGCCATTTGAAAATCTCGAAATATTTCAATTTTGAGTTTCACATTTTTGCAGCAATATCTTCGAAAAACCTCACGATGTATCAAAATACTGAATATACCACATGAATGCATGGAGTCTTTACTATGAGACTGCTTATTTTGGTTCCGTTCGCGTAAAAAACAATCGAGATATTGCATTTCCAAACTGGCAATGCAAATGTCAAAAGTTTCAGGAATTTGTGAATAACTTGGCAACAGTGAATAGCAGAGAAATTTTTTTAGTGGATTATACTGCAAATTTGGTATTGAATCGATATATAAATGAAAATATTGGTAGTTCCATTTGAAATAGGAAAGTAGATATGCGTTTGAGATAGACGTGGCAACACTGTCGACTTGAAAATATTTTAAGCGAAGAGTTCCTTCACCCCCAAGGCTGCAACAAAAATTTCAGAACGAATATTCACCAGTTCTCCTGAAACGTCTAATAGGCCAACTCAAAAGGAAAACACTGTATATTCTAGTGTAGATAATAGAACATTGAGGTGATTATATTCCACTGTATTGTGCCATCAGAGTGTAACTTAGTGAAAAGGAGCTTCCTCCTCCGCACAGAATACACTTGTCCATATCTGTTGAAGCAATCATCATCATATGCTTTCTAAGGCGGCAATGTACTGCTAGAGAGCCTCTGATGAGCTGTAACTTATTATTTCTAAGATTATTTATTATACTTTTTGGATCATTGTAGATTTTTCTTAGAATCATCCGTTCCCGGAAAATTCCTCCAGAGTGATTTTCATTCAATTCCATCCTTCTTCGAAAACTCTTTTTAGTAGGTTCATTTACCTATACCATAGATGGGGATTTGTGTTTCCTTCCTGGTTAGTGCATTAGTCTCTTTTTTTACTTGGATTCCTAAGTGACGAGGAACCCAGACTACAGTTTTATTCAGCACTCTATATTTCCTCCATATTCCAGTCACTCAGACATCAACTGTGAGTTGTGTGCTCGATTGACCCCCTTTGGCTCTCATTATTTGATTTAGTCTTCCATTGAAAGCCTTGCATGATGACCGACCGTGAGCTTGCAGAATTTCATTCCATTCTCGAACAAGAGCTGACTTCGATGCATCAACACTTTCGTATTTTTAAGTGAACATCTTACACTCCAAAATGGAGCATATGGAGAAATCCATGGGATTCAAGTCCGGTGAATAAGGTTGCCGTTCTTTCGACGAAATCAGCCTTGAAACGCAATTTTGTGAAGAAAACTCAGTCGCTTTGGCTCTGTGTGATGGTTCCGAGTCCTGTTGGAATGTCCACTGTTTCGTACTAAAGTGTTTAAGTGGCCAAGGTAGCAAAGCTTCGTTAAGGATCTTTTGGCGCTACTCCTTTTTTTTTACACTAGGTTTGTTCCAACAGCTGACTTTTGTACGGTAATTTGACGGTCACGAAACTGTTAGTAAATCGATCTTATGCGCACGTCTAAACTTTGACCGTACAAGAACCGTCCAAACAGTACTTGCTCCAGACCAGGGATCGAAATGACGATCACAAAACCATTCCACTCACGGTCCCGAAGCAGGATGGAACAAAAACGAAACCGTTCTCAAACGATACATTTTCAGTTGGAACACATTTTTATCTATTGCGCAGAATCCTGACGATCATTGTACGGTCAATTCTTGAGTTGGAACAAACCTGACTCCCTGTTCGATGAAAACCAGAGGAGTGCGTCCATCCGCAGTCAGTGCAGCCTAAACCATAACAGAAGCTGGTGATTGCTTGCACATGGCAACTCTTGCGTCCAAATTATCGTTGAACTTCTGCTCTAACTAAACACGATCATTTTGTTTACTCACATACTGTCAATATTGAAAATTTCCTCATCAGAAAAAACATTGTGGAATCTCATCACGTTCGGCCAAGGCATTCAATGCTCGTGTTTTTTCAAGCCCAACTTTTTTTTCTCTGTGACTCTTGAACTTCTTGTATCTAAAGTAGGGCTTCAAGGGCAGTAGTTCCTTCTTCACTATGGTTTGAATGATTTATCGTGAAACATGCAGACATACTGCATTTGACGAGGATTTCGTTGGATTCGTTTCTTCACCTTTCGAATCACTTCTTTTGATATTGCTGTCTTTTTTAGGACCGCCTTTTTTAGGTTAAGCGATGCTACTAGTTTCGTTGTATCGAGTTATGTTACACAAACATTTTATTCGCATCCAAATGCTGGAGCTGGCGATTTATAATTGATTGTGAATTTCCAGCCTAATACAGTGCAATTACACTATAACGTTTGAATTCCATTACGAAGACATTTCAGATGATATGATATTCGGAGACAAAATGGTCTAACCCGCAGATTTTCCAGTTGAAAGTGATAAAGCCTCTAGGTTTCACTATTTTTACAATCAGTTTCTCCTCTAGTTAACTGTTCTTAATTTTTCATTTTGGCATTTTTCTTTTAAAATAATGCATAATACTTAAAGTCCATATTGCTTTTCTTTGTAGGATTAAGAATTAACATATCAATTTCTACGGAAACATCTATTCTTCTTCATTCAATATTAGCCTTAAGTTTTGAATCACCTTATACATAAACTCAGCCTTCACTTTCAATGCATTCTACGACCAAAATGTAAATTTTTTTTTTTTGCTTCAGTCATAGAATATTCGCAGTTGCACAATTTCACGGTCTAATGACAATCAAAGTCGACAAACGAATATCACAGGAATAACTGCAATAACGAGCAACAATTAAACGAAACAGCACTCGAATTTTAGCGTCAGTAAACAACAAATTATCCGGTTATACGTCGACCTATCCGAAATTCTGCCCGAAAAAAGCATTCTGGACGACCGGATTCGGCGTACCGGAATTCCATCCTGCAGTCATGTTTGATGCCCTCTTAGCGTTGTATTGAGCCGCATATATCTTGTTAACTGCTACCCATTTGCATATCAAAATATGAAAGGGTATAGGAATATAATGGATTAAGCCGTTCGTGAAATGGGCGGACCCCATTGTCGAGTACCTCCAATGTTCTTTTATGTACACACATACAGATGAGTTATCTCCTTGTCGGGCTTCTGAATTGCCTGCGAAACATCTACTGCTGTTTCCCTTTTGGTACCTGTAGCTAATTACTGTGTTGTAAGTGGGCTAATTTAACTGGGATAGTTAGAGCGGACAGGATCAGTAGAAACTGTAGATTTTCATCTCTAATGTCTTTGTGAAGAGGGTATTTCGAATGTCTAGATTAGAGACATTTGACCCAATTGGACCTCATATATGGTAACGAGAGCGAGTTATGGTCGTATTGAATTAGGTCAGTGGATTAGATCAAATAAATGATTTCAGAATTAGTTGCAAATGCATATGATGATTTTAAAGAAAATAGAGCCTAGAATCTCATACAGTAATCAAGCAGAATTCCAGATTCCTCAGCAATTCTCGAAAAGTTTTCAACAGTATCTAAGCTCACGAGAGCCCCGATAGTGTACTCCTTTGTGATTGCTTCTTCTCAAGAATTTTTATTATACATATTCTTTCTTATGCCACCACAAGGTTCTGGTCTTATTGAAGAGGTTGAAGAACCTTTCCTATGAGATTATCAGCCTCCTCAGACAGTAATAATTACTAGTGATATTTACAGTAGGTATTTAAGATTATGATCCAATTTAACATTGATTCATCTACAGCAATAGCAGATTCATTTAAACGCTGTTTAAATGGTTACAGGGGTTCCTCCCCTTCTGCTACAATCAGCTAAGATATTTCGCAATGGTGTTACGACAAATAATTCTTTTATGTACACACAATCAGATGAGTTTATCTCCTTGTCTGGCTTCTGAATTGCCTGCGAAACATCAACTGCTATTTCCCTTTTGGTACCTGTAGCTAATCACTGTGTTGTAATTGGGCTAATTTAACTGAGATAGTTAAAGCGGACAGGATCAGTAGAAACATTTAAGAAAGTTTGTCCAAATTGGATCTCATATAGGATAACAAAGCGAGTTATGATTGTCATATCATTTCAGTGGATTAGATCAAATAGGTGATTTCAGAATTAGTTGCAAATGCATATGCTGATTTTAAAGAACAATTTAGAACCTAGAATCTCATACAGTTATCAAGCAGATTTCCAGATTACACAGCAATTCTCGAAGAATTTTTCACAGTACTCTAGGCTCACCAGAGCCTCAATAGTGTACTCCTTTGTGATTCCTTCTTCTCAAGCATTTTTTATACGTATCCTTTCTTATATAGGTAGACCCCATTGTCGAGTACCTCCAATGTTTTTAAGTACACTCATACAGATGAGTTATCTCCTTGTCGGGCTTCTGAATTGCCTGCGAAACATCTACTGCTGTTTCCCTTTTGGTACCTGTAGCTAATTACTGTGTTGTAAGTGGGCTAATTTAACTGGGATAGTTAAAGCGGACAGAATCAGTAGAAACTGTAGATTCTCATCTCTAATGTCTTTGTGAAGAGGGTATTCCGAATGTTATGTCTAGATTAGAGACATTTTAGAAAATTTGACCCAATTGGACTTCATATAGGATAACAAGAGTGAGTTATGATTGTTTTGTTATTATTGCAAACGAAATAAAGATATGAAAAATCATTTCAGTGGATTAGATAAAATAGATGATTTCAGAATTAGTTGCAAATGAATATGCTGATTTCACACTACTCCAGGCTCACGAGAGCCTCAATGGTGTACTTCTTTGTGATTCCTTCTTCTCAAGAATTCTTTTATACGTATACTTTCTTATGCCACCATAAGGTTCTGGTCATATTGAAGGGGTTGAAAAAATTTCCTAGCGATATCGTCAGCCATCTCAGATAGTTATAATTATTAATTATATTTTCAGTAGTTAGTTTAAGATTCTGCTCTAATTGTACATTGATTCATCTTCAGCAATAGCAGCTTCATTTAAACGCTGTTTAAAGGGTTACAGGGGTTCATACCCTTCTGCTACAGAGATCAGCTAAGATATTTCTCATTGGTGGTACGACAAATAAAAGTTATTGTGTTCGTGAAATGGGCGGACCCCATTGTCGAGTACCTCCAATGTTCTTTTATGTACACACATACAGATGAGTTATCTCCTTGTCGGGCTTCTGAATTGCCTACGAAACATCTACTGCTGTTTCCCTTTTGGTACCTGTAGCTAATTACTCTGTTGTAAGTGGGCTAATTTAACTGGGATAGTTAAAGCGGACAGGATCAGTAGAAACTGTAGATTTTCATCTCAAATGTCTTTGTGTAGAGGGTATTCCGAATGTTATGTCTAGATTAGAGACAGAAAATTTGACCCAATTGGACCTCAAATAGGCTAACAAGAGTGAGTTTTGATTTCATTGTTATATTGCCAACGAAATGAAGATATAAAGAATCATTTCAGTGGATTAGATCAAATAGATGATTTCAGAATTAGTTGCAAATGTATACTCTGATTTTAGAGAACAATCTAGAGCTTAAAATCTCATACAGTTTTGAAGCAGAATTCCAGATTCCTCAGCATTAAAATTCTCGAAGAGTTTTTCACAGTACCCCAAGCTCACGAGAGCCTCAATAGTGTACTCCTTTGTGATTCCTTCTTTTCAAGAATTTTTTTATACTTATTCTTTCTTATGCCACCACGAGGTTTTGGTCTTACTGAAGGGGTTGAAGAATCTTTCCTAGTGAGATTGTCAGCTCCCTCAGACAGTTATAATTACTAGTGATATTTTCAGTAGGTAATTTAAGATTCTGATCCAATTTGACATTGATTGATCTTCAGCAATACAAGCTTCATTTCAACGCTGTTTAAAGGTTACAGGGGTTCATCCTCTTCTGAAACAAAGATCATCTGAGATATTTCGCATTGGTGGTACGGAAAATAAAAGTTATTGTGTTCGTGAAATGGGCGGACCCCATTGTCGAGTACCTCCAATGTTCTTTCATATACACACATATAGATAAGTTAGCACCTTGTCAGGCTTCTGAATTGCCTGCGAAACATTTTTGCTGTTTCCCTTTTGGTACCTGTAGCTAATTACTGTGTTGTAAGTGGGCTAATTTAACTGTGATAGGTAAAGCGGGCAGAATCAGTAGAAACTATTTCTTATTATCATCAGAAATATCATCATGAAGGGGGCAGATACTGTGAATGCTATGTCTAGATTAAAGGCATTTGGAAAAATTTGACCAAATTGTAGGTACCTTGTTAAGGATAACAAGAACGAGTTATGATTCTAGGTATTAATAGTTTAACAGAAAAATTAATGAAAAATTAAAATACCAAGATTCCGTTCATTTCAGACATTGAATAAAACATATTTTCCGCCGACCTCGAAATAAAAGGTGATTTTAATGTGTACGAAATTGATCATTAATGACCCATTTTAATGCTCAATTTTTTGGCTATTCTAATGTGCAATCCTTATGGCAACCGTTCACAAATTATTCAGAAGCACTATGAGAAATGTCAAAACTCTACTGGAACATAGATATGTACATAGAAATTTCATAATGTCAAAGGTAAGTCTCGTGCAGGATGGGAATGTATTTCAATAAAATCATATTGAGATCATCGGCAAAATCTTGTAATCAACTCGGTTATTAATCGAGCGACTAATGGTCTCGAACTATTAACGCGTTCGCTCGAAAGTATAGTTAACCATTCTTTACGATGTTTACATTATTAGAATATCATGCGCCAGTAGCCATTTGCCTCCATGACGTCACAAACTGGATGCAAAAATGGCTACCATGTCGTAAACCTCTCATTAAATAACCCTGGTTCTGAACTCGTTAAAGGTTATGTCGAAATTAGGGGATGCAACAAATTCCACTCCAATATTCAGCACCAATATTCGAGATTTGGTTGAACTCAAGAGCTCCCTTGAATCTTGTTAGTTATTGAGGTACACGGTATTGATACATAACCCTGGAAATTTCCTATTCAGCACCAGTTATTACGTTTCGCACACAATTTCGCAAATTTACTTGAAATCAAGCTGAACCTATTGAATACCAAACAATCTTAATATCGCCAAATATGGTTGTAATCGAAACAGCGACAGATTGTTGGAACCAGGAACATGTGATTTTATATTTGATTTCCTGGATTTGCTTCGAACACTCGGAAATCATTCCGAAAAACCCTTTCTCCTCGAACTGAAATCGTAAGAACTGAATAATGCATTTATTTGTTTCTCATTTGTAAACGTCAGTTTCCAAAAAACACAATATTAATCAAGGAAGTTTATTTTATCAAGTCACTAACTTGTAAAATTGACAGTTAACTTGTAAAATTTTTACAAGTTAGTAGTATTATTTACATTGAAAGTTGTCAAGTACTTGCTTCGAATTTCATTTATCCTTCTAATCTCAGAGTTCTGGAACAAAAGTATTTCTCTATAACGTTCTCAAACTATTCAAAAACGATATTCGTACCTTGTTTTATTCGTATCTATTTGTTTTCTTTTTCACGTACTTGCTTCTAATTCATTCATCCTTCTAATTTCATCAAATGTTTTAGTAATAAATGTATAAAAGTATTTAAAAAAGATATTCCTACCTTGTTTCATTTGGATCTGGCCTTTTTCGTCAGAAATTAGCAAATATCTCGAAAGACTTCCCTCTCGTAAAGCCACTGACAGTTGTCATAATTTCCGATGTCATAAATAATCATAAATAGCTTACGACATTTGCGACAAATTATTGAGATTTTTTTTGGAATTTATCTCACCTTTTTACAAACGAGAAACAAATAAATATAAAACAATACACGCAAGGTAACGGGTTTTTACTGGCTCAAGGAGGTAACTGACTCGCCTGCGGCTCGTCAATTATATTCTCCATTCGCCAGTAAAAACCCTCTTACCTTGCTAGTTATGTTATATACTAGGTATAGTACGCGTAGTCCTTGCATCAGTTGCATATATTTGAAACTGGGAGGAAAATTTGTTCATATTTCATCATGAATATATACAGACCTTCACTAACGAAGTGATTTGATTATATTGTTACTGTAAAGACCTATACCTATCAATTGATGATATTCTTGGAATAGGAAAATTATAATTTTAATTGAACAATTTTTCGGAAATATGTATATTCGAAAAATTCTTTCTGGAACAAGAGTGTTTTAACATGTCATCTATTTATCCTTTTTTTCTTCACCGCAAGAACTAAAATAAAATCAGATGTCAACTGGTATTTCAGATTTTATTCGGATTTTCATAAAAGTTCCAATACCTCTGGCGAAACAAGTTGTTTCTTTTCACGTGGTCTTAATTTTTCACTTTTGTTTACTTTTACGTTTTCGGATTCTTACTCTGGTAAACTCGATCCCTAACCTTCGCGTTCGTTTACCTAACCCGTGTTCGGAAAGTATACGGTGCTCTTAACTAGATTACTGACACAGGTTGATTTATCGTAAAATCGTAGAGTTACCGTATGCGCACTGCAGTTTAATTTTGTATTTTAAAATGAGTAGTTTCTTTGAATAAATTTCCTGAGATGCATAGACTATGAATCTCAGGAAATTTATTCAAATAAACTACACTGCATTAGAACGGTTGCAACGGTGAACATGCTCTACGAAATTATATTAGCTGTGCCTCTTTTCCTTTTTTAGGTGTTTTCCTCATACCTTTTATCAGATGAATATCAACCTTGAAGGATAGGTACTCTGTATCTGAACATCGTAACCTATAATCAACATACTCGTACAATTGAATCGAACTATTGCTACTGACAGAATTGGATATACCGAAATAATTAGATAAATTAGTAGTTTGTTGAGTGCTCTCAACTAATTCAGAATAGCCAATCAGCTTCATCCAAAGAGTGGTATCATCCAGAGGCAGCCATTTTCCATCGAATCGCATGATATACTGAAAACTGGACGTTAATTTTGTTGCAACGGTAAACATGCTTGACACAATGATGATTAGGTGTGCCATTAATTATACCAGCGAAATATCCACGCTGGTGAATCTCCTATTTGTAATTCAATCGGTGTGATGAGTTAACTTCGGTGTCCTATGCGAAACGCAATAACGGATGCTGAATGCGAGATTTGCAGGGATCTGTATCGAGGTCGCGTACGTCAATTGGCTTGGCGAATCCAAAAATCTAGACACCCTCTGGTGGCTAATTCCCGAACCTACTTTGTCAGTACTGTTTTACTGTTTAGTTTGGTTGTCTCGACTTACGAAGTGTTTTTTAGCATTATTTGGAGTATTTATATTGTGGTTATTGTTATATTGTACTGGATTTTGCAGCAGAAATATTGAGTCAAGAAAAATATCCGAAAAGGTATTTATATAAGTGCTTTCAAATGAATATATAGAGATTTAGGTTGAATGATTCTGTTTGGAGCTAAGTTTTTCAGTTCACGATTCAGAAATGTGATTTCATAGTTTTTAACTACTGGGTTGTGCATTAATTCATGAATATAATCAACAATAATCTAGAATTTTTTATAATAAAATTATTTTCAGTTACATCTTAGTGCATAATGAGTGAACAAATGGAAAAGTTCTTCTAATCGTATAAGAACAGTGCAGACTGTAACTGTTGTGTTTTCATTGTTTATCGACAAAAAGCAGGAATAGGACTATACATTTTCAAAGGTTTCCTAAAAAAATGCAGCATCAGTTCATATAACCAATGCCTTCGATGTACTGGAATAAGTTGATACAAGAAAGGCCTGGATAAACAAATTGTTGACAAACCACATATATCTAGGTGTTTCCCAGTTAGTAAAGCACTAGTTTGAAGGCAAGGTGCCATTATTTTTATGGAGCAAAACACACCATTATTAATTTTTTCATTCATTATGCCAGAAGAATCACACTTTTTATACACTTTATTTGATAGGGTTGAAATAAAATACTATTTAACTTAACTCCTTGTATTTATTTCCCTGTCAAACTATATATTATACGAATGATACATCTGTTACATTCTGTCAATACCTGTATTCACTTTCCAATCCAGTTATTATATTGTTATAGTAATCTCTCAACTTCAAGAGTCTATACCTCGTTCAACTACATCGGGATCTGAATACGTATTAGCCATCCATACACTACATCTCTTCCTTTCAACAATAGATAATTGTTAATTGACAGAGGGTTTCCCAAACTACTTTCAGTATCATTATGGTATTAGCAGCAGTTATTTATCGCATTATTTTTTTTAGCGGCTGTAGTAATTGACTATAACGAAGAGGTAGTCTTCTTTTGATAAAGGACCAATAACTACAATGCCCACCAATATTAGGAGCTTACAATTGAGGACACCTTTTATTATGCATCTTTTATTGGGTGCAGCCCCCAAATAATTGAAAACGGTATTCAAGCTCAAATAGTGCACCATTGTTCCTGTTGAATTATTGTCTATTTCGCCAAGGATTAGACTGAAGGAACCAATTTTTCACTTTATTTTTTTAACTTTATAAAACATTAACCACAATCCACTAATTTACTTTCAATATGTCCAATAAATATATAGATTTTCAAGAAAATCGTACAAAAACCTCTATCTCGCCATACTAATCTTCAAAATAGTAGGTACTGACAAACGTCAAAGTTTGTTTACAGTTCGCAGCGCCATCAACGTAAATTGGATTCGCCAATAATTCGCAAGATCCTGGAAAATTGTGTTGGCTAATGAGTTAAGCCAATTGACAGAAATTGGTGCTGGACTGCAAATAGACATTTTTTCCTTTTGTAATTCCGTGGAATAGGGTCTATTGACTGCAGCAATGGTACTCACCATAAAGATAAAGGGTTTTCCAATAAGAGGTGTTATTTTGAACAGCCCGGTATCTCGGTAAATTTCACGTTTGAAGCTTCCATTCACTGACATTTGACAAGTAGAAAGAAGTAGAAACCATAGATTATAGATTATAGAAAGATAGGAAACGGCCCTGCATTCGTAGTACTAAAAAACGACTACATTTTTTAGTTCACATTTGACCCAGAGATGGCACTGAAGATCAATTTTTATATAAAATCTGTAATTTTGATTAGAAATTATATAAAGAAAACTGTAATAATATTTGACGCGAAATGCGTATTCCCTTCAGGAAGTTTCATTTTTATATTTTAAATTCATAATTTTCAATAAAATTCAGTATTTCATGTGTAATATTTTTATTATGCATTTATAGAAGATATTACAGAAATATTAGAGTATTATTGTAAGATTTATACTTGGATTGAATATGAATACTTAGTGCGTTTGTGGAATTCCAGTTTCTGGCTCAGTTCAATTGCAGCTTCGTTGTCCACCATCGCTGTTTGAAATGACGGAAAACTTTTCCTGAATAGTCACTTTAACCATTTCATTTTCCGTGCAGCTTCACTATCAGCCACTATTTCTGCCTCTATCGTGGAAATAGCAACAGATGTTTGACCTACGTTGATCAAGCCAAGCCAAGATATAGCTTTACCTCAATACATCCATAAAAACACCAGTTGATCATCCAGTTCACTATCTCATTCGTAATCTGCATTACTGAAGGGTACAAACTCATCTTTTTTCCACTTTTTTCGAGACGACACTAACGACAAAAGCCGTTCGAAGTGGAATAATATTTGTGCAAACGAATTGATTGGCACTTTTTTTATATCAATGACATTTCCCATGTATATTGATTTCGAAACGAAATCATAGAACCAGAATTTTAACCATTCTATAGTGACATTAGTTCACATTTGACCCAGAGATGGCGCTCATACAATGTAGTCGAGTCGTTTCCTATCTTTATACTATATAATCTTTGGTAGAAACTATGTCATTAATAAAAATGGAACGATACACGCTTCAAGAACGCATTGAAATTTTTAAAATTCCTTATAAAAATGGTGAAAAGTTGGCAGAGACGGTTCGTAAAACTCGAAATTTTTGGGTCTTCGTGAAGCACCTTGACATAGGACAGCCACTTTGCGATTAGGTTAGGAAAAAATTTCATTAAGACGATATGGTCCTGTAAGCGTTGTCGTGGTGGTCATTTGCCTGCTGTTATTTTCACTATAACGGCATAGCTTTTTCTTTATAATGAAATAAACATCCGATCATTTATATTGAAAAATGATATTTTCTTTGAATATCAAAATAACACCTCTTATTGGAAAACCCGCTAGATATGTATATTACAAAAAATTGATTGATCCTGCTTCAATCCATGACGACTCTCTGTGCATAGTTTTCATTCATTGTTGTCCATACTGTGGTGAACAACACACGATTTAGTCCAAATCGTTCTTGAGTATTTTGGGTGAATATTCGAATTCGATATCGGTGTCATAAGGTGTTTTCGGAAACTCACTCAGGGTACTAACTCGATCCATTGGGTCACGTTAAGGATCTACTTGGATCACGGACTTTTATGGATTTATTTTTTCAGTCCAGATCATTTTCGGATTGTCCCTAGCTTTGCTTGCATTTATTGGCTTCTGTGAAATATTTCTATAATTTCTCGTGTGTCCTTTCGTGTTCAATGTTATTTTTGAGTACAGGGTGGGCATATTTCGATGTTTTAGCACTACAACTTTTAAAACAGAGGAGATAGACAAAATCTGATACCCACTTCTCGATCTCTTTTTCTTAGAAACTAACAACAGTAGTATTCATTTTTTGCTACCTTCTTTTGTTTTCGAATTATTAGCGAAAATTGGAAAAGTGGCAATTTCGAAAAAAATTCATATCTCCGCTAATACTGATGAAAGAGCTCTGAAATTAAAACATTATACAGGCACTTTTGACGTAGAATCCAGTGGCGTACTCGCCTTTTTTGCACCATTTCTAATTACGGAGCTATGACCCAAAGTTATGTTTTTTTAAATGGAAATACTAGATTTTTGTGGCATTTTCTTAAAGCTTTATTTTTTCTGATTTAAAAAATATATAATATCATTGTACGGTTTGTATCAATATGAGTATAGAAATGGTCAAAAACCTATTTTCATTTGAGTCTCAATATTTCTCTGGTTGACGAGCACAGGAAAATGGAGCTTCCTATAACAAGAGCAGTCTCCTTCCGTCAATCTCATTATTCTATGTTTTCAACTAATTTCTCCAAAAATTCGAACATGGATATATTCATAAAAACTTATATCCTGAAATGGATTTGGAAATAACAAAAAGATACACATGATCCTCCGTTTCAATCGATATACTTAGTTATAATGAGATGGATGCAAAAAGAATATTTTTATTGCACTCCAGAATAAATACGCACAAGTGCTTAGTAGTCTATTTCAAATCGCATATGAAAATAGATATGATTGAAGTTATCAATTCAAACAGAAAAGTAATAAAGGAAAAATATTTTTCAATACCTAATAGTGATTACAATAAAAGGTCAGTAGGTTTATAACTAAGATGTCTTATTTTAGACATCTTAGTAATAACTTAGAATGAGGGATCAAGTTTCACAGCAGTTCATCTTGGAGAAATTGAGGTAAAGAGCATAGAAATGAAAAGAATACTGAAAAGATATTGTGGTAATTATACGATGCAAAATTTTCTGTGCTCATCAACAGTTGAAAACCATAGAAAATATTGAGACTCAGATGAAAAAGGGTTTTGATCATTTTCTATACTCATATTGATACAAACCATACAATGTATATATTTTTGAAATCAGAAAAAATTAGGCTTTTTGAAAGTGCCACAAAAATCTAGTATTCCATTTAAAAAACATAACTTTGGGTCATAGCTCCGTAATTAGAAATAGTGCAAAAAAGGCGAGTACGCCACTGGATTCTACGTAAAAAAGTGACTCTATAATGTTTAATTTCAGAGCTCTATCATCAGTATTAGCGGAGATATGAATTTTTTCGATATTTCCACTTTTCCAATTTTCGCTTATTCCTCGAAAACAATAGAAGGTAGCCAAAAATGAATACTACTCTCGTTAGTTTCTCAGAGAAAGAGATCGAGAAGTGGGTATTAGATTTGTCTATCTCCTCTGGTTTGAAAGTTGTAGTGCTAAACATAGAAATATGCCCACCCTGTACATATGTGAAGAAGTAGGTAATTCAGTTTTTCAGTTCCAGTTTATTTATTGACTGTCTCTATAGTCCGTTCATGAAAGATTGAGCCATCGGTTGGCCATGGAAATTTGACATATTCCACTGTGTATATTAAAATTTTAGGTTATGTTCTTTATTTTCTTGTCAGATTGATATGCAATGTTGTCAATATTGCATAGAGTTTTCTGATAACTCGCAAGCTCGTCGGACGAGACCAGGTACATTCGGCAACGTTGACTTTATTTACTTTATGACAGTAAATACTGCCAACTTCATATAAATAAAGAAACGCTACTATGTGCTCAACATTTCGTGAACGAACTATAGCTTTGCTTGGATTCATTGGCTTCAGTAAAATCTTTCATATAATTCATAGTGTGTTCAATGTTATCTTTGAGTATCTATGTTAAAGAAGTAAAGAAAGCTTTAGCTTCAACGCAGAAAGATTTGCATTTAAAGATATAAAGAAGATGTTTCACATTATTTCTCTGCTCATGGAACCACACATTTTACACTGAGCCAAATTCTCTTCTCTTTCCATAATTTTTAGGAATAGAATATATGAAATCCTTTTTTAAAATACAAAATTAAACTGCAATGCGTATGCGGTAACTTTACGACCCTGCTCTTGTGTAGGGTTACGATAAATCAACCTGTGAATCATGCGATTTGATGGAAAATGGCTGCCTCTGGATGCTACCACTCTTTGGATGAAGCTGATTGGCTATTGTGAATAGTTGAGAGCACTCAACAACGACTTATTTATCCAATTATTCGGTATATCCAATTCTGTCAGTAGCAATAGTTCGATTCAATTGTACGAGTATGATTGATTATAGGTAACGATGTTCAGACACAGAGTACCTATCCTTCAAGGTTGATATTCATCTGATAGAAGGTATGAGTAAAACACCTAAAAGAAGGAAAAGAGGCACAGCTAATAATCATTTTGTCGAGCATGTTCACCGTTGCAACCGTTGTGATGCAGAGTAGTTCCTGTGAATAAATTTCCTGAGATTCATAGTCTATGCATCTCAGGAAATTATTCAAAGAAACCACTCCGCATCATAACTTCCAAGATAGAGAGTGTGTAGAAATTTCTGGAAAAAACTTTCTCCTGATATTCCCAGAAAATCGAACTCTTGAATTCAATCTCGAACGTTATTTCTATTGACAGCTAGAGATCGTTTGAAATGTTTCGATATGTACTCATAAGCGTTTTTGAGAGGTCATTCTTCTTAAACGAGTGCTATATGGTTTTGCCCGAATGTCTGTAATTTTCGAATTTTGAGCCAAAAATGGTCTCAAACGATAGGGGTTTACTCCCTGATGACGACTTTGTGGTCAAATTCAATTCTGTCTGAGGGGACTTCCAGTCGTTAGCACAATAACTTTCAAAGGAATTGTTCTAGAGACTTGAAATTTTCAATGTGAGTTTGGTTACCAAATGGCTCGGTTGAGTTCGTTAACCAGCCAAATCGGCCATCCCAAATGTTTGTTTCTCAATATCTCAGACAAAACGAAACCCATCGAAATGAAATGTTGCGGCCATTTGCAAGATGCTCATAGTAAGCGTCATGCAAATATTTGTGGCCATAGTCTGAACAAAACCATAGCAAATTCAATTGGAATATTGGAAAGAAGTAACTTCATATTTCCATAAAAAATATCCGATTCGAATAAAATTTTTTGTGAATGAAAATCAATACACTAAATATTCATGCAGAATTTGTGACCATAGTGTTAACAGACCATGAAAATTCAATTGGAATATTGAAAAGAAGAGATAGTGCCATAACAGAATATCCGATTCGAGGTGAAAAATTTTTTGTGAATGAGGACAGTTATATTGAACTTTCATGCACAATTTTGTGGCCATAGTGTCAACACAAACCATAGAAATTTCAATTGAAATGAAATGTTGAATTTTTCCATAAAAGTATAACCAAACAGATTGGAAATTTATTTTTGTGTAGGATCATCGAGTGAAATATGATATACCGAATGTTCATGCAGAATTCAAGAGGATCGCATCATCGGAACCAGAGAATTTAATATTTCAATTATTTATTTTTTACATATTCATTTTCTGAATGATTTCCAGAATATGATTCCGATTGTGCTGAGATTCTGCATTTATATATTTGGCATCAATCTCAGATCCCATATAAAATTTTGAGGTAATAGTCTTATTGCTCCACCAAAGAACGAGCGCTCAAAAGGTACTGCTCAGGGCTTCTCTAAATTTTTTTTCGATCATTTGAACAGCTTGAAATATTTCTATATAAACAAAATGATGTGTTCAAATAATAATATAAAAGGTATAACCTTTTGATCATTGTGTCAAGCATGTTTACTCTTGCATCAAACTGAACGTTCATCACATCATCCATCGTATCATGCGATTCGATGGAAAATGGCTGCCTCTGGATGCTACCAATCATCAGATGGAGTTAATTGGCTATTGTGAATTAGTTGAGAGCACTCAACAAACGACTACTGTATCCAATTATTTCGGTATATTCAATTCTGTTTGTGAAATTGCTATTATTCTTTGTATTCGATAAACGTATACATGTGGGGTCAATGAATGTTTTCATTAAATTGTGTGTTCAATAAATAATCAATAGGTAACGATGTTCTGAAACTGATGAAAAAGGTATTAAAAGTATATAGAGGAAGTTAACTATAAATAATGTGAATATTAGAATGGGTTTGTCAGGAGGTTCAAAGAACAATTATTGTTTTTTTCGATCGAGGTTCAAGGATGCATCTTTTTTAAGAAACAGAGTATTGACATTTCTTGATATTCCAGGAAGATCAAATTCTGGAACTCCGAGTTAATAAATTCTATCTCAAACGACGTCAAGGATGACGAGAAGGCTGACCATTTAGCCAGTGAAGAAAATCACCTTAAAAAAGGAATTGATGAAAAAGGATGAGGTAAACTTCATATTCATATTTCCAACAACTTTTGAATTCAGAAGTGTCGATGTAGCTTGTACCCTTTTCTTGGCCTATGTTAATGGTCTTTTGGGTTTCGGACCGGTTGCGGTTGTGTGGAATCCGCACTAAGGAATTTACGTTGATAGATAGTTGAGGTCTATCGTAGGTTGAATCTGGTTCCTCTTGAACAGCGCAAAAAGATCAGCGGTGTGATTTTTACCCACAAATTGTTGAACAATAGAAACAATAGGGTGAATTTTTTAAGTGTTTCATTCGAAGTTTTCAAGGTAGGAATTGAAATACGAATTCAAGATTTTGTATTTTCGTATTAGTGTTCATGAACTCAATTTGTGAAATATTTTCAAGCAGAAGCGATTTAACTTCGTTTTTTGAAATGTAACACCCTGTATTTTTATTCATATTTGAAATCTTCGTTTAATTCCGCAATGATTTGATGTATGATGTAAGCAACTACTTCAAGCGGTTTTTGAGTTATATAGCCTGATCATCAAATATTTTGACAGAAAGATTGTCACTGCCACTGGAACAAAAGAAAGTACATTGATACTGCTTTTTGTATGAATTATGAGGAAATATTATACATGGTGCCTGCAACAGAGCTCCAAAGTGAGCCTCAATGGTAAATATATAATTTTGTAATTCCAATTCGAATTTCCGGACTAAAGAACGGTTTCGCTCAGTCAGATTCATTGGTATGCTCGTCTTTTTCAAAGTAGGCTATGTTAGGAAAAGTCATTCTCAATTATTTTTATAGATCGAGCATTCTCCATAACATGCAATAATAATTAATTACACTTGAATCATATATCTGCTTTTTATAAGGAGTAGATTTTTGATATATCAGTCAAGGGTACCATTATCATTATTGCATGTTTTGCAAAATGCTTGATCAGTAAAAATACTTGAGAATGAATGTTCCTAACATAGCCTACTTTTAAAAAGAAGAGCATATCAATGAATTCAACTGAGCGAAACCTGTCTTTGTTAGGAAATTCAAATTTCATTCAATTACGGCAAAACTACTTATTTTAAAGACATGAATTGTTCGGCACGGAAAATCGATCGGAATTTCAAAATAATATGGTTACCAATTGAAAAAAAATGAGATTTCATAGTTTTTTTTGGAGCTCACTTTGAAGCTGTGTTTCTGGCAGCCTGTATAATATTTCCTCATAATTATACAAGAAGCTGCATCAGTGTTGCGAAAAAAAAATCTTAAAAATCGCTTGAAGTAGTTGCGTACATCTTACATCAAATCATTTCAGAATTAAACGAAGATTTCAAACATGCATAAATATACAGGATGTTACAAGTAGCTTCCACTTGAAAATATTTTGCAAATTGAGTTCAAGAACACTAATACGAAAATACAAAATCTTAAATCCGTATTACAATTCCTTCCTTGAAAACTTTTAATGGAACACTTGAAAAAATACCCTGTAGTGTAGTTCATGAACGAATCTCATTGAAATACTTATACATCAAATCTGCCTTAGCATTTGTGAGTCTCTATGTAGTAAGTTTGAGTGTGCCCAGATTTTGCTTTTTCATTTTACGAAAACCTACTCTTGATGAACATCACAATTATACTACACGCTAAATAAATTGAAGTTTCAGCATGGAGGTATCTAAAAAATGATTTGAAATAAAGAAAATCAGTCCAGATCATTTATGATTTCAACTTCAACTTAACTCAAGATTAACTTCTCTTTATGAGGTTTATTTTTTGCCTCGATCGATGTTGCACGACGGATTCAATTCATGTGAATTCAACCAACGTATGAACAGTTAAAAAATCGATAATCCCAATCTGGAAGGTCATTAAATGTTCCTCATTGAGTTTTGTCGTGACTTGCACTCAATGAATTATGACACAGCTTAATGGTCTCATAAAAATCGACAATCTCGTAAAGCCACTAGCCACTTCTTCAATCAGATGAAAACATAAATAATGGTCTGTATCGTGGTTTAATATTAGCTTTCATTAGTTTTCCTATTCTGTAGATAAACCGTAAATAGAACTGCTTGGAATGGTTTCGCATTTTTGGGCATTGCTCAGTTAATTCATGTTCAGTCAGCCTCATTTGTCAGCAAAAAATAAAGAGTTTTTTCAACAATTAAATGATTTGAGCATTGTGAAACATTGTCACAATTGAAAAAATATATTAACTCACAGTTATTCAGGTTACTGACTGAGTTGTGATTTTAAGACTTCTACGGAGAAGTACAAAAAGTAACTAAACAAGATTCACTAAAGGTTCCTCCACTTCCTATATTTAAATATTTTCATGGTCCTTGTTCACAACAGTATCTAATACAGCAGAGTATGGAAAAATCATTTGAGACTCCTTTGATTTCTCCTGGTAACGCACTCAGCGAACTATATTGTCCGCCACCAGAGGGAGCAGTGACTAGAAAGAAGTGGAACCTAGCCTCTGCGCGAGGGACGAGAACGACCGATGCGGCGACGCAGCGGAAGTGTATTCGAGCTTCAAGATCTGACAAGATCGGACATTACGCCGATACAGCCATTTTTCTTACAAGTTCTGTATCATCTGTTACAATTTCCATGTAAGCTTCTAAAATCAAGTTTTCAATTAAACCAGTGCAAGTTATACCATCTCCTTCTGAACAATGACAATGTAACGTTTCGGTGTCTATATCAGTCATCTTCTTCAGAAAAACTTATTATATCTTCGGAATTGCGTATTTTTTCGTTTGAAGTCTAATTGACATTTAAAGTTGTTAATACATACAGATGTTGGTTCATTTAGTTTTGAAATTTCCTGATGTCATTTCTTTCATCAATGAATCAATCCAAATTAGATCTATTCCAACAGATCAATTAGCCAAATTAACTACTTCATCTAACAAAATACATGTGGATTCCTTAATTTCCCTTTTATAATTATCAGGTTCCGTCATTAGGATCTCCGCTATTTGAACATACATGATCAGCGATTTGTGATCATATGATGAACTAGAACAACACGAAGATCCTAATTCATCACTGGTTTTCGTGCCCTAGTTTTTGAATATTCAAATATGTAGTGGTCAAGAGGACTGGGGAAATAAAATTCCTTGATGAGATGCCGACGTTTCGACCTTTATTTCTGGTCTTTTTCAAGGCTATTCATATGGAACACCCCTTATAACATTCCGAAGTAAACATAAACTATTTACATTTGTCAAAGGAGTAAATAAATATTTCCTATGGTAAACTCTAATGAGGGAACCTGATAATAAGAAAAGAAAAATTTAGGAACCCACATGAAAAATAATTAAATTTTTGGAGAAATTGTTACTCTTGTACGGATGTGCTATAAAAATGAACCTCAAAATGAATATTGGAATCGTATGGACTTTCTTAAAATTCGAACTCTTCTTGAGAACAGAAACCACAACTGATGGTTTCAAATCAAGGATATTTCATATTCAAGGCCAATGAAACCACCGTTCCAAAGTATCCATCAGCACCCCAATTTTCCATTCAAGGACATCACTCACTCGTTTTGCGATCGAATATCCTTGATTAATTGATTGGACTCGACAAACCGCAAACTGCGCCTCGTGGAAAATGACGAAATACGGAAAATGTTGACTCGAGAAGGGAAAGCGGAATATTAAATCAGGAGGAACAAAAAACGAGGCAATTGGAAATTTCGACTCACTTTTTCGACGAGACAGATGCGAGAGACGTTTCTACAGAATGTGATTAGTTCGATTGCAAGGATAAGCGCGAGATTAAATTTATATTTTGATCTGGGAAAAATCTGGAGACGAGGCTTTTTGAAATTGTTGCGAAGAAAATGCTTATTGGATTTTTTGAGATGAAATTTCTCAGACATCTCAAGATTTTCTGCTTCATAGACGGATGGAGCATTCTCTTCATTCAAAATGGATTATACACATTCTTATTTTCTTTCTTTGATAATTTTACAGATCGATATGAAGGCCCACATTCTAGAGTGATATGCTTTCGACGTGCGACTAAGATCAAAATCGAGTTTGTTGTTCTTTTTCGTGATAAACTTTTGAAATCATATCGATATAAAATATTCTGTTATCTGCCTCTTCGCTCTTCGGACAGTAGATTCCCCCTCTAATTTGACGAACGTCAATAAAACTGTGCGAAAAGCCGATATCCGGGTGTCAATTCTCGGGATCACTCGTTCGACGATCGTATACGTTCGTGATGTTTTGAGCTTAGATTTTTGAAAATTGAAAAATTATATTTGTTTCAAATGAACGTACACTCTCGTCGGAACCAGTAGTTGACGATAGCTCGAGAATATCGCATATAAATATCACAATTTCCAAAAATTTACGCTCAAAATATCACGAACGTATACGTTCGTCAAACGGGTGATCCCGAAAATTGATATTGCGTCTATACAAGACATCGTTTGATGAAACAATAATGATTTTTCCGTCGAATTCAAAATGAAATCTGAGTTTAATGTGTATGAAATTGAAATTTAATGACATATCTTAATGTTCAATTTATACTATTCCAATGTGCAATTGCCATGGGCATACTAACATCAGCAATCAGAAACAATACGAGTAATGTTTAAACTCTACCGGAATATACAGGGTGTCAAAGAAAGACGTACCTTGCGTAGTGCCACGCGATAGAGAGCCATAAAATATGGAAAAAAAGGTCAAATGAATACCGATATGTCCGAAACTGCTTCCTTTGAGAAATACAGGGTGTTAAAGTTTATTTTTTTATTTGGTTTTTTAATAACTTTGGACAAAGAGGTAAGAATTGAACGAAATGTCACATGCGGGGGTTTTGTATGAAGCAGAATCCGAATATACTATTATTTTTCAGATTACTAATAGAGGGCGCCACATACAGGATTCTTCCACATTTAAATCAACCCTACCTTTTTTGCCTTACTGTATGTCATTCTGAACTAGAAAAAGCGATTCTATCCTTTTTCCTTCAAAAAGGTATACTTTGTTGAAGTCGCTATGACCAACGGTTTCCGGTAAAAACGCATCGAAATGTTATGATGCACGCAAATTTCCAGAAGTGTCATATTAACCTACTCAAAATAATATATATTCGTATGAATTCACACACATTGCCGTAATATCAAATAGAAAGTAATGAAAGAACCAATTATATAAATTAATAAAATTCAAAAAATAAAGTAGGTCAAAGTTTCAAATTGCTTGAACTCAGCCAAGCGAGTGCGGTCGGAGTGAGGCAGTCTACAGGACATTCATATCCTGTAGACTGCCTTCAAATCGGGTATCAGGACATTCCAACACCATATGTAAAACAGTATGTTCAGCAGCGTTGCACCTAGGACAAATCACTTCAATAATTGAATTTTAATCACAACAGCAAATGACTGATTAATTGACAAAAAAAATTAAGTATATAGAAGATGTTGGATTTCGATTTCATATCTTGCTGTTTTTCTAAACTGCTTTCAACAATGGTTGTTACATATAGGTTACTTTGGTGCTTCTGAGCAATTTGCGTGCATCATAACTTTTCGATGCATTTTTACCGAAAACTGCTGGTCCTAGCGACTTCGTCAAGGTATACCTTTTTGAAAGAAAAAAGATAGAGGAATCGCTTTCTCTAGTCCAGAATGACATACAGTGTAAGGCAAAAAAGTAAGGGTTCATTTTAATGTGGAGGAATCCTGTATGTGGCGCACCTTATAAGTAATCTAGAAACTGATAGGATATTCGAATTCTGTATCAAACAAAACCTCTGCATATCACATTTTGTTCAATTCTCACCTTTGTCCAAAGTTATTGAAAAAAAGACAAATAAAGAAATAAACTTTAACACCCTGTATTTCTTAAAGGAAACGGTTGTAATCAACTCGCTTATTAATCTAGCGACTAATGGTCTCGAATTAAATTGAGATATCTTGACCATAAGTCGCAATAGTCGGTATCATTAAAAACATATAATCTCTGCATTTTACGTTTTGATAAAGATTATTGAAGTAAGATCTGTATCTAACACAAGAGAGACAAACACCAGAATCAAAATATGATTCGATTTTGATACTTAGGTTCCTAATATACTTTCCTTGAAAGTCAGAAAAAAATCGTTCAGAAAAAAGCTTTCCTTTTCTTTTACGACCAATCAAGCAGTCACAGAGTAGCTACTTATAGTTTATAATGATTTTGACATTTCGACAAAAAGTGAAGTTACATCGAGTGTCAAAAATAGGTTTGCCTGGTCAGCTAGTATGATAACTGAAACGGAACAGAATTTTATAATTGAAAAAAATTAAACCTTTTCCTAAAGCCTCGCGTTTAAAAATTCATATGAGAGGCAGTCTCGGGTTTTCAAAAGGATCTCGACGGTCGATCTCAAAAAGCAGCTTTCGGGTATGTCCAGAGTGCAATTCGATAGGATTCATTAAATCGCAGATCCTAGCGACTGACGTGCATTCCAGTGTAATCCTATTAAGTTGTTGGCCGGTCGGCTCAAGATTTCATGTCGTGTTCTACGATCCAGAAATAGATTAATTAATCTAATTTTGCGAATCTGAAATGCTGAGTTTCAGAACATACTGTCTGCCAGAGGTAATACACCTTGATTTTGTACATTGTTATTCAATATAATTTGACCCAATTTTTCACAAAAAAAATTATTCACAGAAGCTGTACAGGGTCGCCAGATTTGGTGAACCCTGAACTACAACTTTTTAACCCTAAGAGATACAGAAAAATTGGTGGCACATTACGCTTATCTTTTTTCGAGAATCTCATTTTTCCGTCAACCTCATTGTTCTATCGTCTTTTGTTTTCTAGTTATAAGCCAAAATTGACATTTGGTGAATTTCAGTTTTGGTCATAATCTCCGTTCCTATTTGTGCTATGAACTTGAAACACAAACATCATACAGACATTTTTCTGATTGAAACCCAGTGGCTTATTCTAATTTTTGCTGAGGGGTTCTCTTTCTTATTCATAACATTAGATTTGTTCTTTCTTGTGGAAAACAAAATTTAGTTTTGCTTGAAAAAAATCACCGTTTTTTTGTTTCGAAAATATAAAATATGTCATATATGGCTCATAGGTTAGTGATGGCACTTGGGGGCAAGGGTTGGCACAGCCCCCCCTTAAATTTTTATGGCCTATGCTCAACAAAACTGTTTCAATTCATTCATCATGACGCCCACAGAAAATTCTGGGCTAGCCTTGCCTCCCCACTGGCTATCGCCACTGACCCAAGAGCGATGTATGACATGTTATAAATTTTTGAAACGGGGAAAAAACGGTGATTATTTTTACGTAAAAATAAATTAATGTTTCCATAAAAAAAACAAAATTTGATGTAATAGATCTGGAAGGAAACCCCTCAGCCTCGCCTTGCTCTTGAAATGGACAAGGCAACATATCAATGGAACGATTAATGGCGTAGTGTCCTTTTCACTGATGAATCCAAATATGTACGATTTTGAGATTCTCGAAGAATAAGTGTATGGACAATCTCACGCATACGCCGTAATCGTCGCTATGTCCAAGAAGTCCATCCATTCCGAGAGGGTACACGAAAAAAAGGATTTGTTCATGCAACAAAATTTATTTTGTTACTTTTATTCACTTAAATCGATTGAATATTACTCTTATCAAATAAGACTTATTTTCATATGACGAAATGGAAAGTTCATCCAGACAAAACCGAATGCTTCATGTAATGCTCATAATTTCTTGACTAGAACAAGAGATACTCAAATCATTATGTTTGATACTTCCTTCAATTAGTACTACTCTTGAATCAATCAAAATATTTGGTTAATTTGAATTACTGAGTTCGATTGGATCAAGAATACACCTTAGTCAAATGAAATATTTATACACTCATTTCAAGCAAGCGGAAATGTTAACCCAATTCCAATATATTCAACAAACCAATATGCTCAACTCAAGAATAATATTTGTTGATCAAACAAGTAGAAGTAATAAATTACGCCAGCGAACAGATGTGACTTGTGTAGACCAATCAGAGATGTTCCCGCGCTCTTGCTAATACGCAATTTCTAGAGAGACGGGACACGCGCTCTTAGAAATACCAGTCTTTAGGTTTTATCCTAAGGAATATCTTGCATACGGCTGCTATTCTCCTGTGAATGTGCGCAAGTGTTATCTCTGTGTAAAGTGGTGTCAAGTGTTCTGGAGATTCAGGTAAATACATAATATATTCATATTAATAATAATTTTCAAGATGTTTATGGACCAACAACTCTAAAGTCTTTGAAATATAAATAATAAATCTCATGATAAATATAGTACGTACCTACTTGGTTCTACTAAATCCAATCCAAAATAGGTATTCATTTGCAGATTATGAAATATCTAGTATTAGTAGTATGGGATTTAGCGGATTTGCTCCCGAGATTCACAATTGAACAATTCTTTCTAGATTACGTTGAAAGAATCACGAGCACTTCAAAAAATCGATCTCCATCTCATTGCGTTTCAAGCTGATGAAATTTTTGGGGCAGTATTCACTACATAACTTGGCAAATTATCAATCCATTTTCTGCTTTTCATTTCGGAACAAATAAATCCAATTCCGGAAAAGATTCAATCTATTTCGAAAAAAGTAAAACCAAAGTCGGAAAGATTAAATCCAAATATAAATTCGTAATAGTTAAAATTAAATCGGATTGATATTAGTTGTTAATAGTAATAGTCGACTCAAGAATCGGAAACTGGAATAGGTATCTACTCTTGTAGAATCTATATGAGTAAATGAGTTGTTTAAATAAATAAATAAATCCGGACAAAATATTTTGAACTTTTTTAAATTTTTGTCCAATGGACACATTTTCGTTATATGTTCGCAATAAACGTTGATTGAAGTAACAACCAATACTTCAATCAAAGCAATAAATATCTTCCTTATTATGACTTACCTACATCCTCAGAAAATATTTATAGACCAATTATTGCAAATACGTAGGTATACTCGGTGGGGTTTGGCCATTTTGGTCTGGGTTTGCCGTTTACATTACCTATTGACTTGAACGAAATTGAATTGACTTTTTCCGAAATTGAATTCACTTTTACCGATATTGGTTTTATTTTATCCGAAATTGAATTCACTTTTACCCAAATTGGTTTCATTTTTTTCCCGAATTGAATTCTCTTTTGCCGAATTTGTTTTTTTTTTTTTTCTGAAATTCGCCTTACTTTTTCCTAAATTGAACCTGAAAAGGTATAGACACACAAGAATATTAATTATAAGTGATGTTTCGCGAAATACTTCACGTGAATCAGTAAAAAAATCAAATATTGTCTATGCTCTTGTGATATTAGGTATAACCATTGAGTTAATAACTGAGATTACCGGATACTACGAAGAACAAATTAATCTTGATTTTATGAATAGTTCAGGTTCACATGCATTGACTCAAAACGATTGCGGATATTGAATTATTAAACATTTCTCCAAGATTGCAATTGCTGTTCTCAGAAAAGTTGAAGGGGCATTATTCCATTGCAAATTTCCTACAGCTTTCATTTTCTATTATTAGATATACCTATATTCATGATGGAGGAGTTTCTGAAGGACATTGGATTAGAAGAATTCGTACAGATTTTTGAAGGTATGCTTTAAATTCATCATCCACTATTTTAATCGCCACCATTCATGCACTGTTGCTTGAAAAATTAACTGTGCTGTGCCTAAGGTAGCGTAGGGTCATAGTTACAAAGAGTACTTCTTGGGGAAGACCCAGGAGAATCAGTATAATAACTATTATAATAATACATATGTTTTTGAATCAGAAAACGACATAACCCTCGATCTTGCAAAGAGACTAACAGAAAATGAAGTGAAGGAATTAATTCCTTCTCTTGGAAAAGAAAAATTTTCATTGAAGCAATGATGGGGAGCAAGGAAGAATCATTCTTAGTGGTATGTGCTTATTTTGAAATCCAGATCATTAACACACATTTTTGTGTCTTCAGAATATTGTAATTTTGCAAATCATTTCAATTCTTTTTCAACCACTTCACTTAAAATGATTAACATCAACAAATTATTTATCGATGCATTTATTATTTCAAATGTATTCAAAAAAGTTTTTGGACGGTCGTTCTTCCTCATATTTCGTCGAAATCCGGAGTTTTCGGATCTTGATTAGAGACCGATCCTTATCAATTGTGTTAACCTTACTCTTTACTCAAAAAAATTAGTGGTCACATTTGATTCAAATTCTTCCCGATAACACAATGACTTTCAAACTAAAGAGTTTACAGAGTTGAAATTGGTAGTGATGCTTCGAGGTCTGAATAACTCGATTAAGCTCTTTGATGGGTAAAATTTGTCCAATGCTTTTGTAGTTATAGCCAAAAAATTTTCGCAATATCTCAAAGAATACCGTTTCGATCAAATTGAAATTAAGGCAATAGATAGTTTTTGGCGCTCTTGTTCTCCTGAACAAGTGCTTATCAATTTGCCCAAATGTCTGTACTTTTATTTTTGGCGGAAAATGGTCTCAAACGACTTGGTTGAACTCACTGATGAAGAATCTGAGGTCGGAATATGAGTTGGCCGTCCGTCCGTCCGTCCGTGACCACGATTACGCCCAAACGGAGTGAGCTAGAGAGTTGAAATTTTCAGGGTAGGTTTGGAGGCTAAAAATCTCGGCTAAGTTCGTTATCGGGCAAAATCGGTTCAGTAGTTTCGGAGTTAAAAAAATTATTTTTTTCATTTACCGTACGAAATCCAAATTTTATTTTTTTTATGATGCATTTTGAATAAAAACTCCATTAATGCTTCTTTCAAATGTGTAGGACCAATACTTTCGGAGATATGATTTTTCAAAATTTCAAATATTTGTTCAACCTCAGTTACGATGAAACTAGATAGGCATGACATCGAGACCTGACATTTTCAGATTTGACAGTAGATGTAATTATCTCAGATGATTCAAATTACAAAGAGATATGAAAATAATTGTACACTAAACAAGAGCGCCAAAGCAGCCTGACCCTCACGTCAGTGCTTTTAACATTTCTTTTTGTTTTGAAAACAGGGCTTGTAATTCAGATATGAATAGGAACGAGCGGTCAAGAGCTTCCAATCCGACCCAGGTACTTTTCTATAATTTCTTTATGTACCTTTCACTTTTAGGATTTACCGTTCGTGCGAGATTTGGAGGCGGGAGGAAAAGAATTTGTACTGAATGTTGAAAATTTTCCATCATCACCTACATCGGCAGGCTCCTCAACCGCTTCTAGTACTTGTAGCATGGCTATTGTGGAGGAACATAGGGAGGTTTCATTTTACGGAAACGAAAATGTATTCACACCTATTGTAATGCCAGCTTTTGATTTGAGTACGCTATTGGAATCCACTCCTTTAGGGTCCTTGGTTATAAACCACTACAAGAGGTATGGTTCTCTGGATAACTCTAAGAGACACTTCTGGTGGACATAGTGTGTGTAAGAAAATTTTCGATTTTATTGTCAAACATAGAGTCACGCACTGCGATTACAATCTATTGACTGCAAAAATTATAACACTGTTCCCTACTGAAACGGCCGGTACATATTATGTTCCATCAGTATCAAAGAGGAACTCGCTGCACAATAAGTCACAGATTGCTAAAGGCCGTTTAGTTGATAAGGTAAGGAATCTTTTGAGACTAAACAGATCAATTGAATATGAAAAACGGAAGGATGCAAACACTAGTTCAGCTACTGTAACCACAATTTCGGATGAAAGTAAAGAATCGAAAGCTTGGTTGGACTCAAGAGTTGTTGAGCCTGGCGGAGGTGATTGAAAAATGGAAATACACATTCAATATTAGGAGATTATCAGGTGCAACCACTGTAGATAAATTATTTTCACAATGGCCGATTTTGAGAGATCCACGAGCAATAATGTTGGTATGTTATGAAAAATAAATTGAAAATTTGTGTGTATATTTAAGCAAGCAACATTAAAATAAGGTCGTGAATGAATATGATATTATTACTGATCCAATTGAAACCAGAGAAAATCTCATCATGAATTCCCAAAACGTCTGTAAACATTGAGAAAATTTCGTTTGGAGCTTGGTCATGTTATGCACTACATATACATATACCCCTATGTAATTGATTTCTTTCAATTGTTGGCTTGCTGAAAATTAATGATACCACTTATATTTTAGATAAACATCGATTATGACTTGATGTTTCCTGATGCTGCGGTAGTGAACCTTCAAGTTGACTGGTTTCATTTCATGGAAAACTTGATAGAATTGAAAAGAAACTGCATCAAAGATAAAGAAGCTCTTCAATTATTGGAAACACTTCAACTGGAAAATAATTCGGATGGTGAGGACAACATTTAGTATTTCTTTTCTTCTGTTCTTAGTTAACTGTTCATTTTTGTTATCAGATCAATTAATGTAGTGAGCAAACTATTGATCCCACTTGCTTCAGGTGACATAAGGATGTTCAATATTGTAGATACATGTAAAAATTGATTTGTGTTTCCACCAGTAGTATGTAACTACACTTACCTAGATGAAAAACGCAGGATACGTGTTTCTCGTAGATCTAAAAACATTTACTACTTTCGATTTTCGTGGAAACATTTCTTACTATCCTCCGTTTTTTTTTAGTCCCAAGGGGGGTGACCTGTTTGATGGTAATATTTCTCCGTGTGTCAATTTTGTGCTGGACTATCTTCTAACAAAATGAAATTTTCTATTAATACGAGCATACTTTAAAACCTTGTATTTTGAGAAAATACGGTGGGAACATAATGAAAATGCTTTCGTAGATACCCGTCACTACAAGCCCCGAAATGAGATGCAACTAGAATATTCTCTATTGTAATAATTAAGAAAATAGCAACCTTTTTGGGGTGGGGGATACGGATAGTTTAGCAAACTTGCCCAGACCTTCACATTTTCATAGACAAAAACAATTTAACTCTTCCTCTTATTATTGTCATTTGTGTTGTTCTCCCGTTATGCTATAATATTATTTTGAAAAAAATGTTTTTGTTTCTAGATACACAAGTCGCTCTTCATTTAACGTTACTACCTAGACTGATTCCACCAAGGAGCAGATTACTTTTAAAGAATAAGAAGCATTGGAAATTTTCATCAGCAGAGGTAGTCGAAAGCATATTGATGCATGTCAAGGTGAAAACAAAATTTTGACATAGTTGAAATTTTCTATCTTATATTAATTTACAGATCCCTGGTGATATAAATACGTCGATAAGTACCTATAGAGATCGTATGTTTGAGCTGAAACAAACGGTGCAACCTTATATATTGATAGAAGGCCCTTCCCTCCAAGACATAAGATCAGTATATGTGGTGGTTGATGAAATCCGATTCAAGACTGATTCCCTCTTAAAAGGTTTAGATTTAGCTTATAAAGCATTTCATGTAGCAAATGCGTGTTACCCCGTGCAATCGGAATATCTGTGGTTAGTAATACAAAAATGCATTTATCACATAACAACTCCTCATGATAAGGTTATTCCTTATATATTAGATATTATTCAGAGCCTTAACCGTATCTAGAAATTTATTACAATGAAATGTTATATGTGCAATAGTTCTTTTACAAATTTGAATATTTTTATATCGCATTTGACTTACCAACATAATATTTCTGACAATTACATGTGTTTCCAACCTAATTGTCACCGTGTATTCAATAGAAAAAATGCATTCAAGAGGCATATTCTTCTGAATCATGTAGATGACATAATTGAGCCCAATCCTTCATTACCTTCAACATGTTCTGGCTGTTTTCTGAAAGTGTTCCTAGCAGTTGGAAACATCTACACAGTTGTGGATAATAATGAGCCGAAAATACAAAATCCAAGCTTTGATATCAATTCTTTTTTTGATATATTACGTTCAGCGGTAGAAAAATTTATTTCCATACTTTATTCCAGACTGACGCTCAATCGGTCCCTTGTTCAAGAAATAATTTCTGCAGTGTCAGATTTCTTCTCATCAGGAATAATTACTATTATAAAAAAAATCCTTTTTGTTTATGAGCCAGTCAGACTGTAATGTATTTACGGTGTTAGAAAATCCTTTCATAATTTTGATACAGAACATAAGAGATTCAATATTTCGAAAATTCTCATTGTTTCGTGAGACCGTTACCAATTGTAATAGGATCTATGTCAGAACCACTGAGAGTAATTCCACAACTTCCTTAGATATCCAAAACAAAGTCGGTTATATTGTTCCCATGAGTTCGCAGTTGAAGATATTTCTCGAACTACCTTTAGTTTATAAAGTAATCTGTGACTATAGGAACAAAATCCTCAGCGACGAAAGAGATAAAGATTTAATGTCCAATATAATGCAAGGCAATTTATGGCAAACTCTTCTGAATAAGAATCCAGACAAAAATATGTTGCCGCTGATACTTTATTTCGATGATTTTGAAACTTGTAATCCGCTAGGAAGCCATGCTAGTATATATAAACAAGGCGCAGTTTATTTTTCTATAGCATGTTTACCTCAGCAATATGCAACTAAATTGAAAAATATCTTTCTGGCTATGTTATTTCACAGCGAAGATCGTGTAACATTTGGTAATGAAAATGTATTCAGGATTCTTATAAATGAATTAAGATATTTGGAGGATAATGGTATGAAATATCATGCAATGGTGATGTTGAACGGGTTTATTTCTCGATGGTTCTTTTGATTGGTGATAATTTAGGATTGCATTCCTTATACGGACTTGTAGAATCTTTCACTGCTAATTATTATTGTAGATTCTGTAAAAGCCACAAACTTGATATGCAGAAAGCATACAAAGAAGATGAATCTCTTTTAAGAACAATAAATGAATATGATGAAATGGTGATAGATAAATCTTATGGTATCAAAGAAAAATGTATATTTAATGATTTACCAAACTTTCATATATTCACCAATTTAACCTGTGATATCATGCATGATTTGACCGAGGGAGTCCATCGATACGGCTTAGCTAAAATCATCGATAACCTGATATCTCAAAATTTATTCAATCTAAAATGTTTCAATGATAGACTTAAATATTTTAATTATGATCCAACCGACAAGAACATACCACCTTCCATTAAGACTGAACACATTAAAAATGGATCTATTATTTTGTCTTCTGCTGAAATGATGTTCCTTATTTTGAATTTAAGATTCATCATAGGAGATTTAGTTCCAGAAGGTAATGCTGTTTGGAAGTATTATTTGATAATGCTAGAAATAACAGAAATAGTTGTCTCTTCTGAAATATCAGTTGCTACCATTGAGTTGTTGAAAACTCTAATTGAAGAACAAATCAGCTTTATGTTTCACTTTTTAAAGACAGTTTGAAACCAAAATTTCACTTTTTACTTCACTATCATAGAGTTATTAAAGAAGTCAGCCCACTATGTAATATACAATCAATTAGATTTGAAGCTAAACATAAGGAACTTAAAACTATTGCCCATAGCGTTACGAGTAGAAAAAATCTCCCACTATCACTTTCACTTAGATCACAGCTGAAATTTTGTCAACGTGCACTGTCTCGGGAAGCTCTAAAAGATGAATCACTTCTAGGTCCTGTATATGAGCTTTCTGAAAGTGACTGCCATCAGTTCAAAGCTATTATAAATGATTTTAGTTATTTCTGCATTACTTGGTATGATTTCAATGGTGTACGATACAATAATCGATCTATTTTAATTAATGATATAATTGATGATATTCCTCAATTCTATCAAATTGAACATATAATAGTTCTTGCAAACGATATATTTTTCATTGTTTCCACCCTGTTCACTGAATATTTCAACTTACATTTAAGGAGTTATAGAATTAGGAAGTCCAACGATCCCTTGAAACTTGTGAATTTTGCAGAGTTCAAAATAACTTTCCGGCACATTCTCATTCCCTACCTAATGGTGAAATATATTCTAACATTTCAAAATCATTCTGAAAAAGTCCTGGCTCTTTGTCAAAAGTACAACATTACCATTAATTCATGTAAAATGTATGTACATATAGATAGACCTTAATCGAGACCTTAATATTTTCATTTATGTATGTCTACTCGACCAATAAAAGAATACTCTTCTGTAACATTGTTTTGATTCATTCCTGATTAGTTCCAAACTCAACTGTACCTGAAACTATTAAGTTAAAACACTAAACTGACTGATTACTCCATTGAAGAAAATGATTTCAAAGCAAATTCAGGAGAGCAAATAAACATTCTAAATTTGAGTGATCATTGCACCGAAGATAAATCAGAATATCAATATAAATCATGAATCAAATATTTACGTATTTTTTTATATAGATATTGGTTCAAATTAGCCTTTATGTTATTTAGTGGACCATAAAGTATATCCATTTCAACATTTTCACCAATCGAGTGATTGAATTAAATAGAGTATACTATTTAATGTGTACAATAAAACCAGCTCATGGAAGATTCAAAATTTTTGATCACTACCAACTGGAGATAGAATCTTCTATGCATTGTGAATGCTTCAATAAATTGATATGAATAACCATATGGATTTATTTCAAGCGTATTGACAATAATATTATTATTATTATTATTAAATGAATTAAGAGCTGAGGTTTAGGAACCTATAAAGCTCAGAAATGAAAAAAAAATTAAATTGAAGTACATCAGAATAAAAAAAAACAAAGTGAAGTAATACACCACAAGCACTTAAAGTAACGTAATCACCGCCGAGCACACCATTCATCGTATCTTGATTTGAACGAGTTCACAGAAGGGGCCGCAACAACATCCGCTGGTAGATTGTTCCAGACGTCGAACACTCGATTTGGCAAAAACTGCTGTCTAGCAGTTGTTCTAAAATTTTGCTTCAGAAGCTTGTATTCATGACCACGTAGATGATTCAAATTGAGGAAAAAGGTGTTGTTGTGATCGATTCCGTAGAGCATTTGGTGCGTGGCCCTATATGTAATTATTAGATCTCCTCTCAAGCGACGCTCAGCAAAGGATGGTAGGTGGAGAAGTTTGAGTCGTTCTTCATAGGTGGGTCTAGACCGACCATATGGGATCCTTGTAGCCCATCTCTGCACCCTCTCAAGTGCTTCGATATCTCTAATTAGATAGGGGTTCCATACTGGACCGGAAAACTCCATAATTGGTCTTATGTAGGCTGAAAAGATCCTCGCACAAACCTCGGGGTGGCATCCGTGAAAAGCCTTGCTCATCAAGTAGGTAGATCGTCTGGCCTTTGATACCACATACTCAACATGCTTGGACCAAGATAGATCCTCCGTCACTATCACTCCCAAGTCGTTATGGCTGTCTGTTTTTTTAGAACAGTATTCTCCAAAACATAGCTATGTCTTGGATTATTTTTGCCGACATGCAAGACTACACATTTATCAATGTTCAAGGGGAGCAGCCACTCAGTACACCACCCAGAAATCGTCTCCAGATCCCTCTGTAGGAGGCGATGATGTAGAAAAGGATTGGTATACAATTTAAAATCGTCAGCATATTGGGAGCAGATGGAAGCTAGAAGAGAAGGCAAATCAGAACATACAAGAGAAATAGCAGAGGACCCAGGACAGAACCCTGCGGCACACCACTATTGATAGATCTGGGAGAGGACAACTGATCATGAACACGGACTTGAAATTCTCTGCCGCCAAGAAAAGACACAATCCAATGCAACAAATCACCAACCACACCAAAGTGTTCAAGTTTGTGAGCGAGACGACGAAGTGGTACCCTGTCGAAGGCCCTAGAGAAATCAAGATAGATTATATCGACTGGTAACCAGAATCGACTGACTTACTCCAGTCATCGACACATTTCATCAAGGATGTCAACACTGATCTCCCCGGTAAAAACCCATGCTGGCATGACGGCAAAATGTTGTTAGTAAGAAGAAAATTACGCAGCTGGTCAACAACTATTCTCTCACACACCTTGGAGGCAACTGATGTTAGGCTAATAGGGCGATAATTACTAGCAGAAAGCTTGTCACCCTTCTTGAAAATTGGTGTTATTATTGCTTTTTTCCAAGCTGTAGGTACTTTCCTCGATTCGAGGGAATGTGTAAAAATAATACTCAATGGGGTGGAAAGGGAGGGAGCGCAAGATTTCAGGAGTCTTGTAGTCAGCCCATCCAAACCAGGGGCAGAATTGTTACAGAGACCTCTGAGTTTCTCCTCGACAACATCAACAGGGAAAGAAATGCTGCTAAGTGAAACAGATGGCCTTGCTGATGCAACTCTAGGCAAGGCTCCAGATGGTTCGTTTGTGAAAGCGTTGAAAAACGAATCTGCAAAAACCTCAGCACTCTCTAGATGACTCTGGCAAATATTACCCGAAGAATTATTTATGACAGGTACGGAGACTTCGTATCAAAAAAAGTTCGAACATACTTATGAAATCTTTTTGGGTCCTTAGACGATGCAATATTGAGCTCGTGTTGTTTCTTAGCGTCTTTAATGGATTTAGAAGCATATTGGAGTACTCACGGTGGACTACATAATCTTCCTGTTTACGACCAGCCAGATACCTCCTCCAGAGGCTCCTCTTCCGACGAATCATATTGAAAATATTTCGAGTGATCCATGGTTTAGACGGGTTACTGATAAATTCCCTACGAACAGAATTGGATGAAACATACTCATTGAGAACATCGACAAACTTATTCCACATCTCGTCAATATCCAAATCCCGCAGGAGATGATTCCAGTCCAGAGCAGCTAGATCTTTATTGAGAGCAACTTCATCAGTAACATGTACATATTTTCTTTGAGTTGCTTTAGGCATTTGAGAATGGAACTGGATAGAAGATCGAAGTGTTACATGGTCAGATTTCCCAAACGGTGGAAGATATTCAATATCAGTTAGAAGATCGCGATCATTTACCATCACTAAATCGAGTAAAGATGGAGTTTGGCCTGAGCGGTATCTTGTCGGCTTGTCAACCAGTTGGAAGAAATTGGAGTTAAGAAACATGTCAGTGAAATTGCAGTTAAATGACCCAGCTTGTTGTCCAGATATGTGAGGCCAGGATAAGTGGGGTAAATTGAAATCACCAACTATGAGAACATTACTTGATGAGAGCGATAGATCAGATATATAGCGATAAAGAGCTCCTTCACCACTGCAAGCTCTTGGGCGGTAAACGCAGCCGAATACAAATTTACAATTACAAAAGGTGACTTGGAGAAAAATATTATCTATACCCGGTGCCACAATCTGATTAGACACGATAGTAGATTTATCCGAAATGTCAAGTCGAATGTACACACAAACCCCACCATGGCCTTTTGTAGTGACACTGTCCCCTCTAAATAAATGGTAATTCGGAATGTGGACCAAGGAATCAGAAATGTCAGTGTGCAACCAAGATTCGGTAATAAAAATGAGCGATGGATTATGTATTTTAACAAAGGAGAGAAGTTCATTATATTTCGAATGGAGAGATTGGATGTTCGTATAGATAAAGCTCCATTCGTGCATTCTACCACTCAATTTTTTGGAGTCTGGGATACAATCGTTGGCTCCCCCTTAACGTACTTTATTGTCAAGTCCTCTTCTCCGGACTTCTCGCGGTCCTTCAGCTCAAGGCGGAGTTGACTCAGAGTTGCTAACTGGGTTGGAGTCTTGTCATCAAAAACTTGTATGCGCTTAAAATCTTCAGAATTGATTAGCTTCTTCTTGTTCCTCAACAACGTTCCCACAATTCCGATATTCGAAAAAGAAACCTTTAGCAGACGCGGGTGGGATGGATTACGTTTTCCAATCCGGGAAACCTTGACAATCGCGTTTTGTATAGAGCCATCAATGCATTTCAGAATCTTAACGGCCACGTCGGTGTCACACTCCTCTGGGTCAGATTCAGGTACATTTTTGAGCAAAATGTTATAAGAACGTTTGACTCGCTCGAAGATCTCAGCGGAATCCAGAGAACATTGGGATGGCAGCCTTTCGGGAGCAGCGGATAGAGTAGATTTAATTTGTACTATATCGTTCGTCATCTCATCCACTCTCGAAACCACAGCTTTCTGTGATGACTCGACATAAGACAACTTACTTTGACACTCGTCAATAATAGAGGTATGGCTACTTAATTGCGAGGTATGTTCATCGAGAGTTGTTTTGCATTCACGTAGCTCGGACAAAATTAGAGACTGATCGGATTTTATTGATTTTATGTCCTCAGATAGTGAATTCATTTTACTCATAAGAAGAGAAAAATGTTCGAGTGTTACAGGCTGATCAGATTGCGAGTTACTGCGTAGCAATCGTTTGTTACTCAGGCACGGCGGACAGCTCCACTTACCCTTCGACTCCTCTTCAAAAACTCTGAGTCAACGGGCGATATATCTACACACGAAGCATGATAGAGTATGCGGCAGGAAGAGCATTGTAACACATTTTTATCAGATTCGGTGACATTTTTTGAGCATTTAAAGCAGTACGAGGGCATTATTAGCAGAAGAATATTAGTTCAAATAGGAAAGGAAAGGTAAATAAACTTTTCACTCTTGTGGGCCGTTACAAGAGACTTTCACAGAGAGGGAAGACCACGGAATGATAGGAAATGGTGATCAGGCCGCGAAATAATTCGCTACGATTATCGGTCTGCTGAATTTTAATGTTATGATCCAGTGCGGTCCACGTGATTGCCACGGCGCAGTGAGAGCTGCGAGAATGAAATATGTGAAGAATAAGATTGTGAAATGTGGGGGTCACGAAGGGGGGGCAAGAACGCCAAAAGATCAACAGATTTCTGCGCGGTGGGATACGCCAATATCGACCTTATAGATGTAAACAAATACTTAATGAAGAATTAATACATGTATTTACCAAAGCAGTTGGAAAATTATATTATCCTACCTGAGGAAACACATAAACTGTATCATTCAACACACAAATATCAATGCAGAACACAGATAACCAGCTATTAATTACAGGTGATTGGGATCTACAGCGAAACACGTATAGGCGAGGCAGTACTTCGAATTCGAATTCGAATAGAAGATTTCATCTTGATTTGAAAATTGCTCAAAAATTTTGAATTTTTCATGAGCTGTTTTTGTTGGTGGTACCTACACATAAAATTTTTGTTTAATTCAATCACCCGAATGGTTGAAAATGTTAAAATGAATATACTTTATGATCCATTAAATAGATAAACGCTAATTCGAACCAATATCTTCATCAAAACAATGTCGTGAATATTTGATTTGATAGTATCCATATTTACTACAACAAAACAAATGCTTCGTTTGAATGAATAGTATCATGGAAACAACAAATAATTTTTGTAGAAACAATTTCCCAGTTTGTTCAATCAATCAATTTTTATTTTCATTTCAACAAAGGAAATGTTTCAAGATATTAAAACTTCTGCTTATTTGAAAATACGAATTTTTTGAATGAATTATTAATTTAGTGAAATCAAATGGGTCGATGCTTCAACCAATCATTTTATTTACTCGGTCCAACGAAATCTCCATTCAACACGATTCATTCCAATACTCGAATCAACTAGTGAATTCACTCTATTTAATACGAGGAGTTTGTTCGATGAAATACTTCACATTATTCAATTCAACAAAATATTTAGTTGCTCCAATTGAATGTTTGATTCATCCAAAGAACATCCTCTTCGTTCAAAATCGTTATTTACTTTGAAACAAGAATTTGTTTACTTAATGCAACAAGATATTTTGTCGTGCATATATGACACTTTTATTGGTTGACTGAAACAAAATTTGTTCAATTCAACCTTTCTTTTTTTTCCGTGTAGTGTTATGCTATGTGCCGGGATATGTTTCAACGGGCGCACAGAACAACACATTTGTCCTGGAATATTACCGCCTTACATTATAGGGAGCATGTCATTGACAATGTTATGCCAAATTTTCACGCTGCTATTGATGAAACTTTTCAATTTCTAGACGATTAGGCTGGTCATAGTTGAAATGCGCGTGAGGAGCTTGGTATTCCACATTTACCAATACCTCCGCACTCACCAGATTTGAATTGCATAAAACCAAGCATATATTCCAAAGAAAATTAGATAATCATCAACCCACCCCATAATCCTTAAATTATCTGAGAGAGCTTCTGCCCCGTTTATGGAACCAAATTCCTCTCAAAATGTTCAACCTCCACGTGTGTAGTATGTAAAGAAGCTGTTATTGAATTTTTTGGGAATAAAATCTCGTTATTTCAATAGATTTTTCTTAACCACCCTGTATACGCTGCAGAGCTACAGGTTAAAATTAATATTATTTTCCGCCGACCTCGAAATAGGAGGTGATTTTAATGTCTACGAAATTGATCAAATGACTCATTTTAATGCTCAACTTTTTAGCCATTTTAATGGCAACCGTACACAAACTATTCAGGAGCACTACGAGAAATGTCGAAACTCTACTGGAACATAGAAACATAGAAATTCAATTCAGTGTTAACTGTATGTCTTGTGCAAAATGAGAATGTATTTCAATCAATAATTTATACACTATTGATGTTGAGATCGTCGGAAAAATCTTGTAATCAACACGGTTATTAATCTAGCGACTAATGGTCTCGAACTATTAACGCGTTCGCTTCGCTCACGCATTGAAATATCTTGACCATTAGTCGCTGTCTTTAATAACCTAGATGATTAAATAACTATTTCTGCAACTTGAAATAATATTAATATGAATGTTCATCACAAAAATCTCATTTGAACTATATTTTTTGCAATTTAAGTCAATATTTCTAACTAATGTGGAGCAGTTTAATACAAGGTAAGAATGTTGCCTAATAACCAGTTTCCATCAAGAAATTACAATATATTTGTAAGTCATATTTTATATCTATGAAATAATATACAGAAAACTTGAAGCAATAAAGCTGAGTCTAGACTTGCCTGGACTACAGACAAAATGTCGACATTTTAGTGTTCACGTAGCGTAACAACTCGAAAGAAATCTTTTCATATTATTATCATTACTCTCTAGTCTTTAAGAGCGTAATACCGTCCAAGATTTCATATAAACAACTTTCATCCCATATTCTATTCAAAAGCCACATTCACAGCAAAAATAAGGTTGGAAAAATCTTATTCCAGTTCGAATTTTAATTCGGCACATTCAAAATGAAACCCGTATATGAAAAAGTTGGAACTGACAGCACCGTAACGAATTCTGAAAGGAAAGCATGTAATCTCTGAAAAGCTCTCTGTTATTAGGAGCATGGTGAACTTTAAGAAAAGTAAATAACGAAGTCTACCAGCTCTGATAGCATGTCACCGCGTTGTTTTCTTATTCTGAAGAAGACCGTGGAAAATTCCACGGAGAGAAAAACGCGAGGTGAATGAATACCCTGATGTATAAAGGGCGATTAGAGAGTCGTGAATTGTTCGTGAAAATTTCCAATAATGTAAATGCCGATTCGTGCAACTTTTCCGGTAGAATGTAGAAGTTGGGATTAGGAGTTGAAATTTGTGAAACTTGGTAGGGTTTAATGAACGTAGGTACGAAAAATTGCATTGTTAGCACAATAACTTTCGAATGGATTTGTCCTAGAGACTTGAAATTTTCGGTTTCCAAATGGCTCGGTTAAGTACGTTAACCAGCCAAATTGTACAGGGTGTTCCATAAAATATCGCTATTCAAAATTTTTGTTCCTCAATATCTCAGACAAAACGAAACACATCGAAATGAATTGTTGCGGCCATATGCAAGTTGTTCATAATAAGCTTTTGTGGCCATATGCTTAGTCTGAAAATATGATCTGCGGAGCGAGCAAGATTATCTGTGACGTCAAGACATTTGTTGTAGAGTGAAAATAATAAAAGAACGCTCAGGCGCAAAGGCTTGTCAAGTCAGAGAATACGTAAGTAACCTCAAAATTATTATTTGCTGTCTTTCGCTCTGAAACGGTGTCTCTGCTTTCGCGATATCACATATTGTAACAACAAAATTAGTTTCATCTTTCGTTAAAACATCCAGAACATAAATAACTAACCTAAACTGTCCTAAACGAACTCTCAGGTTAGAAATAAAATGACATTTGAAAGAGCTCTCGCTTTTGAGCGGGAGCGAATATATCTGATCTTCTTGCTCGATCTGATAATAAAAGATTACGATGCAGAGTGAAGTGAGTAAAGAGAGCTTAATAAAAGACCAGCTGAGCGCAAGAAGTGCACGCCGAGCAGAATATTCAGACTAAGCAATAGTGTGAACAGGGCCATAGAAAATTTTATTGGAATATTGAAAAGAAGGAACCCTATATTTCCCTAAAAAGATATTCGATTTGAATTAAATTCATCTTATGAAGAAAGATTGATGCGCTGAATGTTCATGCAGAATTTTGTTGCCATAGTTTTAACAGAACCAAAGAATTATATCCGATTCAAGTGAAATTTTTTTTGAGAATGAGAACTGTTATATTGAATTCTCATGCAATGTGGTCATTGTGTCAACAGAACCATAGAAAATTCAATTGGAATATTGAGAGAAGAATCTCTATATTTCTATAACAGGATAACCGATTCAAGTGAAATATATTATGTGAATCAAAACTGTTATACTGAATCTTCATGCGAAATTTCAAGAGGATCACATCATCAGAAGCATAGAATTTAATTTTTGTTATTATTTATTTTTTACATTCAATTCATTTTTTGAATAATTTCCAGAATATAATTTCGAGTGGAGTTATATATTTTTTCGCCGACCTCGAAATGAAAAGTGATTTTAATGTGTACGAAATTGATCATTGATGACCTATTTTAATGCTCAATTTTTGCTATTTTAATGTGCAATCCTCATGGTTACCGTTCACAAAGTATTCAAAAGCGAGAAATATCAAAACTTTACTGGAAATTATGATACATAGAAATTTAATTATGTCAAATGAAAGTCTTGTGCAAAATGATAATGTATTTCAATCCAGAATTCATACAAAATTCATATCGAGATCGTCGGAAAAATCTTGTAATCAACTCGGTTATTAATCGAGCGACTAATGGTCTCGAACTATTAACTAATCAAAATACTTTGACTATTAGTCGCTGCTTTTGATAACCTAATTGAATAAATAAGTTTTATTTCTATATGTAAAAAATATAATGAAATAGTGCTGTCGTCTACACAACCATGTATTTTCGTATCACCTTCAATATTTGGAACTTCCTTGTTATTTTTTTGATTAACGTTTTCTCTAAGTTAATCAACACATGAGTACTTTCACATATCTTGAACACGCTGTAATAATATATCGAATATATATTCAAACTCATCTGTATTGCCTAGTAAATGAATGGAAGGTAAATGATAGGCTCCGCCAAGGTTGATCGGCCAATCAAAGCGTTGGTTTGGATTTTAGCCGATGGTTGTCAATCATATTGAATGTCCAAAATGAACCCATAAAAATAATGGAACTTCATTAATTAATATGATAGAAGTATTGTGAAACTCAGCTTAATTGTTATGAATATTCAATCGAGAAATGAATGAATAAATAATAGATTAATGGATGGAATATGAAATATGAAGGATCGGTTGGAGCATAGGTAATAGAGGTATAGGTCGCAATGAATTCATTTGAATCGAATCTAATGTATGATCGATTAGAGCAGTCTTTTTCATAACTACAACGGTATATTCCTGAATAATGAACTTGTATTGACTCAAATATTCCGTCTGGTCGTTCTCCAGTCAGTTAGCAAAATAACTTTCGAAGGGATTGTCCTAGAGACTTGAAATTTTTAGGATGAGTTCGGGTCCCAAACGGCTCGGTTAAGTTCGTTAACCAGGAAAATCGTTCACAGTAATCCATAAAATATGGCCATTCAAAATTTTTTTTCCTCAATATCTCAGAAAATACGAAACCAATCGGAATGAAATGGTACGGATAAATGCAAGATGCAATTCAATTGGAATATTGAAAAGAAATATCTTTATACTTCCATAACAGGATATCCAATTCGAATGATTTTTTTCTGTGAATGAAGATTGATATACTGAATCTCCATGCAAAATTTCGTGGCCATAGTAGTGTTAACAGAACCATATAAAATTCAATTGGAATATTGAAAAAAGAATCTTTATATTTCCAAAATAGAATATTCGATTCACGTGATATTGATTTTGAAAATAAAAACCACTATACTGAATGTTCATTTGAAATTTCAAGAGGATCGCATCATCAGAACCATATAATTTGTTATTTATTTATTAATTAATTAATGATTTATTGTTCACATATTTAATTTTTCGAATAATTTTCAAAATTTAATTCCGATTGTGGTGAGATACTGCATTTATATATTTCGTATAAATTACAAATGCCATATAAAAGTTTGGGGTAATAGTCTTATTGATTCACCAAAAAACGAGAGCTCAAAATCTCCTGCTCAGGGCTTTTCTTAAATTTTTCATTTTATTTCTATCCTTATTACTATTCTTCACGCAACTGGCCCCGAAGGTATGAGTTATTCGCTGAGCAATTTGATTTCAAATCGATTTCTCTACATGCAAATATTCAAAAAGAAAGCTGCATAACACACTTATTGATCAGCGGAAATTAAACCTAATGAAACATGGATTTTGTAACACCAAACCTCGGTCTCCCCTATTATAACTGTTACTTTTTGATTTTGCTTGAAAAATAATGACGTGGCAACCTTGAAGAAATTATTCTCTAAGTAGGGGGTTCACAATGACGCGGTCTCCTCTGTAAAGTTGCCCACTCACGTACAGTTTAAACTTTCAGTTTTAACTGTACCGGGTTTTTCACTATAATTTGACCCCCCCCTTTAACTTTGTTACTAAAGGAGATACAAAAAAATGTTTCGTTTAAAAGATTCACGAAATCAACTGAGGTTTTCTGATATGAGTCCAGAAACTGAAATATATACAGGGTGACCAACATATTGATGGCAACTTCATTTTTTCAAATGGAACACCTTGTATATTTGTTCATATTTGGTTACTTCTTTTTCCCCTGATTTCGAATATGTAACATATGTTGGTCTATCTCTTTTATTCTGAGAACCACAGAGTTTCAAATTTCAATAACCATCTGGCATAGCGTTTTGGAAGTTCGTGAATTTTTAAGTGGCCAATTTGAATTTGGATTGGTAATGGTTCACCCATTTTATGGCCACCAAATAGTCCCTATTTAACACCGTTGGACACGTTTTTATAGCCGTTCCTGAAGGAAAAAAATTACTTCAGCAATGATGATAATCAATGAAAGTGGAGAATAATATTAATGATATAAATCAACCAATATTAAACCCATAATTCGGAACTAATCCCGTCAACGCACAAAGAATAATGATGATATTGTAATGATTAAAAACAATTTGAAGCTTTAATTTCTGACTTGAATCAGAGCCATAATAATGCTATCAAAAATAGTCTAAACAACTCGGAACAATTTTATGAACTATGTGTATTGAATGGAGGTGGTCATTTTGAGCAATTTATTTAGTTGATGTTATTCTTACCATACTACCATAGTTTATCATTTTTCCTTGGTCAAGTAATTGTTAAGTATTTATTCTAAAATAATACTTTTAAGTAGATTGTTTGGATATAAAGAATTTCGTAGGTATTTCACATATTTTTTTATTCGGTGTCATCATTTCAAAACTTTGAAACTCTGAAAATTGAGGAGACACATCCACATACGCATTTATTATCGAGATTAGGAGGAAAAAAGGAAGAATATACAGGACAGGGTGTCGCATTTGAAAAAATATAGTTACATTCAATGTTGTTCACCCTGTATATCTTCCCATTGATGTTATTATAACTCCAAAATGAGCATTTGCAGTAAACGTACTCTGCCACTTGAAAAATGATTACAGATCTTGGCAGGTGGTTCTTAAAATTTGAAACTCTGTGGTTCTCAGAATAAAAGAGATAGACCAACATATGTTACATATTCGAAATCAGGAAAAAAAGAGCTAGCCAAACATGGAAAAATATACAGGGTGTTCCGTTTGAAAAAATGAAGTTGCCATCCATATGTTGGCCACCCTGTATATATTTCAGTTTCTGGACTCATATCAAAAAACCCCAGTTGATTTCGAGAAACTTTCATACGAAACATTTTTTGTATCTCCTTTAGTAACAAAGTTAAAGGGGGGGTCAAATTATAGTGAAAAACCCGGTACAGTTAAAGTTATCAGTCTAAACTGTACGTGAGTGGGCAACTTTTGTATCTAAATATTGAAGGTATTTATTCGAGTAGGTTTAAGTTTCAATTTTGTGAAAACGGCCAGACAGGGTTTTTTCTACTGAGGTTTTTCCCTGTGCTCTGGTATCATACGCCAGAATAGTATGGTACCCCGTTCTGCACCAACCTTAGATTGGGACTTTTTTGTTTCATGTATTGTATTTTGAAAGAAAAAAATAATGATACTGAGAGAAATTTAATTCTTTAAATTTTTAACTGTTCAGTTTAAACTGCCAGAACTGTACGTGAGTGGCCTCCCTAAGCCATTACCACGTATAACATCAGTTTTAAATTATTATACTCGGCGAATGTGCAGGTGCATATCTTACGATTACATTCGGTAAAATCTTCCTTGCATGCCACACCACGATGCCATATTTCCTCATTACATCCACAATCCAGGATCCATCACAACCCAAACTTAACCTCGCGATTCTTAACGAGTTCGAACTAAAGCGTGGGTGTTTTATTGCTACCCCGGTTTATCAGCTAGTCTCAGCTTTCCTTGTACTGGAAGCTCGACTGGAAGGATTTGGATTGCCAGCCACTCCGTTACAATTTTAGTCCATTATCTCTGACAGCCCCTATTTTATTTACTTAACCTTAGGCGATATCGTTCCACTGAGTAGCAGGATACATTTTAGCTAGCGTGGGGGGATGTGGACTCCTCGTTATATCATTATAAGTTCTGTGTGCAACTTTAAATACATCATGCAAATTTACAGAGGATCAACATCATCAGAATAACGCTGCAACTTTGGAACTTCGGTTACTTGTTACTTGTGAAGTTTCGATGAGAAAGTTTGGATCAAAGTGAATTTTTTATGATGTTTATTCGTGAAGTTTCAAGACTAATTTCTGATTTGAAGACTGGATCTTTGTCAATTGGGAATGCTATTGAAATAACGAATTGTTTCTATTTGAACAGTGCTTCAAAAGTATATCATATTTCTTATATCCATTTTATAAAATTCGATTTTTCTCAATATTCGGATGAAACCAATCCATGTGGTTACTCAGAAAAAACCCTCAGCATGGAAGAATAAATCACTTCATAATTGATGGGTGGTTAGTGAAACTTTAACTCTTCGAATTATTTTTATTTTCTTTTGAATTGAGAGCTAACACAATACAATACATGAAACAAAAAAGTCCCTAGCTGAGCTGAGGTTGGTGCAAAACGTGGGTACCATACTCTTCGAATTATAGAGTGTTATTGTAAATCCAACTATAGTTTTTCAATGAGGTTAAGAACGAGTATGTTGGGGTTCCTTTAGCTGGAACATTTAAAGAAAACTAGCACCTAATGAAGCAATTATCAAATATACTTATAGCGTTCAGAATATGCCGTAATTTTCTTGGTAAATCTATATTATTTAGATATATCTTACGGTATAAAGACTCATCACTTCTTACCTATGCCTTTTTAGATTGGCGGAACTGAAATGAAAAAAATTAAGAAAAGCCCTGAGCAGGAGCTTTTGAGCGCTCGTTCTTTGGTGGAGCAATAAGACTATTAACTTTCAATTTTATATGGTACTTGAGATTGATACCAAATATATCAATGCAGAATCTCAGCACAATCGGAATTAAATTCTGGAAATTATTCAAAATATATAATATATATTCTTTTGAAATCAAGAGCTAACATAATACAATATAAAACAAAAATAAAAAATCCCTAACTGAGGTTGGTGCAAAACGGGTACCATACTATTTTTTCGTATGATACCAGAGCTCAGGGAAAAACCCCAGTAGAAAAAACCCTGTCTCGCCGTTTCAACAAAAATGACACTTAAAAACTATTAGAATTTGAAGGATTCCTTCTTCATTCAGACCGAACGATAACCCTCTCCAGGATGCCTTCGGAATTCTGAAAACGAGAAAATCAAAGCAGTAAAAAGGAACAGAAAAATAAAATGATTGAAACTCTATTAAATCGATTTAAAATTTAACCCATTCAAAAACGAATCGGAATTTCATTTCATATAGCTCTCAAGCCATCCTGAAATTTATATATGGAACAGTATTTATCAGGTGTTCAATTGTCTCCTCTGCATCTCCGCATTCGCAACTAGGACTCTCAACTGAATTCCATCTGAAAAGCATACTATTGCAACGTCCATGACCTGTTCTTACTATTGAGAACAGTCCATATTTTCTTGGAAGATCAAATCCAGGACTTTATTCGAGGGATCAGTTATTAAATCTTTGTTCTGTATATTACATAAATTCCACTCGGATTGCCAATTGATTTATCACTTTCATTTGAGTTCAGAAAAGAATTTGACCAAAAAGGTTTACGGGATTTTAATCGAGGAATCTTATTGTCTGGAATATATGAGAGTATTTGATATGAATTTGTCGAAAAATTAAATTTGTTCCAAATTTTCGAAGTAATGACCTGCCTGCGGATATGTGGAGGAGAAATGTTTGAAAGAACTGGTAACCATGGAGTTGGTGTTGATTTTATTGTTCCAGTTACTATTCTCATGGAAAAATTTAATTGTGCATCGATCTTATGTACATGTGCACTGTTGAGCCAAACGGGGCAACAATATTCAGCAGTAGAGTACACTAAGGCTAGAGCTGCAGTACGAAGAGTTGTTGCGTCCGCACCCCATGAAGTACCAGCAAGTTTTTGAATTATATTATTTCTTGTTTTTAGCTTCATTCGTAAATCATCCAAATGGGCTTTGAAATTAAGAGAAGAATCTAGTTTTACGCCTAGATATTTAGGATTGAAATTATGTTTGAGAAAAGAATTACCAAAAAGTACGTTCAATTTTCTATATTTCTGATGATTATCCAAATGAAAACACGAGACTTCGGTTTTGTTAGCATTTGGACATAAACGCCAGTCGAAGAAATAATTTTTTAGAATTTCTAATCTGCAGAAAGATTATTCTCTATGATTTTGAAATCCGAATGATGGAAAGCCAAAGCAATATCATCGGCGTATATGAATTTTTCAGATGAAGTTGTAGGGATATCAACACATATAAATTAAAAAGAAGAGGTGATAAGACTGACCCCTGTGGAAGACCGTTATTCAATGTTCTGAAATTACTACTATCCCGTCGACAAAAACACGAAACCTTCTGTCTGACAGCATATTTTCTATCAATTTGACCATTTTTCCACATTTCAGATGACTGTAAAGTTTAAAAATCAAACCATCTTTCCAAACAGTATCATATGCTGCAGATAAATCCACAAAAGCTGTACCTGTTTTCAATTTATTATTAAAACCCCATTCAATAAAGGTGGTAAGACTAAGAACCTGATCGCAGCAATTTCTATTTTTCTGAAACCCCCCTTGGCAATTTTGTAGAGAATTATCCAACTTCGTTTCAATTCTTAAAAGGATCAGTCGTTTTAAATTTTGAAGGGAACACTCAATAAACTAATTGGTCGATTCAAAATATGAAATATATAAAATAAATAATTACCAAATTAAGTTCTATGGTTCTGATGATGCAATCGTCTCCAAATTTTGCATGAACATTCAGTATATCAGTTTCGATATAGAAAAAAATTTCACTCGAATGGGTTATTCTGTTATGGAAACATAGAGATTCTTCCTTTCAATAATCCAATTGAAATTTTATGGTTCTATTGCCTTCATTAACAAGAAAATATTCACTTGAATCGGATATCCTGTGATGGAAATATAAAGATTTATCTTTTCAATATTCCAATAGAATTTTCCATGGTTCTGTCACCACTATGGCCACAAAATTCTGCATAAACATCCAGTGTATCAATTTCTATTTATGAAATAACTTCTATTCGAATCAGATATTTTTTTATGGAAATATTAAGTTTCTTGGAGTTTTGTCTGAGATATTGAGGAACAAAAATTTTGAATGCTCATATTTTATGGAACACCCTGTACGATTTGGCTGGTTAACAAACTTAACCGAGCCATTTGCAAACCGAACATATTCTGAAAATTTCAAGTCTCTAAGTCAATCCCTTCGAAAGTTACTGTGCTAACGGCCGGATGGCCTCACGGTCAGAATTGAATTTGACCACGAATTCGTTATCAGAGAGTAGTTTGATACCATTTTCTGCTCAAAATTCGAAAATTACAGACATTCGGGCAAAACGATGTAGCACTCGTTTAAGTAGAACGAGCGCTCAAAAAGGTAAGTGCGTAGAGGCAGACTTCAAAGGCTTGCTTGACCAGGCATTACAGAAAGTGGACACCATTCTGTTGCACATATTCGTGAATAAAAAGGTGTGAAGAGTGGAATCACATGCTAGTAGTAGTATCAAGAATTTGTATGCCACTCGATCTTGACGCTAACTACAATTTTGTAATGCGTGATTGCCAGAAAAGTGTGAGATGGTTAGCGTGACTTCGCAATAACCTGGTCTCCAGATGAGTGACTAAGGAAGCAAGGAGCAGGCATAGGCATATAGAATAGTAACTGATATTGTGAATCATTGCCTTCAGCAGAACAGATAAAAACGCTTGGAATTGAAATTCTGGCCTTAGATAGATATAATCAAGTCTTTCTATTCATATAATTCTAGGGAGTCTCTGATAGTCAGATAACTGATATGTGGTGAATGAGCTTCAGCAATTTTTCCCTCCTGGTGGATAATAAAAAATTACTAACAGATGATGACCTCGAAAAAAACAAAGTTAAACTTTCACCGAACCAGTGTCTCACTAATCAGAACAGATACCGATGATTGGGAAAAGAGAAGAGCTCTCTCACTGGATTGCTTACCAGGTAAAAAAAGCAAAGGAGATATTTGCTCCATATGAAGATAAAGCTTCCTGTGAAAACAGGAGGATTATTTTTTGTGCTTTTCTCGCGTGATGCTACCTACACAGGATTGGTATCTATGGGTAAGGTTAAGTTTGGTTACCACTTTACGCACGCCCGTAGAAGAACTAAGTACTACCTATCGAAATTCACTAGAAGTTGAAGGGGATCACTCCTTTTTCCTCGAATAAATAACTTTCGAAGAATGATGGCATACAATTTGATTGACCACTTTCAGATTGAAGTCGATTGTTATGTTCAGAATAAAAAGAAAAAACATACAAAAAATTCGACCCTATGACTTATTGTCATTAAAATTGGATTCAAATTTTCTATCTTGCATCGAAATACCTACTTAAGAATCTCGAGTGGTTAGAAACTGAGCAAATGATTCAAAAGTTATACTTCATAATTATAATTAAAACTTTTCCAATATTCATAATTGAGAAGATTTTCTTGATAACTTCACCGTTCATGAAAGCAGAGTATGATCCAGCTATCAGTTCATTTTATGAATAAACTGTGTAATTCTGCTGGAACAGAAATAAGCCTTGTGAACAAGGTTTGATTGTTTCTCAATGATTCCATGGCCAATAAACAAAGGGGAAAATGATTATACAAATTATACGGTATTCACAAAGAACGAAAATCGAGCTTCAATTGGATGCGGTAACCGAAAGCTTTTCGATTTATGCATTATTAACAAGGCATAGTTATAGTACAATGTCCCGAGAAAATATTTGTTCGCATTCACCAACCCTGGAATACCTAGGCAATTATTCAATTGTTCGTTTGCCATGAAAAACACCAATTATTCAACATCAATGTCAGAATTGTTAAAATCGAACATTGGTTCTGATGAAATATCTAGCAATTATGGAAGGTTCCGATATTTTCTATTTATGTACACCAAATCGATCCATTTGTTGTATTCATTCACAAGGTTTTGAATGAAAAAAGTTCTTCCAACTGAAATTTCTTTGAGAGATACGTTGTAAGTTTTCAGTGGAACATTTTTTCATACCAGCCGTCATTTGATTCTGATTTAATCAGTTGAATATTGCCTATCTACTGATTAAATTATTCTGATAGTTTTTCCTTGCCTTGTTTCATAATCTGTGAAATAACGTTACCTCAGCATCTCCTCAAGTATCCTTGTCATAGGATTCCAATTGATGTGGTCTCCAATATGGTTCAATAATAAGAAATTGTTTAGAACACCTAAGAACTCAACGGGCTTATTCAAAAAATCTGTTGCATTTACTTACTTATTTGTAAATAAATATATTATAAAAGCTCATCCAGATGCTGGCTAAGTGTTAATAAGAAATTGAGAAAGCCTTGAGCAGGTGCTTTTGAACACTGAATCATTGGTGGAGCAATGAGGCTATTACCTCAAAATTTCATATAAAACTTGAGATAAATACTGAATATATAAGTACAAAATCCCAACGGTCGGTATAATATTCTGGAAATTATCCTAACACTGAAATATGTCAAAACTTGACAATTGAAAGAATAAACTACATATATGGTTCTGATGATGCTATCCTCTTGAAATTTTGCATGAACATTCAGTATATCAATATTTATACACGAAATGCATTTAACTAGAATTGAATATCTTGTTTTGAAAAAATGGAGATTCTTCTTTTGAATATTCCAATTGAATGTTCTATGTTTCAGATGATGCGATCTTCTTGCAATTCTTCATGAACGTTCAGTATATCAATTTCCATTCATAAAATTATTTCCACTCTGATCGGATATCTTGTTATGGAAATATGTAGTTTCTTCTACTCAATATTTAAATTGAATTTTCTATGGTTATGTTTACACTATGGCCACAAATTTCACTTCCATTGGTTTCATTTTGTCTGACATATTGAGGAACGAAAATTTGAATGGCCATATGTTATGGAACAATTTCATCAAGCTTACGAACTCAATCCAGGAATTTCGGAACCGAACTCACCCTGAAGTCTCTCAAGTCTCTAGGACAATCCCTTCGAAAGTTATCGTGCTCACGTCCGTCGTTTGAGACCATCTTCGGCTCGAAATTCGAAATTACCTTTGACCATCGAAATATTTACAATCCGAATGAACATGAACATGAAACCGATGTGAACAAAAATCATAAGTAACATACAGGGTTTTCCTTTTAAGTGGCCTATTAGACGTTTTAGGAGAACTAGTGAATATTTCGTTCTGAAATTTTTGGTGCAGCCCTGAGGGTGAAGGAACTCTTCGCCTGAAATTTTTGAAGTCGACAGTGTTGCCACGTCTATCTCAAACGCATATCTACTTTTTTATTTCAAATGGAACTACCTATATTTTCATTTATATATCGATTCAATGCCAAATTTGCAGTATTACCCACTAAACAAATTTTTCACAATTCACAAATTCCTGAAACTTTTTGCATTTGCATTGCCAGTTTGGAAATTCAATATCTCGATTATTTTTTATGAGAACGGTACCAAAATCAGCAGTCTCCTAGTAAATACTCCATGCATCATGTGGTATATTCAATTTTTGATACATCGTGAGGTTTTTCGAAGATATTGCTGCGAAAATGTGAAACTCAAAATTGAAATATTTCGAGATTTTCAAATAGCACCCCATATTCATTTTACAGCATTCGATTGAAATGGAAAATGAATGGCAGTTTCATTTTACACTAATTATTTATTCTGGATAGTTTTCGAATGAGATGAAAAATACTGAAATTTTTCAGTATTAATTGTTCATGATCTATGGTTCTGTTTACGATGAAATGTTTCTATGATTATGACGTGAATTGTTGAACCCATATTATTCAAACTCGATTCGGGTTATTTCACAATTCACGGGAATGCCAAAAAATTATTGAAAGGACCTGTAGGACCTTTAACAATCGTTATTCACATTTAGCACGAATGATCGGAAAGAAATTCCAAAAATTGTTTAGACTTTCTGTAATCCTGGCCCTATTTCATGACCTCAACAATAGGATTCATTCCGATAATTCACTAATAATCACACACGCATTATGTCTATTGAACATGACTAAAAAAACTGAAAAATTTCAGTATTTTTCATCTCATTAAAAAAACTGTCAAAAATAAATAATTAGTGAACATAAGGCCAGGATTACAGAAAGCTTAAACAATTTTCGGAATTTCTTTCAAGTCATTCTTGCTAAATGTGAATAACGATTTTTAAAGGCATTTCCCGTGAATTGTGAAACAACCCGAATCGTGTTTGAATAGTATGGGTAAATTTTTTCTATGACATCCATGATCATCGAATACTTTTTCTGATTTGAACCATAGAATCTACTTCAACAATTCTCGCCATAACCATAGAACCATTTCATCGTAAACAGAACCATAGATCATAACTATTAATACTGAAAAATTTTAGTATTTTTCATCTCATTCGAAAACTATCCAAAATAAATAGTTAGTGTAAGAGAAGACTACCATTCATTTTTCATTTCGAATCGAATGCTGTAAAATAAAATTGGGGTTGCCATTTGAAAATCTCGAAATATTACAATTATGAGTTTCACATTTTCGGAGCAATATCTTCGAAAAACCTTACGATGTATCAAAATACTGAATATCCACATGAATGCATGGAGTCTTTACTATAAGACTGCTGAGTTCGGTTTCGTTCGCATAAAAAATAATCGTGATATTGCATTTCCCAACTGGCAATGCAAATGCAAAAGTTACAGGAATTGTGAATAACACGGCAACAGTGCATAGCAGAGAAATTTTTTTAGTGGGTAATACTGCGATTTTGGTATTGAATCGATACATGAACGAAAACATAGGTAGTTCCATTTGAAATAAGAAAGTAGATTTGCGTTTGAGATAGACCGTGGCAACACTGTCGACTTGAAATATTTTAGGCGAAAGTTTCTTCACCCTCAAGACTTCTCCTAAAATTTCTGTACGAAATATTCACTATTTGTCCTAAAACATCTAATAGGCCAACTTAAAAGGAAAACCCTGTATAGTATTTGGGGTAAATCTAGAGTTTTCAGCTCCAAACAATAAAACCCACAAAGGTTGCGCCGGAGCAACACAACAATCGAAACAAAAAGCTCTTCAATGAGAAAGGAGTACATACATATATTCGATAGAGGTACCCGTTGAAAATACATTTAATATTAGCATAATTAGGATACGAGAATATTCATATTCTTTTGAAACAAGAGCTTACACCATGTAATACATAAAACAAAAAAATCTCTAGCTGAGGTTAACATATATATAATGAACAGAAAACATATTTGGTTGGAGAACAAAGAAATCTGTTTTGTTCAATTAGATTTGTGGTGAAGTATGTCTGTTCATTGTAGATCCAAAATGCAGAAAATGAAAATTATGAACATTGGTTGCTTTGTCTCTACGTTCCAGCTTTCCCTGCATAATCAGCATCAGCAAAACCAGTTTAAAGATCTTGGTTATAGTCTGCACTAGAATACGGTATGGATAAATAGAAAACTAATAAAACATGGTCAATATTATCAATTTTTATTTTATATCCAATACAACCAAAGAAACTGGAAAGCTTGAGAGTAGTCCAAGAGAGATTCGTCAAAATAAAATAAAATAAACCCTAGTAATACCAAGAGAATATCCAATTCTGGGCATTCACCAACGAATATAGGTAAGCCATATTTTAACCTCCTCTTTGAACAAAGATATTTTTTGGTCTTGGTGTAGGTATAACATATACTGAAAACTTGGTTCAGGTGTTTACAATGTCCTACCTACACCAAGAGCAAGAAAAGATCATTTTTCAAATAGAAGGTTGAAATATGGCTTTTGTAATTTGGTAGGACAAACTTGAACTGAATGGGTAGTGTCAGTGAGTTTTGGTTCACCTAGTTCATTGTTTTGTTTTCGAAGGAAATTCCTTAATCACGAACATCTATTCGTGTTTAATACCTTTTCTTGTATTATTTCCTGGTTATTATGCCAGAATTATCTTTTTATTTCAGGAACAAACTGGTTACTATAACTTCGACCTTGTTAAATATACAGCTGAGCTATATTTTTAGATGTTGGGACAAGCAACTGCCATTCCTCACAGAGATTGGACTGCGAACAACAAATATTTTATAATTTGGTTACTGAACCCAGATGGACCTTTATAAATCGCTAATATTAAAGAGTCCTGAAGTACCTACCTCATATTAGTAAGTTGTCTTTCTACAGTACTAAAAGCTGAAAGGTTGAATGAGTAGCTGCTGCAGACACTCTGAATGGCATAATCTCTTTCCAAACTTTTCTATGAGGTGTACGTTTAAAGCTTCAAAGTTTAGCTATAATAAGTTTATTGTCCGAATTATGAGGTACTTAGTTCATGGTATTTGATTACCTTGGAACTACACATTTACACATATACAGGGTGTTACTAAATTGAACGTACAAACGAAAAGGGGAGATTCCTTAAGTGAGTTTAAGAAAAAAAAGTCCCATAAACATGGGGTCGCAAACGTTTCATTTTCGGGATACAGAGTGTTGAAGTTTGAATTTTTTTCCAAGTTTTCTTCTCATAGTATCTTCACTTCACAAGATATTCAACTGAAATTTGGTATAGATATCACATTTGAAAGTTCTCACCATGTGACATGTCAATTTCGATAGAAGATCTACAGAGTGATTTTTTTCTGGAATACTGCCACCTGTTCTTCTGCAGAACTTTTTTTGGGTGAGCAACTGTTAATTTAAAAAAATGCAAAAAGAAGCTTTGTTCTTATACCAAACTTTTCGGTCTCTTGTAGTTTTGTCGAATAGACCAACGATTTCGAGAAAAAAAATTTTGAACGATTCTCTCGAAATCCTCGTGAAAATCCAAATTATGATGGGAAGGCCACTTTGTAAGCTGTGGTGAATGAATTCAGTGTCAGTTTTTATGGAAATTTTCCTGGTCTGTAGCGATAATTCATAAATATTCGATAAACTCGTATAATCAACTATGAGAAAAAAACTTGAAAAAAATTCAAACTTCAACACTCTGTATCTCGAAAGCGAAACTTTTGCGACCCCATGTTTATTTGACTTTTTTTTCTTAAACTCACTTAAGGAATCTCCCCTTTTCGTTTGTACGTTCAATTTAGGAACACCCTGTATTAATTATTATTAATTATTAATAAATTAATATTGTCTTCTGTGAAGCCACTGATTGATCAAAATCGACAGAAAATTATGATTAATTGTACATTTATGAAATCAAAAGTCGAACATAACAGTCAGGGTGTTAGAACAAACTATCAAAACCAATACAAATATTTCCGATCTGGTTGGGTGTTGATGGAAACATGGAAGATTGATGTTTTATCGACTTTGGGAGTTACCCAATTGTTACTGAAGTTGGCTGGATGATTGACGGATAATCCGCTGAAATTGTTATGCGCTTCTAGAATCCAGATAGCCCTCATCCAGGAAGTTTATTCGTGAACTGTTGAACAGTCATGAATAGTTCGAACTTGCTGAGATCGAGTTTCATTGGTGAAACTTGCATTCGCGTTCGAACTGTCTGAAACTAATTTTGTGTTGAGTTTTGGGCAGAAACCTCGATTAATCATGAGCCAGGCCTCATAAATTATTCCTGGGATTCATTTTGTCCCAAGAAAGCAGACATTTTCTTATGTTGGAGTAAATATTTTATGACATTGGTATTGAGCATCTCTTCAAGAGTTAACCCATCTTCAAGGATGGAAAAAGGGACCGGGAAAAATAGCACTTCATTCCTTACGCAGGAATATAATGAAATGGAACACCGAAAGCTCGAGAACCGACACCGGAATAAGAGCAGGAGTACGCGGGCCAACGAGGTATTCTGAACTGAAGATGAAAAATCTTTATTCTCAACCATTAGTTTCTTATCTGAGCGTAATTCACGCGGAAATACTCACAATAGGAGTAGTTCAACCTATAAATGGACAAGAAAATACACACGAACAGTCCAGCGAGCATTAGGACTTTGGTTTTTTCAATACCACCAGATCAAAGATGTTACTGAAGTTGGCTGAATGATTGACGGATAATCCGCTGAAATTGTTATGCGCTTCTAGAATCCAGATAGTTCGAACTTGATGAAATCGAGTTTCATTGGTAAAACTGTCTGAAACTAATTTTGTGTTGAGTTTTGGACAGAAACCTCGATGTATCATGAGCATGCGCTCATAAATAATTCCTGGGATTCATTTTGTCCTAGGAAAGCAGATATTACCTATGTAAAAGTAAATATTTTATGATTGGTATTGAGTTTTCTCCTCAACCTTGAAAATTCTTTATGAGTTCACTCATCTTCCATGAAGGGGAGAAAAACCAGCCCCTCATTCATCATTCAAATAATGAAATGTTACATCCAAGGCTCAAAAACCGACACCGGGACAAGAGCGGAGATATAAGGGCCAACGAGATATTCATTATACAGACGATTAAACAACTGAACACGGGCAATATTACCACAATCAAGGCAGGAACAACTACAACCGACGAAATAAACATAGATACGGGAATAAGACAGAAGATAGTCTCAGTCCTTTGCTTTTCAATCTGTTGATGGACAGAATAGTTGACAGCGTGCGGAAGGTGAAGCATGGTACAGAATGGGAGGCAAAGTTGAGAGGATCTTATGCTATGCGGATGATGCAGTGCTGTTTGCGGATAGTGAGGATGGTCTGCAGTGGTTGCTTCAGGCGTTTAACCCTCGAATAGTCGCGTCCAAATTTTTAACATGGGTAGTCGCGCCGGTCTCACGACCGTGCTTACTCATTGAGCTCTGAATGCTAGTGGAATGAGTTTTTGCCTAAAAATTCAAATGGATGTCTTTCAAAACATAACTGAGTGACAAGAAAATGCAAGATTGGTACATATTTCGAATTGATGCAAATATATTGGGGAAATTCCAAAAAAATCTATTTTATTCATACACCTTACTTTATTCAGTCATAAAAAGAAAAAATCAAACTCTAAGGATTTCAAGACTAGAAATAACAAAATTTACACCTTTCATCAAATAAAAATGATTCTTCAAACATATTTTAGCTTAATGAAGGCCATTTTCTAGGCAGTTTTTTGTTGTGGGGGAAATTTTTCCAACGCGTCACTTTATCTTTGCCAAAAAATCGACAGTGTATTACTTTGATTTTCTTCCTCATCATCATCAGAAATATTCTGCTCTGAGTCATCACTCGCAAGTTGTTGTTCTAAATATTTAAATTTTTCTTCAGACTGATCAATATCTGAATGTTCGTCATTTGCTATTTGATCTTCTTCCTCATCTAAAACCTCTAGTAATTTCTCTTCGTCGAGCTTGCTCTTTTTCGTACGACCACATGGCTAAAAAAAAATATGAATTTACCTCGTTATAAGTTATACAGAACAGAAACACCTGAAACTCACCCGCACAATCGAACTATCAAGATATGAAAAAATAGGGTACGAGAGTAGTCGCGCCGGTCTCTCAGACCGTGTCACGATATATTTTTTTCGTACTAGCACGTTTCACGGGAGATTCGCAAGGACTCTCTGTCGCATCCTTACGGAAAGATAGACGGAGCCGGAGATGCCATGCCCCCTGAATTTCTGAAAATTAGGATAAAAAGTGTCTGGCCGGTCTCACAGACCGCGCGCGACTAACGGAGGGTTAACAGAGAGGCTCACAAGCTAAGTATGGAAATATCAATCACTAAAACTAAAACTATGGTGATTGCTAGAGAACCGCTCCGATGTAAGTTGGAGCTCGATAACAACATAATAGAAAGGTTTCCGAATTGAATTATCTGGGTACAGTGATCGCACCATATGGGAACTTGAAGGAAAGTGTAAGGCATCAGATAAATAAAGCGGCCAGACTTGCAGGTGCACTAAGAAACACCATCTGGAAAAATAACTATATGACAACCACTAGCAAGTAAGATTTACAAAGTTGCGTTAGACTTGAAATGACATACACGGCGGAAACACGAGCTGACACGGCCGAAACAAAAAGGATGGCACCACAAATGAGATGAAAGTACTCAGGGCCCGTATTCTTGACAAGTGATAGTCCAAAACGTATACGAACTTCATCATTGCGCGGTGTGCATTTTTGCAGGTAAAACAGGGACTCGCGCAATGAAGTTCGTATACGTTTTCGATTAACACTACTAGAACTAGACTAGAACTAGAAAATACAGCACCAGGTCAATTACTGGTAATACGCTTAGAGATCAGAGGAGAAGCAGTGACTTTAGAGAAGAATGCCAGACTGAAGACGTAGTGAGGTGGATGCGAGCGAGAAGGAGATATTTGAACGAGCATGTGTCACGGATGGGAGATGACAGACTGGCGAAAGTTGCAAGAAATGGAAAACTACATCAAAGTCACCTTCAGGAAGACCGCCAAAAAGATGGAAAAACAGTTGAAGCTCCATATCGTAGGAACTAGACTCGGAACTAGAGGAAGGGGGACTGAAATGGGTATAACAAGCTGTTAGCTTTCGTTAAGAAGAAGAAGAAGACGAAGAAGAGATATTCTGAACCATAACTTTTTTATCCGAGCGTACTTCATGTGGAAATACACACAATAGAGGAAGATTCAACCAAGAAATGAAAGGCATACACACGGACAGACAAGCGAACATGAAGGTGTTGGATCTCAACACCATCAGATCAAGGATGGTACAAAAATAAAAGAGTCATCTTGGTGTTGATTTCGGGAAACCCAAAACAACTTTGATAGGGTCAGATTTGTTTGTGGCTTAGCGAATAAAACTCATGAGGAAGAACAACCTGCTATCGGAACCCATACAAATATACCCGTGCTGGCTGGGTGTTGACGGAAACATCAAAGATTGGTGTTTTCTCGACTTTAGGAGTAACCCATTGTTACTGAAGTTGGCTGGTTGATTGACGGATAATCCGCAGAAATTGGTATGAGCTCCTAGAATCCAGATAGCGCGCTTCCAGGAAGTTTATTCGTGAACTGTTGAACAGTCATGAATAGTTCGAACTTGCTGAGATCGAGTTTAATCGGTAAACTTACATTCGTGTTTAGTTTTGGTCAGAAATCTCGATTAATCATGAGGTAGGGATCATAAATTATTATTTTTGGGAATAATTTCGTCCAAGGGTAGCAGATATTGTATTATGTTGAAGTAAATATTTTATAATATCGGTATTGGGTTCAGCAACACTTTAAGTATTCTTTATGAGATCTGTCATCTTCCAAGGAAAGGGAAAAGAGACCAGGAGAACCACCACTTCATTCCTTACGCAGGAATATAACAAAATGGTACACCGAAGGCTAGAGAACCGACACCGGAAAAAGAGCAGAGGTATGCGGGCCAACGAGATATTTTGAACCATCCGAACGTTATTCGCGCGGAAATACACACAATAGGAGAAGTTCAAACTTTAGGTAAATGGAAAAGAAAATACACACGAATAGCCTAGCGATCATTAGGTCTTTGGTTATCAACACCATCAGATCAAAGATGGTTCAAAAATAACATAGTCTTCTTGGTGTTGATTAAGGGACACCCAAGTTAGTTGAACTGTTGAACAGTCATGAATAGTTCGAACCTGTCGAGATCAAGTTTCATTGGTAAAACTTGCATTCGCATTCGAACTGTCTGAAACTGATTCTGTGTTGAGTTTTGGGCAGTACCTCGATTAATCATGAGCCAGGGCTCGTAAATTATTCATGGGATTCATTTTGTCCTAGGAAAGCAGATATTATCTTATGTTGGAGTAAATTTTTATAACATTTGTATTGAGCATCTCTTCAAGAATTCACTCATCTTCCAAGAAGGGAAAAACACGGTCCGGGAAAACCAGCACTTCATTCCTTACGCAGGAATATAATGAAATGAAACACCGAAGGCTCGAGAACCGACACCGGAATAAGAGCAGGGGTACGCCGGCCAACGGGATATTCTGAACTGAAGATGAAAAATCTTTATTCTGGACCATCAGTTTCTTACCCGAGTGTAATTCATGTGGAAATACACACTAAAGGAGTAGTTCAATCTATAAATGGACAAGAAAATACACACGAACAGCCCAGAGAGCATTAGGCTTTGGTTTTTAATACCATCAATTAAAGATGGTGTGAAAGTAACAGAGTCTTTCTGGTGTTGATTTCGGGACACCCAAGACAACTTTCATATTCCCCTTCCAGGAAGTTTATTCGTGAACTGTTGAACAGTCATGAATAGTTCGAACTTGTCGAGATCAAGTTTCATTGGTTAAACTTGCATTCGCATTCGAACTGTCTGAAACTGATTTTGTGTTGAGTTTTGGGCAGTACCTCGATTAATCATGAGCCAGGGCTCGTAAATTATTCATGGGATTCATTTTGTCCTAGGAAAGCAGATATTATCTTATGTTGGAGTAAATATTTTATAACATTTGTATTGAGCATCTCTTCAAGAATTCACTCATCTTCCAAGAAGGGAAAAACACGGTCTGAGAAAACCAGCACTTCATTCCTTACGCAGGAATATAATGAAATGAAACACCGAAGGCTCGAGAACCGACACCGGAATAAGAGCAGGGGTACGCCGGCCAACGGGATATTCTGAACTGAAGATGAAAAATCTTTATTCTGGACCATCAGTTTCTTACCCGAGTGTAATTCATGTGGAAATACACACTAAAGAAGTAGTTCAATCTATAAATGGACAAGAAAATACACACGAACAGCCCAGAGAGCATTAGGGCTTTGGTTTTTAATACCATCAAATTAAAGATGGTGTGAAAGTAACAGAGTCTTTCTGGTGTTGATTTCGGGACACCCAAGACAACTTTCATATTCCCCTTCCAGGAAGTTTATTCGTGAACTGTTGAACAGTCATGAATAGTTCGAACTTGCTGAGATCGAGTTTTATTGGAGAAACTTACATTCGCGTTCGAACAAACTGAAATTAATTTTGTGTTGAGTTTTGGGCAGAAACCGCTATTAATCATGAGCGTGGGCTCATAAATTATTCCTGAGATTCAATTTGTCCAACGAAAGCAGAAATTATCTATGTTGAAGTAAATATTTTATAATATTGGTATTGAGTCAACTTCAGCAACACTTGGAAAATTCTTTATGAGTTCACTCATTTTCCAGGAAGGGAAAAAGGGATCGAGAAAACCAGCACTTCATTCCTTAGGCGGGAATATAATAAAATGGTACACCGATGGCTCGAAAGCACCGAAACAGGAGTGGGGGTGTTCGGCCAACAACGAAATATTCGAAACCATTAGTTTCTTACTGGAGTATTCCATAAAATATGGCAATTCAAAATGTTTATTCCCCAAAATCTCAGACGAAAAAAAATCAGTCGAAATGAAATTTTGCAGCCACGTGCAAGATGCTCATAATAAGTCTCATGCAAAATTTTGTAGCCATAGTGTTAACAGAACCGCAGAAAATTCAATTGGAATGTTGAAAAAAAAAGAACCTTTATAGTTCCATATCAAGATATCCGATCAGAGTGAAATTAATTTTGTGAATGAAGATTTCCAGAATATGATTCCGATCGTGCTGAGATTTTGCATTCATATACTAAGCATGAATCTCAATTCTTGTACATAATTTTCAGGTAATAGCATTGTTGCTTCACTAACAAACGTGCACTCAAAAGCACCTTCTCAGGGCTTTTCTTAAATTTTTTCAACTGTTTATAATTTTCATATTATACTAAACAAAGAGTTTTCCGTTAAATTTCCAAGTTTTTTCTGAAATACATATTTGGGCCAAAACAATGCAGATGGAATTTTTTATAGGGGAGGGGGATCTATCCTTGGCGAGACAGAGAGTGTTTCCCACCACAGCACTTGACCTCGAAAGTGCCTTTCTGGGCCATACCTAATAGCAGACTCCCCCGTGTGCACTGGAAAATTAATTGTTCCTACCACTGTCAAGGAACCATTCTTCAACGTCTACGACCGAAAGGGTAAATCAACTTGCTGAAAATTCTCTTCTGGTCCTGTAAGGAAGCGAGTAATTTGTTTCTTATCGTCTAACATTTTGCCATCTGTAGGGTGGCCAAGTTCCCGCAATAAAGCGATCGAGAAACTCAGGCAGGGTATTATAAAAGCTTATCTCTCATTCCCAGAGGGTTGTGGCTATGTTCATAATTAGGAATTTTTTTCTTCGGTTGCATTTTTTTGAAATTATAACCTTCATGATGAATTGTATCATCAGAGCAGTTTTTTTGGTTGAAGAAAAAAGTCTCGAAATGTGTTGCGATGAATAACAATTGGGGGTAAAAGCTTTCGCGTGATTAATAATGATCAATGCATTGAAATCAAAAATTCACACAACTATGATTTGGCATACAGGGTGTTTTTCAAAGCCAGATTCATTGAAGGGAAACTCTGGGTCAAAATCTCCATCAATATCGTCATCATCAGAGACTATTTCTCGATTTCCTGTTATTTCCATAAGTTTCTTAATTTCCTCTTCAATTTTTTTTTATGTCACGCAGTTTCCTCAATTCATTTTTTCTGTCTTTTCTCTGGCCTTCCTCTCTTTAACCTCTTGTCTTTTCAATTTTATTTTATTACCTTCGCTTCTTGAAGATCCTTCAATAGTTCTAGGGTATTTTTTATAATTTATTCAAATCTGAAATCGTATTTATGTTCAAATTCTTCTTATTTTTCAAGTTCATTTTTATCCCCTGAGAGATCTTGAACAATTTCATCATATGTTGGAATGTCTTTGTTTTCAGTATCTATTGTTCAACAAGCGATCTCCCAAAATTTTTCACCTTCATCAAGTTTGCGGAGATGCAATTTCTTTATCCTTGAATTTTTCATTTTACCATTTAACCATGCTTTATAATATGTCCTTTTTTCCTGTATCTTGAGGAAGAATTCGCACTTAAATCTATAATTGATTAATTCTCCCCGGTAGAACTCAACTTGGTTGTATTTCTCATTAAAAGTTGAGTCATCGATTTCTGAAGACAGTATGGACGTTCTTATGTTTTCATCTGCCACTTGTGGCCTTATCCAATATCATCTGGTCTAACTCTCTGCAGACATTTGAAAAATATTCTCTTATCAATTCCCGTTCCTTTTTCTTCATAAAGTCCATTTCCTAGCTTATAAAGTTCTGTCACGGTCACCAAATGTTGTTTGTAAGCTCGAAAGTGGTTAAATAACGAAAATAACTTATGGAATGAATTGACAATGCTTATCTAACAGTTATTTATGTATCAAGGGAGTTATGAGGGTTTTAACCACAGAGGGCAACAGATTTCAATCCCGAAGGACGTAAGTCCCGAGGGATTGTTGCGTTGCCCGAGGTGGTTAAAATCCAATAACTCACAAGATAGATAATTAATTTTATTTCATACTGCATGAAATACAAAAACCAAATTGTTTTGTTTTCAGAACAAAACGAATTGTCTTCATTACGAAATTAAGTAGGCATGGTTGCCATGGAAATGTCACTGACAACATTGTAGATATTTGTCATATCGTGTTTCTCATCATATTCAAATTTGTGAAAATGAATGCAAACTCAGAGAGAATTGAGATTTCAAGAGATTTGTTGGAAAAGGCTGAAAAAGCTCATTCCGTACTACTACCGACAAAGTCGGAACTTAAGTACAAAAAGGAATATGACAAATTTCTGCAGTGGATGGAAGTTAACCGTATGGATAGTAAAAACACGAGTGAAACTGTAATGTTGGCGTATTTTCAAGAGATGCTATCTATTTATTCTTTTAGTCTGATATGTGAATTGATTTATTTTTCTTACAGTCTGAATTGTAAAGTCCTAATGACATAGATGGAAGTAAATTTCACGAATTGGAAGCGTTTCCCAAACGCAAAAGTAAAGGCTATGAGCCAAAAAGTCTCAAGTGTTAGTCGGGAAGATATTGTCAATTTTTGAAGAATGCGTCTGATCAAGAATACTTACTTCATAAGGCATGTAATGCAAACTGTAACGATTGTACATTTATTGTTCTGTTTCACAGGTAGTTTTGATTATGGTTATTTTGGGGGCTGTAGATGTCAAGAACTTTTGAATATGAAAATTAATCACATCGAAGATAGGGGCTCTGTTATGATGGTTGACATTCCGGAAAGTAAAACAGATATTCGTAAGAGATTTACTATTGTGGAAGAAAACGAGTTCTCTGCATTGAGTCTAGTGAGGAAGTATATGCTTCTACGTCCATCGGGCCCTGAAAGATTTTTTCTAACGTATCGCGGAAAACGTTGCTCAGTTCAACCGGTTGGAAAAAATACATTCGGGAAAATTCCAGGCAAAATTGCTAGTTTTTTGGAATTGCCGAATCCAGAAACATTCACAGGACATTGTCTGCGAAGGACTTCTGCGACTGCCTTGGTCAATGCAGGAGCAAATATGAAGAGACATGGTGGATGGCGAAGTTCAACGGTGGCAGAAGGGTATTTGGCCGACAGCATGGAATTGAAAAACAAAACTGCAAGAATGTTAGCTGGCATGTCAGATGAAGAAGGGAAACAACTTCATGTTTGAATACAGTCATTAACAGTGACAACCGTTTAATAGAAAATCCTTGCAATTCGGGTAACAACATTAGTGGTAAATTCGACAACTGTCGGTTTGTTTTTGTGAACACTTTAGAGGGAGTTAAAGATCTATAACTGCCCTGTTTAACTCCCAAGGGAGTTATGACAATGTTTATAGTTACGGTAACTAAGCATTTATTCCGTTGTAATGTATCAGTATGAAATAAAATATATTCTGACTAATTAAAATTCAAAGGTAGGGAGATTTTTCAAACTATTCCCAACACTAGTAAAAATGAAACTGTACTATCGCCTATTGACACCTAGTTCACTGAACAATATTGTCATCTGCAAAAGATCTGAAAATCACTCCATGATGAAATCGAGTTCAATACCAAACACACTGTATGTTCAGATATTAAATTGATGGGGAGTATTCTCGCACCATGACACTTCGAATGACAGGATTGTGAACACTTGATTTAGTGGTGAAGGATCATTTGTCTTTTTTGTGTACAAAAAACCCTGAAAGATTAATTTTCGCGAATAGTTAACTGATGGAATGTGAAGGGGTGTAGACGGAATGTCAAGAATTTTTCATTCTAAAAGGGTCGGGAGAATCCATGATAAATGTTCACAAGCAGAAGGTAAACGAACGACATTGCAAACGAGCATTGAATGTGAATAAGCTTGATAGTCCTTCATTGCATATTACTCGTATTAGCAAGAAGTAATTAGGTTGAAAGAAGGTATATTAAATAACATCAATTGAGTACATGATACTATTCAGAGTTGTGTGTCAGCACTGATGAGATGAGATAAGAGCAAAAGCTCGAAGCAGATACTCTGAAATATATAGACTTCTTTGGACGATGTACATGATTTGCTTCCAAGTAAGAGTTTGACATTTGTCGAAATTTTTCAATAAATATATTATGTACTCAACTCATGTTTATAGTTCAAATATTGTTAGGGGATAAGAAGTTGGTATCATAACGTGAAGATGACAGTTTTAATATAAAAAAAATCATTACAAAAACTATCATTAAAATATGATAGTCCCTATATATTTGCTTCATCACATTTATTTTTAAATTCACTTTCTCTGTTAGTCCCATATTCGTCATTCCTTCGGAAGTTATAATGTTTGCAGTCGGCTTAAGGCCTCATTTGCAAACCCCGGTGATCTTGGCTCCCGGCCACCCAGCAACACGCGCGCGGGACTAAGTGCTGGGCGCTAAACCTCCACGGTCGACAGCGTATCCCTACCGGTCGCGCTACAGCAAGCGTTGGTGAATTATTTGAAATAAGGAATGGGTGTTCGAAGAATATAAGAGAAAAAATGAAAATATCGTGAGAATATAGTCGTATTATTATTACTCGGGTTTATTCGTATCAGTATGAAATGAAAAGCTATGTTACTTCTGAAACACCGAATGTTTATAATTTTTTCTGTAGTTGGCGGCCAAGAAAATTTATATGAGAAGTGGATGCATTTTTTGAATACATATTCAGATAATATTTTTCGTTCGTACCAACAGCTCTTAAGGTCCAGCATCATAGTCCGAATTGTGTTGTTGATCTCCAAACGTGTTCTTATATTTTTGTTATGACGAAACATGTTGACTAAAGAGATTTGTTTGTGTGTTAAATGGATGGGTTGACTGAAGGCCAGAAACATTTTCCAATTTGAGGAGATGTGTGGAATACATATCCTGATGAGAGAACTATTTATATTTAATTTTTGATTCGATTCCTAGAGCCCTAAAGGGCCAGCACCACGCCTCCAATAGAAGGGCTGGTCACTCAAGGTCATTTTTATTTTTTTCTTGGTGTTGAAAAAAGCCGGTTGAAGACTTTTAAGCGTTAAATAGATAGGCTAATGAATGGACTATTCATATGTATTTTTTGGGTTTAATTTCAATAACCCTAAAGGGCCAGCACCGCGCTTCGAATAGAAGAGCTGAACTCTCAAGATGTTTATTATTTTTTTTCTTGATGTTCTAAGAGCCGGCAAAAACTTTGATAACTAAAATATATAGGCTAATGGATGGACTATTCATATGTATTTTTGTGTTAAATTTCAATAAGCCTAAAGGGCCAGCACCACACTTCGAATGGAAGAGCTCGACTGTCAAGATGATTTTTTATTATTTTTTGATGTTCCCAAAAACCGGCCAAAAACTTTCATAACTGAAATAGATAGGCTGAGGGATGGACTATCATATGCATTTTTGTGTTAGATTTCAATAACCTAAAGGGCCAGGCACCGCGCTTAGAATAGAAGAGCTGCACTCTCAAAATGTTTATTATTTTTTTTCTTGATGTTCTAAGAGCCGGCCAAACTTTGATAACTGAAATAGATAGGCTGATGGATGGACTATTCATATGTATTTTTTGGGTTAATTTCAGTAACCTCAAAGGGCCAGCACCACGCTTCGAATAGAAGAGCCGGACTCTAAAGATGTTTTTTATTTTTTTTTTCTGATATTGCTAAAGCCGGCCAAGAACTGTGATGAGTGTGATAGATAGGCTGACAGATGGACTATTCAAACGTATTTTTTTGGTTAAATTTCAATAACCCTAAAGGGCCAGCACCACGCTTCGAATATAAGAGCTGCACTCTCAAGATGTTTATTATTTTATTTCTTGATGTTCTAAGAGCCGGCCAAAAACTTTGATAACTGAAATAGATAGACTGATGGATGGACCTTCACATGTATTTTTTGGGTTTAATTTCAATAAACTAAAGGGCCAGCACCACGCTTCGAATAGAAGAGCTGGATTCTCAAGATGTTTTTTATTTTTTTTCTTGATATTGCAAGAGCCGGCCAAGAACTGTGATGAGTGTAATATAGTAGATAGGCTGACAGATGGACTGTTTATAAGTATTTTTTCGGTTTAATTTCAGTGACCCTAATGGGCCAGCACCACGTTTCGAATAGAAGAGCTGGATTCTCAAGATGTGTTTTATTTATTTTCTTGATGTCCATGAGGCGGCCAAAAACTCTGATAACTGAAATAGATAGGCTAATGGATGGACTATTCATATGTATTTTGTGTGTTAATTTCAATAACCCTAAAGGGCCAGCACCGCGCATCGAACAGAAGAGCTGCACTCTCAAGATGTATTATTTTTTTTCTTGATGTTCTAAGAGCCGGCCAAAAACTTTGATAACTGAAATAGATAGACTGATGGATGGACCAATCATACGTATTTTTTGGGTTTAATTTCAATAACCCTAAAGGGCCAGCACCGCGCTTCGAATAGAAGAGCTGCTCTCTCAAGATGTTTATTATTTTTTTTCTTGATGTTCTAAGAGCCGGCCAAAAACTTTGATAACTGAAATAGATAGACTGATGGATGGACCATTTACATGTATTTTTTGGGTTTAATTTCAAAAACCTAAAGGGCCAGCACCACGCTTCGAATAGAAGAGCTGGATTCTCAAGATGTTTTTTATTTTTTTTCTTGATATTGCAAAAGCCGGCCAAGAACTGTGATGAGTGTAATAGATAGGCTGACAGATGGACTGTTTATAGTATTTTTTCGGTTTAATTTCAGTGACCCTAATGGGCCAGCACCACGCTTCGAATAGAAGAGCTGGATTCTCAAGATGTGTTTTATTTATTTTCTTGATGTTCCATGAGGCGGCCAAAAACTCTGATAACTGAAATAGATAGGCTGATGGATGAGCTATTCATATGTATTTTTTATGTTTAATTTCAATAACCCTAAAGGGCCAGCACCGCGCATCGAATAGAAGAGCTGGACTCTCAAGATGTTTATTATTTTTTTTCTTGATGTTCTAAGAGCCGGCCAAAAACTCTGATAACTGAAATAGATAGGCTGATGGATGGACTATTCATATTTATTTTTTTGGTTAAATTTCAATAACCCTAAAGGGCCAGCACCACGCTTCGAATGGAAGAGCTGGACTCTAGGGGTGTTTTTTATTTTTTCTTGATGTTAAAAAAAACCGGCTAAAAACTTTGATAAGAGAAATTGATAGACAGGCCCTTTAGGGTATTGAAATTTAACACAATAATACATATGAATAGTCTATTCATCAGTCTATCTATTTCAGTTATCAAAGTTGGCCGGCTCTTAGAACATCAAGAAAATAAAATAATAAACATCTTGAGAGTGCAGCTCTTATATTCGAAGCGTGGTGCTGGCCCTTTAGGGTTATTGAAATTTAACCAAAAAAATACATATGAATAGTCCATCCATCAGCCTATCTATTTCAGTTATCAAAATTTTTGGCCGGCTCTTAGAACATCAAGAAAATAAATAAAAAACATCTTGAGAGTCCAGCTCTTCCATTCGAAGCGTGGTGCTGGCCCTTTAGGTTTACTGAAATTAAACCGAAAAAATACGTTTAAATAGTCCATCTGTCAGCCTATCTATTTCACTCATCACAGTTCTTGGCCGGCTTTTGCAATATCAAGAAAAAAAATAAAAAACATCTTTAGAGTCCGGCTCTTCTATTCGAAGCGTGGTGCTGGCCCTTTGGGGTTATTGAAATTAAACCAAAAAAATACATATGAATAGTCCATCCATTAGCCTATCTATTTCAGTTATCAAAGTTTTTGGCCGGCTCTCAAAACATCAAGAAAAAAAATAATAAACATCTTGAGAGTGCAGCTCTTCTATTCGATGCGCGGTGCAGGCCCTTTAGGGTTATTGAAATTTAACAAGAACATACATATGAATAGTCCATCCATTAGCCTATCTATTTCAGTTATCAAAGTTTTTGGCCGGCTCTTAGAACATCAAGAAAAAAAATAATAAACATCTTGAGAGTGCAGCTCTTCTATTCGAAGCGCGGTTCTGGCCCTTTAGGGTTATTGAAATTAAACCCAAAAATACATATGAATAGTGCATCCATTAGCCTATTTATTTCAGTTATCAAAGTTTTTGGCCGGCTCTTAGAACATCAAGAAAAAAAATAATAAACATCTTGAGAGTGCAGCTCTTCTATTCGAAGCGCGGTTCTGGCCCTTTAGGGTTATTGAAATTAAACCCAAAAAATACATGTGAATGGTCCATCCATCAGTCTATCTATTTCAGTTATCAAGTTTTTGGCCGGCTCTTAGAACATCAAGAAAAAAAATAATAACATCTTGAGAGTGCAGCTCTTCTATTCGAAGCGCGGTGCTGGCCCTTTAGGGTTATTGAAATTAAACCAAAAATTACGTATGAATGGTCCATCCATCAGTCTATCTATTTCAGTTATCAAAGTTTTTGGCCGGCTCTTAGAACATCAAGAAAAAAAATAAAAAACATCTTGAGAGTGCAGCTCTTCTATTCGAAGCGCGGTGCTGGCCCTTTAGGGTTATTGAAATTAAACCCAAAAAAACATATAAATAGTCCATCTATCAGTCAATCTATCACACTCATCACAGTTCTTGGCGGCTTTTGCAATAACAAGAAAAAAAATAAAAAACATCTTTAGAGTCCAGCTCTTTTATTCGAAGCGCGGTGATGTCCCTTTGGGGTTATTGAAATTAACCCCAAAAAATACATATGAATAGTCCATCCATCAGCCTATCTATTTCAGTGATCAAAGTTTTTGGCCGGCTCTTAGAACATCAAGAAAATAATTAATAAACATCTTGAGAGTGCAGCTCTTCTATTCGAAGCGCGGTGCTGGCCCTTAGGCTTATTGATATTTAACACAAAAATACATATGAATAGTGCATCCATTAGCCTATTTATTTCAGTTATCAAAGTTTTTGGCCGGCTCTTAGAACATCAAGAAAAAAAATAATAACATCTTGAGAGTTCAGCTCTTCTATTCGAAGCGCGGTGCTGGCCCTTTAGGGTTATTGAAATTAAACCCAAAAATACATATGAATAGTCCATTCATTAGCCTATCTATTTTACGCTTCATTCAACTCATTCATTTAACAACCAAATTCTTTAGTCAACATGTTTCGTCATAACAAAAATAATAAGAACACGTTTGGAGATCAACAACACAATTCGGACTATGGTGCTGGACCTTAAGAGCTGTTGGTACGAAACGAAAAATATTATCTGAATATGTATTCAAAAAATGCATCCACTTCACATATAAATTTTCTTGGCCGCCAAACAGAAAAAAAAAAAATTATAAACATTCGGTGTTTCAGAAGTAACATAGCTTTTCATTTCATACTGATACGAATAAACTCGTAGTAATAATAATACGACTAATATTCTCACGATATTTTCATTCTTTCTCTTATATTCTTCGAGCACCCATTCCTTATTTCAAATAATTCACCAACGCTTTCTGTAGCGCGACCGGGTAGGGATACGCTGTCGACCGTGGAGGTTTAGCGCCCTGCACCTATTCCCGCGCGCGTGTTGCTGGGTGGCCGGGAGCCAAGATCACCGGGGTCATTTGCAATTAGGATCATGATCATTGATCAGTTGTTTCTATGTGGATGAATTCATAATGGAAATATAACTTTAAAAAGCCAATCAGTCCAATAATCTCATCCCCCAGATTCAAAACTACAAAAGTTGCGTTTAAAACGCTAAATATGGCTTTGATTTGACATTATATAAAATGGTCGATTCTTAATATGAACAAGTAGAAGGTTTTGACTTATTTATATTGTTCGTCATGAATTGATTTGGATAGAGCACTAGAAAGATAGGTATGCCAGACAGGCTGACTGGGTCCAACCATAGACTCAAAAATTACAGATGGTAATGTCAATTTCTCGGTTATTGTGCTCTATGGTTAGTTGCGTGCTTTTTTTGAAGAATAGTTAATGGAAAGTATTAATTTTTCATTCAAAACAATAAAGTTGGAGACTAGACAGGTAAGCATAAGCATTTTGTAACGTGGTTTTCTCGGCGAAACTTACCTCGAGCGCCAGCTATTCTTTTTCTAATAAGGGAGAATAGCAAACCTACCAGGGCAGCTGCTAGTCGGAGACAGAGTTCGTCGTTATCTAGGATATTAGCGATAACAGAGAAAATCAGAAATAGAGCAAATTTACACAGTTTATTCAGATAGCGAAAAAATAGTTATAAAAAAAATACAGTGAAATAAGACGCTATATGAAATCAATACAAAATATAAATTGGTCAGTCTTGTCTGACTGCGAGCACTTTCATAAGAAACAAATATTTTCCCGGTACGAGTCAGCCAGAATAGAAAGAAAGTTAAATTTAAACGGTGATTAATGAAATCAAAATATGATACTATCAGGAAAACAGGAATAAAAGCGGTCAGTATAAGAGTGATACTTGTCCGATATTCTTTCAGTCCTAGAATTCACCACGTTGTCTACCACTTTGCTTGTTTCTCGTATAAACAGGTTGGGGTTTGGCCAGGTGAAATTAGAGGGTTAAACAGGATATGTCGAACTTGCTATTAGCAGTGGTTCGGCTATGCCGTTAGTCTGACCATGGGAATACTCGCCATGAGGGACAGACTAACTACAGGCCCTAAGGATCAGGACAGAGCAGGATTGTTATTCGGTTGAACGTACTATAGCATTGGTTTGCATCAGCCCTCCGGTCTGACCATGGCCTGGACAGACTAACTACAGGCACCGGTTATACGGACAAACGTACTATAGCAGCACCTGGACAAACTAGGAAAGGTATTGTTAAGGAATCTGACGGAACAGCTATTTAGGTAGACTCAACGAGGAATAAAAAAAATAGGACTGCAATAAATCGGTTCGGTACTTACAATTCAATTGCACTTGCACCACTTTAAAGAAAACGCGAAAATTTATAAGCTTAGAAAATTTGGAAAAAGTATACGTTAGCGAAAAATTCGGAACTAATTAAAAGGTATACGTCTCAAGCAGAAAATATTCGGAACTAATTTATTAAAAGGATACGTCTAAACAGAAAATAATTGGAACTAATTTAACTCAAGCAAAACTGATTCGGAACTAACTAATCAAGCAAAACTGATTCGGGACTAAAAAAAGGTAAACGTCCAAAACAGAAAATATCTCGGAACTCTCAAGCAGAAAATAATTCGCACACTAATTATGGAACTTTGAAAAACGTACTTCTACAGCAGAAAATAATTCGGAACTAATTACCGAGTAGGGAAACCTCGCCTTTTATAATCTTCCGGAGGGGGGTGGAAAAGGTAGGCGCAGAAACGTTAAAATTTTCAGGAGAGTACCTCGGTAAAAACATCTTAAAACTGGCTTATCGTACGTATGTGCAAAAAACGGCGTTATCGGCGATCGGCGTTGTTCTTGCGGACGGTTCTACGATGTTTTATGTATGAAAAACAACATCAATCGCTAAATGTTCGGTTTTTTCGATTGTTTTGAATTAATTCTGAACGGAATAAAAATCACGAATTTAAAATGAAAACTCGGATAATTAAATGAAGACTACGGTTTTTCCTGATTGTTGTGAATTAATTCTGAACGGAATAAAAATTCCCGAATTTAAAACGAAAACTTGAATAAATTATTTTAAAATGAAGATCAATTACTCAGTAGCCCAGTTATAAAATTGAACTTCATTACATCCCCCCTGCTACGGAAAGAAAATTCAATCAATAACAATTTGAATTTTCGCGGCTCCCAACTATCGCAACAAACAAGTCAACGAACTAATACGCCCCTGTGCTCGAAATCAGACTTACAATAATCATACAGCTAGTAGTAGTTCCTCTGGGTAACCAAGCAGGTCCAAGTCCAATTCGTAGTTCCATATTATGTGTCGGAGTTGGTGTGTTCTGTGGTTGCTGCCGGCGCAGGACAGGTGTCATCGTCAGCGCATGCGTCGCCGCCATTGTTGTTTACTTCTGTTGTTCTGTTGTTGCTGGTCGATGTGAACAGTGAATTAATTAGTAAATGTGCGAAGTGAACTGGCGATGGGGATAATAAGCCGAGGATTGTTCTTACACTTATGTACAGTAAGTTTGTAATTATAAAGTCTTTCTCGATGTGGTTCAAAATAGTGCTTCTCAGATTCGCCCTGGACGACTTGTGTGAAGGCACTAGGACCAGGTGTACAGGTGGTCGAGGTTCTAATTTCCCATGGTGTAGTCGGCGTCCGGACTGGCGCAATAGGTGGTCTGGCTAATAGGTGGAGCGTCGGCGTCGACGTCGGCCCAGGCAGATGACTTACAGGTGGGTAGTCCAAACCATTTGATTCCAGTGAAATTTCTCCCATATTCTTCTGTTTTCCTGGTGAGAAACTGTGTTTCCCATTTCCATAGACGGTAAATAATGAACGGTAAAACAATAATGTCTGATTCGGAATGAAAACGGTATAATGGGTTGGACCCATTGGAATCATAAACGGATTTAACAGTTTGAATTAGAAATAACCTTGTTTCATTCAACGGTAACAGTTCAGAAAACTATAAGGTCATGCAGAAAACGAAAACAAATATCATTAAAAGCTTTAATACAATTTCAGACAGTTTACCCAATTTGTTGTCGTTTTCAGGTAGAGAAAGAATTAAGATCAGACAAAATTACCAGGTACTGTTATGAAACTGTCACTATAATGTAGTAGGTTATTGAACGGTTTTCAGGTAGTAGTTGGACGGAAAATAAAACAGTTGGTTGGAAATGACAGTATAACGGTAACGATATAGAGAAGATAATATTAATTCTTAGGTTTTCTGCATTACAGGTTTCAGCGAGCCCTGCCATCTGGTGGGGAGTCTCACTCTTCTGGAACCCCTGCGAGCTGGTAGCACCTGTTGGATTCTCGAAGCGGTCCCTCTTGGTCTGGACTGGGACGGAAGATTACGTTGAACAGCCACCTCCCTCTGGTAGGTGTGACAGGGACAGTTCCGGGTGAGGGTGCCCAGCAAACCACAACGGCTACAAAACAGTAACGGTGTTCCTGTGCAGTTGGCTCTGCTGTGTTCTCCTTGGCCACATTTCCAGCACATGCCAGGACGGAGTTCCAGGTACACATTGTGGCCCATGGTACCAACAGTACAGACTCTGGAAGGTAAGTTAATTCGGGGCTTTTTGGGATTGAGAGGACGGGATTTTAGATTACGGGATTTTAGATTATTACCTCTAGGTTTTTCCAGGTGTCCACTTCCATAGAGAAACTGCTCCACGGTTTGATGTGGCGGTTTCCCCATCTTTGCTCATGCCGGACGGTTCACCCTGGTAGGTGTTGCCCAGAAGTAGACGGTGAACCAGCTTGTTTGGCGGTTCCCAACGGCAGTGGAACTGTGTCGGCAGGAGGGGCACATTCATCTAGTTTCTTCTGTTGTTCGCAGGTCAGTTCTAAAAGATGTTCACCAGCGATATGCACTTCAGGGGTTGGTCGTTGACAGGAGTCGGTTTGGAGATCAGTCGGCTTCTAGATAGCATTCTGCGGTTTTCAGATTAATACTGAAGTTGTAGTTCGAGAGTATGTCCATTCCTATTATGACGTCCACCGGTAGGTCAGGAATTAGTAGGAATGTTAAGTCTGCCAGGGTATAATCGTCTATCCTGACTAGAGTGTTGTAGCGTTTAGGTGTGACGGTGGTCTTACCATTGGCTATCACTACAAAGTTATTGATCATAGGCTCTCCTTTTATTCCTCTCTCTTCCAAGTGCCCGGCCACTTTCTGGCTGCAGAAGCTCTTGGTGGCTCCGGTATCTATTAGTGCCTGGAAAGATTTATTAACTACATGAATGTCTATTAACGGACGATTTTCATTACAGACGGACGGTGACAGTGGAGTCAATGTCCCCAGAGATATGGTCGACCCCAATTCCATACCTCCATTTCTCGAACACGGACAGTCTCGGGAGAGAATATTCTCCCTCTGGCACCTGGAACAGAACAGTTTCGGCGGTCTGCGACACTCTCGGCGCATGTGGCCGTATCCACCACAGCGGAAACATTGAGTCTGGTAAGAGACCCTCAAATTTCTTTCTTTCTGTCGGTCGGTCCGGTCCGGAGTTACAGAGGTCTCAGTCCGGTGTCGGTGTCCAGCAAGCAATTGGCCTGATAGCGGTTTCGCTGCTGGGGATTGTAAGTCAGGTGCGGTTCATCAATGAGGCCCGGTTTGGAGGGTGGCCTGGTGTTGTATTGGTTCATCTGCCATTGAACCAGTTCAACCACTTTTCCCTTCTGTAGGAGCTCATCATAAGTCCTAGTTTCTTGGAAGGCCAGGGCTTGTTGCAGAGACGGTAGTAACCTCTGTCTAATCAGACGGATCTGTTCCTCTTCGGACGGTCGGTTGCAGGATAATTTCTGGAACAGGTTCTGCATTCTCGTAACATAGAGCAGAAGTTTTTCATCCGGGCCCTGCGTTCGCCTTTTATTTCCTCCAACAGGTTTTCTTCGTAATTCACCGGTAGGAAAGCTTCTTTCAATTGGAATTTGAAGTCATCCCAGTTTTGAAACGTTCCTCTACGGGGGATGAACCAATCCCGGGCGTCTTTCCTCAGGAGTTCGTATACAGAGTCGAACACCTGTCCTAGTGGTACTTTGCGTGACTCGGCCAGTCTTTCCACTTCATCGATGAAATCGGTGACACTCTCAGTGCCATCAAATGAAATTGTCCATTTGTACAGGGGAACAGACGGTGTTGATGTAAATCGGGCTTCGTGCTGGGTCGGTCGGTAATTGCCTTGTGCCAACGGTCTGAGGGGGTTTCTTGGCGGTATATTTGCCGGAAAAGATATCTCCTGTAGTATTGCTCTACATGTCCTTCTGGTGTCATTTATAACTCGATCTAATATAGAATTTCTTTCAGGTGTGTAAGCTCGTGAGACTGTACCAGTGGACGGTGGACGGATGTCTTCCCCGATGTCAACAAGCGATGGTGGACTCCTGCTGCTCGCTGGGGCTGAATAGGGGACATCCCAGGGGAAGGCGGGACCTCCAGGTCCAAGAGAGATCTCCCCTCTTGCTGCGAAGACGGTTGTTGAAGGCTGCCCTTATGAACTTCCTGTAACGATCCAAGGCTCTAGCTGTAGCTCCTTTCAGTTGACTGACCAATTGTGATTGTGATTCATCAGTGGTGTCAATAAAGTTCAATCTTCCTTGAACGTGTTTTAGCCTTGTGAAAATGCGCGAATATTCGTTATCTGCATTGTCGTGGTTGAAGTGTTGAATTGATTCCACTAAATCAGTGAGTTTATTCTGGCATATCTCTATATCCAAGGTAGGATCCATCCATGTCACAGATTGTAACGGGGTATTTGATTGAATGACCTGTCGTAGTAAGCATCGCTTAGGCATCACTGTGCCCGGCACTGTTTGTCCTCGGAGTTGCAGTTCGTAGGTTAACTCGTCACTCAATAGCCGATTCACATCCATGTTCACTATTGGCGGTTAAGTCTTTCCACGTAAAGTTGGTTCTTGTGCTCGATCAAAAGTATATTCAGTTCCCGGTTAACACTCACGAACTATCAACTATTTGTTCACTCGCACAGAGTTCAAAGCTGTAAAGGAATTATCGATAGCAAGTATACAAGTAAACAGCAATGCCAGTCACAACCAGGCTAAACGTTCACAATTGGTTGTAGAAGTACAATTATACCAGCAATATAAAGCTTATAATTCAATCAGATAAACCGCAAATCAATTAATCAGAATAGTTTAAAGTAAAGGTCAAGTCCATATAAATTTGAAATCCAACAAACACCGAAAATTCAACAATGTTCAAGTAGTAACCAGAAAATATAGCAGAGCTAAGGTATACCAGAAGCGCAATAGCAATAGTCTAACTAGTCCACTGCTAAAAATGCACCAAAAGTCACACAGTTTACGAATGTCCGGTTTAAAACGACTCACTTGTGTAATAATCAGGTATCACTAAAATAGCAATAGTTCATAAACTGTTGACCGAAAAATTCACTGTCCCAGCAGTTCAATTCAATCGCACAGATAATAGTCAAAATATAAATATCGTAACAGTTAACAGATTAACCAGCAGGAATAAAACACCAAGTCTTTTATTTCATTCACCAATAAATGTTCAGTAAGGTCAATGGAAAATGTTCAGTCTCAAGCACAAACTACAAATCCACCTACCTCGGAATAATCCTGTAACTGCACAATTCGGTTGTACAATTCAATTCCTGTAACTGCACTGTATTGAAATCAAAGCAAGAAAGAAAAAAAAAAATCCAACAATATCAAAAACAAGTTCAACACTGTTCAGAAATAAAACACTATCAGAAAAAGAATTCAAGATTTCATATCAGTTTCATAAATTGCAATAATAAAACTCAGAACAATTTATTTATTTCACACAGGTTTCAAGGAGGGAAAGGTCAAAAATAATGGTTTAAAAGTTTTCAGCGGTCAAAAATAAAACTCGAAGAATTGTCTTTACTTCACCAATGAATAAGTCGAATCACTTTCGGATGGTATAAACTGTACAGTATTAAATCGGGGCGCAAAAATATTTCACTGAAACTCTATTCCTGACGGTCCCTGCTCGGGCGCCATTTTTGTAACGTGGTTTTCTCGGCGAAACTTACCTCGAGCGCCAGCTATTCTTTTTCTAATAAGGGAGAATAGCAAACCTACCAGGGCAGCTGCTAGTCGGAGACAGAGTTCGTCGTTATCTAGGATATTAGCGATACAGAGAAAATCAGAAATAGAGCAAATTTACACAGTTTATTCAGATAGCGAAAAAATAGTTATAAAAAAAATACAGTGAAATAAGACGCTATATGAAATCAATACAAAATATAAATTGGTCAGTCTTGTCTGACTGCGAGCACTTTCATAAGAAACAAATATTTTCCCGGTACGAGTCAGCCAGAATAGAAAGAAAGTTAAATTTAAACGTGTGAAATCAAATATATGATACTATCAGGAAAACAGGAATAAAAGCGGTCAGTATAAGAGTGATACTTGTCCGATATTCTTTCAGTCCTAGAATTCACCACGTTGTCTACCACTTTGCTTGTTTCTCGTATAAACAGGTTGGGGTTTGGCCAGGTGAAATTAGAGGGTTTAAACAGGATATGTCGAACTTGCTATTAGCAGGGTTCGGCTATGCCGTTAGTCTGACCATGGGAATACTCGCCATGAGGGACAGACTAACTACAGGCCCTAAGGATCAGGACAGAGCAGGATGTTATTCGGTTGAACGTACTATAGCATTGGTTTGCATCAGCCTCCGGTCTGACCATGGCCTGGACAGACTAACTACAGGCACCGGTTATACGGACAAACGTACTATAGCAGGCACCTGGACAAACTAGGAAAGGTATGTTAAGGAATCTGACGGAACAGCTATTTAGGTAGACTCAACGAGGAATAAAAAAAATAGGACTGCAATAAATCGGTTCGGTACTTACAATTCAATGCACTTGCACCACTTTAAAGAAAACGCGAAAATTTATAAGCTTAGAAAAATTTGGAAAAAGTATACGTTAGCGAAAAATTCGGAACTAATTAAAAAGGTATACGCTCAATCTCAAGCAGAAAATATTTCGGAACTAATTTTTAAAAGGTTATACGTCTAAACAGAAAATAATTTGGAAACTAATTTAACTCAAGCAAAACTGATTCGGAACTAACTCAAGCAAAAACTGATTCGGGACAATTAAAAAGGTAAACGTCCAACACAGAAAATATCTCGGAACTCTCAAGCAGAAAAAAAATTCGGCACACTAATTATGGAACTTTGAAAAAACGTACTTCTACAGAAGAAATTAATTCGGAACTAATACCGACGTAGGGAAACCTCGCCTTTTATAATCTTCCGGAGGGGGTGGAAAAGGTAGGCGAAGAAGGAAAGCAGAAACGTTAAAATTTCAGGAGAGTACTCTCTATTAAAAAACATCTTAAAAACTGGCTTATCGTACAACGTATGTGCAAAAAACGGCGGCGTATCGGCGATCGGCGTTGTTCTTGCGGACGGTTCTAGATGTTTTTATGTATGAAAAACAACATCAATCGCTAAATGTTCGGTTTTTTTCGATTGTTTTGAATTAATTCTGAACGGAACAAAAATTCACGAATTTAAAATGAAAACTCGGATAAATTAAATGAAGACTACGGTTTTTTTCCTGATTGTTGTGAATTAATTCTGAACGGAATAAAAATTCCCGAATTTAAAACGAAAACTTGAATAAATTATTTTAAAATGAAGATCAATTACTCAGTAGCCCAGTTATAAAATATGAATTGCACTTTACAATTTATTCGATAACAGATTTCATTTCATTCGAATTGTTCTGTAATTTTCGGGTCTGTGGTTGGACCCAGCATGGCTGTCTGGTATACTCCCTTTTCAGAGCCTTAATTGGAATAATGTCAACGATAGAAATGTCATAGAACATTTCCACTGAGAGTTTTAATGAAACGAACTGTCTCCTCCTCAAAATGTTAGTTTTCTAGTTTTTTGATAAGTTAAAGGCTTCACGGCTGCGTTCTGCCTAAAACAAATCAATATATTCAATCGAACACTTTATCGCATTTGCGCGAATATAAACTGAAATCAACCATAAAAGAAAAACAATTTTATTAAACCATACATTATATGAAACTTCAGAATGAAAACTCGTGACAAGTTATGTCTTATTTACAGAGTACTATATTTCAGTAGCTTCCGAATGTGATATAATTCCCAAACTAACATTTCATGTTTCGATCACATATTTCAATCAACGTTGTAGTCGATGCGAAATATAATCAGAAACGCATCGAAAAAACATAAAATTCGAAATATTGATCCTGGTATATCAATCACCCAAAATCAAACTTTACGTCTGTATGGGGGACAATTATTTTTGCAGCTTATGGTTGATTCGGACTCGCAGGTTTCATTCCAACACCGTGAAATTGGCAAATATGAGAGGTCTTTCCCTGAAAAGTGCTGATCGCAAACCAATTCTTTGATTGAATATATTATTGTTGTTTGCATAAACCAATTAATCTTTTATTAATCCATTTGGCCAATTATTAATCTTTCATTAATCCTTTTTACCTGTCATTTCACTAAATCATTGGAATTTCGTATTCATCAAAAGGTGTTTATTGTGTATATAAAAATATATTGGGCGTGTTTTTATATCAAACGAAGATTTGCTAATTAATCCGATGAATTATTTAGCGTATGGCAACATCACAGGTGAGTACATTAGAAGAACAATAAACTGCTTATGCCATCTATATTGAGGTGGCAGACTCGTGTACACTAGGTCCGAGTTTCTTTGAGTTTGTGCTGCACTTCTACAGATAATGTGTATCGTTCGTTTGAATAATTCACAAGTAGGAGAGCTGGCACGAATTTTTGGGTAGGTATTTGAGGCAAGCTGAAAACTTGTCAGATGCCTCTCCTATTATATCCCAACTCGGGATTGCAGATCTGGCTGGTGAGTAGCGGGGCTAAATCAACCCCTACATTTTTAATGGCCTGGCAGGTAGAAAGCCCTACCGAAATGATCTGTCTTTTTGGGAATCTTATTTTTTAGTTATAAGTAACGCTCCATTAAAATTTCAAGCTGCCTCAAAAACATTTTTTATAATTTTTTGCAACATATTTTTGCACGCGTCTGGCAATGTTGAAACCCTGATTAAATTATTTGGCAGCTTGAAATTTTAATGGAGTGTTACTTATAACTAAAAAATAAGATTCCCAAAAAGACAGATCATTTCGGTAGGGCTTTCTACCTGCCAGGCCATTAAAAATGTAGGGGTTGATTTAGCCCCGCTACTCACCAGCCAGGTCTGCAATCCCGAGTTGGTATATAATAAGAGAGTAATCTGACAAGTTTTCAGCTTGCCTCAAATACCTACCCAAAAATTCGTGCCAGCTCTCGGACTATAAGTCTTATCAAGTTGTAGTTGTCTTGTCGAGAATCGAAATAGCTCGAGATCATCTCATACTAAACGTTTTGTGAAATGACTAAGAACAATGCAAGCAGAGAATAATATAAATCAATAAAAATCAATATATATTAATCTCATTCTTCGGAGCTGATCTCGCCCTCGTTCAAGGTAAATACAAGGTAGCTTTAACAAACAGAGCATCCATGGGGCTCGTCAGCATAAAGTCTAGCTCTCCACGATATGAAGCATTCTAGGATCTATAATACGAAATGGCACATTTTCTCAGTTACCTATTTTTATATCGAAAACGCCATCTCTGGTGATCCATACGAACACTTCCTTATCACGAACCTTGAACGAAGTAGCCAGATGATTAACATTTTTAGTCAGCGACGTTGGAACGCCCAGGGCACCTTATCTCTAATTTTTACGAGAGAGCTCCGAAGCATGAGTTTAATTTTGATTGATTTTAATCAATGAGTTCCAAGAAGGTTTGAAGTTTTCTAGTATTCAACGTTCTGAGAAATATTTTAGATCTTTTAATACGAGAAGATCGCGAAATTTTGGAACTCAATAAGTATAAGCTGCTCAAAGATCACTGCCGTCTCGGAAAAGAGCTGATGAGATTTGAAGCGGCTGTAAGCGATGAATATACACTGCACAAAAAAATTAACGCAGATTCTGACAATCTCAATTTTAATGAAAGTTAACTATACATTGACTTTATAACTTATTTTTTATGTTCTCTCGGGAATGTTTTGAACGAAACAAGAAACATTAAATGAAAGAAAAATTCAGGATTTCACCGAAACTTATGTGAAGGAAGAGAAATAAACAATTTTCAAAACACTGGAATGCTGATAAGTGATTTAATACTGGGTATATCCACCCCTTGCGTTAACTACAGCTCGGCAACGCCGGTTCATACTTAAAATGATTGATCTTAAAATGTTCTGATCTAATCCTTCACAGATTTCTATGAGTTGGATTCTTAAGTCATAAAGAGTACCTTGATGATTTTCTGAACTTCTCAGCCTTCTATTGAGGTTGTCCCAAACTTGCTCAATCGAATTGAAATCTGACCTTCTTGATGGCCATTCCATTCTAGAGACTTCAACCCTCAGAGTAAGAAGTGTTTACTTCTTACTCTGAGCTTCAACCTATTCAAGGTACTCCTGAACGATGCGCGCACGATGGGGTCTGGCATTATCGTCCATAAAAATGAAATTTTCACCAATGTATGGGGCAAATGGCACTACATGCTCTTCAAGAATGTTCCTTATATACCTATCAGCATTCATAGCTCCATTATCAACGACCACTAGGTCTGTGCGAGCAGTCAAAGATATTCCACCCGATACCATAATCGATCCTCCCCCGAAACCAGTATTCAGGAAATTGTACTGAATCTAGACTCATCTGTGAAGAGAACTCTTTCCTAATCAGCCAATGAATATGTTCTATCGCAAAATCCAAACGCGCCCTTCGTTGGGCTGGAGTAAGAGCTGGGCCTCTTGCCGCGACACGATGCCTTAAATCATATTCTCTGAGGCGATTTCTTACTGTCTGAGTGCTAATTTGCACCCCATGAGTTTGCTCAAGCTGATTTTGAAGGAAGCGTGTGGTCGCAAACCGTTGTCTCAACGAAGAAACTCTCAAGTAACGTTTTTGAATGGCAGTTGTTACCAGTGGTCTACCCTGTTCTGGTCTTCGGACATTCATACCTATCTCCCTGAATCACTGCAACATTCTGGACACAATTGTATGGGAAACTCCAAACCTTTCTGCAAATCTTGTGTATATCCACCCTTCTTCTCGCAGAACTACCGCTTGGGCACATTCCTCTTGGGTCAAATTGTGTGTTTCGCGTTGCATAGCGATCGTGTGTAGAAAATCAAACGAAAGAAAAACTATTGATCACTAGAATTGATCGAGAACAACTCCTGCTGGGAAAAACATCTGTATTGAAGAAAAACGTTGGAAGTGGACAACAAATGCATGCATGAATCTGATAAAAATAATCATCATTGAGAACACCTTCAGTTGTAGAATAAATTTGAGATTTCCATAATGTGCGTTAATTTTTTTGCGCAGTGTCTATTATTTGGGAAAGAGGAGGAAACTCCAGAATATCTTGCGAGGGAATGTCATTTTTAGCCACGTTCATGAAATATTTGTAAAGGACTTCATCATTGTGGCTACTATCAGCTACAAACCCTAACTTCAATTAGCAGCAGAATCAGTAACAAACCGTACTTTATGTTCCAGAAATACATTAGATTCGAGTTGATGAAGCACCCCGTACATTCTAACCGAGTTCAATGCTCGATGTGAAACTGTAGTAAATTTGTGCGACTTTTTCTTTTTCATTCGGCCAACCTCACGGAGTATGGTTCAGCAGTGACGAATGGAACCCTGGAAATACGGGTAGAAATAATGCGCAGCGTTAATTGAATTATTTTCGAACAATTAAAGGGTGTTTGTACATTTATTTCGCGAAAACTCAAACACACCCCGGGTGACGTTCCGTTATTTACCGACGCCCCAAGGACGGTTCTGCAAGTTAAACGTTACAAACAGAAGTTTGATTAAGGGAGGTCGGTAGTTTGTCATTTTCTGGTTTAATGAGGCCCGAGTCAGTGGCGGCTGATCAATAGGTGCACATGTGCACGCAAGAGCGCACCCAGGATTGAATTTTGGCGGGCCTGATTCAACATTAAGGTGTTTGGTAATTCAATGTGATACTTCAAAGGAGATATACTAGAAGTCATTAGCAGCAAAGTGGGTCTAGTGAAGCATTGACCGAAGATATGGAGATTTTTCAACTTTTCTGAAATGTTTTGCTTCGTTATAGAAAATGATTTATTAAGTGATAATTATTACTCTACTCTTAATATTCAATGATAATTTTTTTCAAAGCTGATTCGATGGTTCTCATTTCTTGCGAAACAGTATTCCCTAAATTTCTGATAACTCAAGATACACGTGGTCATAACAAGCTGCACCTCTTTTTCTGATCAAATCTTGATGGAAGAATTCAGAATTACTCAAAAAAGTATCATGAACATGATGAACAAATTAAAAGAAATACTCCCTTGTTTCGTTAACTGTCCAATAAGGTTCATACGTCAATAATCCCTTCATGCAATAAAAAAATCTGGCAAGAAAACTGAATAAGGACAAGTTTTTTTTTGAGTCGTCCAGATATTCTCTATTTCACAAGTGATTCGTAAGCGGGACATGGTTCGTTGAAGTAAGGGAGAATAGAATATCTGAATGTCTCGAAAAGGCCTATAACCTGTTCGGTTTTGCAGTCATAGTTTTTGATTGTATGAAGCAATTCTTGAAGTATTTGCTTTTTCGAAAAGCTAACGAAACAGGGAAGCTTTTCTCTACAATTGAAATCCAATTTCATGATAGTTTTTTCGGGTAATTCTCTTCTTAGAGTGCATATTCGAAATAATAATGTTTTTTAATAAAAATGAAATTTTGTTAAAAAATAGTTCCACACAAAATTATTTTTCTGAATTTGAACAGTAGATTTTATTGCGAGTTATCTGTGACTGACTATACTAGCTCGGTTCTGAAAATTGTTACCCGAATGAAACTGAATTGTGATCACTATTATAGTATTCGTTTTGAAGAGTTTCGAGCTCCTGAGCTGTTTCAGTGCTTGTGCGCAACCAATGGCAAGCCGTATTTCGAGCTTTTGAGTTACTCAGGAGCACGAAACTCTTCAAAATGACTAGGCTATATAGTCCTTTCACGAAATTTGAGCTGTCGGTTGGCCATGACAATTTGGCATATTCCACTGTGTATATTAAAATTTTAGGTTTGGTTTTCATTTTTCTGTCAGATTGATACGTAATGTTATCGATATTGCATAGAGTTCTCGGATAACTCGCAAGCTCGTCGGACGAGATCAGGTACATTCGGCAACGTTGACTTTATTTTACGTTATGACAGCAAATACTGCCAACTCCAGATAAATAAACAAACGCCTACTATGCGCTCAAACATTCGTTAATGGACTATAGTTGGTGTTCGTTGCCTTGCACTGATCTCTTATAGGTATTTCCCAATATAATAGTTATTATTAGATCTTCTGATAAAATAATATATAGATTATCTATGAGAGCGTGTTCCATTGAAATCTTGACTAATTTTTTAATGATAATAAATTTTGGGAGGGGGTGCTCTAGCCTCATGGGCCACTCTCCTGCATTAGCGTACACTATTTAAAAACAATTCGTTTTTTCGCTGACATTCGAAGAAGAATAAAATATCAAAAGTGCAGGTCGTCCAAAACCGAAATTATCGATCACGCATGTAGCAAAATATAGAAAAACGCGATTATAAAAGAAAATAATAGCTGTAACAGGTGACACATGACCAAGAAAATGTGCGGCCTGTTTGAAGAGGTAGGATTTTTCAAAAAATTTTCAGTTTTATTCATTTTTGTTTGTTTATGATGTGACTGTTCAGTATAAAAACAATTTCGGATTTCTGCGTTTACCCCTTTTTCTGAATATTATCCCAAGATAAGGCAAAAGAACGTCACAAACTGTTCTTACTATGTGAATTTCGAAGGTAAAATTCCGAAATTTTCTCCTGCACTTCAAAAATAGAAAACTACGCTCCTCCACTGAGTTTGTCATTTTCTGGTTTTAATGAGGCCCGAGTTCATGCGTCGTCCGTACATCGCATGACGGCGTCGGTGATTAAGACCGCTCGCGAAAACATCCAATTTGTAGACAGGAATATGGAATTTTTCATGTCTTCACGCGATAGAGGTGGTTTCATTAATCACTTGTATGTGCCAGTCATTATGTCAGCCATGTTACTTGCATGATCACCTTCCTACTATAATGGGTCTCATATTGGAAGGCAAAGGTCTTTTCTGTCGAATATTTCAGATAATAGAAATCTATCGTACAATTCAACTTTTTTATATAAAAAACCATACTTCGAAATACGTTGTTAACTGATTTTAGTGTACTGAGTTCGACAAATCTGAATTTATAGAATTATAGAATTAATAGAATAAGATTAAGATTGTAGGCATATTGGTTTTTAGAATATGTGTATAAGACTGAGCTTTCTATTTCAATATATTATCTTGATAAGATGGTTGTCTGTTATATTTATGAAATTAGGTTATTTCTTTCGATAGCTCCATATCAATTGTTTGGTAATTCACTGTTCTGATGGTTCTGATGGGGTTTAGCTCTTTATGACTGTATTGTTTTTGACAATGTATTTTTTGATGAACTTGCTGATGATTTGTTCTGAAAGTTAGTCCCATCACCATTGTTAGCTTTTGGTTGTTCTGTGAATGTCTTACATGTTTGAATCGATTATATGTTTCGTAACAATGCTTTGTTTGTACAATTTATTTATTATCCCAAACATTTTATATTTAAGCTTCATAAAGGCTGCATATTAGCCGAAGCGTTGCTGATAGAACAATAGATTACATATATGTTCCTATGACCGTCATTCTCCACCCTTATTTATATGATTACCTACCAAATGCTATAGGTTTCACATTAGATAGGTATTTTCAGTTTAAAAATTCAGTTCATGGAATAACAGTCATCAGGGTAATCCAATTCATCCTTCAGACATAGGTATTCATACATAAACACCATGATCTCAAGTAATTTATAGTAATTCAATTAATAGCTCTAAGCAATTATTCGCTAGATCAATAAGAGATTCCTGAATTCGGCGACATCAGGAGTTGAGTATAAATTTTTTTCTTTTTCTAAAGAATAAACTGAATAATGATCTCTATCATCTCTATGCCACCGACGACGTTACTATGGAAACGGCATGTGAACGACTTGTCAGAGACTTTTGTCATTCATGTGTATTTAGAATGATCAATTCGCATTTGATCTGTGTGTTGAAATCGATATCGTATAAGCGCTTGTAGAAAAAATATTGTTCCTAACTCGTGCGGAAAGTGTTTTTCCCGCACTCAACTGCTTACCCACGGCAGTTTCGTGCGGGAAAATATCACTTTCCGCACTTGTTGGGAAAATAACTATATTGATTGAAATATGTCATTTTGCACCAGACATATAAATACTTAGCTCTTAAATCAATTGACAGGAATTAGGACTCAGTGGGTTGAAGTTGAACGAAATTCTTCTAACGTCGTCGTTTCTCAAATATATTTCTGCTTCTTCAGGGCAAATTCGAGTAATGTTTTCCCATACATCGAATAAATTACTAAAATATCAGAATAACGGAACCAAATTGTGTCTGTCTGTAGACACCAGGTAACTTCCCAAGAAGTTTTCACTATTGAGTTTTTTATAAAAATTGGCCCTCAGATACCGACATCAGTTCTTGTCTATATCTTTTTTAAAAATAGGACCAACAAATAGATTCGATTTTCGTCATTGCGTCATTAGATATAATCAGTTATATGAACGGAAATCTATGTATAAAAAACCGATTTCTAATTATATTATTCAACAGCATATTCTGTAGGGGTGTTAATTGAAATTGGATTCGAATTTACCATTTGGGAACCGGAAGCTTGGCCCTAGGCTAGAGCGAAACATAATATATGTATGAAATGGAATCATAACATTTTGGGATAGAATATTCGGAAAACGTAGGGATAGAGGTAGAGATTCATTGTTCAAGTTACCACGAATTCAAACCATATTTATTTCGTGGAATTAAATGAATTAACAGTTTGCCATAGTATCCGATTCAAATATGAAACTGAAATTCCGAAAAACTCATAATGATAATGAAAAATGAATTCTGATAACGAACAGAAGGGAAACAATTTGATGGAATGCATATTTCGTGAAAGGGAATAAAAAATTTCAATGATTGATTAATATCATAACACATATTATGTTTTTTTAGAGAGAAAAAATTTTCCTTTTTAAGTCATAATAACTGATGTTAAATACGTGATAATGGACAATTCATTGAACTGTTATTTGGAATATTTCTATCATTGTTGCCCCTATTTCAGAAAGTATCGGATGTTAATATTTTACAAAGTTACAATTCTAAAGTTTTCTACCACAGACGGCTGGCGAACGCTGAACAAAACGTTGAAAAGAAGAGGTGAAAGTGATGAAAAAAGCACAAATGATATTTCAGTGAGTAATAGAAAGCTTTCGTTTCAATATGAGAAGAAACAAAACTAATAAATTGTAGCACAGCAAGCAATTCGTCTGTACATTGTTTTTGTTTGAACTTCTCAGCATAAACAGCAGTTAAGATAATTGCCCAAATGTCAACTATTATTTTCAACTCGAAAACAAATGAACATAAACGGATGCACCTGAGAGCATTCTGAAGAAAAAGAGAATATACCAACACCATTCGTTTTCACCAATTTGGTATACTCAATATATCAACATGAATCAGTGAGATAGTTTAAATTTTTTCAATGACACTTGTGATGAAGTTCGATTTTCCGGAATAATAATCGTAATCCATTTTTGATATTTCTTAAAATTTCGTTATATATTCTCTTCAGTTAATAATTCGGAATTATTGGAATTTTGTATTACGAATTATTAAAATACATCTTTTTCTGTTAATTTTTCATTATCCGTTCATTAACTGATCGAATATAGAGATCCGTTATGGATCCAAACAATGAAAAAACGCCGGTTCGAGATTCAATTGCGTTTTTCACCAGGACCTCCGCCAGCAACGCGAATTTTGAAATTCGGATCGGCTCAGAAAATGTTCCTTTACCGAACACACACCCAACAGCCACCTCCCCCCTCGATGTTATAGGTAGAAGAGTATAAGAGTTTAAATTTTAATTTCTTTTATTGGTTACCGGTCAGTCCGAGTTTTTTTTAGTTAATTTTTCATATTCGAGTTTTTATCTTTAATGTCAGTGAGTGAAAAGAATCAGGTTCCAAATAAAACTCAAACACCATTTTTATCTGATTTCTGGTTGCGTGCGATTCGTGTGAATCGGTTTCTTATTATAGGGTATAAATTTTAGCGAGTTTCTGATTTCGAATTGTCCATCAGTACCCTGAGGGGTAGTCAATTCGATATCTCGTTTATTATTTGTCCTGTTTCTGTTCACATACACCCTGCTACAGAGGGTTCGGAAAGTTCAGTAACCCATTATTCACGGCGTGCAAACCCTTGAATAGGGGGGGACTGGAGGTTTCGTTGAATTCTGACGAAACTGTGTGCAAACACTGCAAACCGTAGCCTCTGGCGATTAAAAAAACACTAGGGGCTTTCGGCATCGACATCGGACGTGTCGGATCGATCTAAACCGTTCGTTTATTACATCCGGATTGGGGAATACACATCTGTACCGTTCGTCATAAAAATCTGAGCAATCGGACGTCGATCTTTTCGCTCGGTCTATTTCGACGGAGCAAAGCGATTTTATCCATAGAGTTTTATGTTTTTATATTTTGTTTGTTTTATGTGAGTTTCCTGATCCGACAACCGATAGATTGAAAAATTCTAACAGTTTTATTCTTCTGTTTTCATTTATTCCTTAAAAACTCAATTAATTCATTAAAATTTTTCAATGTAGCTATCGTAGTTATAAATGGGCAGGAGGAGATATTGCTTTCCCGTTTTGTTTTTCGTGTAATTAATCAATTAATTGATCAGGATCTTTCGGTACAACTATCGCCCACAACGACCAGAAGGGGATATTGCATTACTCGTTCCTTTGCATGCAGTGCCTTTGCACCTAATTTTTAAGTGAGATTTTACGGAAGAGCAACGAAAAGGGTGAAAGTATCGTTAAAAGATGAGCATATTTCCCAAAATAGTGATCTTTGAAATCTCATAATCTATAAAAGTAGAACAGAGCTATGTTCTGTGACAGATGCTCTGTACCGTTCGTTTATTTCCAGTATTTCAGATTTATCTGTACGATCTGTGGTCACGTGACTAAAAAATCCGTCCGCTCGCGGAGGTCAATGCCGAACGCCCACTTTCTGCGAGTCAGTGGTTGTATATTGTCCGTTGTTTTCCGTACTATATTTGTTCGCTTGTACCCCTTGTATAAAGAATTCAAGGAGTCCAGTAACTTATCGTTCACGGTGTACAAACCCTTGGGTAGGGGACTGGATTTCTCGTTGAATCGTCTGCCGGTATGGCGTGCAAACCCTAGCGACTAACGATTTAATTTTCTCATCACAAACCTTCGTCGAATATCCCCGATTACGTTCGAACCGAAGTAACCGAAACTGAGATAACATATAGCCAGCACCCGTATTTTCGACAAGTGATCTTTCAAAGCGTATGCGAACTTCATTGCGCGAGTCCCTCTTTCACCTGCAAATATGCAAGCTCCCTATTCTGACGAGTGATCTTTCAAAGCGTATACGAACTTCATTGCGCGAGTTTTTCTTTTACCTGCAAAAATGCACAACGCGCATTAAATTTCGTTTCTGCTTTGAAAGATCACTTGTCGAGAATACGGGGCCAAAAATCTATATAGGGGCTACCGTTAGTTCCCCTTGACTGCAAACATTTTCTGATTTGAATTATTTTACGTGTCCGTTATTTTATCATTGTGTACAATTTCACGAATTTTATTTTCGGTCCTGGTACTGACTCGTGAATCTGTGGACTGAAATCGTAAATGTGTTCGAACTGAAGCATTATTGGAACTGCGTTACATGTGAATATTTTCTTACAATTGTATTCATTCCTTATTGCCAAACTTGAATAAACATTTATTGTTACACTCCATTTTCATACAACATCGTTGTAGCTACTATCCTAGACAACATAGAACCTTGTCTTCTACTAGAGTAGCTGTCTGGACAGGTTGTGCTATTTTTCCCAAAAAATAGCTGGTGTTATTTACTAGTTAATTATTATTACGAGAAAAACCCTTTACACTTCATTATTGTGATTATACTGATTACTCCAAGGCTTCTTTGAAGCCCCTCGAAAGCTATTCTCTTGAATATAGCCACTGAATATGAATTTCTTCATTGCCGACAAGTGCAAAAATAGCTTTCTGCTCCTATGGAACCTACGTGTCCAGACATTAATTGAAAGAAATCTTGAAAACGTTTTCCAGAAACTCACTTTCCGCATTCACATTCCATTCGAATTTACCCAGCAATTATCTGAGAACGAATTCGAATTATGAGATTAGACGCTGGTTCTATAGAAAATTAATTCGAAACTCCTCAAGGTGGAAAGATGAAAGCGGCGTGGAAATATAAGACCTGACCGTCACTTAATGTATTTTCCGTTCTCGTGAGAATATAATGAATTTTCCCCGTTGTTTCTCTTTCTACTCTCATTAATCTGGGTTGGACTGGAAAGCTCAAGTGCTCTAGACAGATTAACTCGGGTATTGCTGTAGTCCTCGGAATGAATTCCTGCTAAAAAGAATACCTTGCATCAACTCGTAGAAAATTAGTTAGGTTTATTCATTCTGCATTCGCGAAAAATAACTCGAGTACAAATTATCATTACATTTAGCGGAGCTTAATAAATTTACTTCATAAAAAATTATATGAATGCAGCATTAGTGCTGGATATTCTTAAATCAACTGATATTTATTTGGTACACATTTTGTAGGAATCGCTCATCATTATGTAGATTAATATTTCCCTCATAATTTATGGTGCGAAATGAATGATTTTAGAAACTATAAGTAACACTGCTTTACAGTCCTTTCCAGAAGCGTGATATAGCATGCGCGCAGACAAGATATTTTCGAAATGGATTGACACCTTGTGAGATTTCCTTCATCATTTGGTTGATTTATTTTGCACCCTATATAACATTTTTCCATCTGCTCGAAAGGTTATCAATGTTTTACTAGTACAAAGATTCACGACATGAAAAGATGAAATTCAGTTGTGATTTTATTAAGAATCAACCTAGCAGTGTTGTTTTCAAATTTAGTACCCACAAAGAATCTGTGCTTGGCACGGTCATACAGGGTGATCAATAAATGATCAAAAAACATTATTTTTCAAAGTTCAATAACTCTCAAACTACCATTTTTCAATTTTCCCGAAATTTAATGGATCAGGTCCGGACTAAAAGTTCGATCAATTTTGATCTAATCGGTGAAACTACTTTTAATATTTCAGTTTTGTCACTCTTTAATACTGCCATTTTTCAAATTTTCCCCAAATTGACGGAAAACTTCATCAAGGTGCTCTAAATGTATTGAAACAGAAGGATACAATTTTGAGCAATTCCTGAACATTTTTCCATTCAATTTGTTTTCATATCGAATATTTTCAATTTATTTCCTGTTTTTTGTTTTATTCATTATCCAGTTTTTCGGTTGGATGTTTTCTTCGAATAAATCAGTTTCATTGGTGCACACTCTTCTTTATAATTTGAAATCAGAATTTGAACTCTCCACTCAACATTAGTATTCTTTTTCAGTCATAAAAATCGTTAGTCATATGCTGATTCGATATTACCGGAAAAAATCTTAAATTTTGCTATAGTCAAGTTCTGTTTTTTCAATTTGAGAAATAATTGAGGAAGGCAGCCAGGAAGGGTGACAAAACTATAGAATTTGAAATATTTCCTGTAATGTACAGATTCATTTGAGGGAATTTTTATTGATCACATTGTATAAAGGTGCCAAGCAAAGATTTGAAATTTTTATTACGAATGTATTCTTTGAAGTCACGATAATGAAAAAAAACATAATGTTCACGTATAGGGTGTTTCCTAGTACGGATCTGATTATTCAATTTCAGAAATATTGAAAGATGGCAATCATAAAGGATGGCCAAACTTTCAAATTTGAAACCATTCGGTCGAATATCTCGAAAGTTATTGAACTTTGAAATTTTACACAATGTTCACAATGTTTCATGATGATCACCCTGTATGACCGTGCCAAGCAGAGATTTTGAATTTTTGTCATTATGAAAAAATGAAAATGACAAGAACATCTAATGTTCACGTACAGGCTGTTCCAATATTCAAGAAAATAGAAAACTTCAGATATTTTCCTAGTCCGGATGTGATTTTTTCAATTCGTAAAATATTTAAAGATGGCGATCGCAAAGGGTCAAGAAACTACTCAATCTTGAATCTTTCGATAGAATAGTTTAAGAGTTATTTAACTTTGTAATTTCACCCATAAGATGAACATCACCCTGTATATACCAAACGAAGGCCATCAAACGATTAAAACCTCTTGTTGCGAGTATTCCTTGATGTCCTTGATTCATGATATCCGTTTGTCGCATTCTTCTCGGGACACCCTGTATATACATTCAATTCAATAACAAACGTGATATTCATCCATAGTATAGATCAAATCTTCATTTCAAGTCTGTCATTTTCCTCAAATACCTGCGGATTCTTCGGTATTCTTCATTGTCCAAGAGATACGAACACTCTTTTCCTTATACAGGGTGAATCCTGTTGAACTGTACATACTTCACACAGAGATAGAGGACACTTTGCTGGTTTCAAAAAGACCCCACATGAAAGGTCTCAAACGATTCGTTTGAATTATACAGGGTGATTTCCAGTTTTGGGTCATATTTTCAAAATGCTCTATTGGACGAAAGAATAATCACAAAGTCATCAAATTTGGTACATAGGAGGACTGTATCAATCTCCATACAGCTGAGTTAACAGATTATCAGTTTCCAGGACCGGACTCTATTTTTCTGATATTTTCGGAATTTATGAAAAAAATCACCCTGTAGATGAAAAAGTCAATAAACCTGTCATGACAGTTCAAACTACACTAAAAACTCTACAATGAGGAGTAATAAAATCAAGTGGCACACCTACAAATTTAGAGAAAAAAAATATTGAATATGCATACTCGGAGATAAATTTTTTGGACGGGCCTAATTCACATGGAAAACCATACCCAAATGTATCAAAATTTGAAGACAGGAGAATATTATCAGTTTAAATCCTCTCGATGTTCAAATATCCCAATATTCAGGTAATTTTCGTCAGTTTTCAGGACCGGACTCTATTTTTCTGATATTATCGGAATTTATAAAGAAAATCACCCTGTAGATAAAAAAGTCAATGAACCTGTCATGGCAGTTCAAACTACACTAAATACTCTTCAATAAAGAGTAATAAAATCACGTGGCACACCTACAGATTCAGAGAAAAAAAATTGAATATGAGTACTCGGAGATAATTTTTTTTTGTACGGCCTAATTAAAAAAAACATACCCAAATGTATCAAAAGTTGAATATAAATGGTTAAGATCTTCTACACATTTAAGTATTCCAATATTCAGGGACGGACTCCCATTTTAGATTGGGTTTTTCAATAGATGATAGGTCGAAAGATTCGCAGTGAATATGGAACACCCCAAAAAACTGTTACGGGAGACCGAACAACACAACCTACAATCCAGGGATTATGGAATACTTTCATGGGGAGTGGATATAACCTGATAATATCCGACTTTTCATGCATTTCGGTATAGTTCTTCTACTAAACTTCAGCCGCCCAAAAAAATTATCTCTGAGTACGATTATTAAATTTTTTTGTTAAATCTATTTGTGTGTCTCGCGATTTCATGAAAATTTCTCGTAGGTTATTTAATGTTGTTCGGTCTCCCGTAACAGTTTTTTGGGGTGCTCCAAATTCAGGGCGAATCTTTCGACCTATCATCTATTGAAAAACTCAATCTGAAATGAGAGTCCGTACCTGAATATTGGAATACTTGAATGCGTAGAAGATCTTAACCATTTATATTCAACTTTTGATACATTTAGGTATGCTTTTTTGTGAATTAGGCCGTACAAAAAAAATTATCTCCGAGTACCCATATTCAATTTTTTTTCTCTAAATCTGTACGTGTGCCACGTGATTTTATTACTCTTTATTGAAGAGTATTTAGTGTAGTTTGAACTGCCATGACAGGTTTATTCACTTTTTCATTTACAGGGTGATTTTCTTTATAAATTCCGATAATATCAGAAAAATAGAGTCCGGTCCTGGAAACTGATATTTTGTTAACTCAGCTGTATGGAGATTGATACAGTTCTCCTACGTACCAAATTTGATGAATTTGTGATTATTCCTTCGTCCAATAGAGCATTTTGAAAATATGACCCAAAACTGGAAATCACCCTGTATAATTCAAACGAATCGTTTGAGACCTTCCATGTGGGGTCTTTTTGAAACCAGCAAAGTGTTCTCTATCTCTGTGTGAAGTATGTACAGTTCAACAGGATTCACCCTGTATATTGTACAGGGTTTTTATAAATGATTGTAACAGCGCAGTTGGCTTTGGATTACAGAATAATCAGAGCATAGGATGATCACAGAATTTTGTGGTTTGCATAATCCAAAGCCAACTGCGTAGTTACAATCATTTATAGAGACCCTGTATATCAGTGTATTCGAGACTAGATATCAGATTATTTTCTCCATCTCCTGATTATTTCTTTAATGAGTTGCTGATTTTTCATGAAAAACAAACCGCCAATAAATAAAGTTCAAAGTTTTTTACTGGTTACGTCAACTCTAGAAGAACATATCAGATGCAATAGTACCGACTACAAAGCATGTAAACATACGAAAAAAACTGGATATTAGAAGATCAATCAAGAATAACCAGTAGGATGATCTGACTTCACGACAGTAATTCTTTTTCAAAATGAAAGAAGCACCCAATGGAATTTCATGATAGTAAAGAGAGAAAATCCGAGGAGTGGGTTAGCCGAACACAGCCTGCTTTTCACTTGTTCAGCTGTTCACGGGGAAAGGTTGCGACACTTTGATTCGTGTTTCCTGAAACGAAGCAAAAATAAGACCGTATTGCCGGAATTGTTGAACAGGTCAAGGTGCTGCAAAATCTACTTATCTTATCGCTCCTCTTCTAATCCAAGCTCATAAAACTTGAATTTGCAAAACCAATCAAACAAAACAAGCTGGAATTGCATAAGAAAGCATTTACATCTGAATCCAAAACAAAAACTGGATTTTTCTTTCATTTCGGAAAATTTAATACTTATTTGGATTTGCGATAGTAAAGAGAAAAAACAGTATGTGTTTCGAAATATCGAATTTATATAACGTATTTCTCGGATTCGGTCAGTGATGCTATTGAACTGAAAACTAGGTCTCCACTGTGATAACATTGAGGATATAAAATTCCAAAAACTTCTATACTGAGCATTTATGGAACGATCAGAACAACTCGTGCTCTCTTTGACAACAAACATACACAACTACTGTTTATCGAAAAAAAACAAAGATGTTACATTCGTCCGGAACCCTGTAACCCCTGAAGGAGTCGTAATATAAAGTCAACAAATATCAGGGTCACCGTGGCATATCGGAAACATTCAAAAGAGCAGGAGAAATACTGTCTATAATAAAAACAGAGTCGAGCTGGAACATAGGCTGGAAAGAAATATTCACATCGCTGAGCGGGTAATTTATCTGCTTGAGGAGGCATCTCTATTGTTTGAAGAAAACAGGGTCGAGAAATCCATCAAGAGGGTTGTGTAACAATGCTCGGATCCTTATCTGCATATATATTGATCAATTCGTTTCTTTCAACTTGCGAAGACATCAAATATTTTCATATATAAAGCAATACAGTTGTGCTGAAGCAACACAACTACTTACTTTTAACGTTTCTTGTTCTATTTGTTCAAGATTCTCTATAGGTGTTTTCGGAAACTTACTCAGGGTTACTAACTCGATCCATTGGGTCACGTGACGGATCTACTCGGATCACGGACCCGGGTTCTAAGATTACGAACACATCAGGTTTAGGATTTAAAGTGTCTGACCTATCAAAAACATAACCAAATATTCATCAATTCATTATTCTAGTCCCAGTCTATTTTCGGATTGTCTCTAGCTTTGCTTGCATTGATTGGCTTTTGTAAAATCTTTCTTATGAGTTCTGGGGTGCTCTTCCAGGTTTAATGTTATAAATAACATATAGGTACTCATAAATGAGTACCTATATTGGAGAAGTGAAAAATTTGGTTTTTTTAGTCTCAGTTTATTTTCTGCCATGCTAAATGTTATCTTTGAGTAACTCTGTTGAGGAAGTAAAGAAGGCTGTAGCTAGAGCGCAGTAAGATCTGTATACAAAATTATGAAGAAGCTGTTTTACATTATTCTCTTGACTCATAGAACCACACATTTTACATTGAGCCAAATTCTCTTCTTTTTCCATAATTTTAAGGAAAAAAATATATGACATTACTAAGAAAAGAGTAGAACACATTTTCCTGCTTTCTTCGAATACAAAATAAAACTGCAGTGCGCATGCGGTGACTGTGACCCTGCTCTTGTGTAGGGTTACGATAAATATATCTGGGTCAGTGATCGACTTAATAGCACCGTACTTTCCGAATAGGTTTAGGAAAAATAAGGCGAAGATTAGGTCTTATGTGTCTACATATGTGTGGAAATGTACATAGAAGTTCTGTATATCAAGAGATATTTTTTTCACAACAACTGATAAAGCAAGTGCCGTTACTCTCCGAAAATTTTTGATAGCTCTCAAAAAACGATCATTAATTACTTCATGCTTTTTTTGATTCATTCAGTTATCAGATAGTTTTAACATAAAAGCTACTTCCTCCATTTTTCCACATTTCTGTTTTTTTTCGATATTATGAATGCTTCACCTCGTAGAAAAATATTATCTTTATTTGAAGCATGCTATTAAAGCTCTGACTCATCAGTATCTATCAGCTAGTTTTTCTGTTCTTTGATTCGAATATTCGAACTACGTTTAGTTTCTGCAATATGTGATCTACCGTACTCACAAGGTACTTCATATATTTCATATTTGGTTAGTTGATTCTCATTATCAGGTTTTAATTCAGTAAGAAAAACTAGGTCAACGAGAAGACACTGATAAGTCAAAGCTTGGCCAAGATGTTTTGAATGAAGAGCATCAAATTCTATGAGATGAAGCTTCCATAATATCTACCAAAGGAAGAAAATATGAGATGTCGAAAAATGAACGAAACAGCTTATATGTCAATAACTGAAAATCACTTCAGTCTGTTGATAACAAATTCACATCTTGCCCTAGAGCTCGAAAAGATCGATGAATTATTCTGATAACTGAATGAATAACAATGTCACCGATAATTATTATTTGAGAACTGTCATCAATGACAAGCATTTAAAAGAATGACGAAACTTGTTTTTCTAACAATAAAAGGAAGAAATTGGCCGGATGAAGGCTGCACGATAGAAGCAATAAGTTTTCGGTACTTGAGTCCTTTGTTACCCTTTTGTTTATACATAAAAATGTGTTTTTACTTTGCGGAAATAAACGAAGAACTAACCAGATGCCATGACCACATTCCCACAGCGGGAATGTGTCAAACATCACCCTCACACCGAATGCAGAACATCGAAGCAGAATGCAGAACCCAAATCGAATTGCTGTCCAATAACGGAACGAAATGAATTTTCAAATTGATGCATCTTCTTCGTTTTCCTTTTGTCTCTTTTACAGTCTAAACCGCCAAATGCGGCACCACGAGCGGGCAGACCGTACTATAAAACTGCGAAAATACATAAAAAAACTGTTGAAATTGGCGGATAAAGGTTGCACGAGAGAAGCAATAAGTTTTCGGGACTTGAGTTCTCCGTAACTTTTTTTATACATCAAAAATGTGTTTTCAATATTTGGACAATAAAAGGAGATAACCAAAGCAATGGCCACATTCCCACGGCGAGAAAGTGTCAAGCATCCCCCCCACAGCGAATGCAGAAAACCGAAGCGGAATGCAGAACCCAAATCGAATTGCTGTCCAATAACGAAACGATTTGATTTTTAGATTGATGCATCTTCTTCGTTTTCCTTTTGTCTCTTTTACGGTCTAAAACCGCCAAATGCGGCACCATCGAGCAGACCGTACTATAAAACTGCGAACCTACATAAAAAATCTGTTGAAATTGGCCGGATAAAGGCTGCACGAGAGAAGCAATAAGTTTTCGGGACTTGAGTTATCCGTAACTTTTTTTTATACATCAAAAATGTGTTTTCAATATTGGACAATAAAAGGAAGATTAACCAAAGCAATGGCCACATTCCCACGGCGAGAAAGTGTCAAGCATCCCCCTCACGGCGAATGCAGAACACCGAAGCAGAATGCAGAACCCAAATCGAATTGCTGTCCAATAACGAAACGATTTAATTTTTAGATTGATGCATCTTCTTCGTTTCCCTTTTGTCTCTTTTACGGTCTAAAACCGCCAAATGCGGCACCATCGAGCAGACCGTACTATAAAACTGCGAACCTACATAAAATCTGTTGAAATTGGCCGGATAAAGGCTGCACGATAGAAGCAATAAGTTTTCGGGACTTGAGTCCTTTGTTCCCTTTTTGTTTATACATAAAAATGTGTTATCACTTTGCGAAAATAAACTAAGGATTAACCAAATGCCAAAACCACATTCTCACTGCGGGATAATGTCAAAAATTCCCCTTCACACTGAATGCAGACACCGAAGAGACGCAGAACCCAATAGAATTGGTGTCCAATAACGAAACGAAAAGAATTTTCAGATTGATGCATCTTCTTCGTTTTCATTTTGTTTTCTTTTACTGTCAAAACCGCCCAATGCGGACCATCGAAGAGGTCGTACTATAAAACTGCGAACCTACATAAAAAACTGTTGAAATTGGCCGGATAAAGGCTGCAAGATAGGAGCAATAACTTTTTGGGACTTGGTTCTTCATTACCCGTTTTATTTATACATAAACATTTGTTTTTACTTTGCGGAAATGAACGAAGGACTAACCAGATGCCATGACCACATTTCCACAGCTAGAAAGTGTCAAACATTCCCCTCACACTGAATGCAGAACACCAAAGCAGAATGCAGAACCCAATCGAATTGCTGTCCAATAACGAAACGAAATGAATCTTTCAGATTGATGCATCTTCTTCGTTTTCTTTTTGTCCCTTTTACGGTCCAAAACCGCCAAATGCGGCACCATGAAACAGATCGTACTATAAAACTGCGACCTACATAAAAAACTGTTGAAATTGGCCTGATAAAGGCTGCACAATAGAAGCAATAAGTTTTCGGGACTTGAGTCCTTTGTCACCCTTTTTGTTTATACATAACAATGTGTTTTTTACTTTGGCGGAAATAAACGAAGGTTAACCAAATGCCATGACCACATTCTCACAGCGGGATAATTTCAAAAATCCCCTTCACACCGAATGCAGAATACCGAAGCAGAATGCAGAACCCAATCGAATTGCTGTCCAATAACGAAACGAAATGAATTTTCAGATTGATGCATCTTCTTCGTTTTCCTTTTGTCTCTTTTACGGTCTAAAACCGCCAAATGCGGCACCTCGAACAGATCGTACTATAAAACTGAAAACTCCATAAAAAAACTGTTAAAATTGGCCGGATAAAGGCTACACGATAGAAGCAATAAGTTTTCGGGACTTGGATCCTTCGTTACCATTTTTGTTTTACATCAAAAATGTATTTTCACTATAAGGACATCAAAGGAAGATTAACCAAAAGCAGTGGCCACATTCCCACGCGAGAAAGTGTCAAGCATCCCCCTCACAGCGAATGCAGAACACCGAAGCAGAATGCAGAACCCAAATCGAATTGCTGTCCAATAACGAAACGAAATGAATTTTCAGATTGATGCATCTTCTTCGTTTTCCTTTTGTCTCTTTTACGGTCTAAAACCGCCAAATGCGGCACCATCGAGCAGACCGTACTATAAAACTGCGAACCTACATAAAAAAACTGTTGAAATTGGCCGGATAAAGGCTGCACGATAGAAGCAATAAGTTTTGGGGACTTGAGTCCTTCATCACCTTTTTGTTTATATATAAAAATGTGATTTCACTTTGTGGAAATAAGCAAAGGATCCAACAAATGCCATGACCACATTCCCACAGCAAGAAAGTGTCAAACAATCCCTTCACACTGAATGCAGAACACCGAAGCAGAACTCAGAACCCAAATAGAATTGCTGTCCAATAACGAAACAAAATGAATTTTCAGATTGATGCATCTTCTTCGTTTTCCTTTTGTCTCTTTTACGGTCTAAAATCACCAAATGCGGCACCATCGAACAGACCGTACTACAAAACTGCGAACCTACATAAAAAAAATCTGTTGAAATTGGCCGGATAAAGGCTGCACGAGAGAAGCAATAAGTTTTCGGTACTTGAGTTCTCTGTAACTTTTTTTATACATCAAAAATGTGTTTTCAATATTTGGACAATAAAAGGAAGATTAACCAAAGCAATGGCCACATTCCCACGGCGAGAAAGTGTCAAGCATCCCCCTCACACCGAATGCAGAACACCGAAGCAGAATGCAGAACTCAAATCGAATTGCTGTCCAATAACTAAACGAAATGAATTTTCAGATTGATGCATTTTCTTCGTTTTCCTTTTGTCTCTTTTACGTTCTAAAACCGCCAAATGCGGCACCATCGAGCAGACCGTACTATAAAACTGCGAACCCACATAAAAAAACTGTTGAAATTGGCCGGATAAAAGAGAGTTGAAGTGCGCGCAGCACGTAAGTCCGAACGTGGACGTAGACGTGAGAAAAACAGTCAAATATAACGTTTACGTTTTGAAGTAAAAATAGAGTTGAAGTGCTGCCAAACTTACGTACGGCAGACCATTAGAGACTAAAGCTAACCTATTATTTCTTTTGTTGTATTCTGACAGAAAGTTTCTGATATTAGCGATTCAGATTGTCTGTTTCCTATAAACAAATTGATGAAGTGAACATATATTTGTAGGATTCCTTCATTACATTCGAATTTCAAATGAATAATAATGACAATATTTTTTTATAACTTGAGTTCTTGCCGAAACCAGGAATTTAGAGGAAATCATCACAAATGAGTTGCTTGTATGTAATATCACTCTCGTTTGAAAGGAAAATTCCACATTTGTAACTTATCGAAATATATATTAGTTCTTGGTACTTATATGCAATCTCGTAACAGAAGTATTGCATTGAAAAAAATTCAACACTTCTCAGAAAAATGCAAAATCACAGTTTATGAATAATAAGGAAGATATTAAGTAAAAAGTTAATTAATCGTGTTCTCAAAACAAAGTTTCAGCTACTAGATTATTTTTAAATTTTTAAGGTTAGAAGCAATTCATTTCAAAATTCCAGCATTCGCCCTTCATCGGTCGGATTCGTTCAACTTTCGGTTACGTACGTACGTGAGAGGACGCTAGCACAGCCGTCTATAGAGACTTTAGACGGCTGTGACGCTAGTTTACGTCGCACGTAAAGCCGGCCCAAGCGTGAACGTAAGAAACTGACGAGTGCGCATGAGCACATGTCAATTGTAACGTTTACGTCTACGTCCTTGGCAGAGCACTTCAACTCTCTAAAGGCTGCACGATAGAAGCAAGTTTTGGGGACTTGAGTTCTTCGTTACCCTTTTTGTTTGTACTTACTTCAAAAGTGTTTTTTCACTATTCGGACAATAAAAGGAAGATTAACCATAATAATGACCACATTTCCACAGCGAGAATGTGTCAAACATCCTCCTCACACCGAATGCAGAATACCAAAGCAGAATGCAGAACCCAAATCGAATTGCTGTCCAATAACGAAACGAAATGAATTTTCAGATTGATGCATCTTCTTCGTTTTCCTTTTGTCTCTTTTACGGTCTAAAACCGCCAAATGCGGCACCATCGAGCAGACCGTACTATAAAACTGCGAACCTACATAAAAAAAACTGTTGAAATTGGCCGGATAAAGGCTGCACGATAGAAGCAATAAGTTTTCGGGACTTGAGTCCTTCGTTACCCTTTTTGTTTATCCTTCATAAAAGCGCACGTTCGCGTGTGTGTATGCAAATATATTGCTGAAAGCTCGTGAGGTTGTTTCATTCCGGGTTTATCGAGGATAGAATCAATTATTGCGGGTGGCTCTCTGCGATGGCATTGGCAAAAAATTGCGATTTAGGGCAAAAGGGTAGATTTTGATTGAACTGTGGAGTTCTTATTGACAAAACCGATAACCCTCAACGAATCTGTCCTATGGGGGTAATGCTTTAATCGATGGATTATGAGTACGTCCGCATATCGATAATAATTCATCCATGCGGTTTTCACCGATTTGAAAGGGTTTATTTTTGACCCTCATACGAATAAACAGGGAGACGTGGTTTGCATATGAATATGACGATCTTCAGCGAGATATTTTTAAGTGATTCATTCCATATCAATTGAAATAATATCTTCTAATTCAAACGATATAACTCTTTATATAATTCATGAACTTGTGACTGTTTGGTGCAGACAGTCATACGTTGAGGATAGAGAGGCTTTTCAACAATAACTCTTGGTTTTCCGATCCTCAGATGCGACAATTTTGTTTGTTGACGACGCCAACGAGGTGGAAATGGGCCTCATCACTCAAGATGATTTTTCGATGGAATTCCGGATCATTTTCATGCATTTCAACAACCCAGTCAGTGAAGACACGACATTGTTGATGATCTGCCGGCTTGAGTTCCTGTGTTAACTGAACTTTATAAGCCTTAAGACCCAAATCTTTATACAAAATATGGTGTAATGACGTTTGTGGAATGCCTTTTTCCAAAGAACGACGAGAAATGGACAAACCTTAGTTTCCTTCAACACTCTCGGCTACAGCAGCAATATTCACGGCTGTTTTTGAGCAACGTACACGAGTTTTACTCTTCACGTCACTAACTTGTTTCAAGAGCTCGAATTTTCCCACCAATTTATTTATTGCGGTCCGACAAGGAGCTTCACGACGACCCAAAAATGTTCGTGTTTTACGAACCGTCTCTGCCAAATTTTTATCATTTATATAGTGAATTTTAACGATTTCAATGCGTTCTTGAAGCGTGTATCGTTCCATTTTCATTAATGGCGTAGTTTCTTATTGTCAAATATCTAAAAATTACAGCTTCAAACGTGATATCTACCGGAATAGCGGGCAATTCAAAATCACACCTCTTATTGGAAAAGTCTTCACCTCAATCAGAGTAATATATTCAATACTTCCTTAAATTGAAGGGAATATCTCCACGATTTATTCGCAGACCATTTTTCATCCGAAGGATCAAATATTGCCTCGTGAAGTTGGAAAACGCACCACCTAACCGATGCTTCAAGGATATCAAGTTTTCATCCAATCAAGTATTCCTTTAGAAGTTCATGTTTGCTGCCGATAAAAATCTGCAGAGGCAAGAGAAAGATGCCACCGACACTGATATTGTTTACGTTGGATCTCGCTTCTCTTTGGGATTCATTTTGCAGTCTAGCGGTGGGATATCATTCTGATGCGTTTTCACAGTTTCTCTTTGTACCTCCAACTCTGAGGCATGTTTTCACTTCAGAAAAGTGACCCTTTTGTTCGTGGTGAATAACTTTCACCCTATGTACGTGACCTTAGTTTCATTTGTGGCGTATTAACGCTTGTGTTGAAAGGAAATATGTTTCTAGGGTAAATGTAGCTATATTTAACCCTGACTTCTAGCTTTCTGTCTTTAGAAATGAAGCGCAATTATTATATTGAATTAAATAAATAATGAGAATGAGAGATTATTATTTTATTAGTATCATAAGGTTTTGCTTTTTGACGAAGGATCATTTTAAAGAGTATTTTGAAAATGTATATGTTGAAGGGTTGAATATTTCAGTGGTGAATGTTTGATCACAATGTATTTTCGTTTCTGTGTAGTAAGAAGAGACGGTATTTCATTTTTAGGTGTCCTTGTCTAAAACTTAAGCTGGGTTCATGTACCGGGTCTTGAAAACCAACGTTCAATAATTCAAAAGAAGCTGCAAATGAGCCGACTGATGCTTTCCAAAATATTAACTATTAGCTCAAAAATATACGATGATGAGTTTCAGATGATCTTAGAGTTATTTCTTCATGAAACAATAACACTCATTTAAATATGTAGAGAAGGCATTTCGTATTTAGAAATCATTACCTTGTCTGAACGAAAAATCGGATGCAAGATACTTAATAAAAGTACGTCTAATATCATATGAAATTGAAATTTTTGATGACAGGTGTGTTTTTTCCCAATGAACCTACTGAAATAGATTTCAATTGTGAGTTCAGTAAATAAGACTTTCGAAAGATGGAAATGAATCGAATATCGTATTTTGTTGATCTAGTAGCTAGTTTGAATACCAAAAATCGTTTTAAATCTCTAGAAGGGATCATTTACGGAGTGTGTTCATAAACATCTTTTTTAGGTACTTATTTTTATTCAAATTTGAATTATCGTTTTCTTTAAATGAACAAACGAGTAAAAGATTCTGACTTGGACGACCATGACATTGACGTTATTTTCCCTGGCCATAAAAAGTTTCTATCTGACGAACAGTCACCTTTATATGAAATTTTGGCTGCTTTGGCATTTTATTTCTCATGAAACGATTACGATAGAGTCTTTAGTCAGCTCACAATATATTGAAATTTTGTTTTTCGACAGTTGGTATTTGAAAAGAAATATTTGTCGATATCATTTTATTTCATTTCCAAAAAATTTCTTTCAACTAAAAGTTCGTTGGTGGTCAAAATTTATTTAATGGGTTGAAAGGAATGATGACATTCTTCGAATGAATTAAATGTTGTATAAAGGGTGTCCCAACAAGAACGCAAGATTTAAATTTGGTGCCATTCGAAGTGTCATTGTTTGACATTTGAACAATTATTATTGTTTGTTAGTAGAAGGTATAAGGTTAATAAAATTGGAGCGCAACACGAATGAACAACGCATTCTCATTGTGAAATTGTTTTACCAAAATGGTGAAAGTTTTGCAGCTACAGTTCGCAAATTGCGATCAATATGGGGTTACAATAATGCTCCAAAAGAGTCAACTGTAAAGCGATTAATGGAAAAATTTGTTGAAACTGGGTCTGTCACTGATGTAAAGACAACAACGCGCCTTAGACCAGGTCGATCGACCGAAAATATCGCATCAGTACGTGATAATGTCGCTCAAACTCCATCCGCCTCAATTTGACACCGAGCTCAGCGAATTGGTGTTTGCAAATCCAGTATGCATCGAATTTTGACGAAAGATTTGCATCTTCATGCATGCAAAGTTCAATTGACTCAGGAACTGAAGCCACCTGACCATGCACAGCGAAGGGAGTTCGTTAATTGGGTATTGGAGAGACAACATGAAAATGCGGATTTTGCCGTGTTATTTCGCGTTTTGGAGACCAGAATTGACCGCCTAGATCGTGCGATCAACACCATTGGACTTTTTTCTTTGGGGTTTTTTGAAGTCGATGGTTTATGCGAATAGGCCGACGACGACTCAAGCCTTAAAAGAGGAAATTAGACGCTGCATTAATGAAATATCGCAGCATTCATCAAAACGGTCATTGAAAATTTCATTGAAAGATCGCGTATGAGCCAACAAAGCCGCGGCGACCATCTGCCCGATGTGGTTCCATACATAACCTTGTCTTATCTACTATACGATATAATTATGTTTTCCGCACTTAAAGTCTGTTTTTTAAAAAGAATTTATTTCTAATTACGATTAACAATTACAACACTGAGGATAAATAATTATTAATTATACAGATTAAGTTTTGGAAGTGAATTACAAATCAAAGTGACTCGTCAGAAGTCTAATTCGTAACTAACTGAATTGTTCCTAAAGATCTAAAAAGTAAATGTTTATGTGGAATTGCACTTTTGCACATCCGCGGTGATTCCAGGAAAATGCCACGTCGCCGTTGCATTCCTAGTAGGTGTCGGTTCCTAACTCGTCCCCTCTAAGTTGGCAACGTCCTCGTTGTCAGCAGTTTGGTCGTTCCCAAGTTCGATGTTGATAATTCTTCTTGGGTTGAACAGGAGTTCTCTTATTCTGGTTCTATTAATTATGATAGTGAAAATTGCAAGGATTATGCAACAGAATAAGATTCCACTTATGGTATAGTGAGTCAGCTGGGTTATCGGGTGTAGATACATGGGTTGGCTCTGAAGTTTTTCTGCTTCTTGCAGGATTAATTCTGGATTTTTCAGATGTCTTAATTGAAGGAAAATTTTGTGTTTTGAATTTAAGGAAATTTTCGAGATGTTTTGTATTTCTATTTCGAAAATTGGAATTGTGTTGTCGAATATTGAATTCTCAATAATAATTCTGCACTGAGAATCCAGTAAATTTGTTCCTTGAATGGGTTCTTCGTAATTATGCCATGACAGTCTTCTAATACAATCTGACTTTTCTTGAATAAAGTCAATAGCTGCTTATTCTTTAAAACATGGATATTTTGAAGTTGTTCTCAACCAGGGTTGTTTGGCAGTGTTCTGGTGTTGACAGGGTGCAAACTTCTCTGACGGGTAGTTGAAGGCACAGCACAATGGAACTATCTAGTATACGACAGGCTTCGTTGGTCCAATATTCATCGTTCTGGATCGTTATCCTGTACTTCTTGGGTGGGATGATAGCAATGTCTTGGTGATTGGGTATAGGGTATACTCGGGAATAGTTAGCAATTAGGTTTTTGAGTATAGGAATTTTTAGGAGTATGGTAATTATTTTATCAGTTCCCATGACAGACATTTCAGAAAATTCTAGCATTTTGTAAGGATGATGGCTAATTGGTGATAGTTCCTGCGGTCTATAAATTTCATGGAGATATTTTTCGATAGATTGAAGCTCATCAACTTGAATAAGTTCTAAATTAGGTATTTCTTTACTTGCAAAACTGATAGTTCTTTCAATCATAAGTAAGTGATTGAGTAAGATTTCTGATTTGAAAATTTCATTTTGTACAATAATTAAGAATGTTTCTTTTGATTTAATTTCTTCAAAAAGTGATTTTGTTTGTTCAATATTTTCGTTTAATAAGGTTACATCTTCTGAATATCTCTTAGTCAAATGATCAGCAAAAGAGGTTAATTTATCTATTCTTTCTATTTCATTACTTCTAATTTGATGTAATGCGTCAAGATTTTCATTTATGGTTTTCAAATCATCGTCATCTAAATTTCCTGTGTAACAAATTTAATACCTTTTCCAATGAAATTAGCCAATCCTCTCTTAACTTTATTACTATTTTTAAATTTACTGAGAATCTGTTCAATCTGGGCAAGATTTGATTTTAATTGAACGCAGATTTTATGTGGAAGTTCATCATAGGAATACTTTTCGTGAAGTTCTTGGAAATTTAATTTCAACTGATTATAGTTATTTATTAATTTTGTAAGGTTAATTGAAAAAAGAAATTTGTGATGGTGGTCAAGTATTCGTGCTTTCCCTAAGGGTTCTTCAAAGTATCCATTAGTTATTATTTGTAGACCTGAAGGGCCTGGTAGGTTCGGATCGATATCAGGAGCATTATCGGTATCCTGAAAAGAGAGAATATTTTTTCTTAATCTCTTCACTTTTCTTATGTTGGCTGTAGTTTCGCGGGATTTTTGGGTTAATCCAAAGATTTTGTTTTGTTGTTGGTTGGAAACAGTTATTTTTTCGAAAGGTGGGTCAGTTTTTCTGGTCTATTTCTTTCAACATAAATTTCCTGTTGATCTAAATTTGGGGGATCATTTCGATTCTCGTTTATTCTATCTAAACGTTTTTGTGCTTGCTCACGATTTCGTTGATAGATGTTGTCGAAAAAGGGTAAAATTTCCTGTTTTCTTTTTTCGTTGTACTGTTCGTAGATAGTCATGGTTAAATCAATTCTGGTATTTTGTCATAGGGTCCGTAAAGTAAATTGAAAGGCGAATAGCCAGTGGCAGAATGAATCGATTGATTATAAATCAATGTAGCGGTGATCATGAGATTAGAAGGATTTTCGTTCGGGTTTTTCAATTTAGAATTCTGAGTTTTTCTAATATGGTTGAGTGAAATCGTTCTATTGGAGAGTTAGAGCTTGGGTTATTTACGGTGGTAAAATGTAAATTTATTTTATTGAGTTTGCAGAATTCGATGAACGTTTTATTATGGAATTCTCTTCCTTCATCACATACAATTTTCTGAGGTATATTATGATGAGAAAAATAATGGCGTAATTTATTCAAGATAGTCAATGCAGTTCCATCTTTTACGAGGTAGCATTGGGCGTATTTAGAGAATAAGTCTATTATGGTCAGAAACTTGGAATTTTGAAAAGAAAAGTATCCATGTGAATAATTTCAAATGGTCTTTTTGCTAAAAGAGGACCAGAAAATTTTAATTTGTAAGGATGTCTCTCATATTTAGATTGCAGACATAATTCACATCGGTTAATGATTTGTGTAATTTTTGTTTCATTTTAGGCCAATAATACCTTTTTGATAAATGATTATAAGTTTCTGAGATACCATTATGATTTTTATCATGATATTCACAAATTATTTCTGTTTGACTTTCATCGCAACTAACGTCTAATAGATAAATTTTACTGATGAAAATTTTTACTGAGTAATTGAATGAGTCTTTACAGAATCTAACAAAAGGTAATCGTAATTTATTGTCTCTAAAGAAAATTCCGTAGGTTTCATTAGGTCTGAATATTTCTTTGAAAAGATTAGATAAATCTGTTTCTATGTGATTTTGTCTAATTGTTGCATGTAGGTATTTTGCCAAAATTTAATTGTTGCATGTAGTATTTTTGCCAAAATTTTTCGTATATTTTAAATTGTATTGCTCTCCTATATTGAGAATTATTCTATTCGGGTAAATGTTTACGGAGGATTCTGTGATTGGTATTACTTTTCCATTATCTTCCTGAGTGGAATGAATTGTAGCATCAGAATTATTATCTTGATTTTGATCTTCAATTTGGTTGTTAGAGTTTTGGGTTTTTTGAGAATTCAGGATGTTTTCTACTTTCTCGTCTTCTAATATCGGTATTTCATCTGTGTTCGGTAAAATTGAAGACAAATCGATATTAAGATCTCCGTCCGATAATAATGAATCATTTTCAGTTTCTCGATTATTGATTTCAATTCGGGAAAGTGCGTCCGCAACTTTATTTTCTTTGCCTTTAGTATGTATGATGTTGAAATCGAATTCATCTAATTTTAATTTCCAACGGATCAATCGTGAATTTGGTTCTTTGATTTTATAAAGCCAAACCAAAGGGTTATGATCTGTTTCAATAGTAAACTTTTGTCCAAAAAGGTATGGTCTGAAATGTTTGGTTGAATCTAAAATTGCAAGTAATTCTTTTTCGATAGTTGAGTAATTTCTTTCGGCTGAATTAAGGGTTCTCGAATAATATGCTACAGGACGATTTGATTGTGAGAGTACACTTCCAATAGCGACATTCGAAGCATCGGTGGTTAATTTGAAGGGTTTTTCGAAATCTGGATATGCTAATATCGGTGCATTCATTAATAATTCCTTACAGAGTTGAAATGCTGAAATATAATCTGGGTCGTCTAGTTTTATTTTAGCTCCTTTTTTGAGACATTTTGTGAAGGGAGATACAATATGGGCAAAATTTTTAATGAATCGCCGGTAATATCCGGTTAAACCTAAAAATGATTTTATTTCTTTGACAGTTTTTGGTATCGGATAATTTTCAATTGCATTCAATTTGGAAGGATTTGGTGATATTCCGTCTGGAGTAATTAAATGACCTAGAAACTCAACTTTTTTGCTCAAGAATTCACACTTATCGAGTTCGATTTTGAGGTTTACTTCTTCAAGTTTCTGAAAGATTAATTTTAAATGGCAAATATGCTCTTGCAAAGATTTAGAAAATACAACAACATCGTCCATGAACACGAAACAAAATTTATGAAGGTATTCTTTCAAAACATTGTCCATTGTACGTTGAAATGTGCTCGGACCATTTTTCAATCCGTATGGCATTCGGAGATATTCATAGTGACCAATGTTAACAGTGAATGCAGTTTTTTCAATTGACTCTGGGTCCATTTCTATTTGATGAAATGCTTTTGCCATATCAAGGGTTGTAAAGTAGCAACTTTTTCCTAAGTTATCTAAAATTTCTTCAATGCGTGGTATGGTGGATATTTATCCTCTACTGTTTTTTCGTTAAGTCGTCTATAATCTATTACCATTCGGTATTTTTTTTCTTTCCGGATGCATCTTTCTTTTTATCTACTATCCATACTGGTGCACTGTATGGCGAAATCGATGGTCGAATAATTTTATCGTCAAGTAATTTTTGAATTTGCTCTTGGATTATATTTTTCATAGAATGAGGGTGTCTGAAGGACTTAACATAAACTGGTTCATCATCTTTTGTTCTGATTTTATGTTTAACAGTATTGGTGAAAGAAAGATCGGATTTTTCATCATAAAAAATATTTTTGAATTTTCGACAAAGGTTCAAAGTTTCTTTTTTTTCTTCTGAATTCATGTGAGATGTTCTGATTAAATTCTTGAATTTGAAGTTCTTATTTTCGACTGGTGGATTAGATATTTCACTTTCATGTAAAGATTTCACAGGAATTCTTTCGGAAAAGTTTATTTCGACATCGTTCTCTATCGGTTCCGCTATCGGTATGGAACAAAATCCATTTTTTGCTTTAGCAATGCATGCAGGGGTTGAAAATTTTTCGAAATTAATTTTTGGTAAGATCACATCTCCGTTTTCGATAGTTACCGGTATTTTTACGAAATTTTTTGCTATAACCTTTCTTGGTTTTAATTTGGCGGAGGAATATTCTAGGTTGAAAGGAATTTTTAAATTATTTATTTCTAAAGTATGAGTTTGATAATCGATCTTCGCACCTAATTTCTGCAAGTCTGCCGTTCCTATTAGTGCGTCAAATTTGAGTGCCAATCTATTACATGCAAGTGGATATTTCGGTTAATTCCAAGCTCGTATAAAATAGGTATTTTCAAATTATTGTCTGATTCAATAGAATTTCCTAGTCCGGAAACAGTGAAAGGTTTTTTATACAAAAAGTTGAAAAATTTTTCGAAAGCTGGTTTAGTATTAATTACAGAATTTGTTGCGCCTGAATCAATAAGAATTTTTAAATCTACTTCTGGAAGGTAAATGTAAGGCAATTTAGATTTTTTTTCACACAATTCAAGTCTAAGTTTCTTCGAGTTCCGAGCTTCCGTCTGAAAATTTTCCTCGTCTTCGAAATTATTTTCGAACTCTTCTTGAGAATTAACGTTTTCATTGTACTCGTGAAATTGAGATTCAAATTCTTCAGGACTTTCAATTTCCGATTGAACATTAAATAGTTCTTCTGAAATAAAATTTCGCGATTGTTGTTGTCGTGGAATTGTTCTAGTCGACATAATATGTCGATATGGGTGGCAGGTTGCCTGAATGTATTTCTGGTTGAAATTGACATTGGTGTTGGTTTCGGTTGTGATTTAGTCATACTGGAGCCTGGTTTAGGTCCAAAGACTTCACGACTTGTGGGAAATCTTCCGCTATTCGGGATTGGGGTATTTATACAATAAGGAAAACCAGTTGGATTTCCAGAATTATTAGAACTTTGATTACTTACAAAATTTTGATTATTGGTTACTGGGTTAGAAAAATGTTGAGCATTGTTTGAGAAATTTTGATTGAAATTTTGATTGCGTATTTGAGGTTTTTCGGGAATTAGGTGGAGTACGACTATAAAATGGTTTTTTCGGTATTCTTGTGATTTCCGGAGAAATTCACAATATTCCCATTCTTGTTTCCTATTATCGTAATATCGACATTTATTAATGCATTGCTCTAGTGAATTTATTTCAAAATTACTAATATAAGATCTATAGGGTTCTATAAGTCCAATTTGGAATGTTTTTAGGGCTAATTTTTCTAAATCAAGTTTTTTGTATCTTAAATAATTTTGATCTTGACATGTTAAAGTCAGATGTTGCAAAACGTCATTCAAATTTTTAGATATTCTACTGTAAAAATCTAGGTAGTTTTCGTTCTTTTTCTGAACGCATTGTGTCAGACATGAGACCAATAAATCTTCGTTTCTTTGGTCTCCATATCTTTGTAGGAGCGCTCTCCTAATTTCACTCCAATTAAGAGCGTTTTGGAAAGCAACGAAATCTCTTGCTTCACCTTTAATTTTTGACCTTATAGAAAAATTAACAGCATACTTTAAATCTGGTGTTAATTTTCCTTCGAGATATGAAACTAAATTATCTATTTCACTAATAAAAATTGACAGGTTGTCACCTGGGGAGTATTCCGGAAGAGAATTTAAAAGTAATTGAATGTCTTGCCTAGACATCTGCTCAACTGCATTTGAGTTGGAAGAAGTTTGGCTATTGTTCATTTCGGCTATATTCCGTTTGGGGTATGGGCGAAATCTACTTTGTTTAATTGATTGGGTTAAAAAATTTTCTGCTATTACGAGAGTTTCTCTATCTTCAGAAACTATTTCCAATTCTTTTTGAGAATTATCTGTCATTGAAACGTATAAAAAAGGTAAAAAGGATGGATTGATGGACTTACAGCACCAAGATTTGCATCCTAAAGTGAGCAGGTCCTTCTTCTCTGTTGAAGTGGGTAGAATGGACTTCCTTCCTTCCTTCTGGTCGAAAGTCGATGATGATGGTGGTTGATATCGCACTAAGAGTTGAAACTCAACGGGCGTTCCTCGGCGACGGTAACGTTTCCGAAATGGACACTTATTTCAGTTTATTTTAACTAAAATCCCGTTGCGATATCCTGTTCGCAGCGCCAATTATGTTTTCCGCACTTAAAGTCTGTTTTTTAAAAAGAATTTATTTCTAATTACGATTAACAATTACAACACTGAGGATAAATAATTATTAATCTTATACAGATTAAGTTTGGAAGTGAATTACAAATCAAAGTGACTCGTCAGAAGTCTAATTCGTAACTAACTGAATTGTTCCTAAAGATCTAAAAAGTAAATGTTTATGTGGAATTGCACTTTTGCACATCCGCGGTGATTCCAGGAAAATGCCTCGTCGCCGTTGCATTCCTAGTAGGTGTCGGTTCCTTAACTATATAATAAGAATTAAATCTTGCGTTCTTGTTGGGACACCCTTTATATCTATTGGCATTCGTTGGTTACCATATAAGAGTAGAAAATCGAACATTTTTGGTCTCACGGAGGTAGGTATTCTTTTCAATATACTTATGAAAATACTCAATCCAAATTGGAAAATTAAGAATTTAATCGATAAATTAGTTTATCAATTTCGGATAGCTACAAATGTGCTTATTAAGAAAAACACTTTAATGTGGGGAGTGACAAAAGTTGCTGACCGGAACTTTGAACAGAAGGAGCAATTATGATGAAAATATCCCAATTTATATTTTAATTCAGATGTGCTGTTCTTACAAAAGATAGCCTTGAAGAAAATCAATGTTATACCCAAAGTTCATTGGTCGATGAAGCTGCAGTTTTCAAGATCAATGGAGCCATATTTCGGGGATATACATATTCGTTATCAAGAAATCTAAGGTGCTGTTAACCCTTATAATCAGATCTTGTTCCCGGTGGAAGTTTGTGAGAGATCTTAGAGGCAACTGCAAAGTCTGATTGACAGATTAAATACAGGCAAGACCATTGAATGTTGATTTGAAGATAAGTTAATTAGAGATGCATCTCTACAGATCGCTTGATTTGATTGGAACAGAATTTGTTCGAAAATAGACAGGATGCCAATATGATCCGATTACACTAATAATAATCTACCCAGCGATAATCGTCAAAACACTGCTCAGATTCATAAATAATTTTTCGAGATTCCAATTTTCGAACGTTTTTATATTGTTGCTGCAAAAAAGTGTCATTTATACAAAGTGTTTCAGTAGGGTTCATGTTATTTGTGAAGCGACAATTTTTGAAATTCTTACCACCTATTACACTTCAAGTCTGGGTAAAGGGACTGAGCATTAGTGTTCTGATGAAATATGGCGAAGGTTGAAGCTTAAATCGGAAGTAAGAATAGATAAATGTAAAAGTGAATAATAATAGTGAAAGCAGAGAATAATATTGATCGATTGAAATCAACCAATATTAATTTCATACTTTGGAGCTATTCTCGTCCTCGTTCAGGACAAAATGCAAGGAAGTAGTATCAAACAGAGCATTATTTTGCTATTCATGGCGATTAAATGCGTTAAACCACTTCTTATTGTTTACCACGGTGTCAACTGACGTTACCCTGAGCGCACCGTGGACTGAAGACGTAAAGGTGCGAAATGCAAGAACGCTTCGTTCAATGCGACAAATGGTAAACATCTCGATACTTCGTTCAAGGTTCATGCTATGGAAGAAGGTTTCCGTATAGAACTAGAGATGGCGTCTTCGGTATATTTATACCTTAAAGAATTGTATTGAACGAGAACGAGATTAGCTCCGAAGTATGAGTCTAATATTGATGGTTGATTTCAATCGATTAATATTATTCTCTGCTTTCACTATTTTGATATTCCTGGCGATGTTACTCGTTAAACCTCTTCTTAGTAATTAATAATATTATTCATTAAAATTTTTTGTATTCATATTACCAAGTCGCGTAAGCGTTTTCAAGTCTTCGACAGAAGTTCAAATAACTCCAGATAGTAGTCTACGTTTTTTTCGAAAGACAATAGAAACTAGCGTTTATTGTGGTATAACACCAGAAGAAATATGGCAGATCGCTATCTCCGCACTGATAAGCCTCAATGGAGCTAAACAGCAGTCTGTGGCTGCTCTGGATGATATATAACATCATGATTTTTTAGTTTTGATCCCATCGAGGTATAATAAAGAGGAGACGTTATGACATAGAATTGAATAAGGAAAAATAGTACCACTGGGCGGGGCTGAGTCGGGGACCAATACGGCGGAAAGTTCAGGCTTGGATTGAGTTGCCAGTGTTTTCTGTTCACAAATTTCACCCAAAAAATACGACGTGTTGGGTCTTTAGGAAACCTGTTCAAATAAGGTCAATTGAATATCAAATAAACAATTTTTCTTCAAGCGATAATATACACATATGCAAAGATGTCAAATAATCAAGACAGAGATCTGTTCAGTACTCATTCCTACCTATGATATGTTTCCCCTCTAATTTACTTTTTATCTGTCTCTTTTCTGCTTGAAGAAAGCCTTACAGCACACGATACCATTTTATTGTATTTTAAAGCAAAAAAAATCACAATTTAACTAGAAAAGGCACAAGAACCACAATTCCTCCAGAAAATTCAATTGTCAAATTTGACGTTAAGGTGGTAGTAATATGGCGGATGTGATACCACGTTTATTTCAATGATGGCAACTCTATACTATTCTATCTTTATGTTTGATCCCCATTCATCGACAACTGAATTTGTAGGGCCTCATACATAAATTTTTGCGTTTCCATTCTCTCATGCTGAATAGAGTTAAAAGCGTACAAATTCAATATCTAACGAATATAACTGTTTTAGGCTTTTGTCGACAGAAAATTCGAACATAAAGAGAAGCGTGCACACATAGAAGGAACACGAATTGAATTTTCACTCCCTCCAACATAATTAGATAAAGTTCCAACGAAGTGACAGAATTCAATAGATGATATTCCAAGATATTGAATTAATTAGTGAATTCAATAGTGTTACTTAATATTTGTTTTTATTTTACATTTGTGAAGCTTACTTGAGACGTAAGCTCATTAATAATTGTCATTCTATAAGGACAGACAAGATAATGATATTACTCTCTCTTTCAAAACCTTAAAATTGAAGTTATGATTCTCGACAAATGAATTTTTGCGGGAACCTACGTAAAATTCAGATTTTTCATTCTATCTTGCTGATTAGAGTAAAATGAGTATAAATTATAAAATATCTAGCGAATATAACTGATTTAGCCTTTGTCGACAGAAAATTCGAACACAAAGAGAAGTGTGCACACATAAAAGGAACACGAATTGGATTTCCACTCCCTCCAACATGATTCGATGAAATTCCTACGAAATGGTTCAATACAAGATATTTCAAGATTTAAAGCGATTCATTAGAAATTTCTCCGAATCTCTTTGTTATCTGCGATTTGAGGTCGGAAATTCCCTCAAAAGATACTGATCTGGTCTTCTCTGTGGTTCGGAATCTATATCGACCATAGACTACCAAACACTACTAAGGGCCGTATTCCTAGTTCGCCCTTGAGGGTGAGTGGGAATTTGTATCGCCCTTATGAATACTAGCCTTAAAAGTGACCTCAACTCTCACTGAACCTCAAGGGCAAACTATGAATACGACCCTGATACCAAAGGCGATTCGTTTTTACAACTTGAAACTCATCACTGATATCTAACTTCCACTTATACCTGTCAGAAAAATCGGTGAAAGAACCACAACACTTGAAGAACTTCAAAAAGTTGTTTTCATTCTCTCATGCTGAATAGAGCGAATATAACTCTTTAGGATTGTCGACAGATGATTCGAACATAAAGAAAGCGTGCAACATAGAAGGAACACGAAATAGATTTTCACTCCTTCCAATCTAATTCGATAAGGATCCAACGAACAAGCTCAATTTTATACAAGATATTCCACGAATTAAAGCGATTCAACAGGAATTTCTCCAAATCTCTCCATATATAGATCGAAACATCCTAACGAGCAACAAGAAGAAACGACATTTATTTCTATGCTATATCCGAGCAAATAACTCCTTGTTATCTGCAATTCGAGGTCGAAAATTCCCTCAAACGATACTGATCTGGTGTTCTCTGTGGTTCGGAATCTATATATAGACCATAGGCAATTATAACCGGATATAAGATATGTGTTTCCGGTTGTTCCGTATACTATTCCGATACATATTGTCGAATTTTTTTTGGGAAAATTGGAAATCTGTTATATTGTGAGTACTTTCTGATGTATGAATTCATCTTGACAGATATGGGATATAAAAATGAGCTTCGATCTTATGTATCACGCAGAGCTTCATAAGTTCAATTGATTGATCATGATCTTACTGGTAACACCCAGACTTGCTTGAATCCCATCAATAGCTATCGGTTGTGCTTTTGCGAGTTAGGAAAATGAGTTGTGTTCTGTGTAGGCTGTGTTACTGTGACCTCAAGCACAGCTCTGCTGATTGTTCACCCGGTAGTAAAGGGTTTAAGCTATATCACCAATCAGGGTAGAAACGAAATCAAACTTACAATAATGATTCTTAAATATCTGATAAGACTTGCTCCAAAGAATTATTTCGATATTTCTTGTACTCATCGATTGACATTATTCTGTTCCGAAACCTGAAATGAAAGTTATGATTCTCAATCATTAACAGATACATTTTTGCGGTTTCAATCGCAATCGTTCAGCTCTCACAAATTCCATATCTTACGAATATAACTGTTTTAGGCCCTCTTGTTCGAACACAGAGAAAAGCGTGCACGCATAAAAGAAAGACTAATTCGATTTTGACCCACTCCAACATAATTCGATAAGGATCCAACGAAGTGGTTCAATTTAATACAAGATATTTCAAGAATGAAACCGATTCATCAGGAATTTCTTCGAATCTCCCTATGCAAAAATCTGAACATCGTAACGAGCAACAAGAAGAAACCATATTCCTTTCTAGCCTATATCCAAGCGAATAACTCCTTGTTATCTGCAATTCGAGGTCGGAAATTCCCTCAAAGGATCCTGATCTGGTCTTCTCTGTGGTTCGCAATCTAAATCGACTATAGGCTATTATAGCCGGATATAAGAAATGTGCTTCCGGTTGTTCCGTATACCATTTCGATACATATTGTCGGAATTTTTCCTGTTGCTTCGGATTTTTTTACTCGGGCATATAGGAAATTTATTTTATCGTTATTAATTTCGGTTGTATGAATTCATTTTGAAAGGCATGAGATATAGGAATTAGATTCATGCCAATTTACACTCGTGCATCAAAATAAGGGCCGTATTTAGAGCCTTCCCTCAAGGTGAGGGGCAGTGTGAGTGTCAGATCGCCCCTGAGTAGCTGTAGCCGTTTCATGAAGCATACATGGGTGCCAGCTTTCATAAACTACATGATCTACGGAACACAAGCTTCAAAATGATTGCTCTTTCTAGTTTTCATTTCTGCCCTCGGGCGAAGAATATTTCATTCAACAAACGCGCTTTCGTGCAATCGACAAAAACAGTGCCAAAAACATTTCCCAAACTAGTTGAAATAAAGTTGTGGAGAATAACGTGAAAATATTCATTCACAGCCAGGTGACGTTTTCCGTGCTGCCGACGTTCAAAATTGATAGGAATAAAACATAATTTCAAACAAAAACTGATTCAAGCTGAAGTATCGATTATTTCAATATTTTGTTATCCTTTCACGGTTAGGCAAGTCGCTTAGGTACCTCAGGAAAGTCTCTATTATTATGCTTTCGAAATTTAATGATATCCTGAACGAAGTTTACATTGCGAACTCTTCTATTGAAGCTCAAATCATAAAGACAATATAATCTGAATAGAGAAGTAAAATTAAATGATCTGAGTACATTAAATTTTATGACATTTCACGAAAATTAATTGATTGAAATATATATGTTGCGAGGTCTTTCATCCTTATCCATGTGCGAAACATATCTTCTGTATATGTTGAATTTAACCTTCTTCAACCAAGGTTTTTTTGGGAGCAGCAGAGTAAGCAAACTCTCAAAAACCATTTGAGCTCCGAAGTATAACCATCAAAAGCATCAAGAGATACTTCTCCGTTCAAAACGCTAGCTATTCCTAATTTGCATTTCTACTTTCATCCTACGAACGCGCTTTCGTGCAATCGACAAAAACTCTGCCAAAAACATTTCCCAAACTAGTTGGAATAAAGTTGTCGAGAACGACGTGAAAATGTTCGTTCAGAGCCAGGTGACGTTTTCCGTGTTGCCGACGTCCGGAATTAAAAAACAGGTAATATAAGTTTTAACAAAAACTAATTTCTATCATGATCCTTTCGATTTATGATGATCTCCTGAACGAAGTAAGAAGCCACATTGAAAAACCTGCGTTTATAAAATTTAAATGAATTTAACAAGAATTAATAGATTGAAATATGTATGTTACAAGGTCTTCTCGTCCTTATCGCCTCTCTCCTAAACAAATGTATGTTGAAGGAGCTCCTACATTCAGAAAATGCCCAACGTGCGAAACATGTCTTTCATTATACAGGTTTGAATATTCACATCAGAAATAAATGATATACAATGCATTAGACAGATAATTTTCGCGTCCAGTTGAACAGCTGTAAAGTCGAAATATTCACGTGCTGTAATTGACTGAACCCCGTTGTCTAATTGCAACGATGCAGTATTGTCTCTCTCTTATCGTTGGGAGCGGCTTTATCAAATTTCCGATGTGCAACCGAACATGTATATGTTATATTTTAATTCCGATTTTTTGTGAGCAGCAGATTGATCAAATTTTTATGAACCATTTGAACTCAGAAGTACAATCATCAAGAGCTTCCTGTTCAAAATGCTAGCTTTTTCTATTTTTTCCCTCAGACGAGAAATATTCAATCCAACAGACGTGCTTTGGTGCAATCGACAAAAACACTACCAAAAAGATTTCCCAAACTAGTTGAAATAAAGTTGCGGGGAACGACGTGAAGATGTTCGTTCCCCGCCATCATGTGACGTTTTCCGTGCTGCCGATTTCCAAAATTATAAAGAATGAAATATAATTTCTACCAAAAACTTCTCTAAGCTGATGTCTCGATTATACTTTATTCTCTTCATCATATCACGATTGAGCAAGTCGCTATCATCAGGATAGTTTCAATCATGATCCTTTCGATTTGTAAGGATATCCGGAACTCAGTTAGAAGCCACACTGAAAATCATTCTTCTATTGAAAATATTGAAAAGTTAAATCAAATGATCGGAGTACCTACATGAAATTTTATGGAATTTCACAAAAAAAACTAATATGTTGACATGTGTATGTTGTGAGGTTTTTCAGCCTTATCCTATAATCCAATGTATGTTGAAGGGTCTTCTCCATTCGGAATATGCCCTATATGTAAAGTAGGGTTGCCAACTCTGAGCTATTGAAATAAAGGACAACAACGATTCGAGAACAAGGTACGGGAAAAGGATTAGCAAAAAAGTAGAAAATTTCATGGGTAAATGAAAAGCTTTGAAATATGAGTTATCTTCTAGGTTAGGTCAGGTCTTTGTGTAAAAAGTTGGTGTACTTAGTTTCTCCAAAATAAAACAAAGATTTACTGAAAACTTCATTTAAAAAATATGAAAAACATAGTCATTGAAAATATATATGAAATAGATCAATAATGTTGAACATTTTAAGTTGAAACTAAACTAAACAATTTGCTTTTTAAATTTATTATTAATGTTTTGGATGGCGTATCATGGTGTATGAGAATTTTTGAAATTTCGTTTGTGGTATTGTGGTTACTTAAACTTTTTTACTCATATTTTCGGATAATAAAGGACATTTGCAGTACTTTGACACATTCCAAAAGGGCAAAGGAGATAGGTTCAGAATAGAGGACTGTCCTTTGAAATAAAGGACAGTTGGAAACCCTAACTATATGCGAAACATGTCTTTTGTATACGTTTTATTTTACTCACTCCAACCAAGGTTTTTTTGGAGGAGCAGAGTGAGCAAACATTCATAAACCATTAGAGCTCAGAAGTACAAGCATCAAGAGATACTTCTCTGTTCAACTGCTAGCTTTCCTAGTTTTCATTTCTGCCTTCAGACGAATATTTCATCCAACAGACGCGCTTTCGTGCAATCGACAAAAACAGAGCCAAAAACATTTCCCAAACTAGTTGAAATAAAGTTGTGGAGAACGACGTGAAAATGTTCGTTCACAGCCAGGTGACGGTTTCCGTGCTGCCGACGTCCGAAATTGAAGAAAATGAAATATAATTCCGCTGGAAATCCCCATTCCATCCACGAAATTCCGAGGTTTCTCCGCCACTCCGAATGAGGGATTGTGATTAATGCCCCCTGGGGACAGAAAATTTCCCTGAATTTACCGCACTCATGTTTATTTATAACGCCGACAAATTTTCGTCCGCAATCTGGCTCACTTGACGTTGCATTGAGGACGTTCATGGTGAGTGGCACGGTTAGGATGCAGGTAGTTAGACTAAACTTATGGAAATTGAAAAAAATACTCCATGATATGCCCCAAGTGAGTTTTTCACAAGCAGTGACCAGCTGGCTCTACCCTTTCCATTCATTGCATTGCCTCCGTCAGGATAAAATATCGTTGGTGTTCATGACCTTCGACTGCCGTACTTTTCGTCTTTACTTGATCTACATTGGAATTGAAAGTGTGCATTTCTATGTCTTGTCTTATCTTCCTTTATCTTCAACATTAATTCTCCATTGAGACAACTACCGGTATGGAAGTTCAAATTGAAAAAAACGATTTTTAATGCATCATTTAGATGATTTAGGTACTACGGCTCTGACAGGATGAATGGTCCAATGCGAATAATGTAGTTGAATTTATCTTAGGTACCCGTGGAAGTGATCTAATTCAAGCAGTATGGTAAGCAACCAAAAAAACCCGGATCGAATCTTACGAGCACCCTTCTGCATTGAATCATTGGATATTCAATGCGTCAGGTTGTCCGGACTACTCGTTTAGAGAGAGAAACAACATTATTCGCATTGGATCATAGAGTTTGGAAAAGACAGGACGACAAACGAATATTTTTCAAATCATTCCACACCAAGGAGCTCAATACAATATTGGAAACGAACAGGTCGTGGTCTTCACATACATCGTATTGCCATTAAGAATATTTCAACAGGAGATTTATATATTCAAGACATAATTAATCATCTATTCGTCCCCATATACATTATGCACTTCTTCTTCTTCTTCTTCCGTCTTCCTCTTAGGCTTGGAGCCTGTTCTTCTTCGATGATGTTTATTCGGTGCTTAAATTATCACTCCATCTCTTTCTGGGTCGAGCAATACTTCTCCTTCCTAGAGGAGATTATCCCTTGCCTTCTTCACCATTCTGTCATGTCCATTCTTTCTATATGCGCGTTCCATTCTACCTTTCTGTTATTAATCCACTCTCCGATTTCTCCACTTCACACAGCTTTCTGATATCTTCACTCCTTTCTCTGTCGTACAGTCATGATCGGTCTTATGGTACCTTAATAAATTCTTACCTGGTTTTTATGTTTAGATGTTTATTCCTCCATATAGTGTCGTTAAGGCAGTCTGCATGACTTGCTGAGATACCTCTCTTCAATGCAGCCATAACTGGATAATAAGGGCTACCGTATTTTCTCACTAGTTGGCGCCTCTGTGCGTGAGGTCCTGTCAAAGTTCGTTGTACTGTCATTGATCTATTATTATTATTACGAATTCTTATTTATTAGTGTCGGTATTATAAGTCGTGTGAAAAAAGTGTACATTCGATTCCTTTATCATAATATTTGGGGATACTGTACAATATCGAACATGCCGCAGGGTTGGGCAGTTCTGTATTGTTCAGAAAAAAAGGAGGACTTAAGTTCCGACGATTAGACTGTAGGTAATATGATATGATAATATGATATGATGTTACCCCTTCAAAACATTCACGTGTTTGTAAAAAAACATTTCAACCCTGATGATAATACGTGACCTAACGATCCTGATAACAGAACCGTGAGTACCTAAATATCTTTTACATTATGATCTTAGACATTTTACTTTTAAAATTGAATAAATGAAGTATCCTACATAGTTGTATTACTTGTAATCTAGTTGAAAATTTTTCAGCTTTTCCTAAATTAAACTGAAAGCAATACCTAGCCAATTTTGGGTACCAGGAAGGTGAGGAGATATATGGATGAAAATATTAATAGAGAGAGTTCTTGAACGCAGAAAGAAATTTTAAAATGCAAGAACCAGTTCAACTGTAGAGGAAAATCAATATGTATTCAAGAGAGCTCAACTGATACTGCTTTTCGTCGAAACTTGAGAGTGACAGAAACATACTTCGAATTGAAAATCTAATTGGTACAATCAACTATGGATTTTACAACTATAAACATTTATGTTGTATCAATCGACCGACACACTAACTCAAGGGAAACATTTACTGTTAAAATAGTATCAAGAACCTGTGTTATAAATAAATATCCTACTCTTTAATGAAAGCGGTCAGTTAATATACTTCTCATTGATGTTTGAGTTTTTCCTTTTGGTACATACTGTGTTTTCTATATATTCACTTAAAATGATAAATGGGAAGGATGTGTGGGATTATTGTTCTACTCCAACTTTTAACACTTTTCAGTTATCCCAAGTATCATGTAAGTATGATTATAAAAGCAATTACTCTTGAAATGATAACCTACTTCTGCAATAAACTTATTTCAAATCATGATAATGCTTTCTTCCACTGGAATTATCATTATTATCATAGTATTGGGTCTGTAAATAGAAAAACCATGAAAATAAACTCAAAAAATAAGCATACTTTCCATAAGAAATGCGTTTTGAAACTCTGAACCAACTCGCCTTTGAATTAGCTTTCCTTTTGGTCCGCTTAATTTGGCCTATCTTATGGAACTCCGTTTTCAAAGCAGTGATATTCAGTGATCCATTATTCATATTTGCTGTTATTAATCGGAATATTTATGTGAAACTCCTCACATTCGCGTAAAGATTGAAAAGAAACAATCACAATCACGTTTGAATATTGACAATTCAAATTATCGTGGACCTCACGCAACACTAGCGGAAAATTCATACGCGGTAGCCCTCATTCGATGCCCAAGTATTAAATGACATCACCTGCTCTATTATTTCTGGTTCAATTGTAGTTTACATCGGATAGGTATTTTTGCTGTTGTCATGCATTAGTTTTTTCTGTGGCTATGTCCATATTGAATTGCTTCGCAGAATTGAAGAAGAGTTGGAGGTTCTCTGAAGGTCGTCTCGCTCTCCGCGAAGAGTACAGCGTCAGTCGACATAACAGAGGATCGTAAACTCCCGGTCACCCATTCTGTAACCCTTTGCAGATTCACCCTTTTGATGATCTCATCCATTATGATATAAAAAGAGAGGGCTTAAGGAGTCGCCTGTCGGACTCCGCTGGTGACAGGTATTTTCCTGGACAGTTGCCATTTATTCGGATTTGGACGTTATTTTCCGCATAAATGTTCTTGATGTCTCAATCAAATTCGTCGGTACTCATATGCACTTGAAGTTGCGAATATTTCAGGGACTATGGCAAACTAGACAGTTATACAGGGTATCCCGGGAAAAATGAGACAAGCGGATACCATGAATCGAGTACATCGAGGAAGACTTGGATCAAGAGTTTGAGGGCCTTCGTTAAGGATATACAGGGCGATATTCAACTTATTGATGAAATTTCAAAGTGCAATTACTTTTGAACTATTGGATCGAATGATTTCGAATTCAGAAGTTTTGTCACCCCTTACGATTGTCATCTTTCACTAGTTCAGAAATTTAATAAATCAGATCCGGACAAGAAAAATTTCAGACCTTTTCTATTTTTATGAATTTTGGAACACCCTGTACGTGAACATTATGTTTTCTTGTACTTTTAGGAACTCACACTTGTAGCTCACGAAGAATAGAACATCAGTCCAATGGTTCAAATCGTTAACGATCTTTTATTTCATTTATGACACCTTATAACAGAACGAGACAGGACACACCGAATGCATAAAAAAGTTTCCTTTTATATTTTAGTTGTGCTAATCATTGAGAATTGTGCTATTTGGTATTCGCAATTTTTCTTCATTTGTTAGAATTATCTTGTAGATTTTAGATTGTTACATCCACTGCGAGTACTGCTCTTTAGCTCGCCCTTTGGTTGCCGAGCCTCGAAGAACTCTGGTACCTATATGAGAGAAATGAAAAAATTTTCCCAGAGTGCTTCAGTTTCTTTCTTCTCCGAAAATATCTTATACCTAAGTACAATTCCCTATAACACAGAATGTGCTTCTTTTCAGGCTAGTGTGTTAGCTCCTTCATTTTCTTTGATTAATTGAGTGACCAGGAACCCAGAGCAATTATCTCTGTTACATAACGAAAGGAAATACTTTCATATAATTTTGGTAGTGTGTTAATCTTCAACGATTAAGATTATACCAACCGTCCATGATTTGATTTCTTATTTTCTAGTCGAATAGTTTATTAGTTTGAGTAGCAGAAACTTGTGCAAGATTGATACTGCTGAAATGTATACAACTACCAGTAGTATATTTGGACATTTTAGTTAAAAATGACTGTTAAAATAGCTCCCAAATAACCAAATTATGATATGATTGCCTCCTGAATAATTATTTTCGTTTGAAGTAGATGCGTAGAAAATTCGATCGTCTTCTGGATTGGAAAGCTAATAGGAATTGAAAATAAAACATTTAGCTTTGACTTACCTGCAGTTGCATTAAGGACGTGTACGATGATGGAAGCAGGCACCGCGTTCGAAGGACTGCAGGTGTAGTTGCCATTATGGCTTTTGTCTGCACCCTGCATCTGAAGGACGCTGGATGCGCGACCCTCTTTGACTTCTACCCCAGGGTCGTAGTTGATCATGCGTTGCTCGTGATACCAGAAGACGTAGGCTGGGGGTTCTGTTGAGTGCTGAAGGGTGCATACTAGACGAAGTACAGAGCCGGCGCGGAGATATAGGTCTGGAGAGCCTTGGATTGCTGCTAAAGCCTCTGTAATAAAGAGTAAGTTGTTTTACTATAAATAATAATAGTATGAGTAAGTATCGAATTTCGGGACTAACAGCTATCAACCAGGTTTTGGTATCATTGTATTGAGTCTTCCTAAACAAGATTAGTGAAACAAACAGGTGGTGGTCTGTCTTAGTTTAGAAAATATGAACCTCCAAATTTCCAAAAATGTTTCATATTCACGTAACTTTTTTCGCTAAAAAAACACAAATTCACTGCTTCACTACAGAATATTTTCTGGGTCACATTGAACCTTGAGATATATTTCCTTTTTGAATAAGACAGTTCATGATTGTAGGTATCAAAGTTAATGAACGTTCAGTTGCTTCAGTCCAGAGCCTGCTCAGGTTTTTGTGGACCAAAAAGTAGCCACTTTCAAGTGCAGAAGTAATGGTTAGTAAGTAGAAATATGACAATTTCCAAAACCAATCTCAAGTTCTAGACCTATTTCTGCCTTTCAAAAAAACATGACCTGAACATTTTTTTATATCTGATGGTTTACGGGATACTTAAGAATATGAATCGGGTCAACCTGTACATGAATATAGTTTAAAACCTAAAAAAAGGATTCTCCTTAATTTCGGCGCCTCTTGAATTATCCTGTGAATATAAAATAAACCTATACTGAATATTCCTCAACATGAGATTTTTCAGATAATCAGGTATTATCCTGAAAGAATATTTAATATCCACTAAATCATTATTCACTTCGACATCAAATAATAGAATGTTCACGATGATTTTTTTTTCATAGAAAAATATACCACACAGCAACTATTCCGAGTATTATTCAAGAGGACAATGTCCATCAAAAAATGAATCAACCAGACATGAATTCAATTGGGTAGGTATGGATAATCTAATCGCCAAAACCCACCGCCGAATTTTCAGCAATCGAGTTGAATTTGGATTTTTTCTCATGTATCCTATTTCGTCTCATCCTACCTGGAGCCGAGATTAACAAACAAAATTGTCTATTGAACATATTGCAGTTGAAATAGAGAGAAATATGCTCCTCTTTTTCAGAACGAGCATTTTTTATTTCTTGAGGAACTTTCGAATATATGCAGAGAAAAATTACAGGTACCGATCAACATTTTCGAATTTAAATATGAATAAACCATTCATGGAAGAAGTCGATCTTTTTCGATTAAAATTCAGTGAATTTGAAAAATGCTGTGCAATACTCCTATAGAAAGCACATTTTCACACCTATTAATTTTAAAACTTGTCACTATTTAGTTCGTTTCTGAATTTTATTTCGTGTAAGAATATCAATCAAAGCCTTTTGCACAATAAATAAATAACTATCACCGTGTATATATTTGCCGAATAAATTTTTCTCATATAATCTCATGTTTATCTAATGGTTAGGTACTAATTTTCGAAACAGGACCATTCATAGTACAGGGTGGCCAGAATAAGTGATCTCTGAACTACAACTTTTCAACCCTAAGAAATAGAAGGAAAGGAATGGCACGTAACGGTTATCTTCTTTCCAGAAACTCAATATGCCGTCGATAGAGGATAGAGGAATCTCTATCGTGCTTTGTTTTCGAGTTATAAGCCAAAATTGATATTTTGACAATTTCAACTTTGGTCATTACTTCCGTTCTGTTTGTGCTATAAACTTGAAATAAAAACATTACGTATACAGGCACTCTCTTGATAGGAATCCAGTGGCTTAATCTAATTTTTGCTGAGGGGTTTCCTTCCTGGTTAATCACATACGGGTAACTTTGTTTTTTATGGAAACGAAAGTACATTTTCACTTGAAAATAATCACCTTTTTTTTTCGTTTCAAAAATAGATCACATGTCATATACACTCTAAGGTCAGTGGCGACGCTCAATGGGGGCCAGTGGTGGCCAAGAATTTTAAGTGGGGCTAGTAATAATAAATAATATAGAAAAAAGGTAGGTAATATTCTTGAATATGAATATAACTATCGTTTCCATAGGAAAAAACAAAGTTACATGTAATCAATCACCCCTCAGCTGAAATTAGATTAGGACACTGGATTCCTATCGAAAAACAGTCTGTATAATGTTTTTTTCAAGTTCTTAGTACAAACAGGAACGGAGATAATGACCAAAGTTGAAATCGCCGAAATTTCAATTTTGGCCAATAACTCGGAAACGAAAGAAGATAGAGGAATGCAGTTGATGGCATTATCAGTTTCTTAAAAAAAGATTATAAGGCGCCATTCATTTTTCTCTCTCCTCGGGTTAATGAGTTTTAGTTCATGTAGCACCAATTTTGCCAACCTGTACAAAGTTCATGCAGTTCATGCGTTTTAATTCTATTAATTATCATCAATAATAATTGAATATAGGTATTAAATTCAATACCTAATTGAAATTAAGTATGGAATACAATTTTGATGAGACCACCCTTAGATATCTCCCTGTTTACCATGGTTTTGATCGGATCGATATACTCAAGCCGCCTCTTCTCTTTGAGGCGAAAACCCCACTATCTTCAATGAACTCAATACTCAATAGACTATCAACATAACTTCAATTCATCGTCAGGATTCCCTTTCAGGCAACATTCGACTTAATAACGTAATCAAGAAACGGTGGTCGAATCCCTTTCCCCGATTCCAAACGAGAAATTCTCGGATTCTGGTTCGAACTTGCCACATCGTCATTATTAATTGAGGAACCTTGGAAATAGCCAACCGTGATTGTGCGACTACGTGACACTAATATTTGCCGTCGTTTTCAAGACTGATACGTTCACCCTCAGGTTCGAATCGTTTCTATAAACCCTCGGTTTCATTATTTTGAGAGCTGGGTATTTCCTGCTATTCATTTCAGTGCAATATGGACCGACATACTTGAGGACCTTTGTGATACCATCTCTATTGTGCAATGTTGGAATAAGTTCAGCTCAACCTCACGAGTCGTTGCTTCCAGCTGTGGGAATAGTGGTCATATCCGTTGTAGCGTGTCTTTTTTTATCTGTATATACCCAGGAAACGAGTCCTCAATTTTTGGACTCCATATCTCGTGACATGGAAAAGGGGACATTCATAGGATTGCGTGAGTTATCCTGGCTTTCGTCGGAAATTGCTCGTCGTGGGAAACCAGAATTTGACACAGTGGAGGTCTCGAAGGAGCAGGGGAAACGGCGAAAGACGGAAAAGAGTGTATATTTGGGGATAATATTTTCTGAACTTTTCATTCAGACAAGAGGATGCCGTGGATTTCATTATTTAATGCGGAGAACAAGATGAACAGCTTTTGAATTTCAAACAAACTCAGACACTTCTTCTCTTCAAATGAAGTTACTGAGTCCCAATGAAATGTAAATTGCTCAATTTTACAGAACCAAAACTTTCCTTCTAGATAGAGGGACAAACCGAAACTTTCATTTTTGAGATGATTGATTGCAAGCTTATGGCAAAAAGTATATTTATAAGGTCATTATCAAAATTGAAATTTGTCGCAGTGGAGATCTCGTACAGGCATAGGAGAAAGTGATGTTTATTAAGGATAATATTTCCAAAAAAATTCATTGATATGATGAAGATAATATTTTTTCTTTTGCATTTTTTACTTGCACAACTTCTTGAAATAAAGTATCAGTATTTGAAGCTATATGAATTGTTTCTATAATCCTTTGGTTTAATTTTTTTTGAGAGCTGGGTATTTCCGGCTATTCATTTCAGTGCAATATGGACCGACATACTTGAGGACCTTTGTGATACCATCTCTATTGTGCAATGTTGGAATAAGTTCAGCTCAACCTCACGAGTAGCTGCTTTTAGATATGAGAATAGTAGTCATATCCGATGTAGCGTGTCTCTTTTTATCTGTATATACCCAGGAAACGAGTCCTCAATATTTGGACTCCATTTCTCGTGACATATAAAAGGGACATTCATAGGATTGCGTGAGTTATCCAGGCTTTCGTCGGAAATTGCTCGTCGTGGGAAACCAGAATTTGACACAGTGGAGGTCTCGAAGGAGCAGGGAAAACGGCGAAAGACGAAAAAGTGTTTATTCTGGGGATAATATTTTCTAAACTTTTCATTCAGGCAAGTAGGATGTCGTGGATTTCATTATTGTGGAGAACAAGATGAACAGCTTTTGAACTTCGAACTTACTCAGACACTTCTTCTTTTCGAATGAAGTTACTCAGTCTCAATAAAATGTAAATTGCTCATTTGACAGAATCAAAACTTGTCTTCTAGACAGAGGGACGAACTGAACTCTTCATTCTTGAGATGATTGATTGGAAGCTCATTTTATGATAGAAGTAAATTTATGAGGTCGTAATCAAAATATAGAATTTGTCGCAGTGGAGATCTCCTGTAGACGTAGACGAAAGTGATGTATATAAAGATAATATTTCCAAAGAAATTCATTAAGACGATGAAGATATATTTTTTATCCTTTCGAATTTTTTACTTGCATAACTTGATGAAAAAATTATTAGTAATTGGAACTATACGAATTGTTTCTATAAACCTTTGGTTCCATTATTTTGAGAGCTGGCTATGTCCTGCTATCCATTTCAGTGCAATATGGACTATATGGAGAAATTCTAGGATTCTGGTTCAAACTTGCCACATCGTCATTATTAATTAAGGAACCATGGAAATAGACATTCGTGATTGTGCGACTACGTGACACTTATATTTGCCGTCGTTTTCAGACTGATACGTTCACCCTCAGGTTCGAATCGTTTCTATAAACCCTCGGTTTCATTATTTCCTGCTATTCATTTCAGTGCAATATGGACTGACATACTTCAGGACCTTTGTGATACCATCTCAATTTGCAATGTCGGAATAAGTTCAACTCAAACTCACGACTCGCTGCTTTTAGCTGTGGGAATAGTAGTCATATGAGGTGTAGCGTTTTTTAGCTGTACATAACCAGGAACAAGCCCTCAATTTTTGGACTCCATATCTCGTGACATGGAAAAGGGGACATTCATAGGATTGCGTGAGTTATCCTGGCTTTCGTCGGAAATTGCTCGTCGTGGGAAACCAGAATTTGACACAGTGGAGGTCTCGAAGGAGTAGGGGAAACGGAAAAGAGTGTATATTTGGGGATAATATTTTCTGAACTTTTCATTCAGACAAGAAGGATGCCGTGGATACCATTATTTATTGCGGAGAACAAGATGAACAGCTTTTGAATTTCAAACAAACTCAGACCCTTCTTCTCTTCAAATAAAGTTACTTAGTCCCAATGAAATGTAAATTGCTCAATTTACAGAATCAAAACTCTACTTCTAGATAGAGGACAAACCAAACTGAATTTTTCATTTTTGAGATGATTGATTGCAAGCTTATCTTATGACAAAAAGTATATTTATAAGGTCGTAATCAAAATGTAGAATTTGTCGCAGTGGAGATTTCGAGTAGCCGTAGACGAAGTGATGTTTATTAACGATAATATTTCTACAAAATTCAGTGAGATGATGAAGATAATATTTTTTTTGCATTTTTATTTGCACAACTTCTTGAAATAAAGTATCAGTAATTGGAGCTATACGAATTGTTTCTATAAACCTTTGGTTTCATTATTTTGAGAGCTGGTTATTTCCTGCTATTCATTTCAGTGCAATATGGATTGACATACTTGAAGACCTTTGTGACAGCATCTCTATTGTGAAATGTCGGAATAAGTTCAGCTCAACCTCACGAGTCGTTGCTTTTAGCTGTTGGAATAGTGATCATATCCGATGTAGCGTTTCTTTTTAATCTGTATTTATCAAGGAAACGAGTCCTCAAGTTTTGGACTCCATATCTCATGACATGGAAAAGAGCAAATTTATAGGATACCCTGAGTTACCCAGGCTTTCGTCGGAAATTGCTCATCTTGGGAAACCAGAATTTGACAGAGTGGGGGTCTCGAAGGAACAGGGGAAACGGCAAAAGACGGAAAAGAGTGTATATTCTGGGGATAATATTTTCTGAACTTTTCATTCAGGCAAGAAGGATGAAGTGGATTTCATTATTTAATACAGAGAGCAAGATGAACAGCTTTTAAATTTTGAGCAAACTCAGACACTTCTTCTCTTCAAATGAAGTTACTTAGTCCCAGTGAAATGTAAATTGCGCAACTTTACAGAATCTAAACTTGTCTTCTAGATAGAGGGACTTACTGAAACTTTCATTCTTAGTGGAGATCTCGTGTATCCATTGACGAAAATGATATTTATTGAAGATAATAAGTATTTCCAGAAAAATTCATTGTGATGATGAAGATGTGATTTTCTCTCCTTTTCCATTTTTTACTTGCACACTTCCATATCTCGTAACATGGAAAAGGTGACATTCATAACATTGCGTGAGTTATCCAGGCTTTCGTCGGAAAAGCCAGCTCGAAGGAGCTGGTGAAACGGCGAGAGACGAAAAAGAGTGTATATTGTGGCGATAATATATATCTGTTCATTCAGAGAAGAAAGATGACATGGAATCCGTTGGTTTAAGCACATAACGAGATGAACAGCTCTTTAATTACAAATGAACTCAGATTAGGTTCTCATCGAATGAAGTTACCATAGTCCTTATGAAATGGGTATTGCTAAATTCTATTGAGTTACGACATTTCTTCTGGATAAAGAGACAAACCGAAACTTTCATTTTTGAGGTGATTGATTCCAAGTTTATCTTAAAAGAAATTATATTTATAAGGTCGTTATCAAAATGTGAAATTAGTCGAAGGGGCTCTCGTGTAGCCACAAACAAAAGTGATGTTTATTAAGGATAATATTCCAAAAAAAATTAATTGAGATGATGAAGATAATATTTTTTCTCCTTTTGTATTTTTTTCTTGCACAACTAGTTGAAATAAAGTATTGGTAATTGGAACTAATTAATTGTTTCTATAAGCCTTTGGATTCATTATTTAGAGAGCTGGGTATTTCCTGCTATTCATTTCAGTGCAATATGGACTGACATACTTGAGGACTTTTGTGATACCATCTCTAATGTGCAATGTCGGAATAAGTTCAGCTCAACCTCGCGAGTCGCTGCTTTTAGCTGTGGGAATAGTAGTCATATGAGATGTAGCGTTTTTTTAGCTGTACATAACCAGGAACAAGCCCTCAATTTTTGGACTCCATATCTCGTGACATGGAAAAGGGGACATCCATAGGATTGCGTGAGTTATCCAGGCTTTCGTTGGAAATTGCTCGTCGTGGGAAACCAGAATTTGACACAGTGGAGGTCCCAAAGGAGCAGGGAAAACGGCGAAAGACGGAAAAGAGTGTATATTCTGGGAATAATATTATTTTCTAAACTTTTCATTCAGGCAAGAGGGATGCCGTGGATTTCATTATTCAATGCAGAGAGCAAGATGAACAGCTATTGAATTTCAAACAAACTCAGACACTTCTTCTCTTCAAATGAAGTTACTTATTCCCAATCAAATATAAATTACTCAATTTGACAGAATCAAAATTTGTCTTCCAGAAAGAGGATAAACTGAAACTTTCATTCTCAGCCAGAGAATAATAAATGATGTTTTTTGAAGCTAATATTTCCAAAGATATTCATTGTGATGATTCAGTGCAATATGGACCGACATACTTGAGGACCTTTGTGATACCATCTCTATTGTGCAATGTCGGAATAAGTTCAGCTCAACCTCGCGAGTCACTGCTTTTAGCTGTGGAAATAGTTTTCATATCCCATGTAGCGTTTTTTTATCTGTATATACCCAGGAAACGAGTCCTCAATTTTTGGACTCCATGTCTCGTGACATGGAAAAGGGGACATTCATAGGATTGCGTGAGTTATCCAGGCTTTCGTCGGAAATTGCTCGTCGCGGGAAACCAGAATTTGACACAGTGGAGGTCCCAAAGGAGCAGGGGAAACGGCGAAAGACGGAAAAGAGTGTATATTTTGGGGATAATATTTTCTGAACTTTTCATTCAGGCAAGAAGGCTGCCGTGGATTTTATTATTTAATGCAGAGAACAAGATGAACAGCTTCTGAAATTCAAACAAACTTAGACACTTCTTCTCTTCAAATGAAGTCAGAGAAGAAAATGATGTTTATTAAAGCTAATATTTCCAAAAAAAGTCAATGTGATGATGAAGATGATATTTTTTACCTTTTGCATTTCTTACTTGCACAACTTGGGCTTCCATATCTCGTGACATGGAAAAGAGGACATTCATAACATTGCGTCAGTTATTCAGGCTTTCGTCGGAAATTGCTCGTCGTGGGAAACCAGAATTTGACACAGTGGAGGTCTCGAAGGAGCAGGGGAAACGGCGAAAGACGGAAAAGAGTGTATATTCTGGGGATAATATTTTCTGAGACAAGAAGGATGACATGGAATCCGTTGGTTTACGCACATAACAAGATGAACAGCTCTTGAATTTCAAACGAACTCAGATTAGGTACTTGTTCTCACCGAATGAAGTTACCATAGTCCCAATGGAATTAGTATTGCTGAATTCTATTGGATCACGACATTTCTTCTGTATAAAGGGACAAACCGAAACTGTCCTATCAAGATCATAAATTTGGCTCGGTGGAGATCTTTTGTAACCATATACGAAAACGATGTTTATCAAATATCAAGTATGATGTTTTCACAAAAATGCATAAGAATAATGAAGATGATAACGTTCCAGTAACGTTGGCATTTCATAGTTGCACAACTAGTTGAAAGGAAGTATTAGTTTTCCATTGCAGCTACATTATAAACTGCCTTATCTTTGGGAAAAGAAGGTTGAATATATCAAGATCCCTATTTCTGAATGTATAACTAGTAGTTTTAAATTTGTGAATTCCACTGTTTCAACTGAGTTACTGCTGCCAAAATTCTTCGTTTGTTATTTTAGAACTCTTCGTTTCCTGTTATTCATTGCAGTGCAATTTGGGCTGACATAATTTTCGTTCTAGTGCCAAGTCCATTGTGAAATTGAACGAATAACGCATTAGAATTTGCTTTCAGTCATGGAAATGGTGGCCGAATACGATCTATTTTATATTTGACTCGAGATCTTGGACGGAATTCATTTTTGGAGACCTTCATTTATATCTCCGTCTATTTCTGTACAGAATTACCCATTCGGTATGAAATAGTACTAGGACAATTGAATATTTCAGAATACAAGGAATTGGACAATAAAATAGTCCAAAAATGTTTTGATGTTGAACTAAGTTTGAAGAAATCATAAGTTCATGGGTTTTGGCGATTGGATTTTGCTCTACATACGTTCTCAATTGAACTAATGTCTGGTCAGTTCATTCTCTGATGGATATTGTTCTCTTGAGGAATGCTCGGAACATTTATGTGTGATATAGTAGGGCGTCATCATCCTGATAAATGTAATTTTCCTCGTAAATGGCGCAAGTTATAAATAATAAGATGGTCTAATATTATATTAATTTAAAGTTACTTCAGTAGCTTTTTATTCATTCTTCAGATGAATAAGTTGATTCAAAATTATTCAATGAAATCTCTCATTGCCAAAATACGTTTTACGTCCACTTCTTGTTTTCAGATTTTCGCAAGATTATCAGTCAACATACATGCGAAGAATCTTTATATATGATACTATGAATCATACGATTGTTACTCAAATGGAATGAAGGATATATTTTCAAATGCAAGACATTTTATATGAAAGTTAAACACCTTAAACATTCCATCCTCGCAAATATATAGGAGAACTTCAACACACTGTTGACATTTATCGAAGCAAACAATATGTTACCAACCCAAGGGGAGAACGTGATGCAATTTCAATTCAACTGTCGGAAGTTAAAAACATAAATGTTGTAGGGAAGCCGCATAGAGTAAATGGAAAGATAAAAAAGGTTCCTGGGAGTTTTTTCAGAGCAATCCACTTCATCAATCTTCAAAGTACTTTTTGATATTATTCAATTAACGTAACATCGCAAAGTAATTAAAATGGTTGTACTTGCCACTCCAAAGGCAGTAGCGTCGTCTTGAAAGTGATTCAATAATTCATTCTTTATTCACAGTTCACACCGTACATGATTGATTCCATATGTTCGAAAGATAGGTTGTCTATCGATTGCCATAAAGATAATGTAGAAAGCGATTTGATAATTTCATTTCCGATGAATTTGAAATTTTACCATCATGAAAAAGGAAATTTTATAGATTTATCAATGCAAGACCGAATAAAAATTATAAACGAAAGTAGAAAAAGATATAAAAACCTGAAAAATACGAGTAGAGTGTTGGTTTGGCAAATTACACATAACAGATAAATATCATTAAGATAGTTCATAAAATATTCGAATAAACAGCGTGTTCCAGATAAGATTTACATATTTTAATGGAGGATTCCGAAAAACCCACATATGTAGTGCCTGGGAGTTCTGGATTCTGAGTTACAGGGTACTTTTTAAATTTGAATGGAAAATAAAACCACTTTATCTCCTGAACGAAATCACCGATCTATTCGAAATTTGGAGTGAAGATAGCTTTCATGAGTTTCCAGATTTATATTAGATACTGTATCACATAAATTTGGACAGTTTCGAAAAGTTTGCAAAATCACCCTGTGCAATAAATTTCATGATTTCTTCGATGTGTAGTGTTCATTTCAGTTCAATTATCTATTTTCAAATCAATTGTCAATTCGACAATTTCATACTAGATAACTCTGATTCATTCAGTATATCCTGATAAGATTGGAAATACATAATCTAGTCTGCTATTGTCAATTTTTTTGTAGAATTATTATTATTTAAATGATTTGACAAAAAATTCAATTCTCTTCAATATACGAGATGAACAGGATGTTAACTATGGACGCGAGAGAAAAATTATTTTCAATGTCAAGAAAAACTATTCGGTCCTCGGTATCCTCAATGGTGAGATACAATATTATTCGATGAATTCAATAAATGTTCCTACAGTTGAAGCAGATATCGCAGAAAGCATGAAATTCATTGTTCAGGATGATTTCGCGAATTTTTTAGAATTAGAATTTATTTGATAAGGTCCTGCAAATCGAGTGATATTTGATAACAGTTTCCTGGAACCTCCTGCAAGCTATCTTCATTTCAAATTTCAGATAATTCATAGTGATTATAATTTCCATTCAGTGATTTCGTTCAGGATACATAGTGATTATAATTTCCATTCAAATTTGAAAAACACCCTGTAACTCCTAGATACTGCATACGGGGGTTTTCGGAATCCTTTAGGTGTTTTCAGTTTCCCATTGAAATGTATTTTATCTTTCATGATATTGTTATTTACTTATTAACTAATAAATATTCCTACTTCACCACAGTGCTTGAACTTTTTTCAAATTCAATAATCTACTTAAATTATAAAGAATTAATATCTGGAGTAGGTTTTCTATTCGAAATACATTTTCTTTTATCGCAATATACAGACATTTAGGAATTAAATTTCCTGGATATAACTGTATTGCGTATTGTAAAGCGGAATTTTTCCAATTTTGTTGAGGTTTCAATGATTCCAGTAATAAATACTCTTTTGTCAAGCACCCTCGAAATGTCGCTATGAAATGTTAAATTCGAGTTAAAATTCCGTCATATAACTCCATCCCTCACATTTCGCATGAGTGTACTCAAAAAAACATTAAAGGGAAATCGGAATGGAGTATTGATTTCCCAATATACTTCCGGAAAATGGGAAAATTCTGAACACAAACCACTGGGGAAAATATGGTACGTCGACATGAGGTGAATAATGATTTGTTTTCGAATGTCTGCGAGGAAACTGCCACGGAATGAAAGATTATAAGGCAAATTGACTTGTAGTGTGAAAGGAATTATAGATCTTCCGTGAAGAGGGCCAGATGGTTCACGCATAAAAAAATGATACCTTGTGTCCTCTGAGGATTTTTTCTGATCGATTCTTCCCAATTATATTCAACCCACAATGGAAAAAATTGAAAGAGGGCCATATTTCAAGAAGATTCTTGGTCAGACTGGGAAAAAATATTTCGAATTTCAATATACTAAACGCTGTTGGTTTCATTATATTCAGTCATAAATTTAACTATCCTATTGAAATCATCGACTTACTCTGAAAATTTTAATTTGTTTCTTTCGGAAGTTATCGTAGTTACGGATAGAACGGCTTAAAAACTTTCAACACATTCTCAGAATGAGTTCAGGATTTCAACAGCACGAAAATCGAATTCATATTTGAATTATCAGTTTTCTATATTACAAGCATTCAGAAGCCAAAGTTTGAAATTTTAATATTATCCTGGTAAAATTGATGATTCTACAGAAATTGTTCATACATTATTGCTAACCTACAACACTCAACAGTGAATAGTCAAGTAGAAAAATAAATTATATAATATTTTTTTCATCAATTATATTATACAGGGTGACTGGTGACGTAAGGGACAACGGCTAACTGGAGATAGAGGACCTCAAACTGAATGAGGATTGGGGGGTTTAAATGTCCTATAAGGCTATTAGTTTCAAAGATACAGGGTGTTTTTTTTGCAAAAGTGCTAAAACTATAAACTCCCATATCTTCGTCAATATGGCAAATTTTCGCTGATATTTGGCAAGCTTGTTACTATACATATTCTCCATCAGATCGAGAAGAAAAATTCCAAAAATTGCAGGTCCGTATTCAAAAATTTCAATTTCCGTGTCAGGTTAGAAATACCACTCGGTATATGAGATAAAAAAATATTGAATTGGAAAATTGGAATCTTCAAGAAACACTGAGTAAAAATCTGTTTTTAGTTTGAATGGCACAAATTTTTTATAGTTTTTATGATATGTTGAAAGTCGAATATTACAATTTATTCATATTGAATTCAAGAAACATACTATTCCTGATTGAAAAAACACTGAATTTGAGGTGCTTAAATAATCCTGACGTATTTTAAATATTCCTTCACATCTCGAACTCTTTTTTTATTAATTTTTTTATCAATATTATAAGAAAAATTAAAAAAACAATAGAAATACAAAGAGATGAACAGTAGCACATATGATTCATAAAAAATCAAATAAACAAATGCTCGATATGCGAGAGCCATTCCCCTCACACACTTAATGACTCTTTTGAACAATTGAAGTACTTTTCATATCCACAAGATGAAAAATTATACTCTTGATAGAACAGAAACACTGGATTTCAGCTCGAGAAAAGTTTGACTTTCTTCTCAGAACCCCTGAACAATAATCCATCTGGTACTTATGTTTTCAACAAAATTTATCCTTGAGTGTATGAAATAATGTATGAATTTTGAGGACTTATTTTCCTCTAATATGTACTTAGGTGTAGCAACTTCATCTTCTTTTGAGAAGCATATGAATTTCTTTATGCAAACAGAATATTAGGGAAACAAGTGATTTTTAGAATAAGAGGTTTATTATTCATTATAATAAAATACATCCTACTACACAGAGTAGGCTTATTTCAAAAAATGACGTTTATATTCATACATTCATTGATTGTGAATTATTGGGAATTGTGTCGTTTGTTTATCTACTGAAAAATGCCTTCAATATTCACGAATGAAGAATATGTAGATGATACTGTTTTTGGATTGCGCAAAATGAACGGATATAATATTTGGTCTCAGAATAATCCTCATCTCAAAAGAGGAAGAAATCATTAGAGTTCAAGAGAGCCAATAAATGGTTGTTGAAGCAAATTGCTCTGATTTCGAGCATTTGCTTAGTTGTTTTCTCATGAATCATTGCATTATTTAATAGAAGAATAAATTTTGTTGAAAGAATAAGTATCAGATGGATTATTGTTCAGGCGTTCTGAGAAGAAATTGCAACTTTTCTCGAGCTGAAATCTAGTGTTACTGTTCTATCAAGAGTAGTAATTTTTCATCTTGTGGATATGAAACGTACTTCAATTGTTCAAAAGAGCAATAAGTGTGTGAGGGGAATGGCTCTCGCATATCAAGCATTTGTTTATTTGATTTTTTTATGAACCATATGTGCTACTGTTAATCTTTTTGTGTTTGTATGTGTTTTTTGAGTTTTCTTATAATATTGATAGAAAATTTTAATGAAAAGTATTTCAAGATGTGAAGGAATATTCAAAATGCGTCAGGATTATTTAAGCATCTCAAATTCAGTGTTTTTTTTGTTTCAGGAATAGTGTTTTCTTGAATTCAATATGAAAAAAATTGTAATATCCGACTTTCAACATATCATAAAAACTTTTAAAAATTTGTGCCATTAAAACTAAAAACAGATTTTACTCAGTGTTTTTTGCAGATTCCAATTTCCAATTTAATTTTTTTTATTTCATATACCGAGTGATATTTCTCACCTGACACGGAAATTGAAATTTTGAATACGGACCTGCAATTTTTGGGAATTTTTTCTTGTCGATCTGATGGAGAATATGTATATTAACAAAGCTTGCCAAATATCAGCGAAACATTTGCCATATTGACGAAGATATGGGAGTTTATAGTTTTAGCACTTTTGTAAAAAACACCTGTATCTCTGAAACTAATAGCCTTATGGGACATTAAACCCCAATCCTCATTCAGTTTGAGGTCTCTATCTCCAGTTAGCCGTTGTCCTTACGTCACCAGTCACCCTGTATTTTAGTTACTGCCTCTGAAATCTAACAATGGATTTAGAATAAGAGTTCAAGCAAGTTATATTCAGCATTCTTGAAAATAAAAAAATAAAAAATCTCGAGAATGTGTTTCAATTTTTCTTCCAGTTGCTTCAGTCGGCGGGATTCTTTCAGAGGACAACGAATTTCGCACACCCTGTATAAAAGGTAGGTTTATTAACAGCTGGGAATTTATTCGACTAGGAAGGATTTACAATATGAAGATTGACATCTTAAAATTTGTTTACTCATTCAGTGGTAGCATTGTTGGTCCAGTTTGTGCCTTTTTACTTCAGTAGACAACGAGTTCTGCGCACCCTCCATATTAAGTTGGTTATTTTTAGCTGAGATTTTATTTCACTGATGATGAACTTATAATATACAGAGTGACATCTTGAAATTTGTTTACTAATTCGGAAGTTACATAGTTGGTGCAACGCATTGAAAATTTGTAAATTTGTATTAACAGGAGATTTTTCGATAGAATACAACCATTCCCCTGGGCGTTTTCTGACGCCTATCAAATGCTAGTTATTTAATAAACTAGGTTATTAAAGACAGCGACTAATGGTCAAGATATTTTAATGCGTGAGCATTAATAGTTCGAGACCATTAGTCGCTCGATTAATAACCGAGTTGATTACAACATTTTTCCGACGATTTCAATATGATTTGTGTATGAATTTTGATTGAAAAACATTTTCTTTTTGCACAAGACTATTTGACATAATAGAAGTTCTATGTTTATATGTTCCAGTAGAGTTTTGACATTTCAAGTAGTGCTTCTGAATACTTTGTGAATGGTTGCCATGAGGAGTGTACATTAAGAAAGCATAAATTGAGCATTGAATTAAGTCACTAATGATCAATTTTGTACACCTTTATTTCGAGGTCAGCGGAAAAATAAATTTCATAGTGTCAACAATTGATATCAAACTTAATTACTGAAATTCATGGAAGTATATATGTATAGCTTCTTTTGAATTGAGAGCTAACAAAACACATTACATGAAACGAAAAAATCTCTAGCTGAGATCAGTGCAAAACGGGGTACCATACTTTAGTCTGCGTTTGATACCATGGAGGTGAATTGATTAAATAAAGGCATCCCATAACAACGAAATAGGGATTTATCAGTAGAAACATTCTGCATTACTTTACGTTTTATCAAGAATATTATAGTATGTCCCTATAAGGTCCCTTTTCTTTCACCTCGAGTTTTGAATCACCCAGTAAGTATAGATATATCTATTCAGTAATTTTTGAAATTTGGTATATGGTAAGCTGTATATTCGAATTCGACTTGAATTATCTGGATACGGGTACTTAAAAAAATGTTCAATGTTATTCAATTCTAACAGTCCAAATACACCTTCTTCCCAGTGAGACAATAGTGTTTTTATACCATCACAGATAAGAAAAAAACTGTTCTGTTTGCCGGAAAACATTTTTCCCTAGAAGGTCTCTTTGTTATCCAAAAGGAACTTCTTATCATCTCATCTCATTAATCTTCTAGCCATCCATAGCTTCAGGCAATCGATACTTCACTGTTCTTCCTGAACAAAAGAGGCAACGCATATTGTATTTGGAAATTGCCATTTAGTGTGATGAAAATGCCTGTCTACTGGAGGAGAAATGAAGATCAATTTACCACAAAGCATATGGAAAGTATTGAATTTGAGATATGGCCTCCTTTAATTTTTCGCTTCGAGTTTTAACCCGTAACTGGTATGGTTCGTTTCTTTGTACGTATTAGGTATAACGTAGGGTCAGTCAGACCCCAAACTCTTTTCAGGAAATATATATGTTCGCATTAAACTATTGACTTTTTAAAGGTACGGTATGATTGTTTAGGTATTCCTGAACGTACAGTGTGAATGATATAAATTGAACACTCAGCAAATAATTATTTTATTCGAAAAGAATAATCTGGATGCGCATAGAGCTGAAAAATTCCAAAATTTCGGATTTCATATAATTCGAAAAAATTCAAATGATATATGTTTCTGCATATTCAAAACATAAAATATGAATTCTAATCTCAATAAACAACTGAATATAACAACATTTCTGTGATGTTTTTCAATAAAAAAACTACAACAGTTTTTTTGAGTAGTCTTCGCAGATGCTTCGTCCACAAGTGCCATACTGAAAAATGGAAAACGGCACATGTAACCAAGTCTTTATGTCTTGCCCGTGTGAACTTTTAGCGCATCTGACTCCCTTTTCTGATGTATTCGATCTGATTCCTTCAGCTTCTGAGAATTGAAAAAAAAAATCTGCTTCAGAATCTTAGGAAGATACCTATTTTCTTTTCTTCTTTCCATATGGCGGAAACGCTTTCCAGAGCATCCAAGTTTTGGAATGACCATTCTTCAAACCGTGGAGCATCAGTTCGCATTCGCTTTCGTGCAAAACTTGATCTCGCAACATGACTTGAACTTGATACTTGAACTATCGAGGAAAATGAAATCTTGGGGATCTGGTGGACCAGTTGAGGGTTGAATCACCCTGTATATCTTATCCATATTGATGAAATTTCGATACAAGTAATACACAGAAAGTTTGGCATTCGAATTCGACTCGTGAAATTATCTGAATACGAGTACCAGAATGACAAAGTGAATGCGATTCAATTCATACTGTCTCAGAACGCTATATTGCAGGCGGGACGACAGTGTTTTCATACGATTACAGATAAGGAAAAACTGTCTTGTCCGCCGAAAAATATTTTCTCAGGAAGGTCTCTTTGTTACCAAAAAAACTTCTTATCATCTCATCTCATTCATCTTCTAGCTTCAAGCAATCAATACATACCTCACTGTTCTTTGTAAACAAAAAGAGGGGACGGATTTCGGATTTGGAAATTACAATTTGGTGTGATGAAAATGTTTGCCTAGTGGAGGAGAATGAAATATCAATTTACGGAGGTAGCATGTGGAAAATCTTGAATCTGAGATATGCACCCCTTGATTTTTCGCCCCGAGTTTTGAATTATCGTGTATATCCCATTCAGTATTGATAAAATTTCTGAACGTGGGGTAAGAGGGAAGTTTCCCTTTCGAATTTGACTCGTTGAATTATCTGAATACGAGTCCAGAACGACAAATGAATGCGATTCAATTCATACTGTCTCAGCACGCCATACTACGTGCAAGATGTGTTCTCTAGAAGGTCCCTTTGTTACCTAAAAAAGAACTTCTGATTTAGAATCTACTATTCAGTGGGATGAAAATGTTTGCCTAATGATGGAGAATGAAAGATCAATATACAGTGTAGGGTAAGTCAGGGTGATATGGTGAAGAAAAAAAAAGAGCCGTGTAGAAGACAAAAAAATTCATATTTAAACAGAATGAAAACACTTTTCTTTGGCAAAATATGGAGACAACAACTTAACAGTACCATAAACTCTTTAAGGCATAACGAAACTCTGGAAAATGAATTTTTTTTTCAAACCAAATTCGCCATTTCACCCATGCTCAAGTGAAATGGTGATCTTACTTATTTTGCTTTTACCGAACAAATTACACATGGATTCATATTTTGTGCAATCTTCATGCAGCCAATGTTGGCAGCTAATACATTCCATCCAATCGACTTCTTTTTTAGTGCAACTGTCAAGTTCACCACATCCTACACAACAACTCTCATCATCGTCCATGCCGTCATCCTCGTCCTGCAAGTCGACATCCAGAGATGATTCCGATTCGGCGTCAGTGGTGGACATTTTTCATTTCTTAGGTTACGTATCTAAGATTTTCCGTTTGCTTTTTTTGCTATGGTTTTCCTTTGAGCTTTCCTTTAGCATCTGGTCCACTTTTCACTGACTCGATTGTTTTTTTTGACGATTTCTGTTTCGGAGTTTAACGATTATTTCTGGAGAATTCAAAACGTCAGCTAAAGCCATTAATTTTTCTTCTATATAGGCATCCTTGCCTGGAACAATGGTGATTGCTGGAATAGTGACAAACCCTCGAACAGACCTAACCAGAAGAAACACGAAAGATAAAAAGCTGCGATTCGTCCTAGGCCTTCCGCTTCAACAGAAAATATATTTTATAATATTTTTTAAAATTTATGCATCCACAAAACCTCGACAAACTTATAAAAATACGCTTTTTTCCTTCACCATTTTACCCATGCCAGGATTCACAATATCTCCCAATTCCTATGGGTGAAACGGTGAATAGCACAGCAAGAAAAAGAAATATTAGAGGCCATGTTTCCTAGGTTATGTATTACATAAATAAACTAAGAAGGCAGAATATATCAAGAAATACTTCTCGGCCTTCGTTACGGAAAGCAATCTCTATAAACGCATGCAACGTATAAAAATTATTGAGCATCGCAAATAGTTTTGTACAAATTTAGTACGATTTTAAAACGGGGCCAACTTTTTGCAGGTGCACGTTGAACGGATCATCAGAAACAGCTGGTACTCAGACAGAGTGCACATCTGTGCACTCGAAAGAAATATAGTAAATCACCATTTCACCCGATTCGCCATATCACACTGACCTTTTACCCTAGCACATGAAAAATCTTAGATCGATTACGGAGGTAGCAAGTGAAATTTCATAAATATGTGATATGAGTCCCTAAGGTTTTGATTCAAGTTACTGATCATCCTGTATATCTAAATTCTATTGATAAAATTTTAAACCTGTGGTACTTTGTATTTGAACTCGACTCGTTGAATTATCTCAGTAAGTATGAGTACCAGAACCGACCAAGTGAATGCGATTCAATTCATACTGTCTCAGCACTCAATACTACTTACAAGACAACCGGGTGTCAATTCTCGGGATCACTCGTTCGACGAAGGTATACGTTCGTGATGTTTTGAGCATAGTATTTTTGAAATTGAAATACTTATATCTGTTCAAAATTAACGTACACTTTCGTCGGAACCAGGCCCCGTATTCTCGACAAGTGATCTTCGAATGCGTATACGAACTTGCACGTACAAGAAAAGTTGTGTATTCGAATTCGACTCGATAAATTATCTGAATACGAGTTCAAGAACAACAAAGCGGATGCGATTTAATTCATACTGTCTCAGCACGACATACTACGACAACAGTGTTTTATACGATTACAGATAAGAAAAAACTGTCTTGTCCGCCGGAAAACATTTTTCTCTAAAAAGTCTCTTTGTTACCAAAAAAACTTCTTATCATCTCATCTCATTCATCTTCTGGCTATCCAGAGCTTCAGGCAATCAATACCTCACTGTTCTTCCTGAACAAAAAGAGGCGACGCGTTTCTGATTTGGAAATTGCCATTTGGTGTGATGAAAATGTCTGCCTACTTGAGGAGATGAAAGATCAATTCACGGAGGTAGCACGTAAAAATCTTGAAACAGATATATGATCCCCCTTAATATTAGCCTATAATTCTGAATCAACCTGTATATCTATTCAGTATTCCTAAAATTTTCTAACACGTACAAGAAAGTTCTGTTCTCGAATTCGACTAGTGAAATTATCTATATATGACTACCACCAGAACAAACGAAGTGATGCGATCCAATTTTACTGTCTCAGCACGCCATACTTCTTGAAAGACAACAGTGTTTTTATACGATTACAGATAAAAAAAACTGTCATGTTGGCCGGAAAACTTATTCTCAAGAAGGTCTCTCTGTTCTAAAAAAACTTCTTATCATATCATCTCATTCATCTCCTAGCTATCTAGAGCTTCAGGCAATCAATAACTCACTGTTCTTCTTCTGAACAAAAGAAGCGACACGTTTCTGATTTGAAAAGTTCAAATTTCCTCCCCTAGTTTGAATAACCCTGTATATTTTTTCAGTAATGATAAATAAATAAGGCAAGTCTAATATTCGATTCGATTTGTTGAATTATCTGAATACGAGTACCAAAACAAACTGGATGTGATTCATTTCATACTGTCTCAGAACGCATATTACAGGCAGGACAACAGTGTTTTCACACATACGATAAGATAAAAAACTGTCTTGTCCGCCGGAACATTTTTCTCTAGAAGGTCTCTTTTTGTAACTAAAAACTTTCTCTTATCATCTCATCTCATTCATCTTTAGCTATCCAGAAGCTTCGAGCAATCAATACCTTACTGTTCTTCCTGAACAAAAAGAGGCGACGCGTTTCTGATTTGGAAATTGCCATTTGGTGTGATGAAAATGTCTGTCTACTGGAGGAGAATGAAAGATCAATTTACGGAGGTAGCACGTGGAAAATCTTGAATCTGAGATATGAGAGTAGTCATTAATCATCTTGATGAGGCAGGCAGGCGCCAGTGAGAAACGCTTCTCTTCATTTTACGGAATTAACCTGGAGTAGAGAGTTGCATTATGGGCAGATGTTTCTGATGAGAGTCTTTAAAACTCTTGATTGGTTGAATCAGATATCTGGGAAAAGTATAATTCCAGTCAAATTACCAGTTTGTTGTATGAAAATTTTGGATGCTTCAGATGACGGTAAGAAAGGTTATTTAAATTAGCGGGAAATTCAGAATGGCTCAGAAAGTATTATCTGAAGTTAGCTTTGAATGAGTTAGTTAATCCAAATACTTCTTATGAGCTATACATAGTTTAATTGGTTACAATTATTGCTGGTGTTTTTGTCCTCATCTTGGTAATCTTTCAATACACAGCTTTTGAACAGAATGAACTTCTTTCAATATTTTAAAAACTGGAAATCTGATTGGGTCAGAATTCCATATTGAGCTGGCTGATAGAAATACAACGAATGGTGCAATATTGCGAAGAGATCCCATTCAATTTTTTATTGTTAATATATACAGAGCATCCATAAAATCAGGGGTCAAAAATGTAATAATTCAGCTTCTCAGCCAAAAAATAAATTTGTACATTCGCTAAACACGTCGATGAGCTATTGAATCCAAGATCTATCGATAGAAATAATATCTACTATTGATATGAATAAAAAAAGTGGTATTGAATCCCTACAAGTTCAATATGAAATTGCGCGGCTCGTTTCCAAGTGTCGAACATATTTGAATGTAAGTGCCTGCTACACTTCAACACAATAGTCATCCCCTCAATTGGAGATCAATCATGCGAACTTTAACACGTCATTGAGTTTAGTAGGTGAGAGAACCACAGATAATTATAGCTACTAGCCACATTGCGATCAATTGTTCCGTTGGTCCAGGTTTTGCCAGCCCATGGTGTGTGAAGTGGTCATGTTTATTGGAACGGCAGTAACACTCAATTTGAATTTTCTCGACATTCCAAGCCATATACTCGATGAACAGGGAATACAATGGATTCCTATGTTCAGCAGAACGCATAGTGCGAGCTTTTTCACGGGTTTTCTTTTATAGAAAAAGAAATAAAATTTTTCACTCATCCTCATTATTGCTCCTAGGTAGTGGAACAGTCATATAAATGTCAATCACCACTTCTTCCCATTATGAAACAAAAACTGTGATAAATAAAAACAGGAAATTCTTCATATATGCAGAAATCATATATCAGAAATTCAATGTGCTATATCGTTCTGTCCACATGTCTGTAATTTTCGAATTTTGAGATGAAAATGGTCTCAAACGATAGGGTTAGACTCCCTGATGACGAATTCGTGGTCGAATTTAATTCTGTTCTTGGGGCCGTCCGGCCGTCCGTTAGAACAATAACTTTCGAAGGGATTGTCCTACAGACTTGAAATTTTCAGGATGAGTTCGGGTCCCAAAGGGCTCAGTTAATTTCGATAACCAGCCAAATCATACAGGGTGTCCCGTAAAATATGGCTATTCAAAATTTTTTCTCCCCAATATCTCAGAAAATAACAAACCAATCGAAATGAAATGTTACGGCCAAACGCAAGAGGCTGATGACAAGCTTCATGCAAAATTCTGTGGTCATAGTGTCAACAAAACCATAGAAAATTCAATTGGAATATTGAAAGAAAGAATCCCTATATTTCCATAACAGGAAAACCGATTCAAGTGAAATTTATTTTGTGAATCAAAACTGCTAAACTGATTGTTCACGTAGAATTTCAAGAGGATAACATCATCAGAACCATTGAAATTAATTTTTGTAATTATTTATTTTTTATAATTTCATTTTTCAAATCATTTCTAGAATATAATTCCAATTGTACTGAGATTCTGCATTTATAAATTAGGTATCAATCCTCAATCCCAAATAAAATTTTGAGGTGATAGTCTCAATGCCCCACCAAAGAACGCAGCGCTCAAAAACTCTTGCTCAGGGCTTTTCTTAAATTTTTCGTTCTTCGAGTACTACCTAAACAATACTTTTTAATGTGAATGCGAATAATTTCAAGTGTTTTGAAAGGTAAATTCTACCAGCTCCCAGGTTTTCAATTTCCGCTATTTTATCTCAATGCTTCATAAGTATAAGAAGGGTTAATTGAAACTATAATTTACTTAACAGCTGAGACAAGCTCATCTGAGATACAATGAAACGAGTGAAGTATTACTCTACGATAATGATAATCATAATGAGCAGCGAACCCTTTGCGATGGACAAGAGTGAGGAGAATTATGCGACTAAGGTATCTTTCAGGCAGATTTTGCTCACTAGAGACAATTAATTTACTAGACTTACAGAAGATGTTAAAGCGTTTGAAATGTCGCTTTTATTATTGCTGCAATTTCTCTAAAATTCTACTATTTGATTGATGAAGTGTTATTACCCGAGGACTAGTATTATAATAGTAGGTAGGAGTTTTTATCAAGCAAAGCATATTGATTAGCGTAGATTATTATTCAACGTTATTATACCGATGTAATTAAATATCTACTCATTATATGCGTTTTCATCTGAATTGTTATAGTCGAAAGTCACTTCACAAAGTCGGACATATATATGTATACAATGGGCAAGGTGTGTTCAGTTTTCAAGAAATGCATAAGGAGATTAGTAATTCAATTTGTTCTACTACTTCTTGAGTCGGTCATTCAGATTCATTGATTAGTTCAAAATTGTTCATCTGGCTAGGGAGTACATTCAGAAGCGTATCCTTTGTTATTACGTACACAAGAAGATTGTTTCACTCTATCATAGCAATGATCAATGCAATGATAGCGTGGTTTTTTCGCTTACCCTCATAGAAGGTTCATTCAAGTGATTTTGGATACCCCATAAAGTGAAGAAACGTGTTCATGCATTCCGTTACACTTTTCGACCGAACACTTATGATGAATTGAAATTCTTCCAACAGCTAGGAGGAAAAAACTGAATTATATTTTGGTTTGATTTATTTCTTTTCTTTTATGACCATTCACCAGAATAAAAAACTATGCCTCAGAAAAAAAAGTAAAGCTTCTGAAACCCACATAAAACTTTTTGAAAGCATGTCAAAACGATGCCAAAATAATGCTTTAGACCTAAATTGTTTTTTTTTCAGTTACGTAGTATAAAGGTCATTGTCTTCTCTTGACTTCCATTCCATTCATTAAAGATGATAACCAATCCTAATCAACTTATCCAAAAGTCAGTTATTCGCTCGGAAAATATTTCATTCATTACGTAACTTCACATTTTACAACCTAATCACCATAAAATCTCGAGTGTTATGGAAATATTCCTCTATACTCAGTAGGTAATTGAAAAGCTTCTGACCCCCACAGAAAAATTTTTTAGGAACTGAAAAAACGATGCAACTAGAATGCAATCGGCAGAATCGATTAGAAAAACTGGACTGCGTCTTGAAGGTTTATCTATGTTACCTCTGTAGTACTTATTCAACCTGCTTTCATTCTAGAGTATTCTTGCTGCTACGAAGTATAAAGTTCATTGCATTCTCTAGACTTTAAAATATGGCCATGAAATATGTCTATTCATTAAAGCTGATAACCCCTCCGTTATACCTTATCCAAAAGCCAGCCATTCGTTCAGAAAAATGTTTCATTCATTTCGTAACTTCACATTTTACAACCTTATCACCATAAAATCTCGAGTATCCTGGAAATATTAAAGAAAGGATCTCAGGAAATAACAGCAGAAAAAAAAATTAAGTGATATTCAACCTCAGTATTTTCTTGAGAAAAGATAGTGGCGCTCGCAATAATCTCTCAGTTGGGTCTGACTCACACAGAATACATTTCAAAGATTTCAGAGCTCGTGACAGGATTGATTAAGAAAATTTAACCATCATTTCAAATTTATTATATGTTGTACCTGTAGTTCATTTTCCACCGGTTTTCATTCTACAATGTTTTTACCGTAGCGAAGTATAATCGTAAATTCATTGCGTTCTAAAGACTTAAAAATATCATGTCATGAAATATGTCCGTTCATCATAGATGATAATCCCTCCTGTTACACCATATCCAAAAGTCAGCCATTTCCTCAAAAAAAATGTTTCATTCGTTACGTAATAACAGCAGCAAAAAAAATTTAGTGATATTCAACCTCAGTATTTTCTCGAGAAAAGATAGTGGCGCTCGCAATAATCTCTCACTAGGGTCTGACTACCACAGAATACTTTTAAGAGGTCGGAAAACGATACAAAAATAATGCAGAGATTTTAGAACTCGTGGCAAGATTGATTAGGGAAATTTAACTATCATTGGAACCGTTTATTCTATGTTGCTTCGGCAGTTTTTTTTTCCACATGTGTTCATTCTACAATGTTCTTACAGAAATGAAATATACTCGTTAAATTCATTGCGTTCTGTAGACTTGAAAATATCATGGCCATAAAATATGTCCGTTCATTAAAGATGATAACCACTCATGATACACCTTATCCAAAAGTCAGCCATTCGTTCAGAAAAATGTTTCATTCATTTTGTAGATTCACATTTTACAACCTAATCACCATAAAATCTCGAGTTTTATGGGGATATTCAAGAAAAGACTCCAGGAAATAATAGCAGCAAAAAAAATTAATGATATTCAACCTCAGTATTTTCTTGAGAAAAGAAAGAAGCGCTCGCAATAATCTCTTACTAGGGTCTGACTACCACAAAGACTTTTTCAGAGGTCAGGAAACGATGCAAAAACCTCAGTATTTTCTTGAGAAAAGAAAGAGGCGCTCGCAATAATCTCTTACTAGGGTCTGACTACCACAAAGACTTTTTCAGAGGTCGGAAAACGATGCAAAAATAATGCAGAGATTTTAGAAATCGTGGCAGGATTGATAAGGAAAATTCAACCATCGTTTTAACCTTTTATTCTATTTTGTACCTGTAGTTCTTTTTTCACCGGTTTACATTCTACAATGTTCTTATAGTAGCGAAGTGAACTCGTGAAATTCATTGCGTTCTGTAGACTTGAAAATATCATGGCCATAAAATATGTCCGCTCATTAAAGATGATAACCCCTCTTGATACACCTTATCCAAAAGTCAGCCATTTGCTCAGAAAAATGTTTCATTCATTACGTAACTTCACATTTTACAACCTAATCACCATAAAATCTCGAGTATCATGGGAATATTAAAGAAAAGACCCGAGGAAATAACAGCAGCAAAAAGAACAGTTATCCAATTTCGACCGTGCCATCGCAACTCTCTGCGGAGACGGCCCAACACGACCTCGCCCAATTTTTTACGGCAGCCCAAAAAAGATCTGAATATAAACGAGTTCCACCCCAATGTGTCACGTCCATATTCGAGACATCGTTAAAATTCCGCCTTTTTCATTGGCAGCGAACATTAATTCTCAATGACATCTCTACATTTCGCCATCAACCTGGAAGAATCTAATTTTGAAATATTTATAGCGTCCTCGGAACCCATAACGGAAATTACGGAAAACCACTCTTTCCAAAAAATAAATCAGAGCGACGGAAGTAGGAGAATAACGAATTTCTTCTTTCTACGGAATGAATAAATTATTGCACAGGTTTTGTAGAAATTATTCCAGACGTGACTGAAATGGGTTTGTTGAAGAAGTTTTATTTTCTTGTCACAGCGAAAATATTGAGTAAAGGTTTTCATGGTGCGATTAAAAGGATTTCGAAAGCTTTCGTGTGATAGTGGAGATTCAAAACATCCTGAGGTACAGACCTGAATTATCAATTCTCTCGGAGGTAAACTGAAGTGAAAAATCTTACACAGTTGATCTCTCTGATCTGCTAACTTAAGAGGAAAATGTACGGGATTATCTAACTGTTGACCCTTGAGTTTTTAGGGAATTTGAAATTTGTATGTTATGAGATCAGGGCTTTCATTTCTTCAATATTATCTCTCCGAAAGTGACTCTGGAAGGGCAACTTGAATCCTGATAATCGACAAGAGTCGAATAAAGTTTCATCCGAATCATTCTTCAACAAAAATAATCGATACAGTTTCATGGAAAAATTTCGTTTCAATGAAACACTGTGGAGTAAAAATGCTAATATCAACTGATAGGCAATGAATCGATCGATATAAGACGAACTTCACGACAACCGAAATACTTGTAGTAGTAAACTTCTGGGAGATGAATTTGAATGAATGAAAATTTAGGTGTTTGAAGTCACGTCAATAGTTGATATCATTAAAATTCCGCCTTTTTCATTGGCAGCGAACATTAATTCTCAATGACATTTATACATTTCGCCATCAACCTGGAAGAATCTAATTTTGAAATATTTATAGCGTCCTCGGAACCCATATCGGAAATTACGGAAAACCACTCTTTCCAAAAAATAAATCAGAAAGACGGAAGTAGGAGAATAACGAATTTCTTCTTTCTACGGAATGAATAAATTATTGCACAGGTTTTGTAGAAATTATTCCAGACGTGACTGAAATGGCTTTGTTGAAACGAAGAAGTTTTATTTTCTTGTCGCAGCGAAAATATTGGAGTTAAGAAAAGCTCATTGTTTTCATGTGTAAATTCTATAAATCAGGATATCGACTGTTCGGTTTGGGGCCCGTTATATGGACCAAGGAAAGAGCAAATATTTTTAATGTATTCAACTTTTTAATTGATTGACAACTACTACTGCCAAAACATTTCATACAACTAGATCAAAAATATATATAAAATGTAGTAACTATGAACACGGAAAATCTAGATTGTAGCCCCAACATCCTCCGGCCTAAGGGGTTCTCCTCTTCAGAATTCTACCATATCTAGATTTTCTGATTTCTTGTTCCTGTTCTGGTTTCTCTCTTCGTCATTCTTTCCTGTTTCTAGTAAAAATAATTTTTGTAGAGGACGAATCAGACAACCAGTTGCCGTCTTTAATTTCACTACTCGGCAGGCTCCATCTTTTCCAAAATACATTTCTTCAATTTTTCCAATGGGCAAGAAAACCTTTTCTTTCCTGCACCTTCGACCAAGACTATATCACCAACCTTCTTCCATTTCATTTTGCTTCTTTCCTCTTTTGACTTCCTCTTGCGTTTCTTCTTCCATCTTGTGCTGTCCACAAACTCCTTCTGAGTGGCTTTGGAATCATATTCTGCATACATATTGAAATCGTTATCTTCACAAGGTAATTCTCTCACGTAAACCTCGATCAGAAATTCATCTCTACCAAATCTGTTCTCCAACTGATCAATCGCTTCTGAATAGTTCGATGCCGAATGTGGGAAACTCTCCACGAGCATTCTAGCTTGACTTCCCTCTTGGGGGGCATCGTTTTCTTCAACTTTTGTGTCTCCTCTCCAATTATCATAATTTTCAGGTTGTAGTCCAGCAGCATGCTCATTAATTGTATCAATGGATGGTTTTGTATCTTCTTTAGGGCCATTTTTGTAATAGTCATCATTGAAGAGAGCTTGTCTTCGTTGCTGACATAGATATACTAACCTAACATGGATGAGGCCTGTCATTCAACACTTTCGGAGAATGTGATGCCAAGAGAGAGATAGAGCTAGAGGTGGCAAAAGGCCCGCAAATCCCATTTGAGAGCCAATCATAGAAATGGAAGCGGCGAAAGAGAGAGACTCGTGATGCAAAAAGAAAGATAGAGCTAGTGGTGGCAAGATAATTGGATTAATTTAATTTTTTGAGAATAATCTGTTTTTTTGCTATACATACTAATATATAATATATACTAATTTGAAACACGTCTGAAAAATAGCAAGAAAACAAATTATTCTCAAAAAATGAAATTAATCCAATTAATCTTGCCACCACTAGCTCTATCTTTCTTATGGCATCACGAGTCTCTCTCTTTCGCCGCTTCCATTGGAGTTATAATTTCTATGGTTGCTGATGAGTTTCTGTGTCAAAATCTCCTTCAGAATCTTCATTATCAAACCCTGTTATAGGTTGCGTGACCTTTTCTTTCAGGGTGGCTTGAAGTAGATACTGAACTTTATCATCTTGCATGATTTTCTGATCTTCCTGAATTTTCTTGAATTGTCCCCGAAAGTTGATCCAATTCTTGACATTCCCATCAAATTTTGGCAGTTCTAGTTTCGGATAATTCAAGTTCGAATTGTTCGATTTTCCACTCACAGATCTATTTTGAGTAAATACCATTTCATTTTTCATCTTGATAATTTCTTCTCTGAATATTTCTTGCTCGTCAATTCTTTCATCAATTCATCTTCATTCAGTGATTCTTCTGACATCAACATTTCTTCTATATTACTGTCAAGTTCAAAAATTCTTTTTGCTTTATTATCGATCAAATTTTTCCAAATTTCAACTGTATTTTCATCCCTGTTCCCACCAGAACTGGAACACACCTCATTTTCAATTTTCTTGATTCCAGCTCTCAGGATTTCCCCTTTTAACCGCCAACAACTCAACATATCCTGGCAGGATCGCCAAAATGTAAATTCTATAAATCAGGATATCGACTGTTCGGTTTGGGGCCCGTTATATGGACCAAGGAAAGAGCAAATATTTTTAATGTATTCAACTTTTTAATTGATTGACAACTACTACTGCCAAAACATTTCATACAACTAGATCAAAAATATATATAAAATGTAGTAACTATGAACACGGAAAATCTAGATTGTAGCCCCAACATCATGGGGCGATTAAAAGAATTTCAAAAGCACTCTTTCGATGGTGAAGCTTTGAAAAGTCTCAAGGAACTTAGAGACCTAAACTATAATTTCTGTCGGAGGTAAACTGAAGTAATCTGAACAATCTTAAAAAATTGATTTTAGGAGGTAACTGTACGAGTTTTCTGAGAATATGAAATTTTTATGCTCTTTTGCGCAATTTTGGTTATTATATTAGAGCTGTTATTTTCTCAATATTATCCCTTCGAAAGTAACACTGAAAGAAGAAATTGAATCCAGATAATCGACAGGAGTCAAAAAATGTTTTATTCTAGAACATTCTTAAACGAATAAAATTGAGACAGTTTCATGAAAAAATGTCGTTTCAATGGGGCACACTAGAGTGAAAATGCTAATTTCAACTGGTAGACAATGAATCAATTCATATCAGACAGACTTTACGAATACCGAAATTATTGTAGTAGAATACTTATGGGAAGAATTTGATCAAAGGAAAATCAGGTATATGAAGTCACGTCTATTTTAGAGACATTCCGCCTGTTTTTATTGGCAGCAAACATTTTTTTCCAATGACATCTTTACATTTCGCTATCAACCTGGAAGAATCTAATTTTGAAATATTTATAGCGTCCCCGGAACCCATAACGGAAATTACGGAAAACCACTCTTTCCAAAAAATAAATCAGAAAGACGGAAGTACGAGAATAACGAATTTCTTCTTTCTACGGAATGAATACATTATTGCACAGGTTTTGTAGAAATTATTCCAGACGTGACTGAAATGGGTTTGTTGAAACGAAGAAGTATCATATTCTTGTCGCAGCCAAATTATTGAGTTAAGAAAAGCTTATTGTTTTCATGGTGCGACTAAAAAGAATTACGAAAGCACTCTTTTGATGGTGAAGATTCAAAACGACCAGAGGCACAAACCTGAATAATCATTTCTCTCGGAGGTAAACTGAAGTTATCTGAACAATCTTAGACAGTTGATCTATTTGACCTGCAAACTTAAAGGTTTTGTAGTAATTTTTCCAGGCGTGACTGAAATGAGTTTTTCTAAATGACGAAGTTTTATTTTCTTGTCACACACAATATTGGAGTTGAAAAAAGCTTATTATTTTCATTGTACGATTAAAAGAATTTCGAAAGCACTCTTTTGATGCTGGCTATTCAAAAAGTCTTGTCACTCAGAGACCTAAAATATCATTTCTATCGGTGGTAAACTGAAGTAATCTGAACAATTTCAGGAAATTAATCTTTTCGATCTGCAAACTTAGGAGGTTACTGTTCGAGTTTCCAGGGAATCTGAAATTTTTAGGCCTATTTGCGCAATCTTGATTATAAGATAAGATTTATTTCCTCAATATTATCCCTTTGAAAGTGACATTGAAAGAATAAATTGAATCCTGATAATCAACAGGAGTCGAAAAATATTTTATTCTAGAATATTCTTGAACAAATATAATCGCGACAGTTCCATGAAAGAATATCGTTCCAATGAGGCTCATTAGAGTGAAAATGTTAATATCAACTGATAGACAATGAACTAATTGATATCAGACACATTTTACGAATACCAAAATTATCGTAGTAGAACACCTGTGGGAATAATTCGATCAAATGAAAATCAGGTATATGAAGTCACGTCCGTTTTAGAGACATCGTTAAAATTCCGCCTTTTTCATTGGCAGCGAACATTAATTCTCAATGACATCTCTACATTTCGCCATCAACCTGGAAGAATCTAATTTTGAAATATTTATAGCGTCCTCGGAACCCATAACGGAAATTACGGAAAACCACTCTTTCCAAAAAATAAATCAGAGCGACGGAAGTAGGAGAATAACGAATTTCTTCTTTCTACGGAATGAATAAATTATTGCACAGGTTTTGTAGAAATTATTCCAGACGTGACTGGAATGGGTTTGTTGAAGAAGTTTTATTTTCTTGTCACAGCGAAAATATTGAGTTAAGGTTTTCATGGTGCGATTAAAAGGATTTCGAAAGCTTTCTTCTGATAGTGGAGATTTAAAACATCCAGAGGTACAGACCTAAATTATCAATTCTCTCGGAGGTAAACTGAAGTAATGTGAACAATCTTAGGAAGTTCATCTCTTTGATCTGCTAACTTTAGAGGGAAATGTTAGGGATTATCTTACTGTTGACTTTTGAGTTTTTAGGGAATCTGAAGTTTGTATGTTCATTCGCACAATATTGGTTATGAGATCAGGGCTTTCATTTCTTCTATATTATCTCTTCGAAAGTGACTCCGAAAGGGCAACTTATATCCTGATAATCGACAAGTCGAAAAAAGTTTCATTGGAAAACATTCTTCAACGAAAATTATCGAGACAGTTCCATGGAAAAATTTTGTTTCAAGTAAACACTGTTAAATAAAAATGTTCAACTGATAGGCAATGAATTGATCGATATAAGACGTACTTTACGACAACCGAAATGCTTGTAGTAGTAAACTTCTGGAAGAATAATTTCAATAAATAAAAATTCACGTGTTTGAAGTCACATCCATTTTAGAAACATTGTTAAAATTCCGCCTTCTTCATTGGCAGCGAACATTAACAATGACTTCTCTACATTTCGCCATCAACCTGGAAGAATCTAATTTTGAAATATTTATAGCGTCCTCGGAACCCATAACGGAAATTACGGAAAACCACTCTTTCCAAAAAATAAATCAGAGCGACGGAAGTAGGAGAATAACGAATTTCTTCTTTCTACGGAATGAATAAATTATTGCACAGGTTTTACAGAAATTATTCCAGACGTGACTGAAATAGATTTGTTGAAACGAAGAAGTTTTATTTTCTTGTCGCAGCGAAAATATTGAGTTAAGAATAGCTTATGGTTTTCATGGTGCGACTAAAAAAAACTTGGAAAGCACTCTTTTGATGGTGAAGATTAAGAACGTCTAAAAGCACAGACCTGAATTATCATTTCTCCCAGCGGTAAACTGAAGTAATCTGAACAATCTTAGACAGTTGATCTCTATGATCTGCAAACTTAAGAGGAAACTGTTTGAGATTATCTCACTGTTGACCTGAGAGTTTTTAGGGAATCTGAAATTTTTATGTTCATTCTCGCAATCATGGTTATGAGATTAGAGCTTTTTTCTTCAATATAATATCCCCAAAAGTGACACTTCAATCCTGATAATTACTAGAATCGAAAAATGTTTCATTCGAATACATTCTTTAACGAATCGAACTGAGATAGCTTGATGAGAAATATCCTTTCAATGAAGCAAGCCTAAGCAAAAATTACAACATGAACTGACAGGCGTTGAATCCATCAATATCAAATGAACTTCAGGAATAGCGAAATGTTCGTTGTAAAAATTTCTTAGGAAGAATTGAATAAAATATTTTGACATCATTGTGACTAGTCCACTCATCAAGACAAAAGAAATGTTATAATTCATCGGACTTCAGAAAGCTGTACTGATAATCTTACATGGTCGTTTTACTGCAGAGGAGGCACACAATTTTGCGGGATGATATTTTGTTCAAAAATTCTACATTCAGAGTTGTGAATCAGTAGATACTTAAAGGCTGAGAATTTCTAGAAAATAAGGAAATTCGTGATTTTTCCACAGGTAAACTGATTGAGATGATGAAAATGACCGCTACGCAAACAATCGATGATTTTGGATCTTTACATTTCGCCATCATCCTGGAAGGATCATATTTGAATATTTATGGCGTTCTAGAGACCCATAACGGAAATTAGGGAAAACCATTATTTCCGAATATATATCAGAGGGACGGAAGTAGTTGAATAACGAATTTCTTCTTTCTACGGAATGAATAAATTATTGCACAGATTTTGTAGAAATTATTCCAGACGTGACTGGAATGGTTTTGTGGAAACGAAGACTTTTTATTTTCTTGTCGCAGTAAAAATATTGTGTTGAGAAAAGCTTATTGTTTTCATGGGGTGATTAAAAAGATCTCGAAAGCTCTCTTTCGATGGTGGAGATTTAAAGCGTCTAGAGGCACAGACCTGAATTATCATTTCTTCCGAATGTAAACTGAAGTAATCTGAACAATCTTAGGTAGTTGATCTCTTTGATCTGCAAACTTTATGGAGAACTGTTCGAGATTATCTCACTGTTGACCTTTGAGTTTTCAGAGATTCTGAAATTTGTGTGTTCAATCGCGTAATCTTGGTTATGAGATTAGAGCTTTCTTCTTTAATATTATCTTTCCAGAAGTGTCACTGAAGAGGCACCTCGAATCCTGACAAAAGTCGAAAAACGTTTCAATCGAAAATTCTTGAAACATTAATGGCGTCTCCGGAAACCATTAAGAAAATTACGGGAAACCACTCTTTCCAAAAAATGAATCAGAGCAACGGAAGAAATAAAATAACGCATTCCTGTTTTCTACAGAATGAATAAATCATTGCACAGGTTTTGTAAAATTATTCCAGACTTGACTGAAATGGGTTTGTTGAAAAGAAGAAGTTTTATTATCATTTCTCTCGGAGGTGAACTGAAGTTATCTGAACAATCCCAAGCAGTTGATCTCTTTGATCTGCAAACTTAAGAGGAATCTGTTCGAGATTGTTCCACGGTTAATTTTTAATTTTTTAGGGAATCTGAAATTTGTATGTTCATTCGGGAAATCTTGGTTATAAGATTAAAATTTTTATTTCTTCAATATTATCTCTCCGAGTGACACTGAAAGGGCAATTTGAATTATGTTATTCGAAGAATACATTTGTGAACAAATATAAATGAGATACGAGTAGTTTCCTTTCAATAAGGCATTCGTGGTAATTAGTTTAAAGATTCGTAAGAAGTGCAATTCTTGAATCGTTTCTGTAACTTTCTTATTCATTTCATCGACAAACATAAACTTCAATATGTTTTGATCGTAGCTATGCGTTATGTTTTATATTTATGGTTTTGTTTTGAAACTAAAAATAAATTTTATGTAGCTTACACTTGTGAATAATAATTTATTATTATTCATTTATTGATCATTGATTCGCTCAAGGAAAAATAATGTGATACTTTTTGCTTTTAGCTGTACATGGAGCATTCACCAAATTTTTAGTACACTGCTTTTTCAGTCTGAACATCTTCACAAACTGTGCATGGGGTATTTCAAAAGCGTTTCGAGTTTTGATTTCATCAGTGCAGGTGCACACATCTGAGTGACTTGAACCACTTAAGGATCGCAATGTACAAGATTCAAAACCTAACTATTCAGTATTATAACTGAAAATTCCCTTTCGAATAAACGACCCCTCTCCAGAAAGCAGAAACATCGAATAATTGAAAAAAGTAGAACAATATTCGAACACCAATGAAAAATTCATGAATCAATATAATTCCTGAAATTATACGACAAAGAATGAAGAAGTTTTACTTTCAACACGATAAATAATTGAACAGGTTTGGTAAAGGAATTACTATCGACGTGACTGAACTAACCCGATGATTTATTTTCCTTGGAGTTACAAAGTAAATATTGAGTTAACCAGGATGTTTTGTTGGTAAGGAATTATTGAATGGTTGTTGATAGTTCAGATGTGAATTATCTTTTCTGTTAAAGCCAAAGGTAAACCCGAATTATCTGAAAAGCCTTCAGGGGTCTACCTACCTGTTTGATCTTGAAACTCAAGAGAGAAATGTTCGAATGTATTTTATACTGTTGACCCACGAGTTTTCGGGAATTTGAGAAGTTATATTTATTCAAACAATCTCAGTTGTTGAAACTTTGTACGCAAGATTATAATGCTCAAATTTAACATTATGTTGTATGTGGCATATTCAAATTACCAAGTGAAAATAATGCCTCCATGGTTCTGTATATAAAAGATATCGTGAACTTTGGCAAAAAATTGCAGAAAAACTTAATTCTTAAGAACGGATCGAGATGAATATAAAAGAAAATTTCTGTTCTGTTTTTTTCTATCTCTTGTAATCATCGAAAAACATTACCAAAATTGTTTTAGAGTATTTTCTCATTCGCCTAGAATGTCTGGTTAATTTTGTTTGTCGGTTTTTTTGCTTCCAAGGAGAGGAATGAAGAATAAGAAAATTCAATTCATCTAAATATTTAGGTACCCTATTTTTTGACAAGGGACCTAAAATGTTGGTTAATGATTCCTACTAACCCTGTATATTCACGGCTGTAGCTGAATGCTTTTCTTCAATAAATGAGTTCAACTCTCTTCGCAAACGATTCATTCATTATCCCAAGTTCAATTTTTTTTAGACAACCCTGCTGGAAATATTAAATTACGCAAGGATATTGATTGAAAAAAGAACGAAAAACAACCTGGGAGAACTTTATTGATGCCGGAGATTTGAAAAAGCAGGAAGACGTAAATTATCATTTTTCTCCGAGGTAAACAGGAATAATCTGAAGACTTTCTGGAGAGTTGATATCTTTGATGCTGAAACTTGAAAGGAAAAAGTTTGAAATTATAGTTAGATGGAGATGATGGGAATTTGGTGATTTCGAAATTGTACCTTTCTTCGTCTGGAATTGAAATAATTCATCTCCTTCTTTTTCATCATTTTCAGTCTACCCTAGAGGACAATAATGAAATTGCATTCTTTATGTAGTTTCTGATTCGAATGAACAATTTTGTGGAGGACTAAAAAAATCCTCACTACAAGTTAGTGTTTGCGAGAGAAACAAATGGAATTAATTGATATCATGTTTCATTTGAGTGAGAATTTAAATTGATTATAGTAGGTATGAAAATTGAAGTGAGCGAATTTGAATGATCGTTTTCCAAATATGAACAATCATGACAGTGCTACTGACTTTTTTGAATAAATAAATTCATAAAAAGTTCGACCATTATTTCTCTTCGAACCATACACGCTTCTAACCACTGCTCTATCAAGCCTTGCTGTAGTAGAGCACAATGCCTTGATGAACACTTTCTGTTTTCTTGTACAGATCATTCGAAAATGAAAATTGAAATAATATGAATGGATATAATAGAACCAATAGTTTTCAACCGATTCAAATGTCATATTGTTTCGAGGTTTAAATCAGGAAAGCTGAATCAATGAGGATTTTTCTGTACAAAAGAAATATATAATTGTACTTATATTCCTTAAAAAATCAACAATTTCACGAATTCAAACATCGCCTTCCAGTTCCAGATTTCATCAGATCTCTGGAACTGGAAGACGAGCTGTGAAGGGTTTGACCAGAACAGCTCTGTAGGGGGGCACAATAGACTTTAAGGTCGCAGGGAACTGTCCCCCATTTTTAAACTAAACTAAACTAAACCAGAGTCCATCAAGATCTGCGGGGGTTCCTCACAGGACAGTGTAGCCCTCAGAGTAAAAAGTAAACCTCTAGAGATGCTTTGAAGCATTTGTTATGCAGCCAAGTAGAACCTGTTCACGCGCGGATAATCTTCCGGCGTTGCGAACTCGTGCCGTATGTTTCTTTCGTATCGGGATAATTGGTTTACCGCTCCCCTACTGACCCTACTCTGATACTAACCGCTTGCGTCTGTTACAGACAATCCTGTCAGTTTGGCAACATCGTCTGTTAGTGTTTGGTTTCTTGATGCGATGTGTTTACATAAACTGAATTATTTTACTGTTTTGGTCGCAGTTTATTGTTGCTTAAGGCTATTCCGGTAATCATAGCTGAGGCAAAATTACGAAAATTTTGTATTATATTCAGGAATTGGAGAAATGCAAATCTAATCTTGTTTACTTCACCCTAGTGTGACAGTTAAATGCTTTCCATCTCACTCTAATGCTTGGTTGATTACAATGCAGTACTATTCATGCGTAGGGGCATTTTTATGCTTATTTCTTACTATGAGATATGGCCTCTAGGGACATCTTGTGAAATTGGTGCTTGCAGACTCTGACAGAGTTTCTGCCAAGGTCAACAACGCAAACAGTGTTTGTGTTGGGAAATGGTTAGAGGTGCGGATATCCATTCTTGAATCCATTTCAACTGTCGTGGTATAGTTTCAAACGGAAGTTTGTTCCATTCATCATTTGATCTTGATTTCGTCTAAATCAGTGGATTGGTTGAAGAAGTAACCTACTAACTATTCATAGCCTACCAGCTCAACAGAAATTGATATTTTCAAGTCTCACGCATGGCTAAATACTCGAAGCTCAAAGATGAAACAGCAAACGATCCATACACACCCTTACCCCCTCAAATATAACGCCTCATCGATCAGGAAGAATAGCGATACGCGAGTTGAAACGCTTACTCCCATGACCTGGATGAGACTCGCATTGCTGGATAACATAAAATAATTTAACGAAAAGCCTATTATCCTGGAAGCTATCCAAATAAGGCAGATAGCCAATTCCGTCGAACGGCAAGACGCGTTCTGGCTTATCTTCCGCATGCAAACTCGTTTTTAGCAGAAACAAGGTCCCAAACACGGGCGAAGCGGAGAGAAACCGGTGGGACCGAGCGTTCGCACGAAGGGAGCAGTCTATCTGGAAAAGTTATAAATAAACAGCGTGTAACACGCGGCATTCAAACGCCCGATAACGTGAATGGAAATGCTATAATTTTCAAACTAGCGCCCCCAGTTGGAACCTGGATACCTTGCGATGTGTACACAATGGATGCAGAGGATTGATGTTTTATAGTGTAAAATATATTGGTCACTGCTGAAGAGGAAATGGTTGGTGTTGCGTGCGGTAGAGATAAAGCTAGAAAAAAGAGATTGATGGTAATGAACAGGGTACTAACTGTAGAATTGCTGATGCTGAATTTTCCAAGCGTTGAACAGTTTGTTTGTCTGGTGTCTATAGGTAACGTTGAACACGAGTGAGGGGTAAAGCATTTAAGAGAGTAATTCATAGGAGTAGTGCATGCCAACATGTGGGTTATGGAATTAGGTTTATGAGCGATTTGTGAAAGCAACAGGCACGTACGTACATATCGTATCTTGATAGTTTGCATTTTTTTTTTGTTTGAAAGAAGCAGTCTATCTGAAATAAATTCAAATAAACAGAGTGTAACACGCGGCATTCAAACGCCCGATAACGTGAATGGAAACGCTATAATTTTCAAACAAGCGCCCCCGGTTGGAACCTGGATACCTTGCGATGTGTACACAATGGATGCAGAGGATTGATGTTTTGTAGTGTAAAATATATTGGTCACTGCTGAAGAGGAAATGGTTGGTGTTGCGTGCGGTAGAGATAAAGCTAGAAAAAAAGGATTGATGGTAATGAACAGGGTACTAACTGTAGAATTGCTGATGCTGAATTTTCGAAGCGTTGAACAGTTTGTTTGTTTGGTGTCTATAAGTAACGTTGAAAACGAGTGAGGGGTAAAGCACACAAGAGAGTAATTCATATGAGTAGTGCATGCAAACATGTGGGTTATGGAATTAGGTTTATGAGCGATTTGTGAAAGCAACGAGCACGTACGTACATATCGTATCTGGATAGTTTGCATTCTTTTTGAGTCTGAAAAGAGCAGTCTGTCTGAAAAAGTTATAAATAAACAGCGTGTAACACGCGGCATTCAAACGCCCGATGACGCGAATGGAAACGCTAAAATTTTCAAACAAGCGCCTTCGGTTGAAACCTGGATACCTTGCGATGTGTACACAATGGATGCAGAGGATTGATGTTTCATAATGTAAAATATATCGGTCACTGTTGAAGAGAAAATAGTTGGTGTTGGGTGCGGTTGAGATGAAGCTAGAAAAATAGGGTACTAGTGTTAGAATTGCTGATGCTGAATTTCTGAAGCGTTGAACAGTTTGTTTGTCTGGTGTTTATGGGTAACGTTGAAAACGAGTGAGGAGTAATGCATACCAGAGAGTAATTCATATGAGAAGTGAATGCAAACATATCGTCGCCTTAATATGCAAATCACATAAGTACCAAAACCCAAAGTTCACAGGAGAGGAAAAAAACTGTAAATCTGTGGATGTGCTTAAGTGATTCTTTTCATATTCTTAGATAAAGTTGTTGCGGGGTTCGTCAGCTAAAAGATTTTCTGAAGCTGTGTGAATTTCTGCACAGGTGAGCACGAAGCTCCTTGAAATAACTGAAATTCTCAAATTCGCCCAAAAGTGGACTTTTGTGATTTGCATATTAAGCCGACGATATGTGGTATGGAATAAGGTTTGTGAGCTATTAGTGAAAGCAACATGCATATACGTACATATCGTATCTGGATAGTTTGCATTCTTTATTAGTCTGAAAGGAGCAGTCTGTCTGAAAAAGTTATAAATAAACAGCGTGTAATACGCAGCATTTAAACGCCCGATGACGCGAATGGAAACGCTGAAATTTTCAAACAAGCGCCTTCGGTTGAAACCTGGATACTTTGCGATGTGTACACAATGGATGCAGAGGATTGATGTTTTATAGTGTAAAAAATATTGGTCACTGTTGAAGAGAAAATAATTGGTGTTGGGTGCGGTTGAGATGAAGCTAGAAAAAAGAGATTGATGGTAATGAACAGGGTACTAACTGTAGAATTGCTGATGCTATATTTTCCAAGCGTTGAACAGTTTGTTTGTCTGGTGTCTATAGGTAACGTTGAAAACGAGTAAGAGGTAAATCATACAAGAGAGTAATTCATATGAGTAGTGAATGCAAACCTGTGTGTTATAGAATTAGGTTGTGAGCTATTTGAAAAACAACAGGCACCTACACAATATGCTAGAAAGAAGGGATTGATGGCAATGAACAGGGTACTAACTGCAGAATTGCTGATGCTGAATTTTTGAAGGGTTGGACAGTTTGTTTGTCTGGTTTCTTCAGGTGATGTTGAAAACCTGTGTGATCTAAAACATACAAGAGATTCATATGAGTAGTACATGCAAACATGTGGGTTATGGAATTAGGTTTATGAGCGATTTGTGAAAGCAACAGGCACGTACGTACATTTCATATCTGGATAGTTTGCATTCTTTTTGAGTCTGAAAGGAGCAGTTTATCTGGAGAAGTTATAAATAAACAGCGTGTAACACGCAGCATTCAAACGCCCGATAACGTGAATGGAAACGCTATAATTTTCAAACAAGCACCTCTGTTTGGAACCTGGATACCTTGCGATGTGTACACAATGGATGCAGAGGATTGATGTTTTATAGTGTAAAATTTATTGGTCACTGCTGAAGAGAAAATGGTTGGTGTTGCGTGCGGTAGAGATAAAACTAGAAAAAAGGGATTAATGGTAATGAACAGGATACTAACTGTAGGATTGCTGATGCTGATTTTTCGAAGCGTTAAACAGTTTGTTTGTCTGGTGTCTATAGGTAACGTTGAAAACGAGTGAGAGGTAAATCATACAAGAGAGTAATTCATATGAGTAGTGAATGCAAACCTGTGTGTTATGGAATTAGGTTTGTGAGCTATTTGAAAAGCAACAGGCACCTACACAATATGTTAACTGATATGTATAGTTTGAATTATCTTTCATTCTGAAAAAAACTGTTTGTCTGGAAAAGTTCATCACAAACCGATAGAGGTCTTGAATCTGCTGTTTATATTTGTTTTTATACAAATATGTCATAAATAAACAGCACGTAGCACGCGGCATTCAAACGCCCGATAACGCGAATGGAAACGCTATAATTTCAAACAAACACCCCCAGTTGGAACCTGGATACCTTGCGATGTGTACACAATGGATGCAGAGGATTGATGTTTTATAGTGTAAAACTTATTGGTCACTGCTGAAGAGAAAATGGTTGGTGTTGCGTGCGGTGGAGATAAAGCTAGAAAAAAGAGATTGATGGTAATGAACAGGGTACTAACTGTAGAATTGCTGATGCTATATTTTCCAAGCGTTGAACAGTTTGTTTGTCTGGTGTCTATATAATAGGTAACGTTGAAAACGAGTGAGGGGTAAAGCATTTAAGAGAGTAATTCATAGGAGTAGTGCATGCAAACATGTGGGTTATGGAATTAGGTTTATGAGCGATTTGTGAAAGCAACAGGCACGTACGTACATATCGTATCTTGATAGTTTGCATTCTTTTTTTGTTTGAAAGAAGCAGTCTATCTGAAATAAATTCAAATAAACAGAGTGTAACACGCGGCATTCAAACGCCCGATAACGTGAATGGAAACGCTATAATTTTCAAACAAGCGCCCCCGGTTGGATCCTGGATACCTTGCGATGTGTACACAATGGATGCAGAGAATTCATGTTTCATAGTGTAGAATATATTGGTCATTGCTGAAGAGGAAATGGTTGGTATTGCGTGCGGTAAAGATAAAGCTAGAATGAAAGGATTGATGGTAATGAACAGGGTAATCACTGTAGAATAGCTGATGCTGAATTTTCTAAGCGTTAACTGTTTGTTTGTCTGGTGTCTATAGGTAACGCTGAAAACGATGTGAGGTGTGAAGCATACAAGAGAGAAATTCATAATAGTAGTAAATAGGTTATGGGAATGGATTCGGGAGTGATTTGAAAAGCAACAGGCACCTTTACTACCGCTTTAGGATCTTTGCTCGAAACTTTTGAATATACAGCATGTTTCCTTCTCATGGGGAAAATAATGAACTCTATGGTTTTTCAGAGAGATATAAAAGGCGAAACTCTTATTGAAAAGACCCCGAAGTCTCTTCACTAAAGTAGCACCTTCGTGTTGGGTATCACATTCATTGATTAGATGAAATCGATGAATGAAAAAAAAAGGGAGAGAACTCTATTTGATTAACCCAACAATAAAAAAGTAAAGCCTTTTCATGAATTGCATTCCCAAACATAAAGCCGAACTGGCTCTATCGGTGTTAAAAAATTTTAAAAGGCTACTAATGGGGCTTCTCAAGAGCTTATGGATCATGAATACTTTCACCATAAGATCATCGAGGAAAACCTTTATAACTTCTGCATATATTATATCAATGAAATTTAATGATGAAGAATAGGTTGGTTCTACAGGGTATCATGGGGATAACACCAACCTTCAAAAGATCTAAGATTTAAAGGGAAATATAAATTAACTTTGCGTAGAAAATATCCTTACTGTAATCCTGTTAGTATATCATCACAAAAATGACAAAAAAAAACAACCAAAATCTGAACCTATCGCATAAATAGAAGTGTAACCAGTTTGAAGAGCAGTTGATAACTTCATCACCAATCGATGAAAGAGGTCTTCAATCTGTTCAGTATGCCATAATCGTTGAGCAATCTATAGATAACTTAAGATGCATGAAAGCTATGCAACGCTGCAAAAATGATGTTTTGACGTTTTCAAAGCGCTTGTTCTCACGAACCAAAGCGATATTTGCATTGTTCATGGCTTTTTTACCCTCTATAAAACCCATACTAAAACACTCTATCGACCCATTTTCTTCAATGGTATAGTTAACTGAGGATTTCGGAACGATGTGCTTCTCTCTCAGAGTAATGTTTATGTAGTAAACGAGAGAACATTTTATTCAGTTCATACGATTGGTTTGAATGGGGGAAACGGATATTCAAGGTCAAACCCCTCAATCACAATTGACAGCGGCTTCATATAGTTGCTCGAAACAAGTAGATAAGAATGTTTGATTTTGTCGGTAAATTTTATAAATATACAGCGTGTCTAGATTTTAACTGTATGAAAACTCACCCAAGGTAGTGTAGACCTTCTGAGAAACATACATAAGCGCACGTCATACGAAGTATATTTTGTTGAAATAGTTATTTAATCAACTAGTTTATTAAAAACAGAATAAGGCAGATTGATTATATTTCTAAAATATACAAAATGTATCACTGAACACTTCCAACGATTTTTTAGAAAACGTTTGCTAGTAGTTTGTATAATAATTAACAATCGTTCTCTGCTCAATATACTACGATGGATGTAATCAATGAATGTTAGGCCCAAAATCATGTATGAATTTGTAACTTGGCAAGACTGAAAATGTGCGGCCAAGATTATTCTTGACTGGATATCGTAGGAGCCACGAGGACCTACCGTACCAGAACACTTCAGATTATAAGATAAAGAAAAAATGACAAACAAAAAAAAATTCTTTGCCCTTAAGGAGGCTAACCTAACAAATTTTTGAAACATAGATAAATTGAAAATAGTAATCATCGAAATGAATACAATCTTCAATTTATAGGCTCACAGAACCTTCTTCATGCGGACTGGGATGATTTATTCAAGATGTTGTCAATGAGGAAAGAGACAGACCGGTTTCGGCCTCATTAGGCCTCGTCAGTGTCCCATATCACTCAGAGACAACATCCTATTGAAAAACTTCTACATTTAAGACTACTTGTAAGACTCTATCGAGTAGTATCTTACAGATGCCTATAAATTGAAGATTGTATTCATTTCGATGATTACTATTTTCAATTTATCTATGTTTCAGAAAACACTTCAGATTACACTACTCTCAGCTTGTGATACAAAATGCTGCACACTAGAGTGCCTTCAGAATATTTGGGAAGTGTTCAAAAATAAAAAGAACGAAAAACGGGAAGTATGATTGGCCCTAAAAAAATACCACATCTGCTTACCTTTCTACTCTAGTTACTTCTTCGATTCCTAGACCAACTCGGCAAACAAAGAGAGTGTATTTTGTCTCAAAACCAGAAACTCAAAACCGATGACTCTGCCATTAAGGAATTGGCTTCCAGAAGCACGAAGTAGACATATGCATGAAAAGTCAACCCGTTACAAAGACTAAGCTCTAAAACCAATAGTTTGTGTAAGAATTGTTATAAAGTGTGTTTGGTCATGACTTAGCGATAATTTAAGGACATCAATATACCTAATTTTATCGACAAAAACACACATTGGGGAGTTCATCCCCTCTGTTTTGGAGTAGCCCCCATTTTAAATTTACTTTCTTATTTTATTTTTCCTTGAAAAAAATTATACTTCAATATGCTAGTTCTTGTACCATTGCGGATAAACTGAGACAATCAGTACATTTTTTCACTGAAATTTTTAAAGGAATTTTTTGTGGCATTTTCAAGTTGAATGTTTTCATATCGTTCTACATCGATGGAAGGTTGTAGTATCATCTTTAAAAAACATTTTTTTTCACATCTGTAGGACCTAAAGAAATCGATATTATTTGAAAGGGTCAACGAAAATAAAAAAGTAAATTTAAAAAAAATGGAAGCTTCTCCAAAACTAAGGGGTTAAACTATGTGGGTGTTGTTATCGATAATATAAGGTATCTTTGATGCCCTTAAATAATCTCTATGTCATGACCAAACACTGTATTGTAACGTGGTTTTCTCGGTGAAACTTACCTCGAGCGCCAGCTATTCTTTTTTTCTTATAAGGGAGAATAGCAAACCTACCAGGGTAGTCAGAGACAGAGTTCTTCGTTATCTAAGATAGTAGCGATAACAGAGAAAATCAGAAATAGAGTAATTTACACAATTTATTCAAATAGCGAAAATAGTTATACAAAAATACAGTAATAAGGCGCTATATGAAATAAATACAAAATATAAGATTGGTCAGTTTTGTCTGACCGAGAGCACTTTCATAAGAAACAAATATTTTCCCGGTACGAGTCAGCCAGAATAGAAGATATTGATTGAAATATATTCTGGGAGGATTCTGCATTTCTTAGAAACTTCATAGGTTTTCACTCCCAGTCTGGGAGACTGGAAGTGAAAAGCTATAAAGTTTCTAAGAAAAGCCAGAATAGAAGGTGGGTTAAAGTTAAACGGTGAATTCAAATATATGATAATATCAGGAAAAAAGGATAAAAGGGGTCAGTATAAGAGTGCACAACGGTTATCTTTGACCGATATTCTTTCAGTCCTAGAATTCACCACGTTGTCTACCACTTTGCTTGTTTCACGTTAGGCAGTTGCAGGTTGGGTTTGGCCAGGTGAAATTAGAGGTTGAACAGGATATGTCGAACGTGCTTCAGCATTGGTTCGGTTATGCCTTCCGGTCTGACCATGGGTATACACGCCATGAAGGACAGACTAACTACAGGCACTAAGGATCGGGACAGAGCAGGATTGTTATTCGGTTGAACGTACTATAACATTGGTTTGCATCAGCCTTTCGGTCTGACCATAGGTATATACGCCATGAAGGGCAGACTAACTACAGGCACCGGTTGTACGGACAAACGTACTATAGTAGTGGTTCGTTTGGGCCTTCGGTCTGACCATGGGTATACACACCTGAAGGACAGAACTACGGGCACCTGGACAAACTAGGAAAGGTATTTTACGGAATCTGATGGAACAGCTATTTCAGGTAGACTCAACGAGGATTAAATAGGACTGTAGTAAATCGGCTCGGTACTTACAATTCAATTGCACTAGCACTCACAAAGGTAATAAAATTTAGAAAATATTATGATAGCTAAGAAAAATTAGGAACTTTGAAGAACGAACTACTTCTAAGGCAGAAAAAATTCGGAACTAATTACCGATGTAGGGAAACCCCACCTTTTATAATCTTCCGGAGGGGGTGGAAAAGTTAGGCGCAGAAAACGTTAAAAATTGCAGGAGAGTACCTCGGTAAAAACATCTTCAAACTGGCTTATCGTACGTATATACAAAAAAACGGCGTTACTGCGATCGGCGTTGTTCTTGCGGACGGTTCTATTATGTTTTCTGTATGAAAACAAAATCAATCGCAGAATGTTCGGTTTTTTCGATTGTTGTGAATTAATTCTGAACGGAATAAAAATTCACGAATTCAAAATGAAAACTCGGATAAATTATTTTAAAATGAAGATCAATTTCCGGTTACGAAATCGAACTTCATTAAAGTATACTCAGAATATAAACACTGTAGGTACTATCTGAATAGTTCCAAACCTCCCTAAATGAATGCTTGCTTACTAGTTTTATATTCTCCTCTGTTTAATTCTAGCATTATATTTTGATGTATTTTTATGAGCAACTTCCTCACTCACGTCTTTATATCACTCAAAATGCAGGCTGGGTGCATCCCGTATACCTGACTCACTGAAAAGCGCACGAATAATTTTCAAGAAAGCGGGATTCCTGCGTTTTGTTCCACACCTAACAAATTGCCTAACGTTTCGTGCTATGCGAAACGTTCATAACGATAACCGGAAAGAACATCGGTTCATAATATCATGCAGCAATTGTTTTCAGTGGTGGCTTGCACATCGCGAACGAAATATTCTCCACTACATTTAATGTAGGGGCATTCATTTCGACGCGGTTTAGTACGCCGTTGCACTTTACTAATGCATTATGCGACTTTTTAGCGCCGCTTTGACCGACACTGTGATCGTAGATTATCATCAGGAAGATGACATTGAACGGACCGTGAATAGTGGTGTGTCGTGGTGTTAGGATGGTCGATTGGATTGAATGGAGATACGAACCAGAAAGGCAGGTGTTATCATTTCTGAAAGAAGTGAATGGAAATTGGGCTAAAAATGTCTTGTAGATTGTTCGAACATTATTTAGCGACTACAACTTCGCTAGTCTTATGAAAGGTTTTCCAATAATAGGGATTATTTTGATATTCAAAGATATATGCCATTTTTCAATATAAATGATCGGATGTTTATTTCATTATGGAGAAGAAGCTATGCCGTTAATAATGGAAAATAACATCAGGCAAATAGCCACCACGACCACGCTTACAGGACCATATCCTTTTAATGAAATTTTCCATAACCAAATCGCAAAGGGTATCCTATGTCCTCGATATAGTCTCACGAATACCATCTTTGAGGTCTTGAATCGACGCTGGGCTATTGGCGTAGATATTCTCTTTCACGTGGCCTTGAAGGAAGAAGTTGAAAGGTGTTAAATCACAAGATCTCGGTGGCCAATTGTGATCACCCCTTCGAGAGATAACACGGTCCGGAAACTTTTCTCGCAAAAGATCAATGGTTTCGTTGCTTGTGTTACACGTAGCGCCGTCTTGTTGAAGGTAAACGTTGTCCAGATCAATACTATCCAATTTCGGCCATAAAAATATCATTAATTATCTCTCGATAGCGCAATCCATCCACCGTAACTGTTGCTCCCGCCTCATCAATATTCTCGGCTGTTCTTGAGCGACGTGCACGGGTTTTATTCTTCACATCTCTAACTTGTACCAACAGCTCAAATTTCTTTATTGCTTCACGACGACCCAAGAATGTTCGAGTTTTACAAACCGTCTCTGCCAAATTTTCCCCATTTTTATAGTGAATTTTAAATTTCGATGCGTTCTAGAAGCGATGTCATTCCATTTTCATTAATGGCGTAGTTTCTACTTGTCAAATGTCAAAAAATGACAGCTTCAAACGTGACATCTACCGAAATAGCGGGCTGTTCGGAGTTAACACCTCATATTGGAAAACCCTTCATTATCCATTTCTGAATTATCCTCATTTCTTATCCAAATTCTTCAAAATTCTCTTTCTTCTCTTCTTTTCTGTTTCAGTTGTTTTTTCAGTTCATTCGTTTTTTTATGTGAACCATTACATTACATAAAAACTCATATTATTGCATGCTCTCAGTCTTGCTTTTAAAAATTGTTTTCCATTCGCTCGATTCACGAAGAAAGGGAATGATTGGATTCGCATCAACACATGTTATGTAGTTGAAGCATGATAGTTATCAAGTGAAGAAATTCAGTTGAATGAGTGGCATGAACCAAACTGCCCTAGAGTACACATTTCAGAGTAACAGCAAACGAAGCAGCCAGAAACTGATATTGTGCAGAAACACAATAAAAAAAACCTAGATAAGCAATCGCAATATGCAACCATGAATGTTTTCAATGATTGTAAGGCATGACCAGGGACCTATTGCACCAAAATACTTTACAAATTTTCACTTTGCACTTTGCATTCTGACAAATTTGCAAAGTGAAAATTAATTATCTTCATTTATATTTCTCCCAAGATTTAATTTCTGTGTTTTTCACGTTGCACTTGCATTTCTACATTATTGCATTTTTCAATTATGAATGTGTTTCGTACAACATTATTCATTTGAAAAGTGCAAAGTAAAAAGTCGCAAAATATTTGGTGCAATAGGCCCCAGGACAATGTTTGACAAGATACGACTCGCATACTTGTGTAAACGAGAACCTGTTCTACTGGTGCTCTTTAAATGACATCCAATCTCACTTGTTTCAGCTAGCGATATAAAGTGGTACACATGAGAGTATTATCAGAATATGAAGGAACTGAAAAAACCAAAAAGAAGACAGTATGAATCTCTCTAACAAAATTCGTCACTTCCGCGATCTATTTTAAACCAATTGGTCTGTAACCTGAAAAAACGTGCTGAGCTCCAACGCCATAAATTCAAAGATGATGTGGGTATACCCGTGTGAATCTCCTTGATATCCACTTCGAGATACTCAGGAACCAAGAAAACGAGAAGGATGACGGCATCACCTCTCATAGAACCGAAGTCTTTCTGTGTTCAAGGAGAAAACAGCCACAAAATGTAATTTATTAGAGGAGAGACAGTCAGACAGAAAAAAACTCCAGCTTTCTTGGCAAGGAACACATCAAAAGTGTCCCGGAATATAATTAATTCGTCAAGTTCTCAAACTCCCTTGAAAATGAAAAGGAATGCACTCCCTCACAGGGCTTCTAACATGCTACTGCTGTATCAGAAAATAACTGATTAGTGCATGTTCTGCCGACAGAAGGAAAAAATCCAGAACATCTTGTAAAGATATCTGGACATGGATTCTCAACGAATAGATTACCTAGAATACAGACATATTCTTCCAGACACCTATCCAATTTTAGATAGGGCTAGTACAGTAGTACAGTTTAACCACTTTATTCAGTTTTTCTAAAAAACTTTTTAGAGATGCAAAATCCTCCTAGATTATATTTCAATCGACACTTTATTCAGAATTCGGGCCAAATGATTTAGCACAGAAGTTCCTTTAGCTGCTTCATACGTTGTCTTCAGTATGTAGGAGCTTCACGATGTAATCTATAATTACTACTTAGTGGTGAGTCTTATTCAAGTTTTCAATTGATAATTTGACAACGACAACTTCAGATGGCCAAAATACTTTGATTATGTATTTCAGTTGTTATGGCGAAGTCGATTCAATTTTAAGTTCATGTTTATGTTCAGTTAACCATGTACTCTGATGCCCAAAATCAACGAGTTCATCAGTCAGTCACATTTTGCTAAGAAAATATTCCACAATCCAGACAAATGTTTAATCAGCACTCCAGCCTACCAAACTCCGTCTGATAGAAAGTTGATAAAAGCTCCCGGATTACCAGTTACGTTGGAAGACGAAAAAAAAACCAATTCGGCGTGAGAGTGGAATGCCAGATTCCATCTGAAATATTGAGGAGAGATCCAGCAACCTCGAACGGAGCAAATAATCCCTTCGTTTTACGGATCCTCCCTCGCTCTCTGGTAATTGGCATTCTTATGAATTCAGAGATCGTGACAGAGAATAAGGCTGTATCGCGTTTAAATTCTCACGTTATCTGTTTTCAGGCCATAATATACTGTTTAAATGGGAACAGCGCGAGCGAGGCTGCCTAAAATAATGTTTCAGTGTAGAATCTTATCTAGGTGAAGACTTCGTGTATAGCGTAGTTACGGGCCTGTTGTCGATGCTTTTTTGTAGTATAAAGCCATAAGATTGAAGATATTCAGATTTATTATAGAGTGAAAACAAGATGCTACAACTGATTCACGTATAGAAAAGGCCTTCGCGGCAACTTTCGATAGAAGTTTATCATGAATTGAGCAGAGAAAAATATTCGTTGCTAGATATGAATAGGTATCAATCTAATACTCAAGAGTTGGGTAATCATGCACAGCGTCTAAATAGTTTGTCATTCTACAATCGTGACACCCAAGATGTCAAAACAGATGTCTACTGATATCCTGAATGACAACTTCCTCATAAGTTTCTGGTAATTGGCATTCCTTTGAATTCGGACATCGTGACAGAGAATAAGGCTGTATCGCGTTCAAATTTTCACGTTATCTGTTTTCAGGCCATAATATACTGTATGAATGGGAACAGCGCGAGCGAAGCTGCCTAAAATAATGTTTTAGTGTAGAATCTTATCTAGGTGAAGACTTGGTGTGAATCGTAGTTATGGGCCTGTTGTCAGTAGCTCTTTTGTATGAAGCCATAAGATCGAAGATATTCTGATTAATTATAGAGTGAAAACAAGATGCTACAACTGATTCACGTATGGAAAAGACTTCAGGAATACCGTTATATGTTTATTGAGTACGGTTTTATATATCAACAAGTAGCAATCTCATACTCAAAAGTGAATTATGCACAGCGTCTAGGAAAGTTGAAGTTCTGCAACCATTAAATCCAAAATGTCGAACGGGTGTCCACAGATACTTTAAATGACATAACATCCTTGTAAGTTTCTGGTAATAGCATTCTTATGAATTCAGAGATCGTGAGAGAGAATAAGGCTGTATCGCATTTAAATTCTCACGTTATCTGTTTTCAGGCCATAAAATATTGTTTGTATAGGAAAAGCGAGAGCGAAACTGCCAAAAATAATATTTCAGTGTAGAATCTTATCTTGGTGAAGACTTCGCGTATAGCGTAGTTATGGGCTTGCTGTCAGTGACCTTTGTATAAAGCCATAAGATTGAAGATATTCAGATTTATTATAGAGTGAAAACAAGATGCTACAACTGATTCACGTATGGAAAGGACTTAGCGAATACCGTTATACATATACCGTATATTTATCATGGATTGAGCACGTTTTCAGATATGAACAAGTAGCAATCTCATACTCAAGAGTTAATTATGCACAGCTTCTAGGGAAGTTGTATTTCTGCAACAATTGAATCCAAAATGGCGAAACAAGTCCACAGACACTCTGAATGCCATAACTTCTTTGTAAGTTTCTTATGAATTCAGAGATGGCAGAAAATATAGCCGTATTCGTTCAAAGTCTCACGTTATCTGTTTTCGGGCCATGATACTGTTTAAATGGGAAAACGGCGAGCGAGGCCAACTAAAATAATGTCTCATCTAGGTGAAGACTAAGCGTATAGTGTAGCTATGGGTATATGTCGATGCCTTTTTTTGAAGTATAAAGCCATCAAATTAAAGATATTCTGATTTACTATAAAGTGAAAACAAGATTCTACAACTGATTTACGTAAGGAAAAAGCCTTTGCAATAAGTTTCCATAGATATTTATTCTGAATTGAGCACATTTCAAGGTAATACTCAATTTATGTCTAGAGAGGTTGTCTTCCTGTCTTTTAGTAATTATAAGACCCAAAATGTAGGAACAGGTGTCTACAGAAGCTCTGAGGAAATATCCTCCTTGTAAGTTTCTGGTTATTCGTATTCTTTTGAATTTCGAGATCTTGACAGAAAAAGAACGGTGTATCGCGTTCATATTCTCACGTTATCTGTTTTCAGGTCATAAATACTGTTTAAATAGAAACAGCGCGAGCGAGACTGCCAAAAATAATATTTCAGTGTAGAATCTTATTTTTTTTGTATAAAGCATTGAAGATATTCAGATTTATTACAGAATGAAAACAAAATGCTACAAATTATTTACTTATGGAAAAAGTGTTCGCAGCAAGTTTCGGTAGATATCTATCATGGATTGAGCAAGTATCAATCTCATACTCAAAAGATAATGCACAGCGTCCGAAGAAGATGTCTTTCTAATCATGAGATAAAAAGGTCGAAATAGGTGTTTACAGTTCCGCTGAATTACTTGACCTTCTCAGGACTATTTGCACGTTGTCTGCATTCTCTGGTCTGGTCGTTGGGAAAGCATTGTGATAACTAATCTGAAACAATCTAATATACTGGTCATGAACTTGTTGTGCTCGCCTTCGCTTCGCCAATTTGTTGCTCTCTTGAGAATAGTCGCGTTTCCACTTCGTTGCTTGATATATTATTCTACATTAGGTTCTTGCCAAAAAAGTTCCTTCCCGATTGAGGCTCAATTGATTTTAATCGAATACAAAGAGTTGCAGATTTGATATTGATATCTTATCATTTGGAACGTTTTCATCACTTTTCTTTACAATTTCCAACCTTTTCAGATTATTTGTTTCGTTGCGAAACTTTTTGCTTTTCTTCAGATTCGTCAGTCTGATAATTTTTCTAATTGATACTTGACCTTTTTCAATTTCTGTGATAAACCTTGTATCAATTGAAGCAGTGTTTTCGTTCGTCGAACGAAAGAGTTTCAGTATATTTTTGGAATTTCTGTCATTTATCTGCAGATCTGTAATGCTGTTAGATATATCTTCTGGTGAGTGAATTCATTATGTTGATTAATCTGTAGAGCAATTACATTCATGTTTCATATTGAATTAGTCTGATTAGAGAATTTACTCTTCGCTAAATCTTCTCATAACTTTCCTGAAGTTTCTTAATCAGTTAGTCATTTTCCCAAGTTACAGCAATTATAGTATTTGAATGTTATTTTGTTGTGGAAACAAATTCATAACTGATCTCGTTACTGTATATTCGGAAAATGTAAACCTTTCCGAATTTCGACGTATCTTGAGTTTTACTGCCGAGACGATCTCTTCTGATCATGAGATTTGAGCTGCTCAAAAAATAAAGCATTTTAAGCATTGACGAACCAGGATTCAGTTTTTTGAATTATTTTATTATCTTTGCTTTCAATGCCTCATCACGTAGTGTTGTGAGTAACGAGCGGATTCATTACTGATGAGATGGAAATGGATACTTGTATATGATAACACCAGAGAAATGAAAAACTATCCGGCCAACATTCCAAATACTTCACACTGAGAAGTTATTTTATTGTCGTCTCTGTTGAACTGTGTGCATGTATATTATGTGATTATTTTTCACCTTATAATATTTTTTCGTCGATCATATCATGAATTGAGTATAAATTTTTGATTGGAATACATTCTTATTTTGCTCGAGACATACATTTGACAAAATATGAATATCCATGTTGTACAATTTCATTTACGTTAAAACCTCCTTTTGTTTTGGTGTCGACGGTAAAGATATTAAACTACTTTTATCCACTCCATTAAACTAATTTCTATGTGTAATGGTAGTCATAACATGTCTATGAACCGAAAAGCGTGTGTTATAATAACACCCGCACATAACACCCGCGAAATTACTTGGTTTGATTAGTTAGAGACTCTGATTGATTCCCGACCACAGAGTACAGAGGTTGACGGTTGGACGAAATGTTGTCAACGCTTTTGACAACTGTTCAAATTTTTTTAAATGCAGATTAATTCGAATTTTACTGAAGAAGTCGTGGATAAAGTATAGTATTCAATTCGCGGTAATGCTCAAAACACACTTGATGAATTACACCACTCGCCTGACGGCTCGTGGTGCAAAATTCATCTGCGTGTGTTTTGACCTGCATTACCGCTCATTGAATAATATACTATTACCAAAACCTCGTGTTTTTCATCAGGCCTAAAATTATAGAATTAAATAAGGCGGCAGCAATCATACTATACTTCATGTTCTTGCTATTTTTAACTTTGGTGGCCACTAATGTTTGCAGTTCTACTTGAAACGGACTTTATGTCTTTCCGATAACTAGATTTCTGCCCGTTGATTGAAATCCCAGATCAACTGATATCTTGAGGATATTAATATATCAACACCATTAACTATGGCGACATACAATCCAGTGGGCTAAGGACAACATGACCCCCGAGCTTATTCGTATTCCTGAAACTTCAACCCTCTCCTGTCGAAATACATCAGTTTATCCTGAGGATTCTCAAATTTTAAGTGACGCATACGTGTAATCTCACAGCGAACGTTAACCCAGGTGGTGGCCTCGGATATTATTTCTTAGGGGGTGTCATGACGGAGTGGAAACGTTACAATTAAACAACAAATTGAACTTTTCGTTAATTATATGAATATGTTTCTTTGGGGGTTGAAACAGTCGTGCCTCTGCGAGTTTTACGTAACAAAGTTGTGAAAAGTTGTTGAAGATTGTGAGAAGAAGTCACTAAAAAGAAAGAAGGAGTGTAGACCGACCTAAAACAAAAAGAAGTGGAAGCAAATGAACAGAAGAAATGCTTCGGTGCAAGCTGAAGAATATCAAAAAGGGATACCTCCAGCATTAAATAATCTATTCAGTATTCATTTTTACTGATTGTATAATTTTATATGGACTCCAATACTTCGTTCTTCTTAAATGTAAACAAATATTCAGTCTAGATCTATATTTAGAAAATATCCCTGAATTCCACAGGGAAATATGTAGTTATACTCTGCCTAGCAACAGCCCCAGGTTCAAGTGGTACTTGAAAGGGTCTGATCGACCTAACGTAACAAGTCAGGCAGTGCATTGGTAAAAGTCGAACCGTTCACACATTCTCAAACAGAGAATCATCTTTCATATCAGTGCATTCAACAGTTAAGGTATACCTAACTCAAAGCTGTGACTTCTTGTTATCATTGCATCAGGTGTTAATTAAATAGCTTTTAGATGGAAAGTTTTTAATTTCAATCACGCACCTAAACATCATTATATTTTGTCTACTGCAGAATATAAGCAAGTGTATTTTCGTGGTCCTACAACATAGGGCAATTGCATATCTTTTATTTCAAGGGTCCCCAAAGACGGATCGAAGTAGTTAAGATATAGGATAAGCTAGGATAAATTTTATGGTCCTTCAAGCCACATAGTCGATATTTTTCACTGATGATATACTTGTCCAACATTCATCCATTCTCATCATAATGGAAATGATGACAAAATTATGTGCAACAATTACCAAATTAACACTTTGAATGGACCATAACGATATTCTGCACTATGAAGAGAAATTCTCAAATAGGTAAGTTTAAAACGACCTTTCTCAAACTCTCGTCTGCTTCAACAGGCCTTGAAATATCATAAAAATTACATAACTCATACAATAATTTTGGTTAAAATAAAGAACACTATAAATTTTGGTACAACAAAATGTACAATTAAATATGGCAGCAATGACATCCTCCACATCATTATTGTTGATAAACCTGGTGGGCACAACGCACAAATGTTAGCTGTTCTAATGTCTTTTCAACAACCAGAATTCATCCAGTTGAGACAAACCCTAGATCAACTGATATCTAAAGAATATTTACATATCAACACCATTAACTATGGCGACGTACAATCCAGTGGGCTAAGCACAACATGACCCCCGAGGTTATTCGTATTCCTGAAACTTTAGATCCACTCCTTTCCTGTCGAAATACATCACCATTGTTTATTTTGAGGATTCTCAAATTTCAAGTGACGCATACGTGAAATCCCACAGCGAACATAAACCCAGATGGCGGCCTCGAATATTATTTGTTAGGAGGTGTCATGACTGGGTTGGGAACGTGACAATTAAACAACAAATTGAACTTTTCGTTAATTATATGTAAATGTTCCTAAGGGATTGAAACAGTCGCCCCCTGCGAGTTTTAAGTACACAAGGTGTGGAAAGTTTATATTTAGTTCATCGATTAAAATAGATTGTCCATCGGATGGATGTTGTATAATTACTATCCTGCTTGGAGCAAGCAATTCTTGTGTCAGATGGAGTGGCGATGAATTTCGGGTAAATTCCTTCCAAATGGAGGAGCTTCAATAACAAACTTTGGATGATTAGAGCTGTGGTGATTCTTACCTTTTATCGTTCGAAATTTTTTATTTTTTTTTCGTTCGGAAGAACAGGTAAGGTAAGGTAAGGCAAAGCTAAAAGAAATGTCGAGTTATTTGAATTGAAAGCAGGCGGAATACAGAAAAAGGAAATTTGCTTTATTCCAATTTTTCAGTTGACCCTTGGCGATTTTTTTTCCAACTCCAGAGTATGCAGATACAGTGTAAGTATATGATTTTTTCAAATGGTAACTCTGGCAAATTGTGTTTTTAGCAGGAAAGTTTTGGGGTGCTGAATCCTAATCTGCGGTTTGCTAACAAAATTTCGTAAGCACTTCGACTTATTTCACAGTACCTATTCCGCTTTTTTAGAGTGCGCCAGTAAGTTGCGGTAAAATTAATACTGTTTACGTTACATTTTTCATATTTTTTGACAAAATTGCAACCTTTTTGTAGTTCAATATTTGTAACTGCAATACTATATCTATTTCGTTCGAGATCATAACCTTGGCCTCATCTCTTCACATGCCATTTTTCAATATGAATGATCGGATGTTCATTTCATTATAAAGAAGAAGCTATGCCGTTAATAGTAAAAATTAACATCAGGCAAATGACCAACACTAACACGCTTACAGGATCATATCCTTTCAATGAAATTTTCCATAACCAAATCGCAAAGTGGCTACCCTATGTCCTCGATAGCCTGACGAATTCCATCTCTGAGGTCTTGAATGGACGCTGGGCTATTGGCGTAGACCTTCTCTTTCACGTAGCCCCCAAAGGAAAAAGTAGCAAGGTATTAAATCACAAAAGCTCGAAGGCCAATTGTGATCACCTCTTCGAGAGATAACACGGTCCGGAAACTTTTCCCGCGAAAGATCAATGGTTTTGTTGCTTGTGTGGCACGTAGTGGCGTCTTGTTGAAAGTAAACGTTTCCCAGATCAATACTATCCATTTTCGGCCATAAAAATCATTTATCATCTCTCGATAGCGCAATCCATTCACCGCAACTGTTGCTCCAGTCTCATTTTCGAATAAGTAAGGTCCAATGACTCTGCCGGTCCACAAACCGCACCAAACAGTCACACGTTGAGGATAACTCAACAAATAACTCTTGAGTTTTCCGAGCCCCAGATGCAACTAGTCTGCTTGTTGACGAAGCCACCGAGGCTGAAATGGGCCTCATCACTCAAGGTGATTTTTCGATGGAATTCCGGATCATTTTCATGCTTTTCAACGACCCAATCAGCGAAGACACGACCTTGTTAATGATCGGCTGGCCTGAGTTCTTGTGTGAAATGAACTTTATAAGCCTTAAAACCCAAATCTTCATGCAAAAAACGGTGTAATGACGTTTGTGGAATGCCTAATTCCAAAGAACGACGAGGAATGGACAAACCTGGATTTTTTCAATACTTTCGGCTACAACAGCAATATTCTCGACTCGGATTTCATTCTTCACATCACTAACTTGTCCCAACAGATCGAATTTTTTGAACAATTTCTTCATTGCGGTGTGACAAGGTGCCGCACGACAACCCAAAAATGTTCGAGTTTTACGAACCGTCTCTGCCAAATTTTCACCATTTTTATAGTGAACTAGCTTTTACCCGCGACTTCGTCCGTATAAGTTTTTTTTGTTTTCTCCCGGCTGTAAGTCCCCCTGCAACAATGTCCCACTATCGTGTTCCAGTCCTCAACTACACATCAAAATTTTTTTCAAAAGCAACCTAAGCTACATAATGGATAGCTCCGAATATTTCCTTAGTAAATATTAAATGTATACTTAATTAATACTTTTAATGTTTGCCCCTGAGCTTCATTTATCGTCATAGCGAATGCGATTTTCAGTGGGAATGAGATATTTTAACGAAGTGAAAAGTAGTCTGAAATTTGGTACCTTCCTAGCCTATAAGTTAAGTAGTGTGATGGAATGTCGCTAAGTTTCGATCCAAGTAAAACTGTTGAATAAAGACAGTTGCATCAAAATTTTATCATAAATTCCCTAAATTATGGCGCCTACCGACCCTCTAAGTTAGAAAAGTGATCAAATACTAACTTGTAGTCTTAGTAACACTCAGTTAAAAAAACATCAAAATCATTTCAGTAGCTATGCCGTCATGCGCTTCTTGACACGATCACGCTAGATTTCCGACAGTAAAAAGTAGCCTGAGTCCGTGCGTAGGATCCTATCTTTATATTAACCAAGTCTTATAAAAATCCGTTCAGACGTTAAGGCGTGAATGAGGTAAACTTTTAAAACAAACGATTAAAAATCACTAACTTAATTAGTTTTCTGCCTACTGCCTACGCCTTAAGTACGATAGCATGAATATTAATGCCCATATCCTTTTCTAGGTTACTATCTATCACCTAACTAAATTTCATCGAAATCCGTTCAGCCGTTTAGGTATGCTAGAGCAAAACTCCCAGCAAAAACCATAAAGAAATCACTAACTCAATTCAGTTTTCTGCCTACTTCCTACTCCCTAAGTATGATGACGTGAACATTTTGATCTTATATACGTTTCAAGGTAACCATCTATTACCTAACTGAATTTCATCAAAATCTGTTCAGCCATTTAGACGTGAAAGAGCAAAAGTCCCAACAAAAACGACTAAAAATCACTAACTCAATTTAGTTATCTGCCTGCTGCCTACCCCCTAAAAACGATGGCGTAATTATTTAGGTATAGCCTATGACCATTTCTAGGTTATCATCTATCACCATACTAAATTTCATGAAAATCCTTTCAGCCGTTTAGGCGTGAAAGAGTAACAGACAGAAAGCAGACAGACAGACAGCAGACAGACAGACAGAGTTACTTTCGCATTTATAATATTAAGTATGGATTCCAATAATTTCAATGCGTTTTCGAAGCGTGCATGTATCGTTCCAGTTTTATTAATGGCGTAGTTTCTACTTGTCAAATGTCAAAAAATGACAGATACCGTAATATTAGGCTATTCAAAATAAAACCTCTTTGAAAACCCTTTAGTTACAATAACTCATATAAAAAAAGCAAGTTCCGAAAGAATTTTGCAAGAATATTCAGCAATATTCGATTCTAAATTATCCCGAAACTTTCACAACCTTTTCCTAATTCTTCAAACTGCTCAAGTCAAAGATCTCACCTCCCTAAATTACTGATAACAAGAACGAACATGTTGCCCGAACTGGGAACCAGTCTGTACGTGTAATTTAGCAGCGAACATGAGCCAGCTGGCGGTTTCGAATATTATTTGTCGAAAGGGTCCCGCCTTTCAGGGTTGAAGCCGCAACAATTAAACAGCAGATTATACTTCTCGTTAATTATATGTAAATGTTCTCGTGAAACGGAAGGTGCTGCCGCGCCTTTGTAACCGATTCTTTCGTAGGAAAGTTTTATTATCCTGTTTGCGAATAATGACGAGCACTTTAATACAAAGGATTTGGAAATTATGCTGTTCTTCAGACAGAAGAACTTGGCGCTTACGTAATTTCTTAATGGCAAAGTTGGATTCCAGAGATGGCGTCGGATTAATCCGGATTACTGGATTAGTGGAATCGGATCGAATCCTAACAAACGGGGTTTTTCAGTGAGTTTTTCTATCGGAGTGTCTCTGAAAGTTTTATCCTTTGAATTGAGTGCTTTCTGATCAGTTGAAGACGAGATGAATATACAGTATGATTTATGTATTTATGTATTTTGTGTTTTGAAACGGGAAATTCAAGTACTGATAAAGCCCTTGTAACCGATTCTTCCTCAGGAAAGTTTTATTATCCTATTTGCGAATAATGATGCGCCCTTTAATACAAAAGATTTGGAAATTATGCTGTTCTTCAGATAGAAGAACTTGGCGCTTACGTAATTTCTTAATGGCAAAGTTGGATTCCAGAGATGGCGTCGGATTAATCCGGATTACTGGATCAGTGGATTCGAATAGAATCCGAACAAACGGGGTTTTCAGATAGTTTTTCTATCGGAGTATCCCTGAAAGTTTCATCTTTTTAATTGGGTGCTTTCTGATCAATTTTAAAGGAGATGAATATACAATATGATTTATGTATTCTTCACACATTTGTATTTTGACACAATGAGTTCAAGTACTGATATAGCACTTGTAACCGATTTTTACTTAGGTTTGATTATCCTGTTGGCGAATAATGACGCGCACTTTTATACAAAGGATTTGGAAATTATGCTGTTCTTCAGACAGAAGAACTTGGCGCTTACTTAATTTTTTAATGGCAAAGTAAGATTTCAGAGATGGCGTCGGATCAATCCCGATTACTGGATTAGTGGAATCGGATCGAATCCAAACAAATGGAGTTTTTTAGTGAGTTTTTCTATCGGAGTGTCTCTGAAAGTTCAATCTTTTGAATTGAGTGCTTTCTGATCAATTGAAAACAAGATGAATTTGGAAATTATTCTGTTCTTCAGACAGAAGAACTCGACGCTTACGTAATTTTTAATGGCAAAATTGGATTCCAGAGATGGCGTCGGATTAATTCCGATTACTAGATTAGTGGAATCGGATCGAATCCGAACAAACAGGGTTCTGAAGTGAGTTTCTCTATCGGAGTGTCTCTGAGAGTTTGATGTTCTGAATTGAGTGCTTCTGATCAATTGAAAATGAGATAGATGTACAGCATGATTTATGTGAATAGTCGTATTCACCACACTTTTGTGGGAATACAACTACTAATATAGTCTGAGTTGGATTTACCGCAAATTCCTATTGTTTACTACATTTTTATATTTGTAGAACGTACCGACTTTGATGATCTTGTTAAATTATTATTTTTGAACAGAAATTCTCGTTCATAGAACCTTAATTGATATATTATTTGCACTATTTCCATAATTTTTGCTTTTCGTATTCAAGGTTACGTTATGCAATCGATAGATATGGTCAGAAGAATATTTAAACCTTTAACAATTCATTCGATATTTTTCAATCTTGGTTTCAATAATAAGATTAAGCTTAAAAGAGATGAATTGTTTGACAACTGTTTCAATCAAAAATAGACCAAAGACATTGATGATTGTTTTCTGAGAACATTTAATGAAATATTATTTGCACTATTTTCTTTTATGATATTGCTTCTTCTACTATAGGTTTCGTTCAGGAATCACTAGATATCGTCAGAAAAATACATAAGGCTTTTAACGATTCATTCGATCTTTTTCAATCTTAGTTTCAATAATAAGATTCTGTTTTAAAGAGATGAATTGTTTGGCAATTGATTCAATCAAAAATAGATCAATATCATCAATGGTTTTCTGAGAACTGTTAGAAATTTACAGGTGTTAAGTGTTTCCTTGACGCCAACGATTTTTTTCACTCACGACAAACCTCAAAATAAGCTCTTTGAATATATAATAATGAGACCGTATAGCAATTGCGAAAGAATATAATTTAAGAAAACATTTTACTACCAAATATTTGCGAAAATACAGAAGTTGGACTGAAAAATTTAGAACTGAAAGAATATAAGTCCAAATAGAATTTGGTTGGACAGCAAAATATCTTTCTGAAAATGACGAAATTGAAGATATCGTTCGGTGAGCAGGATACTCGAAGCCATTTTCAGAAAGTGAATTTTTGAAAGAGTGCTTGTTGGAAGAAAACGTTTGCAGAAGTAAATCTCTATCAAGAAGAAGATTCACAAAAGAAATAGATGCAAAAGAAAATTACAGAAGATGCTCTTGCGAAAAAAACGCAATCTAAGGTGACTTATTAGATAAGAACTTAAAACTCCTGACTTATGAGTTACGGAGTTTTTTGTTGAATTATATCAGTATAAGTTTTTTTCCTCTCTTTAATTGTAAGGTGTATTCAAATTCTGTTGAATACATTTTATAACTGTCAGAAATTTCATTTTGACCTGTGGTCTACGAAAAAATTGTCTATTTGGTCCCTCGCAAAAAAGCTAACCTCGCCATAACGACCTCAGTTCTAATAATAATAATAATCTGCCTGAATAATGACAAATGTTCTACGTGTTTCAGCTCTCTTGAAAATCTCTGATTATTCAAAATCGACGGCTTGCTGGTTTTGATGAGTTATGCTACAATTACTCTTCCGAGAATCGAACAAGCAGAAAAAAGCTTTCGATTCCAGATTCTTCGCTTAAAATTTCTAGATCTGCTCTATCCGCTCATTTTATAGGCTTCACGAAAGCGCAACTACGATATTTACGTCGCTTGAATTATGAATGGGACCAGAGCGTATGCAGCACCTGAATGGGTACGTGACACGGTGATGACGCTGATATATTCGAAGAGGAAACGGAAGAATGACAGCTCTGAATAGGAGAGGTTTTCACCGTGAAATATTACGTCCTCGACTGAACGAGGTATTGAGATATTCGCGGAATCTATATGCGCATTCGAAAATAATTCAAAAGCCCGATTGCGTATGGATTGAACCATTCGACAATCCTCTGTTGATATCCTTTGAGTTTGAAGTTTTTCGTTCGTTTCAATTTCTCGATATGAGTGGAATTTATTGGAGAATATAAAACGATTTCCTATTATGCGAGAAATGGAAATGAAGCGGGGATTTGCGTATTTATTTAATATCTATTGTTACTTGTTCTGACCGACTGCATTCAGAAAACAGAGCTTTGAAATCAATAAATGCAGAGTGGATTCATTGAACGAAGTATGAATGGACTTTGCTCGAGAACAGAAAAAGTTCAATTGTTCGAAATTTTCTGGAAACAACATTCATTCATATGTATAATATATGTATCATATGTATAATATCGAAAGATAAATAGATGAACGGTTATTCTTCAATTCGACATTTCTTGATTTCACGAAATATTCCGAGTTTTTTCTCTTAAATGATCATTATTCACTTTTCTTTGAAGTCTCATCAAATTTGACCATATATTCGAAACAGGAAATGAATTTCCTGAAAGATAAGAGAGTCTGCGTGCAGAAAACAATCTTATTAAGGGCGTGGTGAGGAGTCTCCTTACCAGCTTCAAAATAGAGCAAATTTAGGTGCAAAATTTCTAGAATTTTTCGTTGTTATCATGTTAGCCATGATGTTATGGCAGAGGATAAGCAGCTAGCACAGAAGTTGATATGTCATTCGAAAGTACACCAAATGAGGTATTTTTTACTGAAAAAAACGTATGCATAATTCTCAATATTCCATCGAAAATACCATTGAAAAAATAGGACTAATTTTGTTAACTTCAGAATTGTGATATTCATCTCCTTACCACACCAGCAATAAGAGTTTTTTTCTGCACAGAGACCCTCTTATCTTATGGCAAATTAATTGCACCATCCGATTATGTGGTAAGATTTAATGAGACTACAAGAAAAATTTAATAATAATCATTTTCGAGAAAAAAACTCAAAATATTTCGTGAAATCACGAAATGTTAATTCGAAGAATAACCGTCAACATTTCGACCATGTGTTATATGAAATTTTTCATTGCAAATCACTCGTATAATCCACCCTTGAAATTTGGCCACTTTGAAAATGGAAACCCTGAATACAGTTTGTTTACATACGAACTCAAATACGGTTACATTTTTACTGTTTATTCCAGTTGCTGAATTTCTCGTGGCTTTCATAGGGTTTCTGTACTATTGATTCAGATAACTCAATTCCAACTTCAAATTGAACTCTCTGAACTTCAACACATTTCTACGTCTCGACTCTAAACTCTTCTGAACGTTTATCTCGTAGAGGTCTTTCGACTCTACCCTAAAACTCGCGTTTTCTCTCTCAGATCTCTTGACTCTACTCTGACTCTGTCGTTTTCTCAATAACTCATTAACGAAGTTTTTTAGTCTCGTGGATACTACCCCCTTCTTCATTCATCTCCAAGGAGTAAATCTACCGTTAAATCCCAATCTGAAGTGACTTTTATAACGATGTAACTGCGGTAGTGGAAACTTGTACCAATAGAAATCGCCGTGTGAAATGTCTTCATCAGTGTCAGACACGGGGTGAGTTCTGAAAAATATCAAATTTTGTAAAATTCACTTCTCCAGAATCAATAACTCTTGCTGAAATGTTAAAATATAAATCGTCTTACAGCTTTGGTGCAAGAATTTTTTCAGTTTTAACAGCGTCTTAGTGGCGCCAGCCCAACATCACCACCCTAACTTAACGTACTCAGTCCGCTAAATCTATCCATACATTTCGAGTTTTATTTCTGAACCTAATTTATATATTATAAGGTGAATAAAACACTTTTCCAGAGAAAAACTTAAATGATTTTAATGTCCCAACATGTTTCGAGCTATAAGAAGCTCATCTTCAGGAGGAAAAAAACACGGAAGTGAAGCTAAAAGCAAAAAACTCATGGAGAAACAGCAGCAGAGCCAAATATAAAACAACAATAATTAATTTAAATGCATAACCTAACTTTGAAAAAATCGAAGACAAAGAAGAAAAAGTTGAAACAATCAAAATAGATAGGTATAAAATCAGTTGATTTTCAGATTTTTAAAAATACAAAAACAGTGAATGCTTACTAAAGTCATGCAAATGGTTTGAAAATGAGTCCTATCGTATAACTCAAAAAATAATCAAAAATTGAGGCTCTTGGAGAACAAACGAAATGAATTCCTCTATAATGAACTGCCCAGATATAAGAACATTCAATACTGGACTAATTTATATACACTACGTAGAAACAAAAACACAAAAACAGCAATCACCTATTGAATAAACAGGTAGATTTTCATTGAAATAATGGTTACAAAGGTTACAGTGATTTTGTACAGATCCAGAACATATGTACCTACCGGGTTTTTCACTATAATTTGACCCCACCTTTAACTTTATCACTAAAGGAAATACAAAAAAATGTTTCGTATAAAAGGTTCACGAAATCAACTGAGGTTTTTTGATATGAGTCCAGAAACTGAAATATATACAGGGTGGCCAACATATTGATGGCAACTCCATTTTTTCAACTAGAACACCCTGTATATTTTTTCATGTTTGGCTAGCTCTTTTTCCCCTGATTTCAAATATGTAACATATGTTGGTCTATCTCTTTCATTCTGAGAACCACAAAGTTTCAAATTTTAAGAACCACCTGCCAAGACCTGTAATCATTTTACAATTGGCAGAGTGCGTTTACTGAAAATGCTCATTTTTGGAGTTATGATAACGTCGATGGGAAGATATACAGGGTGAACAACATTGAATGCAACTATATTTTTTCAAATGGGACACCCTGTCCTGTATATTCTTCCTATTTTGATAGGCTATTTCCTCCTGGTCTCGAATATAAATGCGTAGGTGGATGTGCTTTTCAATTTTCAGAGTTTCATAGTTTTGAAATGATGATACCGAATAAAAAAATATGTGAAATACCTACGAAATTCCTTATATCCAAACAATCTACTGAAAGGTATTATTTTAGAATGAATACTTAACAATTACTTAACCAATGAAAAATGATAAACTATGGAAGTATGGTAAGAATAACATCAACTAGAGAAATGGCTCAAAACGACCACCTTCATTCAATACACATAGTTCATATAGTTGTCTCAAGTTGTTTAGACTATTTTTGATAGCATTATTATGGCTCTGATTCAAGTCAGAAATTAAAGCTTCAAAATTTGTTTCTAATCATTACAATATTACTATTATCTTTTTTGCGTTGACGAGATTAGTTCCGAATTATGGGTTTCATATTGGTTGATTTTATATCATAAATATTATTCTCCGCTTTCATTGATTGTCACTATTGCTGAAGTAAATTTTTCCTTCAGGAACGGCTTTAAAAACGTGTCCAACGGTGTTAAATCGGGACTATTTGGTGACCATAAAATGGGTGCGCCATTACCAATCCAAAGATCAAATTGGCCACTTAAATATTCACGAACTTCCAAAACGCTACCAGATGCTTATTGAAATTTGAAACTTTGTGGTGCTCAGAATAAGAAAGATAGACCAACATATGTTACATATTCGAAATCAGGGGAAAAAGAGCTAACCAAATTTGTAAAAATATACAGGGTGTTCCATTTGAAAATATGAAGTTGCCATCAATATGTTGGTCACCCTGTATATATTTCACTTTATGGACTCATATAAAAAAACCTCAGTTGATTTCGTGAACTTTTTATACGAAACAGTTTTTTGCATCTTCTTCAGTAACAAAGTTAAAGGGGGGGTCAAATTATAGTGAAAAACCCGGTACAACTATAAAAAGCATATTCATTCAATTTACAAACTGTATTCTGATGAAGTATTTATTAAATTACAACTATCATTAATTTTTACCAAGAAACGGCCAAGTCTATCAAATGTCCTACATATTACTCAATATTAATCAAGAAAATTGGATTTGATAAAAAGTGACTAATATTTGTCTCCAGGCCTTTTCTGGCTACACCGATAAATGACCAGAACCAAAAAGATCCATAAACGTAACACTGAAATCATTCTTCCTGAACTTTCCTATCTGGAGTTCCCTATATTCCAAACTTTGCTAATGAACGTCTCGAAAGTCTGAACAGTAATAATCAAAAGTCATGAACGTTTATGTTCTAATCAAACTTGGTAATTGGGAGACTTTGATAAATTCGTATTATTTCCTGAGGGTGAGGTCGAGTTTGCGAAAGCTGGCTCAGGGGCTGTACGAGGTCACATTGTGTTATACATCATTGTTAGGTGTGATGGAATGATTTGGTTGATGTTTGACAACTTGTTAGCAATTACCATTTTCCTTTTTGTTTCCAAAATAAGCAATTCAGGGATATAACCATTCTATTTTGTGAAAAAATGTAAATTATGTGTTTCTTTTTACACTTAATATTTGCTTGATGGTTTCATGAAATGATTATTCATTATACAAGGAAAAAAGTATTAGATTTTTGCTCGAAGTTATGTTGTCTACCGACGCGAAGCGGAGAGAGACAAAAAACCAAGAGCTAAAATCTAATATTTTTTCAGTGTGTAATACACTATTTTTTTCTGTGACAGGAATACCGATCATTTAATAGTGAAAGAAATATAACTTTCACGAAATTACTTTTTTTCCACGGGCAAAAGGTGAGTACCTACTTTTTTCCCGGATACATGGACACTCAGTTTCTTGACAGGGAAAAAAGAAATTTCGTAAAAAGTTATATTTTGTGACCTGTCAAAAGATATAAAATGTCAATTTTTTTCCGTCACAGAAAATAGTTATTTATTATGCAAGGAAAAAAAAGTTTTAGATTTCAGCTCTCGAGCTGAAATCTGATATTTTTTCCGTTTTAATACACTATTTTTTTCTGAGACGGAAAAAACGACCATTCAATAGTGAAAGAAATATAACTTTCAAGGGATTACTTTTTCCCCGGGAAAAAAGTACTCACTTTTCTTGAGTTATATTATATATACCTATTGACATATTTAGACACTCACTTTTTTGACAGGGAAAAAAGTAATTCCGTAAAAAGGTATTATATTTTTTCCAGTTACAGAAAAAAAGCAATGTTTCTATCATTTTTGAGCGTTCGTTTTAAGGGAAACAGAATGCTATAATTTTGCAAGAATGTTTTTTCCAATTTTGGTACAGTAGTGGTCTACGGTTCCGGTTCCGACCGGGGGTGTCTTTCTCTTACAAAGTTGAAAAAATGGACATCAACTATATAAATTATGATAAAATTTCTGGGCACATTGAAAATTGTAAATGATATTTACTTAGTATGTATGCAACAAGTAAATATTTCAATTGGGGTCTACAGGAGGTCATAAACTCATAACAAACACTGAAATCTAGAATTCTATTGTTACGAAAAAATTCCATCTAAAAAAACTAGAAAACGAACAAAATATTATGTATGGTCGAATCTCGCTATAGTTTCATTTTTTGCAATAACACTATAACTCCCGAAAAGAACGACTTCGGAACTTGATATTTCAAGATGGATTCAAGATTTGAAAGAACAAGATGAATTCATGAATGAATAGCATGAAACCAATACCTCGCAGGATATCCAAATTAGATTTATCGTTTTTCCAATATAAAAAAACGCTCTTAAGCTTTTGACTTCACGTCAATGGAAGCCCTGAAGGGTCAGAAGCTTTTCGTATTCCAATAAAGTGATAGCCGTTAGTTTCATTCTATTCATTCATGAATTCAACACTTACCTTCAAATCTTAAACTCACCCTGTGAATTTTGAGGTTTGAATCGTTCCTTTCACTATTTGCGACAGAATTTCTAGAATACAGACACAGGAATACTGGATTTTATTAATTTCTATAAAAAGGTTTTCATCGACTTCCATGCTTACTAGGCATGTATTCTGGAAACTTTCGCATGCAAAATAAAGCTGATTTCGATCAAGTTGCATTGAATATTTATAGCTTTTGCATGCGAAATTGATTCGAACGACTCGAGAATACAGGCTCTGACATATGGATTTTAACTTGATTTCATAAGAACTCATATTTTCATTTTATCGAATAATATAAAGAATAATAGAAAAGATTTAACTAGCGTAACATCGAATATTAATCGGCTTAGAAAATCTTCAACTTCTGCAATTATTTCAAACGTTTTCAAGGTGTCATTGTGTCGAGAGAATGACACCAGAGCTGGAAGCTTTGTGCTCGTAAGCACTGTGCTCGCTAGCAGTAGATTGAATCGGTGCTTAGTAATTGGTGCTACTAAGCGCTTTTTGAGAATTACCAAGCACTAAGCAATTTATAGACTTGTAGGGGTTTGAAAATGACCTAAGTTCGGCATAATTGGAATAGAAAAAGAAGTGGAATATTTATTTTTCTCTCGGTTCCAATTTTATGGATACAAAAATGATTTTTCTGCATAAAATCGCGGGTACCTATAACAAAAAAACCGCTTAAGCTATGACTTCCTGGAACATGCCTTTATGTTTCATCATTTTCTCAATGACAACAAATTATTATGGCGAAACCTATTCTGAGAAAGTAGGTACCTACATGGAGCAATTTGTGATCATGTTATTTATTTATTGGCGAATATGAGAGTTGAAGTCTGATTCGTTGTTGAGTTACTGAGGATGGACACTTTTGAATGAGAATGAAGCATTTTTATTCCAATGAAAAGAACAATTTTATTCAAGAAAGTGATCATCACATTTCAATGCACTCAGTCAAAAGTGTCCACCCTCAAAAATGGACAACGAATCATAATTTGTGAAAACACTCACAGCCCATTTTTAATGAAGGGGGACATGATTTGGGATACAAAGCTTGTTTATACTAGCTGAAGAGACAAGGTTGCATTTTAGACGTGCTTAGTGCTCGGTGCTAGTGAAAACAAATTACTTGTAAAAGTGCTTACTAATCCCGAGCATTCTTTTAAAAATAAGGGCTTAGTACCGTAGATTTAAGAGCACTTTTCAATAGAGCTTAGTGCTTTGTGCTCAAAAAACTTTTCCTCGGTGCTCGGCACAGCTTTGAATGACAAACAGCAAAATTCCAATGAGAATTTCTCATCTTTTACAGATATCTCAAAAAAGCTGCCACAGAAGAATAATAAATAACAATTCAGAATGAGACATTTTCTGGCAGGTTTTCTTGTTCATAAAACCTTCTGAACCACTAGACGACTTTCTGCTGCTTATTCAATATTTGCATCCACATCCGTTTCCTCATCCTTAACGTCATACGTGACACTTTGGGTGTTCATAAATTTTCACGGCTGCTCCAACTCGTAACGATTTTCTCACGTAGCGCCTCCAAAGTGAAACGTTTCAAATTTTATATTTTTATCTCGAGTACCACGCTGCTTTTCTGTTTATGGTTACAGGAAAATCACACAGTTGCTACAAATGAAGCACAGTCTCGTATTTCTGCTCTTCTCCGAAACATCATTTCGAACAACTTTGATGTGTGCTTCTACAAGAGTCATGTCTTGTTTCAGTATTACTATATAAAGCGCAACTTTACGACAAGAATCTACTCAGAATATTCAAAAGGCAACAAGTTTCAAGAGAACTATGTACCTTCAGGCAGCCTTCATAGTTCTGAATTGATCAGCATTGTTAGCATTTCTCTCGTTATACCTAATCAGTTTCGCATTTAAAGCTGGAATAATATTATTCAGTAAACCTTGACTTGAGTTGTCTCAAGTTTCTCCATATGATATAAAAAACTTGTTAGAGTAGAATAATAAGAGAATTATCAGGCAAGTGGACTATTTTTATTCTTTTTCATATACAAATGTTCACCAACGTTTTAGATGTGACATGGAATAATTTCATTTTATGTTGACAACATAATTTTGTTAACGGACTTTTGTGAAATTTGCCCGTCCAGTACTTAAAATGACATTGAACGAAAACAACAAATCATCTAACCTAACAAAATGTGAATAAAAGAAAACATAAATAATGTGTGAACACAGAATATCTCACTTATAATAGGTATAATAGGTAAACGTTCTCAAGGAAAGTAATAAATTGTTGTAAATAATGCTAAGTTTGTTGGTATCTTCCCGAAAATTAACTTTTTTGTTATATGACGTATCATCTCACTAACATTTCTACGATATCCATTGTTTCACATTTTATAATCTTTTCTCGAGTAGCATGCTGCCATTCTGTTTGTCACAACGTACAGGAAAATCACACAGTTGCTACAAATGAAGCAACTTCATGTATTTCAGCTCTTCTCCAAAACATTATTTCCAACAACTTTGATGTGTGCTTCTAGGAGAGTCATGTCTTGCTTTAGTATTACTATATAAAGCGCAACTTTACAACAAGAATATACTCGGAATATTCAAAGGGCAACAAGTTTCAAGAGAACTAGGTAGCTTCAGGCAGGCTTCATAATTGTGAATTGATCATTGTAAGCATTCTCTCGTTCTAATTAATTTTGCCTTCACATCAGAATAATATTAGTCAAAACTTTTCAGGTAAGGTCTTAGATTTGCAGAGGAATAAGTACGGCGAACATCAGGAGATGATTTTGCATAAAAAATAATGAGATTAGACTTTATCACTTTGTTGGTGGTCCAGATGCAGGATTTAGCGAGGGCCGTGTTAAAAAATTCGATCTTGGTTTGACTGAAGTGAATTGTACTAGATCTGCTAACTCTTCGAGTTACGACTTAATTTCACATGGCGATTCCTATTGAACAAGTTCCAACCAATGCACTCAAATCGTTCTGAGAGTGAACCAATGAGATCACGTTAGGTAGGGATTCAAGGATAGTTGTAAGCCCTTGATTTAAATTCGGAAAGGGGTAAAATTGACCAGACATAAAGAACTTCGATAATGAGTCAATGAGAAAACTGGAAAGATCAGAATAGCATCGAGAGATCTGAATGAGTGAAAATAATAACTGAGTTAGAGTAGAGTCGAAAGAGCTAGAAGCGATGAAACCTGGAAAAAAGTTCAGAGTCGAGAGATAGGAATCAATAGTCGAAACTCAGAGATAGAGTCGAGTGATTTGATCTAGATGAAAGTAATCTAAATCAATAGTTCAAAAATCCTTTGGCGTCGAGGAGTTCAGCATAGTTCAGTGTTTCTAGTTGATGTGTAAATAAACTGTGATATACTGTGTACTACCTTTAAATCAGACCCATTTAGACAACATTCAATATTAAAAATCTCACAGGTATATGACGAAAATTTGATAATATACACTGACCGGCAAAATAATCAATCCACTCCAAAAATCGATGAAGTTTTTATATAATTAATTTCTTTTAGTTATAGGTATGTGAAACCTTAATCAATAAACAGTTTTGAATTTCAAGAAGACTCGGCGTACGTCATTTCATACAAAGTGAAATAAAATCTGTTTTTTCACCCTAACTTTAGAACCATCCATGGAGTGTTCCAGTTGTTTCATTTCATCAAGACACATCTTCTCTTGACAATTTCATTCTTCATTCATAACGATAGCTCAATTTTTTTTAAAGAAACGGGGTTTACAGTAAAACATTGAATTCCGCTGAGGCTACAACAGTACTTCAATAAATTCAACCTAAAATTCTGACCTAATGAAAACAAACTGAAAAAAGGTCAAAAACATAACGTCTATTCAGCCTAGACGCAGATAACAGGTGCAATTGGCAGGTGCTCGACATGTCCTCATTAAGGTTTCGAATCAATCAGAACATCACTGAGCTGCTGCAAATTTTCAGGAAATTACTTTCATAGCCATAGCGAAATTGAAGAGTTTAATGTTGCTCTGAAAACCCTGTATCTTCAACAAAAATTGAGCTATTGCTAGGAATGAAGAACTAAATTATCAAGAGAAGATGTGTCTTGATGATAAAATGAGAAATCACATAATGGAACAACTGGAACGCACCAGGGGTGGTTCTAAAGTTAAGGTGAAAAAAACAGAATTTGTTTCACCCTGCATAAAATAACGTACGCCAATTCTTCTTGGAATTCAAAACTGGTGATTGATTAAGAATAACTATACCTACAATTAAAAAAAATTCAATCGAATCGGACTCGAAATAACATATTCATGAATTAACAAACTTAATCGATTTTTGAGTGGTGAGTGTAAATTCGAGATAAAAAAAGGAAACACTCACGATTCGGAACATTGCAGAGTATCGTTTAATTCAAAATAAAATTTTGTCCAGATTCCTGTGAAAGTTTCTTTAACTTTCAATTATGAACGTTAGGGAAAGTATGCCTATGATGGCATCCTGCTTATGATGGCACACTTCAAAGAAGTCTGTTAACATCAACTGAACAAACTTATATTGACTGAGTTTGTACGCCAAATGGCATTTACGCTTGATATAGGTAGTGACACCTTGAATACGTGGCAATTTGTGACTTTTATAAGAGTTCAATCATTTCGGTAAGTGTTGATGTATGATAGTTATTTCATTCTTTTTCGTTTTATTTGAATATTCAAAAAATCTGTGTAAAAAATAATTATACTTTCCATTAATCACTCTATAGCAATGCTTTTAGTGTGAAAGTTTTAGGTTTTTTCGTCTTTCTAGTACTTTTTTCGCTTGTTGAAAAATATATGGTACTTATGCTTATGATGGCACAGACAGAGTGTTCCTATGATAGCATAGGGAGCTATCATAGAAAAAAGAATCAAGATCAAGAGACGATTCCTCCAAAGCCTGGTACTTCGCAAGAAATATTAGAGGTATCCGAAAATAATGAAAATGGTTTCAAGTGAAGAATCAAGATCATTGAAAATCATACAAGAACTCTCACCATTGCCAACTACCGTTGCAGAGTCAACAGTGAACAGAGGAAGAAAACGAGGAAAAGTTGGAATCCTCAATACAACCTCTGATATAAAAAAAAGAAGTTGGAAGAAGAAGAGAAGACAAAGAAAGAGAGAGAAGCTAGCTAGAAAGATCAAAAGACAGATTAAGTTCGTAGAAGAAAATGAGGAAAATGAAGAAAGACATTATGACGATGATTCAGATACCGCTTGTCTTTATTGTTATCAGCTGTTGACCATGTCTCGACCAAGGAAGAATTGGTTGCGTTGCCAGAAATGCTCCAGCTGGTGCCATGCCAAGTGTGCTAGTGCAAATCATATTGGTATGTAGATTATGCGTATAAAAATTATATTTTTATTTTGACGATGCCAAAGAATGTAGATTTAGTTTCTTTACATTTATATTTTCATTTTCATGGAAAAGGACTGCTATTTTCTTCAATAAAACATTTCAATAAATAATATCATTTTATTTTAAGTTATATGCCATCAAGGGACATACGTGATCTTATGATGGCACCCGTGGCCAAATTTTAAAAAGTGCTATAAACCAAATTTTTAAGAATTTATATTGAAATTACATACAAGAATGCATACTACATACGAGTATCAGTAAATCTGTACTTTCGATGACATAGAAAAATATTCCTTTAATGAAATATGTTAATAATTCGTTAAGGGTGCCAACATGGGCACACTTCCCCTACTAATCCAAAATAAATTCATCATGATTTGAAAAGACCTGTGCTGAAACTGAAACTCAACGAAACATAAACTCTCCAGAAAAGGTTTCGTATTTCACAACATTTCCAATTCTCTCTCCATATTCCGGGTATGAGGTGCACATCGACTGCAAAGCCGGGTAAGGCCGACCATATGCCCAGGTGAAACTCGGAGTGTCGGGGAGTTGGCCCTTCTGGTTGTTTGCTCTAATGATTTTCCCTTTTCTGATACAGATTATAGAGGTAAACGTTCTCATGCATTAACTGGAACGTATTCTCTGAGTGAAATGGGCTTAAATACTTGGCCGATCGATATATTGGTTGTTGTTGTTATATCATCACTGCAGCTGAATAATATATTAGCGTTTTTGCTTCCTTTGAATTGGGGACAATTGTTAATAAAGCCGATCTGATATTAAACAAATCGCTAATTTCTTTGAAAATGAATAGAGGAATGGTGTACAAAATGACATACATTTCGAAAAACTTTGAAAATTTCAATGAAAAAATCGTTTTTTTCTAGAAATTGTCGAACAAAAACGTAGCCCATATTTTCAGCTATAATATAAACAAGACATTTTCGACATAAAACAAAATAGTGTTATCTATATGATGATAACGAAAACGGAGAGGATACATTCATTTTCTCCCACCAGGAGGGTGAAATGACACATTACACATTTTCATCTATACCAGCTTCCAAGTCATGTGCTATCTACCCATGTAAACAGAATTCTAGCCGAACATCATTCTATTTGGATAATTTGTATAGTTCTGAACAATATATGCACGAAGAATTTTCGTCCCTCTCGTCCGAAGATAAGAGTTCTTTTTCTTCATCTGACTGACAATTTTGTGAAAATCTTTTTTGTTACTTCTCTACCAAATTATTCATGTTTCATTCATTTTCTTCGTGAGCCCCTTCAAAATTTGGAGTTGAGTGACATATGGTATGTCAATTTGCCCTCTCAGGCCCATGTAATTTTACCCCACTATGTCACTCGCGAAGCAAAACGCAATTAAAACAAAACGATAACTTATGTATATGATCTGAAGAGTAAACTTTCAGAACCATCAGTAACACAAACAATTATTGAAATTTCAGTTCACCTCCTCAAAATACTCGGAAGTTATAGCAGATTTCATTGCATTTTCGAAATCTAAAAGATATGTGGTGTATATCATGCAATGGACCAATCAACACTATATGTTAATTACAAGACACTTTTTGCAATATTATATTCGTTTTTGATCGCAATTGCACGTCGATTTGAGGAAAAACAATCGCTATGTCATTTTACCCTACTGTGTCATTCTGTACACCCTTCCCCTACCTTAGTAGGGCACGATTAATGAGCAACATGGTGAAATCTGTGAATTAAATCATATGGCGTATAAACAATAAGATCTGACAATATTACCATTTTATAAAATCAACTATTGTTTACAAAAAATCCTCAGAAAAAATGTTGCGATATCTTTATCTTGCTGACTAGGCATATACCCGTCTTATCCAGCACTGCGCAGCATAAAACTCTTTGATTAGACTTAACCGAAAGCACTATTAACAAACAATACTGTAACATATGTGATCTTGATTGTACGGCGGAAATCTTACAAGATATATTTTTCAATAATTGCCATGAAACGAAATGCAGTCTGCAAAGCTTGTATAACACTAGCTTGTACCCGCGACTTCGTCCGCATAAGTTTTTTTGTTTTCTCCCGGCTGTAAGTCCCCCTGCAACAATGTCCCACTATCGTGTTCCAGTTCACATCAAAATTTGTTCAAAAGCAACCTAAGCTACATAATGGATAGCTCCGAATGTTTCCTTAGTAAATATAAAAAGTAAATAATGGAAATCGGTTTAAAATACTACTAACTACCTACCTGCCAACCCCCGATGTTAGTCAGTGTGACATCCGCAACATCGGACAGATTTTTAATGTTGTAGATAGGTAGCTGTGTATAGGTTTCTGTGGGAATGAGATATTTTCCCGAAGTAAAAAGTATTCTGAATTTTGGTACCTTCCTACCCTATAAGTTAAGTAGTGTGATGGAATGTCGCTAAGTCTCGATCCAATTAAAACTGTTAAATAAAGACAGTTGCATCAAAATTTTATCATAAATTCCCTAAATTATGGCGCCTACCGACCCTCTAAGTTGAAAAAGTGATCAAATACTAACTTGAAGTCTTAGTAACACTCAGTTGAAAAAAACATCAAAATCATTTCAGTAGCTATGGCGTCATGCGCTTCTTGACACGTTCACGATAGATTTCCGCGGGAATGAGGTATTTTCCCGCCGTACAAAGTGGCCTGTGTGCGTACCTAGGATCCTATCTTTATACTAACCAAGTCTTATAAAAATCCGTTCAGACGTTAAGGCGTGAATGAGGTAAACTTTTAAAACAAACGATTAAAAATCACTGACTTAATTAGCTTTCTGCCTACTGCCTACGCCTTAAGTACGATAGCATGACTATTAATAGCCCATATCCTCTTCTAGGTTACTATCTATCACCTAACTAAATTTCATCAAAATCCGTTCAGCCGTTAGGCATGATAGAGCAAAACTCCCAGCAAAAACCATAAAAAAATCACTAACTCAATTCAGTTTTCTGCCTACTTCCTACCCCCTAAGTACGATGACGTGATCTTTTTGATCTTATATCCGTTTTTAGGTAACCATCTATTACCTTACTAATTTCATCAAAATCTGTTCAGCCGTTTAGAGGTGAAAGAGCAAAAGTCTCAACAAAAACGACTAAAAATCACTAACTCAATTTAGTTATCTGCCTACTGTCTACCCCCTAAGAACGATGGCGTGATTATTTATAGCCTATGACCATTTCTTGGTTATCATCTATCACCATACCAAATTTCATCAAAATCAGTTCAGCCGTTTAGGCGTGAAAGAGTAACAGACAGACAGACAGAGTAACTTTCGCATTTATAATATTAGTATGGATTTTGAACATTCGATACAGTGTAGCCATTTGTTACCAGGTATTCTATTTTAGGAATCCTAAGATCATGGAAAAGAATACGGTCGTTGAAAGATTTTGAGTAAAAAACTGGAGAACTGAGACAATTGTTCTGATACGCAATTCATAGGTAAACGTCTTCATTGACTGGAACGTAATTTCTGAGTGAAATAAGCTTTAATGCTCATTCGGTATAAATGTTCTCGTTATAAAATGAATGCAACCGAATAATATATCGCCTTTTTGCTCGAAATGTGGACAATTCGTTAATAGAGGTCTGTACGAATAATTAAACGCATCAATTATTTCTATTGGAAATGAAAAATTCTTTGAAATTGTCATCCAGGAATAATCATCTCGGTGCACAAGTCTCATTCATCATCTGATATTGTGTGCTTGTTCACGAAGGACCCAATATGCTATTTCATGCAGTCACTGGAGAAGGTTTGAAACATGTTAGAGACCAATTTATATCAACATATTCGATGTTGATTACGAATATAGCATATTTGCTCATTTCTGGGTTAATGATGACCTAAAAGTAGATTGGTTGCTGAAAGGACTATCACATCTCAATACCACAAGAAGTGAACGACGAAAATAACTGAAGGCATACGAGAAGCATTTTATGTCTAGAAAAACATTTCCTGAATCGTCAAACCCAAGTTGAAAATATTCTCATAACGGATTCTCTTAGCGAAATGGGCTTAAATCCTTGGCCGATCGTTATATCATGAAGGCAACTGAATTATATATTGCCTTTTTACTTCAGTGGAATTGAGGACAATTCGTTAATAGAGAAGGTCTGCACGAAAAATTAAACGAATCGATAATTTTTATTTGAAATGAAATATTCAATGCAACGATTATCTAGGAAAGACCGTCTCTAAGCACAAGTCTCATTTCTTATTCGATATTGTCTGCTTGTTACCATTAGACGAAATATGCTATTTCATGCAGTCACAGGATAAGGGATGAATCATGATAGACGCGAATTTATGTCAACATATTCGGTACTGGTCATGGTTTCGAAGTCACTATCACTCTCAATGTGGTGGTGCTAACTTGTACAAATGAAAATCTCCTTTTTCAATATCGTCTAAATCTGGGGCCTATTGCACCAAACACTTTGCAACTTTTCACTTTGCACTTTTCACTTTCCAAATGACTTAAGTTCAACTAAACGCATTCATAAATGAAAAATACATTGTGAAAAGTCAAGTACATAGTGAAAATTACTCCGCAGACATTAAATATTGGGAGAAATGTTGTGCAACATAGCTAATTTTCACTTTTGAAATTTGTCAGAATGCAAAGTGCGAAGTGAAAAGTTGCAAAGTATTTTGGTGCAATGGGCCCCTGGACTACTCCAGCTTTAACTTAGTCAGTCCGCTAAAGCTTCTTGAACATTTAAAGTTTCATTCCTTGAACTAATTTATATACACTTCGTTTCTTTGCATACAAACTGAATTTCTAAAACTATTTTCCGTTTTTGTTTCCAACGGATTCGAAACAATACGTTTATATAGTTGTCTGAACGAAAAATTAAACGAAACGAAGATTTTGTTGGAAATAAAAAATTCATTTCAATTGATCAGCCAGAAATAACCATCTCTATACTCATTTTTTTTTATACATATTGCCCGCACATAATTGATTTAGTCAATTCAATTTATCAGAAGTCATTTTAGTTGGCCATCTCATAATTTAGATTTGCTCTTTACCTTAGACCTCGCATTGATCGGGGGAGGTATATTTCATTTGTGTTCATTTAGTATTGCCAATATTTGAACATTGGATCATCATTTGAATTTATATCGTTTGAAATATATTTCCGAACAGCTCGGTGTATGTATATCTGAATTGACTGCGTTTATTTAGTCCTCGATAGATACTGTTTATCTGAATTCTCCTTTTTTCTTTAGTCATCGGTAGTTATCCAGCTAACTTTTAGTCTGTTCATCAACTCTCGTTCAGAAATGTTTTCAAGGATGAATCATTTTCTATTTTGCCCAGTATAAACACTGGTTAGAAACTTTTGAGTATAATACATTCACAATTCTGAATTACAAAATCTGAACACCCGATTTTGATCAGTGCACGAGTTTCATTCTTCTTCTTCATTTTTATAGACCTTAAGATATGTTCATTATGAAGGTCTCCTCAGTGGGTTGCGTGTTATTGGGAGATTGAGCTCCAGCTATCCTTCCACCGTTTTGGCGGTCTCCCTAATGGCCTTCTGCTTGCTGGTTTCCCGTACTTAGCGATGTATGCTAATCTGTCATGGTCCATTCTTTCTACGTGGTCTCGCCAATATCTTCTCCTCTTCCTGCCCATCTCGCTATATCTTCCACTTTACATCAGAGAGATCTTATATCGGTGTTTCTAACTCTGTCTCTTAGTGTTTTTCCTGCTATACTTCTGAGAGTTTTCATCTCTGCTGTTCTTAGGATACTCTTTGTTTTATTAGTATCAGCTCGAGTCTCGATACCATAGGTTAGGATAGGTCTAACACAGGATTTGTATATCCGCACCTTTCCATCGACATTCATATGCTTGTTTGCCCACACAACATCCCTCAGACAGCCAGATATTACCGAGGCCTTATTGACCTGTGATTTTATGTCCTCTATCGGATTATGATTACTGGATATGTCCACTCCCAGGTAGCATAACTTCATCACTTGTTCCACTATCTTGTCATCTATAACTATTTTACATCGTGTTGGTTCCTTCGAAAATGTCATGCACTTTGTTTTTTCAATAGATATGGACATGTTGAACTTTCTGCCGATCCGATAGAACTTTTGTACCTGTCTCTGTAAGTCGTCCTCTGTTTCTGCCAGAATAACTGCGTCATCCGCAAAGCATACCATGCCGATTGGTTTGCCACTCAACTTGTATCCCATCTTCATAGATATTACTTCACGTATGATCTCATCCATGACAAGATTGACAAGTCGTCGATCTGTTTTTCCTAAATCCCTGTTGCTCATCTCTATTCTCTATGGCATCCTGCAAAGCAGGCTAGTTCCTCTGTAATTCTCCGGGTTGGTTTTTTGTCCCTTTTTAAAGATCGGTATCGTGACGCTTTTTTTCCATTCTGTTGGTATGATAGATGTAGCTATTATCTTGAAAAGTTCGGTTAGCTTTTTCGCTAGTTTTCGACCGCCATATTTCAAAAGCTCGTTAGGTATCTCATCAACTCCTGGTGACTTTCGGTTTTTCAGCTTTCTCATCTTCATTTCAACGTTCTCCTGAGCAATCGTGACTTCATCTATCGCCTCCACCTCCAGTGCATCCCCCTGAGATTCCTGGTCATCGCTGCCGTATAGTTTTCTGAAATATGTTTCCCACTCATGTAAATGAACGCTTTTGGTCTGGATGTACTCGTTCACGGGTTTTCTTCTGTTCTTGAGCATCTTCCAAACTTTTCTTTGTGCCCCATAAATATCACGTTCCATATCTGCGGTGAACCTCTCCCAGTGTCCTCTTTTTATTTTCCTGATCTCCATATTGACTCTATTCCTTGTTTCATTCATTATTTGATATTGTCTGCTTATTACCATAAGACCCATTATGCTATTTCATGCAGTCACAGGAGAAGGTATGAATCATGTTAGAGGATATTTCGTGTCAACATTTTCGATGTTGATAATGAATATAACATATATCCTAGTTTCGGGATGAATCGTGGCCATAAATAGATTGGTTTGGCTGAAGGGACCATCATATCTTATTTCCACAATAAGTGGGTAAAAAAAATCAATCACTAATGTCATACCAGTAGCAATTCATGTCTAGAAAAACATTTTCTGAATTCTCAAACCAAATCTGAAAATATTTTCATAGTGGATTTCTTGACTGAAATGGGCTAAATGCTTTGCCGATCGATATATTGATTCTAGTTATATCATGAATGCAACAGAACAATATATTTCAGTTTTTGCTTCCATAGACTTGAGGACAATTGGTTAATATAGCAGGTCTACACGAAAAGTTAAACGAATCGATAATTTTTATTGAAAATGAAATATTCATTTCAATTGATTATCCAGGAGTAACCATCTCGGTGCATAAGTGTCATTCATTATTCGATATTGTCTGCTTGTTATTATAGGATCCAATATGCTATTTCATGTAGTCACAGGAAAAGGTATGAATCATGATAGAGGCCAATTTATGTCAACATATTGGATATAAGCCATGAATATAGTATATTTGCTCGTTCCACAGTAAATAATGACCGCACAAATTGGGTGGTTGCTGAAAGGAGCATCTCATCTCGTTTCCAAGATAAGTCAGCTAAGGGAATCAATAATAACTCAAGGTTTGAAAATGTTAAGGTTCACTCTTAAATTCCATTGAATTTGGGATAAAAATAAATGGCATGTGACAACTTATGTCTGCGAAATCAGAAAACGAACATCCGAGTCTTTTCTTCTGTCAGGTTATTAAAAGCTATTAGGTAAGTATTATTCGCAATGTAAATTCATAAAATTGATTAATAGGAACGATATCGGGTGAAATCAAAAGACATTGAGAAATCTCGACTGATCGTCATGTGTACTTCTTCATTGAAAAATAATGACATTTGAATTTCCTGGGCATGGTATCAATCTCTTGTCTTCAATTATTGGGATTTACATATCATGAGTAAGTTGAACTTATAAATGAAAACCAGTATTAAGATAAATGATATAGCATATCAGATTGTACATCGAATGAGCAAGACTATGTTTCTCCTGAATCTTGAAGTTGAAGAAGTTTAAACATATGCGTTTCATAATTCCTGAAAAAAAGGTTTCCATTATCGAATTTATTTCATTGATATCATATGTTTTGTCTTAACCTTGAATCTGAATCCCTTTTTTCTTCAATTATAAGATCAGAAAGTACAATTTTCTGAGTGTTTTCATAGAATAGATCTATGATAAGCGCAGAAAAACTTTTCAGCCAATTCTTTTGAATTGTGTTGAGGATCAAGTATGCATTCCTTCTGCCTCCGCGCAATTTAATCCGCAGAGTTAAATGTTGCTGGATTGAATAGCCAACCGCAATCTTCAAATCCACTGGCATTTCTTGCCATAACCGAGCAAGAAACTCTGCCGCAAATCTCATAAAACATTTTCTTCCTGCAGGAAGTGCGAAAGAATTGTTATTCTCTGTTTAAACTGGGACAATAAATTCTACAGGCGTCGAGAAAATTGGCCTGCGGAAGAGTTATAAAAACCAGAGGGCTGTTCGCGGAAGACCTGGGCTCATTTGCGTGAAGGGGTGTCAGCTCTTAGCTGCGGCTTCAACAACAATGGAACAATGTTATGTATTATTTGGGCACGTCTTCAAGGAGGTGGAGATGAATTAATCTACTCCAGAGATCACCAGATAAAACCCCAAGATCCCTCTGGTTGATACAGACCTCAGAAGAGTTAATTTCCATTAGCTGGAATTCGATACCAACGTTTCCTAGCTCTCCAAAAAGGAAAACATTATATGGTACGTTCACAAAAGTTTGAGCGCTTGGTGGGCTTTTGTTTATTTATCTGAAGTTGGCAGTATTGACAGTCAGAACATAAAATAAAGTCAACGTTGCCGAATGTATACCCGGCCTCGTCCGACGAACTTTCGAGATATCAAAGAACTCTATGCAATATTGACAAAATTGCGTATCAATCTGACAAGAAAATCAACAACATAACTCAAAATTTCAATAAACACTGTGGAATATGCCAAATTGTCGTGACCAACCGACGGCCCCAACTTTCGTACACGACTATACCTACATAACAAGAATTGCAGGCCCCAAAACCTTTGGATAGTATAGCCATTTATTACTATTATTAGGTATTATTATTGGAATCCTAAGAAGATGGGAAATAATGCGATCGTTAAAAAATTGAGTACTTAATTGAACATGTTTGATAATTTTTCTGATACAAATTGAAAAGTAAACGTTCTTATGATTTCACTTAAATGCTTGGCGAATCGATAAATCGATTATAGTTATATCATGACTTCAGCTAAATAATATAAAATTGACCTGTGGAAGAGTTATAAAAATGAGAGGTCTGCTCGCTGAAGACCTAGACTCTGGGCTCATTTGTATGAAGGGTTGTCACTTCTTAGCTCCAGCTCCAACAAAAATAGAACAATATTATGTATTATTTGCAGACGTCTTCAAGGTGTTGGAGATTAATTATTCTACTCCGGAGATCAACAGATGACACCCCAGAATCGCTGTAGTTCTCACAGACCTCAGAAGAGTTAATTCCCATTCGCTGAATTTTTACCCTAGCTTCTCCTTGCACTCCAATAGAAAACAATTACACTGAAGTAATAAAGCCTATTTAATACTTTGACTTTCTGATGATACAGTAAATCCATTTTATCCACTCCTACTTACTAATTTCTATGTGTAATAGTAGCTATAAAACAACCGTAGACATGTCTATGAACCGAAAAGCGAGTGTTATAATAACACCCGCCCATAACACCCGCTCATAAAAATACCTAGGAAAAATGAAATTGCTTACAAAAAAAATGAATAAAAAGTAGGATCGATCCGGAAATCTATTTCAGCCATCAAGATAACGTTCTAGCGATTCATTCCAGATTTATTTTTGGAAAACGTAAATTTTTGAAGTTGCGAAAGTACTTGATTTGATTAGTTAAAACTCTGATTTGATTCCCGACCAGAGAGTACGGAGGTTTGACGGTTGGACGAAATGTTGTCAACGCTTTTGACAACTGTTCAAATTTTTTAAATGCAGATTAATTCGAATTTTACTGAAGAAGTCGTGGATAAAGTATAGTATTCAATTCGCGGTAATGCTCAAAACACACTTGATGAATTACACCACTCGCCTGACGGCTCGTGGTGCAAAATTCATCTGCGTGTGTTTTGACCTGCATTACCGCTCATCGAATAATATACTATTTTTCCAGGCTTTCAAGCTTTTGGAGTTAATCCCCATTCGCTTGATCTTGATTTCAGGATTTCCGTGCTCTCCAATGGAAAACAATTACATTAGGTACAGAAGTTACAGGCCACAGAACCAAAAACAAATTTCGAACTTTCGATACAATATATCCATTAGGTACCAGGTTATCTACTTGTAGGAATACTTAGATCATTGGAAATAATTCGATCGTTGAAAAAGTTGAGTACTCAATTGAACATGACTTTTCGCGGAACACCTTGGCCCTGGGCACATTTGTATGAAGGGTTGTCAGTTTTCAGCTCCAGCTCCAACAATAATGGAACAGTATTATGTATTTTTTGAAGACGTCTTCAACGTGTGGAGATTAATTATGTACTCCAGAGATCACCAGATGAAACCCCAAGATCGCTCTAGCTCAGAAGAATTAATTCTCATTCGCCGGATTTCGTCCAAGCGTTTCCTTACTCTCCTCCTACTCGGGAAAAATCACAATAGGCTTGAATGCTTGCCGGATCGATATATCGGTTGTAGTATACAGGGTGCGACAGAGAAGATGGACAGTTTTTAAAAAGTCATAAAACAGTTGATTTTTACTCAAAAACAAATGTATTAATGCAATAAGGTTCACAAGGAAATAGCATTTGAGACAGTCAAGTGTGGAAAATAACCTCAGGCATGTGGTGGCCAAAATCGTAGATGCAGTGCCGGAGGCGTTCTTGGAAGTTAGCATAGACTCTCTCCAACATTGCTCCCTCAACTTTGGCGACCTCCACGTGAATTGCGTCCTTCAATTCGTCCAGAGTTCTGGGCTTGTGACCGTATACCCTAGCTTTGAGGTGTCTCCACAAGAAAAAATCGCATATGGATAAATCTGGGACCGATGAGGCCAATGAACATCGCCAAATCTGGAAATGAGGCGACCAGGAAGATATGACGAATAACGTCCATTGTTGCTCTGGCTGTGTGAGCGGTCGCCCCATCCTGCTGGAACCACACACGTCGGGTTGGAACAGGAAGCCGTCCTTATTCTGGGCTGTGCAGCGGTCTTTCGTGAAATTGTTGCGGATTTTCACTATGCGAACTTCCAAGAACGCCTCCAGCACTGCATCAACGATTTCGGTCACCACATGCCTGAGGTTATTTTCCACACTTGACTGTCTCAAATGCTTTTTCCTTGTGAAGCTTATCGCATCAATGAATTTGTTTTTGAGTAAAAATCAACTGTTTTATGTTTTTGAAAACCGTCCGTCCTGTCTGCCGCACCTTGTATCATCTATAAGATTGAATGATATGAAATTGAAGAGTTATAAAATCCAGAGTGCTGTTTGCGGAAGACCTGGCTCATTGGCGTGAAGGGGTGTCAGCTCTTAGCTGCAACTCCAACAACAATGGAACAATGTTATGTATTATTTAGATACGTCTTCGAGGAGGTGGAGATGAATTAATTCATTCCAGAGATCACCAGACGAAACCCCAGGATCGCTGTGGTTCATAGAGAGTTAATTCCCATTCGCTGGATCTCGATCCCAGCGTTTCCTTGCTCTCCAATCGGGAACAATTACATTAGAGTAATTAAGCTCTTGTTGATACGTGGATTTGATCTTGAGGAATTCCGAGGTGGCAAAGAGATTATTCATGCATGTGAATTATGCAGGAGGTTGAAGGAACGCGTTGCAGCAAGTCCCGTCTTAATGAACAATGGAGATTGCCCTCTAATGGATAGGGGATTATGGGTTTTAGAGGTTTTTCATGATACGGAGTGTTTGCGTCTATTCGACAGAAGCTGCCAGATGTTATTACGGAAGTTTAGTTTATGGTTAGGGCGAAATACTGCTGTTCAAATCGAAGGAAGATGATTTACAGTTATTATGGTTACGTAGATAATTTCTTGCACATCTGCTGAGTAGAAAAATCATGATTTCATGAGCCAAAACTAGTTTGATGAATCCTTCTAATTCATCACTAGTACCTATTCGTATGTAGTGGCCAAGAGGACTGGGGAAATAAAATTCCTTAATGAGATGCCGACGTTTCGACCTTCATTTCTGGTCTTTTTCAAGGGTGGAAACAGAAACGACAGTGTGAACATTGAGCGTATCATAGTACCGTAAAATGTTTCACAATATAAACAAAATATATACAAAGCAGAACATAAACCACAATAGACAATCATAATATATAAAATAGGGGGTGATATACTTAGAACACATACCTATTCATATGGAATACCCCTTATAATATCCCGAAGTAGACATAAAACTGTGTCGTCAATTTTTTAAATAAACTCGATATATACATTTGGGCTATCTTTAATCGTTCGTTTTACTCAAACGAATACATTTTACCTAAATGTCTGTATTTTCGAATGTCTCAAACGATAATGTTCGACTACCAGATGACGAATATGAAGTCAAATTTAATTTTGTGCGTGTACCGTCTGGTCGTCTGGCATGCCGAGAGTACGAAGGACTTCTCCTAGAGACTTGAGAGTTTTAGGGTGAGTTCGGTTTCCAACTGCCGAAAAAAAAATGAAGAAGAAAAAAGCAGAAGGACACAATAATATAATTATATTCATCGAATAGTTCTGCTTTTACGCATTCATCTTATAAAGGACCCCGCACATTTAGTATGGGAATTGGCTCCCGGTGGATTTGGCTGAAAATTTGATATGATGTTCTACTAATCCTTCTGATCAAATGTCTCTACAGTCACGAAGCTGAAAAATGCATGCTTCTAGGAGTTTTAGCGATTTTTTGTATCCATTATGGCTTACGTATTACCGTTTACACAGAAATGTTTGAGAATATTTCGTGATTATTGAAAGCAGATTCTGTCAATTCGGAATATTTTCAAACATTTCTGTGTGAACGGTAATACGTTAGCCATAATAGATACAAAAAATTGCTAAAAACTCCTAGAAGTATGCATTTTCCAGCTTCGTGACTGTAGAGACATTTGATCAGAAGGATTAGTAGAACATCATATCAAATTTTCAGCCAAATCCACCGGGAGCCAATTCCCATAATACGTAAGCCATAATGGATACAAAAAATCGCTAAAAACTCCTAGAAGCATGCATTTTTCAGCTTCGTGACTGTAGAGACATTTGATCAGAAGGATTAGTAAACATCATATCAAATTTTCAGCCAAATCCACCGGGAGCCAATTCTCATACTAAATGTGCGGGGTCCTTTGGACATTTAATGAATACTCCAAAAAATCCATTTAAAATTCATGAATTAAACAAACTGATGCACAAATGTCTTTTCATTTTTTTAACCACATTAACACGCAGGCTATCGACAAAATTATATTTAGATATAAAAGTATTACAATGATCAATACTATATCTCCATCGATTCGAATCACATCAAATTCTTCTAAAAAGAAGAATGACGATAAAATCATTCTTCAATGTCTTCATTCAGGCATTAAAATAAGTTTATGCTTGTTTGTATTTATAGAGAAAAGCATCATTCGAATTCTGATTTCATGTTCTGTTCTATTCGTTCAGTTTTCTTGTCGCACCTAAACCAACTTTTGAAGTAATCAGATCACCAGATTGAAGGAAGGTGTATTCTTTCTAAATCTGTACATAACTTCAAGAAGAAAAAGTCGTAACATAACAGCCCTAAAAAATGGCGTTAAAACACCAATCAGCAATATTTTAACGCAATTTATCCAGGAGATTCCAGTGGTTCGAAGAAGATAATACCTATTCAGGAAAAATCGAAGACCCGAAGTGCTTATCCGACATCCGTAAAACAGTATCTCCTGAAATTCACAAAACAACATCAGATACTTTCAAGACAAAACTTTTTTTCCAATAAATCGAGTCAATCCGACGCAGTTCTCGCACGAACCAACACAATTCGTACGCATAAATCCCTATCTTTCCAGCTTTCCAGGCACGAACGCGAAATCTCGAATGCGAATTTTCCGTTATATTTTTCCAGGCGGCCTTTTCCCGCTGACCGCAAACACAGATATCGTAACGAATTCAATTTGCCGCGGGACCGCTCTGGTGATCGGGATCAGATAAAAGCACAACAACAAAATAATTTTGGCGAATCCAGCACCACCGCCCGCCCTTTTGTTCGAAATGGCATTTTTCAGGCTCATTTAAGATGCACGTTTATTCAATTTTCGTGGAGAGCAAGGTGATTCAATTATTTCCTGTTATCTCGAATTCAATAAATGAAAAAAATGAAAGGTTATGTAATCGATACCACCACATTCGCCATTTTGTGACAACTATGATGGATTCTGAAAATTGGATTGCTCAAAATTCTGGCAGCCGGAACTCATTTTAGAATAGAAATAGTTAATGAATTGTTATCCAGAATGTCCAGATGAAATTACTTATACCTTCCCACAACGTCATATCCTAAATAAATCTATAAAAAGCAAAATGAATGATTGGAAGGAGAGCTCCTATAATAATAAATTTAATTGGCATGGACAAGATGTGAATAAACTTAAGGTTGACGCTCACTTGGACGAGACGAAGCGAAGAGTTGATTTCCGCAGGCACGATTTGCACTGAATCAATCGATTCTCATCTTCGCTTCGCGCCTCCAAAGTGAGCGTGTACCCATTTGATTCAGTGCAAATCGTGCCTGCGGAAAACAACTCTTCGCTTCGTCTCGTCCAAGTGAGCGTAAACCTTTAGTTGTTCCTGCTGTACAATGAAATTATTTTTGGCGAATAAAGTACACCACCCTTTCGTTGGAAATAGCATTTTATGAATCATTTAAGATGCACTGCATATGTTATTCGATTTATTTAGGATTTCGTGGGAGAAAGCAGGGTGATTCAATAATTTTCTGTTATCTCCAACTGTGAAAATAAGAAAAATTATTAATGCGGTCGAACCTCAAACCATAGCATTCACCATTTTGCAATAAATATTTTGCAATAAATATTGCAAAATATTGTCAATAATTTTCATAGTTATAATTATAATCGAGGAATCATATAATTGATTTGATGCGTTTCAATATACACGAGTGTGATTAATATAAACAAAACAAAAGAATACTTCGAAATGAGGAAAATTTTCGAATTTATTCAAAATCAAAAACAGAATAAATTTCTTTCCATTGTCAGACTCACTTTCTTCATGTTTCAAGCATTCATCTTCCTCTCAATAATTGCAATAATTGCAATTGTATCTCAAAGCAACAAAATATTGTTTAGCGAATCCAGCACCATCGCCCTTCTGTTCGTAATGGCTTTTTTAAGACTCATTTAAGATGCACTGCTTCAATTTGCGTGGAAAGCGCAAGGGGATTCAATTATTTTCTTTTATCTCGAATTCTAAAAATTAAAAAAAAATCTATAATGAGCGAATTCGCCATTTTGTAACAAATATTCTGAAGATTTTGAAGATTTCCTCAAAATTTTGGAGGACGGAATTCATTTCGGAATTGGATAGTTTATGAATTGTTATTTTGCATATCTATGTGAAGTTACTAAATTCAAGAGTAATATATACAAGCCAAAATGGATGATTTGAAGAAGAGCGTTCTGAACGAAAGTAACCTATATTATTTTCACTGATACACTGAATTTTATTGGCATGAATCAGATGTTTTTGTGATTATTAAAATTATTTTTGGCGAATCTAGTTCACCGCCCTTTCGATCGAAAAAGCATTTTTAGGATCATTTAACATGCACGACCGTGTCTGTTACGTCGTGAATGTACCCTCTAGCTCTTGGAGGAAATTATCGCGTTTGCTGGCGCCATCTGCGGCCGCGGAATGAACTAGGTCGCTAAACAAACATGACAATAATAATAATTCTTACCAAGTATCTAAGTATATATTCGAAAGAGTTCAAACTTAAGTTCTTGCTAATTTAAAATTCATCTATCATCTTCATCTATTTCAATTCCTGCTCGGCTGATAAAAACTGATTGAGCAATTTCGAGTGAAGTGTGAGACTCGAACAGCTAGGTGATAACCACAAAGCTGGTGCAGAAAAGGTTAATCATCCCTTTTTCCCATCCTCAACAATGTTTTGCTATCAGATTGGGGGTGAATTCACAGAAACTTTATCTTCACCTCTCGAGGTAGGTGCACACACAAATTCATTCAATAAATTGCTTAATCATTTAAAAATTGTCGTCTGGAATTATTTGTAGTCATTCGCAACTATTTAGTTTCTGTTATTCAATTTATTTCGATCAGAATGGAGACAGTAGGGTGATTCAATTATTTCCTGCTATCTCGAACTTCACAAATAGAAAATAAATGAAGAATATGAGGTCAAAACTTTCTTTTCGTCATTTTGCAATGAATATTGCAATTTGATGTCTATGATTTTCACAGCTTACATTCATTTTAATGCGTTTCAATAAACTCAGATGTGATCAATATTAACTGAAAAAATAGAATCTTTCAAGAGAGGGTTCCGAAATTATTACCTTCAATCTTCAAATTCATTTGAAATCAAAACGAGATACCTTTCTTTCCATCGCCACATTCCTTTTATGTTTCAAGCAAGATTCATTCGTAACCTCGCATTCACGATTTCGTAAGTAATATTGCATTATGAATATGATGAATTCAAGATATCAGGTAGATTTAAATTCATTTTTTTCTACTGACCGCAAACACAGATATCGTAACGTATTCAATTTGCGAGGGACCGCTTTGGTGATGCTGATCAGATGAAAGCACAACAACAAAATAAATTTTGACAGTCAAAATTAATTTCGAATTGAAGGTCCATTTTTATTTCTTATGAAGTAGTTGAAGTTATTGATATTACTCCAGGTCAAATTTGACAAAAGTCAACAAAGAGGCAAATAAACTGGTAGAATAAAAGTTGTACGAAAATGAAGCATTATTTTCACAAATACACTGGCATTTCCAGAGAAGCCGATCAACGATTTTCTTGAATTTATATCAATCAGTAATTTTTGCGCAAAAACAGAATAATTGTTTATAATCCAGCACAACCCCCTTCTATCCGAAATGGCATTTTTCAGGCTCATTCAAGATACTATTCTATTATTCAATTCATTTCGATCTGCGTGGAGAAGGCGAGGTGATTCGATTGTTTTGTGTTATCTTGAACTGAAGAAAAATAATTTATGTAGAGTAATAAAGGTACTCGGAACTACCGCATTCGCCATTTTGCAACCAAAAACGATCATTGTAATTTGAGGTATTGATATTGCTCCACGACTTCATATTCAAAGGAAAACTAACGAAGAGGCAGATAGACCAGTACAACATAGTCTCTATGGAATGCTAAAATCATTTTCACGAATGCACTGGAACTTTGATTGAAATCATTCGATTGCGGATCAGATGAATGCATAACAACAAAATAATTTTGGCTAATCCAGCGCCACGGCCCTTTTGTTCGTAATGCCATTTTTCAGGCTCATTTAAGATGCACGGTGTCTGTTATTCAATTTTCGTGGAAAGCGCAAGGGGATTGTATTATATCCTGTTATCTCGATGAGAAATCCATAATGAATGGTTATGTGATCGATACCTGCGCATTCACCAGTTTTTAACAAATATTCTGAAGATTCTAAGAATTAGCTCAAAATTTTGGAATTTAATAGTTTATGAATTGTTATTTTGCATATCTAGGCGAATTCACTAATATTTCTGTATGAAATATTAAAATCTTTTTGATGAATGCACTGGAACTTTGATTGAAATCAATCGATTTTTTTTGAAGGGCTATCGATCAGTAATTTTTGCGCAACTACGGAAAATTTTAGGGAATTCAGCACCACCTCACATTTTAAAGGCTCATTTAAGATGTACAGCATCGTTCTGTTATTCAATATACATATTTCTCGTTATCTCGAACTGTGCAAAAAAAGAAAAATAATTACTGCAAAGTAATGTGCTCCAACTTCTTTCATTCGCCATTTTTCAATTAACATTGCGAAGCCATATATATTCGAAATTTCAGGCGATTCGAAATTTTGACAGACGAAATTCATGTAATTTCAATAATTTTTGAAGAACAACAGTTTAATTTTGGCGAATACAGCACCACCGTATTTTTGTTCTGAAATAGCATTTTTCAGATTCATTTGAGATGAACGGCGTTTCTTTGTCAATTCATTTCGATCTGCTTGGAGAAGGCAAAGGGATTCAATTATTCCCTTTTTTCAATGTAAAAACTGTAAACAAATACATGACTGATGTGAGGATGAATACTCGAGACCAACGCATTCGCCATTTTGTAACCAATATAATGTCCTCTGAATTTTAAGATTTCTCAAAATTGTGACGGCCTATATTCCATCTGGATAATGATAAAGGATAAACGTTTATGAAAAATACCATGCTCCTTTTCTATGAGGTCTTTTTCAAAAACGAACAACGAAGAGGCAAATGACAGATTGGAAGAAGAGCTTTCTGCGCGAGTTGAACCTATACATTATTTCCACCGATGCACTGAAATTTTATTGGAAAAAATCGGATATTTCAATCAATGTCACTCAATGATTTTTGCAGAAGAATAAATAATTCAGGGAGTTCAGCATCACCTCTTTTTTATTTCGAAATTGTATTTTTCGCCTTATTCAAGATGCATGGCATTTATTATTCAATTTATTTCAGTCTGGGCCTCTGATATTTCGATCTGTGAAATGGAAATCAAATGATTAATGCAAAGTTATATACTCTAAACCTTCAATTCGCCATTTTGTGTTCTATATTGAATGTATAGTGAATTGAAAATTTTAGATGACGATTGCGGTTTTCCATTCGAGAAAGCTTAATGAATAACGGAGCATTTTACAATTTGAATAGGATCCGTATTAACAGAGGACTATGAATACTACAAGAATGGAGAGAAAAATGATCCAACTTAAAAAAGAAATACATACTCTTCTTCTCATCTATTGTCAACATTTTTGGCAAATCCAGCAATACCAATTTTCCGTACGTTCGTTTTGATTGTCACTTATACAATAAACTCTCATTGAAATTCGTCAAATATTTCTTTAAATATCGATCAGTCTTTTTTGCACAAGAGCCAAATAATTCAGGCGATTCCAGCACTACAATTCTCGTTACGCTATAGAACTTCTCAGGCCTATTTGAGATGCACGGCGTCTGTTATTTAATTTATGTCGATCTGAGCGAGGACAGAGTTGTGATTTATTTTTTTTTCAACAGTAATTTCCAAACTTCACAAATGAGAAGGAAATAATTCATAAAAGTAATAATATACTCGAAACCATAGCATTCGCCATTTTGCAATTAATATTGGAGTATAATAAATTTGAAATCTCAGTTGATTGGCCTTTTTATGCTTCGAAGTTGCATGAAAAGCACAATTGCAATAGAATAGTCTGATCAATACTAGCAGTAAAAGTTCTATTAATCAGGCAACTTCATCAAATTTCATTCTCCAATTCATTCGATATAAACAGAAAATGCTTACGAAACTCTTCAACGAATCGAAAACCGTTTTGCTCTTGTTTCACTTGTAGATTTTTCACGCTTACTTCTACATCGAAGTATTATATGATTATATTTTTCTTAAACCAACTGATTATTCAAAATAATTTACATTTTCTTGTAGCACAAGCATGCAAAACTGCAAACTTTCGAACACAATAATTATGAAAAATAGAATCAATAATTCCTGAAAGAAAACATAAAAAATTTTTTTTTTATTTAAATCATTCAAGTTTTACAGTTTTAGATACTGCAAAATACGGAGAAAGAGTTGTTTGGATGATAGACATTTTTGTCGCAAATATGCCAAACCACTTTATTATCTGTTATTCAAACTTGCAAAATTTATAACTCTCCTATTATCTAAATTTTTCCTTTCAATGAATTTCATAGGTTTTACATCGAATGAAGGTTGCATGAAATCAAACCATAGAGAATTATTAGTCACAGAAGTATTGAATTTTCAGCATCTTCAAATTTCCAACGAAAGAATCGTTATATCATATTCAGAAGTGATGAGACAATAAGAGCAAGAAATAAAATCATTTTCTCATCAACTTCAAAAGTATATTGCTTTCAGTTACGGAGCAAGTGAAAACTGAATGCATTAAAATTATTATTAGAATCTTTAATCTTTTCGCACTTATCAATACAATTATAGTTTTTTGTAACTTTAATGCAAAATGTGAACATTAAATATGCTTGATCTTTCAGCCGTATCGTCTTATTATTACTTCTCACGTTTTCGAGCTGTCCCAGTAGCAGAAAAAAACTGCAAAATTAATCTTATTCTTTTTTGCTTCCATGCTGTTCTTAAAACGTTTGAGTTGTGAACTGATACCAATCGCACAAACTCGTTCTACAATTTTAATTGAAGAATTTTATACGGAAATGTTGAGTTAAACAGAAAACTCATCCTGTTACATTTTTAATTAAATGATCGTGGCATTAAAAGGACAACGAGTGATGTGCAATCGTAAACAATTTTTTTGAGTTATGACTCCACAAACTTTTCCATATATCGAACAATATGGCATCTTTTCTATTCGCGAATTATATAAGAACACAGAGACGAAAGCTCAAGCAAAAATTCAACCGTATTTTTGAGCTCTCGTTTTCCTTAAACGAGTGCTATATCGTGTTGCCAAAATTCATTCGGAATATTGAAAAAAAAAATCTTTAAATTTCCATACAGGAAATTCGATCAAGTGAAATTTTTCATGTGAACGGAAACTGTTATCCTGAATATTCAAGCAAAATTTTTCGGCCATAATAAGGAAATTTAATTGGATATTGAAGAAAAGAATCTCTTTATATCCATAACAGGATAACCGATGCAAGTGAAATTTATCTCGTGAATTAAGACTGATATAGTGGATGTTCATGTACAATTTCAAGAGGATCGTATCATCAAAACAAAGAATTTATTTTTTGTAATTATTATTTTATATATTCTATTTTTTGAATAATTACCAGAATATAAATCCGATCGTGCTGACATTCTGCTTTATATGTTTGGTATCAATCTAAAAACCTATATAAATCTCGACGTAATAGTCTTATTACTCCACCGAAGAATCAGCGCTCAAAAGCTCCTACTCAGGGCTTTTCTTAATTTTTTTGTAGTGATTGGATTTGCTCAACAAGTTAATAGAAAAAACGTTTCTGAAGCCTCATTTCATTAAAATGATTTTTTTAATTGATTTACCTACGTATATTGCACCTATATTTCGAAAAAAAGAAACATAAACAAAAAACTAGTTCAACCTATCTGTAGGAAATTAAGACAGTTCTTATTGTTAAGTAATATTATAGTTATTGATATTGAATTGAAAATACTTTAGTAATGTGAAAAATCAATGTGTTTCAGGAGACTTAAGAAAATTTTAAACAGAGTAACCACAGTTCATTACTTTTTTGTATTTGTAACAAATCCAAACGTGAGACTATGAGAAAATCTCAAAACAAATTTTCTCGTAACATCCTTTTGTCGATAAATACATGACGAGGCATAATAACCGAAGTCGTTACAGAAATGTGCTCTTTTCTCAGTGAAATTTCCTCGCAAATCGGCTGAAATTATGTATTCATTCAGACTTATTATTCCAAGACCTGCTTTCCGAAGGATTGTTATCTTCTGCTAATTTTCCTACGCGCTTTCTTCGTGTTCATTATAGGATGGAGAATCGGAGAAATCCAGGAAAAGATGGGGAATCGAGGAGGAGACACTTCTATTCAGATTTACTTCCGTACGCCGTTTGCGGAAACAGTAAGATTTCTTATTCAGGATTTTCGGTTGATCTTTTCGATTCCGAGTCTAAATAGGAATAGAAAGTGGATGGTTGGGAAGACGTTCATGTGATTTTTTTTTAAATATGAGTATCAATTTGTATCTCACAAAACGTTGACTTTATTTTGAAGGGTTGTTTCGAATTAGTTCTTAAACCTGTGACTCTACCACTGAATATAATTTGAATATCCTTCACAAATAAATTCTTTTTAAATCGAGATATAAAAGTAGGGTAAAACCCGGATAGATGCCTCAGTTGGATAAATGCCCCATTTTCAAAATACCTAACTTCCGAAACACGTAGCAAAAAAATTAATTTTATAAGTAGCTGCTACAGTCACCCTGGACCTTAGTTTTTGTAGGGTTATTGTAAAATGAAGCCCGTTTTCGCTAGTATGTGCGATCATTCAGCAGCGAACTTCACAAACATGCCAAACTTTTAGAGGTAGGTATTTGCCGCTGTATAACTTTTGAAGTGGTAATAAATTCATTAGTTTTTTTTAAAACGCCAATACAGTGTTTCATTGAATGTACATCTGAGTACAAATAGTTTTTGTTTTCTTCTAATTGATTAAAAAAAATCATGGGCATCTATCCCTATCGAAAAGGATAGTGCCTTGATTTTTTGAGGTATAGGCGCCCCTTAGGACATCTAAGCTAAAACCATATCTTCTTAGCGATTTTTGATTCCTTGTGTTATTTTGATTTAACTTGATTCCTGATCATTTTTGTTGAGATTTATTATTAATTAATTTATCATGAATGTGTCTAATAATGTTTTAGGTTAATATGAAGAATGCAAATTTTCGTTTAATATATGCTTTTGAAATACAATTAAAATGCACAAATGTTGTTAATTCGATCCATGTTACGTACATAAAGTTGCTGATTTAAGCATAGAAAATCTCATTGTATTTAGTTCGGTTTTTGGTTCACACAGTATGAAGGGCATCTATTCCTCCAGTATTTCATGGTGGGGCAACTATCCATACTTGTAGGCAACTATCCCCAAAAAAAGGGTTCTACAAAAATCGAATTATTGTGCAATTTGGGATTTATATGTGAAAAAAGTCTCAGTATTCCAAATCAAATAATGGGGCTTCCTACACTCATAGAAATTACACATATAATATCAATATTTTCAAAAAATATGAGGCAAATTCAAAAAGTGGGGCATCTATCCGGGTTTTCCCCTATTATTTCAATTCTGTGGTGTTTGTCTTATTCATACTTTAACTTGTCAAGCTAAAAAGTGATTGAATATTTCAGCTACGCCAGTTTACACGGTCATATTTCATTACAATATGTTGCCACTCGGAAGTCTATGTTCACAGACCTATCTATTTATTCCGTCTTTTTCATTTATGTTGAGTAGTTAAGTCATGAAAAATTGCTTTATATAAACTAGAGAACCTGTTTTATATCAAGTTATACATTTTGGAATTACCTGAACTGCCTGCATAGAAATGTCTAGTGAAACTTAAGTGATCAGATCTCAATATATCAATTGTCTTTAAAAGAGCTGCTTCATGAAATATGAAATCAGATTATGCCAATGATTACATATTATATTCAGGTTTGGAAGGTCGAGTATTTAAATAATATTAAAAATTTCATATTGAATGTTTACTTATATCAGTTTAAGGGCGAAAGGATAAAATGCAAGATTAATAAATGACCAGAAATATATTAAAGTAAACAGTATTTTGTATAGGACTTTTCTTCGAATGTAATTGTGGAAATCATTGGTAAAATCGATTGTAAGATAACTAGGCTAACAATTTTAATAATTTTTGCTGTTGGTATATACATTATTGACATATGCAGAATTTAAATACATTTTTCAGAAGAACTTGTGATTTATTTTTAAAAAGAATTATCCTTTACAAATGCACATTATATATACATTTCATATTCATGAAAGTATTCTTCTGACCTTGTAAAGCTAAATAGTGCTCAAATATTTCAGATTTGCATAGTTGACACGGTCATATTTCATTAAAATATGTTGGCACTCAACTTATGGAAAAGGAAAAGAATAGTAAAAGCTATTTCTTTCATTTGAGATTGAATTGAGCCAAACAATAACATTCGATTTCTTCGAGATAAAAAATTAGTCACATGAAAACAAAAATTTGAAGGTTAAAATTAAAATTGTTGTTAAGTCGAAAGGATAACTGAGAATATTAACCAATACCAAAGAAAGAAGAAGGTACTTTTTAGCGCTCGTTCATTGGTGGGGCAATGAAGCTATAACCTCAAAATTTCGTACAAAACTTGATATTGATACTAAATAAATAAATGCAGAATCTCAGCAAGATCGAAATTAAATTCCTGAAATTATTCAAAAACTGAAATATGTGAAAACTTGACAATTGAAAGAATTAAATTCTATGATTCTGTTGATGAGATCCTTCTGAAATTTTGCATGAACATTTCGTATATCAATCTCCATATACCAAAAGAATTTCACTCAATCGAATATTTTGTTATAGAAGTATGGAGATTCTTCCTTTCAATATTTCAGTTGTATTCTCTAGAGGTCAGATGATGCGATCATCTCGAAATTTTGCAAGAACTTTCAGTATAACCATCTTCATCCACAAAATGAATTTCACTCTAATAGGATATAGTATTATAGAAATATAAGGATTCAGTATATCAATCTTCATTCACCAAATCAATTTCACTCGAATCAGATATCTTGTTATGGTAATATGAAGTTTCTTCTTTCCAATATTTCAATTGAATTTTCTATCATTCTGTTCGCACCATAGCCAAAAAATTTTGAATGACGCTTACTACGAGCATCTCACATGTGGTCGCGAAATTTTATTTCGATTGGTATCGTTTTGTCTGAGATACTCGTTTAAGTAGAATGAGCGCTACAAAATGCTTGATTCAGTAGTTTGATTTCTGATTTCACTGTAGAATATGTTTTGATTATAACAAATGAAATATTTATGTTTTTACTTCTCTTACCCAACTTTTCACCCGAAATGATGTGAGTAGAAACAAAATACCACAACAGGATTTTGACCAGCAGTCATAGTTGATTTTATGTGGAATATACTATCATTTTGGTCTTCATTTATGACTTGCATTAACAAGCTCGATCAAGAAATTCAGTTATTCTACGAATTATCAGTTTTCTTTTCATTTACCGAGGATAGAAAACATTTGAACATAATACACAATAGTTGAAATTTTGAAAATTTTATGAAGTTTGATAAAACTGAGTCAAACATATGTATACATTCACTAAATATATTTCGTCTATATGGATATTTTTTTTGACTCCGTTTTCACATATCCACCCTTCTCGAAGGATTTTATATTCAATGTTTTATCAAAAATATAATTGATGAATTAAAAAAAAAAATTAAAATGAAATAATCCGTATGATTGGATATTTCAAGATGATAAATCTTGAATATTTGAGATAATTTCGTTTACAGCCTCTTCTTCTATAATTAAGCTGAACTGAATAAATCCTCCAAAAAATTTACGAGTAAAATGAAGCTCTCTGAGAGCTCAAACATTCATGAAAATATTTAATTTCTGCATCAATTTTCATCATGAGCAGTTTTTGTACAACATTCCATTATTCATTTCACTGTTTCATTTCAAGCTGCATCTCGAATTCAGAGTGATATTCAGAGGTTAAACAGCCGCTGTCGACATCGTTAAAATTTCACGATCCAAATAACAAGCCTCATCAAGTATTCTCCTCCTCACCTTTGTTTATAGCTTGTATCGCGTTGGCAAATGCAGCGTCGAATGAAAAAATATTATCCGACTCGAAATTCCATTATAACTTGAATATGAAAACACCTGTTCCCTAAAAGATAGAGGTGGGTATTCCGGGTTCCCTACGTGCTCTGCTACTGAAGATACAAGGCACACAAAATAGCATATAATCCGTGATCTCGAAACTCCTTGAGGGTTGTGTAAGGTTATCTTATTTCTGACAACGAATTTTCTTATGTTTTCCAATTACAAATTACTTATCAATTCCGATATTTGTTGAGAACGTTCACCGAGAAAAAACTTTCAAAAAAAGAAAATTATCAGGCAGACTACATGGGTACATAACTTTCATTAGGAAAATGTCTCGAAAACTTTATGTGTGATTAAGAATTGCAATAAAATCGAATAGAAAAAAAATTTATATGTGTCAATGAAATCATACATACCCGGACTATTTCCATAATTTTCGAGCGTTCTTTCTGCTTAAACGAGTGCTATATCGTTTTGCGCTAATGTCTGTAATTTTCGATTTTGTGCCGAAAATGGTCTCAACCGATAGGGTTAGACTCCATGGTGACGAATAAGTGGTCAAATTCAATTCTGTCCGTCTATTAGCACAATAACTTTCGAAGGGATTGTCCTAGAGACTTGAAATTTTCAGGATGAGTTCATGTCCCAAATGGCTTGGTTGAGTTCGTTAACCAGCCAAATCGGTGTTCCATAAATTATGGGCATTCAAAATTTTTGTTTCTCGATATCTCAGAAAATACAAAAACAATCGAAATGAAATATTACGGCCAAATGCAAGATGTTGATAATAAGCCTCATGCAAAATTTTGTGGCCATAGTGTGAATAAAACCATAGAAAATTCAATTGGAATCTTGAAAAAAAGAAACTTCATATTTCCATAAAAAGATATTCGATTCGAGTGATTTTTTTTGTGAATGTAGATCGATATTTTGAATGTTCATCCAAAATTTCATGGCCATAGTTTCGACAGAACCATAGAAAATTCAATTGGAATATTGAAAAGAAAATCTTTAAGTTTCCATAACGGGATATCAGATTCGAGTGAAATTTCTTCTGTGAATAAAGATTGATATACTGAATCTTCATGTGAAATTTTGTTGCCATAGTTTCAACTGAACCATGAAAAATTCAATTTCAATATTGAAAAAGAATCTTTATATTTCCATAACTTAATGTCTGATTCGAGTGAAATTTATTTCGAAAATGAAAACTACTATACTGAATGTTCATGCAAAACTTCAAGGGGATAGCATCATCAAAATCATAAAATCAAATTTTTGTAATTATTTATTTTTACATATTTCATTTTTTGAATAATTTTCAGAATATAGTTCCGATTATACTGCATTTATAAATTTGATATCAACCTCAAATCCCCTATTAAATTTTGAGGTAGTAGTCTTATTGCTCCACGAAAGAACGAGCGCTCAAAAGCTCCTGCTCAGGACTTTTCTCAAAATTTTGTTTTTTGTATTCAATGTTTCGGCCAGCATTCGTCAGAAAATTCAACACTTTCTGGGCACGTTGAAAAACTGAACCAGTATAGATTGTAAAATAGACCTTGATAGTTTATTTCTTGCAAAAATATTCTAGTAAATGGTATTGTTTTATTGAAGGACCAAAGAATACCTACATTCAAATTGCCACTAGCACATTTTATTGGAGTGATTCAGCCATAGAGATAGAATAGTATAGAGTTGCTATCGATGAAATGAAATTGGTATCAGATCCGCCATATTACTGCTATACGTCGAATTTTGACAATCATTGAATTTTTTCTAAAAATAGTGTATTTTGTACCTTTTTCAAGTTAAATTGAGATTTCTTGAGCTTAATAAACAATAATGAAATGGTATCGTGTGCTGTATGGCTTTTTTCAAGCAGAGAGGGAACAGATAAGAAGAAAATTAGAGGAAAAACATATCACAGGTAGGGATGAGTACTGAACAGATCCGTATTCGAAATTTTTGCTACTATGTCTTGGTAATCTGATATCTTTCTATATGTGTATATATCGCCTGAAGAAAAATTGTTTATTTGATATTCAATTGACCTTATTTGAACAGTATTGCTAAAGACCCAACACGTTGTATTTTCTGGGTGAAATTCGTAAACAGAAAAAACTGGCAACTTAATTCAACCCTGAACTTTCGGCCATATTGGTAGGCCAACTAAGCCCCGCCCAGTGGTTCCATTTTTCCTTACACAATTGTATGTCATAGCGTCTCTTCTCTATTCTATCTCTATGGATTCAGCGCAAACATTTTCAAAAAGCGACGAAAGTTGCTTTACTGAATGTAAACAGTCCTAGGCAAGTGTTTTCCAAACAACCGAATGATGGAAATATCCAAAATATTATTCCAATAAATGTTTTATCATCGATTAATTTACGTGAACAATAATAGAGCCAAAGAAATGATAATTTGTATATTCTACCCCTTCATATGTTTCTTGAAACTGCTAAGGTATTTTCCTCATTTTTTATGTAACTGTAAACGTTTAAATCGAGTGAAGGTAATGGAGAGTGAATTGAAAATATGGAATGATAAATTCGATTACATCCTCCATGGTGTTCTTCTTTTTACTTACCCGATCGACTTTATGAATATGAGAATATCATGCAGACAGTTTTAAGGAATAGATTAGTGAGTTGTTATATTGCCCAAAAAGAAGGAATATTCACTCAGTTCGTAGTTTCATTCTTTCTTGAGAAATTCATATCACCTTCACAAAGATTGGTACCTAATCTAGTTTCTAATGTGAACATGTAATGGAATTCCGGAAAAGAATTACATATCTGCAAGTTTATGTGAGTAGGAATATTAAATTAAGGAAAAACCTAACGTGAAGTTAGGAGCTCTTATGCGCTTGTTTATATTAAGAGGTTATTCAAATTCATTTATCGTGTTCACTATTGGTTTAATTTGAAATCTGTAACCTACGGCGGAAAGTTTTAAAGTCGTTTCTTTCAGAAGTAATCATATTTCGCACAAATCTTCTTGAAATTTCGACCCGCTAGTTCCGAAAATAAAACCACGTGACTGACTTGATCTAGTAACCAGATAAACTCAACCAGGCATAAATCCAGAAAATTCCAGATTAAGTCGTTTCATAGACAAACTAAAATAATAGATGAGCCACTCGTATATTTCGCGCCATCTGTAGGAGGAGGACACTAATACACGAAAAAATTATTTTCAATTTGATAGTTAGATGTCGTTGCATTCATGGAAATCCTATCGAGAAAATAAGTATGTAAAATCATTATTATCAAAAAACCTTTGAATTGTCAACTGACACAAGGAGTGGTTTGACACGTTCTTTTTGAAATATCATAAATTTCGATATGCCTGCAAGAGTGAAGATGTGTTGTGTTAGTGGATGTGAAAATCGAGATGCAAAAAGGTAATTTCAAAATATATATTATATATATTCTGGTACCTATAAGAATTAAGATAGTTTTCAAAAAAGTTTTCATGTATTGAATAAGTTTAATAGGTAAATAATCATATTTTGTATTATTGAATTCATTATTGTTAGTTTTTGAGAATGTTTTCAATGCAATTATTAGTTTATTGATTAGATATTTATGAAATGAATCTGTATTTTCAATTGGTGATATCTATTTCAGTAATAAATTTTTATTCTATCCAGAATTTGATTATTGATCCTCATTTCTCGATTCCAAAGAAAATCAGATGAAAGTTCGTTGCAGGTATTATTTTCATGAAAATAAATTTCCTCACTCATCGATAACTTGCACGAATCCATTTCTGATTTCCTTTTGGAAATTGAATTTCAAAAAACTTTTTGCACCTTGTATATGGGTGTACCTACCTATATTCAAAAGGTGCACTACAGAATTCTTTTTGGGGCAGCTTTACGATACAGATTCCTTTTCCAATTGAGCTTTTTTCACGAATTAGTAATGTTGTACAAAAACAGATGTCGTTGAAGCTTGTTCTACTAGTGTCTCATCTATTCTCCGTTTAGTTAGTCTATGGTCGTCTCGTCATAAAGTTTTCTAATTTTATATCAAAGGAAATTCTGCACCAGTGAATAGTAAAGTTTAAAATTTTGATGCCATCTGAGTTTTAGTTTTGAAAATATTCGCGAAGGAATTACAAATCCTTACAACTCGAAGAGTGTTCGGTAGATTTGGCCTATAAGCGAACTCAATTGAGATATTTCGACCCTATAGCTATCCTAATAATTTCAACTCAGTAGTTCCTTCCGTACAAAAATTAAAATAATTTCGGACCTCAGCAGCTCTCTTGAAATATTCGTATCACTGTAACACGATGTTTTCCTAGAAACAAGCGCGCAAATAAAAACATCTTTATTTGAAACTGATGGCCAATTACAGCAGTCGTAACGATTTTCGTCTTCATTCGAATGTGCCTTCAATGTGGAAAGCCCTTATTTTCTTCACGACTAGACAGATTCTACAAAACAACGTATCAAAATCGCGGTTTTGAAATAGCTTTTCATCCTCACCTAAAGCCCCGGAAAATCTCTTCAGTACGTATTTCCAGGTGAAAAATAATACCCTTCGAAGCTCCCAAAAATGAGATTCGATGCCTCACTAGCGCACTCGTAGATATAACACTTCATCCTAATATTATTGCGATATTTCTGGAGATTCTTAGGAACTTAAGACCGCTTTCACGAATGGAATTTTATCATGGATTATCGAGCATCAGGCCATCCGAAGATAACAAAGAGATGGCTATTAAGCTTTTTCTGGTGTGAGAGAAGATGAGAGTTTGTTTTGGGAAGTTTGAAGCTGTTGATGAGATTGGGGAGGATGGATATAGTCAGAATTCCTGGAGTTTTTTATTACTTCAAGTATGGGAGGGGATTCCAGGTCTGTAATCATTTGAATCTGGAAGTTCTTAAAATATACTGATGGACAAAATTAGCGCACCACCTAAAATTTCGTTAAATTTTAACAATTGATATCTTCCCAATCTTCAGTCGGATTTTAATGTTTTTTTTCTTTCAATTGTAGCTCTGTTATTGTCGAATTTTCTCCATTAAACAGAAGTACAAAAAATAAAACCTTCATGTTGTACAGGACGTTTAAATAATGTCATGTTTTATAGTCAAATTTTAACTTCTTCTGTGGGCAATGCCAGGTTGCTGAGGCATATAAAAACAATAAAGCTTTGTAGCCTAGTATCTCTTGAGTATTTTGTTTTTTTGAAAACCAATTTATCTTCAAATTGTCCAGAGATATTAAACTTTTTATCAACTCTTGTATTTTATGCATTAGCCATGAATATCTTCGTAACTATTTGTCCGATTTGAATGTTTTTTTTAGTTGTAGCTCTTTTATTGGCGAATATCATACTACAATGAGGTGTTCAAAAAAAATAAATGCATCGTGCCGTACAGGGCGTTTAAATTTTCGGTTTTTTTTTTCATTACAGTTTAACGCCTTCTGTGGGCAATACCAGATATATGAGGCTTCTAAAAACTATACAATGATGCAGCCTGATGTTTCCTGAGTATTTTGCTTTTTAAAAAGCAATTTAACTTGTACCCTTCCAGAGATATTCACATTTTATAACTTCTTGCATTTCATACAATATATTGACAATGAATATTTTCAGTCGAGTGATACTGGGGTTTACAGTTGTCATAATTTTCTCTAATTCATAAAATTCATTCGAAATTAATAATTGTGTAAATTTCTAAAGTTTTCTTTACTTTATATAAGTCTACAGAGACAACGGCCAAACAAAAATAAATAAGAATTAACATTCAACCCAAAAATATCTGGTATTGCCCACAGAAGGCGTTAAACTGTAATGAAAAAAACCCGAAAATTTAAACGCCCTGTACAGCATGATGCATTTATTTTTTTTGAACATCTCATTGTAGTATGATATTCGCCAATAAAAGAGCTACAACTAAAAAAAAACATTGAATCGGACAAATGGTTGCGAAGATATTCATGGCTAATGCATAAAATACAAGAGTTGATAAAAAGTTGAATATCTCTGGACGACTTCAAGATAAATTGATTTTTAAAAAAACAAAATACTCAAGAGATACTAGGCTACAGAGCTTCATTGTTTTTATTTGCCTCAGCAAACTTGCATTTTCCACAGAAGACGTTGAAATTTGACTATAAAATATGACATTGTTTAAACGCCCTGTACAACATGAAGGTTTTATTTTTGGACTTCTGTTCAATAGAGGGAATTTGAAAATAACAGAGCTACTATTGAAAGAAAAAAAACGTTAAAATCCGACTAAAGATTGGGAAGATATCAATTGTTAAAATTTAACGAAATATTAGGTTGTGCGCTAATTTTGTCCATCTGTATATATGTATCTTCTATTTTGTGGTGAATTCGTTAATTTTCTATGGTTTCGTTGAGGTTTTCTCAATCTCAATCGAATTTTGACCATATACCTCATCATTCCCTTTTTGTATTGTTTCCTAGGTACACATGATTATTTTTTATGACGTAGGTACTTGGGAATTCTTCATGAAATGTGAAATTAAATGATAATAATTTTTGTTCCAACAATATTGGTTTTTTCATATGTAGCTATATACAATATAAGTGTAAGAACTGTACACATCTACCTTCAATTAATTGCACGAATTATACAATTGAAAGTACAAGTTCACCTTATAATAACACCAAATCATCAACAGAAAACAATATAAACCATAAATGTGCATTCATTTCAAATCTCATTAAGATTGTAAATCGTTTTTGCAGCAAAAGCTCTCTAATTTTTTTTTGGACCTTCGTCCCTTCAATAGTCTGATGTCTTTAGCCAATTTATTATAAAATTTTCTGCTGTGCCCCCAAAGTTCTGGAATATGGAAGACTAAAATCATTTTCGATCTGGTGTTGTAGCTGCGAACTACTGAATTTAAATGAAACTTTTCCATATTTTGATGGACATAGGTATTTCACACATGCAAAAATGTCACGGTAAGTTTTTTCTCCCTCTTGAAGACTGACCGAAAGCTCTTAGTTTGCTTTATTCAATTGAGTGATTGAAGCAGAATTATTACAACTTTTTTTTTGAGAAAAGTAAATTCTTACCAAATATTGAAAAATTTTATGTTACGATTTCATAGTAATACAGTATTACAAAATATGAAAAATTTATTAGTGACTATTCCACTGTGTTTTATAGAATATCTAAATACAATTGACGAACTGTGCAGGTTCCCACAGTCGAATATATATTATTATGGACAATTTATAGATTTGATAGATCCAATAGATCTAACAACTTCAATGGAACACTAGGAGATTACCCCCAATAACTAGAAATATATTATGCTTAACAGTATTGTGTGAGAGATTATTTCACAAAAAAGTTTTAGAAAATCACTGATACGGATTGTGAGAACATAATCTAACAATTGCCAATTTATATTATCCTCAATGAGCTGTGTTCATTGAATGAAATTTTTTTATATTTTGTGTGATCAAAATTGAGATTCACCAGATATTTCAGGAAACATCTAAAAGATGGAATTTCATTATAACTACCATCGTTTTTAGAAACATTTGATATTGTACCAGAGCTTATTGCGAATTCAATCAAATATCATTCCGCAAAAGCTGGTTATACAAGATTTTCACCCCAATTTTGATATCATAACTAATCGAGAAGCCTCTAACTGTACAAGCATCCTCAAGATGGTCGTTTCCGGTTCAGAAAAGAGACCCCTCACACTTTCCCTTTCCCTTACGCAATGAATGATTAATAGCACGCCTACAAGGCAATTAATCGAAAGCAAATAGGAGTTATATAAGCTGACAAATTCCATGCCCCTTTTCTGAGGGTGTAATCTTGAAACTTGGAGAACTCTCCAGAACTAATTCCTATTCGTCTTCGCTATTGCCTTCGAGTCAAGCAAGCCAGAATATGACGTAGGGAGCCAATGAAGGAGAAATATCAACATGTTGATAGCAGCTACACAAAGGTCAAGTCAGAAAGCGGAAAGAATTTATTATTTTGATCGAAATGAAATGTTGTTTCAAGATTGCTATATGTGGTTGAAGAAACTAATAATTCTTCATATTATTCTAGATGAATCTTCACTTGGTTCTTACAAGCTTCATCCAGAGCAAGTTGTCTATCTGGATAATAGATTTTCAGTATTTCAGAGAATTTAAATATCATACAGTAATGTGTTTTTGCCTAGACTATTAAAAGTGAAACATATTGTAAGTCATTATAATATTCTTCTATAACTGCAGATAACGCATGTTATGTTTCCTTCCCCTTACGCAACGAATGATTAATAGCAGGTATACAAGGCCATTAATCGAGAGCAAATAGAAGTTAGAAAAGCTGATAAATCCCATGCCCCTTTTCTGAGGGGTAAACAGGGACCTGCAATCTTGGAACTAGGAGAACTCTCCAGAACTAATCCTATTCGATTCGTCTTTCCTATGGCCTTCGAGTCAAGCTAGCTAGAATATGATGTAGGGAGTCCAATGAAGGAGAAATATCACCATGTTGATAACAGCTACATGAGTCAAGTCAGGAAGCGGACAACAAATTGATTATTTTGATCGAGATGAAGTGTTATTTCAACAGAGGATGTATGTGACTGAAGAAACAAAATCTTGGCACACAGATACCTTATTTCACATCTGTACATACAGTGTGTCTCATTCTGAAAGTGTCCACCTTGCATAATTCAAAAACGAATCAGAATTTGTGAAAACACTAGACAGGTCGATTTTTCATGACAGGGTGACATGATCTGAAATACAAAGATCGTCTTTAAAAGCAACCCTCTGGTGAGGGTTGCAACCCCATCAGTAAGTTACAGTAGAAAAAGTGTCTTTCTCAATCCAGGCTTACATTTGTACTGTTCATATTCTCTATTTGACTCCCTGAGAGGGTACCGAGCCTCTCCAGAGGATTGCTAGTAGTAACAAGCTTCACACATATGTATATATCAGATCTTCAAACATCGACCTGAGTGTTTTCACAATTATGATTTGTGTTGAGTTATTGAGGAGGAACACTTTTAAATTAGATACCTCTTCGCTAAGTTTTAACAAGCTCGGTACACCCGAAGAAAATTATCTATCTGAGTACTTTCATCTTCAGTATTCAAGAGAAGTTAATTTTCTTCTGCAGTTGTGTGTTTTTCCTTCTGATAGTAAAAGATGTGTTTCATCAGTCATTGTAATATGGCTATTCAACTTCAGATAACATCGAACGTTCCTTGTCTTTAGATTTATTATAACAAAATTCCAATTCTAGAAACATTCAATAGTTATTCAATCAAATATTTTATTGGCTGCCAGAATAATAAACGTGTAGATTACAAGATTTTTCTGTTTTCCGAATTATGAATTGCGTACAAATTCTTGACTGAAGTACATTCTTATTTTGCACAAGACAAACATTTGACATAATATAAATTTCTTTGTCCCAGTTAGAAGAATTGTGACATTTTTCGTATTGCTTCTCAATACTTTGTGTTCGATTACCCAATCACAACTGCACATTAAAATAGCATGAATTGAATGGGTTATTATCGTTCAATTCCAAATATGTTAACACCACGTATTATTTTGGGGTCGACGAAAAAATTCAATACTGTATTTCAGATTGAAAAATTGGTTGAGAATCACTTCGTTTTATTTGATAATAGCAGAATATGTTAACAATAAACTTTGTTCGAATATTTTCTTCAGGAGTTCGAAAGAGGTGAAACTCTCGAGCGAGTTTAATGCAGTTCCTTCTAGACTTTTGGAAAATTTCCATAATTGGCCTTTATGATTTCACGTTTTGGCCTGCATCCTTCAGCCGTCGTCGAATATACACTTGAAACATGGACTTTCAGAAAAGCAACTATATTCACCTTCTTTCCGATAAAACTCAAATTTTAGAAAATAAAAAAAATAAAAATTATGGAAATTTCAGAAAATATTTCATCATCAAGAAATCAACGTAAACAAAAAACGAAAACATTTATATCATTATGAAACTACAATACTTATCAATACTTATAGTGTTAAAAACATTCCATTAGAAATTGGAGATTCTCTCATCGTAGAACATCGAAACATATTCATATTTAATATTATCCTTTGAATCGTGTGAATACTGGAAAAGAACACATTCTGTTCACACACCACAGAGTAGGAACTTTCGATATTCGCTACAAAGTATCTCTCGTCAATTTTTATTGGGTGGTTTCCATATCGCATTCGAATATTTACGGAAGGAAAACGTGTTCAGCCACATTGCCTCAGGCTTTGTTTCGCATTCCGAGTAAAAAATGAGAAAGATTTAGCAGAAACCGAGTTGTGCGTAAAATGAGAAAATGTCTAAAAGTAGCAATTTATTGTGAACCATCCGGTTGTGTAATAGAAAAAAGAATGTTTCGTGTGGAGTTTTCGTATTGGGACCACGCAACCGAGTAAACTAGGACATTTTCTCACCAAAATAATGGAGAAATATATAAGAATAGTTTCAGGGGTCAACATGTTTGTTCCGAGTGATATAAAATGATAACAAAATTAATATATTGTGTATTTATAACGGTGATTTCTTAACATATTGACCAATTTGAGTCAACAAAACTTTTAGTTTCACTACTTTATCAATAAACTGGTTTTGTGAAAGTGTAATTACGAACAGTAAATCTTAGAAAATGAAGAAAACTTTCACACCACGCTACCTAGCATTTAAGATTCAATTGAAATACAATCAGCTCAGAAAGTTGAGAATTTATTGTCTGAACATTAGGACTTCGTAAAAATGATTGCTAGATGGCAATCAGGTTCAATGGAAGAATATACAGGTGTGAAAATTCACATCGGAAACATAAGAAATCAAATACATCACAGAGAAAATTTTGGCGTACAGTACAGCGGTATACAGGGTGTTCCTAAATTGAACGTACAAACGACGAGGGGATGTTCCTTAAGTGAGTTTAAGAAAAAAAAGTCCCATAAACATGGGGTCGCAAACGTTTCGTTTTCGAGATACAGAGTGTTGAAGTTTGAATTTTTAAGTTTTTTTCTCATAGTATCTTCACTTCACATTCAACTGAAATTTGGCATAGATATTACATTTGAGAGTTCTCACCACGTGACATGGCAATTACGATAGAAGATCTACAGGGTGATATTTTTTCTGGAACACTGCCACCTGTTCTTCTGCAGAACTTTTTTTTGGTGAGCAACTGTTAACTTAAAAAAATTTAAAAAGAAGCTTTGTTCTTATACTAAACTTTTCGGTCACTTGTAGTTTTGTCGTATCTACCAACGATTTCGAGAAAAAAAATTTGAACGATTCTCTCGAAAACCTCGTGAAAATCCAAATTATGATGGGAAGGCCACTTTGTCAGCTGTGGTGAATGAATTCAGTGTCAGTTTTTATGGAAATTTCCTGATCTGTAGCGATGATTCATAAAGATTCGATAAACTCGTATAATCAACACATGTTTTTGATTAAAACTTTAACACCCTGTATCTCGAAAACGAAACGTTTGCGACTCCATGTTCATGGACTTTTTTTTCTTAAACTCACTTAAAGAATCTCCCCTTTTCGTTTGTACGTTCAATTTAGGAACACCCTGTATTTGAAAGATTAGCGTGCTATGCGGATTATACAGTTGTCTTTGTCTTATGGTTGGAAGTAGCCAGAATAAACCAGTATGGTAGGCAACTTACTTACTAAGCTCATTTTAACTTGAATGCCTATGTTAGTAAACAAAACTGCTATATATGGTATGAACCAAAGCCACCCGAAGTTCTAAGTGAGATAATGCATCTACTAGAGATTGCTGTTGGGTATGTATTTTGAGCCGTACCTATACTCGTACTTCTTCAGAAACAACGATACCATCACGATCATTGAAAAAAAATTTTTCAGCCTTTAATAAGGCGTTCCAGCAGGAAGGTCCTACGTGACGAACAGTGTGCTTCATCTTGGAAATTTTACATTGACGATTTCAGGATGGGTTGAATAGATCAGAGAGTTTTTCCGGAAACTCACCTAGACTTCGATATCTTTCTAAGCTATTTTATTTCTGCTAATTACATGAAATTCGTTCCCATTTACATATACAGGGGTCCAGGGAATAACCTTATATACTCTTACCAGACTCAGAGTTGGACTAGCTTATTACCGATTGATTATGAAAAATAAATTTCTGGATTTCCCTAGAAAGCTACAGGGTGATTTTTCAACTTCATGGAAATACTGAGACCATCATAAAATCCAAACTTATTGACGGATATTATTGAAATTTGAGAGGTTAGTGGCACATGCTAAGACCGAGTCAGAAAGATATCAATTATTTCATTATTCCAGGATTGGACTCATTACTATTCATTCAAAGTATTCAGAGTAAAAAAAAAACTTTGTATTTTGAATTACAAATAATCGATTCGCTCTTCAGAAAGAAGCTAAATTATGCTTCAATTCGTGGTATAGCTTAAAGTTGTCACATAAAAATTATTTTTTTATGAAGTTTTGAATTCGGATAAAGTTCGATATTTTAATTATTTTCCTGAACAGGACATAGTCATCTTGTGGAGGTCGAAAATAAATGTTGAATTTTTTTTTAAAAGTCACTGAAGGTGGAGAATAGTATAATAATTAGTTGTTATACTGGTTGGCAACCCCAGAAGCGGATCTCCTTGTGATGGAGTAAATGAAGGTATTTTTCGAAAAAAAATTGGTGAGGTGTATAGGGTATACAAAAGCATGTTTTAAAATTATTCGTATGTATACCGGGTTTTCGACAACAAAGATATAGACCAAAGTGACACTTCATTCATTCAAGCTCAATCATTATAGTCTTTCTCACCTTCTTTAGGAAAATGTATTATTTATTTTCGACCTTCACAAGATGAACAAGTCTTGTTCAGGTAAATAAATTAAAATTTTAGAACATTATCCAAATTCAAAAATTCATACAAAAATAATTGTTGACTTTGAGCGATAACACAAATTGAAGCATAATTTAGCTTCTGTCCAAAGAGCGAATCAATTATTTGTAATTCGAAATACAAAGTGTTTCTTCACCCTTAATAATGAAATAATTGATATCTTTCCGACTCGACCATAGCATGTGCCAATAACCTTTCAAGTTTCAATAATATCCGTCAATGAGTTTAGATTTTATGATGGTCTAAGTCTCAGAGTAAGAAGTAAGTGTTTACTTCTTACTCTGAGGTCTAAGTATTTCCATGGAGTTGGAAAGTATACCTGTAGCTTTCTAGGAAAATCCACAATGAAAAATTTTTATAGTCAATCAGTAATCATTTCTTAGAAACTTTATAGGTTTTCACTCCCTGTCTCTGAAACATAAATAATTAAAAAATGTTTGATTAAGGTGAAGTGCTCCTGCGAAAATCTTTGCACTTATTTGTCAGGAGCAAATTGGTCTTGAAAAAAATTGTTGCCTAACAGTAAAACTGAAAAATGAAACAAATTAAAAGGATATTGTAAAAATGTGGAACGCTTCACGATTTTGCGTGTCATCTTTGTTTTAAATTTCTAAGAAATGCAGAATCCTCGCAGAATATATTTCAATCGAAATCAGTAACCAGCTAGTCCAACTCTCTGGTAAGAGTATGTACAGTTATTCCCTAGACACTCTGTATCATTCAATTTCAACAACCCTTACATTTTCCTCATCGGGGTTCCTGAAGTTATAGATTCATTTCAAAAAGCCACAAACAACAAACGTTTTAAAACTAAGAATGAACCAGGCCATCCAAAAGGATCACTGTGAGAAATATATAAGTATATGCCAGATGTTCCTACCTCGTATATACTCAGCCTGTTTTATTTGGTTTCAAAATCGCCCCAGTCTGAATGAAAAACCCTTGACAACCATCTGCGTTAGGTAATCTAATTAACTCCAAAGCGAGTAAACGAGTTTATTTTTCAGCGGCCTACCTAGTTTTGTTGAAGTGGAATTATATGACAGATGTGCATTACATTTAGCAACCTCTTTTTTCAACAAGATGAAAGGCTCTTAATATGAACAGAATTAGTAAAAGTTCAAATACCGATTGAAATATATTCTGGGAGGATTATGCATTTCTAAAAAACTTTTTTTGATTTTCACTCCCACTCTCTGAAACAAAAACAATTAAAAGAATTTCAATTAAGATGAAATGCTCCTGGGTAAATCCTTGCATTAATTTGTCAGGACCGAATTGGTTTTGAAAAATTTATAGGAAGAACAATTTCAAATTGAAAAAAAAATGTCTAATCAAAATTCTAATGATAATCAGGTACAAACAGAAAACCGTCAAGAACAACCAAATTTGTTAAACGTCATTCCTTATATTCCTGACCTTTCAGAAAAAAATGAGAAGAATCGGTTCTATATTCAACATAGGATCTGTTTTCAAAACACAAAATGATTTGAGATCTATTCTAACCAGAACTAAACCAATGAATGAGACACAAAAATAAAAAATTGCGTTCACAATATTCCCTATATATGTGGAACATTTGAGAGATCAAGACCTCCAAAGATAAGAAAACGCGAATGTCAAAAATAGAGACCTTACAAGATCACAAATCGTTCATCATGTCTGTTTAAATAGCGGAGACATAAGATGAACTGAAACAACACAAAGATTCTAGTGACGGAACCTTATAATAATAAAAGGAAAATTAGGGAAACCACATGTTTTTTGTAAGATGAGGGTGATAATTGTTCTGTTGGAATAGATCGTATTTGGCTTGATTTATTGAAAAAAAAATTAAATCAGAAAATTTCAACATTCAATGAATCAACATCTCCATATGTTGACAACTTTAAAAATAATAATAATAATGGTTTTTAATATTGTGCATAAATTTTACACAAAATATCGCTTAAGGCGAAGTTTAGCAGAGCTATTTCTATTTAACCTATTATTTACAATGTAAATGACAAATAACAAAAAAAATACAGTTTAAGTGACTCCTTATGGCAGCTTCGAGGTTATTCAAGGTTATCGAAAAAGAGGAAAAAAAAACAAGAAAGGAAAAAAAACAGATAACTTTCAATGTAAATTAGATAAAAAACGAAAGAAGACACAATTCCAAAGATTTTCCTAGGTTGTCTAAAGAAAGAGTCTGATATAGACACCGAAACGTTCACTTTTAGTCAACAATTTTTTCAAAACCAATTTGCTCCTGACAAATAAGTGCTAGAATTTTAGCATTAGCATTTCATCTTAATCAAGATATTTTTTAATTGTTTCTGTTTCAGAGACTGGGAGTGAAAACCTTAAAAAGTTTCCTAGAAATAGTAGATACAAGTTTCCCAAGACGAAAGCGATCATCTACCAGACATGTTTTTGAATACCTCTAGGTACTTATGATATCTGAAAGATCTAACCCATTCATTTTTTTCCTGGTGTAAGTTCCTCCGATGTTTTTATTGAAAACCAGCCGTTACCTTCATCGTTGCAAGGATTTTTGTTCAAGGAATATAACCACTTTACCTTTAAATTCAAGAGTGTATGATGTAATGGCAGTGCCTGACCAGCCAGAAAAATGGTGTAACTGACTTTGGGAGAAAGAATAGAACTGGTACGCATCATAAAGATATTTTTTTATTTTTTTCCTCCATAATATTCGAAAATGGCCTAAATTGAAGTTAGCTATTATGTTTCAGGCAGAAGAATCAACATCAAGGTTCGTAACTTATTTAACCGAGAACAGGAGCAACTCGAAAAACAATTCAAATCCATAGGGATCGCCTCCGTGAGGTAATCTTCAAATTGCCCTCCAATAGAAATAGCACGTAGTGTATTTTACTCTCTCCGTTGAAAAAAGATTCTAGTTTCGAACGCAGTGCCTTAAAATCTGGGTGTGCTCTGAATCAATTTAATTTTTGATTCGTGTTGTGTGTTTTCTTCAAGCTGCTTTATTATAATCATTGATTTAGTATTAACAATATTTTTCTGCCCAATTTTCTCAACCTTTCCTGAAATAATGTTTCTTCCCGAAAGAAAAGAATATGTGTCTAGGAGAAAGAAGTATGTGGATATGAAACTTTAATTTTTTTAACAAATCCAATCTCTGATCTTAAACGTTGCGGTAGAATTATTCGCCAGAATCTGTATATACGTAGGTATTTAAATAAAATTAACGTTCACCTTCAACATTATTCTATGTACTTCAAATATCATCATGTCTTATCCTTCTACCCTATCTCGTTGTTCAATCCAGCCCGGAGTCAAGGTTCCCATAGGAAAACATGTAATGTTTTCTCATCCTTTCTTTAGAAACACATTCAAATTGATTTCATTAAGAACGCCGTTGCATCTCCCTACCTTCAGTGGGAAATAGAAGTCTTCGACGGATATAAGCCCAAGATACTGGGTGTTTCAAGGTCGGAACAGATGATGACCTTGTATTATACGTGAAAAATTATAGTGTCCTGTTTACATTTCCCTTTGCTGATGATTTATTTCTTGTAAACCGAAATATTTGAGACTCTCATTTTCTCAAGACTAATAATTAACTGCTACTGAAAAACCTGTAGGTTGTTCAATATAAGAAGGTATGAGATTGAAATACCTAAATTCGCGAATTTCTAATTTGTACTTGAAATATTATTATGTCTATTGATCTTATCCTTCCGCATAATTCCGTAGGTCAATTCACCATCAAGGTTATCAAAAGAAAACATGCAATTTTTTTTATTTTTTCCATTATTTCTCTCAAAATTAATTTCATTAAAAAGCCGTGGCCATTACCAAATCCTCCATACTTCATTTAGGAACAAAGTTTTCGTAGAGCTCGAGCATCTCGAGTATTTCATGGTCGATACAGATGATGCCCTTCTTCATATACTTAGACTTAGATTTAACAGAGAAAATCTGCCACTGGTAACCTGTATGTACGATAGTATTAGAATTATATAAGTGCGTCCCCAAGTTTTCTATTTATACCTACTTCAAATATAATCATGTCTAGTCATCTTCTCTTTCCACTTCATCCCGTTGGTCAATCCAACCCGGAGTGAAGGTTTCCAAAGGAAAACATGCAATGTTTTCTCATCCTCAAGCTTAAAACCCTTCAAAATTGATTTCATTAAGAACGCCGTGGTCATTACCAATCCTTCATTGAGGAACAAAGGTCTCGTCGACGAATAAAAGCTTGAGCTACTTGTATGTCAAGGTCTGAACAGATGATACCCTTGTATCATACATAGAAATTTATAGTGTCCTGTTTACATTTTCCTATGCTAATGCTGTATTGTTTGATAAACAAAAAATTTCAAGTGCTTCTTTTCAGAAGAGTAAGAATCAACTTCAGAAATTATTGATCTAATTTTTGATCATTATTGTGTTTGAAAGTTTCGCTTTCTGTGCTACGAGAAAATGGGAATTATTTTGAATTATCAGTTGGATTCAAGGAAAATATAATTTTCATCAAACAAAGAAGTGGGCGTGAAAAATCTACAGTGTAACAAAAGGGAAGTGGTTCTCGATTCACTGAAGAGTTCCGTAAGCATTTTCTATTTACATCAAATAAATTTGAGAAAGAAATTTGATGAAGTTATTCAATTAACAGAACTTTTGTTGCACGTATTGCTCAGGCCATTCAATTTCAATGGTGCTTTTCATTTAACTGCTATATTTGAAACTGTTCAACCATAAAAAATTTCAATTAACTGAGATTTCAAATTTACATTACTCCAATATTAATTGCAAATTGGCGAATGCTATGGTTTCGAGTTTATTACCTTTATGAATTATTTCCTTCTCATTGGTGAAGTTGGGTCAAACAAGAAATAAATAAATCATAAATAAGTCTTCGCTCAGATCGACATAAATTAAATAACAGACGTCGTGCATCTAAAATAAGCCTGAAAAGTTCTATTGCGTAACGAGAGTTGTAGTGCTGGATTCGCCTGAATTATTTGGCTCTTGTACAAAAATGACTGATCAATAAGAAATACTTGACGAATTTCAATGAGAATTTAAAGCATCAGTGATAATCAAAACAGGTGTACGGAAGATTGGTATTGCTGGATTGCCAAAAATGTTGACAATAGATGAAAAGATGAATATGTATTTCTTCTTCAAGTTTGATCACTTTTTCCCTCCATTGTTGTAGTATTTATACTTCTCTGATAATATAGATCCAATACAAATCGTAAAATGCTTCGTAATCCATTATGCTTTTTTCAAATGGAAAACTACATCCACCTAAAATTTTCAATTCGCCATTCAATATTCAACATTGAACACAAAAATGGCGAATTGAAATTTAAGAGTATATGACCTTGCATTAATCATTTGATTCTCATTTCACAGTTCGAAATATCAGGGTCCGTTCGCCCAGATCGAAATAAATTTAATACTTAATACCATGCATCTTGAATAATGCGATAAATGGAATTTCGAAATAAAAAGGAGTGATGCTGAATCACCCGAATTATTTTATTTTTTCTGCCGAAATCATTGGGTCATGTTCATTGCAATATCCGAATCATTTCAGTAAATAGGTGGAAATAATGTATAGCTTAAACTCGTGCAGAAAGCTGACCCCATAAAAAATAGAAATACCTGGGTTTTTTTCATAAACGTTTATTCTTTATCATTATCGAGATGGAATATAGGGTGCTACAATTTCGAGAAATCTTTAAATTCAAAGTATATCATATTTGTTACAAAATGGCGAATGCGCTGTTCTCGAGTATTCACCCTCAGATCAATTATGTATTTGTTTGTATTTTTCCAGTTGAAACAAGAAAAAAATTAAATTGCCTTTTCCAGGTAGATTGAAATGAATTGAAAAATGAACGCTGTTCATCTTAAATGAGCCTGAAAAATGCTATCTACAAAAATGTAGTGATGCTGTATTCGTTAAAATTATTCTGTTGTTCTGCAAAAATTACTGACCGATACCTCTAAAAGATTCATTTAATAAATCTCAATGAGAATTCTAGTGTTTTCGTGAAAATAATGCCTAATTGAAGAAGAGCTTTTGCTTGGTTTCTAAGTGCACTTCAAATATCATCACGTCTAGTCATCTTATCATTTTACCCTATATTAGGACAATCCAACCCGAAGTCAAGATTCCCGAAGGAAAACTTGCAATGTTTTCTCATCCTTCCTCTTAAAACCCCTCAAAATTGATTTCATTAAGAATGCCGTGGCCCTAACCAAATCCTTCATTTTGAAACAGAGGTCTCGTCGACGGATTGAAGCATGAGCTACTTCTGTTTCATGATCAGAATAAATATCCATTGTATCATACGGTGAATAACACCAATATTGGGACCGTTGAACATTATATATCTATCTTGGACACACTATAAAAATCGGGAATAAAGAAAATCAGAGTGCCGAAGTGAAGAGAAGAGTAAGCCTATCTTGGATGGCTTTCGGTAGGCTAAGTAGTATTTTTAAAAACAGTAAAGTCCCTATGGCTCTTAAGAGAAGAGTATATGATAGTTGCATACTACCTGTTGCAACATACGGGCTAGAAACTATGACCATGACAAAAAAGAGTATGGAAAAAATGGGTGTGTGCCAAAGAGCCATGGAGCGTGCTATGCTGGGCGTAACTATGAAAGATAAAAAAGTGGCAGGGGCCGGACATGTTGCACGCCAGAATTCGGATAGATGGACATTGAGAATTACTCAATGGAGACCACGCATGAGTAAAGGAAGCGCTGGGAGACCACTTAAGAGATGGCGAGATGACATCAAGGAAATCGCAGGAAATCAGTGGATGAAGAAAGCACGGGATAGGAAAACATGGAAGAATTTAGAAGAGGCCTATATCCAACATTGGATGTCAAACGGACTGAAGAGAGAGAGAGAGAGATCATACGTTGAAATTCAAGAAATCTCGCTTACAACTTCCTATGCTGTTGCTGTACTGTTTAAAATTCAAGAAATTTGAAGCTTAGGTAAGAATTAACTGACTAAATCTGCCATTGGAGAACCCGTAGTCAGTAGGTGTTTAAATTAAATTCACCCAAATCTGATCAAATATCATTACGTCTAGTCATTTTCCCTTTTACCCTATTCTGTAGGTCGATCCACTCCAGAGTCAAGGTTCCCAAAGGAAAACATATAAAATGTTTTTCCATCCTTCCTCTTAAAACCCCCCGAAATTGAATTCATTAAGAACGCCGTGGCCATTACCAAATCCTCAATTTTGATACGGAGGTCTCGTCGGCGGACTAAAGCTCGAGCTACTTGTGTGTCAAGGTCAGGACAGATGATACCCTGGTATCATACATAAAAATTTATGTTGTCCCGTTACATTCTCCTATGCTTAAGCTGTATTGTTTGACAACTCATGAATTCAAAGTGTCCCTCTTAAAAAAACTAAGAATTGAGTGACTAAATCTGCTACTGGAAAACATGTATATATACTCAGGTATCAGAATAAAAAACCTAAATCTCCTAGTTTTCTAATTGTAATACAAATATTATCATGTCTAGTCATCTTATCCTTCCAGCTAATCCCCTATGTCAACTCACCCTGCAGAAAAGGTTTCCACAGGAGAACATGAAATGTTTTCTTATCCTCTCAAAATCTCTCGAAAGTCATTAAGAACAACGTGGTCATTATCATATCCTCAATTTTTAAACAGGAGTCTCGTTGACGGATAAAAGCTCAAGCTATTAGTGTTTCATGATCAGAACAGATGATCCTTTGTACCCATACGTTGAAATTTAAGGTATATTCCTATGTTGTTGCTGTATTGTTCGAAATCCATGGAATTTGAATCGCAACTTTTCAGAAGGTTAAGAATTAACTTACTAAATCTGCCGTATGAGAACCAGTACTCACATAGGTGTTTGAATTGAATTCACTCAACTCTGCTAGGTTTCTATGTGCACTTCAAATATCATTACGGCTAGTTATCTTATCCTTTTATCCTATCCACCCCGGAGTCAAGGTTCCCAAAGGAAAACATGAAATGTTTTCTCATCCTTCCTCCTAAAAACCCTCAAAATTGATTTCATTAAGAATGCCGTGGTCATTACCAAATCCTCCATTTTGAAACAGAGGTCTGTATCATACATAGAAATTTATTATGTCCCTTTTACATTTCCTTATGCTAATGCTGTAATGTTTGACAGAAATTTCGAAGTGCCCTAAGTGTGCACTAAGGATTAAGTGACTAAATCTGCTAATGGAAAACATGTTTATTCGTAGTTATCATTATGAAATACCTAAATTTCCTAGTCTTTTATTTGTAATTCAAATATTATCTTGTCTAGTCATCTTATCCTTCCAGCTAATCCCCTAGGTCCACTCACCCCGAAGTAAAGGTTTCCGTAGGGAAACATGAATGTTTTCTCATCCTTTCTCTCAAAATTTCTCAAAACTAATTTCATTAAGAACTCCGTGGGATTATCAAATCCTCAATATTGAAATATAGGTCCAGTCGACGGATTAAAGCTCAAGCCACCTCTGCTTCATGATCAGAACAGATGATCCCTTGTACCATATTGAAATTCAAGAGGTCTTCCTATGTTGTTGCTGTATTGTTTGAAATCCATGAAATTCGAATCGCCACTTTTCAGAAGGTTAGGAAGAATCTGACTAATGCTCAGTTGCAGGAACGTCCATTAAAATTTAAAGGTCCATTAAACCCTTAATCCTCCATTAGTTCCTTGTAATAATGGAGGATTAAGAGTTTAATGGACCTTTAAATTTTAATGGACGTTCCTGCAACTGACACTAAATCTGCCACATGAGAACCTGTGGTCACGTAGGTGCTTAAATCAAATTCACTCAACTGTGCCAGTTTCTATGTGCCCTTCAAAAATCATTACGTCTAGTGATCTTATCCTTTTACCATATCATGTAGGACAATCCACTCCAGAGTCAAGGTTCCCAAAGGAAAACATGAAATGTTTTCTCATCCTTCCTCCTAAAAACCCTCAAATTGATTTCATTAAGAATGCCGTGGTCATTACCAAATCCTCCATTTTGAAACAGAGGTCCATCGACGGATTAAAGATCGAACAACTTGTGTGTCAAAGTCAGAACAGATGTGTCCCCTGTATCATACATAGAAATTTATTATGTCCCGTTTACATTTCCTTATGCTAATGCTGTAATGTTTGACAGAAATTTCGAAGTGCCCTAATTGTGCACTAAGGATTAAGTGACTAAATCTGCTAATGGAAAACATGTTTATTAGTAGTTATTATTATGAAATACCTAAATTTCCTAGTCTTCTATTTGTAATTCAATATTATCTTGTCTAGTCATCTTATCCTTCCAGCTAATCCCCTAGGTCAACTCACCCCGCAGTAAAGGTTTCCGTAGCGAAACATGGAATCTTTTCTCAGCCTTTCTCTCAAAATTTCTCAAACTGATTTCATTAAGAACGCCGTGGGATTATCAAATCCTCAATATTGAAATATAGGTCCAGTCGACGGATTAAAGCTAAAGCCACCTCTGCTTCATGATCAGAACAGATGATCCCTTGTACCATATTGAAATTCAAGAGGTCTTCCTATGTTGTTGCTGTATTGTTTGAAATCCATGAAATTCGAATCGCCACTTTTCAGAAGGTTAAGAAGAATTAACTGACTAAATCTGCCACATGAGAAACTGTGCTCACGTAGGTGTTTATATTGAATTCACTCAACTCTGCCAGGTTTCTATGTGCCCTTCAAATATCATTACGTCTAGTCATCTTATCCTTTTACCCTATCCACCCCGGACTCAAGGTTCCCAAAGGAAAACATTAAATGTTTTCTCATCCTTCCTCTTAAAACCCCTCAAAATTGATTTCATTAAGAACACTGTGGCCATTACCAAATCCTCCATTTTGAAACAGAGGTCTCGTCGACGGATTAAAGCTCGAGCTACTTGTGTTTCATGGTCGGAACAGATGACGGCAAATTGTAGTAGACCCGTCTCAGCTAGATCCGAATATTGCTCGCGGTACGAGTGCATTTGCATGGAGCTTGATGGACCGGGGTGTCTTTGTGCATAAAATGAATGGCGAATTGGCTTATTCGGGTGGAGACACAGCCGTTTTAACCCCTGGTGAGACAAGCCGCACCGAGGGTGAGTTTAAACCGACAGTAAAACTGGGAAATGCCAATTGCAGCTACAATGTAGATATTCTCGCTAAGCGTCTGGAATTTTAAGGGTGAACTGAATGAATGAAAGGCATATAATGTGCTGCCATAACTAAGAACATGGATACTGCGGTATTACTGCTAAAATTCGAACGAGACGGGAGAATGAGAGGATTATTCCAAGGACTTGTAGAGATGGTTTTTGCAGAGATATTATGTAATAATTATTATAGAAGGGAGTTGATTTCGTAATATAATATAGTTTGGAATAGATGAAGTAAAAAATTGATCTGAAGTGATCAACAAATTGAGTGAATAAATTTTCGACTGGATATCAGGTAGCCTCCTCGATCAGTTTCTTTTCTAATTATTGAAAATTGAAAAAAAAGGGGGGAAATGTCAACTCCTAAGGCGGTTCAGACATAAACCAGAATTTTTAAATACACTGGGGAGAAATTTGGTATGTCAAAAGTGGCTATACTGCATGTACCATTGGTCTATTACGCAGCACAGAGAACAGCCGGGAAAAGCTTCTTAATGTAAAGGGTTTTCCGATAAGATGTGTTATTTTGAGAAGCTTGCTATTTCGGTAGATGTCACGTTTGAATCTGTCATTTTTTGACATTTGACAAGTAGAAACTACAACATTGATTAAAATGGACGGTCCGTAAACCTCGAACATTTTTTTCGTCGTGAAGCACCTTGTCGGACAGCAGTGAAAAAATTGGGGGAACTGTTCGGACAAGTAATTGATGTGAAGAATAAAACCCGTGCACGTCGGTCAAGAACAGCCGAGAATATTGCTGTTGTATCCGAAAGTGTTGACGAAAACCTCGGTTTGTCCATTCCTCATTCCTCGTCGTTCTTTGAAGTTAGGCATTCCACCAACGTCATTACACCGTATTTTGCATAAAGATCTTGGTCTAAGGCTCATAAGGTTCAGTTAACACAAGAACTCAAGCCAGACGATCATCAACAACGAAAGCATTGATCTTTTTAGGGAAAAGTTTTCGGAACAGTGTTATCTCTAGAAGAGGTGATCACAATTGGCCACCGAAAACTTCTGATTAACACCTTGCGATTTCTTCCTTTGGAGCCACGTGAAATAGAAGGTCTACGCCAATAGCCCAGCGTCGGTTCAAGACCTCAAAGATGGAATTCGTGAGGCTACAAGGACATTGGGCAGCCACTTTGCGATTTGGTTATGGAAAATTTCATTAAAAGGATATGGTCCTGTAAGCGTGGTCGTAGTGGTCTTTTGCCTGATGTTATTTTCCACTATTAACGGCATAGCTTCTTATTTATAATAAAATGAACATCCGATCATTCATATTGAAAAATGGCATTTTCCTTGAATATCAAAATAACATCTCTTATTGGAAAACCCTTTAGTTATAGATATGAGCGAGGAGGATGTACGAGTAAGTTGGTTACGTAATACATCATTATTTGTTAATTGGTCGTAGGTCAAGCTGATCAGGGATGAGTGCTTCTCAAACACTCAAGTGTATTAATGATGAAAAGTGGTGGAAAACATGCGCAGCGCCAAAAACAAAGTTTACCGATTCAAAACTATTTTGGATAACGACGCTGCAGTGTTCGCGATATGAATGGAAAATTTAACAACAGCATAGGAAGTTTTGAGCCAATAACTGATGAATGACTCGGTATATTTCGAATTTTCAACCTAATTTTCATTATAGCCAGAGCTATAATGAGAATCTGGCAAGTGGCTAATCTATTGAGGTTGATTAACTTATGGCATCCTTTATATATCAATTTATCGCATTTTCAGATTCAATAGCATTAAAAAACGTTTGGATGTGGTCAAGACTCTTCCAGATATCTTCTTTCTTAAATTGCATATTCACAACTAGCAATTAAACATTCCCTGGAAAGATTTTAATTCAGTGGTCTTAAAATCATGAAATAGAACATAATAATCATCTCATGAGCCTCAACCAGCTCTTATCGCACTGTTGCCCACATCTCCAGCATTTCCTGCATCCAGTTCCATAGTGCCGTTCTGAAATCCTGCTTCCTCCCGCGGTAAACATAGCTCCACTTTCCGGTGCACGATATCCTCGAACGGGATAAAGCGGAAACCGATAATCCCCCTGCACTCAATCTCGACGATATAATTATAGAAATTAACTGTATGGGGGACCTGTATTCTACCCCGATTACGTCGGATTCAGCTTAAGCGATCCTGTCGGTGCATGCATTTCACCACTTCCAGAATTCGGGAACTACTACATTATCGTGCCTGACAACTATTGTTTTATTCCACCCTATTGTGATAGATCGAATGAATTTATTAGATGGGCAATGAGTCAGGAATGATGTCAGGAATGCAATCAGAGTGTTTCATCCTCTTTGGTTGAGGAAGATAACGGGTTATCCATTTCGCGGTTTCAAAAGTATAGGGCTGGAATTCGATATCTGTCAAACGAAGTTTTTAAAAAAATTTTTTTTGTTCAGTTGAAAGTCTGACATTTATGAAAATGGATCGCTTGACTATAGCACACAACGCACGAAAATTGTAAAAACCTAAACAAAAATGGCGATTCTGCCAAGCCACATATCGTGCTTTAAGAGCAGATTTGGTTTACATAATCGTCCAACTAAGCAATGGTAAAATTGTGAAGAAATTTGAAGAGACTGGATTGGTTACAGATATTGTAAGCCCTGTGCATTATCGTTTTGCTCGTACCACTGAAAATATCGCTACTGTAAGTGAAAGTGTTGCCGAAGACCCGAATCTGTCGATACTCGTCATTCTCAGGAATTGGACTGTCTTCGGCACATTATGGCGTATTTTGCATTGAGATCTACACCTACACCCATATAAAATCCAGCTCACACAACAACAGCCGACTATTCACATCAACATCGTGGATACGTCGAATGGGTCCTTGAACAACCGGCGGTGGACGGCGATATCAACTGGACACCAAGATCATGCGATTTGACACTGCTTGACTTTTTTTTGTGGGGCTACGCGAAATACCGTGTTTATGTAGATAAACCTTTAACTCTTGAGTAGTTAAAAACCAATATTCGTCAAGTTATGGCTGAGATTGCGCCCAATATGTGTCAAAAGGTGGTCGAAAATTACCTCAAAAGAATCGATGCTTGCAACAATTCGGGTGGTTGTCATTTAAATGATGTAGTGTTTCACACAAATGTCAACGTTCAAACTTATAATAAAAAAGAAATATCATGATAAAAATATTTTTTATGTGTTTTATTTACGTTTACTTTAGAAACCGCAAAATGGATAACCCTGTACATACTGACATACTGCTACTGTTGAATATTAGATAAAACATTCAGGGTTTTACTTTTAAGTTGGCCTATAAGACGTTTTTCGAGGTGTAGTCTTGAGGATGAAGGAACTCTTCGCCTAAAATATTTTCAAGTCGACAGTGTTGCCACGTCTATCTCAAACGTATATCTACTTTCATATTTCGAATGAAACTACCTATATTTTTGTTTCTATCGATTCAATATCAAATTCGCTGTATAACCTACTGAAAAAATTTCACTGCCTTGCACTGTTGCCAAGTTATGCACACATTCTGGAAATTTTTGACATCTGCATTGCAAGTTTGGAAATGCAATATCTTGATTATTTTCTATGCGAACGGCACCAAACTCAGCAGTCTCATAGTAGAGAACCCATGCATTCATGAGGTTGTTAACTATTTTGATACATCGTAAGGTTCTTCGAAAATTTTGACCCGAAAATGTGGAAATAAAAATTTAAATATTTCGAGATTTTCAACTGGCAACCCCATATTTATTTCACAGCATTTAATTCGAAATGAAAAACAATGGCAGTCTTCTTTCACACTTATTATTTATTTTGGATAGTTTTCGAATGAGATGAAAAATACTGAAATTCTTCTTCTTCAGTATTTAGAGTCGTGATCTATGGTCGTGTTCATGGTTAAATGGCTCTATGACTATGACGAAAACTAATGCGCATATCGATTTAATTATTTGTCGATATTTAAGTACACCATTTTAAGTTTTTCCCCAGACAGTTTTCAGAATTATCAACAAATAGGTTGAGCACACTGCTATTTGTTGTACTCTGTTGAACATTTATGTTATTTTCACGTTGAGTGCTGCCGTTGCAACTATCCTGGCATTTCAGCTTGTGGTATTATTCCTGGACGGGTAATCTTGAATTATTATTAACCAAAATTCACCCATTTATTAATTGGTGTTACCCTTCCAAGGAACCCTGATGATGGCCTAGGCCGAAAAGCGCTCGGTTTTTACAGAATAAAATTTACCACGCTGAAGTACTTCTTCTTTCCTTCTTTCTATTTCAGAATTATATCTGGTATATCATGTACATTATTGTCGATAACCTGCATTAATCGATTTAGGAAATTTCGAACAACTCTGTTCAGATTTTCGTTGAGTATGTTGGTTCATTCCATTTTTCATGTGAACCACAGTCTAGTGATTATCCTTATAAACATATGATTTTAGATATGCGCATAAAAATTGCGGGGGCTTTCACAGGCGTAAGTTTTGGAGCGCTGGAAATTCCAAAGTACCCCAAGAAAAAAATTACTCGATTATGTGGATATTACAATCAGAAGTCACTGAAACTGTGTGTTCTTTTTCTTGAAAAAAATATTGGCCAATTGTACGTTGTGAATGTAGGAAGCTCTCGTGAAGTTCTCTGGGGTTTTCAGCACTTCAATTGAAAAAAGTCGAACTACTCAAAATACCATTAAGTATAATAGCGAAAGCGCACGTGGTTTTTATAGCGAAAAAATATCATTTCTTGTCCTACATGTCTGTTAATTATCAATCGGCGAAGACTATTTCACCTGATCTGATAATCCTAATTTAATATTTTGTCGAGCGTTGAACGGTTACCGTTGTGAAAAAAAGGTTTCATTGTAGTGAGTTTTTAAATTATAAGTTGGAAAAATAAGAAAAACTTAATGAAGCCGATTAAGAAGAATATTGCTTAGTCGCGCATTAGTCCCAAAAGACGGCAACCGCTAAAAAGCGCGGATACTCAAGAGAGGAGGACGCACGCATGCGAAAGATCTGAAAATCCCCGTATATAAGGCACGACTTCAGAAAATAACCCCGTCTCGAAAGGGTTAATAACAATTGTCCTAAGACTATGGGTCACTTAAAAAACAACATTCTTTGGGCTATAGGCAAATCAAGCTAAGCGATACTCCCTCTGGTGACGATCTGAGTAACCTTTAGTATTGACACGATTCTCTGCATTGTGTTGTCGTAATTTATGTAAATATTTTAAATCATTATTTTTGTAAGTATGTGAGACATTCAAATTGCTATTGTTCGGTTCCTCACTGTTCTTCCTGAGAAAAAAATAATTCCAAATAATAAACATTTCCATGCCTTTCCTCAAGCACAGGAAATATGAAAGTTTGCTCCTTGCATTTTGTAGATGACGTGTGACGATTATTTTTATCGAGGTACGTTTGGATTACACAACACTTGTAGGTTAGATTAGATTCATGGGGTTATTCATTCACAGATCCCAGTTCATAACAGAGAGTTTCTGAAAAATGCTGCAGTGCCTACCAGGAATCTTCTTTCTAGATTACTACCAAAAAGGAGGAACAAACGAAATGTACTAGTTCTAGTAGGTAGTACAACTGAAAAGCAGAGACAAGGAAGTCTTAACAAAGAAAAACCCACTGAAGAATGCTGTTGTGAAAAAAAAGTACTGTTTGAATGTAATAGAATGAAGTTATTTCAGCTGTTCGACAAACAAAATCGTTTTCCATAAATTACTCAACAGCCTTCCAACCTAATTCATATGGCTGAAATAAATTGAAATGACGCCCACCGTCTTCACAGAAAATAAAAAGATAATATACGCAGCAATACACTCATTCAGTTTTATTTTTAGATGCCTATCGCCAATAAACCTAACGACAGAGTTGTCTAACATGTCCGAAATAGATTAATGTAGTGTATTGACAATAATGAACACCATTTTCAAGATAATAACTTTTCAAACATGAACTGAATGAAATATTGTACTGGATGATGGAAAAATAATCCAATCGGTATTTTTATAGGTTTTCATTCCATTGAATTCTATAATCCGCAAGTATCTCTGCCCACCCAGTATAACACAAAAAACAATATGCGATGAATGTTTCCATCTAGATCTCCGCCACTACCATCTTCAGTCGGTTAAAACGGCTACAATAAATGGGAAATAACTTACTTGTGACTTTGAGTTCGATGATAATACTGGTCGGCGGATGTGTGGAAATTTGGCACTCGTACAGACCCTCGTCAGAGGTTTGGACATTCCTGATAAGCAAGCCCCAGTTCTGCAGATGGCGCACGTGTTCAACTAAGAAACGATCGTCCGTGTTGTAGGTGGCTAGACCCACAGTCAGCAAGTGGTAATCGTGCTTTCTTATCCAGGATACCTGGAAAAAAGGGACGACAGATAAAATTTATGGGATTTTGCCCTTTTTAGCCGTCTTCAATTTCCTAAGTTCCAATGAGATTTTCACAATGAGGGTGTCGCAAAATAGGAAGAGTTGAGAGTTATTACCTCGTGGGAGTTTGAAACTGCAACGTTATATGAAATAAATCCTTGGTCAAGAAATAATCTATTTTAGAAAAACACTTTCGGATTTCAGTACTTAAGAATTATTGATTCATCTACAGGGTCTCTATAAATGATTGTAACAGCTCAGTTGGCTTTGGATTATTCTCATTTTGCCGCTTCCTATGCAAAACACAGAATTCTGTGATCATGCTATGCTCTGATTAGTGGGAGATTGGTATTCTGTAGCGGCAAAGTAATACAAAGCCAACAGCGCTGTTACGATCATTCATAAAGAACCTGTATTATCATTTTCTGGCTCCAAAAACTATTTACTTTAAGTTTCTGTTTTCCGATTCGATATATGTATGAGCTTCGAATCTAGGTATTTGCGGGCACTACAAATCTTTCAATATATTCGAATTGCAAACCTGTCTTTTGAAACAAATATTGAATTTGATCAAAAACATGGTTCCAACGACACATATATTTAGGTATATAGTATATTTCCTTTCGTTGAAACTGCTTTTGTCTTTATTGTTCAGAAGACGGTCGCCACATCAGCTCTCTTATTTTTTGCCTGTAAATATATGTCTGGAAAAAATTCGTTTTGTTTTAATATCTATGTACTCTAGCACTATTTTGAAACGATATTCTGGCTATGAAGAACTGTACCCTATAGTCTGCCTTTCATGCTGAAAGGTACCCAGAATTAGCAAAACACCTCTGATAGTCTTAGTGCATTTAAGTTACTGAGAATTTTTTTTATATTATTAGAACTGGGTTTGTATGCCTATGTAAGCCTTTTGGGAACTGCGATCTTCTAGATGTTCTTCACTCTACACATTCACGGAAACCCAAGGAGAACGTGAATGGCGTTGACAAAACCGACCTACCACCTCAGGAGCCAAGGCCATTACCTTTTGGGTTTCCACGACCGATTTTCCCATATAAATGAATCTCAGGCTAGTCACCTCTGAATATTTGCATATCATGTGTTGAGCTATTTTTGCTTCAGATCCACAAAACCTGCAGATCTCATCTGCTGATATTTTCATACAGATGACATATGTACCGACAGTCCCCGTCAGCAGTTTCACCATCATCTGACGCTCAGCTCGTGATAGCCATATAGAAAAGACCATATCCTAGTCACTGTAGAGGTCGTGATCAAAAATAACTTGTCAGGACTCCTATAGACGATGTAGATAGTCTGTGACATCACCTTCAGAAAAAAGGTAAAAGAACCCTTACTTTGCAAATGCAGTTTGCCACTGAAGACGAAACCTAATCTACAACTTTCGAGGAAAATTATGAATTTCGCGAAAAAGTTCAATACACTGGAAAGAACCTAGGAGTAGGTTAGCTCATTGAAGAATCTCATTGACTGATTCTAATGATCATGACTCAATTCACTCTATTCCTAGTGTGATTATATAAGGTGAGTTATATCCTACGTCTGTAGGAACCTTCTGAGATCACTTTTGCCTATTAGATATTTGCAGAGATCTCGAGGCTTCGCATTATGTTATCCTTGTATCTCACGTACATCCAATGTGGCTCAAGATAGAAACCTAACAATATTTACGCAACATACAAGAATATATTATGAACTGTTTACAAACGGAGCTCATTCCGCGTTCAATCTAAACTCGCATGTCATCTCACATAAACGCGCAAAACATCACTCCTACCAACAAATTGGAGCAAACGCCCCTTCTCGTCTGACGCAAACCTAAAAAATTGAATGTGCCCCAATCCATCCAGCGTTGCTCGCGAGATTGTCCCTTTCAGTTCTTGAGACATGAATAAAAGATGGGAAAGTTATTTTGGTAATAGGTAGAAGGAATCTTGTTCGACTGAAGAAAACCGCTGTGAAAACATCCAAAGGCAAAGAGGACATAGATTTTTTAGGGTGGCTACACTTGTTGCTGGGATCTGAACATCAGGACCTTCGGTGAAGAACAGAGATTCAATTCAAATTTTTACCCTACTTTTTTGTGACGTTAATGGATGCAATGAAAGGAAGAGACAACACTCATTTGAATAGAAGTTATGCGAACGGGTTTAAAAGAAGTGAAGATATTGGGGACATTGATCCTTTAGTCGATGCTTCAAAATTAAAATATTTCCAGTTTGTAATGAATATGCAAGCAATGATTTGTAAACTTCAACAAGACAATATTTTGTTTGGAAGAGTTTTTGTTCACATTTCTCTGTAGCATTCTAGATGTATAAGCAAATAATTTGAATCAATCACAACCGCGCACGTGATTGTTAATACGAATCAATCAGGTTGGCTACACTTGTTGCTTGGACCTGAAAATCAGGACCTTGGGTGCAGAACACAGATTCAAGTTCAGATTTTTCCTTACTTTTTGTGAGGTTAATGGATGCAATGATAGGGAGAGACACTAATCAATGGGTTTAAACGAAGTGAAGATATTAGGTACAAAAACTATCAAGTATATGCTTTAAAATCAAAATATTTCCGGTTTGTAATGATGAATATTCAAACAATGATTTGTAGACTTTAACAAGACAGAATTTAGTTTGAAAGAGTTTCTGTTCACATTTTTCTGTAGCATTCTAGATGAATAAGCAAATAATTCGAATCATACACAATCACGCACGTGTGTGTGAATTAGTTAACAGTTTTATGGGCATAAATAAAATATGTGATGGTTATTTTAGTGAAAAGTATAATGGAATCTTGTTGAGCTGAAAAAACCGCTGGGAAAACATCCAAAGGCAAAGAGAACATAGATTTTTTTATTGTGGCTACACTTGCTGCTGGGATCTGAGACCGTAGATTCATATTGAGAATTTTTCATACTTTTTTGTGGGGTTGATGGATGCAATGAATTGAAGACACAACATTCATTTGAATAAAAGTTATGCGAATGGATTTAAACGAAGTGGGAATATTGGGAATAAAAATCAGATAATTAAAAAAGGAAAATTAAGGAATCCACAGGTATTTTTCTGGATGAAGTAGAAATTTGGCCAATTGTTTTGTTGGAATAGATCGTATTTGGATTGATTTTTCGAGAAAAAAAATGACATCAGGAATTTTCAAAATTAAATAAGTAAACATTTCAACATGTGTTGACAACTTTCAATGTCAATTAGACTGCAAATGAAAAAACACACACTTCTGAAGATTTTACAAGTTTGTCTGAAGAAGGATATAGACACCGAAACGATACATTATCCTTTCATTTATTTCCTTATGCAGTTTTACTGTTAAGCAACAATTTTTTCAAAACCCATTTGCTCCTGATAAATATGTGAAAATATTTTCCGAAGAGCACTTCATCTTAATTGAAATGTTTTAATTATTTCTGTTCCAGAGACTGGGTGTGAAAACCTATAAAGTTTTTAGAAATGCAGAATCCTCCCAGATTATGCTTCAATCGATATCTAAAAAACACTTTTGTCGGTGCTCCATAATATAAATATTTTCAGTTTTGTAATTAATATACAAACAGAGATTTGCAGACTTCTACAAGACAATATTTTGTTTGAGATACTTCTTGCTCAGTTCTCTGTAGCATTCCAGATGAATTAGCAAATAATTTGTATCATTCACATTCACACACGAGATTATGAATATAAATTTATGAAATCGTTGAATATATCAAAAGTTCTAGAGACACGAATAGAAAGCGCAAATGTTATTTTTTAGTAATAGGTAGAAGTAAATCTTGTTGGGCTAAATAAACTCGCTGTGAAACATCCAAAGGCAGAGAAAGAACATAGTTTTTTAGGATGACTACACTTGTTGCTGACATCGGAACATCAGGACCTTGGGTGGAGAACAGAGATTCTAATTCTGATTTTTCCCCTTTTTGTGATGTTAATGGATGCAATGAAAGGGAGAGACAACATTCATTTGAATAGAAGTTATGCGAATGGGTGTAAACGCAGTCAAGATATTGGGGACAAAAACTCTTAAGTCGATGCTTTGAAATTTAAATATTTCCGGTTTGTAATGAATATGTAAACAGAGCTTTATAGACTTCAACAAGACAATCTTTTATTTGAGAGATTGTTTGTTCATTTCTCTGTAGTGTTCCAGATGAATAACATATAGCAAATAACTTAAATCATTGACAATTATATACAAGAAATCTCTTACCCTACTTATTGCAGAATAAGAACTGTTGAACCTGCTATTACAATGAATAGATGTGAGTGGAGTAGCGCAATCCACTGTCCAAGTAGGTGTCAAAAAATCTTGCACTCTCTTTGGAAATTACGTCTTTATTCAAATGGTGAATTGTGAGCTCCAGATTACTTTGACATAATGTGAAATATATACACTGAGTTTTACCATTTTTTATCATCAAATTGTTCTCATGACACCAGTCCACAAAGAAACTCACAAGAAAACACGATAAAGAAATTGTAGCTCCTCAAACGATAAAGCTTTTATTACCACTGAAGCATCATCAGCAAATACGGTCAATAAATATTTCATAGAGAAGTATCCCGATGTGCTATAGCAGGTTGAAAAAAAATCATCCGCAGATTGACAGGGAGATCGTTGATAAAGGTAGAAATAGAATTGGCCCAAGGACAGAACCAGGTGGTACTCCAAAAATATCGCTCAAAGCTGTCAGAAATTCTTTCACAGCGTATACTAACGACAAGAAAATGAAGTTTTTCGATTCTCAAACTCGTCGTAATGTCTGAAAGAACTGAGGAACAGTGAAGCCTGATCTTCAGCATTCAGCTTTTGAACTGTCCGTATGCATAATAATCGAGAGCACAAAAAGATCCAAATTAAAATCATTTGTTAATTTCAAAACACCTCTAATTTATGTCACAAAACGTTGCCCTAATGACGACTTAAAGAAGAGCATTAGTAGCATATTGAAGTCATGGTCCACTGTCGAATTCATGAAATTCTCAATCTCCCACGAACCGATAGTTTCCTTAGATAATGAACCCTGACCTACACTAACTATGGAGACGTGACGAACACTAATAAACCGTATTGGTTCAGGGGAAGTTCACCGTTATAAAAGACAAATTCAATTAATGTTTTCGTCTAAGATCCTGAAACTGTAATAAAACGATTCGAACCGGAGTTGAAGCCGCTTCCGGCCCAAGTTTTCGATCCTTTGTTTTCGTCAGATTCGGAGTAAATACTTGTTCCTAATTCAGATTTCTCAGGCGATTCAAATCAAACGCCTCGAGATTCGCTGAGTGCCGAAGAGAACTATTTGCCCAAAGTAAAGTTCGCCTTTTCAAGATAATGGCAAGACCGTCAACTCTGAAATTGACACTGCTGAGGAAATTCTATGTGACGTTAGTGTTGAAAACCAATATTCACTGAAGTTCCTTTCAGCAAGTCTTTCATAGGTAATACTATTGGAGATGAAATTCTGCCGACAAGGTGAAATGCTAGTTTCTTGCTTGATCAAAATCAATAATATTCCAATCATCATTAGAGGTTAACTCATCGATGAAATATTGTTCGAAAATAGTATAACATACTGCGAAGAAGTGACAATAGATGATATATGGATTGATATCAATTTCCGAAAAAATGATCAATTATTCCAATTGGCCTTTTCAGAATTGAAATAATACCTTGTGAACCGAATGAAAAATGATCACTTAACTCCTCATCACAAAAATAAAGCATACAAGAAATCATTGAAATTTGTTTATTTTTGAAATTGGACAAAATCCAAGAATTTAGAGAATGACGCCATTGAAATATTGTGACATCCTTGAGAACTCACATTAATCATCTTAAAAGTCTAGAAAGTTTCAATAGATTCATTCAATACAGGGTGTCCCAAAATATGCCACACAGCCAATATGTCGGCCCTCATCAGATATTGTAAGAAAGTACAAAAAAAGTAGTACGAATGACAGCAAAAACTCAATTTGAAGCCATTATTGATATTCCGTTTCTGATAACCATCCTTCAAAAAACTACCTCCGGACTTTTTTTAAATTCACACCCTTGTATTGTTCCCTCTTATACGCTTTCCCAAAAAATTTCAAATAGCTGCAAAAATAACAATTATAAATTGTGGTATATCCACTTCGTTTCATAATGATACCTTATTATTCAAATATTTTAATCGTTAAGTGGTTTTCATATACTTCAAAGTTTTTCTTGATGTTTTGTTCATTGTCAGTATTGAATATCTTGGGCCAAGAATGTATCACCATAAATTGCAGAATGGTGCATGCGCCACAATTTAGAGTTATTGCGTTTGAAGGCATGATTCACGTCAAGTAATTAAAATTCCTTCAACGTGTTTTTGTTGCATTGTGGAATCGTTTATTAGGAAGGAAATATAACAGTTCACTCTTAAAGATATCCGAGGGTAGTTTTTGTAGGGGTGATAACCAGAAACAATATTTATTACACTAATTCTGATACAGTTTTTGCTCCCATTGTTAATACTTTTTATTTAAACTTCCTACCTTGTCTTAGAGTCCAGATATAAGCTATTTGGAATATCTTGAATTTGGTGTCTCTGACGTTGATTCAATTTTTCCAGAGAGGTAGTATGATTTTCCAAAAGAGATCTGTTCACCAAAAATCGAAGAAATATTAATTATGAGGATTTCAAACAGAGATCAGAATATTTACTCTTATGGCATCAGCTGGCATCATTTTCAGTTGATATGAACCGTCAACCACATTTTAGGTAGCTTATATTATGGTACGGTCCAGTTTTTGTCCCTGTTCATCTTCAACCGGTGAACAAAATTATGAAAAATTCAAATTCTCTTGTACAATTTTGTCGAGGAGATTATTCGGAGAATGTTGAACATCTGAAAGGAAAAATCTCTTTTCGGATGACATTCAAGGAAAGAAGAGGGTACTTACTTGAAGAATTTACCAATGATATTAATTTCGATTTTTCACAGAAATGGTCCGAGATTATCACCATTTGATTTGACGTGAACAAAGTGTTGCCCGGTTTTGAATGAATGATTAACCTAAAAATTTCATAGCTTTTTTCAATACATTCTTTTCCTTCTTTCTGAATGTCAACTGATTCACAATCAAATGAATATGAGGTGTTGTTGAACTTATTCCCTTAATTATAGAAACACACGAAAAACCAACACAAGTCACAAAACCCGACATTTCGAGAAATTGCGTTACATGTCGAGTAAAGTTTTGATGCACTGAATATTCCACTAGAGCGAAATCTATCATAAAGGTCACCAGGTCAAAAAAAGCTTTCATCGTATATTATTTATCTCTAGAGTTATTTCAGTGGACTGCTGTAGGTACGTATTATATTGTCTACCTTCTTTCATGATAAATACTAGATGGGAAAAGCTGTGATGGTGCGTCTCAACCATTATTACGTTTTATATCATTCGCGTGAAGACATTTCTGTGTAAGAATGCCCGATGTTCCGATAGGTTCGTGCCTCAGTCGGAAAACATATTAAATTCATCCTCCCTACCGCCAACAGACATATATATCGCTCCGTTCTGGCTGAATATTTGACAGTTTATCCCCATTTCTCACCGCAACGGAAAAAGTCCTGCCCCCTGGAAGAGATATATATCCGAATCTGCTTACTCGAGCGTACAGAGGAAATGTCTATGCTCTTTTGACTCCTGCCAAAATACAGTTTTTCAACTGAAAAATAACAATATCGTCGCTGCAATGCACATTGCTACGAAATAATTTGCATGAATCACTAAAATATATGTTTTCATGCACGACTATTGAAAATTCCGTTCATTGTACGTCTCTGTGCTCGGCCTTAATAATACCTATTAATCACAAGGTAATAATGAGATTATAATTCACTGCTGTGAGATGCTTCATAGATTTAGTTTTGATATAATATTCTTTAAATTGGTATTTCTCATAGAGATAAAATAGAGAAGAGACGCTATAACATACAATTGTGTAAGGAAAAATGGAACCACTGGGCGGGGCTTATATATTAACAATATGGCTGAAAAATCAGGGTTGAATTGAGTTGCCAGTTTTTTCTGTTTACGAATTTCACCAAAAAATACGACGTGTTGGGTCTTTAGGAATCCTGTTCAAATAAGGTCAATTGAATATCAAATAAACAATTTTTCTTCAGGCGATAATATGCACATATAAAAAGATATCAGATTACCAAGACATACTAGCAAAAATTTCGAATGCGGATCTGTTCAGTACTCATCCCTACCTGTGATATGTTTTTCTTCTAATTTTCTTATCTGTCCCTTCTCTGCTTGTAGAAAGCCATACAGCACACGATACCATTTTATTATTGTTTATTAAGCACAAGAAATCTCAATTTAACTTGAAAAATGTACAAAAATCACTATTTTTAGAAAAATTCAATGATTGTCAAAATTCGACGTATCGCAGTAATATGGCGGATGTGATACCACTTTCATTTTATTGATAGCAACTCTATACTATTCTATCTCTATGGTATTTCTTCAGTATTCTTAAGTACTCCAACTAACAAATATGGGCATACCTTGTCAATCAAGGGCTAAATCTACTCTGATTATATAAATTAAAGCTTTTTTCATTACAAAATATGCAATGACCAGTTCGCCAAAAATTTCTTCTGTCAACATGACTTTTTCCCATAGATTTATAATACTAACTAGATAACGAACCGGTCAAAAATTTTGAGGCAAGCGGCGGCCATTTGCAGTTTGGGTTGGATTTGAAAGGTGTCACTTTTTCTATGAAGTGAAATATAAGAATTACCGATATTCTATTTATTCATTTCATTTCAACGAATTAAAATGAAAGGATTACCAATTTTGTTCAATAACTAATCACACGAATCGAAAATATTTATAATTTGATATAGACCGAAATGTCAGAGTTCACAGAACACTAATATATAGAGTTCGTTTTTCATCACTTCTTCCAAAGGAACGTCTATGTTTCCATCAAAATTTGAGCACAGATGGTATAGAACATCAAAATATTCGAGTTTCATCCCAAACTGCAAATGGCGGCCCTTGCCTCACTTTTTTCTACGTGACAGTAAGGAAGTACGACGTCCAGTTTTGTATTATAGGTCCATGCTTTTTCCACGCTTGTCATAGGAGGGTCTTGTCATGGAAGGGTCTTGTCGCGGTCGCCAATTGTTAAAATCTTCAAGAATATAAGTATTCAGTAGTCATGGATAAAGTATAGTATGCTACTCGCGTATAATGGCTGTTATTCATTCTGTGATTTGGGCCATTCTCCTACGAATTGTAGCCTAAACTTCCCCTCGCTAATAATAGCTATCATTATACGCTCGTTGCATAATATACTATTTTTATGTGACAGCATTGAGATTACCATCGAATATGAACCTATCTGATACATCTCTTCGAATTTCAAGTAATTAATTTTTTATTAGTTACCTATGTAAAATGCAATTTCTACATTCGAAATCAACTGTCGCGCCATGGTGACGTAAGGGCAAGCTTATAATGAGTGGACAATGATTACCAAAACAGTGGCACTCTCCATCGTTTTTAACTACGATTTAATAACCAACAAAAAATATGCTAGCTTAGATCGGTGATTTCGATAATTTTCCTCTGGAAAACCTTACTGAAAAAAACACGGATTTCATGAGGGTCCATTTTTTCTAAAATGATTTATTCTGTAATTTACTCATTACCTCGATTGTTGTCGCCTGGCTTTTTCCATTAAAACAACGTGCCATAGTTTTCTTCAAAAGTTTCGATTTTGAGCTGGAGTGAGTCTTAACCACTGGGTTATTCTCAGGGTGTGTGAATATCTTGGTTGAGTTCATTAAATGGCCAAATAATAAGAATCAATTCATAGTTATATTGATTTGAATTTTTTATTCGAATAGGTTCAGAACAACAAATCTGAATTCGTTCCCTATTTTGTATCTAGGCTTCAAATGACGAAACTTTTCACAAAATTATCATGAAGATGAAGAAGTATAATTTTTATTCGACTTATTCAAGTTCACAAAAATTCAACCCCAGGTGATAATGACATAAGTAGGATATTTTGTAATGATGCTTCATCTACGAGTATAATGCGCCACCAATGCCTAATAATACATGTTGAGCAGCATTCTCAAAAATATAACTACAACTCGCCAACATTCGAAATTTTGCTGACAGTTCGATTTGTTCGACCACTCTGTCGATGTACTATGACTCGGGGTTGACATTAATCACAACAATTTCTATTGTGAACAAAATTATACAAGTCAAAGGCATTTGCACGCTTGTTTGCTTCGGGAAGAAGATAATTTATTCAAATTAAAAACTATCAATGCGGCAATATTTCAACGTCGGGCCAGAAGTCGGATTTCGGTTTGTATAGATTCGTTTTCAGCGCGGTGTTCAATTAAAATGTCTATTGTACTTTCCTAGTTTTATTTTTTAAATGAGTTGTTCAATTTCATGATTTTAAGATTGCGCTGTTCTTTTTTTATGTAATATAAATTCTTATATCTTGAGAGCTATCATTTTATTTATTTATTCAGAACGAACGGTAAAGCAGATTTACATTTGACATAAGACAAGAGAACAGCGAAAAATTCTTAACCTAAACAAAAGAAAATGAGCAAATATTGAACTAAATTATAAAAGTAACATTCAAAGTGAGTCGAAATACCTCTTTAGACTGAAAATAGATATTTGGAATAGATCCACCTCTATAGAATTTGCCTCTCTTATCGCTCTATGTATGGGATTATTGAGACCGTAATTAGTAGGGATGAAATCTATGATGAAAAGATCTCTATGCCTTAAAACTACATTATTTGCATTCAGTTTCTTCGACACAGTAAATATTCACAATCAATAAAATTATTGAGCAACTTATAAACAAATATTACATCGAAATTTTTACTTCTCAACGCTAACGGTTCAATGATAAGGTACTGTATGAAAAATCATAATTCAATGAATCTTTATATATGCTCATTTTGTAGGCAATCCATTTAAGGAATTTACGCTGTACACGTTCAATATTATTTTTATGGATCTCATAGTAAGGTGACCAAACTACAGCAGAATATTTCAATATGCTCCGAATATTTGTGAAAAAAACAGTTTTTAGTACATCTACATTTTGAAAATCTCTTGGTTTTTTCTTGATAAATCCTAACATCTTTAAAGCTTTCTGTGTGAATAAAAATATGTTGAATGAAATCTAACTTATGATCAAGATGTATTCCTAAATCTTTAACAAGTGAACTTGAACACAACTTTACGTCTAATAAGCAATAATCGTACTGAATTGAGGACTCGATCCTGAAAAATAGCATAACAGTGAATTTCGCGATATTGAAATGCATTTTATTTTCAATACACCATCTAGCATTATTCCATTGATTTATGAATTCAGCTTTATTGTTCAAAACTGAAACCACAGCCAACAGTAGTGGAAGAAACACTTCCCCTCAGGTTATTTAAACTCAAAATATCATTTTCCCAATATGAGCAAGTGCTCTAAAAATTTTGACTTAACGTAAAGACAATAAAATTTTTCCATTATGTGGGGTGAACCAGACTGAATTGACTACATTAACCAGCTATGAAAATGTCGCTGTAGCAATATCAACCAGAAACCTTGGCAGAGGAATGTGAAATGCTCGAGATGTAAATGGAAAAAAAACCGGAAACACCATGATAAAGCCCAAGATTTATAGAGAAAATCAATTTTACTGGAATGATTTCGACGAACTATACTAATTATTCACATTCTAAAACAACCCAAAAGTACGGAAATCGTTCAAAAAAAAAAACAGCAAGACAAACAACTTTTTTATTCCATGAAATAACATGTCAATGTGCCGTTAGCGTTCGTTCTCATGACGTGTCGACTGATCTAGGCATAGCAAGAGAGCCCGACAGCGTTTCTCTTTTTGCGAATGACGCGCTTGACGGTACATTCACAGATTCAGAACAGGAAATAAAAACGCAATATCCCGTGGGTCCGGAAATATAATCATCCGCGAAATTCTACGGACACAAACCGCGAACGAAAAGCGGTCTGTCATGAGCGCCGATCCACATTTCTGACGAGAATGAGAGAAAAACAGTGCTCCTATTATGGGAAACAATGCGGGTATAAATGGATTCCTGCACTCTTGTTCGCTTGCTATACCGGGTGTCCCAAGGTTTTTTTATAGATAGATTTTATTCAGGAAAATTTACAATATTCAATACATATTTGGTTGGATCAAACACCTAAGCTAGGCTTGTGTTGTGCTGTTGATCCAAACATAACAAATAACCATATCAACAAAACAACAAATAATTACATTATTAAACTTCACAGGAGACAAAAATGTGCAGAAGTCAGTGAGAGAGCGTTACAACAAAGAGAAAAAAAAACTAAAACAAATCCTTGAAAACATCGAAATTTTCCACAATAAATAACCGCAATTGACGCGATCTATTTTTAGTTGTAATACCTCGCAAATGAGTAGGTAATAAATTATACAGTTTGGGACCTAGATATGGGGAAGGCCTATTTCATTATTATGGAAACTATTGATGGTAAAAATTTAAAATTTTGTGGATCGATATTTGGCCATGTAAGGTACATTTTTAAAATAATTTCACATTTGCAGTGTGGTCCGATGTACGACAATATAGTAACAACTTTGTTAATTTAAATGGGTATTTCTTTTTCTCATGATACTCCATAAAATATTGAATCTATTCACTCTTAATTCTCTATACCCATCTTTAACGGTTTTTGAGTTATTAATTATTTTTCGAAGTTTTAAATCGAATTGGCGTGTTACGAAAATGATTCTAGTTCGCTCAATATTCGAGATTTGGGTCAGAAATTTAGCAGGTCAGCTTTTGAATTATATTTGTCGGTTATACAGGATGAATCAAAATAAAATCACTATTTGCCAAGTTACAAAATCGTGAGGAAGTCTGTTTTTTCGAATAAGAACACTAGTATATTTTTCAATTCTTGGAATCAGTACAACACACTCTACAATTTTTCTATTCGCGTTCTTATACCTATCTTAACGATTCTGTAACTTGGCAAATGATGATTCTATTTAGTCCACCTGTATAACTGACAACTATAATTCAAAAGCAGTGACATAGATCAAATCAATATCTAATGACTTGCTAAATTTGTGACTTAAATCTCAAATATAGAGCGGACTAGAGTCATTTCCGTAAGACACCAATTTGATCTGAAATTTAGAAAAATAATTAATAACTCAAAAACCTTTAAAGATGTAGGAAAAAGTGAGAGTGAGTATATTCAATATTTTATGGAGTATAACAAAAAAATATCGGATGTTCCATTCAAAATAACAAAGTTGTTGCCAAGTTGTCGTAAATCCGGCAACAGTGTAAATGTGAAATTATTCTAAAGCTGTACCTTACATGGCAAAATATCGATCCGCAAAATTTGAAATCTTCACCATCAATAGTTTCCATAATAATCTAATAGGCCACTCACTTTAGGACACCCGATGTACAGAATGTGGCAGTTGAACTTGCCGATTTAGAAATTCAATTAAACATATATCGATTCAATATTTGTTCCATCATCAAGTACAATATTTAAGGTACCTATATGTTCGGACAGTTTTGAAAGTAAAGTCTGGCAAATGGTATCCATTATTGTTAGTACACTGTGCTGGAGAGCTGAAAACCCCAGAGAATTACACGAGCGCTCCCTACGTCATTGTATATCTATACTAGTTCTATACTAATATTATAAAGAGGAAAGATTTGTATGTTTGTGGGTTTGTGGCGTTGATATGAGATAACTCATAAGCTACTGGACCGATTTCAATAATTCTTTCACCCTTAAAATGCTACATTATCCTTGAGTAACATAGGCTATACTTTTCATCCGAGAAAATTGAGGAAACCTACTATAACTTCAATGATAATAATTATGAGTACCAAAATCAGCTATTTTCAGGTGCGCTGCGAAAACCGTAAGACGTACGTGGAAACAATGTATGACGAAAATGTACCTCTATAATAGTCTACAAAAAAGTCCGCGATAGCATATATCTATCTTTCAAGGTTTAGTCGGTATCACCTTTTGAAGTTTTCCGAAAGTTTCTCAAAATTATGCATTATTTGGGAGTATTTTTCATGAATACGCTATTGATCTTTATCCAATTAAATACGTCCTTCATACCCAGTATTTAATATAGAACGAAATTGCCTTTTACATCATTCAATTATAATGAATACATCAAAAGATATGGCAGGTTGAAGATGAAATCGCACCAAAATCGAATTGCGTCTCCGAGCACGATACACAAACACCGGTATGCCGACGCGCATCGAGATGTGACGTCACTGCGGAGAATTCCCATTGCATTTGCGGGATGGAAGTGTTAGAACTCGAGGAAATGATTGGAAATTGGAATAATGCAATTAATCGCAAGTTGCAATTGAGGAAACCTACTATAACTTCAATGATAATAAATATGAGTACCAAAATCAGCCATGATCAGCTATTTTCAGGTGCGCTGCAAAAACCGTAAGATGTACATAGAAACAATGTATGACGGAAATGTACCTCTTCAATAGTTCTACAAAAAAGTCCGTGATAGCATCTATCTATCTTTCAAGGTTTACTCGGTATTACCTTTTAAAGGTATCCGAATGTTTCTCAAAATTATGCTTTATTTGGGAGTATTTTTTTGAGGATACGCTATTGATCCTTATCCAATTAAATACGTCGTTCATACCCAGTATTTAATTTAGAACGAAATTGCCTCTTACATCATTCAATTATGATGAAAACATCAAAAGATATGGCAGGTTGAAGATGAAATCGCACCAAAATGTCTGCGAGGTAGGCACTAGGCGGGTAGGAGAAGGTCCGAAGTGTGAGGGATGTTTTCTATGAATGTATTTTGGATTGCCTATGCCCGTATGTTTATGACCACAAATCAGATCAACAGATGGCGCTGAAGTCGTTATTCAGGTTATTCATCTACTCTGCAACTAAACGGCTCGATCGAATTGAATGAATTTTTGTGTATACAGAACAACGTCTGTTGGGTCTGCTAGTTTATTATACAATGCCTACATGCACAATGTATCTCGCGATAGTGCACACAAAAAGTGTTGAGCACTATCGCGTGTTAGTATAATTGTCCAATATTTTTTCGATGAGAAGGAACAGACAGTTTCAGAGACTTCTGTTCCACATAGTTGAGAAATTTTTTCTTTCTGGGATTCTCTGGGGTTTCTAGCGCCCCTATTTTTGAAAAAAAGGGAACGAGCAGTTTCTGTGATTTCTGACAATTATTATTATTACTATGTCCACATGATTCAAGAGTTTAAACTGTCCAAACATGAACTTTGTATGATGTTTCTGATTATGGAAATTATTGAAATAATCAAATCGATATTTGCGAAGTTTCTGTACAATTTAATTTCTAAACTCGCAAGTTTCTGCCTCATCCTGTATAACAAATATGCACCAGAACCCAAAGAAGACCTCTTATATTTCCTACTAGATAGGGTCATCACAATCCTTCAGTTCGAATGAGCTCTATGCTCCTCAAACTTATATTGAGCTGAAGACACGAATCTTTTTAAATATCGTCTTTCAATAAAACTTTTCCAATTTTTTTCACCCCTAGAGTAGGTATTCTTAGAAGGGGTTGAAATAGTCAACACCTAGGATATATGTTTTTCATCACGTTTCTGTTGGTTGGAAATTTTCATTTTAAAAAAAGGACTGAAAAGCCAATTCTTCCATTTACATTTTATATTTTTTGATTGATTTCAGCGAGAATCTAGAATAAACCAAATGCAGAATGCAGTTTCGAAACAATTAGATAAACACGAGAGTATGTTTTGCCCTAGACTTTGTAGCATAGTTTTGACTATTGAATTTGAAATGAATATGTATGTAGTTTCAATAACTACAAATGATATTTACCGAGTCTTGTATTTTCAGCTCAGTATACATATAGATTATTATACTATGGTATCATCTTCAACAAATGGGGTGAATCATTCAGAAAACTTTTAGGGTTTAGGATAATTGTACGAAATTTGTTCCACCTCTACTAATAGGGTGGAACAAATTGAATTATTCTAAATGGAAAGTTCTGATTATGGCCTTAATGAACAAACCTGATGTAGGTGCCCGAGGTTATTGTTAATACATATCTACCATGTTTTCCGAGCTAAAATGATAGTTCTACCGATGATTCAAACTAGGAAACTTCCTTTGCTGCTTTCGGAATTCGACAGAATATAACTGTACCTGAACTTTTCGAGCGCTTGTTTTACTTTAACCAGTGGTATATCGTTTGGCATAAATATCTGTAACTTTTGTCCATGGTCCAATTCAATTCTGTCTGTAGGGTCCTCCGGAATTGCCCTAGAGAATTGGGATTTTCAGGGTGAGTTCAGTTCCTAAATGCCGCGGTTAAGTTTGTTGACCATCCAAATCGTACAGGGTGTTCCATAAAATATGGCTATCTGAAATTTATCTCAGACAAAACGAAAACAATATAAATGAAATTTTGCGGTCACATGCAAGATGCTCATAATGAGCCTCTAGCAAAGTTTTATGGCCATAGTGTTAAATGAACCATAGAAAATTCAATTGAAATATTGAAAAGAAAAATCTTCCATTATAAGATATCCGAATTCAGTGAAATTTAATTTTTGAATGAAAATTGATATACTGAATGTTAGTGCAATCATCAAAAACAAAGAATTTTTTTCACATATGTCAGTTTTTGAATAATATCAAGAATATTATTTTGATCGTGCTGATATTTTGCATATACATATTTGGTATCAATTTCAAGTCCTATACAAAATTTTGAGTTAATAGCCTCATTGCTCCACTGATGAACGGGAGCTCAAAAGCACCTGATTAGGGCTTTCTAAAATTCTTCATATCAGTGGTAGAATGCACCAGAAATACTTCAATAAACTATTCGGAGATATTCTTGTGATTTCAATACCGCTGTGTCCAGAATCCAATACCGGTAACCAATTTTTTCCCGGTAGAATTGATGACGTCACCCATATAATGCAGCGAGTACCGGGATTTTAGTGAATTACGCTTAAAATGGTTTTTAGTGTTGGACAAACTTTCGAAAGTTTTAAAAAAGTTAAGGAGACTTTGAAAGTGCATGAAAAAGAGACATTGAATTGCGGTATTACGAATTGAAATACTGTTGAATTTTCGGAGGACATGTTTCAGAAAAAAAAGAAATTGCTCGAAATTGACGAAGACATTTGAAAAAGTAAAGAAGGGGCAAAAATGTTACCCATGTTGGATGCCAATAAAAAACGCGTTAGAGAAAAGCTAGAAAAAGATACAGGTCGAAACTGACATTAAAAGATCTATCAAATATTAAACAAAGCGCTACAAACAAAGCTAGATCAGTGCGTGCGAATTTTGAAAGATAAATGATTGTGAAGTCAGTATTTCAAAAGACTCCGAAAATAATTTTAAAGAGATGTTTATGCAAACTTTCCAGATGAAAAGAACATATGATGCTTATCCAGATTTCTGAGCCTTGACGGGACTTATAAACTGATAAATATTATTATTTTTGATTATAAATGTGAGGATGGAAATTGCCAAACAGAGTTTGTAGCATTCTGTTTACTGTGCAATGAAGATGAAGAAAGTTTATCGGTGGTTTTTAGAGGGATTCAACATTTTGGCGCTCAATGTGTTGAAATTTTTTTTTTATACACAAAAAAATAAAAATTATAATCTGAATGAAATACTTTAAAGATAAATTAGTAATAAAATGAACTGAAATATGTTGAACTATTATTGTTTGAAAAAAAAACCCTTCCTAACTATAACATATTGAAAATAAAAACAAAATAAAGGACAAAAATGAACAAACTATAACACATTTCAAATGAAACATTTTCATATACATAACAATATACCAACAATGAATACGAGAGGAACTAAGACATATAGCGATGAAAATAAAAATAAAAATTATAAACATTTTTAAGATTAGAACACGTTACAAAATGAGATGAAATGTGCCAGTTTGAGTAAAATACGCAAACTGTGATACTGTTCGGAATGCAAACTTATAGATAAAAATGAAACATACCTACTCATGGTAGGTAGTTTGTGTAAAATACCCAATATTTCAAAAAACCGATAAAAGGATGCTCTGCTATATACTGTATAGCTACTTATTGACTTTAAATAGGTAAATTGATGAATTGGATCCAAATTAACTGCCATAGAAATTGACATAATTTCAAATTTTTAAAATAACTTTCAAATATAAAATCTAAGCACGGACTTAAGTATGACTTGAAGTGAATTAATTATTTCGAACGGAATTATTGTAACTGACACATAAATTTACATAATTTCAAATTCTCAGAATAACCAAAAAATACAGAATCCAAACACTTAGTTTCGCATCGCTCAAAATTAACTGCCATAAAAATTGACTTCATTTTAAATTTTTAACATGATTATAATACAAAATGAAAACACCGGGATTTACTTAAATACCTGTACAAAACACCGGGATTTTCTTAAATCCCGGTATTTTGTACCGGGATTTAAGAAAATCCCGGTGATTTACTTAAATCCTGGTACCGCGCGCGTCATGTAGGAGACGTCATCAAAACGACCGGGAAAAAGTTGTTTACCGGTACCGGGACTCTTGACACAGCGTTTTAATAATCATTTGTTATCATCGATATAATTCAGGGATTTTTTCGAATCATGAAGATAATAAATTACTTCTTTAACACGCAGAATGGAGTAGTTGTGTAATGAAATAATAATTATTCGATTGAAAAAATATATTGGAGGAGACCAAAAATCACCTACATGTCTTTAAGTGTCTCCTAAGGTATATTTTAGTAAAAATTCCATGGATTTATTTTAGCGAATATGGGAGCTAACAGAAAAATGATTTTTCCCAAACAAGAATTATTTAAAATATTTATTGTTATGTTTTTCAAGTTATAGAAAAAAATTCAAATTATGGTACTGAAAATAAGTCGAGTATTCTGCAAAACCATTGTCTCATTCTGATCGTACTATTTTGAGCAGTCGAGAAATTTAACCAATTGTTCACTATACTTGACAAAACCTGTGTTATAAATGGTATATTATGACCTCAAGATTATAATACAAAAATATTTGTTGATAACAAATACGAGTTAGCAGTTTCCAACAAAGAATTAAAGAGGATAATTCTGCTAGAAAATTCTCAATTTCTTTTCGCTCACTGTTCTTTTCCGTTAGCTGAAATGCATTTGATTTAATTTTTCCGAAATAAAAGTACAAATAGAAAACCCTTCTATTTAAAATTAGTCATTCAAGCTACCGTGGGATAGATACAGACACGATCTCATTAGAAAAACTCTCTGCACGTGAAAAGTTCTAACTCCCTCTCCATTCTTAATTGGATTCCTCGTAACTATGATTAAGGCTACCAACCTGGATTGAATTCGTACTTAACCCAGTCCTAATGGAACGGTATACAAGGTTTTTCAAATGACGGAATAATAAATAAGGGCACTCAGGACGAGATCCATCCAAAAAAGTAATGTAGAATTAACGAGGGATAATGAGGATTTTCTCTAATGATTATATTTTCCAGTGCATTCTACTACCACTATCACTATTCTGATAATAAGTCAAAGCGAGAAGAAAGAAATTGATTAACGATATTGTTATTCATCTGTATTTTTAATTTCCAGTTTTATGAAAGAGGATATCAAGAACATCGCAGAATTGACTAGGTCTTAACCACCAATAAGAACCTAAAAAGTCTAAAGTAGTCGCATTTATTCGGTTCGAGTTCTAAACATATTATTTAGACCTATGTGTAAGAAGTTGAGTAAGTTTGAATTTTACTTTGAGATTTAAACTTTGTACTCATCTGCTTACGAAACTCACAAGATATAATCTGCTGGTAAATTCGATTACTGAGAACTTGACATTTCTGATAAGAACAGTTATCGCTTATTCTGATAGTTAATCCAGCATTTTTGAATAAATCATTTTGGACCAATTCAACGATCCCAAAACAATTCGAAGAGTTTCGTTTTTTACCATTTATCTACGATTGAAATAGTAAGAATTATTGTTAACTTGACATTCTTGATCATGGTCATTTACTGAAATATAACTTGGGCTGTTTCCATCATTTCTGCTTCTTCCATTCAACTCAAAGAAAGTCTTCATAATAGGTTTTCAAAAATATGCTCTCTTCAGAAAAATTCAATTGAATAAATCGAAATTATTCCTGAAATTCTTATGCAAAATGACTTTCTAAGTAATTTCCTGAAAACGCCAAAATATTTCATACAGTAGTAAAAGGGTGTATACTTTTAAAGTGGACAAACTTCAAGGTACGATTATACGAGTGATTTGCAACAAAAAATGTCATTTAACATATGGTCGAAATGTTGACAATTATTTTTCATTTAACATTTCTTAATTTCAGGAAATATTTCGAGTTATTCCTGTTAAATGATCATCATTCAGTTCTTTTTGCAGTCTCATCAAATCTGACCACATATTCGGAAAGGGCAATTAATTTTTTATTATAAAAGAGCCTGTGTGCAGAAAAACTTTTATTGCGAGCGTGGTAAGGAGATGAATATCAATAGTTAACAAAATTAGCCCTATTTTTTCAACGGTTTTATCGTTGAAATATTAATAGTTATGTACACGTTTTCTTTTCAGTAAAAATACCTCATTTAGTGTAACTACTTCCGAATGACATATCAACTTTTGTTTAAACTGCTCATCCTACGCTACAATATCATGGCTAAATGATAACAACGAAAAAATCTAAATATTCCTAACTTATATGTGCTCAATTTTGAAGCCCTTGGTAATTGAATCTTAATCCAATTTTATGGAAATCATCAATTCATCTCTTATCTGTAGATGCTGATACCAAACATTTTCTAGGTGGTACCAGAATAATTAAGGATAGTGATGAGCCACAGGATATTATGAACTCATGAGGCCACTTTTACGAAAAGACTATGTATGGAGGAAAGAAAACCCTCGTGCGACTATTATTTCTCATTTCCAATGAGTTGAGTATACACGTGAGGTTGGCAGTCATGAGAGGAGAACTTTTCGGACCAGTTATACTTACCGATCACTTTGATGCTGAAGAATTTATTAGATTGATTCAAAGCGACTTGACAAACATATTGAATGAAATGCACCTGTCTAACAGATAAAATGTCTGGTTTCGAATGAAAGGCTGCTCAGCACATAATACTCGTTATGTCAAGATCTATTGAATGTGTTGAACCTGATGTTTCTTCAATAAAGAGTTCCCTTACTATCAAATATGGGTGTACCTTTTCACGCTGAGGGCCAAAGATCTACTTCAAATACAACCAACTTTTATTTCTCGTTCTATAATGACAACTATTATGACAAGTTCTTTGTAAAACAATTCTCTGATAACTTGACTATCAACTTATATTCTAACAACAAAGTGTCAGTTGCAGGAACGTCCATTAAAATTTAAAGGTCCATTAAACTCTTAATCCTCCATTATTACAAGGAACTAATGGAGGATTAAGGGTTTAATGGACCTTTAAATTTTAATGGACGTTCCTGCAACTGAGCATTAAGTAGGTCAATTCTGAATTCCAACACACTCCCACCTTGTGTCATTTCTTCATAGAAGTAATGACACAATTGTTGTCCAAATCTTTCAGGAACCTTTACAGGTCTTCCTGAACTCGTTCTAACTATCGGCTCTCTAATTATCGATCCTTTCGATAATTGTTCCTCTTCTTCTTTGAAATGATTATTATCGCTCATCTTTTCTGGCACTGCTGGTCTTGGTGAATCTAATGACCTTTTTCTGAACTTCGAAAAATACTTGTAGTGCCATACGGAATCTTTAGACAGAGTGGATGATAAAGGTGGAGGACCTCCAATCCTTTTCAGCTGTTCCACTGAAGGTACAAAATTTACTACTTTAGCTAATTTCCGACCATCGGAGTCTCCTAAAGGCCTTTTCAAAAATCTAGGTTCAATAGAATGGGCCACCTGCGCCAACGCTATGCTCAAGCACTTAACCGCCTCTCTATTATCGCTAGGCTGCTCTGATTCTACATCATCGCTTTCGGAATCTGAGTCACAACTTTTAGGAGCAGCAACCAAAAAATTTCCCGGATCTCGCCTGCCAAATCTCGTCTTAACTTCAACAGCAACCACGTCGTCTTCTTCTTCCTTGACAACTTCTTTGACGACTTCCTGTCTATAAATTTCACGATCGAAATTTTCGTAATCTTTATTAGACAGGGCGTTTCGCCATTCTTTTATTTCTCCACCAAAACTGTCTGAATTGAAGTTTGGGAAGCTTCAATTTGTTTTGGATTCTGACTTCTTAGAGATATTTTCCTGGCATATCAACTTGTCAAAAGAACATTTCATCTTATAATATTGAGAACTAATCATATCCATTAATTCAACTTCTGCATTCATATTTGCTTCTTCATCTCCTGAATCCAACATTATATCAATCATGAGTTGATTCAGTTCGGATAATTGAAGCATTTTTTCATCCAAAATTTTGATGCTACTCTGTATATCTATAATATCGCATTTTTCTTTGGAGAAATCTTCTTTCAACTTATCATAAAAGCTGTTCTTTGTAGAGTTAAGGCTTTCTTGGTTTTTTCCATACTTGCAATAGAAAGAGTCCAGTCACGGTCGCCAAATGTTGAAACTGATGTTTCTTCAATAAAGAGTTCCCTTACTATCAAATATGGGTGTACCTTTTCACGCTGAGGGCCAAAGATCTACTTCAAATACAACAACTTTTATTTCTCGTTCTATAATGACAACTATTATGACAAGTTCTTTGTAAAACAATTCTCTGATAACTTGACTATCAACTTATATTCTAACAACAAAGTAGGTCAATCTGAATTCCAACAGAATGTATTGGGTTATAATGGATGGCATTAGCTGATTCAATCAAGAATAGATCAGTCATCAATGTTTGTTTTAATAATTTTAACAGTTTTCCTGACGAGTGCTGGCGGATGTTGAACGAAACGTTGAATAAAAGAAGCAGAAATGATGAAAAAACCCAAATAATATTTCAATAGTAGGAATCAACTATCATGAATATTGAACAGAAATTATGACAAACAATAATTAAGACAGCTAGAGGAGTCAGTGTACCTTATTTCATTTCACGATAACCTAATCATTTTTCGAGATCTCTTTAGGAGATTTCCGTCTCGTAATTCCATAAACTCATTCGAAACAGGCAAAATGATAATAAGACTGTCCCCCTGCTTTTCTTTCAAGTTTTCCTCAAGACTTATAGCTTAATTTTAATTGCCATTTCTCCTCGTGACTGTGAAGATTATAAAGAGACAAGGCAATATATTTCATTCTAAATTTATTGCAAGACTTGTGGGGATTCTAACAATTGTTTCTAGATACCCCTTATAATACCAAACTCATTTTGTCAGCGTGTGCCTTCAACTTGTTATCTGGCTTAAAAGGGATTAACTGTAATGGAGCACCTGCTAATGTTTCGTAGAACGAAGAAAATTAGGAGTCGCGTATAAAGTGCATTTCAGACCTTCCTGCCGGAGAGAGATTATGACAAAAGAGTGAGATCACATCGTTTGGTACAGAACAACCTGAAGATGCGGTTATGAAATGACGAAACTTTGATGAAATTATGTACGTTCTCGATCTGTATTGATTTCCTACGTTTCCACCTTTCGTTTTGTTGAATAGACAGCTGAGTTTGCAAAGCGGATGTCAGTTGATTATGCGTTTGATCATTAAGGTATATATAACACATGCAATTCGAATCAGAAATTAAAGCCATCATAGTTCACTGTAGATTTCACTGGTATTTGTTGATTCTCCAATATCCCTCATTTCTTGATTGAATATGTTCAGCAATATGTTTCTACCTATCAAAAATTTAGCTCATCTCTGTAACTTCATACATGAGTATGTGAGTTAGTGCCACAAATTTCAGGAGGTAATTCTACAGAAAAAAAGTGACATTATGCTATATTACTCTTGTCCTCAAATGCTTCACCTTCCGTCAGTTTGAAAAGTGACATAGAAAATGGTACGCCACAAATATATTAAAATTTCATATTTTTTATCCCATTTTGACGTTTAACAAGGGTAAGTTGACGTTTATCCACTGAGTGAATTAAAATTTGTGTAATTCACTAGTGGAATAAAATGTTCACCAGTCACTTTCTGGAAATAATTCTTTTCACACACAATGCACCTAAATCTCATTTTAAAGTATGTTCATTAAAATTTATCAAAAATTCCATATTAACAGTCATGATAAAAACTACCTTTATCAATAAATATTGCTGAAAAGTATTCTAATTCCTCTCTTGTGAATACCTTCGACTTCTTTGCTACGTATCCCCTGGAATGTTGCTTCAAAAAGGCGGTGACTTGGTGAAATCTGCCGATGGCTATTTTTTCTTTCAGAGCCAACATTTTCTTAAGTTGCGAATAGTAGGACCATAAAGACGACGACTTAACTTTCTTGGATTGTTCGGAAATATACGCCAAAATTATTTTTTCGTGAACACCTTTGGCTTTTTTATTATTTCTCCAGGCACAAAATGCCGTATATTGCTTTTCGTATTTTTGATTTTAATGGAATTACTGCTTCATTTGCTTCTTGTATAATGCACTCAGGAATTTTTTCAACACGGGCCTGTAGTCCATAAGTATTTCAAGCACTGATTAGAAATGCTGATGAAAGAACAAGAACAAAAGATGCAAGGAGCAAATATGAAGCTCTGCCTCTCTTTAAAACTCTAAGGAATTACTACTGACATCGCATCAATCATGATTGATATTATCATCTTGCATGTTCTTCAGGCGTTGACGTGATTAGCTTCTGTACAAGTATTATGTCAGTTGATTGTAATCGGTTAGTAATATTCTCAGCTTTCATTGTTTATATTCACTTGCATTCCCATAAAAGCATACCTACTTATTTTGAATCTCAATTATTTTCAAACTTCATTACTTGTTTATATTTTTTCCCATTACAATATAACTCAACAAAGTCTCTGTGGGTCTGAAGTAACATTGAGAACAAAAAAGAATTCAGAAAGCTGAACCAAGCTGTACTTAATTATTTTGTGTTATATTATTTTTTGCTCTTTATCATGAAATATAATGTGATGAATATTTTACAAAATGTTAATGAATAAAATGTATGCTGTGTTCCATAAAAATTTGTATTAACATATCTTTATAACTAGAGAATATTGGAATGAAAATGACAATAAGATGTAGATAATAAAATGAAATTCATGGATTATGAAAACTAATCATAAGAATTGCTACATAATATACTTTTTGGTATAGTTACAGTAAAAATTCTTTGAACAAACTCCCATGGTATCTGTTATTTTTTTTTTACACCTCAAATTTTTCTTACATCAACTTTCTCGATAATAATGCTTTCACCAGTTATTTCTCGTTTACAACTGTTGTACTTAAGAAAATTATGAAATGACACTGGATCTCCGTTTGCTTCACCATTGCACCAATAAACACAACATGCATGTGATTCCGACATTTTAGGTCAGTAATCCTTCATCACAATGCTTCAAAAATATAAAACAGTATATGGAACACAACTGTTTTAACTTACTTCACTAAAATATCAGAATCAACTTGTAATTAATATAGAAATGCACCTCATCGTCCCTTTGCACATTCTAAACCATAGATAAGATATACTAATTACTGATTCTAAACTACATGTGAGAAACATGGCAGGAGAAAGTCGTGTTGATATGTGCTCCGCTGAGGTTAATTGTAAGAAATGTAAATCCAAAGTTGTTAATTTCGTTAAGTGTGTGACTTGTGGTAGTTGCTATCATAAAAGTTGTGCAAAAACTCTAAAATCCGAATTTCTTGACAAGGCAACAGTTAAGTGCTGCGATACCCTGGAGGTCGTGGAGTCAAATGACGTGGAATTCTTTGATGCAATCGAAGAATTGTCTACAAATAACAAAATCGACATCAATATTTTCAAATATGTGGTTAGACAGAAAGATGCTTTAATAAATGAACTGAAATCTCAGTTACAATTACTGAGAGTGCAAATTTCATCCTCATATGAAAACAATGCAAGAAGTAAATTAATCGCACCCACAAAAACTGTCAACACTGATTATAATAATAAGAACTCGGCGATACCTCTCAGGTCCAGTCTCCCATATGAGAATTCTAATCAAGGGAATTCCACCGGTGGCAATGATCTCTTATCAGTACCGAGATTCCCTCGAAATGTGGCAGCGGATTCCCAGACGCAGCCGACAGATGTACCAGTACAGGTTAACGATACATTGGATACTAATAGTGGTAAAAATGAATGGATAAATGTTCACAGAAAAAAACCGAGAAAAAATGTTCGGAAAACATTAGTGGTAGGTAACTATGCTGGGGATGCCACCGTTGAGGGTGTAGAACAGAAAGTATCTCTCCATGTATCTAATTTAAAACCGGAAACCACTGAGAATGAACTTTGTAAATTTTTAATCAAAACATTTCCTGAGGTCAAATGTGAAATGCTGAAATCTCGCCATCCAGAACACTATAGCTCTTTTAGGGTTGAACTTTTTAAAAGTAATTACGAAATGGCATTGCTACCACATAATTGGCCAAATAGAGCAAGTGTGCGAAATTTTTTCCAACGACGAAGATCAATGATGGTAGAAGCGTGATCTCTCCGATTCCCAAGTCTACTGCTGAGGAACGGCTGGAGCAGTTTGGTTTTCTGGCTGCTGCCAGATCTTTCAAGCTGCTCCAGCTCAATGTCCAGTGTATATCTAACAAATTGAATCAATTGGAGGTAATGCTGTCTGATGAACGTCCACATATTATAAGCATGGCTGAGCACTGGTGTGGGAGGGAAAAGTTGTTGACTATGTCTCTTCCAGGATACAACCAGCTTACTTCTTTCTGCCGTGTAAGTCACCAGCACGGAGGTACAGTGATTTTTGGGAGAATTGACGTTGGTGAGTTCCGTGTTTTGCCGTTGGATCGTTTCTCCGTGGAACTCCACTTTGAATGTTGCGGTGTTGAATTTGTTGATAAAGATCACAGATTTTGTTTTTTGAGTGTTTATCGTCCACCTAGTGGAGACTTTGAAATTTTTTCACAAAAGTTGTTATTATTTACTGATTTTTCTCTTGCGCAAAAACGCATATTTGTTTATTTGTGGAGATTTGAATATTGATTATTTGAATGTAAAATGTTCACTTAGACAAGGTTTAATTGATTTGATGTCTAGTTTTAATTTGAATATTTCGTCTGTAACGCCCACTCGGGTGTTTACCAATAAATATGGCGTTACGTCTTCATCAAAAATTGATTATGTTCTGACAAATGTTGACTCAAGTCTATGTAATTCTCGTACTTTTGAGGCTAATATTGCTGATCATTTGGTTATTTCTCTTTGTTTCAATGTGCCATTTAAAGTTGAAAAAAGTCGGGATGTGAATACTACCGTCAACACTAGAGATTTATCTGATGATAATTTGAATCGTTTGGCAAGAAACTTGGCAGACTATGACTTTACCGATGTTTATAGTGATGATAATGTTGACGGTGGCTTTCATAGCTTCATGAATTTGTTATTTTATGAATTTGATATGTGCTGTCCACTCAGGATTTTCCACGCTAATAGGAGTAATCTGAAGCAATGGATTACGCCAGATGTAAAAATTGCTAGCAGAAATTTGAAAAATTTATACTGGCTTAGTGTCAATACAGGAAGTGAAGAAATTGCCATCGAGTATAAAAAAGAAAAGAATAAATACAAGAGTATACTTCGCTCGGCTAAATTGAAGTATCATCAAAGTTTAATTGAGAATTCGGTAAATCGTACTAAGACGGTATGGCGGCTGGTAAATGATGAAACTGGTAGGAAGGCTTGCGCGAGGACAAAAATATCTATTAATTTAGATGGTGAGGTATATTCTGACCCCAAAATCGTTGCTAACATTTTTGGAAATTATTTTGCTACTGTAACCGGGGAACAGTTGAAAAAGCATTTCGGACACAATATTTCGATAAACTGCAGCGTGCCTTCGGATGTGAATAGAACTTTTTTCTTCAGACCGGTGACAGCTGATGAGGTCTGTGCAGTCATCAGACGTTTTAAAAATAAAAAGTGTACTGGTTTGGACGGAGTTTCTTTGAAGGTGTTGAAGGTGATATCTACCTCTATTGCTGAACCTCTTGCACATCTGATAAATTTGTCCATTACTACTGGTACCTTTCCAACAGCGTTAAAAACTGCTAGTCCTACCGATACATAAAAAGAATGACCCAACTGAGATCACCAATTATAGGCCTATATCCATTCTGGGTGTGTTCTCTAAAGTATTTGAAAAGGTAGTCTGTGATAGAATGCTAGGTTTCCTGGATAAATATGGAATCATTGCTGACTCGCAGCATGGTTTCAGGAGAGGTAGGTCAACGCAGTCAGCTGCCTGCTCTTTAACAGAATGTGTATATAAGTATCTTGATTCTGGGAAACATGTTGCGGGGCTGTTTTTCGATCTCTCAAGAGCCTTCGATTCCTTGAATTACAGGTTTGTGTGTGAGAAGCTTCGGAGGTTGGGATTTCGTGGTGTTTTTTCAGAGTGGTTGCAGAGTTTTTTGGTAGGCAGAACTGTCAGAACCAGGGTTGATGGTCATTTCTCGAATTTATTAATATGAACCATGGAGTACCACAAGGCTCTGTGTTGGGACCATTATTGTTTCTGTTATTTGTGAATGATCTGCCAATATATAAGAGCCAATATACTTATTATGTTTGCTGACGATGTCTCCTTGATTTTGACCGCTGACACCCTGGAGGCTATTATCGAGTTCTTACAGGATCTTTTGGATAGGTTTGTCCGCTGGTGTGACCAGAATGGAGTTATTGTTAACGTGGATAAAACCGAATGTATTTATTTTGCCACTAATATCACCTCAGTCAGAAATATTGAGTTGCGGTACCGTAATGTGAAAATCCAGTCCAAGAGTTCTGTTCGATTTCTTGGAATACATCTTGATCAATTCCTCCGCTGGGATGAGCATATTGATAATCTGTGTAAAAAAATAAACAAGTCCTTTTATGCCATATCCCGCATAAGAAACTCTATGCCTCTGAATTCTATTATGAGCGTGTATTATGGGCTTGTGTATTGTCATCTATCATACAATATAATTCCTTTTGGTAATGCATCAAGTAGCAGTAGATTGTTTGTCGCTCAGAAGAGAATTTTACGTCTTATATTCGGGATCCCGCCAATGGAATCGTGTAAACCCTGTTTCATTGCAAATCAGGTCATGACTTTCCCATGTATTTATATTTATGGTGTTTTGATGTACATACGATCGAATTTGAGCGCAATAAAGAAAAATTCCTGTTTCCATAGCTATCCAACTAGGCAATTAGATCAACTGAGTATTCCGGTCCATAGGACGAAAAAATTTGAAACATCTGCCTTATACCAAGGTATATTAATTTATAACCATCTTCCATCTGTTTATAAGGACATGAAACAAGTTTCCTTCAAAAATAAAATAAAAGAACTTCTATTGAAGAAAGCCTATTATAGTGTTGGGGAATACCTGAGTGATAAAGCTGTAAAATACTTTTTTCGGCAACCGTCCGGGAAGTACCCACTTTCCGGACGCTTTTTCTTTGAGAAAGACCCTTTCCCGGCCTAGTCCGGGAAGTACGTACTTCCCGGACTAGGCCGGGAAGGCTTCTTTCTCAAGAAAAAGCGTCCGGAAATTGAATCCCTTCAATATCAGTAATTGCTCGAATTTTAATATAAATATTAATATAAATAAGAATTAGAATGTTTCTGTTAATATGTGATATTTTCTGTTCTGTTTAATTTAAATAAGAATTAAAATATATAAAAAAGAAATGTGTCGTCTCATTGATTTGTTATTCTAGACGGTTGCCGAAAAAATATTGTACGCAACACGCCCGAAAATGGTTTTTTTGGACTCATAGACTTCTAGGACTCGCTTGCGCTCGTCCTAGAATTTTGTCTATTCGTCCAAAAAAACCCTATTTTCCGGACTTGTTACGTAAATTACTATTAAAATCATTCTTATACCTTGTGACTATATATTTTGTTTTTATTGTTACTGTGTTATGTTTTATACATCTATGTATTTATTTATTTATACCATATGAATTTATGTGTATCATTGTTCTTTGTTCTATAGGAATCACTATAGTTCTATAATCTAGCATAGTGAACTGTACTTAATTGACCTATCCATACATCAATGTTATGTCTGAAGGGATCAATAAATTATTATTATTATTATTATTATTATTACCTACTTAGAGATCTTCCGATTCTGCCGCTAGGTGGCTTGGAGATGAACTTGAATCGCCAATACGAGAGATAGATAGCTACTCTGTCGCGTTCACGATAGAGAGGTTCGTATGAGGGACTAAATGGATCCTTCACTTCATCCTCTCCTGAAATGAACTATATCTGGGTACTTTCAGCTGTTGAGGCGCCACTGTAGCAGATATGCACAGCTCGAACAAAAGAAAGTGGGAAGTTCATTTAGAAGTGCAAATAGGGTTCATCTCATAATTTTATTTTGTATACCCTGAAGACTGGAAGTAGTACCAAAGTAAAAAAATATCAATTCAATATCGAGCTATGCACCATGCAACTTTATTGGAATTCAGTTCTATGTCAAATTCCGCATTTTCATCCAAGATAAATTAATTTATGCAAATGCGACAAAATACAAGCAGATGTTCCTTTATAGTAAATCACTGCAAAGTAGGATAACAAGTTGAAGGCACCAGCTGACAAAATGAATTTGCGACTATGAGGAATATTCAGAAACGATTTTAGAAATCCCTAGAATTCCTGTAATTAATTCTCTACGACATGAATAGCTTTGCAACGTTATGAACTTTCTACTGACAGGAAGAAGTGGAAATTAAAATGGTGTAGTATATATTCTCAGGAGACTAATTAGAAAGAAAAGGAGCATTCCTATAATACTCGAGTATGCAGCGGTTGTACGGATTTGAAAACAACTTACGACCCTTCATTATGAAGATTTTGCTGACACGTAATGAGAATGCTCTGTAAGCTTGAAGCCAAAAAGTTTTAGGGTCAAAATCCCAAGGCTGTAGATATTAAATTCTACACATGCTTTATTTGATGAAATAATTCCAGGATGACGAATAAAATGTAATTTATGGAATTGAGTGCGAGGTTTCTCACATTTTGACGACTGGACATAATCAGAAAGGATAATTTGGCGGAATCATTAAGCTTATGGAATTTTACATGATTTATGAAAATGTTTTTATTATTCACTATGTGCATATTGGCAACATCGGCAATTTACAATACATTGTCAACGGTGAAGGTTTAGTTGTGAATGCAAAACATGCTGGTAAAAAGAAGTTATTGAAATGAATATATTGAAGCCAAACAAGAAAGATTTATGAAAATGGAATATCAATTTATCGAACTGGAAGAACTGAAAGAGAAGCCCTGAGCAGGTGCTTAATTCTGAGCGCTTGTCCATTGGTGAAGCAATGCTATAAGGTACCTCAAAATATTTGTAGGACTTGAGATTCATGCTAAGTATACGAATGCAAAATTTAAGCACGATCAGAAATATTATTCTGCAAATAAAACATATAAAAACAATAATTGAAACAAATTGAATTTCATGGTTCTGATCATGAGATTCTCATTCAGTATATCAATCTTTACTCACAAATAAATTTCACTCGAATCGGATATCTTGTTATGGAAATATGAAGATTCTTCTTTTTCAATATTTCAATTGAATTTTCCATGGTTCTGTTAACACTATGACCACAAAATTTTGAGGCCGTGAACTCCAAATTCGTTTTGTTCTGTCTGAGGTGTTGAAGAACAAAAATTCTGAATAGCTATATTTAATGGAACGCCCTATACGATTCGGCTTATTAACGAACGTAACTGCAGCATTTGGGAAACGAACTCATCCTGAGAATCTCAAGTCTCTAAAATAATCCCTTCGAAAAGTATCGTGCTAAAGGCCGGACGACGCAATGGACAGAATTGAATGTGAACACGAATTAGTCATCAGGGTGTCGAACTCTATCTTTTGAGACCATTTTCGGCTCAAAATTCAAAAATTACAGACATTTAGGCAAAACGATATTCGTCGAACTCATTTAGTAGGACGCCAAGCAACAGAGCTACAAATGATTAGTTTTTTGACAAAAATACTACCTGGACGCCACCTGTGCCATTCCGTGCAGGACAGTCCGTAGTAAATGCCATTTTTTTATTTGTTAATAACAGAAAACAACAAAAATACGCGTTCTTTTTAGTTTTTTCGTTGCAAAATGGAAACTATCGATGCAGTGATAACGTTGCAATGGGATGAATTGTAGAGAATTACATTGTGAAGAGAATGATGGGTCAAACGATCCGATCGAATAATTAAAACTGGAGAAAAGCGGAAAAAACCGAAAAATTGCGTGTTTTTTCTTTTAACTCATAACTCTGCCATTTTGCATATTAAGAACTGAAACTTCACACGATAGTAGCTATTGACGTGCAATTCATGTGTGCCAAATTGGATTCGGTCGGATAAATAGTTTTCTCATAATTCCCATTTGATTTTTTTTTGACATATTTTCGCGGAGAGCTGGATGCGTTGAGGTCGTCCGATTGACATTAAAAAAATGATTTGGAAAGAAGACGTGATCAGTAACAAAACGTCTATTCTGATTTTTCAATAAACGCGTTTAAGTGTGTTAAAAACTAGTGAGAACATGAGGGAAACGGCCGACCGAGCGAGAGCGGTCGAGTGGAGAGGAAATAAGCGAATCGAGGGGAAACGTATATGTGTACAAAATTTGGTGCGCTGTCCGCGCAACAATTCTTAAACTCGGCGACCGTTGGCTTCCGCGGCGTTTCCCCTCGATTCGCTCATTCCCTCACCACTCGACCACTCTCGCTTGGTCGGTCGTTTTCCCTCATGTTCTCACTAGTTTTAACACACTTAAACGCGTTTTATTGAAAAATCAGAATAGACGTTTTGTTACTGATCACGTCTTCTTTCCAAATCAATTTTTTAATTTCAATCGGACGACCTCAAACGCATCCAGTCTCCGCGCGAAAATATGCCAAAAAAAAATTCAAATAGGAATTATGTGAAAACTATTTATCCGACCGAATCCAATTTTGGCACACATGAATTGCACGTCAATAGCTACTATCGTGTGAAGTTTCAGTTCTTAATATTGCAAAATGGCAGAGTTATGAGTTAAAAGAAAAAACACGCAATTTTCCGGTTTTTTCCGCTTTTCTCCAGTTTTAATCATTCGATCGGATCGTTTGACCCATCATTCTCTTCACAATGTAATTCTCTACAATTCATCCCATTGCAACGTTATCACTGCATCAATAGTTTCCATTGCAACGCAAAAAAAAAACTAAAAAGAACGCGTATTTTTGTTGTTTTTTGTTAATAACAAATGAAAAAATTGCATTTCGTGTTTAAAACATGGTGGGAATAAACTACGGACTGTTCTGCTCGAATGGCACAGGTGGCTTCCAGGTAGTATTTTTGTCAAGGAAATATCTCTATTGCTTGGCCTATCCTGATCTGAAGCACTCCAAAACAATTCTCCAGAATTTTGACAATGAGAAATCGGGGATCCTGCTGGAACTCAGTAAGATCCGACTGCATGTTCTCGCAGGGATATAATATTGTTTTAGTAGGCAGCTTGTGACACTAGGGCTTGTTGGTATATGAATCTCTGAAACAGTCTCGAACTCAAAGAGTGGGAAGACGTTGGAAGAGATTCCATCCTTCAACCCGTCTCAGTTGCTGATATTTCCAAGATTTTTGGAACTGTATATGAGCTATAGGGAAAAACTTCAATCAACTGAGAAAATTGACCTGAGAATTGCATGGTTAGACCAAATCTCAATGGGAAAAGAGTTTTCGATTATAAACACATGTTTGCCACATCAGAAAATATCAAACTTATTTTCCTAGCAATGGATCTCTGAGCCGTTCCAACATTCAAGTTTTCCGGTTGCAATAACTGCTAAGTTGAACAAATAACTAGAACTAACTCATAGGATTTAAAGAAGTCATATAGATTTTAAAGAAACTACTCCATTACGAACCACCATTCCAGAGATATGCAGCCAGTAAATTTTAGTTAAAGCAGATAAATCACCATTTGCGAGCAGATTTTTTGTGTACCCATTTCGTTACAATTACTATTGATATATGGTAGCAGAATATTAAGGTCCCCACGCTACTATATCTTTCCACAAGAACTGAGCTTCAGACTGCTGTAACTAAACACACAAACGCAAAATCACTCAAAACCTACACCGAACAAGGCCAGGAATCTCCTCAAAGTCTACAGTAACTATGAATAATGTCGGATTTATCAGTTATTATGGATTCAGGAAAATGCTAGAAACCAATTTGAACATTTTGAGTCTGTAGGGTGTCTCGTCCATCTGAGGTGACAAAAAATCATCGCTTGGAAAGTCTAATTGAATAAACCATCCTGGAGCAAACGTAATTTTATTACCATTTGGGTCAAAAAGACAGTTGATGAGGTCCAAGCCTTTGAAACTGAATACGAGGTATGGGGCAATACCTCAATCTGCTAAAAGAAGAGACCTGGAGATGGCCTGATTCGCCCAATCAAATTTTCATCGAAAACTAGTGTTAGATTGTGAACACTTGTATACTACAGCAGGATTATAAAAATATTCTTTCCGTCCACCGACTAATAACGAGGAGTAAACTCGTAGGATTCAAAACAGTCCAAGAGATTCTAAAGAAAATACCCCATTACGAACCACCATGCTAGAGTTATGAGGGCAGTAAGTTCGGGTAATAACAGATAAATCTCTATTTACGGGCAGATTTTCGAGTACCCATTTCGTTACAATTACTAGTGATATATGGTATAGCAGTATGTTCAGTTCCCCACGATACTATATCTTTCTACAAACACTGAGCTTAAGACTGCATGGGCTGTAACTCAACACACAAACGGAATATCATTCAAAACCTACACCGAGCAAAAGGTCAGGAATTTCCTCAAAGTCGACAGTAGTAATAAATAATGTCGGGTTAAACAGTTAATATGGATCCAGGAAAATGATAGGATCTAATGTTGACATTCTGGACTTGCAGGGTGTTCCGTCCATCAGTGGTGTCCGAAAATTATTGCTTAGAACGCCCGACCTCATTCAAAACGTCCTCCTAGTTCAAACATAATTGAATATTATCTGGGTCGGAAAGACGCTATTGAAGATTCCATCTTTGCACCTGTTCTATAGTCCGTTCACGAAAGGTTGAGCCGTCGGTTGGCCATGATATTTGACATATTCCACTGTGTATATTGAAATTTTAGGTTATGATGTTTATTTTCTTGTCAGATTGATACGCAATGTTGTCAATATTGCATAGAGTTGTCTGATAACTCGCAAGCTCGTCGGACGAGGCCGGGTACATTCGGCAACATTGAATTTATTTTACGTTATGACAGCAACTTCAGATAAATAAGAAACATATACTGTCAGCGTAGAACGTATGTCTGGTGCCGTCAAGAGTCATTTGGGGCCAGTTTGGCAGAATTGAGAGAGAAGAAGAAAGAAACGCCTACTATGTGCTCAACCTTTCGTGAACGGGGTATAGTTGCAAAGGTCGACCAAGATTTGGAAGGATACTTCAAATAGCTGACATAGAAAAACCTTATATGGCATCCCATCCCATTCTTATCTTGATCGAAAACACATTTTTGATACAGCAGAATTATCAAAATATGCTTTTAGATCATGGATCTTTGAATCCTTCAATCATTTAGGCATTTCAGGAATAAATTCGAGAGATTTGAAGAATCCCAATAAATTCTGGAGAAACTACTCCATTACGAACCACCATGCCAGAGAAATGAGGCCAGTAAATTTTAGTTATAGCAGATAGATCACAATTTGCTAGCAGATTTCTTTGAGTACCCATTTCGTTACAAATACTACTGATATATGTTATAGCGTACTATATCTCTTCTCAAGCACTGAAGCTTCAGACTGCATGGGCTGTAACTCAACACACAACAAAATATCATTCTAACCCTACACCAAGCAAAGGGCAAGGAATCTCCTTAAAGTCGACAGTGGTTATGAATAACGCCGTGTTTAACAGTTATCATGGATCCAGGAGAATGATAGGATCCAATGTTGACATTTGGTATTTGTAGGGTGCCTCGTCCATCCGAGGTGTCAAAAAATTATCGCTTAGAACGCTAGACTTTGTTCGAATAAGTCCTTCTGGTTCAATCGTGATTTAAATAATTTCTGGGTCGAGAGCATTTTTTCCAATCACGAACCTTCGATCGAAAACACATTTTTGATACAGTAGAATTATCAAAATATTCTTTCCGATCATGGATTTTCGAATCCTTCAATCATTTAGGTATTTCAGGAATAAATTCGAGAGATTTAAAAAACCTGAGTAGATTCTGGAGAAACTGCCCCATTACGAACCACCATGCTAGAGAAATGAGACCAGTAAATTTTAGTTATCTATACTAATACTAATAACTAATATACTTATATACTAATACTAATACTAATAATATTATAAAGGGAAAGATTTGTATGTTTGTGGGTTTGTGGCGTTGATTGAGATAACTCATAAGCTACTGGACCGATTTCAATAATTCTTCACCCTTAGAATGCTACATTATCCTTGAGTAACATAGGCTATACTTTTCACCCGAGAAAATTGAGGAAACCTACTATAACTTCAATGATAATAATTATGAGTACCAAAATCAACTATTTTCAGGTGCGCTGCGAAATCGTAAGACGTACGTGGAAACAATGTATGACGGAAATGTACCTCTTTAATAGTTCTACAAAAAAGTCCGCGATAGCATATATCTATCTTTAAGGTTTACTCGGTATCACCTTTTAAGTTTTCCGAAAGTTTCTCAAAATTATGCATTATTTGGAAGTATTTTTTTATGAATACGCTATTGATCTTTATCCAATTAAATACGTCCTTCATACCCAGTATTTAATATAGAGAAGAAATTGCCTTATACATCATTCAATTATGATGAATACATCAAAAGATATGGCAGGTTGAAGATGAAATCACACCAAAATCGAATTGCGTCTCCGAGTACGATACACAAACACCGGTATGCCAACGCGCATCGAGATGTGACGTCACTGCGGAGAATTTCCATTGCATTTGCGGGGATGGAAGTGTTAGAACTCGAGGGAATGATTGGAAATTGGAATAATGCAATTAATCGCAAGTTTCATTGAAAATGCAATCAACTAACTATTTCAAATGAAATTTCTTCGATGTCTTTGTTTGTTGATCCTGGAATATATCAATGAAGTTGTATAAATATGGATGTTAGTGCTAAGTATTTACGAGTATTTGTTAATAGAGAATAAATCATTCAAGTTTCATTTAAAAACTTCGAATAAATGAAAATATTTTTATCATGTTTAGGAATTTCTATGAATGTCATTTATAATTCGTGAATTTGGAAAGTTTTTTGTCCATTTTTTCTTCATATTCTGAAAACTGATCTTCTATTCAGATCCCGGTGTCTTAAGTTGGTACGGATTCTGCTCAAAACGGTAGGTTTTAGAAAAAAGTGGTCAATAGGGCGTTTGTAGAGAATTAATTAACCTATAAAATGAGGTATCAATCGTCCTGATCGAATGAGCACTGACCGATTTATTTTCATTAGAAGATGAAAAAATGTAACTTTCCATCTCCTCCCAAGTTTATTCGAGATATTTTCAAAAAGATAGGTTATAGAAAAAAGTGGTCAATAGGGCGTTTGTAGAGAATGGATCTATATCTTTACTAATATTATACTTATACTTATATTATAAAGAGGAAAGATTTGTATGTTTGTGGGTTTGATACGAGTTAACTCATAAGCTACTAGAGATTTCAACATTATTTCACCCTTAGAATGCTAGCACTATCCCTGAGTAACATAGGCTATACTTTTCATCCGAGAAAATTGAGGAAACCTGCTATAACTTCAATGATAATAAATATGAGTACCAAAATCAGCCATGATCAGCTATTTTCAGGTGTGCTGCAACAACCGTAAGACGTACATGGAAACAATGTATGACGGAAATGTACCTCTTCAATAGTTCTACAAAAAGTCCGCGATAGCATATATCTATCTTTCAAGGTATTACGGTATCCGAATGTTTCTCAAATTATGCATTATTTGGGAGTATTTTTTATGAATACGCTATTGATCCTTATCCAATTAAATACGTCGTCATTCATACCCAGTATTTAATTTAGAACGAAATTGCCTCTTACATCATTCAATTATGATGAATACATCAAAAGATATGGCAGGTTGAAGATGAAATCGCACCAAAATGTCTCCGAGGTAGGCACTAGGCGGGCAGGAGAAGGTACGAAGTGTGAGGGATATTTTGTATGATGTATTTTGGATTGCCTATGCCCGTATGTTTATGACCACAAATCAGATCAACAGATGGCGCTGAAGTCGTTATTCAGGTTATTCATCTACTCTGCAACTTAACGGCTCGATCGAATTGAATGAATTTTTGTGTATACAGAACAACGTCTGTTGGGTCTGCTAGTAGCAGATAAATCACAATTTGCTAGCAGATCTTTTGAGTAGACAACTGATTTTAATTTTATGGCTCGTGTATCTGATGGAAATAACAATAAAAATAACAAACTATTTTATGAAACCAAAAATTTTCAAATTGTTCAGCATTCAATTACCTACTGTGTTACCATAACTGCTTCGCTGGACAAATGACAAGGAATAAAGGCGTAGGATTCGAAGAAGTAAAATAGATTCTATAGAAACTGCCCCATTACAAACCATCATGCCAGCGTTATGATGCCAGTAAATTTTGATAAGAACATATAAATATCCATTTACGAGCAGATTTTTCGAGTACCAACACATTTCGTTACAATTACTACTGATATATGTTATAGAGTATTATATCTCTCCACAATCACTGAAGCTTCAGACTGCATATATATGGGCTGTAAATCATCACACAAACGGAATATCATTCTAACCCTACACCGGGCAAAGGGCCAGGAATCTCCTCAAAGTCGACAGTAGTTATTATGACTAATGTCAGGTAAAACAGTTATTATAGATCCAGGACAATGATAGGATCTAATGTTGAGATTCTGGACCTGTAGGGTGTCTCGTTCATCTGAGGTGTCCGAAAATTATTTATTAGAACGCTCGACTTAGTTCAAAATTTCCTCCTGGTTCAAAGAGAATTTAAAAATTATCTGGGTCGGAAAGACGCTATTGGAGATTCCATCTTTGCAAAGGTCAACAAAGACATGTATCGAAAACACATTTTGGATACAGTACAATTATCGAAGTTTTCTTTCCAATCATGGATCTTCGATCGAAAACATATTATTGGTACAGCAGAAATATCAAAATATTCTTTCCGATCATGGATCTTCGAACTCTTCAATCATTCAGGTATTTCAGGAAAAAATTCGAAAGATTGAAGAAGCGAATATATTCTGGAGAAACTGCCCCATTACGAACCACGATGCTAGAGAAATGAGGCCAGTAATTTTAAGTTATAGCAGATAAATCACAATTTGCTACCAGATTTTGTGAGTACCCATTTCGTTACAATTACTACTGATATATGGTATGGCATACTATATCTCTTCACGAGCACTGAAGCTTCAGACTGCATGGGGCTGTAACTCAACACACAAACGGAATATAATTATAACCCTACACCAAGCGAAGGGCTAGGAATCTCCTCAAAGTCGACAGTAGTTATGAATAATGTCGGGTTTAACAGTTAATATGGATCCAGGACAATGATAGGATCCAATGTTGAAACTCGTGTAATTATTCTCTGGGAACTGGAGGGCCAGGGAGGAATTCCCTAAAACTCACGTCGCAAACATTCCATGGATATCTAATTCTCACCCCCACACCCGCTCAGGACACCGAGAAACTGATGGAAATCATAACAAAATCAACAAACTATTTCATCAGACCCAAAATCTTCAAATCGTTCAAGCATTCAATTACCTATTTGTGTTACCATAACTGCTTCGTTGGACGAATAACAAGGAATAAAGGCGTAAGATTTAAAGAAGTTAAATAGATTCTAAAGAAACTACCCCATCATAAACCATCATGCCAGATTTATGATGCCAGTAAATTTTGGCGAGAACACATAAATATCCATTTACGAGCAGATTTTTTGAGTACCTACCCATTTCGTTACAATTACCACTGATATATAGAATAGCTACGATATCTCTCCACAAGCACCGAAGCATCAGACTGCAAGGGCTGCAACCCAACACATAAACGAAATATGATACTAACTCTGCACCAAGAAACGGCTAGGAATCATCTCAAAGTCAACAGTGGTTATGAATAATGCCGGTCTTAACAGTTATCATGGATTCAGGACAATGATAGGATCCAATGTTGACATTTGGGACCTGTAGGGAGCTTCGTCCATCAGAGGTGTCAAAAAATTATCGCTTAGAACGCCAGACCTCGTTCGAATGAGCCCTCTTGGTGCAATTTCAATATTTTCTGTGTCGGGAAGACGCAGCTAGATATTCCATATTTGCATCTGTCTCAGTTGCAGAGGTCGACAAAAACTGGATACTCCAAACAGCTGACAAAAAACCTTATGTGGCATCTCATCTCATCCAAATCCTGATCGAAAACACATTTTCGATACAGTAGAATTATCAAAGTTTTCTTTCCAATCATGGATCTTCGATCGAAAACATATTGTTGGTACAGTAGAAATATCAAAATATTCTTTCCGATCATGGATCTCCGAATTCTTCAATCATTCAGGTATTTCAGGAAAAAATTCGAAAGATTTAAAAAAGCCGAATAGATTCTGGAGAAACTGCCCCATTACGAACCACGATGCTAGAGAAATGAGGCCAGTAAATTTAAGTTATAGCAGATAAATCACAATTTGCTACCAGATTTTTGTGAGTACCCATTTCGTTACAATTACTACTGATATATGGTATGGCATACTATATCTCTTCACGAGCACTGAAGCTTCAGACTGCATGGGCTGTAACTCAACACACAAACGGAATATAATTATAACCCTACACCAAGCGAAGGGCTAGGAATCTCCTCAAAGTCGACAGTAGTTATGAATAATGTCGGGTTTAACAGTTATTATGGATCCAGGACAATGATAGGATCCAATGTTGAAACTCGTGTAATTATTCTCTGGGAACTGGAGGGCCAGGGTGGAATTCCCTAAAACTCACGTCGCAAACATTCCATGAATATCTAATTCCTAGAAGCACCCCCACACACGCCCAGGGTTTCGTTACGCCCAGGATACCGAGAAACGTCGTCGGAAGACAATTGGTTTGAATTTTATGGCACGTATACCTGATGGAAATTTTGTCGCAATTTCCTACGGCTGGCCGTCGAAAGTGGTATCGATTTGTGAGGTCTTGTTTTACTTTTTTGAAGTCTCGCGTGTAGACGAGAATCTTCTTACAAGTTGCTTAATGGTTTTTGTTCGCTATACAGAGCGCATTTCAGTCTTCAACAAAATATGGTTTCTCTAGCGAAGCATTGAAATATTAATTGATTGAGAAAATATAAATTTTGGAATTATCTTGAGAACGGCAGCTATGGCTGTGCTGGTATATGCGCACCCTTTGGATGAAATTTTCAATAACACTATTGAATGAATATGGTGGTATCACATTGATATGGAGTCTAAATTCGGCTATCAATGCTACCATGTTTGCATAATTATGGAATACCTAAGCCGGAGAAGAATGGTCTATACAATTTCCAAGTGTATTTCAGAAAGCGTCAATTGTATTTCAGAATAGTCAATTGTATTTCAGAAGGTGGCAATTGTATTTCAGATTACACGATTGTATTTCAGAAAGCGTCAATTGTATTTCAGATTAGTCAATTGAATTTCAGAAAGCGTCAATTGTATTTCAGATTATATCATATGTATTTCAGAAACCGTCATCTGTAATTCAGAAAGTAGGAATATCATTTTAATTTCCAACTATCAGAGTTATCTCGATTTCAGTGTGGTCTCAGGACTGAGGAGGATAAACCGTATTTAAAATGAACATTTCTGCTATATGTGAATGTGTGTACCTATAAATTAAATTGACGCTTTCGGAAATACACTTGGAAATGGTGTAGTTATTCCTCAGACCAAAATACACAACATCAAGTGAAACGTTGTGAATGCAATGCTTTCATATCAATCCATCGTGATATTTTTTCACCTCAAATGTGGCAGTTTTGCCTACTAACCAAGCCATCATCGGGGTGATTTTGTTTGGAAACTCAGCAGGTTGCTCAAGAATACAATGGAAGAATTCTCTTGATTTTCACGCTTTACTGGCAAAATTTGTTGAGTCAGTTGGATTTTGTAGGCATGCAACTATAAATAACTTGTTATAATTCCGTGAAGAGTACCTTTTAAAATGTTCAATTCTATGAGCTCGTATCGTGTGTTTCAGATCACTAATCGATGCAGTATTGCCGAATATTTAAATATTCTTTTGACAGCGAACGAATAGGGCACATTATTTTGATAGAAAATTGGACATTCTTTTTGAATAAAGAAATTTGCACTTTCTCCTTCCTGTAATACCATTATAGAAATTAAATTGTCTAGATTATTTCGTTCAGAAATCACTTGTTCGCTTTCGAATTATACAAACGAATTTTGCAAGGAAACGAAAAAATTTTTCATCAACTCGAGTTTTATCACAGATCTAATAGAGCCCATGTTCACTAAATCCGCAATATTTGGAAATTTTGTTAAATCATTCTTTTCGAAAGGTACAGTGTCAAAAGATGGGCTTGTCTCAACTATAATTCTCACCTCCTAGTCAGTGAATCTAACCGAGTCCTTCGATAATCGATACCAAAATTGAAAAATTACCGACATTCATCTTCAACGATCGAAAGCTGTCCCTTAGAGACAAGAGCTCAAAACGATAGCACTGCTCTTTCAATTCCAATGAGAACTGAGTCCCCCATTGTTCCAGTTCTGTACAGAATTTTAGTATTCAACTCGCGTCGAGGAAACTCTCGAACAGGGATAATCTTATGAAATCGAAATAAGTGACGATGTCTAGATAAAAATTCTCCTGTTTCGCTAAAAAGGATATCAAATTGTATGAAAATCCTACGGCCGACCTTTCTGTATTAGGATTGATATCGAATATTTACGATTCTCACTGGCTTTCAAGGCACGTTCACGTGATGGAAATTTCGTTACAATTTCTGATTTTTAGCAGTGGAAAGTAATATCGTCGATGGTGGACCTATTCCCTATTCTCTACTTCCCTCCTTCTGCGTGTGGAAAAAATTGATCACAAACTGAAGCGTTATGGCGTTTATGAGGTGCGAAAGTGAATTTGAACGTCCGTAAGGAATTTTTGCGATACCCGATACCTATCATCAATATGGATGAAAAAGTAGAGGAGCTGAATATCGAAGTAGTTTCTTACGTTTTTGATCATATTCCATGAAGGTTACCAGATCGATGTTCAGTCGTTTGGCAAAGGAAATAAAACTCAAATTATCTCGCACTTCTTTGAAGATTCTGAAAAGCTATTAAGTTTGCGCGTTTCAGTAGAATCAGTTGTGTTGTTGCAATGAATACATTTATGATGATTTTGTAAGTAGTCATTTAAATTATTGTGATGACTGAGGTAATTATAAAAAGAAATATATTTAAATATATTTCTAGGTTATGTAGGAATTTAATTTCTTCGTAAAGAAATTGATTTTGTATATAGACTAGTTTAGAGAATAAATCTCGAAATGTATGGAAAGCTTCAGCTGGCTGTGCGTGTAACAATAGGGTGGTCCGGATAAGAACTCCTGCCACGAAGACGCAGTTGAAACTTGCACCAGATGTGAAATAGGATATAAGGGTTTCGAGAGGATGTCGTAAAGAAATTCGAATCGCTACAAGGGGTTGACATTTTTGCAAGAGTTATCGGTTCTGGTAAAGTGCATTTTACCAGATGTGATGATTCTTATAATTCACTCCACGTGTGGCGCAAGAAAGACGTTATTTCTTACGGCAACTCTTATTGGTACAAGTTTCTACCACCTAGCTTAAGTCGTTCCGAGAGTGGACCAATGAGAACCGATTTGGTAGGGATTTAAGGGTAGTAGTACGCCCTCGGTTTAAGTAAAGAATGGGGTAGAATCGACAAGGTACAGAGAACGTCGTTCAGAGTTCAAAGTAAAGACGGGAGAGCTTGAGGTAGCGTCGAAACTTAGAGTCAGTGATTAGACGAGAGAGCTTAGAGTAACTACGAGTTGAGTGTGAAGACGGCAGAGTGTGTTAGCGTCGAGAGTTAAAGTGTAAGAGACGGCAGAGTTTGAGGTAGCGTCGAGACTTAGAGTCAGTTGGTAGACGAGAGAGCTTAGGGTAGCTAAGAGTCAGTTGAGAAGACGTCGCGAGTTAGAGTTAGAGCTTAGAGTAGCTTCGAGTCAGTAGACGAAAGAGTAAAAGTATCTTCGAAGCTCAGCAGCTTGTGATACACTGTAAATGTGTAGGTGACCATACCATTTCGATTGGTGTGAATAAACTGTACATAGTAAATACAGTGTTTTTACTGTGTACCAACCTTCAACGCTCCCAATCATACCTTTTAGACAACGTTGAATTATAAAAATCCTACAGTTATGTTTATTTATTTCGCCTCTCTGACTGATGAACCCATAGAAATTTTTAGTGACTTTTTAGTTACTAGAAATAAAGCCGTGACTGGACTTTCATGGCTTGCTCTGATGACAATCATTCTGAAACGAACTATAAAACTCATAAAATGCGTTATGGGTCGATTACATTGAGGAACTTCACAAGCTGCAACTGAGTGAATTTAGTAACTGATTGTAAATTCGCTCTGTGTAATCGTGTTGACAAGCCAACAATCTGATTGTAAAAAAGCTGCGACTAAAGAAGAAAGGGCTATTTTACACGCTGAATCGCTGGCGTTTTGGCTTGATGGAATGTAAACAAGCCGTGTGTAATCACAGTTGCTACTAAACAATCTGATTGTTCTCATCTACTCGGTGGTTTATGGTCCTTAAATTCGAAAACGTATTTGTTATTTACTTAGATCTTTAACAGCGATACAAACATAAACCTCACGTGAATCGCTAGATTGTTGGCTACTCAGCGAGTAGACAGTTTTGTGCATAATCATCACAATCTCATAAGCTGATTCACTCGATTCTAAACTCGTTCAGTAGCAGCTTATAAAGTATCTCAATGTAATTGAACCATTAGTATAATGACGAATTTCAGGCACGTTGAGGTGAGGAAAATTTCTTTACAATTTCTGATGGTTCATATTGGAAAGTTATATCGGCGATGGTGGACCTATTCCCTTTTCCCTACTTCCCTATTTCTGCGTGTTGAAAAAATTGATCACAAACTGGAGTGTTATGGCGTTTATGAGGTGCGAAAGTAAATTTGAACGTCCTTAAGGAATGTATGCGATATCCCACATCATCAATAAGGCTGAAAAAGTAGAGAAGCTGACTATGGAAGAAGTTTCTCACGGTTTTGATCATGTTTCATGAACGTTGCCAGTTGTTCTGTCATTTGGTAATTTGGGTCGTTTGATGCATATAATAAATCCAGTGTGCATTCACGATAATTTTGTTGATATACTTTCATATCATTGTGAAAACTGCTCTCATACTTTGGTATAGTATGTTAATAACGACGAGTGTCACAAAGCAATCAGCCGATCGATACGTTGATTTGGATTCTAGTCTACGGTTCTCGTTAAAGATTAACCGAAATTCGCATAAAAACGATCACTATTCAGTTATCAACGTAATTGAACTTTTTTGAAAAGAATGTGAATTATTCCAGGAAAATGCGAAAATATTATGACACAAAACAAATTTGAATTTCTGAGAATTGATTGTCTTATTTCACTAATTGAGAATAGTATCCTCAAAAAGCGGAAAATAATAGAGGTGCTTCAAGCCAACTTGATCGAATTATCACGACCTTGCCCTCTACGATCCTTTCCTACCATACCCGAGATTTTCCTCTTTTTCCGGGAAAAATAGACGATATTTATTGCGCGACCACTGACGGAATATCCTTCCTGAGTGTCAATTCTCGGGATCACACGTTCGAAGAACGTCTACGTTCGTGACATTTTGATTTATAGAAATGGTAATAATTTTGTCCGTTCGAAATAATATCAAAGAAAAATTAAGAACATTTTATCATAGTGGTAATACGAAATATCCTTCATGAAAAAGCATTCAATCATCACTACCAGAAGCGTACTGAAATAGTACGATACGACCATAAATTATATTCATGTAATCTACTGTGACCCTGAAGTATTAGACCCTATAAATATGCGCAGTCGATTTCCGACAATTCCGCATAAAATTATTATTATTATTATTCCATGTGTCGAAAATTCTGTTAAACGAAAAGTTCATTCGGCAGTTGGTTTTGAAAGGTTCCTTTGCTAGCTTGAAATTATGTCCACGAAGATGGTTTGTATTCAAACGGAATAGATGTTCGAGGTCCACACCGAAAAATCCACTCATCGACCGGAAATCCACTATCAAATCACCCCTAGCACGCCGGTCCTCGAAGCTAGTCAGCTCAAATAATCTCATTCTTGCTTCGTAACTTGGCCGATAGAAACAGGGATTCTTGTTCACCATCTCTGAACAGACTCCAGAAGTTGCGAATCATGTTTGAGAGCCACCCACCAAACTGGTTCAGCGTACTCCAGGATTAGCCTCACGTACCTACGTTGTGTACAGCAGTTTTGCTAAAAAAAAAATCTCAGTATTTTTCATCTCATTCGAAAACTATCCAGTGTAAAAGGAGATTGCCATTCATTTTTTCATTTAGTATCGAGAACTGTGACTTAAATATGGGGTTGCCATTTGAAAATCTCAAACTACATATTTCAATTTTAAGTTTCACATTTTCAGAACAAAATCTTCGAAGAACCTTACGATGTATCAATATACTGAATGTATCTCAGAAATGATTGGATTCTCTACTATGAAACTGCTGAGTTTGGTTCGAGATATTGAATTTCCAAACTGGCAATACAAATGTGAAAAATTTCAAGAATTTTGCATAACTGGGAAACAGTAAAATTTGGTAATGAATAGATAGGTACATAAATAAAAATAGAGGAAGTTGAATTCGAAATAGGAATGTACATATGCGTTTGAAATGAGAGATGACGTGGCAACACTGTCGACTTGAAAATATTTTTGGCAAGAGTTCATTCATCCTCAAGGCTCCTCCTAAAATTTCAAAAAGAAATATTTTCCAAAAACGTCTAATAGGCCAACTTAAAAGGAAAACCCTGTATATAAGACATTTAAGAATGTAAATAGAGGGCAAAGTAAGAATACCACATTTTGTGAACAGAGGTCTGCAAGACGATCGAGGATTAATGTTAAATATGAAGCGCAAAATACGCTTTGCTGTATGATGGTCTAAGAACATCCGAAGAGTTTTCCCATAGTAAAATATTTCACGACATGTGTCTATAAGCCAGACTGTAATACAAGAACTTCTGGAGGAAGTAGAGCTCTAACCCTACTTATAGCATAATGAGCACTATTCAATTCACCACACAAGAATTCAATATGTCTTGACCACTTTAAAATATTATCTAGGTTATACAGATATGAAAAGAGGTCACAGTGGTCATGATAATGATTCTCCATGAAAATTCTTCAATTATCAGTACCAGAAGCGTACTGAAAGAATACGATCATAAAATATATTCATCCAATCACTGTGACCCACAAGTATTACATCCTGCAAATTTGTACACCTCGATTTCCTTCAAGCATGAAGTTATTGAAATTGAAAACGGTAAGTTAAATAGTCACTAGAGGCCCTCAAGGAAGCGGAAGATATTAGAGGTGCCTCCAGTCAACAGAATCGAATTATCACACTACCTCCTCCCCTACGATCCTTCCGTCACTATACCCTAGATTTTCATCATTTCCCGGAGAAAATAGACAATTTTCATTGCGCAACCACTTACGGAACATCTTTCCTGGTCTCCCCAAGGGTTGTTACCGTAAATATGAATCAATTTCTTTGTCATACGCGTAAATGAACTCTCTTGTACGACCCCATGAAAAATACCAAAGGAACTCTATAGAGCCGATAGATTTGAAAAGAGGTACTGATGCTCCTTAAATATCTACTTTTTGGAATGATATCATAAAAAACTTGAGATAATTTATGATGTCACAGTGGTCATGTGAATGATTCTCCAAGAAAATATATTCAATTATCAGTACCAGAAGAGTACTTAAAGAATAAGATCATAAAATATATTCATCCAATCACTGTGACCCACAAATATTAGACCCTACAAATTTGTACACTCGATTTCCTTTCAGCCGCATAAAATTATTGAAATTGAAAACGGTAAGTAAATAGTCACTAAGGGTCATCAAGGAAGCGGAAGATATTAGAGGTGCCGTCAGTCAACAGAATCGAATTATCACAACCTCGCCCTCTACGAACCTTCCGTACTATACCCTAGATTTTCATCATTTCCCGGAAGAAATGGGCAATTTTCATTGCGTAGCCACTTACGGAACATCTTTCCTGGTCTCCCCAAGGGTTGTTCTCGTGAAATATAAATCTATTCTGTAGCATACGCGTAAATGAACATTCCAGTACGACTCCCTAAAAAATACCAAAAGAACTCTATAGAGCCGATAGATTTGAAGAGAGGTATTCCTCCTTAAATATCTACTTCTTGGAATGATATCAGGAAAACTTGAGATAATTCATTCCACAGTGGTCATGTAAATGATTCTCCATGAAAAGATATTCAATTATTAGTACCAGAAGCGTACTGAAAGAATACGACCATAAAATATATTCATCCAATCACTGTGACCCACAAGTATTAAACCCTACAAATTTGTACACTCGATTTCCTTTGCGCCGCATAAAATTATCGAAATTGAAAACGGTAAGTTAAATAGTCACTAAGGGTCCTCAAGGAAGCGGAAGATATTAGAGGTGCCTCCAGTCAACAGAATCGAATTATCACTACCTCGCCCCCTACGATCCTTCCGTACTATACCCTAGATTTTCATCATTTCCCGGGAGAAATAGACAATTTTCATTGCGCAACCACTTACGGAACATCTTTCCTGGTCTCCCCAAGGGTTGTTCTCGTGAAATATAAATCAATTCCGTAGTCATACGCGTAAATGAACTTTCCAGTACGAGCACCTAATAAATACCAATTCAAGTGTAACGCTAGTGAGGAAAGTCGGGAAACTTATGACACTAATAAAGTGGAGGAATATTAGGAAAAGGAGGAACTCCACTTTCATACTTATCGCCTGGGTTTTCGTCGGGTCGAAAAAACCGTCTCAGAAGAAATGTGTGCGCGGCGGGATGCTTTCCCCTGACAAATTACCGAATGTTTTTCGTCGTAAGGTCTCTCATGTAAATTTGAGGGGTGATTTTCGTGTAGATGATTTTCACGAGGCGAATGGGTAGAAAAATATTTCTGTTTTATCAAAAACAGTTTCTAAGTAATGGTTATTTGTCTTTCATACTCAATGTTTCAAATTAAGTACTGCTTAACTGGAAATGTTATACCATTATGTTCATGAACTTCCTCATAATTTGAAAGAAGGGACATTGTTTCAATATGCAATTAAATTTTTATAAAATAGGGTATATAAATAGATATCATTTCAGCAACTTTCTATATAGAAAAGAAAGATGGCGTCGAGTGAAGTTGAGTCGGATGATCGCTCTATTAATTTTGTGAATATTTCCGGCATACGGAAAGTATTTGAATTGGTGCAACAGAAAAGTTGTTGATATAGTTCAGTGCTCGAAAGCAGTGGTATTTTTCATCCCTCATGCATGGATCAAGCAGCTAGAAAGAAGTCCGCAATTTGTCAACACGAGGCTAACAGGGGAGGAAATCATCATGCCCCATCAAATATTTCAATAGATTATATCTCAGAATATAAGGCTTTAAAGGTACAGAATGAGTATTATCAAAATCTCCTTCAAGAAAATAAAAGTAAAATTGAAGTTCTCATGGAAAATAATAGGTTACTTGTTGAAAACAATCAACTCCTAAGAGAAAAAATTATCGCTTTGGAGAGCAAAAAACATCCCAATCCTAACAAAGATAAGATTAATTCAAATGTAAACATGGATCATAGAAAATCGAACACAGAAATCAGAGACCAGCAGAAATTGACTGTGATGAGACCACAGAATATTTCTGACAAAACAACTGTCAATATTGTCAATTCCAAAAAACATTTTTCGTTTGACAGCGAGGAAAATGTAAACATAAACAACCAGTCAACTAATTCATCGAATGAACCCACCAATCTATGGAACCCACCAACAAATTTGAGTCCGTGAAAACTGAACGAGGCTCATGATGAAGATTGGCGTGTTGTTTACTCGTAAGAGGAAAAGTGAACAAAGAGGCAAATAATTTGTAAAGGTCCTGAAAATGGGAACAACGGAAGTAAAATATCTGGTGCAAACTAGACGTCGTTGGATATATGTTGGAAAGGTTGCTGGAGAAAATGTCTCTGTAGATGACATTCTGGACTACCTATAAAGGAACAACAGACTACAGTAACATTGTAGTAAAAAAACTTGAAACTAAAGAACCAATTCATCATTCAGTATTGGCCTACCATCTGATGAGTCCTACTCACAGGTGTATAATTCCAGTTTCTGGCCAGTGGGCATTCTGATCAGGGACTTCAGTTTCAGAGGTAACTTTTTCCGGAAAAGCAGGGAACGTCTAGAAGAAAATAAAAGATGGGATTACCCTTGAAGACACTAACACAAAACTCTATGCTCTTATAATCAAAATGTACAATCCTTAAGATACCTCCCTATAAAACTCGGACTATGTGCAAACGAACATAATGCAGACATCGTAACAGTAACAGAACATTGGAGGTCCATGGACGAACTCAATGTCAGTCACTTGGAAGGTTATATGCTTGCCTCAGGTTTCTGTCGTGAACATGGTAGACATGGTGGCAGTGCCATTTATTGCAAACACGGGATAAACTTCACTGAAAGACCTGAATAAAACTGTAAGTGTCCCAAATGTAATGAGTGCTCTGCAACGCGTATAGACTTTAACTCTCATTGTGTGAATATTGTTTGCATCTACAGGCCTAACTCTCCACCCTTGTGTGATGTGAGTCTTTTTTTGGAAAAACTCAGGTGGATTTTGGACTGCTATCCAACGAGAACTGATTTCATCATAGCTGGTGATTTCAATATAAACCTACTCTCAGCAAACAAAGCTTCTCAGGACTTTATATCACTTTTAGAACAATTTAACGTCAATATTACCAACAAGGAGGCCACCGCCCTGTCTCGGGGGCTTGCCTGGTTAATGTGCTGACATCTTTTGAAGGATCAAAAACCTTGATAGAATACCACATGTCAGATCACTCTGGACTGAAATTTGAGACAAAAATTCAGAATGCACCAATCCTAAACAGGAAAAAGTACTTAAGCGCAGAATAAATAAAAAATCGATGTCCCAGTTTCTGCAGATGATGTCGACATTTGACTGGTCGGATATCTATACCCTGTCTTGTGATGCCAGCCAAGCCTGGGATGTTTTCTTCGATCGATACAGAAGAGCTTTCGAGGAATGTTTTCCCAAAACTCCATGCAACAAAAAGCCCCCCAAACAGGCCTTCAAGCAAACAGCTCCAATCATGGCACTCAAGGAGAAGCTAGATATTCTTTATGTGATGGCTTCAGTGAACCAAAATTATAAGGAAGAGTATAAGAGTGTTAAGAAGATATATGACCAAGCAATAAATGATGCAAAGAAGATCTATAACAGTTATCATATTGAAACGTCAACTGACAAATCTAAGGCAGCTTGGCAGACCATCAACGATTTAACTGGCAGACGAACCCAGCAACATAAAGTCCCTTAAAAAACGAAAACCCAGAGGCACTAGCTACTCAGTTCAAAAATGTTTTTGCTGAGATTGGTACATCCCTTGGTAAGGGTCAACCACATAGCCCACGCCAAAGAAAAAGCAGAAAAGAAGTGCAGCACATTGGCGAAAATAATGCCAAACGTGGGCGGGCCTAGCTACGGAAAGCGTCTACTGCTATGCGGAGTGATACATAGCGTCTTGCTGTACGCTGCCCGGTTCTGAGAGAAGCACTGAAGATACAAAAAAACCTCAGAGCAATGGTAGCTGTACAGAGAAAAGGCCTGCAAAGAGCAGTGTCAGCCTACAGGACGGTCTCGGCGGAGGCGGCTCAAGTGGTTTCGGGTCTTCCACCAATCGACCTGATGGTGGCGGAAAGATGTTTTTTGTTTAAGGTGGGAGGACGCCTGGCAGGGAATAGAAGAAAGGCCCGTGAGAGAACTATTAAAAGGTGGCAGGAGAGGTGGGATAAACTAAAAGATAAGGGAGAATGGACCAAAAAACTTATAAAGAGAATAAAGCCATGGGTGGAATTCGTCACACAAGACAACGTCGTATTTCTTCACCCAATTCCTCACGGGTCACGGATCGTTCGGCACTTTTACACATAGAATTGGAAAGACGACAGACGATAAGTGCCGAAAATGCGGAAGCCAGGACAGCCCTAGCCACGTTTTCTATAACTGTACCAGGTGGGAGGAGAGGAGAAAAACGTAAGAAAAGAAATAGGTGAACTACCGCCTGTAAAAGAGATCGTCCCAAAGATGATACAGAGTAGGCAATACTGGGATAAATGTACAGCTACATAGTGAGAATAATGAAAAGAAAAGAGGAGGAGGACAGAGAGGCCGAAAGAGGAGGTGGGTGAGTTATATGTCAGATGTGATTGTGTATATCTATGTTAATTTATTATTACTGTTGAATTTTATTTATTACTGTGAGCGTCATTATATCTTCATGTTGGTTATTTATTATTTTATTTATACAATACAATGTATATGGCTATTTTATCTTTACACCTCTTGCGTTGTGACCTGTCAAGTGTGATGTAAACATGTTGAATGTCGTATAATGTTGTGGTCGGAGTGATGGTATGGGTAAGTGTTCTGTGAGTCGGATGGAAGTGAAAGGCAGAGGATCATTCGAAGCATGGACTTAAGTCCCCTCCGATGTTCCTTTGCAGAAAGAGGAGGGGGTTTTAGTGGGTGCGAGCCCCACACGAACTGACAGCATTGCACTGCCCGCTGTCGGGACGGCTGGTAGAGCTTTCCCCCTACCTCAGGCAAAAAAAAAAAAAAAAAAAAAAAAAAAAAAAAAGGGTCAACCACAGTGAGATCTCAGGGTAGTATCCTTCGGGATCAGAGAAGTCCTTTTTTGTCTTTCCCATATCTGAGTCTGAAGTAATTTCTGCTGTGGATTGCTGAAGAACAAGATGTCTACAGGATATGATGACATTCCTATCAAAGTTTATTAAAGAGTCTATGGTTATATCGCTTGTCCTCTTGCACATTTAATTATCGTTCTTTTACAGAGGGCATATTTCCAGAACAACTGAAAGTTGCAGTGGTAAAACCATTACATAAAAGAGGAGATATAGAGGATCTAAATAACTATAGGCCCATTAGTATACTGACAGCCTTTTCCAAGATATACGAAAAAATTCTTGCAGATAGAATGCTCAAATTCTTCAAGAAATTTGATATCATTTCTAACTGCCAACATGGCTTCATAAAAGACAAGAACACAGAAACTGCAATCTATGAGCTCACAAGGGCTGTGATCTCTGCCCTGGAGAAAGGTGAAACACCAGTGGGTCTTTTTTTTGACCTATCAAAGGCTTTCGACATGGTGAACCATCAGCTGTTACTGAGGTGCATGGAGAAATGTGGTATTCGAGACAACCAGCTGAAACTCATAGAAAGTTATCTTACTGGTAGAAAGCAGAGAGTCCATGTAAAGATACGGAACAAAGTATATTCCTCGGAGGATAGAGTACTGACTTGTGGTATCCCACAAGGAAGTATTTTGGGACCATTACTCTTCGTGATTTTTATAAACTCTCTGTCTGAATTGTTTCCATCCGAAACATGTAGAGCTATTATGTATGCAGATGACACCAACTTTCTGCTGAGGTCAGCTAACGTTCCCTTTGCTTTGGAGGCCTCTTCTGCAGTTCTGAACAGGGTGATGCAGTGGTGCCGGGAGAACGGTTGATTGTCAACCTTCAAAAACAGAAGGCATATTTTTCAGCTTACGAAAATGTAAACACCATGCCCCTGACTATAGGAAATAACGAAAACAGTTAAGGCTGTAGATTCTGTGAGGTTCCTTGGTGTCACTTGGGACAGGTATCTCAGATGGGACGTTCAACTCGATGAGCTGAGGAAAAGGCTCAATAGTGTCACCTATATGCTGTTCATGCTGAGGGATCAAGTAACTTACGATATTCTCAAGATTTTGTACTATTCCAGCTATCAATCGCTTCTATCGTATGGAGTAATTTTTTGGGGTGGTTCTTCATTCACTCAAGGTATCTTTGTGTCCCAGAAGTCTGCCTTGAGAACAATGTTGAAGTTGGATTTAGACAGTCATGCCGTGGTCACTTCAGAAACCATAACATTTTAACAGTTTATGGCTTGTACATATACAGATTATTGCTTTTCTTCATAAGCAAAGTGACTACTTCGCTCAGTTCAAGAACACCAATAATACCAGACAGATGTGTCCATACCACTACCCAAGCCACTCGACAACACTTCGAGAGAGGGGCCCTGAGTACATGGCCATAAGACTTTTCTGCGGACTCCCTAAACACCTCCAGGGAATTGCAGATCACAAGTTTTCAAGAGAAGAATTCATGAAACTATAATACAGTGTGAACCTTATTCAGTCAATGAATTTTTAACATTCTAATGCTATATGATATGTATGACTTGTATCACTTTATTTACATATTTATGTAGGTAATTTTGATCCAAATATATATTATTATTATTATTATTATTATCTTCCAGTGAATGGTAGGAAAAAAAACTCCATTACTTCGATAATCTATTCATCTGTCTGTAGTATGTGGTTTCATAATTTTCACAATTTCTGTGTCATCGCTGATATTTTCACTATGTATACAGGGTGTCCCGAAAACAATGGATAAGCCTGCAACTATAGATAGACACTGTCGTGGTCTAACTTATTCCAAATTTTGACCTTAATGAAAATTCCACGGTTTTCGGAGATATTCATGGTTTTCGTATTCTTAGAAAATTTCCAAGTGCGATTAGTTTTTCTAGTGCCATTTATCCAAATGGAGAGGTATTTCGATATGGTTTTTTTTAATTTCACATGAGATAGTTCAGCTATCGGAAACAAAGACTTAAATTCATCAAACTAGTGTAAAAAGTTAGAAACTCGTGAATTACACAGAAAAATTGAAAACTAAATGAAATTTCCTTCAAGTTTGATGAGCTACAGTGTAAAAAAAATGTAGGACGCCGCTGGTACACATCATCTTAAAAATTTGCTCAGTTATTGCAGATTCCAAAAAGGTATCATAAGCCTAGGCATTCTGTAGTTTTTCATACTCGTAACTACTTGATTACCAAATAGTCGAAAAATTTCGAAAAACTGTTTTTGTTGTAATCGTTATTCTGAGCTCATGTGTTAAAGTCAGGAGGCCATTTTTTTGTGGAATCTAGTGGAAAATTACGAAAATTATTTTTATTCTGAAAAAAGCAGTAGCGTTTCTCTGGTTGAATAGAAATATGGCATTATTTGCATTCAACACCCTGTATCTCGAAAACCTTACCGGACCTAATTGTATTTGATAAAATTTCTTATTTTCTTACATTCTGTACAGTGTTAAAAGGAAAGTATCAACTTAAAAAAATCCCTGTGTTGCTGCAATAGAGGTATGTGGAATATTCATTACAAATAAAATAAAACGAATTATTACCAAATTACTATTCGATGGAAAAAATAAAACGAATTAGTAGCAATTACTTATTCATTACCAATGAATAATTTTATTTTTAATGAATATTCCACATACCTCTATTGCAGCAACACAGGGTATTTTTTAAGTTGATACTTTCCTTTTAACACTGTACAGAATGTAAGAAAATAAGAAATTTTGTCAAATACAATTAGGTCCGGTAAGGTTTTCGAGATACAGGGTGTTGAATGCAAATAATGCCATATTTCTATTCAACCAGAGAAACGATACGCTACTGCTTTTTTCAGAATAAAAATAATTTTCGTAATTTTCCACTAGATTCCAACAAAAATGGCCTCCTGACTTTAACACATGAGCTCAGAATAACGATTACAACAAAAACAGTTTTTCGAAATTTTTCGACTATTGGTAATCAAGTAGTTACGAGTATGAAAAACTACAGAATGCCTAGGCTTATGATACCTTTTGGAATCTGCAATAACTGAGCAAATTTTCAAGATGCTGTGTACCAGCGGCGTCCTACATTTTTTTTACACTGTAGCTCATCAAACTTGAAGAAATTTCATTTAGTTTCAATTTTTCTTTGTAATTCACGTTTCTAACTTTTTACACTAGTTTGATGAATTTAAGTCTTTGTTTCCGATAGCTGAACTATCTCATGTGAAATTAAAAAAAAACCATATCGAAATACCTCTCCATTTGGATAAATGGCACTAGAAAACTAATCGCACTTGGAAATTTTCTAAGAATACGAAAACCATGAATATCTCCGAGACCGTGGAATTTTCATTAAGGTCAAATTTGGAATAAGTTAGACCACGACATGTCTATCTATAGTTGCAGGCTTATCCATTGTTTTCGGGACACCCTGTATGTGACAATAATTTCTCCAATAATGATATTACGGGTAATCATTTCACAGCTCCGCGCTAAATTAAAAATGTTATAATTACTGTCATTTCTATAAACTTCCCTATCGATTTGATGGAGATACTCAGCGTTTTGCGTTTCCGTCTATAGATGTCGCAACATATTATTAGTTCCCTGATGTTGCTAGACGCAGACGACAAAACGACTGCGGTGCAACTATGTTCTCAAAGAAGTGTTCAACCAAAAATAAAAAAATTAATAACGCTAAAGAAATAGAAGATGCAGTAGAAGACCTAGAATCGCGAATAATGGAAGCACAAGAAAAATGTTCTAAATTGCGAGTAATACCAAAAAAACACTTACCGACGATGTAAAAATTTTAATCGAAGAAAAGAGAATAGCCAAGAAAAAATACAGAAGAACGTTACAATCCGCATGATAAAAACGATTCGCGAAATTTTCAATGATTCATGGGATAAAAAGCCAGAAAAATTAGATTCCGAAAATCAGTCATTATGGCAGATGGCATCTTCTTCATTAAACGGAAAGAAAACTAAAACGAAAATACCCATATTATCAAATGGTCAAAAATCCGCAGTAGCTGATGAAGAAAAAGCCAAATGTTCGCAGACACATTAGAAGAACAATTTGAAATGAATCCGAAAAACACAGACGACAAATTTAATGAACTTTTTGAGTCGCTCGGCACGCTGCGAGAAACCCATCACGACGAAGAAGACGGTATAGATCAAATATCACGAGAAGAGGTTAAAAACATCCTTCAAAACCTCAAAAATAGAAAAGCTCCGGGAGCTGACGGAATTCTAAATCAAGCCCTCAAAATCTACCCGAAGACGGTCCAAACGAATTAACCGAAATAGCTAGAGCAATAATACGTACGGGACATTACCCGAAGAAATGGAAGACTGCCGACACAATATTAATATGGAAAAGGGGAAAAACAAAGAAAGACCCAACCAGCTATAGACAATAAGTCTGCTTCCAGCACTTAGCAAAGTCGTCGAAAAACTAATACATAAAAGACTAGAAGATTACGTGAATACGAATAATATCATACCGGAACAACAATTCGGTTTCCGCAAAGAGCACACAACAATTCACCAACTATTGAGATTGACCGAAGAAATAAAGGCAAAAATGAATTTATCCATATCCATATGCACATGCGCAGTCTTTCTTGACATAGAAAGGCCTTCGACAAAATGTGGCACTAAGGGCTCATTTATAAAATGAAGAAATTCTCATTCCCGACTAAATTAATAGAAATAGTGAAGTCATATCTGAGAAACCGAAAATTCCGTGTAAACATAAACGGAACGAGATCAATCGAACGAAACATTGAAGCCGGAGTACCGCAAGGATCGGTCATAGGACCCCTTTATTCAATATTTACATGTCGAATATCCCAGAGATGGAAAAGGCAAGAGAGCTCAATTTGCAGACGACACAGCGATCTATTACTCTAACATGTACAAGAAGACAGTGACGAGATACCTCCAATTTGAACTACACCGACTTCTAGTCTATTTTAAAAAGTGGAGAATAAAAATAAACACGAAGAAGACAGTCGCAGTATTTTTCAATGGTACAAATGTGACTAAAGAAAAAGCAGGAAATCTCATGATCGATAATGAAAAACTAGAATGGAAGAGAGCGAAGCGAAACACCTAGGAGTAATCCTAGATGAAAAATTGAAATACAAACACAACTAGAAGAAAACGAAAAGAGAACGGGACAATTACACGGCTGTCTATATCCATATCTATATATTTGAATAAAAATAGCAGGCTATCATTAGAGAACATTTATTTATTTATTTAGATTATATAGATAATCTCGATGTTTGTCTGTAGGCTCAAGCTTGTTATATTTTGTAGTTTATGTTTATGTTTGTTTGTGTTTATGATTTGTGTTTATAATGTGCCGAAACGCCATACGCTTAATAAATAAAATTAGAGAAGAAAATGAAGATTATTAAAGCAGTGATAATCCCGATTATAACATACGCGGGAGTCACGTGGCTCAACGTAGAAAACTGCAGAAAGAAAGATCTACAAAGAGCACTTAACAAAGTCATTAGATCAGCGATTGGTGCTCCTTGGTATATGACTAACCGACAGATGAGGAAAGAAATGAGAATTGAAACAATAGAACAAATGATTAACAAGCAAACGAAGAAGATGATAAATACAATAGCATTGCACGAGAACAAGGAGATAAGAAATATAATCAATGTAAAAGTCAGGAAAACAGATAAGAGGACTTATCTAAAAAACCAGTAAAATTAGAGGAGTATAACAAATCCTAATAATGAAATATAAACTAATCGAAATTTTTATTTATTTTCAGATAACTTGAGATGCCAAAACCCGAAATGACGAAGGATCAAAAGCAAGAAGATGAACGGTAACAAGTATCGACGAACTTTCAGGGAACAGTAATTAATAAGATTATCTTTTTTGTCTGTTTCAGATCCAAGGAAGACAACCCAAGAAGAGAATGACGAAACGTAATAATAATTGTAAAAACTCGCGAATTTTTCAGAATTTTAACTTGTAGAAAGAAGGCCAAATGAGACATGGGGTGAATGGAATCCAATTCCGATCCTCTAATAAAACTTAAGATCACAGACTATGTTGTCAAAGCGGTATACAGACCGGCTTTCAAGATGTCTATAGCAAGGCCCCCATTCTACAAAGGTGACCGATGGTATTATTGTTTCTAAGCGAACCATCATTGCAACTAACATTTTTAGAAAAGCGTTTGATGGCATATGCTGATCGAGGATGAAAATTTCTTTCAAGATTTAGGATTAGAGCCTAATTTATTCCGGTTCAATTCGAGTGAGCTCTTACTTCATTGCCTCTTAAAGATTATCGACTATAAAACCTCATTTTAATATTTCTTGAGAAAGCTCCGGGTGTCAATTCCAAGGATTACTCGTTCAAAAAATATGCTCGAAGATATCGGATATGATTTATTGCAATTTCCAAAAATTTACGCTCAAAATGTCACGAACGTGCACGTTCGTCGAACGAGCGAACCCGAGAATTGACACCCTGGCTCCGAATTCTGGACAAGTGATGTTTCAAAACGTATACGAACTTCATTGCGCGAATCCCTCTTTTACCTGCAAAAATGCACACCGCGCAATGAAGTTCGAATTCTCTTTGAAAGATCACTTGTCGAGAATACGGCACCTGTTTTTCTGAGATGACACGTAAATGTAAGCTTTTCTCTCTGTTTGTTGCACCTGATCTTGCAAATTGGTAGATAAAAATCAAAAAGACTAATTACTAACTCTAATGTGTATTTTTTACCCCGAATGAAAACCTTTTATTGTCCAAACCTCAATTCTCAATCTGAATTTCAAATCAGGAGTTTCATTCCATACCTCTTTTCTATTCATTGTTCAATTCACCAATCTTCAAACTATTCAAGATGCAAGTATTTCGGTTAGACTATGGTCCATTAACTAATATAGTGGAGGAATATTAGGAAAAAGCACAACTCCAATTTCATACTTATGCCTGGGTTTTCGTCGGCTGCCCCAAAAAAATGTGTGCGTAGCGGGATTCTTTCCCTTGACAAATTACCGAATTTTTTTCGTCGTGACCCTGAGGTTTCTCATGTAAATTCGAAGGTTGTAGGATATTTTTATGTGGCGCATAATGTAGGAGTAAAATTTCCCTTTCCTCGTGAACAATTTCAAAGTGATAATCATTGTATATCCTTCTATTTCAATGTTTCAAACTATTTTCAATTCTCCTACTTAATTGGAAATGTTCAACTATTATGTTATTGAACTTCTTTATAAATTTGACAAAACAAAACCTTGTTTCATTTCGAAATATGATTGCAACATTTTATGATGGAGGGGAAGCATTTGGCAAAACTGAGAAAAATGGTCTGTTTGATATCAATTCAGCAACTTTCTTTATTTTTACCTCAATTATTTATTTATCTGTTTGAAGTATATGGTTTCATAATTTTCAAAATGTTCATGACATTGTTTTCAATTTTATTATATGTGCTTATAATTTATCATCATGTTGTCATTATTATGGATACAAATTTCATAGCTTCGTACTCGATAGAAAATAATTATTTTACTTTTATTTCGATAAATCCCCCCATTAATTTTTGTGAAAGCTCAACGTTTTGTCTTTTCCTCTATAGATGTCAAATATACTATCAGCTCCCTGAGGTTGCTGCACGCAGTCGACAAAACGACTCTGGTGCAACTAGGTACAGACCGGCTTTCAAGAAGTCTATAGCAAGGCACCAATTGAATATTAGCTATACCCTAAGCCGGGTTTAGACGAAGCGCACCTACTCGTGCACCAGCCCCGCTTCCGCTCCCTCACATAGTGTAAACATGCTCCTCGCCGTGAGGCCCCTCGTCCTCGGGTTGAGCCAATGCCGGTCGGTTTTCAGTCGCGCATCAAAGAAGCCTCGCTGTGTCGTTTGAACAAGCTTCTGGAGCAGGTCGAGTCTCGGACTTTATACTAGGCTGATTACTACCTCGCCTTCATCCTGGCTCACCCTTCTAGGCGAATCCAGCGCGTAGTGTAAACACAGGCGCGCGAGGATGAGTTTTGGTGCGCGAGTAGGTGACGAGGTTTGACTCGCGAGTGGGTGCGCTTCGTCTAAACCCGGCTTTAGACTAAAGCTATGTCTAAAGCTATGTCTAAAGCCGGGTTTAGACGAAGCGCACCCACTCGCGAGTCAAACCTCGTCACCTACTCGCGCACCAAAACTCATCCTCGCGCGCCTGTGTTTACCTACGCGCTGGATTCGCCTAGAAGGGTGAGCCAGGATGAAGGCGAGGTAGTAATCAGCCTAGTATAAAGTCCGAGACTCGACCTGCTCCAGAAGCTTGTTCAAACGACACAGCGAGGCTTCTTTGATGCGCGACTGAAAACCGACCGGCATTGGCTCAACCCGAGGACGAGGCCTCACGGCGAGGAGCATGTTTACACTATGCGAGGGAGCGGAAGCGAGGCTGGTGCGCGAGTAGGTGCGCTCCGTCTAAACCCGGCTTAAGAGCTATACTGATGAGTTTTATAAAGGGTGTCAAGTACCCTTCAACAGTTAAGAGGTTGTTTCTCTGACAAACAAACCTTCTATATTTCAAACTTCAATTATGAAAAAATCAACACTTGGAAATCTGAATTTCAAGTCTAACTATGGTCAACTAACTAATGAAGTGAAAGAATATTACGAGAGGGGATAACTCCACTTTCATACTTATCGCCTGGGTTTTCGTAGGGTCGAAAAAGCCGTCCCAGAAAAAATGTGTGCGTGGCGGGATGCTTTCCCTTGACAAATTACCGAATGTTTTTCGTCGTGAGCGTGGGGTCTCTCATGTAAATTCGAGGGGTGATTCTCGTGTAGGAAATTTTTATGTGGCGCATAGGGTAGGACGAGATCGGAATGTTTAATTGCGTTTCAGATAGCAGACGGATGAGTGATTTATGTCTTGGAGCGTATATTGGGAATTGGGATTTGTTTCTCGATTATTGGTCCACAGATCGAGAATTGGTGAAAGACTTTGTTGCAAACGGAAAAAATACAATTTCTTGAAGAAATTGAAGGAGTCCCTGAAGTGGAGTGAAATTCTTATTCTTCTTCTTGTTGATATTGAAAGAACAATAATTGACAGTCGAATATCCTGGGAGATATTCATTTCTTTTTTGATCGTTCGTTCTTCTCAAACTAGTGCAATATCATTCTGCCCAAATCTCTGTAGTTTTCGAATTTTGAGCAAAATATGGTCCCAAACTATGAAGTTCGACTCTCCCATGACGAATACGTGGTCAAATTCAATTCTGTCCGAGGGGCCGTCCGGCCGTTAGCACAATAACTTTCGGAGGGATTTTCCTACAGACATGAGATTTTCATAATGAGTTCGGTTCGAAAATTCTGTGGTTTAGTTCGTAACCAGACTCATCGTACTGGGTGTAAAATATGGCCTTTCAAAATATTTTTCCGCAATATCTCAGATGAAACGGAACTAATCGGAATGAAATTTTGTGGCCACATGCAAGATACTCATTCGAAATTTTGTAGCCTTTTTTTAGTTGTTATTGATATTTACATATTTCATTTTTCCAATAATTTCCAGAATTTAATTTCTCTCGTGCTGAACTTTCCATGCGTATTCTTAGCATGAATCTCAAGTCCTATACAAAAATAGCTTTACTGCCCCACTAATGAACGAGTGCTCAAAAGCACCTGCACAGGGCTTGTCTTGAAAAATTTTTGAAACATATACAAACACTCCACGTATACTGGCAGAACTTATTGCAATTCGGCACAGGTCTTGGAATCTTACTTGAGAACCTGAGTGCAAACATCGAAGCCGATTGAATTACTTGTCCCGGAAGCCGGGTATTCGAAAAATAAATTTAAATCATCATAACTCAGAAAAAAAGTAACCGTTATGGCCATAAACGAATCTATCCAAGCAATTTCAACCCGCCTGTTAGCCTGAAAATTTCAAGTCTCTCAAGAAGACCGAAACTGAATCTTAAAACAAATTTCTGATGTTAGTATGAATCATTGTGAATATTTATATACGGTAAAATCACACACAATTGAATTAGCTAGACTTCGGCCTGAATGAATCGAGTTATCATGAGAAAATTATTGGAAAAATTCCACCCAATCGAACACGACAGCATGAATGAATTTGTAAACCGGTTTGATTTATTGTTCACATTAAAAGACGAATAAATTACAGTCAAATATATCAATTTTTCGTTTGAATGAACGTGACGCAGTAAATACCGCGAAAAACAAATAAATAGAAATGGGAAAGCATTGAAATCATTTATTGACTACTCTTTCAACAGGGGCTGCTTCGTTTCATTACTTTTGCAGTCATAAATTGAGAAATTTTCGATTTTGTATGGTGGAGTCGTATTGATCAACTCATACAGGAACATTGGTGAATAGAAATAGTTTCGATAAAACTCGTCTGAATGAAATCGATAAATCAGAACAGAACTGATGCGGTAAATAACTAATTGTGTGTGTATTTCAAATATACTTGAACTGATTGACAAATGGTGATTTTGGGTACTTTAACACGTTTTGATTGCGTAAGTGCTGGTTAGTTCTGGTGGGAGTAATGGATGTATTTCGTGAAAAACATTTAACTATTGGTTTAGTTAATAACCTCTCAAACAAATAAAATGAACTTCAACCTAACACAACGAAACTCTCAATAGGTGGGATATTTCATGGAATCAGATAAAACATGAAATAGGGTGACAAGTTTTCATATTTTTTCTTTCTAGCTGCCCTTCCTACAGAGATTTGGCCTCCTAAATGACGCCACTGGAAATCCAATTCACTGGAATGCATTTCAAACTACTTAATTTAATTCAATGAAAATTTGATATGATGATAAACAGTAGTAAAAAATATGTTACAATAATACCCTTAAATTTAAATCAGATTGTCAAGTTTACCAGGAGCGGACCAGAGGGTGTACATTTCAATGCTTACATTTCTAACATTCTGTATGATGGGGAGTTAAAGAAAACAAATTAAAATATTCTGAACAATAATCTGAAGAAATAGTAGTCTGAAATTTATTCGAAAAAATGGATTTTCAGTGGCGGTATTTAGGGGGCTCTCTTTCCGAAGCTGAGGCTGCTAGGAGAAAAATGATGGGAACTTTTGTATATTTTGCCTCAATAAGAGAGATTTTCCACATTTTTACTGACACGCAGAATATGTTAATCAATTAATTAATCGGAAAAATCAATATAAAATTGAACCACATAAAAAATTTTGAATGTCATGATATGAAGAAGTGAGTTTCTTCTGCTCAATGAACTCGGAAAAACTTCTGACTTGTACAATAGAAATAGATGCGATTAATATCACGAACATCATAGAATATTTGCGCAAAGAACTTGAATTGATCGATCAGTTACTGAGAAATTATTTCTCCTCGTTTTGTAACTATATTCCTCGAAAATATATATTTCTAGGAATGATTCGAATTTGTTCTGGAAATTCCTCTCCTTCCGACATTCGATATTACAGAACCATCAGAAAAATACTTCTGCTCCGTTGGATCAATGTATCATTTCTGAATTTTCCTCGTGAGCAACCTTAGAAGTTGAATGGTTGTACATCTGATTTTATCATGGATTGTAATTTTTTTATATTATTTCAACTGGTGTCGTTTATGCTAGGTTAGTCTTTCGGGATCTGCGACCATCTTTTGTTCTCCACTATATTCATTAATGGAACCCTATGGAAGTCGTCAATTACGTTGATAAAACCGACAACCTCCTTAGGGGCCTTAGCCGTTACCTTTCGGACGTCCGGGACTGGTTTCCCCATATGAATTGTTTTTAGACCTACCAGCTGTGAAGATTAGTATAATGTATACCACGTGTTCAACTGTTTCTGCTTCTGATCCATAAAGCCGGCATATATTCCATTCACGAAAATTTGAGCCGTTGGTTGGTCATGAAAAATTGGCATATTCGACTTTTTATATCAAAATTTTAGATTATGTTGTTTATTTTCTTGTCAACTTGATACGCAATGTTGTCAATATTGCATAGAGTTCTCTGATAACAGTGATTACTCGCAAACTCGTCAGACGAAGCACATTCGACAACGTTCACTTAATTTTACGTTATGACAGCAAATACTACTGCCAACTTCAGATAAATGAACGAACGCCTAATATGCGCTCAAACTTTCGTGAATGGACTATATCGCATCTGCTGACATTCCCATACGGTTCAAATGATGTTTGTACTGACAGTGCGCCGTCAGCAGTCCCACCGTCACCCTAAGCTCAGCTACAGGAACTTTCTGTTATAAGCAGATGAAATCATCACGAATTTCTTGAACTGAGTTAGTCCAGGACTTTTACTTCATAGGGTTATTCTGTTAATTAACTACTATTACTGGTCCATTGCCTTATATTGGTCTTTTCCAACCTCACAAAAAAGCCTAGACCCAGCAGGTGTCAACTCAGATGAACTCTTCGCAAATTGATCGGTTTTTTCGATTCCTTCAACAGCACAGTGCCCTGGCATCCATAGTAGAGTCACTTTATCGCCTCTTCCTAGTTGCTTTATGGTGTTACGGCATTCTCAGTGCAGCAGAGACCCCTGGCAGTGAGATTCCAGAGAGCTCAGCTTGCCCTGGATTTCCGTGGTGATGTAGCGATACGTCCCCTTGAGGTTCATTTGGAGACGCCCCTGAGCGCATATACAGTGTGTTTCAAAAAAGGTGATCCCCTTTGTAGGGTGGATAGAAAACCGAAAAATAATTGTTGTTTGTTCAGTAAAAAATGTTCGTAGCTCTATCCGTATTGAAGATGAAGGAGGCTTTTTACACGTTTCGAATCAAATAGTATTGAATATAACTTTTTAAATATTAGATTTTTTGAGCGAAATTTCAAATGAACTAGAACAACATTTTACACCAAAAGGTAGGTACTCTTGAAAAAACTCGATATTGGGTTTACTTTATACTTCATAGCTGACTCCCAACCGTTACAAGCATCGGGTGTCACTTCATAATTTCCAATCAAAATATTTCGAAAACGATACACATTTTCGAGTTTTTTCAAAAGTACCTGTAACGTGTACTTAAATGTTCAAGTTCACTTGAAATTTTGCTCGATAAATCTAATATTCAAAAAGTTGCGTTCAATACCATTTGCTAAGAACCGTGTAAATAGCGCCCTCTATCTTGAATACGGATGGAGCAACGAAAATTTTTCACTAAACAAACCACAATTATTTTTCGGTTTTCTATCTATCCTAGAAAGGGGATCATCTGTTTTTGAAACACCCTGTACATGTAGATAGCCATTATCTGCACCTGTAGAATAGAGGGTTCACTTCTCTTTGGCGATCATCAATATGGGTCCATATACCCCAATGCCAATGCTTCTTTCTAATTTTGATTAATCGGTAAACCATACAAATGGATTTTTATCCAAGAGATTCACGACATTTATTGCACCAGGTTGGTCAGCTTTGACCGTTTCAAAGGGCGTTACGAAATCGAAGATTGTTGGCATAATATCCGATGGTTTTGCTGAGAGATTTCAATCCAGTTGATTCAATATCTCCTCATGTTTCCAACCCAGTTTTTGGGTTTGAGGCTACTAGATCAGAAATACTCTGCATACCTTGTTCGATATGAATATATCCACTTAGAAAATGTTAATGTGAAAATGTAGAAATTTAACGTCGCCTGAAGTACTGCAACATACAGAATATATTTAGTCAACTTATACAGCTTCACCCATTTCTCCTCATTTTTCGCTATTATGGGCATTGGAAATCGCAAGAGCACTGAAATCGCACCTTTAAATTTCATCAGCATCGAACCACGGAGGCACGGAGTTTTCCTCGGCGCCGCGGCGCTCACGAAGGAATGAAAATTACAGGCGAGCCCGAATATTTCCAGGCGTCCCGCCGAAATGAACACGTTAGAGTTGATTAATGGGCGTTTTACATATGCTATTAGATTTCACTTCTTGGTGGGCGGTATGTTCTGCATAATTACAAGCTACAGATCGATGACGTCCGGAAAATTGCAACTGGTAAAAACAGACGAGAGTAAATTTTAATTCTGTATAATTCACAGAGGGTAGGAGTATCTAGGCTTACTTTTAAGATAACTAACTGAATAAATTTCAATATACAGGGTGGCAAGGAGAAAAGTACCATGCATAGTGCCACGCGATAGAGGGCCATAAATTATGAAAAAAAGGTCTCCTGAATATATGTCCGAAACTGCGTCCTTTAAGAAATAAAGGGTGTTAAAGTAACATTTTTCATTTGCTTTTTTTAATAATAAAGAGGTAACAATTGAACAAAATGTGATATGCGGAGGTTTTGTAGAATCCAAATATACTATTAGTTTTTAGATTACTAACAGAGGACGCCACATTCAGGTTGTTATTGTATAAGTAGGTTACTTTGGCGGTTCTCGACAATTTGCGTCATCATAACTTTTCGATACATTTTTACCGGAAAACGTTTGTCCTAACGACTTCACATAAGTATAGCTTTTTGAAGGAAAAATATAAAAGAATCGCTTTTTCTAGTTCAGAATGACATACAGTGTAAGGCAAAAAAGTTAGGGTTGATTTAAATATGGAGGAATCCTTATGTGGCGCCCTCTATAAGTAATCTAAAACATATTTGGATTCTGATTCATACAAAACCCCCGCATATCACATTTTGTTAAATCCCCACATCTTCGTCCAAGTTTAAAAAAAAACCAAAAAAATTAAACATCAACAATATACAGGGTGTATTTCAACCCACACACCAAGAATGGTAAACGGCATTTTCTGCATAATTGCATAATACAGAATGATGACATTTGGAAAATTGCAACTGGTGAGAACAGACGAGAGTAAATCTAAATTTTGCATAATGCACAGAAGGTAGAAGTTTATTGGCGCAACCCTACCTTGACTTGTCGAAGTTGTTGAATATATTTGAATATTAAATGGCTTCCATCAAAACAGAGGACTATCAGCTAAAATGCTGTGAGATACGAAGTAATTCCACGACGTTTTGTCATCAAGGTCCAATTAACTTGATCTTAATCCAATCATCGATTAACTCTTCAAATATAAGTGCCATGAAGTCCGAATCCTATTGGATTGGTTTATGGGATTCAAATAAGCCTTGACATTTCTTTCCTTTGAATTTAGAAGATCTAGCCCCAAATAAGAAATACAACACTCGAAAAGACAAAAAAATAATTAACTTCAGAAAATTAGAATCCAATAAATTCAGACGGATTCAACTGACCACATGTTATATAATGTCGATCCATTTAGATGAAGTATGCTTCCTATTGCAACTTCTATATAATCCTTCAGTTAGATTATTCAACCGTACCTACTTCGTTTTCACAACCGTCATAGATAAACGAAGGAATATCGTCGCAAAATAAACTAGTTTTATCCACGATTATTGTATAATCAATCCATTATACGTCCGTTTGCTCAGCCATAATAATATCCATTAATCACAAGTGACTAATGAGTTATTTTTCAGCTGTCAGAGGCTTAATAGATTTAGCTTTAATATAATATTCTTTCAAATGATTTCTAAAGTAGGTACTCCAACTAACAAATGTGGGTCAATCGAGGGCCAAATCCTTTTTATTACATCAATTGAAGCAATTTTCATCACACACTTATACAATGACAAATTCTCTCGAAATTTCTCATGTGTCAACTTGACTTTTTTTCTACTTGTAACAGGAGGGTCTTGTCACGGTCGCCAAATGTTGAAATCTTCAAAATATATATTCATTAGTGGAGGATAAAGTATAGTGTGCTACTCGCGTATAATGGCTGTTATTCACTCGGTGATTTAAACTTCACCTTGTGAATAAAAGCTAAAATTATACGCTCGTTGCATAATATGCTATTGTGTATGTCAATGACATCAACTGCATGGAATTGTGTCACAAAGAGTTCGAATTGATTAAACGAAATGAAATTTTACAGCTTAGTGGACGGTGTGTGCATCTTCTTGGTAATTCACAGAAGGAAAGAGTGCGTCAAGATACTCATGTCTTATCTGAATGAATATATTTGAATATTTAGTGGGTTTCATCAAAATATCAGCTAAAATACTGTGTGGTATGAAGTAGTATAACTTCACGACGTTGTGTCTTTAAGATTCTTCTGAAAACTAATTGAAAATTCACGGAAACTAATTGTACCTTAAAAAAATCGTCGATCAACTTGACTGGTTTAATTGGGTTCAAACTTTTCTTCAAATATAATTGACAGCAAGTCCGGATCCTCTGAGATTTACTGTCAGGATTCAGATTGTCCCTGAAGTTCCTTCCTTCTGATTGAATATTTCCCTAATGAACACGTTAGAGTTGATAAATGGGCGTTTTACATAATATGCTATTAGATTTCACTTCTTGGTGGGCGGTATATTATGCATAATTACAAGCTACAGATCGATGATGTCCGGAAACTTGCAACTAAAAAAAACAGAAGAGAGTATATTTTAATCCTGAATAATTTCCCGAAGGTGGGAGTATCTTGGCGCAACCCTACCTTAACTTGATGAATAAATTTGAATATTTTATGGGTTTCCATCACATAGGAATATCTGTTAGAATGCTGTGAGGTATTAAATAATATTATTCATCGACGTTTTGTCGATAAGATTATTCTGAGAACCAATTCAAAATTCACGATATTTTTGACTTGATCTGAATGAAGTCATTGATCAACTTGATACGGTTAATTAGATTTTAGCTTTTCTTCAAATATAATTGCCATCAAGTCTAGAATTATCTGAAACATCTAGGCTCGAAAAGACATACATATACAGGGACTCTATAAATGATTATAACACCGCAGTTGGCGTTAGACTGCTATAAATATTTATATTCCGGGGTAAACTTTATTTCAAAAGGACGATAATGTGAGTTAGGGCTGTTCATTCCGAAAAAAATTGAATAATGCGACTGGAATTGTGAATTTGTATACTTTGCATAAAAAATGATGAGATAAAAAATTTCCAAAGCAACCTACGATGTTACAATCATTTATAAAGACCCCATATATAACATATATGGGCTATTTTTTTATTTCTTCAACGTTTCGGCCAGCATTCGGCGGACGTCGTCAGAAAGAACACTCTAGACTTTAACGAAAAGCAACTTTGGTTACTCTTTGAAATATTTGTAATTTTTCACATTTCTGAAAAAACAATCATCTATGATATCGATTGAAATATATTCTGGGAGGATTCTGCATTTCTTAAAAACTTTATAGGTTTTCACTCCAGTCTCTGAACATAAATAATTATGTTTCAGAGACTGGAAGTGAAAACCTATAAAGTTTTTAAGAAATCATCTATGACCTTGATTTATTCAGTTGTCAATAAAAATAGTTCCATCCTTTCAAGGCTGCACTGTATCAGACCAAATGTTTCTGAGATCAACAGACGGTAGACTGATGAATTTCTCGGTTATGGACATAAAAAGTGCTTCCTTAATTTTTATCCGTTTCGAATCTTTTTTCGATATTTGGAAGCTTCACTCCTTAGAATCCGATGGCCCTCACTCAGAGCATATTGGACAAGCTTTGCTTAAGAGTATATACCCTTCGATTCGAATATTCAGAGGAAGTTTAGTTTTTCCATTATATACTGATGGACAAAATTAGCGCACCACCTAAAATTTCGTTGAATTTTAACAATTGACATCTTCCTAATCTTTAGTCGGATTTCAACGTTTTTTTTCTTTCAATAGTAGCTCTATTATTGTCGAATTTCCTCTATTGAACAGAAGTCCAAAAAATAAAACCTTCATGTTGTACAGGGCGTTTAAATAATGTCATGTTTTATAGTCAAATTTTAACGTCTTCTGTGGGCAATGCCAGGTTGCTGAGGCAAATAAAAACAATGAAGCTTTGTAGCCTAGAAGCTCTTGAGTATTTTGTTTTTTAAAAACCAATTTATCCTGAAATCGTCCAGAGATATTCAACTTTTATCAACTCTTGTATTTTTGCATATAGCCATGAATATCTTCGCAACCATTTGTCCGATTTGAATGTTTTTTTTTAGTTGTAGTTCTTTTATTGGCGAAATTAATACAACAATGAGGTGTTCAAAAAAAAAATTCATCATGCTGTACAGGGCGTTTAAATTTTCGGGTTTTTTTTCATTAAATTTAACGCCTTCTGTGGGCAATACCAGATGTATGAGGCTTCTTAAAAATACAGTGATGCAGCCTGATGTTTCCTGAGTATTTTGCATTTTTAAAAAGCAATTTCACTTTACCCTTCCAGACCTATTCACATTTTCATAACAGCATGGATTTTTCTGTTTTTCTTAATTTCTTTTCGTTTATTTTTGTGTTAAAAGTTAATTCTTATTTATTTTTCTTTGGCCGTTGTCTCCGTGGACTAATGAAAATTAAAAAAACTTTAAAAATTAACAAATTAATAATTTCGAATGAATTTTATGAATAAGAAAAAATTATGACAACTGTAAACCCCAGTATCACTCGACTGAAAATATTAATTGTCAATATATTGTATGAAATGCAAGATGTTATAAAAATGTGAATATCTCTGAAAGGGTACAAGTTAAATTGCTTTTTAAAAAAGCAAAATACTCAGGAACATCAGGCTGCATTATGTATAGTTTTTAGGAGCCTCATATATCTGGTATTGCCCACAGAAGGCGTCAAACTGTAATGAAAAAAACCGGAAATTTAAACGCCCTGTACAGCATGATGCATTTCTTTTTTTGAACACCTCATTTTAGTATGATATTCGCCAATAAAAGAGCTACAACTAAAAAAAAAAACATTCAAATCGGACAAATGGTTGCGAAGATATTCATGGCTAATGCAAAAAATACAAGAGTTGATGAAAAGTTGAATATCTCTGGACGACTTCGAGATAAATTGGTTTTTGAAAAACAAAATACTCAAGAGATACTAGGCTACAAAGCTTTATTGTTTTTATATGCCTCAGCAACCTGGCATGCCCACAGAAGACGTTAAAATTTGACTATAAAACATGACATTTTAAACGGCCTGTACAACATAAAAGTTTTATTTTTTGGATTTATGTTTAATGGAGGAAATTCGGCATTAACAGAGCTACAATTGAAAGAGAAAAATATTGAAATCCGATTGAAGATTAGGAAGATATCAATTGTTAAAATATAACGAAATTTTAGGTGGTGCGCTAATTTTGTCCATCAGTATATATTATGCTTCTTCCGCTTTCAATTCAATAACCGAATAGGTACCTCATCAGTCAACAGTCAAACATTCAAGTGCCACAAAATTATCTTATGATATGTCCAATCGCTAAAGTTTACAAGAGAAAACTTCAAAAGGGTCTGCTAAAGGTTCAGAAAGAAACCAAAAAAGAGTTTGGGGTTTTCCTGATTCTATTGAAAGGAGAAAAAGGCCTGTCTATTGTTATGTTAGAACACCATTATTATACCTCTTTGATCCTGAGAAAGACATCCTTTGTATTCCACCAGAATCAACAAGACTCAATCTACTAATTGACCACTCCTTGTAATACCAATCACGGAAAGACGACTCTCCATCAAATTTCCATCTACTATTTCCCTCATTTTCAGTGCTCACGTGCAAATCTCCCAGATTGACTCTATCATAACGAAGAAGATGAAAAACTCTCTCCGCTTTCATCAAGATGATTGGAACAGAAAGTTCCCCAAGAATTCCTGCATTCACTTAGATCTGAATACTGGGCGAGCTTTCAGTTCAACGAGTTTAACCGCGAATTCGTAGAAGTAAATGAGAAATTCCCTAAAGCGAGTCCAATCGAAGCGGCCTTGGGCTTGGAATTCCTCAATACGGATGTTGTCTCATGGAAAATATGGACGGGGAAGAGGATAAGCGATGGCATGGAAAATGAGATGTTGTTAAGGTGCCAGGATGATTCAGTTCTGCGGGGCTGCTTTTCGAGTGGTTTTCTTGGAACGGATAGGTTTGCTAGCTACATGATACGCAGGAAGCTCACGGTAGCTTTGAAATAGTTGTATGATTTCCAGATTATTAATTCAATTGGAAGTTCTATTACTCCTCGCATATGATTGTAATTTTTTGTAATTTATTTCATCACCATCGCAAAGGATGAATTTTAGTGTAAATTTTTTCCTCGTGGGTACCCAACAACGAATTATACTGGAATTTTTTAAGACGTTCATGATGACAGAAAATGGATTCAATTTGCGATTGTACCGAAAAATATTCTAGCAACTGCTTAGCTGTATAGTTCCATAGAACTTTGATAACGCTCTCTTTCAGTCTTCGGAGTCTTTTTTTCGCATGTTGAAGGCATAGTCTTCAAGGATAAGAGCCAGTTCTTGCACAGGTATTACCGCTCTGTCGAAATCATACGATTTTTTTAAGCAAAAATTTATGAACTGCTTCCATACACTTTCCTTCAATTTCCTAGTATTCGCGGGTGTCAACTGCTCAATATGCTGACGAATATTTTCTTTACCTTCTTGACCGAAGAGAGACACTTTTCTTTGTTTTTGACAAATTCAAAACAGAAATGATTTCTAGCTTAGAGTTTTACTGAATTGTCACAGTAACTAAATAATAAAGTCGACAAAACCTTCTATGATTTGCAAGTACTTGATGAAGACAAAAATTGATGTTGTTGGAAATGAACACATTTGGTGTGGAATTTTCTTACCTAATACCACACGAGGTCAAATTAAATTCGGAAATTTATTTCCGCTCATGAATATTTAAGAAAAATTATTAATTTTTTATAATTTCATGACTGGAAAAGATTTCTGGAAATGATTACCCTCTAAGTGGTATTACTAGGAAATTCAATCAAATCAAAAAAAAAATTCTCCCAATAAATTTTTAATCTGAAGTCTGAAGTTTCAATGCAACTAACATTGGACAGGATGTTAGTGAATAAGTGCGACCAATTTGAGGATGTTACAGCTCATCCAAAAATATAAACAAAGGATTCTATCACTTTACTATCTAAAACCCACTGTTTTTGAGATTTGTTGAAATTTAAAAAATTATGTTTTTTTTTGCGAATACCACAGAACCTTTTATTTTACACTGTATGTTTTTGTGAGCGTTTTCTCATCATGTTTCTGCCGAGTTTTTTGTGTCCAGTCTTAAAACGTGAAGATTGGTGAAGGCTTCGAACTTCTAAGCTTAATTAAAGAATTTTGCGACGCTCATTCAAGCCAGACACCGATCATTTCTACACAAAGATATTCTCCTAATATACCCTCTGAAGTCGCCGGTTTTTTTTTTAATTTGTTTATGTTTGGAAAACATGGTCAACTTCCTGAAATGTTTTTAACTTCTTCACTTACATTTAGAAAATTGACCATGTTTTCAACATAAAAGTTGATTTTTTCGAGAACGATCGACTTTTTATATCCGTATTTCTTCTATCAGAGTAGAAGTTGGGAAGAACACCCATAACCTTTCATAACCTTTAACAATCTTCATCATATATAACATGAGAAAAAAATCCCAAAAAACATAGCTTATGATGATAAGAAATTGCTGACGAATGATGTTATTTGACGATGAAAGATTACGGAGATATTTTCGGACGAGCATTACCATCTTGAAGTTTGTGGCACTCATAATAATTATAATACACCCTGTATAAGAAACGGCTGAAGCGTTGTGGCATATGTTGATCTAGGGTGTGCACTTCCTTCAAGCTTCAAGAATAGAGCGTGATTTGTTTCGGTGAATTAGTAAACTCTAAGTCAATTGCCTCCAATGAGTTATATATTTCTTTGAAAAGCACTGTTCTACTAAGATATGCATGTTACGTACATGCAAGACCCTTTCATCTGCACTGAAAAAAAATTCTCAGTTATAGTTATAAAATATTTGTTACTGCCAAATTTGGTGAAAATTATTCAATAAGATTCCCAACAAATATGGTCATTTATTGAAACTTTTAGTAACATTTTTTAATATTCACTAAAAACAAATGATTTTGTTCTACTGAATTCAAACAAATAATTTTATTATAAATAAGTTATTTATTACAGAGATTGAAATATATTTATCAATAATTTGGTTTCCAATCAATATTATTTGGTCATTATCAATAAATGTAGAATTATCTGTTAATAAATCTTTGTTAATATGTTTATTATTATTAGGGTTATGATTTTAATAGATCATTTGTTTATAATAAATCTACGATATAAATGATAATAAACTTTATTTGTCTGAGCGTAAATTCCTGTACAGACAAGTCCCAGCGAATAGCCTTTACATCAGTATCGGAACTCCAATCAAACCACAATATTTTGTGCCGCCAAATAACGAAGTAACGCCAACGGTCTGCCAAGTGCCAACGGTGTCAGTTTCCAGATTAATTTTTTCCTGAAAGTTAATGTTAGCGTCTTGCTGTGCGGTGGTTGTAATTGTTGTGAGTGTAACAAAAAAATTGAAGTTTTTCCGTTCTTCCTTGCGGAATGTGGCGTTACCCAGGAGACGCTGAGAGATTTTGAACGTAAGTACCTCACCTGGCTTATGAATTTATTATAGTGAAAATTCTACTATAAAAATGTTCTCTTATTTTATAATTGATTTGCTGGTGTAAATAATAAACAATTTTTCAGAAAATGGAATAACGAATTTGAAAATGACGCTGATTTCAAACAGTATGGGAACTATAGTCTGTTCAACGTAAGAAGGAGCAATAACAACAAGTTTGGCGCAGCGGTAGGAGGGGCTTCGGACAGTTACTTTCCGTCCAGAGTCGAATCCAGGGGGTTTCACTCAATCGTTCAGTTTTAACTGAATATTATTATACGAATGCAATTCTTACAGCACATCTGAGTGAAATATATACACGTTCTCATTCATTCCTATCTAATTTATTCTATTTGAAGGTTCCACACTGTATACACTTTGTCAAAGAATTTTCTCTATTTCTACATATTCAGTACCATCCACAGTCCGTTCCGAGTACAATCCTGGCAGTCTCTTAGGGTGGACCAAGAAAGGCGTTTTTATGACCGTTTGACCAATAGGAGTTTTATTGTGCGCAAACCAGACGATTTTGTTTGTTTTACAAAGCTGTCTCTTACATTGAACAGACTATAGAGTTCAAATCAGGCTAAAATTGAAGAGTAAAAATTTATTGGATACACTGTAAGCAGTATCAATAAATATAAGAAATTACTGATTTTAAGTAATATATGTATCCATTTCAGAATATCTCCTTCTGGCAGTGTTGGGACAGTTGAAACTCCTCTGGACAATAACACTACAAGTTTCAATGCTTCAAAAACCTACAGTAATTTGAGCAGGTGAGTAATGATACGAAAATTCAAATATGTATTTATATTCCAAAATCATGCCTTTCCTCGTCTCGTAATTCTCATCTTCAAATGCACATACGTTAAACAGTGATATTTTTTAAGTAAAAATTTTTCATAAAATACTAATTGATCTTTAGTCCAGAAGAATATTATAAAGAATGAGAGAATTTATATTTTATTACTTTGTTAATGTTATCACACTTACAATTATATATTAAACCACAAAATAGTGGAATTGTTTTTGTTATATGATTATTTATATGTATGTATTTTTGTTTTTTATGGAAAATATATTATTGAATGAAAGATACATTGTTTTTCTGATTTTTCTTCAGGCCATTGAAATTAAAATGGACAGTTTATTTTATTACAGGTTTCATCATTATTAATGAAATAGTTTGTCTGCTGGTATAACTATAATATATTCATTGAATTTTGTTTTTCTGTGAGAAAATATTTGGTTCGGATTATTTGGGAATAATTTGTCTACTAATAAATGTTTCATTTATGAGAAGTATTTTCACATCCAGGTATCAAACTGACGGATAACTAACTAATATCAGATGAAGTTATCCTTCTGTTTCATATCTGGAGGTTAAAATATATAACGGCTCTCATAAATAGAACATTCATTAGAAGTCGATCAATTCTCAATAATCCTCACAAAATATTTCTCACAGAAATAAAATGAGTAATTCCAGCAAACAAAATATTTGTTGATAATTAATTATTAAATTGTTTTCATGTTGTACTTATGAACAAGCATATACGAATAATAAATAAGTATTTATTCATACTTATGATGCATTTATTATGTAGAGCAAGATGTTTACTTATTATCAACAATGAATATTATGATGGAATAAACAGAAAATAACCTTGAATAAGTCTTTATTCATACTCATCATACATTAATTATATAAATCAAAATGTTTATTTATTATCAACAAATGACTATTATGATGGAATAAATATAAGATAACCCTGTATAAGTCTTTATTCACCAAGTTGTAAACAAATAATTTGTTTCTCCATAGCAATGTTTTAATAAGCCATATTTCAATCACTAATTTGGTGATAGTAAAGAATACTTAGTTAATGTAACCAAAATGTTCTTTCAGTGTGCGACAGATCTACATTATTCACGATAAAAATGGTAAATATTTGTACTGAGTAGGCAGGCAACTCAACGAATTTAGAATACTCTAAAATATTCCTGAATTGGTTCTGCAAACATACCATTCCAATGAAATCGGTCATTAAAACTTAACGCAGTATAATTCAAGATTTTCAATAATGCTTGAATTCTCAAATTGCTAAAGATATTCTCATCATATGAAAGACCACTAGAGATGGAAGCTAATATGTTAAATTTTACTAGCTAACATATTTTATCGATGCGAACAAACGTAGCTATGAGAACTTCCTCACTGAAAAAGGAATGAGTGAAACAGTCAAAGTGAAAATTGGCTTCAAGACACCCACCTTTCACTTCGTTACTTTTGTGACTCCTCATCAACTGCCACGTATACATTCCAAGTTTCAACAGAACTCTCAACTAGATATTCCTCATCTAATTAGATCGAATTCAATTATTCAAATCAGCACTACTGTGCTCCTGACAATGAACGCAGGTCGCAGACGCAACACCCTTAATTTCAACAGCTTCAGAAAGTTATTTAACTTAGTCGGCCATGAGACTCGTGATTAATTAGTTCTGGCGATCAGCACGACGCTAACAGAATAAATTTTATCAACGAAATAAAACGTTTCGACAGTTCTTCTGCGAATGGAACATTTCAATTTCGCAGCGTAGTTGAACGTACTTGACTAGATTGAATGATTAGTTGTTTAGCTCTTCTCAATTCGAACCGATCTGTTCGTATTTTCTTGTTTATTTGTGTATCCAAAGCCTCCATTTGAATCAGTAATGTTGTGAAATAGACTAATTTGTGTTTTTAGGAGGATTAAACCAGAAGAGTTCTATGGAACGGGGAAAACAAACAAACAGTCAAAGAAAAAACGTTTTAACACTTGTTGCGAATGCAAGCGATCGTTAAATAGGCATATGCACTCTAATGTGGAGTTTTTGTTTCAGTTTGTTTCTATCTATGCTCATGACATTGAACGCAGGTCGCAGACGCAACACCCTTAATTTCAACAGCTTCAGAAAGTTATTCAAATCAGTCGGCCATGGGAGACGTGATTAAGTTCTGGCGATCAGCACGACGCTAACAGAATAAATTTTCTCTACGAAATAAAACGTTTCGAAAATTCTTCTGCGAATGGAACATTTCAATTCTGCAGCGTAGTTGAACGTACTTGACTAGATTGAATGATTAGTTGTTCAGCTCTTCTCAATTCGATCCGATCTGTTCGTATTTTCTTGTTTATTTGTGTAACCGAAGGCCCCATTTGATTCAGTAATGTTGTGAAATAGACTAATTCGTGTTTTTAGAAGGATTAAACCGGAATAGTTCTATTGAACGGGGAAAACAAAAAATACGTCGAAGAAAAAACGTTTTTACACTTGTTGCGAAAGCAAGCGATCGCTAAATAGACATATCCACATTATCCACTCTAATGTGGAATTTTTGTTTCATTATGTTTCAATCTATGCTCCTGACAATGAACACAGGTCGCAGACGCAACACCCTTAATTTCAACAGCTTCAGAAAGTTATTTAACTTAGTCGGCCATGAGACTCGTGATTAATTAGTTCTGGCGATCAGCACGACGCTAACAGAATAAATTTTCCCAAGGAAATAAAACGTTTCGACAGTTCTTCTGCGAATGGAACATTTCAATTTCGCAGCGTAGTTGAACGTACTTGACTAGATTGTTTAGCTCTTCTCAATTCGATCCGATCTGTTCGTATTTTCTTTTTTATTTGTGTATCCGAAGGCTCCATTTGAATCAGGAATGTTGTGAGATAGACTAATTCGTGTGTTTAGGAGGTCTAAACCAGAAGATTTCTATTGAATGAAGAAAACAAACAAACAGTCAATGAAAAAACGTTCTTACAGTTGTTGCGAATGCAAGCGATAGCTAAATAGGCATATGCACTCTAATGTGAAGTTTTTGTTTCAGTTTGTTTCTATCTATGCTCATGACATTGAACGCAGGTCGCAGACGCAACACCCTTAATTTCAACAGCTTCAGAAAGTTATTCAACTCAGTCGGCCATGGGAGTCGTGATTAATTAGTTCTGGCGATCAGCACGACGCTAACAGAATAAATTTTCTCTACGAAATAAAACGTTTCGACAGTTCTTCTGCGAATGGAACATTTCAATTCTGCAGCGTAGTTGAACGTACTTGACTAGATTGAATGATTAGTTGTTCAGCTCTTCTCAATTCGATCCGATCTGTTCGTATTTTCTTGTTTATTTGTGTAACCGAAGGCCCCATTTGATTCAGTTATGTTGTGAAATATACTAATTCGTGTTTTTAGAAGGATTAAACCGGAATAGTTCTATTGAACGGGGAAAACAAAAAATACGTCGAAGAAAAAACGTTTTAACACTTGTTGCGAAAGCAAGCGATCGCTAAATAGACATCCACCATTATCCACTCTAATGTGAAGTTTTTGTTTCATTACACTCTAAGAAATTTTTGAACACCAGCCAACACCCGCTGACACCAGCCGTATTTCCTCAGAGGTCCTGATTTATTGGTGTTATTTCGCACCTTCTAAAATAACACCGACGTTCAATAATTTTCTGGTGTGTTTCATGATTTCAAAGGAGTTGCTTTTTTCATATAAATAAATCAACTTTGACACTGAAGCGAGTGTGATTTTCATTCGGTTCTTTGCGACTTTACACTTGTTTGGTGTTAAATCACACTAGAGCGGTGTGATCTCAAACGATCATCCAGTGTGTTTTGACACTGACTCAGTTATTTTCCACATTTATTAGTGTGAAATACTATACGAGTTAGATCGGTTTCGATGTGAAATCGCACCGTCTCAGTCTTAATTTGCACTAGCTTAGTAAGGCCACAATAACCTGTTCGGTGTTATTTAGCACTGAATTAGTTGAGATGAGAAATGACAAATTTATATCTGAAATTAAAAAATGCAATTCAGTGATTTGAATATCAGATGTTTGATAAATAGGTTCTTTCCAAGCTAAAATCATAATGCATCATGTTGTTTATTTGTGTATCCGAAGGCTCCATTTGAATCAGGAATGTTGTGAAATAGACTAATTTGTGTGTTTGGAGGTCTAAACCAGAAGATTTCTATTGAATGGAGAAAACAAACAAACAGTCAATGAAAAAACGTTCTTACAGTTGTTGCGAATGCAAGCGATAGCTAAATAGGCATATCCACTCTAATGTGATGTTTTTGTTTTAGTATGTTTCAATATATGCTCCTGACAATGAACGCAGGTCGCATACGCAACACCCTTAATTTAAACAGCTTCAGAAAGTTATTCAACTCAGTCGGCCATGAGGCTCGTGATTAATTAGTTCTGGCGATCAGCACGACGCTAACAGAATAAATTTTCTCTACGAAATAAAACGTTTCGACAGTTCTTCTGCGAATGGAACATTTCAATTCTGCAGCGTAGTTGAACGTACTTGACTAGATTGAATGATTAGTTGTTCAGCTCTTCTCAATTCAACCGATCTGTTCGTATTTTCCTGATTTATTTGTGTATCGGAGGCTCTATTTGAATCAGTAATGTTTTGAAATAGACCTATTCGTGTTTTTTGGAGGATTAAACCAAAGAGTTCTATGGAACGGGAAAAACAAACAAGGAGTAATAAAAAAACTCTTTTAATACTTGTTGCGAATGCAAGCATTTGTTAAATAGGTATATCCACCCTAACAGGATATGTGAAGCTTTTATTTCAGTATGTTTCAATCTGATTAAAATTTTAGATCTCAATATCAACATTAAAAGGGAATGAACCACACAGACAGACTCTAATTCGTAGTGTAAACTATTTTTGTGGGTTGGTAATGCGTATGACATCAGATGACACCATTTGTGAATCCCACTGTAATTTATAATCTTGTCGTTATTTTCTTTATCGCAGATACAATGTTGATATCATTCATGTCCGAAGTTTGTCGTGTATTAAATATTATATTCAAGCAAGTCAGGACTTTATTGAATTCGTATTATTTCTTCCGGGATATGTATCTGCGAAATAAAATGTTTCGACAATACGTTATTCTTCTGTGGATTCTGTTGAACGTACTTGACTAGATTGAATGATTAGTTGTTCAGCTCTCCTCAATTTGATCGAAAATAAGTTTTTGTATTTTCTTGTTCATTTGTGTATCGGCTCAATTTGAATCAGTAATGTTTGGAAATGGGGTAATTGTATTTTATGAAACCGAAAGTGTTCTACGACACGGGTAAACGAACACCAATAGAAAAAAACTTTGATTCTTGTTGTGAATGCATGCGCTTGCTAAATATCCACTGTAAGAGGTTAGGTGAAGTTTCAGTATGTTGTAATCTGATTAAATTGGAAGATCTCGATACTAACATGAAACGATGACGAGAAAAACATATAACCGTGTTCCAACGTTAGTTCGAACCACAGCAAAAATGGCTTCTATCGTAATCCGTAATGCGATTGATATCAGGTGTTGGCAACACTACCTGTCAGTCTCGATGTGTACTGCCTACGGCTGACCGTGAGCACGATAACTTCCGGAAGAAGTGAAGATCTTGCAAGTTTCTATAAGTGTGTTAGAAGAATAACATTTTTAATTGTTCTTGAATGATTTAATCTTCAGTGTTCATTAATGCGTTTTGTTTTTCGATATTATTATCAAAAAAGAAAATATTTAAGAAAACGACTTCCTCACAAGAATAAATAACGTAATAAAAAACTTACAGGATCTTGAGAATAATAATTTTGACCGTATTGCCAATTTATACTTCACAGACGGTGAGAAGTATCCTTCAACTAAATTATAAATCTTTTGAATGTGAATTTCGAAAAAAACAGTATATTTTATTATAAGAAAAGACCTGTAGGTTGGCAAAATCTAAGCCAATGTTCCTGAATATAACATGCGATAAATCAAAAAACGATAAAATATTAAACTGGATCAAATTACTTCACAGAAGTATTCAATAGATTATTCGAGTCATAACACTGTTCTGAGCTTTAAAACGAAAATATAAATCGCAATTTCCCCAAGTAATTAAACATTTATTCCACCATAAAATGAGTCCTGAAAATTATCGAAAACCCTCTGTCACAGCTTTATATTTCCCCGTTCCTTCAGACATTGAGTTTTCTGTCCACACTCCAATTGATTCCTTGGAATTCAACGATCTCAAAGATTGAATCTTTTATCTACCACGTAGATTTGGACGGCTATTTGCCTCTTCATTCAACAAATTGAATTCTCCCCATGTTTACGTATTTTTATGATATTTATTCATTAAAACCGAAATTTCTCCATTCCATTTCAAGATAAATTTTGAGTAAACGAAACACTAGACTTGAAATGTAATGATGAGAAAGTTGATGATCAAGGGAGGTTCATTTCAACAGCCTTTCTGACGAATTATACAGGGTGTCCGGGGAATAACTGTACATACTCATACCAGAGATAGAGTTGGACTAGCTGATTACGATTTTACTATAAAAAAATAAATTCTGGATTTCCCTAGGAATCTACAGGGTGATTTTCGAACTTCATGGAAATACTTACATCATCATATAATATAAACTGATGGACGGATATTATTGAAACTTGGGAGATCATTGGCACATGCTAAGGTCGAGTCAGAAAGATATTAATGGTTTCATAATTCCAGGGCCGGACTTATTAATCTTATTTAAAGTGTTCAAGGTTGAAAAAACACTTTGTATTTCGAATTACAAATAATTGATTCGTTTTTTAGAAAGAAGCTAAATTATGCTCAATTGTGATGTCGCTTAAAGTTGTCACATCAACAGTTATTTTTTTATGATTTTTGAATTTCGATAAAGTTCGAAAAATTGAATTTATTTACCTGAACAGGACTTAGCCATCTTGTAGAGGTCGAAAAAAATTATAAATTTCCTTAAAACAGTTACTGAAGGACGAAGGTGAAAAAGAATATAATAATTTTGTTATATACTGGGTGGCCACCCCAGACGCGGATCTCATTGCGATGAAGTGAATGAAGGTATTTTTCGAAAAAACAAAATTGGTGATTTGTATAGGGTATACATAAGCATATTTCAAAATAATTCGTATGTATACCGGGTGTTCGACAACAAAGATGAAGATCAGAGTGACACTTCTTCCAATGATCACCCGGTATACATACGAATTATTTTGAAATATGCTATGTATACCCTATACAAATCAGTTTCTGTGTTCTTTTACGCCAATAAATATAGCAGTGGAGAAATCTGTAGGTTTGTAAAATCTAACCCCACATGTTCCTCAATATTACAAGCGATAAATCAAAAACCGATAAAATTTTAAACTCCCTCGAATTACTGCACAGAACTATTTATTAGATTACTTCAAGTCATAACCTTGCTGAGCTTTAAACGGAAAAAATAAATCTCAATTTCCTCAAGTAGTTAAACTTTTATTTCACCATAAAATGGGTACTAAAAATTATGGAAAACCCTTTGTCACAGCTTTATATTTCTCCTTTCCTTTCAACGTTGAATTTTCTGTCCACACCCATGGAATTCAATGATCTTAGCTCATTCAACCGACTAATATACGTTGTGATTAAACCTTTTAACTACCACACAGAATGTTGACGGCTATTTTCCTCTCCATTCAACAAATTGAATTCGATTTCCGTAATATTCTCCCCATTTTTGCGTGCCACAGCATAAAAGCGATCCCAGAAATCGAATTTTCCACAACGAATTGCGAGGTTGGAACCCTTAATAATCACTCGATAGACTCGTAATAGCCATAGTTAACCTGAACAACCTATTGTTGCTAATTTGCCGTTATTTTCATCGATATTAGACGGTGATACCAGGGTTTTACTGGTGGTTTAGTGGAGGTTGAATTCAATATTGCATCCGCCATGAAAGCCGGAAAAATGGGGTCAAGAAAATGACCTGATGAATTTCGAATAAATTCACGTTGTGATGAACTGAATTATTTACTTCGATTTTCAGAAGCTCTGTTTTTATGAACTGAAATAGATGATAACTAAAAGGAAATTATAGGTGTCCTGAAAACATCACCATGAACTGAAATGAGGAATAATTATAGTTGAGAAACCATAATACGATGTACTTTTTTCGACTTGTACTGAAAGTTGAGGACAGGGCGTCTTAAGATGTTCCATACAGCCGATATCTGGTGTCTCAGACGAAGTAGAAAGTTCAGACAAAAAGTTCTCCAAATGGCAGGAAAAACTTCATAACAATAGAACCTGCTGTTGAAATGTTCTTCCTGATTACCATCCCTGAAAAGAATACCCTGGATACACTTATTCAATTGCACTCTTCAAACGACGCCCCAGTAAAAAAAATATTTTCATAGGAGTTCTCATCATTTTACTCGAATTAAACTTTTAAAAATAACAACTATATGTGGCGCATTCACCATTTTGCGATTTATGGTGGCATATTTCTGGGGTTCCAAGATATCCGATTCAGACAATAAACATCAACACGAATGATACCTTGAAACCTTATGAAACAACTCGATTATCAAAACAACTACCCTGGATATACTTCTTCAATTGTACCCTCCAAACGAATCTCCAGTGAAAGAAAAATATTTTTATAGAATTGTTTAATCATTTTACTTGAACTAAACCTTCAAAAAATAACAAATTACAACTATGTGTGGCGCATTCACCATTTTGCTATTTATGGTGAAATATTTCTGGGGTCCCAAGATATTCGATACAGACAATGAACATCAACAGAAAAGACACCTTGAAATATTATAAAACAATCGATAATCAACAAATAAATCAAAGAGCTGTCAAAATATCACGAAGAGGATTGGATATGCCACAATTTATAATTATTATTTTTAAAGTATAGTGAAAGCAGAGTATAATATTAATCGATTGAATTCAACTAATATTAAACTCATACTTCAGAGCTAATTCGTCCTCGTTCAAGACAAATGCAAGGAAGTGGTATTAAACAGAGCACCTATGGATGGCCATTTCGTCCTTGTTAGTACTCATCAGCACAGGATAGCTCTGAATGATGCAAGGTATTTCTTAGAATTCACAGCAAAATGGCATCTTGTTTAAGGTATCATATACCGATTTGGAAATTCACATCGAAAAATACGATATACAAGGCATCAGACAGAGAATTCTTCCCTCAGTTGAACAGATGAATAGGCGAGATAATCAAGTGCGATAACCGAATGAATCAACTGTCTTACTGCAATAATCTAGTCTTGTCTCTCTCTTATCGCAGTATGGTAGGGAACCCGCACTACACGTATAGAATTTTTAATTTGTCAGGCTGCCCGTAATACTCGATTCAAGTATTTACTTTTGCCTACCATACTAAAGAATTACGCTCCTCTAAACGATAAGATTGAGACAAGACTAGAATAATGAAGTAAGACAACTGAATTCAGTGTGTTATAGCAAGTTATTGTCTCGACTATATTCATCTGTGCAACTGGAGGGAAGAATTCTCTGTCTGATGCATTGTATATCGTATATTTCAGATGTGAATTTCTAAACCTGTATACAACTTCCTTGCATTTTGTCTTAAACGAGGACGAAATCAGCTCCAAAGTATGAGTAATAATGGTTGATTTCAATAGATTAATATTATTCTCTGATTTCACTATATCGATATTCATGGCGATGTAACGCGTTAAACCTTCTTATTATTACTTACGTACGTATTTTTTTAAGGTTGAATCTATGAAAACTGATAAATCGCTGATGCTATGACACATGTGATTAGAATTTTTCAGAGAATCTCGAAAAAGGGTTAATTTCAATATGACCCAATTTTGAACTGAAATTTTGCATATCGATATAAATGTGATTCTAAACAAACTTTAAGCTTTGCAGATTTCAAAGTTTCACCTTCACTATGTTTCGGACTCCAAAATTGATCATTTGCAAAGCCTCGTTAATGTGGAACTTTGAGTTATTTTGGGGTCCGGAATTACCATCCATAATATGAAAACGTTGTTTCTCAACACTCGGTATATTAGGCAAATAGGACATTTGGTTCAAAAGCATTGTTACATAAACTCACTCAATTCGAATAAATAATATTTTTCTTGTTCGATGTTAGGTATTATCCACGATGTTACAGGTAATCAGTGTATGTAAGTAGTGGCACTGGAAGAAGGTTAAATATTGCATCGGCGGGAAGAATTAGGTCAAGAAAACGAAGAGGACCAATAAATTTTCCCCAGCACCGGAACCTGTTTCATTCATTTTGAAACACTTTTTCTTGTGACTGATAATTATTTATATCCGATACTTGGATAGAAATTACATCACGGCGGTTTTTCATGAATTCTTCAGTATTACATAATGGAAAACGAATTCATTATTATTCCATTACAGGAAGCAGTTAACTCTTTTGAAAAAAAAGGGTTCCTTGGTAAATATTTGGTTTCCCCACCCATTTTGGTGGTAAATATAACGAGTTATGACTTACAGAGTTACCGATTGTTTTTAGGATTTACTTTGAAATGGTGATGTTAACACGGGTTCTTCAACGAGAGTTAGTCAGTTCGAAATGAAGTGAAATGAGCTGTGTATGAGGTATTAACTGAATTTTTTTGCCGAGAGGTCCATATATGGAATTCATACATGGAATAATATAGCCGTCGTGATTGGCTCAACTTTCCATAACTCCACAGCATATATACCAGTCAATTTGAGTGATGATCTGGGTTATGTTAGATTCAAGAACTTCTGTTGTTTGTGATATATTGGGATAAGGCTGTCCAGACTTCGGGAATCGTCCTAATGAAAATTTGGTAGAGCCAAATTGCAAGATCTTACTGGCCAATTCACGTTTTCTCTGCAGTAAGTGAGCGAATCCCCAAATTGTCCATGCAGAATATCTCAGTTGACATCCTCCTTGTAACGCCATCCTGTTGAAACCAAATGTCCTTCACCTAACATTCCTCATAATCTTGTAACTCTAAATGTACAGCAGAATGATTCCCTACAACGGAATCTACACCAAAAAGTTATTATTTGGGGGTGTGGGTGGATTTATTCCCATATATCTGAGGCTGTTTTATTATTCCTATAGAGCCAGAAAACCAAAATCGCTTCCTCACAAAGCATGATTTTTCGGGAAGAATAAGGATTTTATTCCACATGTTCCAAGATCTACCTTTGGCGAAAAGAAGACATTGTTCACAATCATTAATATTAATAATTTTTGCATTGCTGATGGACACTGGCTAAATTATAATCATAAAAATATGAACGCACTATTTTATTCCATGATTTCAGCATCATTTCAGCTATGGTAGCTAAACTTGTAAAAAGAATAGAAAAATCTTCTTGATCTGTAGCTGATTAAATGGCTATGAATAACCATAAGTACATAATAAGACAGATAGAAAAGCACTTCTCACTGGAGATAGTTTCATGACATGTTATCGTTCAGCATCTATATTCTGCCAAAATTATCGAGGGGTCAATTCTTGATCAACTCCAAACATTTCGATAGTTCAAAATAAGTTAGGTATGTTCAGAACCAATCCATAAGTGTTCAAAAGCAATCGAATTATAATGTACTATTAAGAGCAAACAGAAAAAATTGTCAGAATTCCAATCAATGTTCTATAAGTCCTGTCAGTGTTAATTCTAATAGCAGCGTGAATTCTCCGAATCCAATTTCAACAGCCGTCTGGGATGTCAATAGTTCTTAAACGGACTAGAGCACTATTCCGGTCTAAAACATATGGCATAATGAATAGATTCAACATAATTGAAAAGTAGTTATTTAGAAATCTAGTTCACTAATGATAACGATTAACGTTCGAGATATAGGTTTCAGTATAACACGTATAACAGTACTCGTATAGCTTCTTTATACTCAATGTTCGGTTGCCCACCACAATAATACATTAGAAAGGTACAAACTGAGCAATCAAAAGACCAAAACTGGTAAATTAAGATGTCAGTATGGTCCAAATGCAAGCTGACATGCAAACAACACGTTATGTGTGTTGTAAAAGTTGAAGACCTAATTGAAAGTCTTCAAGTTAAGTCATAAAAACTAATCTTTCTCCAAACTCATTATACTAATGTTTCATTGGTTTCAACGTAGGTATTTTAAATTGAAACATTTCCACTTACAGTTTGCCCCCAAAATATACTTACACCACAAAACAGAAACTTTTCTTATCGGAATCAACATCGAAATCTAATAATAGCATCTCCACCTATAAGCGGGATTGCAAATTAGGTTTCAAATGGTTTTACCGTTTCCGTTTCACCGAAATATCGAAGGGAGTGAAGCACGAAAGGAGCCATTTCTGAATTTTCGATTGTAGGGCTCGACTTGCTATGCAATTTCGATTTTATTAATGAACGGTTGCAGCCAGTTCATTTTTAATTTATTTATGAGTGGAAATTCAGGCGTAACTCTTAAAAATTCAGAGTACTGTTGTGGATTCGATATTGTATTTATTGAACGTTTCTATGGCATGACCGGTTCTTTCGATTTTGTAATTTTCATTTTGTTTTATCTATTTGGAATTGTGGAGCAGGTTACATTGAAGGCTTTCTAAGTATAATGAAGTATAACCTACCTAATAATTCTTTTTGTATCGTATTTATCATCTGAATGTAACGACTTTAAAATTGAAAAATTCATTGTTTAGGGTTTGTAGCTCTGGTAAATTGGTAGGTAATTATGTAATAAATGGATTACTGCCCGAGTAATGCTCTGTTATCAAATACACATTATTCCGATAATCACAAAAATTTTTTCTATGATCAGAAGTATATTGAGAACGCAGAGGATTTGTATGTATTGTTTTTGAAGTTTAACCAGAACAAATCTTCCATTTCTGTTGGGAAGTACTTTGAAACAATCTGATTGTGCATTTTATGTATGAAAAATATCATGTAATTCCTATATTTTGTGTCTAATGAGTGGAACGTGACTCGCAAATTCAATTCCAATAGTTATTTCTTGTTTATTCTTTTACATAAAATGATAGAAAGGAGGTTATTATACGTAACTTATAGGAATACTCATTGCTCTTCACTATACATACCACGTTTTCGCTATTTGCTCTAAAGATTTTCACGCAATTCATAACATTTCTACTTGATCTAGTAGGTATGCGTGAAGCATATTTGTCTATTTTCCCAAAAAACTTTGAATTCTTGGTGCTTTTTTCATTCTGTACACTTCCAAATATTGGGAGTTCCTAATAAATAACCAAAGCTTAATGTTCCACAAGACAAGTTGATTGTTATCACAAAACACATTTACTCCTTAAACATCACCATTATGAAAGTCTCATATAAACATTCTGTTTCGAAGCTCCATTTCATCAACTAAAAGAGCCACATATGTTCTGTAGTGTCGTTCACATCTCGCTTGCCGCCACTATACAGAGGGTCCTAAATTCTATGATCACTGAGATCAGCTCGAGAACCATAAGGGTTAGAGAAAAAATGTTCGAGGACAGACAGAGATGAGAATTGGTTCTCGAGTTACAGGGCGTTTCTGAAAAATTGCTGTTTCAAATATTTCGCTATATCACGTTTTCTGTTGGAGATATCACGAAAATTCCGAGATGTTTTCTTTTGTGATTTCTATTGCCTATGCGCTGCTTTCATCTGATCCGGAAAATTATTCGTCGTTTTAGTGCTAGAGAGAAAACTTTGTGTTTTTTAAAAGGGGTACTCTATATTTTTCATCACTGCTTCCTAGACGCAGATTCACAGAGCATCATCCTGTAACAGTATCTCTGAAACGGATTAGATTTTCGAGAAACCGATTACAGAATGATACCCGGTAAATCTGCGGCTAAGAAGCAATTATGAAAATTATGGGGTATCCCATTTAAAAAACACAAACATTTCTCTCTAGCACTTCCAGCGTATAGGCAATTGAAATTACAAAAAAAACCTTTTAGAATTTTCGTGATATCTCCAACAGCTCGATTGCTGTTGATATGGCGAAATGATTGAAACTACAATTTTTCAGAAACGACCTGTAATTCGAGAACCAATTCAGATATCTGGGATCTTTTTACTGGCGAGTGATTATTTTGAAAAAAGAGGGGTTATTTAACATTTTTTCTTTAACTCTTATGGTTTTCGAGATGCTCTCAGTGATCTTCGAATTTGGGATACCCTGTACATTGTAACTATCGAAAGGATTGGAACTAATAAATTATTCCTGAAATATTCCCTACTTGGAAAACTGAGATAAATTCTCCTCCAACCATTGGATACTAATGACTTTGTTTATAAATTGAATAACAAATTGACCCTATATGAATATCGATATCACCATTATCTATATCTCCTCAATAAATTGTAATAAGAAAATGTTTGATTTGAAGTTTTCATATTCATTTCATCCATTCAAATATACCGGGTGGCCCACCACTGATAAGATGGTTATTTTGAGGGTGTAGATGATGACATTTTGAAAATATTTTTTTGTGGTGAGTGTAGGGTAATCAAAAGCACAATTCAAAAACATTTTCATATATACAGGGTGTTTCAATACAAAAATTCAGAGCAAAGTAACACTTTTTAAATGTAACACCCTATATCTGACCTCAAAAAAAGGAAAGCTCAAATTATGATGAGTTTTTTTAGATCGGTCTGTACAGTTAATGCACCATTTACGAGAAAATCGCAAAGTATTTAGAATATGAAGTCGTTTTTAATTTGTAGTTTATGAAGGTACTTACCAGTTACGCAAGTGAAACAAACAATGTTTTTTTTTGAGTAGACATATAAGCTAGTCCCATAAAGAAAAAAATTAAACTCTGTAATGTACAGAGTGATCATAATTAATTCTCAAACATCTAGTACAAATAATGATAAAAAACTTTTTCATCTCAAATGGCACGCCCGGTAATTCTTCATCCCGTTGAACACAAAAATTTTCGAAACCTTTTTCATAAGTGTTTTTATACCAAAATCCTATAGTTTCTCAGCAATTCGCGATTTTTGATTGACTGCACATTGAACAGGTATTCTGATTGATTAATTTTCCGAGGTTTATTCTGCAATTGTCAGAATCGAAAAATGCTGATGAACTATCAGATTTAGGTACAGGAAAACCTTGAAAAAAGTTTAGAAATTATTTTCGTGTTCAACAAAATAAAAATGTTTTTGACCATTATTCGTAGTAGATGTTTGACAATTATTTAATTAATCTGTACATTCCACAGTTCAATTCATTTATCTTTATGGGACTAGCTAATATGTCTACTGAAAAAACATTGTCTCTATCGCTTGCGTAACTGTTTCCTTCTCAAATTACTATTTAGAATGACTTCATGAATTAAAAAAAAAATTTTTCTCGATTTTTTCGTGAATGGAACATCGATTATACATAGTGATCTGAAGAAACTCAAATTTGAGCTTGCCTTTCCTTTTTTGAAGTCAAATACAGGGTGTCCGGGGATAAACTGTACATACTCTTACCAGAGATAGAGTTGCTCTAGCTGACTACTGATTGACTATTAAAAATTAATTTCTGGGTTTCCCTAGAAAACTACAGGGTGTTTTTTCAACTTCATGGAAATACTTAGACTATCATAAAATCCAACTTATTGACGGATATTATTGAAACTTGTGGGGTTATTGGCACATGCTAAGGTCGAATCAGAAATACATAAATGATTTCATTATTCCAGGCAAGACCATTAATCTTCATTTAAAGTGTTCAGGGTAAAAAAAACACTTTGTATTTCGAATTACCGAATAATTGATTCACTTTTTAGAAAGAAGCTGAATTATGCATTAATTTGTGGTATCGCTTAAAGTTGTCACATCAACAAAAGTTGAATTTTTTGAATTGGAAAAAAGTTCGAAAAATTGAATTTATTTACCTGAATAGGACATAGCCACCTTGTGGAGGTCGAAAATAAATAATAAATTTTCTTTAAAAAGTTACTGAAGGTGAGGAAGACTATAATAATTTGTTGATATACTGAGTGGCCACCCTAGACGCGGATCTCATTGCGATGAAGTGAATGAAGGTATATTGCGAAAAAAAATTATTATCGACATGTATAGGGTATACATAAACATATTTCAAATTATTCGTATGTATACCGGGTGTTCATTGGAAGAAGTTGTAATGAAGTTCAATTTTATAGCTGAGAAATTGATCTTCATTTTAAATAATTCATCCGAGTCATTTTAAATTCGTGAATTTTTATTCCGTTCAGAATTAATTCAAAACAATCGAAAAACCGAACATTCTGCGATTGATTTTGTTTTTCATAGTAGGACCGTCCGCGAGAACAACGCCGATCGCCGATAACGCCGTTTTTTTGCATATAGGTACGTACGATAAGCCAGTTTTAAGATGTTTTTACCGAGGTACTCTCCTGCAAATTTTAACGTTTCTGCGCCTACCTTTTCCACCCCCCTCCGGAAGATTATAAAAGGCGGGGTTTCCCTACATCGGTAATTAGTTCCGAGTTATTTGCTGCATTATACGTATACTTTTTAATTAGTTCCGAATCAGTTTCTGCTTGAGTTAAATTATTTTCTGTTTTAGACGCATACCTTATTAAATTAGTTCCGAATTATTCCTGCTGTAGAAGTACGTTTTTCAAAGTTTCAAAATTAGTTCCGAATTTTTCGCTGACATATACTTTTCCAAATTTTTTTCCAAGCTTCTAAATTTTCGCGTTTTCTTAAAGTGAGTGCAAGTGCAATTGAATTGTAAGTACCGAACCGATTTATTGCAGTCCTATTTTTTTTATTCCTCGTTGAGTCTACCTAAATAGCTGTTCCGTCAGATTCCTTAACAATACCTTCCTAGTTTGTCCAAGTGCCTGTAGTTAGTCTGTCCATCCCATGGTCAGACGAAAAGGCCTTAACGAACCACTGCTATAGTACGTTTGTCCGTATAACCGGTGCCTGTAGTTAGTCTGTCCAGACCATGGTCAGACCGGAGGCTGATGCAAACCAATGCTATAGTACGTTCAACCGAATAACAATCCTGCTCTGTCCTGATCCTTAGGGCCTGTAGTTAGTCTGTCCCTCATGGCGAGTATTCCCATGGTCAGACTAACGGCATAGCCGAACCACTGCTGACCTAGCAAGTTCGACATATCCTGTTTAACCCTCTAATTTCACCTGGCCAAACCCCAACCTGTTTATACGAGAAACAAGCAAAGTGGTAGACAACGTGGTGAATTCTAGGACTGAAAGAATATCGGACAAGTATACCGTTGTGCACTCTTATACTGACCCCTTTTATTCCTGTTTTCATGATTTTATCATATATTTGAATTAACCGTTTAAATTAACTTACTTTCTATTCTGGCTGACTCGTACCGGGAAAATCTTGTTTCTTATGAAAGTGCTCGCGTCAGACAAAACTGACCAATTTATATTTTGTATTGATTTCATATAGCGTCTTATTTCACTGTATTTTTTGTATAACTATTTTTCGCTATCTGAATAAACTGTGTAATTTGCTCTATTTCTGATTTTCTCTGTTATCGCTAATATCTTAGATAACGACGAACTCTGTCTCTGACTAGCAGCTGCCCTGGTAGGTTTGCTATTCTCCCTTATTAGAAAAAAGAATAGCTGGCGCGCTCGAGGTAAGTTTCGCCGAGAAAACCACGTTACAAAGTGTCGCTTTGATCTATATCTTTGTTGTTGCGCCCGGTAACATACGATAATTTTGAAATATGCTTATGTATACCCTATACATGTCGATAATAATTTTTTTTCGCAATATACCTTCCTTCACTTCATCGCAATGAGATCCGCGTCTAGGGTGGCCACTCAGTATATCAACAAATTATTATAGTCTTCCTCACCTTCAGTGACTTTTTAAAGAAAATTTATTATTTATTTTCGACCTCCACAAGGTGACTAAGTCCTATTCAGGTAATAAATTCAATTTTTCGAACTTTTTCCGAATTCAAAAATTCATAAAAAAATAATTGTAGAAGTGACAACTTTAAGCGATACCACAAATTAATGCATAATTTAGCTTCTTTCTAAAAAGCGAATCAATTATTTGTAATTCGAAATACAAAGGGTTTTTTTACCCTGAACCTTTAAATGAAGATTAATGAGTCCGGCCCTGGAATAATGAAATAATTTATGTATTTCTGATTCGACCTTAGCATGTACCAATAACCCTACAAGTTTCAATAATATCCGTCATATAAGTTTGGATTTTATGATAGTCTAAGTATTTCCATGAAGTTGGAAAGACACCCTGTAGTTTTCTAGGGAAACCCAAAAATTAATTTTCAATAGTCAAGCAGTAGTCAGCTAGTGCAACTCTATCTCTGGTAAGAGTATGTACAGTTATTCCCCGACACCCTGTATATGGTGGTACATTTGAGAAAATGTAACTTTTGTCTGAATCTTTGTATTGGAACACCCGGTATTATACATCAATCTTCCCACTATACTATTTCTCGTTCAATCTAACTGAATTCAGTTATTCGAAAAATATTATTTTGCCAAATCGACATTATAAAGCTAAATAGGAATAAAACAAGAGTAAAAATTTGAATATATTACTTCGATCTGGATTAGTTTTCAGGATGAAATGAATTAATTCGGAATTATGAATTGTCCGGCTGCCAGCATCAACTTCAACAATGGATTGTCCATTAGTGAAGTGCATTCTACTAGTTTTAGACCACTTCCTGCTATAAATGAGAAACTTACAGACCTTCAGAGTTGAGCGTCAGGTTCTGAATATGTAACTTTGAACTATGGAATTTATTCTATACTGAACTCTGAACCCTTGTTTTGTCTCTAATGTATATAATTTCAAATTGTAATGAATTTGATTTCACCAAAAGCGATTAAACTTCTGACTTCATCGTTGTGTCATGCCAAGGTAGTATATTTTCATGAAGGGATTATGAATTATTGAATCGACTATAGTGAGACATTTTTCGAGGAATGCTGAAATTCAATTTTCATAACACATCAATGAAATGATTCCAGCATTCGTTCAAGAATAAGATAATTGGATATTCTCACAATTTATATCTTCACTTCTGTAGGGAGGACGAAATTCATTCGAGATAGAAATGAGAGTCGATTTTCGATTGATTACGGTTAGAACGTGCGTTCAAAAAAATTCCCCATCACGTAGGCTTTGGAATTTTGATCGTCTATATAAAAAAATAAAAATATAATATATTATAGTCTACTTGTCTTTTTATTTGAACGCACGTTATAAATGAGATTCTTAAAAATTATCGTGTTCTCCGAATTTTCAATGTCATCATCACCTGTAGGTAGGTATATAGGTATAGGCATATGTCTACTACCTATATGAAGTATCTGTTAACTTCTCTTTATGTAACATTACCCTGGCTTTTAGATATGGTACTTCAACATAAAGTTAGTATGTTGCGTACATAATAGCCAACACAAGCTTTCCGAAAATTTGAATGCAATGTATAGGCACAATCAAATGATTCACTATTGCGGTTTCTCTGTCCAAATCTCAACTGAGATTGGTTGGTTCAAAGTCAAATTACCATACGTGCTATGCTTCGATACGTACGGTGTAATAGGATTCCAAAGTTGCAAGGCATTTACTGTATTTGTATACCTTCAAAGACAGGATAGAAAGTTCAAACAAAAAGTATTTTGAATAACGAATACATCGTCAACATGTATGGAATTTTCTTCTTCTGATTTTCTTTGGTTGCGCCCTATATTTTGTCCTTTCAGATGATTTTGCAGTAAAATAAAATTATTAAACGATTTTTCATTATATACGTGCATAAACCCTTTGAAACCATAGCTGAAAATTGTGACGCATTCGCCATTTTGCGATTCGTGGTATAATAATTTTTCTCCAACCATCAAAAAATTATGACATTTTTGTACTATTTCCAGTGGCAAAAGTCATAAATTCTCTTACCGTACATAAATTCACTCGTTACTTAGCAACACTTTTAATCCTAGGATTAAAAACGCTATTTTTAATCCTTGGATTAAAAGTAATGGCATTTGTCGTCTAGTTGACAATCACTGTCATTAGCATGTGTTCAAATTTATAACCAAATTATTAACGATTCTTGACTGAAACCAATTTTATTGTAATTTTGACTTGGTTGGAGAAAAAATAGTACTTATTATATTACGGACTAAAATCGCCTATTTTAACTGCAAATATTGCTCGTAAAAAAAGATGCACTTTTAATCCTTATAAAATAATATACTATTACTTCCTACTATAATATAACGGGTTATCCATTTCGCGGTTTCAAAAGTATACGGCTGGAATTCGATATCTGTCGATTCCTCGTCATTCTCAGGATTAGGACTGTCTTACGGCACATTATGGCGTATTTTGCATTAAGATCTGCCTATACCCAAATAAAATCCAGCTCACACAACAACTGAAGCCAGCCGACCATTCACATCAACATCGAGGATACGTCGAATGGGTGCTTGAACAACCGGCGGTGGACGGCGATATCAACTGGCCACCAAGATCATGCGATTTGACACTGCTTGACTTTTTTGTGGGGCAGATAAACCTTCAACTCTTGAGTAGTTAAAAACCAATATTCGTCAAGTTATGGCTGAGATACCGCCCAATATGTGTCAAAGGTGGTCGAAAATTACCTCAAAAGAATCGATGCTTGCAACAATTCGGGTGGTTGTCATTTAAATGATGTAGTGTTTCACACAAATGTCAACGTTCAAACTTCATAATAAAAAAGAAATATCATGATAAAAATATTTTTTATGTGTTTTATTTACGTTTACTTTTGAAACCGCAAAATGGATAACCTGTACAATACACCAAATAAACAAAAATTGACACAAAATACATTTAAAAATATAATGAAATAAATAAATGATCAAAAAATTTAAATTAAAGAAGGTGTCCCTATGAGACAAAGTGAATATGCCGCAATTTATAATTATTATTTTCAAGGATTGAGTCTTTGTAAAGGGATGAAAAATCGATATGATATATTTTTTCATCAACTTAAGATTTCTTTGGAAGGAAAAAATATAAGAGTACGATTTGAAAGGAATATTTGGGGGTGGTAATCAGAAACCAAATTTTAACGACGGGTTCTGATAGAGTTTTTGCTTACTGGATCGAAATATTGGCTGTATGGAATATCTTATACCTCTGTTCTGAAAACGGGTACTGCAACTCCGTACTTCGTACCTTTACACCAACCGCCATTGCTTTAAAGAATATCCTTCAGGGAAGAAAACTTTTTCCGGAAACATCCTGAAACGCTTGAGAACGACATAAATTCTGTTGAATCCTAGAATGCGTGCGGGAATCCTATGAAAAAAAGCAATTATTGAAGAAGGTACCCGAAGACGGACAGAACAGACTGTCACCCATCTTGTGTTATTCCAACCCCCGAACAAATGAATTCTGAATTTTTCCATTCGTCTGAACACCGTTAGTTCGACAGCAGAGTAATCTGCAGGAAAATGTGCTTTCATCAAGCATCGATTCATAGGAATACTAATTGTACGGAATACCAGAATTAATAGTTATTAATATTTTTTCTACAAGCGCTTATACGAGATCGATTTCAACACACAGATCAAATGTGAATTGATCATTCTAAATACACATGAATGAAAAAAGTCTCTGACAAGTCGTTATTCTTTAGAAAAAGCGTGCGAGAAAAACCCTGCTAATCCATCACACACGCATTTGCGTGCGGTAATGGAATAGCAGGGGTTTTTCCCACACTGTTTGGCAATGTGACTCTTCACGAATTGAAATACGTGCGGGAAAGAGAATGAAAGTGCACGCTTGTAGAAAAATATTTTTTTTCGACTAATATTCAGTGTTGCGAACTTGTGCCGTATCTGTGTGCGTATTGGGATAATTCGTTTACAGCTTTCCTACTATGATACTAACAGCTAGAGTCTGCTATACAATTCTGTCAGTTTGGCAACATCGTTGTGTTACTGTTTATTACTGTTCAGTTATTCGATGCGTCTTGTTTACATCTTCGTTTCAATTTGACGTTCATAAACTGAATTATTTTACTGATTTTGTGGTAGTTATTGTTGTTTAAGAGTAATTCGGTATTTATAACAATGGAAAAATTACGATATTGAATTGAATTGAAGAGATGGAAATCTAACCTGCTGTTCGCTTCACCCCAGGGCGGCAGTGAAATGATTTCCATCTCCTTTAATGCTTGATGGATTACAATGCGGTACTATTCACGCGTAGGGGCATCTCTATGTTTACCTCTGAGGGCAGAATAGACTTCGACCCATCTCGTGTTGGTCCAACACCCTAAACAAATGAATTCAAAGTTTTTCCATTCGTCCGAAAATCGTAAGTTCGACCGAAAAGTAGTCTGCAGGAAAATGTGCTTTTATAAAGCATCGATTTATAGGAATACTAATTGTATGCAGTACCAGAAATAAATGTTTTTTTTCGTGAATCTATCGAAGCAGCCAATTAAAATCTGTTCGTGAACGCGACCAATATTCGGCGTTGCGAACGTGTGCGGTATCTTTATTGCGTATTGGGATAATTGGTCTACTATCTGCAGGAAAATTATGGCGAAGATTAATAGTAATACTATTTATTTCAACGATGAAAATAAGTTGTTTTCATTTTGCAAACAATAACGAATAATTTACGCCAATGATTCGTATATTTAGCGTCTTTAAAACAGGTGCTTAAGATCCGCAGCTCCTGCATAACAACCTCCACTGTCTCACAGGAAATCCTCTATTTAAAATGAGAAAAACTTCTTCCGAGAACACCATGAAACGCTCTAAAATGACATAAATTCCGTTGAATCCTGGATTGAGTGAGCGGATCCGCGTAACCCCATCTCGTGTTATTCTAACACCCCAAACAAATAAATTCTAAAGTTTTTTCATTCAGTTGAATATCATATGTTTCCGATGTTAATTCCATACCTATTATTTTTTTTAAACAAATACCTACTGCTGTTTCCCACCTTACACACCAGCCGCCACAGGAAATCCTCCATTCAAAATGGAAAAAATCTTTTTCCGGAAACACCCTAAAACGCTTTAAAATGACATAAATTCAGTTGAATCCTGGATTGAGCGCGCGAATCCGCTGAAATAAAGCAATTATTGAAGAAGGTACCCGAAGACGGGCAGAACAGACTTCGACCCATCTCGTGTTATTCCAACACCCCGAACAAATGAATTCTAAAGTTTTTCCATTCGTCCGAAAACCGTAAGTTCGACAGAAAAGTAATCTGCAGGGAAATGCGAGCTGGGACAAGACAAAAGAGACGGGTGACGCTATCGATATCGGTTCCTCCCATCCGCCGATTTAGCGAAAAAAAGACACCGGCAGCACTTGGACCTTTGTCGACGAGGAGTTTTTCACGGTTTTTTGTTTAATAACGCTGTTTCTCTACTGGGAGGGTGGATTTTATGTAGTCCTGTAGTCTTTGAGGACCTTGAGGGATGAGAACGAAGAAAATCACTTGACTGATTGATAACGAAAACTGGGATTTGGTGGCTCATTTTTACTGAAGAACTTTTTCAGTTCTGAAGTGTATACAGGGTGGAAAACATTGGCGATTCCTGAATTATACTTTTTGAAGTTTGAGAGAGGAAAAATGAATGCACGATACGATATGATCTTTTCGAGAAAGTAGCAATGCCTCCAACCGCATTGCTTCAACTTTTTTGGTCTCGAGTCTGAATTTTAACCTGTTACCTCTACGATTTTCAATTCTAGGAGAAATATTATAGTTTCTGAAGAATTTTCAGCACTTGGACCTTTGTCGAAGAGGAGTTTTTCACGGTTACGCTTTTTGTTTAACGCTGTTTCTACTTTGGGAGGGAGGGCTTTATGAAGTCCTAGTGTCCTTAAGGATTTGAATGGAGCACCAGGAGAAAATCACTCGACTGATTGATAACGAATTATATAAGTCGGTGCCCAGTGTTTTGTGAAGAATTTATAACGTATAGAGGGTTTATAGAGTAGATCAAATTGATGATTATTTTTTTATAATACTAATAATAATATTTATCAATTCACTCTTACTTTTTCAAACCTTTCTTTGAAGGTTTTTGAGTTATTGACAATTTTGCGAAATTTTAGATCAAATTAGCTTGTTACGAAAATGACTCTAGTTCGCTCAATATTTGAGATTTAAGTTAGAAATTTTGCGAGTCGTTAGATATCGATCTGATCTATGTCACTGTTTTCGAATTATTGTTGGCAGTTATACAGGAGCAAGAGGACAAAATCACTTGACTGATTGATAACAAACTCCATGAGTTGGTGGCCAATGACTTCTGGAGAATTTTTTACTCATAAAAGTTTGCAGAGTGGGTTAAATTGGAGATTCCTGAATTATACATTCCACTCTAGGAGAGAGATCATGAAAATGGGTCGTTACGTTATTCTTTTACCGAGAAACTTACGATCATCATTCATGTTCTCGTCAGTCATGGCTTTCAAGCAACGTCTCAAGAATACCTCGTTGACATTTCTTTTTCCAATTGATCATAATTGTACTATTTTCAAGATTCTCCCTCTTTCCTTTCCTCATCTTTTCCTTCATTCTTCAAATCAGGAGAGTCTCAATATTTAAGACATCGCTTCCCGATATAACCCATCTATTACACAATTTGTGAAACTCGATGTACTTTCTTTAGTTTGAACAATAAAGATTCTAATAATAATTATTATATCTTCTTTTGCTGAGGCGTTTGATCATATCTGTATTAAATCCTATATCCTTCGTAAAGAAAGTACGTGTTGTGGTTTTCTTTCAATATTTCATTGAGTTAACTGGATGTGCCGTATGTGTTGATATTGTTAATAAATCACTCTTCTTTTCAGAAGAACGCATCTCAATTCATACTCTAGTGACAAAACTCATTATATCTATAGGTATCCCAAAAAGTACCATCCTCAAAAATTTCAGTATTCCACTTGATAGCGGTCAAAATAATGTCTGTTAAATGTGTTATTTCAAGGTTTTAGGACAAAATAATAGGAGTAGATAATGACCAAATTTTCGATTAGCCAAAATGTCTATTTCGGCTTATCACTCGGAATCAGAAGAAGGTGGGGAAATATTATAATCGAGCTTCATTCTACTCGAAAATTCGAAACTTACAGACGAATATATAGTATCCTGTGATTCTAGGAGCAATAATTATAATTCGAAGTTTGTCTCATCAACCTTCCAGGATATTAATCATTCGGAGCATTTCAACCTTTTGAGGCATGACGACAGTTCTGAATGATATAAGGCTCTTCAGGACCCTATATTTCACGGTCCGGTATATTACTTCGGGTACTATAACCGACGCAACGCAATCTCTGAGAATCTATGCGCGAAAAACCACCCCCTTACTACTGCATGAACCTTGAACGAAGTAGAAGTAATGTACTATTTCACAACTCATCAAATCTCAAAGAATTTCATTATGATGAACCATTTCATTCGACCATTTCACCCAGTTGTATTTTCGATACCAAACTATTAATATTCTACTAATGGATTTTCTAGCATTGGATAGAGTATAGTTCAGCTATTTGTTTCAGCCTGAATATTGTCGAACAATGAAATTATAATTTCCAAAGTACACCGTCCCCAAACGAAAGGATTTTCCAAAACAAGAACCGACTGTCACAAACATGCCATGAATATTTAAACTGGCCAGATTATGTCGGCACACTAGAGCTGGTTGGGTCTAATAATATTATTGCCGGCACAATATTCATGTGGTGCGTGTTCCCAGGCATATGGAGATTATGTTTATTGTAATCAGAACAGAGCGAATCTCTTTTGCGTGCCGGTAGGTATCCTGAATTCAGTAGCTTCCGATATTTCGTTGCCTATATGCTGCATGTCACGATAGCAGACCAGTTGATTGTGGTGATATTACTAGCCCGCTGACGTGAATTTGTATCATAAAGGAATCAGATATGGGTGATAAATATTATCCTCAACCGAAACTTGTATCTATTACTGACGGCAAAAGTCCTCTTGAAAAGTCAAATTGTTCAGGAAACTATCCTTTGATTCTATACAGAAATAAAACGAGAGCATACCCAAGATGAACTGAATCCCGAAACAACAACTCTTTAATCCTGAGGAAACTAATATTACCTTACAATGGTATTTTTTCGGGAAGTATCGAAACTACATTCCTTCATTTTCTTTTCGTTTCGACTCATAAACCAAATTTGACATTTGGATAACTCAAAATTCGGCTTTAATCTCCTCTTCTGTTTGTGTCTGAAAAACTTACACGCGTCAATTGTGGTTTTAATATTATCGCGGATAGAATTGTATCAAAATAAAGGAAGTTTATGAGGTAATAAATATAATCTCAGGCAGACTCTTGTATCACTCACGAAAACTCGTCTTCTAAAAAATCTTAATTGTTATGGAAACTATCTTTTGATTCGAACCAAATAACGAAATCATCTCTACAGGATTAATCAAATTTATGAACTCCGAACTACTAGAAAAGATTCAATGGCACATCAGAATGTTTCGAGAAACTCCAAATGCCGACAATTTCATGCCCTTCACCCTTATCTTCTTTTGTTTCCGAGTTATAAGCCCAAATTGATATTTGGGTAATTCAGGAATTGCCCGTTATCTCCCCTCTTGTTTGTGCTGGAGAAACTGAAATAAAAACATTACACAGAAACTTTTATATCACAATACTATGGTACTCTGTGCTTTTTTAACAGTTTCCTTGCTGAGCAATATAAAATATAATTCACATTTCGTTCTACCCCTACTGAAACAAAATGGTTTATATGTCTCATTAAGAATAATAGGAAGTTTAATACAGATTACGCAAATTAAAATATTAAATATATAAAAACAGAGAATAAAGTTAATCGACAAAAATCAGCAAATGTCAAACTGATAATTCGGAAATTAGAGCACTCACAGACATTCGAAGAAATATCACTAACAGAATTAAAGTGCTTATGGAATCAGCAGAAGGCTGATGTAAGAAAATAAGGGTTTGTCTATAGAAAATATGCCTTGCTTATAAAACAAATTTGCTGTATCTTCCTATAGTATAAATCAAGAAGGTATGTAGAAATATTTTATGAACTCTTTACCAATTCTGCAATAGCCAAGTACAGGTTTGCGAAATAATAATAATATGGTGTATGTGTACCTTAATATTGAATGATTCTAAGAAGTAGAGAGAGCTCCGATACAAATTCTGACATAAGAGGTTTTAAAGCGACAATATGAATAACTTTCCTATTAGTCCGGTCTATTTAGACCAAAAAATGAGAGTGAAGTTACATAAAGTCCCAACAAGCTGAATTTCAGTGAAATTGTTCAAAATATAATTATAAACAATGTCTAAAAGTTCCTATCATTCCCCTGTAAGGAAAAAAATTTATTCAAGGTCAAAGGTCAAAAAAATGAGTTTTTCGCGATTTTCAGCAAAACGGTAAGTTTCATCATGAAAGTACCTCAAACAAAAATTGTAGATCATAAAATTATCTATAAAAAATGTATCAATACCCTTTTTCTTACGAGCCACCGTTTCTGAGATATAACGATTCAAAAAGTTATAACTACGCGCTAAGTACACTACCTCATAGGTGGCGTGGAAACGTGTGCATAATATGCACACGTTTCCGACGATAACGACTTTTATAACTTTTTGAATCGTTATATCTCAGAAACGGTGGCTCGTAAGAAAAAAACTATTCATACATTTTTTATAGATAATTTTATGATCTACAATTTTTGTCTGAAGTACTTTTATGATAAAACTTACCGTTTTGCTGAAAATCGCGAAAAACTCATTTTTTTTACTTTTGACCTTGAATTAAATGTTTTCCTTGCAGGGAAATGATGAGGAACTTTTAGACATTGTTTATAATTATGTTTTGAACAACTTCACAGAAATTCAGATTGTTGGGACTTTATGTAACTTCGAATGTCTAAATAGACCGGACTATATATTCATTGAAGTATGTGAGATATAAGCATTTCTTTCACTATTTGTTCCCTTCCAAACTTCTTTTCGAGATATATTTTCATTTGTTTTCCTGAGGGAAGAAGTGATAACTATATCCTAAAGTTTGCAATTTTTCGCCCATAATTGCATCGGGGCACCAACAGTAGTCATTTCTGATCGAAACCATATTCAAGAGGATAACAATTTCAATCTTCCCTCGAATACTGCTTCTAATCAAAAGTTTATGAACAATTACGAAATTATTTCACTGAAACACGTTCAACGCTCTATTTCGATTTCAACCGTTAGAGTGCGTATCGCTGGTGAGCAGAAGCCAATAGTTTATATTTTTTTTCTGATTCTCCTTTGAAATTTGAAGTTGATAAAGTAGCTGGGTGAAAGCTCCGTAATAGGAAATTAATGAATACAAAGAAGCCCCCTAATTATACAGGCTCTCTATAAATGATTATTACAGGGCAGTTGGCGTTGGACTATTTCAAATATTTACATTCTGGTGTTGAACATGGTTTTAACAACTGATACTGCGAGTTTCGGCTTGTCATTCCGAAAGAAATTGATAAATGTGACTGAAATTATAAATTTGTAGACTTTGCATAAAAACCATAAGATAAAATATTACCTAAGACTATGTATATCTAAGGATGGTTCAATCATTTATTAAGACCCCGTATTTTATTCTACGAGAGTGTAAAATGAATTGAACTTTAGCCCCTCCTTCTTCATAGAACATTCGTTCGTTGTCGTTCGTATTCGCGCGCTATCGGACTAGTATAAGAGAGAGATGGCTACTCTGCCGCGTTCACTATAGAGAGGTCGTAGCGATAGGAGGGGCTAAGAGGTTTCTTCACTTCATACTCTCCTGAAATGGACTATAACATCGGTGTGCTGGAGCCATACAACCACTTCTGAATGACTGGGAAATAATCAACACTGACCACTCCTTTGTTGAACTCATATTTCGCAACTAGTTTCGTCAACGTTCTAAGAACAACAAGGAGGCAATATCATGCACAGAGCATTCAGGTTCAGACTATTTGGGCTCATCAGTATGGAGATAGCACTGAAGCCTTCTTCGCACTATGCTAGTAGTTTAGTCGAGGAGCTAAAAATTTAGTCACTAAACGTGTGTGAACACCAAGAATTTAGTCGGTAGATTAGTGTGAAGTTTAGTCGAGTCGATCCATTTGGTTCTATTTTATCGGGCGAGTAGAGTCCCCCACCACGCGATACTCTTCACTCGCTCACGGACTAGATAGGTCCGAACGACCGAACTGATCAGTTTATTCGAGTTCATTAGTAATATCATTTGCCGCGATGATGTCGTTTCGCTGGGCGGAAGAAATCACGTCAGAGTTAATGCGTTGCGAGTTGTTCATCGTACAAAGCGCTACTCACTTGTGAACTTAACTCGAACAAAGTGCGAACGATTGGATGGAGAGTAGCTTCTGAATTTCTAGCGGCTCGACTAAACTACTAGCGTAGTGCAAACAGGCTTGAGTGATATGAAGTACTCGAAGACGAGCACGATCTGGCGTATTGTTTCTGGTGCTATAACCGCAACAACGTCATCTCTCGAGAATTCTTATGAATTAAGTACCCACATCCTTTACATTTACCTTGAACAAATTTCGAGACGTTTATCCTATGTTTTCCCAACTCAAAATACACTGAGCATATAAATTAGCTAAGAGCTATGGCTTCTTTCCGAGCTAATTAAAGCATGTCAATAAAAATTGACTAACAAACCTACGCGAACTCCCACATAGGTATTCGTACATATACATACACGAAATATAATACATATTTCCTTCTGGCTCTCCTTTGAAGTAACTAACGTAGCCGGGTGAAAGCTCCGTAATAGCAATTTAATGAATACAAAGACGCACCCTAATTAACACCGGTGTGCTGGAGCCCTACAACCTACAACCACTTCTAAATGACTCGGGTATAATCCACACTTACCACCCCGTTGTTGAACTTCCTCACGACACATGGCAAGGTTGCTGTTCCTCCTACTTGGGCGACCACTACCGTGCAATTTTCTGTCGCGAATACAGGGCTCTTTTCTTTGTCTGCTGGGTTGGAATTCTGGCTGGGGGAGGTCTTGTTTTTCTGCTGGTAGCTACGCTTGTGGCGTATGTTGGGGCTGTCCAAGAGTTCTGTAAAATATCTCTATGTGAATAATCTCTAGAAGTTTTTAGTCTTATATTATTATCATCATAGTTGGTTTGAGATCAATGTGATATCATTTTTTATTCAAGAAACCTTATACCACTTCAACAATCACTACTTTATATTCAAATGACAAAACCAATCTTCATCATCAATATAAATCTGAAGAATTTCATTAAGACTTTTTGAAGACCCCAAAATAAAAACCAAGTAAATGAAAACTAGTAGTTTAATCAACAAGTTCATTCTGATGACAAAAAAATAAAAGTTCTATATCATCAATTACTAGATTAATAAATCAGTTATCACCAGATTTTTTCGTGATACGAAAGAATCATGCATTAAAAGTAGTCATTATTGATAAATTTGGTGTGAGTCAAACAGAGCTCTTATGTTACGGTTGACAGAAATAGTAATTTTTCGGCAACCGTCCGGGAAGTACCCACTTTCCGACGCTTTTTCTTTGAGAAAGAAGCCTTTCCCGGCCTAGTCCGGGAAGTACGTACTTCCCGGACGGTTGCCGAAAAAATATATATCTTCGATGTGATTTCGAATTATTATGCGGTCGTAGAAAAAATAAAGTGCCAAATCCATGCGTGATTTGTTATTCTAGACGGTTGCCGAAAAAATATTGTACGCAACACGCCCGAAAATGGTTTTTTTGGACTCATAGACTTCTAGGACTCGCTTGCGCTCGTCCTAGAATTTTGTCTATTCGTCCAAAAAAACCCTATTTTCCGGACTTGTTACGTAAATTACTATTATGTACCAAGTCCGAGAAGAAAGTTTTTTTGGAGAAATATACGAAAATATAGAAATCTGGAAGTCTGCAAGTACAAAAAACCCTTTTCAGGCGGGTTTCGTACGATATTTTTTCGGCAACCGGGTTGAATAACACTATCGTTGCTGCTTTCCATATTTGATTGCAAATTGCGTAATTCAGGGATTGTTTCTCCACTTTTATTCAACTCCCATCACTTACTGGTCTTTTCGAAGTTCACAGAATGGCTCCGGACTAACAGTACTCAATCTTGTTGCACTTTTTGAAAATTCATAGGCTAAGCGTGGCCTGGCAGTTCCTGGTGATGTAGACGAACGCTTCATTTCAAGACTTTCCTGAGCGCCTATACAGGTTCGGAAATTCGCAGTGGAAATATACGATATTCAATGCATTAGAGAGATTATTTTGCCGTGCAGTTTAACAGTACTGGACATATTTACACGCTATGTTTCGCTTTCGTTTGACGCAAAGGTTGGTCCAATGAATAAATAATATGGAATTCTCTAAAATGAAAAAAAGATCTTTCATTATATGTTATTTTAAACGATATATGCGACGACGAGGTGCAGCACACTCCTAAGAATAAAAAGAAGTGTAATAGGGAGTGGTACAAAAAATCGGTCCCAATTTTCCCATTTCGGTTTAGTGAAAGAACTTTTCGAATTTTGAGCCGAAAATGGTCTCAAACCATATGATTTAACTCGCTGATGATGAATTCGTGGTCAAATTCAATTTGGTCCGGTCGCAAACAAGATATTTTTTGAAGTCTACAGACTTGAGATTTTCTGGGTGAGTTCAGTTCTCAAATGCCACGGTTAACTCCGTTAACCAACCAAATCGTACAGGATTCCTCATGGAATATAACTATTCCAAATATTCGTTTCTTGATATCTCAAAACGAAACCAATCGAATTAGAATTTCTCGGCCCCATCCAGAATGCTCTTCATAAGCCTCGTGCAAAATTTTGTGGCCATAGTGTAAACAGACCCATAAAAGATGCAAATGGAAAATTTAAAAGAATAATCTTTAGGGTACGTTTCAGATGATGAGAGCTCAACGCGCGTTTTGCTAACGCGCGTTTACAACTACATATATCTTGTTTAGGGACGTTCAGATGATGGGCGTTCAAATACATGTAGTTGTAAACGCGCGTAGCAAAACGTGCGTTGAGCGCTCATCATCTGAACGTACCCTTATATTACCGTAACAAGATATCAATTTCGAGTGAAATTCATTTTATGAATGAGATTGATATAATGAATGTTCATGAAAATTTTCAAGAGAATCGCATCATCTGACCATAAAATTTAATATCTTCTAATTATTGATTTTTTACATATTTCATTTTTTTGAATAATTTTCAGAATATAGTTCTAAGCATGCTGAGATTTTGCATTCATTTACTTAGCATGAATCTCAAGTCCCATACAGAATTTCGAGGTGATAGCATTATTGCTTTACCGATGATCAAGCGCTCAAAAGCCCCTGTCCAAGGCTTTCTCGGTTTTATTTTCCATAATTCGGGTAGATCTATCAAACAATCAAAGAAATCTACCAAACTTGAATTTTTGGAATATGGCTCATATTGTCTAGTTATAGTATATAACATTACTAGCAAGGTAAGAGGGTTTACTGGCGAATGGAGGATATAATTGACGAGCCGCAGGGGAGTCAGTTACCTCCTGAGCCAGTAAAACCCGTTACCTTGCGTGTATTGTTTTATATTTTATTTGTTTCTCATTTGTAAAAAGATTAGATAAATTCCAAAAAAATCTCAATAATTTTCACTTGACATTTCTAAAATTGGATTATTTATGACATCGGAAAATTATGACAACTATCAGTGGGTTTACGAGAGGGAAGTCCTTCGAGAATATTTGCTAATTTCGGACAAAAAGGCCAGATCCAAATGAAACAAGGCATGAATATCGTTTTAAATACCTTTATAATGTTTATTACTTAAAATATTTGCTCCAGAAACGATGAAATTAGCAGAATGAATGAAATTAGGAGCGAGTAAGTGAAACTGTCAGTGAGTTTACAGGTCAAAAAACCTCTAGGATATTTGCAATTTTGAGAAGGAAAACAAATAGATACGAATAAAGCAAGGTACGAATATCGTTTTCGAATAGTTTGAGAACGTTTATTGAGAAATACATTTGTTCCAGGAACTCTGAAATTAGAGAGATGAATGGAATTAGAAGCAAGTACTTGACAATTCTCAATGTGAATAATACTACCAACTTGTAAAAATTTTACAAGTTAACTGTCAGTTTTACAAGTTAGTGACTTGATAAAATGAACTTTCTTGATTAATATTGTGCTTTTGGAAACTGACGTTTACAAATGAGAAACAAATAAAATTATTAACTTTCCTCGAATACGTACGACGAATATTGAATACGCTATAGTACGATGTTCACTCTACAAGGTAGAATTCCAACTGGTGTTGTCAACCTAGTTGATGACTACCACTCCAACTTAGTCGTCAACATCAGGCTCCGCCCACCAAATATCAAACCGATTTTTCTCGCATCACCTAGTCTTCAACCTGGAATATCAACCACCAACCAGCCTACAGATGTTGAACTTGGTCAATCACACGCCGTGTTTACAACTTAGTCTTCAACTAGGTTGATGAGAGTTCTGCAGGTTCCCTACCATACTCCTCGATTAAGCAACTCCAACAATAAGAGAGATCAAACTACACTATTATATAGTCGCTCGTTCATTTAGAAAGTTACGAATCACGTGAACCTTTCCATTACAGCGCTGGTCAACTACACGGCAAATTCTCTCACTGATGCATTGAATTTCCTATGCAGCGATGTGAATTTCTAAACCAGTATGTATAAACAGCCATCATATCTGTCTGTAAAAAATGGTTCACTTCCCAAGGCTTTTGTGTTCCTCAGTTCTCGCCCCTATACAACTAGGCCAGTGCCTGTTTCTGATTTTGATTCCTCATCTGAATCTAGAACTTCATACATTCAACCATTGTTTAAGTTTCATTCCGCAATTTCAACAGCAGAACGAAAACATAATATTCAAACTTGAGTCATCATTTTGAAATCAGATTTTTTCAGAATATTTGATGAAGTGAAACGTAGACTTTGGGGAAAGCCGGTCTCAATGCAATAGGCTCGCGGCTTCACTCAGTGAGGAAGGGAGTGAGTTATATATGATAGAATGTAATGGGCGCCAGGTAGAGTAATGCTGCCTACTCAAGGTAATGAACTGCTTACTCCTCTACCAGAGTAACAGTTAACAAAAATCCCTCAAAAATTCAAGTCACAATTATTTATTACCAAAACAAAAAAAATATGTGCAGTGGTTGATACAATACGGATAAATATTTTCCCCAGGGGGTAGTCAGAAGGAAAACTCACTAATACACACTAAATTATATGAAAACGAGCCATCTAAGCTAAAACATAAACCGACCTAAGTCAATAACTACTTTACTTAAATAATGGTTCCTGAAGGGAATACCGATCAATTATCCCATAATACAATCCTGAAGGGATATACGAGCACCTTGTTGGTACCCAACGCAACTTATGAAGTGCACCTCACTATAATGCTCACAGTTATACATAAAATTACCTTACAGAATAATATCACAAATTATCAAAATAAAAAAAACCAATAATTTACAATGTTCAAGCCAGTGCTATGCACTGGTTACCTTCACAAATACTCCAGAACGTAGATAGCTCCAACTAATAACGCCAGGTACGTAGATACCTCCAAGACCAGGCAAGTGGATGCCAATTGATACCTCTAACTGACAGGTACACAGATAATCAGCCAAGAAGACATGCCAGGCACGTGGACCCTAACAAAATACTATAAGAAACGGTTCAAAAGCTATTAAGGATTTTTAGTTACCTCCGTTGTTCGAGGGAAAAAGGTTCAACCTCCAATTCAGTCGAATATTTTCTTCAAATATAATATTCGCTGTACAACAACCTAATAAAAGAAATTTGTCAGACAACTGGTTCCATACAGAAAATGTATGCATACCTAGAGGTGCAAGATAGATTCTGTACGGACTCCATGTGAAAAAGTCTGTATTTCCCAAAATATTCCAAAATACTTCTCAGGGAACAATGACGCTCGAAGATATAATCCCTCACAACGAGGATGAATCTAGATTCAAAATTCTCCTCGAAAACGCCTAAACCTTCCACACGACCTCCGCACAACAAAATGTCGGCCTGACAGCAGCATAGAAATTTTCCGGATATGAAGGGTTCACAGAGTATATCAGTTGTCACAGCGAAGAAGAAGAAAAACACATCAAAACCAAAATAATAAAGGAATCATTACGATACTGATAATCTACACAATTTACACCAGAGGAGGGCTTCTGTAAATCCATTTCTATAATTCTTCCACGATTTTCGGAAGTACTTTACTGAGGCCAAATAATTTCAAACCACTGCTTTTCAACTACAAAACGACAACACCACTAACCTCACAATTTCAAATAATAAACAAACCGCTTTCTGATGGAAACAATTCGAGACAAAGGTAGGTAAATGAAGTAAAGAACCACAACAATGAGGAAATTTAGAAAATTAACAATTCAAATAAGTCTACTAAACAAATAATTTTCGAAAAAGATTTAGTAAATTTGGCAAAACTACATTTTATGATAAATTCAAAATAATAACGTTACAGAAGTTATTAGCTGAGTTCTAAATAAATAATTCCATAAATCTTCAAATCCCCAGAAGAAATAATCAGCGCATTTTCACTGGATTCAATCGAGAAAATCATAAACGTGAACCATTCTAGTTATACAAGGAGATGCCCCTCGAGCACAATGAAATTTCACGGCTATGAGAAATCTGATAAGATTGCTCGTATGATCCTCCCATAGCCCATATTTTATTCAGGAACATAAAGAAGGGGTGGAATAGGCGGGAGGAAAAGTCTGTAACTCCTATTAATCTATATGAAACCCAATTCACAGTAGACCTAGCGCGAAACAACCTTACACAGTTTATTTCACAGCCTGCGAAAAGGGTGAAAAATGTGCCGTAATAAAAATTAATGACAACGAAAATATAGAAACGGTGCCGGCTGAACATTTAGGGGCTTTTTTGTTATGAGCCGACGCTCGTTTTGCGGTATTGGATTGTAAGGACATCATATAGAGCTGTAGGGGGTAGGCTGTTTTCTCTATTTTTTCAGTTTTCCTGGTCCATTTAATGATTGAAAAACGTGATGGAGTTTTATGGAAGTACTTACAAAATGGCAAAAAATTTCAGTAATAGTGGAGTTCTCACAGATAATTTCAAGTAATATGTTCATATAATTCACTTGGTGGCTTAGTAGCCATTTTTAAAGGCTGAAGTCGAGGTTACTCAGAAGTCTGAGTTGAGTATAATTTACGAATTTTTGAAGCAGAGCCTTATGACACTGAATAAATTTAAGACTAAATTTATGACTTTGTCAGCAGGAATTATCGATCAACCAGATCTAAATTTACTGAGGGTGAATGAATAGCACTGCGAAAATTTTGAGAATTGTTATTGTGCTACAATTGACAAAATCAGTGAAATGAGCATATAAAATGTAACTCCTATTAATCTATATAAAACCCGTTAGAATAGTACCATAAGAGTGAGCAACTGCTCAAAACCTGCCTGCAAAAGGGGTGAAAAATGTGCTGTAATAAAAATTGATGACAACGAAAATATACAGGGTGTCAAAGAAATGAGTACCATGCATGAAGCCACGCGATAGAGAACCATTAAATATGAAAAAAAGGTCCTATAAGTATCTGTCCGAAACTGCTTCCCTTAAGGTGTTAAAATTAACTTTTTTATTTGTTTTTTTAAATAAACAACAACATCGCATTTCAATTCGTTTCGTTTGGTCTGAGATGATGAGGAAGAAAATTTTTGAATGGCCATATTTTATGGAACACTCTGAACGATACGCTTGGTCAACGAACATGACCGCGACATCTGAGAACCGAACTCGCCCTGAAAATCTCAAGTCTCTAGGACAATTTTTTCAAGTTATCCTGCTAACGGACGGTCGGACCGCCCCACAAACAGAATGTACTTTGACCTCGAAGTCGTCATCAAGGTGTCAAACCCTATCGTTTGAGACCATTTTCGGCTCAAAATCCAAAAATTGCAGATATTTAGGCAAAAAATTTAGGACCGCTACAGTAGTAAAATCGTTTATCTACTCCTATAAACTAATTTCTATGTGTAATAGTAGCTAGAACACAACCATAGACATGTCTATGAACCGAAAAGCGAGTATTATAATAACACCCGCCCATAACTCCCGCTAATAAAAATACCTAGGAAAATGAAATTGTTCACAAAAAAAATGAATAAAAAGTAGGATCGGTCCGGAAATCTATTTCAGCCATCGTTCTAGCGATTCATTCCAGATTTATTTTTGGAAAACGTAAATTTTTGAAGTTGCGCAAGTACTTGATTTGATTAGTTAGATACTCTGATTTGATTCCCGACTACAGAGTACAGACTAGAGGTTTGACGGTTGGACGAAATGTTGTCAATGCTTTTGACAACTGTTCAAAATTTTTTAAATGCAGATTAATTCGAATTTTACTGAAGAAGTCGTGGATAAAGTAAAGTATTCAATTCGCGGTAATGCTCAAAACACACTTGATGAATTACACCACTCGCCTGACGGCTCGTGGTGCAAAATTCATCTGCGTGTGTTTTGACCTGCATTACCGCGCATCGAATAATATACTATTAAGTAGATCGAACGCTCAAAAAGGACTCTATAGTGAACGAAATGAGCATCACATCCTTGATTATAGATGCTGGATATTTTGACAGCATCGATACTGAACAATGTTTTCTTATTTCTTGGGTTTCTTGTTCTGCCAATTGAAAGTAGAGGTTTTTGTGGCTAAGAGAACTGAAGGTAAAAATCCTACGTAAAATGCTTACGTTTCAATTCTTATTGCTGGTCTTTTTAAGTAGCACTGTGATTGAGTGCATACATTGCCCAAATGGATATTAACAAATAAATTTCTATTGTTAACCGCTTCATACAAGTCAGGAGCGAATGTTTGCTTGTTCATATTGGAAAAATGATCAATTTGATTCTAATATTCGAAAAACTATTGTTTTCATCTGATTCACTCATTTTCAGTACAAATCCTAAACCCATCGGGAAATAGATTTTATATTTGGACAGCCTTAAACTTCCACGAAGTAGTCTTTTAAGTACACATATACAGGGTTGGGATAAAGTTTGGCACCAAATTAATATATTTAAAACGGAACGGACGATAATTTTGAAATTTGGCAGCTGAGTGTTATGGACCACAATGCATTTGATGAGCATATTTCTATTAATGAGATACTTCTGGTTTAACCGGAAATGACCTATTTTTTTCTTATTTAAATGAGACACCCTGTATATTTCTGCGGATTCTGAAGAGCACTTTGTTTCGGATCTGTCCATACCAGGTTCCATGTAAAAATTATCTGTAAAAAGAAGAATTGAGACAACGGATTCTTGATGAATGTGCATTAATACATGGAGGAGTCTTGAGAAAAGTTACTCAAGAATTTGTTAATAGACTGGCATATTGTCAGGAGGTGAATGGCAAGCACTTAAGTGCTTGCCATCATTTTAAATGTTCGAATTCGAACATTTAAAATGTTTTTTTTGAATTATTTTTGAAAAAAATTTTCTACTAGTAAAGTGAAGTATTTCTTCTTTTTATAGATTTTCATAAAAAATACGTCATGAAAAGCAGAAAAGAGTTATCTACTACAAAGTAATTCGTTAATTTCTCTCTATTGATACAAATAACAACGATTTATTTATTTGAATGTATTTTTTCTCAAATGTACAAAAAGACTGAATTTCTTCTTTTCACAAAGAATTGTGAAATGGAACCCGATATGGACAGATCCGAAACAAGGTGCACTTTCAGAATCTGCAGAAATATACAGGGTGTCCCATTTAAATAAAAAAAAATTTTGGTCATTTCCGGTCAAACCGGAAGTATCTCATTGATGAAAATATCCTCATCAGATGCATTGTGGTCCCTCACACTCAGCTGTCAAATTTCAAAAATATCGCCCGTTTCGTTTTAAAGATATTAATTTGGTGCCAAACTTTATCCCAACCGTGTATAAACATTCGCACAGTAATCATGGACGTAAGTGTAATGAAAATCAGCAGATATCGGAAGAGAACAAAACGCTGGAGACCATTCTTCCCTTGCTATCGTCGCGAAGATGTAGTTCAAGGACATAAAATTCCACTCATCCCACACGCAGACGTAGCTCCCATACAACTTCAAGGGTTTCTTCTCTTCAATTGACCTATAATTCCTCCGAGAATACATCTAAAGCACCCAGCTTAACAAGACCTCCCTCGAGCATCATCGCGGTCACTACGCTTATCGCGTATTCCGGCAACTTAAATTCAATGCAAAATTCAGGAAATCCACCCTCTCTTCTTGAAACGCATCAGATATCTCCCCCTGTTCCACATACATGGAACTATAAATAATTAATTCAACTGCAAAGAACATATTTTCATTTGAGTCCCGACATACAGACTTGAGGTAATAAATCCTAGACTCTTGGCGAACGTACGTGCTTTCTCCCCCCACTCCTTCCGGTGGAAATACGAGTACACCGCTCGCGGTATCCGATGCAGGAACATTTTATGTCTCGTCCAGACTTCCCTTAATGAATGTTGCGAATTTAGATATCCAGTTTGGCACAAACAAAGCAAATAGGACTGTAAAGGGGTCGCAGTTCTCAAATCGAATGTTGCTTTATTTTCTGAATGTATAGTCTATCCGAACTCACTTGAAACGTATAAAAAACTCACGGCAGATTATCCTTTGATATCATCCATGGTCGTACGCAAACTGCCAAACAATTGTCTTCAATTCAGTACAACTAGCTTTCAACGTAATCATAAAGGCTTTCCAATCAAGAAAGAATTTTCCAATTTATCTTTTCGTTTCTAAACAGCTCCTTCAAATCAGAGAGAACTAATACTGCAGCCTGTAATTCGATGGAGTGCAAACAATCAGGACGTATCAGAAACTACGCTACTGAAGAAACTTGGTAATCAGATAAACATTGTTCAACCATTACTTCGTAGAATCCCATACGAAAGAGTTATTGTTAAATACACAAAAGGGAAAACGTCTAAAAAACTCCTTCAAAAATGTGTTTATCTGTTTATTTTCCTAGGTTTGACATGTTTCGGCATTCGCCATTCTCAAAAACAGGATCTAAAAAATTACAATAAAAGTAATAACAGAAAAACGTAAGTTGCTTGGAAAGCCAGATGTTAAATTTGCTTGTAGGAACGGAACTTACAAATTTGGTTCCACGGATCCATATGATAAAATGGAAAAGTCATCAAATCAAACCATTGAGAACCAACATAATAATAATAATAATAAGCGTAAATGTTTCAAGCTGTTTGAATTTCAGGAAGGAAGTCAAGATGTTCAACCAGATCCTATCCTATGTTTCATCAACACTTCAAAGAAAGGCAGACGTGACAATGTCAATGTCAACCCACAAAAAACAAACCACAGAGTAGTTAGTTCCTCTTCTTCATCCTACATTATATCACAAAGTCATACAATTATTAAAATTAGAATGAAAACAAAATTCAAAGTGAACTTACAGCACAAAACAAAACAAAAAACACAACATCCATATAGTTGTCTGTAAAAATTGGTCAATCATTAGAGGTTAGAAGTTTGAAGGTGTCCTTAAGTTATTTGTCAACATACCATTTAACGTGTTAAAACGCCTGTCCTTCATATGCTTAAATATCTACACCTCCTCTAAAATTTCTTGGCTAGGACCGAATTCACAGTAGTGTAATAGTTTCGTGTTATCATCGATGTTAAATCTATGATCTTCGTCCCTCAGGTGGCAACCAAAGATAGAACGGTTATTGTTAGGGATACTTAAGCATGCTAAATGTTCTCTAGTTCTAGTTCTCAGCGATCTACCACTTCTTCCAACGTAAACCACGTTACAACCAGGCTCCCCACACTCCAACGAGTAGACTCCGGCTTATCTAACTTATCTACTCTGCATTGTTGTTAATCAGAGATTGTCCTAGAATATTCTGGGCTTTAAAACTAACCTTAAACCCATCAAGTTTGTTAATAATGCTAGCAACTTTGTGTGATACACTACCATAAAATGGGATGCTTTCACGCTTATTTATGTTGGTTCTCAATGGTTTGATTTGATGACTCTTCCATTTTATCATATGGATCCGTGGAACCAAATTTGTAAGTTCCGTTCCTGCAAGCAAATTTAACATCTGGCTTTCCAGGCAACTTACGTTTTTTCTGTTATTCACTTTTATTGTATTTTTTTAGATCCTATTGGTTTTTGAGAATGGCGAATGCCGAAACATGTCAAACCTAGGAAAATAAACAGAGTTCCACATTTTTGAAGGAGTTTTTAGACGTTTTCCTTTTTGTATTGTTCAACCAATCAACGGGGCCCAATTACTTAGTGAAACGGAATGAAATCCAAATCTCTTGATGAATTTCTCGAAATTTGAACACACTTGTACATTACATAGACGTATTTCCTATAGTTGTCCAAGTGACTTCGGACAGATTATACTTCATACCCTCATGAAATCATGCCTTTCTAAGGGTTTTTGTTTTTTGACTTCCCCTAATGAATGTTGCGAAACAAGATATCCAGTTTGGCAACAGAAAGCAAATAGGACTGTAAAGGGGTCGCAGCTTTCAAATCGAATGTTTCTTTGTTTTCTGAATGGATAGTCTATCCGAACTCACTTGAACAACGTATAAAAAATCACGGCAGATGTTCCTTTGATATTTTGCCGCTTCCATGGGCGTAGGCAAACTGCCACACAATTGTCTTCAATTCAGTAGGTACAACTAGCTTTCAACGTAATCATATAGGCTTTCCAATTAAGAAAGAATTGTCCAATTTATCTTTTCGTTTCTTAACAGCTCCTTCAAATCAGAGAGAACTTATTAGTGCAGCCTGTAATTCGATGGAGTGAAAACAATCAGGACGTATCAGAAACTACGCTACTGAAGAAACTTGGTAATCAGATAAACATTGTTCAACCAATCAACGGGGCCCAATTACTTAGTGAAACGGAATGAAATCCAAATCTCCTGATGAATTTCTCGAAATTTGAACACACTTGTACATTACATAGACGTATTTCCTATAGTTGTCCAAGTGACATTGGACAGATTATACTTCATACCCTCATGAAACCATGCCTTTCTAAGGGCTTTTTGTTTTTTGACTTCCCCTAATGAATGTTGCGAAATTAGATATCCAGTTTGGCAACAGAAAGCAAATAGGACTGTAAAGGGGTCGCAGCTTTCAAATCGAATGTTGCTTTGTATTCTGAATGGATAGTCTATCCGAACTCACTTGAACAACGTATAAAACTCATGGCAGATGTTCATTTGATATTTTGCCGCTTCCATGGCGTAGGCAAGACTGCCTCACAATTGTCTTCAATTCGGTACATTTGGGGCAACTAGCTCTCAACTTAATCGTATATCTTTTCGTATCTTTTAGTGACAGCACGAAGTTTCTGGGCTTATATGTTGATGCTAGCCTTAACTGGAAGTCACACTGTGAATATTTGGTGCCAAAGATTAACTCTCAAAGCTATGTTCTGAGACAGCTGAGAACTGTTCTAACAGAGAAACAGCTGATTCAGGTATATCATGCTGGTGTTGGTGCAAGACTGAGATATGGGATCTGCTTCTGGGGTTGGTCGGCACTCTGTGGGGACGTACTTGTGGCACAGAAGAGGTGCATACGTTCTATTGCAGGTACACCGAAAACTACGAGTTGCAAAGACTATTTCAGGAAGTTCAATATTTTAACTGTTCCGTCGTTGTTTTTGTATGAAATGTGTTTGTATGTTTTTACAAATCCCGATAAATTCAGGAGGAACTGTGATGTTCACAATTTCAATACCAGATATAACTCGAATTTGAGAACAAATGTTTGTATGTCTAAAGTTGCATTTCGATCTCCCCAAAATTTAGGCCCTCTAATATTTAATAATTTGCCAAATAATATTAAAACTTGTCAATCAATAAATGAATTCAAGAGCAAGTTGAAATCTTTTTTCATAGAGAATTGTTTTTATCGTGTGGACGAATATTTAAAGATTTTAATATGACATATTATCTTGTTTTGTATTTTGTCTATAGTTTAGTATAAGTACTGTATGTTTATTTGAATTTGACTGTTCCTATACAATTGTAAAATTGTCTCTGGAAATAAAGTGAATTGAATTGAATTGAATTGAATTTCAAATTAATAAATAATTTTTCTAATATATCTTTACGTTTTTTAACAGCTCCTTCAAAACAGAGAGAACTAATTACTGCAGCCTGCAATTCCATGAAGTGAAAAAAATCTGGACGTATCAGAAACTACGCTACTGAAGAAACTTGGTAATCAGATAAACATTGTTCAACCAATCAAAGGGGCCCAATTACTTAGTGCAACGGAATGAAATCCTAATCTCCTTATAAATTTCTCGAAATTTGAACACACCTTGTACCACGGCCTTCTAAAGACATTTAGAGAGATTAAGAAGGCCGTGCTTGTACATTACATAGACGTATTCCTATTGTTGTCCAAGTGACTTCGGACAGATTATAATTCATACCCTCATGAAACCATGCCTTTCTAAGGGCTTTTTGTTTTTTTGACTTCCCCTAATGAATGTTGCGAAATTAGATATCCAGTTTGGCAACAGAAAGCAAATAGAGGCGTATTTTGGCGCTGTAACCACAAGTAACTACAGCTCGTAGTTACATGTAGTTACATGGTTACTACGTTTTGCGGAGTTGACGATGTAACTATGACGTATCAATGACGTCACGCATACCATACCACGTTACCTTCCTCAGGAGCAGGGTTACTCGCGTGGTATGTATATCTATCTCATTTCGAATGAGTGAAATGGAATGAATTTAGAATCATTGAAGTAGAGGTGGCGTATCTGTGTTAACGGTTTTCACCGAATTCAAACGGAGCGGGATTCACCAGATTGAAAATTGTTGAAGGAAAGAAAAATTGATACTATTCATTACTGGTGAATAAAAAACAATTTCGATTCAAGATAGGAAAGAAATTTATTTATTTATTTATTTATTTATTTATTATCAACTGAGGATAAAATAATAGAGGCGTTGGTAAACGGTGCGATTGTCTGTTTATTTATTTTTCATTTAATTTATTTATTGCATAGTTTTGATTTTGGAGTACAATATTTTATAGTAGAACAAAAATGAAAAATTTTGAATAAATGAATAAAATAAATTTTTGTAGATGACGATTTCGTCATTGATTACGTCTGCCGGCCGTTTCAATGGAAAGAATTCCATTTTGCACAGTAGAAGATTTAAAAACTCTGAGTATAGAAAGACTGCCACGGATACCTGCTTCATTTCAAAATGACCCATGCGGGTTTCAACACTCTTCTTCGGAAGAGGTAATAATAATATATTAATGAACTCGTCCATTTCAATTCATTGGAAGATTTGTTTTGATTCGATCAGCTGTTCCGTGTCATCAGTAACTATAAGTAACTATGACGTCATAGTTACATGTAACTATGGTAAGCTGTGGTTACAGCGCCAAAATACGCCTTAGGACTGTAAAGGGGTCGTAACTTTCACATCGAATGTTGCTTTGTTTTCTGAATGGATAGTCTATCCGAACTCACTTGAACAACGTATAAAAAATCACGGCAGATGTTCCTTTGATATCTTGCCGCTTCCATGGGCGTAGGCAAAACTGCCACACAATTGTCTGCAATTCGCTACATTTTGGGCAACTAGCTTTCAACTTAACCCTCTGCACGGAACATCCTATTTGTAACAGTGGAGCGGAACACCGGTCACTCAGACCAGTATAATATTTCAGGACATTTCCCAGCCAAAATCAGTGTAAATCACTAGGTTTCATTCAAAAAATATATGCACAGAATGAAAAAATTATATATAAACAGAATAATTAACGAAAAATATATACAAAGTCAAACAAAAGTTGAACAAATTCTTGTCATTACATGGTTTCACCATTTCAAGAAGACAATATGAATATAGATTCTTGAATCGCATTATAATTTCGACACATTCTTTCATGGAACGCTCTGAGCAATTAACTATTACACAGCAGGCACTTATAATTATTACTCTTTTGCTCAGTTGCAGGAACGTCCATTAAAATTTAAAGGTCCATTAAACCCTTATCCTCCATTAGTTCCTTGTAATAATGGAGGATTAAGAGTTTAATGGACCTTTAAATTTAATGGACGTTCCTGCAACTGACACTTTCTCTCCCATCGGTATGGGCAGTACCTACTAGTTCGGGGAAACACCGGTCTAGGAGACCAATGGTTGAGCTAGAGGACTACGTTTACAAAATATTCGAAATCTGATACTATCTGCTTGTTGTCTGAAGTGAGGACACTCTCAGACAACAAGCAGATAGTATCAGGAGAGACTCTCTTAGAGGAAGAGAACGAGAGGAGACACCTCGCGAGCTGTACAGGCAAAATTCGAAACTGTACCGGTCCCAGAGACCGGTGTTCCGTGCAGAGGGTTTGTATAGGCTTTCAAATTAAGAAATAATTTTTCTAATATATCTTTACGTTTTTTAACAGCTCCTTCAAATCAGAGAGAACTAATTACTGCAGCCTGCAATTCCATGAAGTGAAAAAAATCTGGACGTATCAGATACTACGCTACTGAAGAAACTTGGTAATCAGATAAACATTGTTCAACCAATCAAAGGGGTTCAATTACTTAGTGCAACGGAATGAAATCTAAATCACTACATAGTATAAAACAAAGTCGCTTTCTATGTCCCTATGTCCCTTTGTATGCTTAAATCTTTGAAACTACGCAACGGATTCTGATGCGTTTTTTTTAATAGATAAAGTGATTCAAGAGGAAGGTTTATCTGTATAATAACATCCATTACATAGTGGAGAAGTACTGTTATTTTTGAGGTTTCTAATGTAATGTCGTAAATAATTTCATTTTTTCCGCTTACATTGCAAACGCAGGCTGAACCCTACCAGTTTTATCAAAATAATGTACTAAGTATTGTACATATTGAAAAGGTCTACAGAAAAGTCCGTGCGAAGCCGGGGCGGGTCGCTAGTCTCCTTATAAATTTCTCGAAATTTGAACACACTTGTACATTACATAGGCGTATTTCCTATAGTTGTCCAAGTGACTTTGGACAGATTATATACTACATACCCCATGCCTTTCTCAGGCCTTTTTGTTCTTTTGACTTTCTCTAATGAATGTTGCGAAATTAGATAGATATCCAGTTGGCAACAGAAAGCAAATAGGACTGTAAAGGGGTCGCATATTTTAAATCGAATGTTGCTTTGTTTTCTGACTGGATAGTCTATCCGAACTCACTTGAAAAACGTATAAAAACTCACGGCAGATGTTCCTTTGATATCTTGCCGCTTCCATGAGCGTACGCAAAACTGCCACACAATTGTCTTCAATTCAGTACATTCGAGACAACTACTTTTCAACTTAATCATATAGGCTTTCCAATTAAGAAAGAATTTTTCCAATATATCTCTTCGTTTTTTAACAGCTCCTTCAAATCAGAGAGAACTTATTACTGCAGCCTGATGTAATTCGATGAAGTGAAAACAATCTGGACGTATCAGAAATTACGCTCTTGAAGAAACTTGGTAATCAGATAAACATTGTTCGACTAATCAACAGGGCCCAATTACTCAGTGAAACGGCATGAAATCCAAATCTCCTGATGAATTTCTCGAAATTTGAACACACTTTTACATTACATAGACGTATTTCCTAAAGTTGTCCAAGTGACTTTGGACAGATTATACTTCATACCCTCATGAAATCATGCCTTTCTAAGGACTTTTTGATTTTTGACTTTCCCTAATGAATGTTGCGAAACTAGATATCCAGTTTGGCAACAGAAAGCAAATAGGACTGTAAAGGGGTCGCAGCTTTCAAATCGAATGTTGCTTTGTTTCTGCTCGTGTTTCGTTGGATGATTTTTGAAGAACTTACATGGTAATCTGTATTGATATGAAAAATTTGGATTCAAACGATAGAAAATTAAAAGAATTCAAAAAAAAACTTATATCCGCTACGGCAACTGTAAATGTTCTTCTTGAATAACCAAAAATGGAAGGTGAAGTCTTGCATGGCCTAAAATTAGGCGAGTCATGAATGCAAATTAATATATAGAAAAACAACAACGTATGTTGCTGCATTTTTTCATTTATTGTAATCTGTCGATTCACAAAAGCTTTGACAGAAATACAAAAATGATCATATTCATTATGGAAAGCAGAGAATAATATTTATCGATTAAAATCAACCAATATCAGACTGGAACTTCAGATCTGATGTCGTCAAAGTCCAAAGAACCTACAAAGATTAGATGTTACCACATACATAGCATTCATTAATAGCTATTTTCCCTATCTAAATTCATCATTATGGAAAATAGCTCTATTCTTAGATCTGGCTTACCATTCCGGGTATTATAAAAAAACAACGGGACATCTCTGGAGGATCTTCACGATTTTCCTCCCACCGCATGGACCCTGAAGCGATAATTAATTTTGGTTCTTCAGGTGCGAATATTCCTCAATCGTCAAAAATGCAAAGTTTAGAAACGGTTTTCATTCACTTCATATATTTCCACGTTGATGAATTTGTTCACCAAGATCCTCTAGGGAATAAGAATAAATGTTCGGAATGTAGTTATGCGAAAGGAAGATGACTACTACTCAGTAAATTTCACAGCAAAATTGAATTTTTATAATGGAATAACTGAGTGGGTGATGTGAGTGCCAGACGACGTGCTATAATCCCTGTGGAGATAGAATAAACAGTTATGAATAATGGTACCAGACTTGATTACAAGAATCCTTCTTTCAGGTTACTTTGAATTTATATTTTCTGGGAAAATGAAATGCTATTGGATGTTATGAAGTATAAAACAACAGCAAGATGTTCCTACTTAACGTCGAGCATGTTCTTTCCTCTGAGGATGACTGAGTTCAACGGATGCAATACAGAACAAAAAGTCAACGTCTTCACTTTATAAATCTATGACAAATAACATCAGCATTCTATATAAACCCAGGTAGTTCATGCTGAAATAATATGATTTTATTTGTGTGAACTAGAACAATGAATGAAAACCCTTCAATTTATATTGTAAGTACACTTAGTTTATATTTCACAGTTTATTCAAATCTGACACGTGTTTCGGTATTACAACCATCTTCAGAGGAGTTACAAAAAGTAACTAAACTTAAAATCACAGAGGTTCAATTTTTACAATTGCAACATCTGTGATTTTAAATTTAGTTACTTTTTGTACTCCTCTGAAGATGGTTGTAATACGGAGCAGAACCCTATCGTTGGAGACCAATTTCGGCTCAAAATTCGAAAAGTTTCTTTCATTAAACCGAAATGGGAAAAATGAGACCGATTGTGGTACCAATCCTTGTCCAAATTCTTTCATTCAAGAACTGTGCTGCACCACATTGTTGCATATCGATGGCCTAACTGCAATACCCCGTATCTGAAATAAGTGAATTTTACAGGAGGAAGACAAAATACGAATTTAAATCAGAAAAACGAATGAAGGCAAAATTTTTTTCTCGAACATAGGAAGAATAATGTAATTTCTTAGTAACAGGCAACGAAAGTATTTTGGAAAAATTTACAATATCGAGTTTTTTGTCTAGCAAGATTTTTGCGAAAAATTCACTTATTTCAGATACGGGGTATTGCAGTTAGGCCATCGATATATCGTTTATAATAACATATAACGAAAGATCTCTCTCCATGTTTCGATAATTTCTCCTAATCAGCCGACTAGTTCACTCGACGGAAACCACCGCTGAAATGATGTTTTCAACTTGGTTGACAACCGCTATTTTCACTTTCATTTGGTTTACAACCTAGTTGACAACATAGTCTTCAACTAAGTTGATCGTCTGTAGGCCGCTTCAGATTTCTGAATAAACTGTGAAATATAAACTAAGTGTACTTTCAATATAATTGTTATAATGTTTCACCTAGAACCAACCGCAAACTCAATTCTTCTTATAAAAACCCTTCATGCAATATCGATGGAATTATTCTAGACTGACTTTTCGGAAGATGTCTGCACGCAAAACTGATGACTGTCATTTTGGGAAGTATAGAAATTCATAATTCTGATTGTTTCTCTAATCTTTAAAAAATTGAAGGTGTTTGAATGCAATCAATAAGTTGAAAGAGTGAACTTGCCTAGGTGCATTTGCGTATTATGTCTGAAGTAAGTCTTTGAAACATTTTTCTTATGATTGGTAAGTATTTTTTTCGGATCTCAAAAACGCATTACAGAATATGCGAAAAATATGCATTATGTTATTCTTATTCTTCTTCTTTCCTATTTAATAGGGAATTATATTATCGAATATGAATATCACTTATTGCACTTATTTTGTCACATAGTTTCCACTTTTATTTGCTTATCAAACTATATTTTTAGAAATAACAGTTCGATGATATGAGAAATAATGGTCTAATATATGGATCTGTTAAGTTCATTGAATTTGTGAGGTATTGATAATGGGCATTCCCAGTGATTTCCAGAAAAAATCATTTAAGAAATAATGATCCCTCAGAAATCAATCGGTTCTCTGTTTTGAAGCGAAAAAAAATTATTGAATTCACCGAATTGAGCTAGATAATGCAAACGAGTAAAAATGTGCATTCTGAACCTCACTTATGCCTTAGCATTCATGTAATGTTGACATGAGTTTTTCACACGTTTTTAATCATTATTCCACTGTTAAATCAATGGGAAATGATTACCTTTCAGTAGGGTCCTGTAACGGTCTTGGAAGAACAGAAGATTCGAAAAATCATCACTTGGAAGACCAGACTTGGTGTAAAACACCCTCCTGGCCCGAGAGCAAGAATGAAGTATTTTGTATTTGAATATGAAGGTATTTATTAGAATAGTTTTTGGTTTCAGTTTTGTAAAAACGGCGAGACACGGTTTTTCTACGGAGGTTTTTTCCCTGAGCTCTGGTATCACACGCAGACTAGTACCTATGGTACCCCGTTTTGCACTAACATCAGCTAGGACTTTCTTGTTTCATGTATTGTATTTTTTATCTCTCAATCCAGAAGAATAAATGGAAAAATAGATAAATTCATTTCAATGGTTGAATGTTGAATGAAAGTTAACAACGATACCACCTGACCACTCTGTTGTGTATCATCATTCCCACTATAATTATGCTTGCTCATAATTTCACTATTTATTCAAAAATAACTAATTTTAAATTTCAAGTGAACCATTGAATTGGAATATATTTAACTCTCAATACTGCCACATGGAAACAACCTGTATTTAGACATACTGCATATGTACAGGGTGGGCATATTTCGATGTTTTAGCAAATTTTAAACCAGAGGAGATGGATAACATCTGATACCCACTTCTCGATCTTTTTTTCTGAGAAACTAACAAGAGTAGTATTCATTTTTGGCTGCCTTCTTTTGTTTTCGAGTTATAAGCAAAAATTGGAAAAGTGTCGATATCGAAAAAATAATCATATCTCCGCTAATACTGATGATAAAGCTCTGAAATGAAAACATTATACAGCCATTTTTTTAAAGTAGAATTCAGTGGAGTGCTCGTCTTTTTTGTACCATTTCTAATTACGAAACAGATCACAACAGTGCTTTAGTATCATCCGTAGGAATGTATGGTGTTCTGTTCACATTCTTTCCTGCATATACTGACACATATACATGGGTACTTTAATTTTCTGCATTAAAAAAAATAATAATGGAAAGTTGTGCTTTTCAGTCGTTTTTGAAGATAGGGAAAAGTGGATATTGGTTTCAACTGATCATTCTTTATTGAAAATTTATTAATCGATTAGATAGAAATGAAGAGAGAATGTTTTTCATTGTCTGAAACAATGAGTTATCAGTTGAATTTTTCAATGAATAATAATTGAAAATCATCGAAAAATTATATGAGCCATCGTTGCGAATAGAATAGCATACAAGACATATTATTTCAATTTCCATATTCACACTATATCATGTTACCCCAGGAATGAATTCGAACAAGAATAATGAAAAATCCAAAGGATCAGAATCAGACTTTTCAAGCTCTTCCGCCCTACTAAGATTATTACTTTTCCAATTCACAAAATGAAGTCTTTTATATTCTACTTAACATCCAATATAGTCTCCCTCAAACGCAGGCTTCCTCCAAGAATTGCGAATCTCGTATTCTTAGAATATCATCCGATATTAATTCTCTTTAGCAGCAGCGGGTTTCTCGGACAGATACGATGTGGAGCACTATTTTAAAAATGTTTTTTCTGGAAATCAGTGAAAATGTCTATTCCGGATAATTCAGATATTTGTTATTCACCCTGAAATCACGATAATCTTTCGATCACAAGATTCTTTGGAAAGAAGTGATATTCTGATCAACCTTTGTCATGAAATATGCCTTCGATATTTCCTGTAATCAAAACATCAAAAACGGCTTTCGGAAAAGGAAAAGCACCAAAGTTTTTCGCATTTTATCAGAGTAGAGTCGCCGTTTGTGGAATAGTGAAACAAATCTGGAAAACCGGAAGTTTTGAGATATCAAAATCGACGTTCTGTATTCAAATTGCATTATATTATTCTACTGATATTGTCTTTCATCTCAATGCGAACTTCAAGGAGAAGAAGAATTAATGAAAAAATTGTTCTTCTATGTATACCTAAGGGAATGTAATAAGTAATATTTTCCATTAATCAACTGATATCATCGAAAAATGTATAGGTCATCGTTCCATTACAATATGAAATGAACACTATTTCAAATTAAATAAGAGAGAATGCTCTTCATTGTGTAGACCAGTTATATTTTCCTTTCATCAACTGATATCATTGAGACATATATATGGGCCATCGTTCCAAATAGAATATGACATTGACAATATTTCAAATTTTCATATTCACAATAAGATGTAACCACAAGAATGAATTTCGACATAAATAATGAAAACTCCAAGGAGACTCTTTCAGCTCGTCCTTCCTCCGAAGATTATTACTTTTCCAATTCAGAAAATGAAGTCTTTTATATTCTACTTAACATCCAATATAGCAGGCTTCCTTCAAGAAAAGGAAATCTCGTATTCTTAGAATACCATCCGATATTAATTCTCTTTCGCAGCAGCCGTTTTCTCGGACAGACATGATTTGGAGCACACTCATTAGTTATCCTTTCTCCATAAATTTTTGCATGCGATGGTCTGGGCGGTTGTTGGTACAAATTCTCAAACTTTGCTTTTGTATGGCTTGTCTAGGTCAGTTTAATAAATTGTCGATTTATGATTCAGTATATGCTAGTTGGCGACAAAAAAAGGATAGAAGGGAATGGGCTGAAACGGGCATTTCCTGTTTGTTTTAGAGGAAATTTTCCGTTTGAAGTAAACGTATCCGATATTTCACTGAAAATTTCTAGTAACTATTTTTCTTCGACAACCGTCCAGGAAGTCCATAATTTCCCAGACTCTTTTCATCTAAGAAATAAGCACTTCCCGGACTAGGCCGTGAAGTAGGTATGATTTTTATCTATACAGTTGATCATCATTATAGCTACGAATTGAAGGCTGAAACATACTAAATTATTTGTCAATGTTCGCATGTTTGTTTATATCATTCATTCAACCAATGAAATGAATGTCAACGCATACTTCACACTCAATCGCCCATTCTGGACGTTAAAATTCGCTGGCTTATTCAGGAAATTTCAAGAATTTTTTGTTCGAAAACCTGATAACGAAACAAAGAACAATCACTATGATGTGCATTTTGAAATGTTTTTTTTCTGGAAATCAATGAAAATTCCTATTCTGGATTTTAAAAATGAATTCTTCCATAGTATGTTCTTTTGAGACTGAGAAATGTAAAATAAAATAAAACACGCTATTATTGTTCATTATATCTTCGGCTATCTATTTCGGAATTATTCCATCATCAGGCCAGCCAAGCAATTTTTACTTAATGATAATATAGAATTCAACAGAATGAGCATTTTCAAACTCATAGATTCTTAAAAACTAATTAGAAATATTAAAATTCAAAAAATTTCCGCCACCTTTAATAACATATGAGATATCACATTTCGCACATATCCTATAGTTCCATATTCAGCTGACATTCGTACAAGAAAGATATATCGGTAATAAAAGTTGACTAGAGTTCAAAATTTCTAACAATTCTAACAAGAGAAGACCATTTTAAATGTTTTCAAACAGTTTATGTTCATTTTAATTCAAAACAGTAATTTGCATAGGTGCTTTCACCTAAAATAAATAAATACCTCTTCTACATTTGTATACTTTCAGCTGGCCTGTTGATGGAATAATTCTGGATTATTCAGATATTTGTTATTTACCTTTTAAACTGATAATAAGCTTTCGATCACATGATTCTTTGGAAAGAAGTGATATTTTGATCAACCTCTGTCATGAAATATGGCTTCGATATTATAATCAAAGCATCAAAAACGACATTCGGAAAAGGAATGTCACCAAAGTTTTCCCGCATTATTATCAGAGTAGAGTCTCCGTTTGTGGAATAGTGGAATCTGGAATACCAAGAGTTTTGAGCAACAAAATCGACGTTCTGCATTCGAATTGCTTTTTTTATTCTATCGATATTGTCTTTCATCTCGATGTGAACTTCAAGGCACTTCTGTATTCCTAACTGCAAGAATTACTGATTTTTTCGAAAAGAGGAATTAAAGAAGAGAATGTTCTTCATTGTGTACCTAAGGCAATGAGCAATCAGTAAGATTATCCATTCATCAACTGATTCAATTGAAACATGTATGGATCATCATTTCAAATAGAATATGACATAAAAAATATTTAAAATTTCCATATTCACAGTATCATATGTAGCCACAGGAATGAATGCCAACCTAAATAATGAAAAGTCATTCAGACTCTTCCAGCTCGTACATCCTCCAAAGATTATTAGTTCTCCAATTCAAAAAATGAAGTCTTTTATATTCTACTTAACTCCAATATAGTCTCCCTCGAAATCAGGCTTCCTTCAAGGATGGCGAATCTCGTATTCTTAGAATACTATCCGATATTAATTCCCTTTAGCAGCCGCCGTTTTCTCGGACAGACAGGATTTGGACCACACTCATTAGTTATCTTTTCTCCATAAATTTTTGCATGCGATGGTCTGGGCGGTTGTTGGTACAATTCTCAAACTTCTCCTTTGTACGGTTTGTTTACGTCAGTTTTAATGAATTGTCGAGTTATGATTCAGTGGATGTGGGTGGTGACAAAATAGGACGAAAGAAATGGACTGAAACGGGCATTTCCAGTATGTTGAAATATGTTTTTTTATGTGACAGATTAAAAGTAGTCACAAAGTTCTTCACAGAGCAAAGATGCAAAACATTTCGATAACGTCTTCGGAGTGTTGAAATTATGTAATTCATATTGAAAGAAAGAAACCAATGTTCTATGTTCACTTATAAAAGAATAATTAAAATAGTATGTAGTTGTCAGATAGTTATAAGTCAGAAAATAAAAGTGAAGAGAGAAGTTGTTTTTCAACAAAGTGTTATTCTTTAGATCAAGAAATATTATTCTTTAGAGAAAGAATATAACAGGTTATGGGCCCAGGTTCGCAGGATTCGCGAGTTGATTGAGTGAACGTAACCGCGAAAGTTTCAGCGAAAAATTAAAAAGGACTATTGAGACAGGGTTAAGTGTGGAGTGACGCAAAGCATCTTTCAAAGTTGACGCAAAGCATCTTTCAAAGTTATGGAGTTTGCAAAACACATAAAATCCTTGGCTGGTGAGGCAGATTGGCCAATTTGGAAGCAGAAAATGCGAGACTTGCTGGATTATCATGAAGGAGCCCTAGATGTGATTGATGGCAAGTTACTGAAACCTGAACCTATTAGAAATGATGCTAAAGAGAGTGAGATAAAGAAATATAAGAAAGAATCAGATTTATTCCGTAAAGCAAATAGCTACGCAAAGTCAATGATTTCGAGTTCAGTGACTGATGCAGTTTATCAGAAAGTAATGGATAAAGAAACAGCGTATGAGGCGTGGGAAGCATTGAAGTTAAATTTTGAGGCATCTTCAGAAGATCAGCTCTTCAAGATATGCACACAGTTTTTCGCATTTAGTTGGGTTATTGGAGAGGATGTTTCAACTCACGTTGCAAAATTAAGAAGTTTATGGAATGAACAACAATGGATTGAAATTGAAGAATGAAAATACTTTACCAGATTTAATTCTTGTTTGCAAAGTATTGGAAATCTTACCTAGCCAGTTCGAGAACTTCAAGTCAAGTTGGATGTTGTTGTCGAAAAATGAAGAGAGAACCTTTGACGAGTTAGTGACTCAACTCTGCATGTATGAAAGAAACTTCAGATTCACACCTACAGAAAATGCAACTGGAGAAGCATTATTTGCTAAAAGTGATGAATCAAAGAACCAAGGTTTCAAGAGGGAAAAAGCAAATGATATTTGCAATTATTGCAAAAAGAAGGGACATTGGGTGAAGACATGTAGAAAGTGGATTGCTGATGGACGACCATTGCGGAAGAAGAATCCTCCTCAGAGCAACGCCCTGGATACCAATGTAGCCCTTTGTACTAGTAGTGAAGATTGGCTTAAGACTGATTGTGAGACCAGTACAACATTGTGTGGTGGATTGACAACGGAGCCACAAAGCATGTGACCAATTGTCTGGACCAGTTTGTCGACTTTCAAGAGTTTCAAAGCCCCTGCGTTATCAAAGCTGCTGGAAATGAAGCTCTCAAGGCCATTGGGAAAGGAACTATAAAAATAACATCCTTCACTGAAGATTATACACTGAAGATGACCTTGAATGATGTATGGTACGTTACAAAAATATCTAAAAATTTATTTTCTGTGTTAGCTGCCCAAGATAGAAACAAAAATAGCAGATTCTACTCGACTTCAACAAGTGTTGGCTGGAGGTAGATGGAAAAACAGTTCTTTGTGGAAATAGAGAAGAAGGTGGAATTCTATACAAAGCGGCAATTGAACCGATTATTCAAGAGAAAATGGAGAGGGTCAACAATGTCGAGGCGGAAAATTCCACACTTCAGTTATATCACGAGAGGTGGGGTAATCAGGACAGGCGACACGTAAGAGAGATGCTCAAGAGAGAGTTGGGCATTACTGTTAAGCTCATAAGAGATATAGAAGAAAAACTGAGAGATTGTGAAAGCAAGGTTGAGCTACGTATGGAAGATGTAGAGAACAAAAATCAAGAAGAAATTGAAGAAAGAGAAGACAAAGAAAACGATGAAGAATTACATTCAAAGAAAGAAGAAAATTTGGAGATATCACAAAGAAGTTTGAGGGAGATCAAATTTTGAGGAAACTGAGACATCTGGAAGATTACAACCTTCATTTCAGGGAAAGCGAGAAGATGAGGCTTATGTAAATAGAAGTGACTGGCCAATAGGATGGATAGTGACATTCTTTCTTTATGTTTTTTATTCATCTTTCATTTCAACATTCATTTACAAGGGAAAGTGTTGAAATTATGTAAATTCATATTGAAAGAAAGAAACCAATGTTCTATGTTCACTTATAAAAGAATAATTAAAATAGTATGTAGTTGTCAGATAGTTATAAGTCAGAAAAAAAAGTGAAGAGAAAAGTTGTTTTTCAACAAAGTGTTATTCTTTAGATCAAGAAATATTATTCTTTAGAGAAAGAATATAACAGGTACGAGTATATTTCAGGTTTCCGTTCATACAAGCACTCTCACAAAAAATTAGCGGAGCTTACAAGATGCAATGGAACTAGCCTACTATAATGTAAAACCAATAGCTATCTCTTCACGAAATTAAAAGATGCAATACCATCCACTGATCAATCGAATGAATAAGATATCGTGTTCTTGTGAAAAATCATACGTGAAACAGACAAAAAGCTAGTAACACAGCATAAGTCCGACTGCAAGATTCAAAATTATAACAAATCAAATGAAACCGCATTGGCATCACACTATTTCGAAACCGGACACGAATATTCTTAAATTTTATGACGTTTTATGTGATAATTGTCAGGAAATTAGCTGCTTCCAAAGTGGGAGAATTGAGAATTTATATGTACTTATTTATAGTGTTTTATTATATCATTAAATTTTTGTGTGTTTTTATTATAGAGCCTGAAAAAGCAATAATTAGTTTCGAAACGTCGCTCAAAGAAATGATATAGTGTCTTATTTCTAACCTATTCTGATCCCACGATTCAAACAATAATTTAAAAGTAGTGAAAAATACGACTATAAACCTCGATAATAACTTTCGAGTGAACAAGTCTCAATTGAATATTGAAATGCGCTTTCTATATACCTACTCGTAAGTTCAAACATGGTATCATAATGACGTACGAGCAAGCACAGTTAGTAGGATGGCGATACACACTACAGTAACGCGTACGTCACACCCAACCGCCCATTCTGATCATTTGAATTCGATAGCTTTTTTCGGTGATTTCAAAAATTTTTTTTCTCGACAACCGGACGACGAAACAGGAATAATCGCTATGATCTTCTGGAAGTGCATCATCTCTCAATGATTTTTAATCATTGGAAATACCTATTCTGGATCATTCGGATTTTTGTTATTCACCTTGAGCTAACGATAAGCTTTCGACATCATGTATTTTGAAAAGAAGTGATATTTTCTAATCAACCTCTTTCACAAAATATGCCTTTGATATTTCCTGCAATCAAAACATCAAGGACGGCATTCGGAAAAGGAACAACAACAAAGTTTTTCGCATTATTATCAGAGTTGAGTCGCCGCTTGTGGAATAGTGGAACAAATCAGGAAAACTAAAAGTTTTCAGCCAACAGAATCGGTGCTCTGTATTAAGTTGCATTATGTTATACTTTGAAATCCTTATAGATTACAGGCCCGTGTTGAAAAAATTATGGGTCATTTGAACCACCAGGTGACCTATCTAAAACGATATAAGATCATAAAATAATAAGATTCAGCACTATGCCGTCACTTGTAAGCTGTCCAACTGAGTGCAGGTGAGAATTCGAAAGTACAGGTAGAGTGGGTACATTTTGGTCACATGTTTTTGTACGGCATTCTTACCATCGATTGATCCGTGAAAAATAATAAGAAGACGCGTAGCGCCATAAAAAAATGTGGAGCCACAAAGTCAAAAAAATTTTTTATTTTCCGACAATTCATTGGGTAAATTTGGTCATTTGATTTTGTACGGCATCTATGTCATACTATTTCAATGCTGCTTCTCATCCATTATTCCGCAACGCCGTACAAAAATCATGCGACAAGGGGAAAAAATCTAGGGTTGCAATCCCCTCTCCTTCCGTAGTCCAGGGGGTGATTTGACACAACATGAAATACATTTATTTTGAAAGTATTTTATGCAAAGATAATATTTTTTCATATGCCGTACATTTTCGTTGGTCCAAAGGGGAAAAAAAGAAAGAATCCTTTTATTTGTCCTAATTTTCATAGTCCTTTCGTGATTCTAGGTTCCTAGTTAGAAACTATGTTAAACATGGGTTTGTATACTATCCATTTATACCGACATATATACATATTGTCACTGATAATTCCAAATACAACATATTTCGAGAAGTACTCATGACACTTAAGTTTGCAGTACAAAATCATGTCACCAGGGGGTCTGCTAATTTCAGTGTCATGAGTACTTCTCGAAAAAATGTAGTATTTTGGAATTATCAGTGACAATATGTCCATATTTTGGTATAAATGGATAGAATATAAACCCATATTCAACATAGTTTCTAACTAGGAACCTAGAATCACGAAAAGACTATGAAAATTAGGACAATAAAAGAATTTTTCCTTTTTTCCCCTTTGGACCAACGAAAATGTACGGCATATGAAAAAATTTATCTTTGCATAAAATACTTTCAAAATAAACTTATTTCATGTTGTGTCAAATCACCCCCTGGACTACGGAAATAGAGGGGATTGCAACCCTAGATTTTTTCCCCTTCACGCATGATGTTCGTACGGCTTTGCGGAATAATGAATAGAAGCAGCATTAAAATAGTATGACACAGATGCCGTACAAAATCAAATGACCAAATTTACCCAATGAATTGTCGGAAAATAAAAAAAAAATTTTGACTTTGTGGATACACTTTTTTTTACGGCGCTACGCGTTTTCTTATTATTTTTCACGGATCAATCGATGGTAAGAATGGCGTACAAAATATGTGACCAAAATGTACCCACTCTACCTGTACTTTCAAATTCTCACCTGCACTCAGTTGGACAGCTTACAAGTGACGGCATAGTGCTGAATCTTATTATTTTATGCTCCTATATCGTTTTAGATAGGTCATCTGGTGGTTCAAATGACCCATAATTTTTCAACACGGGCCTGTAGTCTATTAGTGTGAGAATAACTGATTTTTTCGAAAAGAGGGATAAAAGATTGTATTTTTTAAATGCATTTTCAGTTTGTGAGATACGACAACTGTGTGTATGGTTATGGGTTTTTGTTATTGTTTGAATTCTTATTTTATAGGAAAATATTGTGAAATGTTCAGTAGGGATCTATTGTGGTATATTCAACATTCTTCATTGTTTTTCAGATGTTACTGAGAGATGTTACTGAGAGAAGTGTGGGATATTCTGGAATTGAAAAAATTACCTCGGCAATTCTCAAGAGTAGATTTATGAAATTCATGTTTCCGTTTGAGATCATTGTGTTTATTTTCATTACCATTAACAAGTTATGAATACTTTTTGAGTTTCGATATTTTTCTGTTGTCCAAGAAATGAAATTAATTTTGGATATTATCCAAAATTTTTTTGGAATTTTGATTTCTTTATCGTGGCAGGTGTGATGAGCTCGAATGAATTTTTTGATGCATGACGATCTGCTCACATAAAAATTGAATGAGAGGATGTAAGTTAACTGAATACTCAATACTGATATAATCTGTTTATAATAAATGTGTGCTATTGTATACCGTAGATACTGAGAAAACTACTTATATGTTAGAAATAGCAAAAATAGTTTTTTGTAGTGCGAACAATAATGAAAAATTTATCCTGATTCAAGATATTGATACTTTGCCGTTTTGTATTTCCACTCTTCTACACTAACCACTACTGTTTTCACTTATATACAGGGTGACTGGTGACGTATGGGACAACGGCTAACTGGAGATAGAGGACCTCGAACTGAATGGGGATTGGATGTTTAAATGTCCCATAAGCCTATTAGTTTCAGAGATACAGGGTGTTTTTTGCAAAAGTGCTTAAACTATAAACACCCATATCTTCGTCAATATGGCAAATTTTTCGCTGATATTTGGCAAGCTTGTTAACATACATATTCTCCATCATCGACAAGAAAAAATTCCCAAAAATTGGGTCCGTATTCAAAAATTTCCATTTCCGTGTCAGGTTAGAAATATCACTCGGTATATGAGATAAAAAAAATGATTTGGAAAATTGAAATCTTCAAGAAACACTGAGTAAAAATCTGTTTTCAGTTTGAATGGCACAAATTTTTTATAGTTTTTATGATAAGTTGAAAGTCGAATATTACAATTTATTCATATCGAATTCAAGAAACATACTATTCCTTATAAAAAAAACACTGAATTTGAGATGCTTAAATAATCCTGACGCATTTTGAATATTCCTTCACATCTTGAACTCCCTTTTTAATTAATTTTTTATCAATATTATAAGAAAAATTAAAAAAACATAGAAATACAAAAAGAGGAACAGTAGCACATATGATTCATAAAAAATCAAATAAACAAATGCTCGATATGCGAGAGCCATTCCCCTCACACACTTAATGATTCTTTTGAACAATGGAAGTACTTTTCATATCCACAAGATGAAAAATTATACTCTTGATAGAACAGAAACACTGGATTTCAACTCGAGAAAAGTTTGACTTTCTTCTCAGACCCCTGAACAATAATCCATCTGGTACTTATGTTTTCAACAAAATTTATTCTTCAATGAATTTTGAGGACTTATTTTCCTCTAATATGTACTTGGGTGTAGCAACTTCTTCTTTTTTTGAGAATCATATGAATTTCTTTAATGCAAACAGAATATTAGGGAACAAGTGATTTTTTTAAATAAGAGGTTTATTATTCATTATAAATTAAATACATCCTACTACACAGAGTAGGCATATTTCAAAAATGACGTTTATATTCATACATTCATTGATTGTGAATTATTGGGAATTGTGTCGTTTGTTTATCTATTGAAAAATGCCTTCAATATTCACGAATGAAGAATATGTAGATGATACTTGTTTTTGGATTGCGCAAAATGAACGGATATAATATTATTCTCAGAATAATCCTCATCTCGAAAGAGAAAGAAATCATTAGAGTTCAAGAGAGCAAATAAATGCATTGAAGCAAATTGCTCTGGTTTCGAGCATTTGCTTAGTTGTTTTCTCATGAATCATTGCATTATTTAATAGAAAAATAAATTTTGTTGAAAGAATAAGTATCAGATGGATTATTGTTCAGGCGTTCTGAGAAGAAAGTCCAACTTTTCTCGAGCTGAAATCTAGTGTTAGATACGTTCTATCAAGAGTATTTTTTCATTTTGTGGGTATGAAACGTACTTCAATTATTGTTCAAAAGAGCCAATAAGTGTGTGAGGGGAATGGCTCTCGCATATCAAGCATTTGTTTATTTGATTTTTTTATGAACTATATGTGCTACTGTTAATCTTTTTTGTGTTTGTATTGTTTTTTGAGTTTTTCCTATAATATTGATAAAAAGTATTTCAAGATGTGAAGGAATATTCAAAATGCGTCAGAATTATTTAAGCATCTCAAATTCAGTGTTTTATTCTTTCAGGAATAGTGTGTTTCTTGAATTCAATATGAAAAAATTGTAATCTTCGACTTTCAACATATCATAAAAACTTTAAAAAATTTGTGCCATTAAAACTAAAAACAAATTTTTACTCAGTGTTTTTTGCAGATTCCAATTTCCCAATTCAGTTTTTTTATTCCATATACCGAGTGATATTTCTCACCTGACACGGAATGGAAATTTTTGAATACGGACCTGCAATTTTTGGGAATTTTTTCTTGTCGATCTGATGGAGGATATGTATATTAATAAGCTTGCCAAATATCAGAGACAAATTTGCCATATTGACGAAGATATGGGAGTTTATAGTTTTAGCACTTTTGCAAAAAACACCCTGTATATCTGAAACTAATAGCTTTATGGGACATTTAAACCCCCAATTCTCATTCAGTTTGAGGTCCTCTATCTCCAGTTAGCCGTTGTCCCTTACGTCACCAGTCACCCTGTAGATACACTAGCTGATCCGGCAACCGTTTCTTGCCTTATAAATTATAAATAACCTAGATACCGACTGCAGCGAGCGCCACCTGTCGGGCTGATTTGTGAATCTGAACCATTCTCGAATCTCCACGAACACACACAAAAAATTTCATCAAAATTGGTCCAGTCGTTTAGGAGGAGTTCAGTCACATACACACGCACACAAGAAATATATATATTAAGATATTATAACAAAGGGGGAAAAACTACAATCAGATGAATTATAAATGTTTGAACGCACTCTCAAAAATTGAATATACTCTGATACTTGTAATAAGCTCGAAGTTTTGAATTCAGTTCCCTACATTCTCGACGTAGGCAGATGAAAGCACATTATGATCCTACCATAAAGGAAATTGCAGAGCAGGGAATATTCCGATATTTGATCTGTTACCATTTCAAAGCAGTGAAGTCTAATGATTAGGATATTTGAAATATTCAGTCTGTGCTCCTTTGATTTTTGAAATATTGAATTCGCTCGACTCTCTCGCGATTGACAATTCTAATATACCTGGAATAGGATTCAATATTTATGTTCTTCCCACAGGCCATTAGTCAAGACTTCGCACACTCATTAGTTGACCTATTTTCTGCCATGCATTTTTTATGCAATGGATCATTTTATTATATTAACGTTGTTTTAATATGAACCCTCCAACTTTTGCTCTTCACGGACACAATACGCGCCAGCTGAATAAATTGTCGAGTTATCCTGTAGATAGTCTAATGATTTAGATTTTCGATATTCACTCTGGAAGTGCTTCTCTGATTTTTGGAATTATTAAATTAAGATCGATATACACATTCAGTGACGTGACGTACCGTAGAGTGACATTCAATAAAAAAAATATCGGAAAATACAAGTATCTATTTAAAGCCAAGGCTCGTATTCAAACATGCCCGGGGTGTCAATTCTCGGATCACTCGTTCGACGAACGTATACGTTCGTGATATTTTGAGCGAGTGAACCCAAGATTGACACCCCGATGCAGTGATATTCCGGCGATCACGGTTCACGGCTGTCATGAGAATATATCAATTTTGACAAATGTTAGATGAATGTACCCAGTTTCTTCTTTCTCTTCCAAAAGCAAGATCTTCAGACCAGCAGTTGATTTCGCAAGACAATAATATTCACTTTTGATACCAGATCGAAACAGAAAAATCCTATAGAGCGGACCCAGCGAAGGCCAAAAAAACACTGACACGGACTCGGACACGGACGACACTGTCCGTTGCTGTGTGGATGGTGAAAAATTCATAACGGATTACACTGAAGGGAGTGCAGCACTGACAGCAACGTTGCCGTCACGTCACGAAAATTTGTGGATCGACCTCTCGCGATTGACAAATATATTATTTTTGGAATAGAATCCAATATTTAAACTCTTCCCACAAGTCATGAGTCGAGACTTCAAGGACACTCATTAGTGATCCTATTCCCTACCACGTATTTTTCCTGCAATGGACCGAGACGTTGTTAATATGAACCCACCAACTTTTCCTCTTCACTGACAAAAAATATTCTCATGAAACAGTTCAAACTATTTTTCACTCGGTAGACAAATATTCACTTAGATTCATTCGAATTTTTCAGTTAATATTCCCAAAAGTATCCCTACTTAACAAAGGGAGGAAAAACTACAATGAAGTAAATTATAAATGGTTGAAAGCATTCTTGAAAATTGAAATATGCTCTGATACTTGTTAATGAGCTCGAAGTTTTGAATTCAGTTTCCTACGTTCTCGAAGTAGGCAGATGAAAGCAACATTATAATTCTACCATAAAGGAAACTGCAGAGCAGGGAATATTCTGATAATTGCTATGTAACCATTTCCACGCAGTGATCGTGCCCATGAAATTATTCCATTTCTGATTTCGGGGAGGAAATTTCAGTCTAATGATTTTGGATATTCGAAATATTCAGTCTGTGCGCCTTTGATTTTTGAAAAAATGAATTCGCTTTCTTCTCTCTCGCGATTGACAAATCTAATATTTCTGGAATGCGATCCAATATTAATGCTCTTCACCAGGTCATCAGTCGAGACTTCGAGCACACTCATTTTATCCTATTTTCTATCATGTATTTTTTTGCGCAATCGACTGGGACGTTGTTAATATGAACCCTCCAACTTTTGCTCTTCACGGACACGATACGCCAGCTGAATAAATTGTCGAGTTATCCTTCAGGGATAAAAACGGAGCAGGGCAGATGTCCAAGGATCGGAAAGGATCATCGGACAAAAAAATGGCGCAGTTATTCCTAGAACAGGAACAGATTTCGATGGTCTGGAACCACAATTTCTGATTATTATGAATCAAGGGTGAATCATATGGGGACATAATGATTTTGGATAGGAAAAGTCTAAAATATTTCGATATTGTGTCTGTATTGGAGACACAATGTTTCTTGTTGGGTAGAACACAACTGTGTTAGAAGTTGATCAATCAATTTTAAGCGAATAACTAGAGTTGTTATATTAAAAGAAATCTGTGTAAACTGTCGATACATTTAGTTCCTCAGTTTGATCGGGAAGAATAGTATGTAGTTCCAAATCAAGGCAGCGTTGCCCAGAGATCGGTATCTGATCGATCCAGAGTAACATCCGTAAGAAACCATCATATGGCAAATTTTTCTGTAATGAATCAAACGGAATCCTCTTGAGGGCATATAGAAGGTTAATATCAAACAGTTCCATACGGGGGCGGTTGCATTCCTCAAATTCAAGTGTAAGAAGGCCTCTAGGAGTAGCTCGGCTAACACCTGAACATAAAGCTGTCAGACGGCAATGGACATGGCACTACCTAGACTGGCTTTTATCAAAATGATGCAACTTCTTTTTTCGAACGAGTCACAAAACGTTCACAAAGTAATGTTCGAACAAAAGAGTTTAGAGCTGTCCAGGCAGACGATAGAGATTTTATTTCGCCTAGGAAGTTGTGACCTTTTCTGATGGATCAATAATTTGCTATGTGTATAATGTTTGGTAGCCTTACCCCTCTTAATATCGTTGAACGAACAATGACTGCTGCCATCTTCGTAGAAAACATTAATGAACCAATCATTGTTTCTCTTCGCAATGAATTTGGGGATAATTTCATTTATCAGGATGATGAATGTCTTTTTGACAATGTCTGTATTTTGTTGAAGGAAAGTAACTTTTTCTCGTCAAAATGTTTTCGATTATCTTGATCACAAATACAATTTTTAAATTATTCTTATTTGCGACATCCGAGAAGACGACAGGAGTGAAAAATTACTTACCAATAAAACAACAAAACAAAAACTTCTCTTATCGTTTTGGTACCTTCATGTAAGAAATGAAAATCCTAATATTTCAACATTGATCTTTCAAAAAATGAATGAATCATTCATTTCGAAATATTCCACGTCCAAAAAAGCTCAACTTCGAGTTTTCTGAACTCTTAAAATTTTTCTCTTTCCGAATCTCGAAATAATAATGCAAAATCTGCTCCAAAGTTTGACACTACCAGCTTGAATTTTGAATGATTTATTTTTCTTTGTTGCTGGGGTCATGTGGAGATCGCATGCCCAGGGTCTCGCTAAAACGCTGCATTTTTTTGTCAGTTAAATCGATAAGTTTCCTGAACTTTGCCCAAAGAACCCAGAAAACTTTTTCTCTGCTCATTCAACTCGCGAACATATACCTAACTTATTTTGAAACGAATAATAAAACAAAAAATAGTGTTGATGCCATCATAGTAAATTAGGTTTAGCATACTGAAATAATTCAACATTGATCTTCAGAAAAATGAATGATTCATTCTTCCCAAAATATTTCACCTCCAGAAGTTGAACTTGGAGTTATCTGAACTCTTAAGAATCAAGATGAATTGATTCATATTTTCAACTTTCATTAATCCATAATTGAATTCGAAAGACTCAGGAGGAACTTTTTCACTTTCTTCCTTTTCAAATCTCAAAAAACTAATGCGTATTCTACTCCGAAGTTTGACATAACCAGCCTGAATTCAGAATTATTCATTTTTTTTGCTGGGTTGTCATCTGGAAAGTCACAGGCCCAGAGTCCGGCGAAAACTCTGCAGTTTCTTGTCAGTTAGATCGATAAGTTTCCCGAACTCATTCCGAGTGATCCTAAAAACTTGTTCACTTATTTGACCCGGGAACTCATTTTATAATGGTTGACAAAACAAGGAATTCTGTTAATACCTTTACGAAGGTTTGTCTCGACTTCGTAAAAATCATCTCATCTGGTACACAGATGGGTCCCTAAGGGAACGAGAAGCAGGCATAGGCATATACGGTCCCAAATACAGGGAATCGGAGCCTTTGGGAAAGCCAATAACAACGCTTCAAACTGAAATTCTGGCCATAGAAAGATGCGCCCAAGTCTGTCTGTCCAGACAGTACAAGGGAGCCAGAATTTGTATTGCCTCTGATAGTCAGATGGCACTGAGGCAGCTTATGGCAGTTGATTGTAGATCAAGGACCATTTGGAGCTGCAAACAGTCCCTCAAAACACTGGCGAAGTACAACAAGCTAGTTTTAACTTGGGTACCTGCCCACCAGAACATTGAGGGAAATGAAAAAGCTGATGCCCTTGCAAAAGAGGAGCAAACACACCCTTCACCGGACCCGTGCCCTCCTGTTGGGTATCACCTACACTGATTAGGGCAGAGGTAGGCGTTTGGGAAAAAAAGGAGAAACACTCTTACTGGATAAACACATCCGGTCAAAGACAAGCAAAGAGACTAATTGAACCTTCCAAAGAGAAGGCTCAACAAGCTCTATCGTTGTCAAAAAACGAGTTAAGGCTGCTAATCGGCCTTCTCACAGGGCATTGTCCCGTGAGATATCACCTACACAAGATCGGTAAAGAAAACTCCGACATTTGTAGGTTATGTGAATCGGCCACTGAAACCACCGAGCACATACTATGCCAATGCACTGCGCTGGCGCAAACCAGACTTACTCTACTAGGGGGCGCGATATTAACGCCAGCCGACATAAGAGCGAAGTCTCCTAAGGAAGCAACCAGCTTTGCTAAGGAGGTTAGATTCCTGGGAAAAACGTAGTTTTAGCATGGTAACGCACAAAAAACCTTATTGGTCGCAGTGCAGAAGGGTAATCAACGTGCCGATCGACCACTATCTAATCTAATCTAATCTAATCTAATCTAATACATTCAGCGTAGTTCAATATTCCACCATTGATCTTTCAGGAAAAAATCATCATTTTTCTTGATGATTTATACGTCCAGAAGGAGATCAACTTCGAGTTATCTGAACCCATGAAATCAAGACAAATTGATGCATCTTTTCGACGCCTATAACTTCATAATTCAATTCTAAAGACAAAGTTGGAACTTCTTCAATTTTTCCTTCCAACTCTCTAAATAATAATGCGAAACCTGCTCCAAAGTTTTACATTATCAGCCTGAATTCTGAATAATATATCTTTTTCTGTTGCTGAGGTGTCATATGGAAGGTCGCAGGCCCGAGTCCCGCGAAAACTCTCCTTTTTTGTCAGGTAGATCGATAAATTTCCTAAACTTATACCAAGGGAGCCTGGAAACTTGTCACGACTCATTTAACCCAGGAACATATTACTTCTTTTTTAATGAATAACAAAACGAAAATAGTGTTAAAGCGTTTATGAAAAATTAGATAAAGCATATTTGAATAATTCAACAATGATCCTTCAGAAAATGATTGAATAATTTTTCTCAAAACATTTCACACCCTGCAGAAGCTTAAATTCGAGTTATCTGAACTCTTAAAAATCAAGATGAATTGATTCATGTTCTAAACTCTCATAACTTCATAATTTAATTCGAAAGACTTAGTGGGAACTTTTTCAATTTTTTCTCTCCAAATCTCTAAATAATAATGCGAAATCTGCTCCAAAGTTTGACATTACCAGCCTGAATTCTGAATAATATATCCTTTTCTGTTGCTGGGGTGTCATATGGAAGTTCGCAGGCCCAGAGTCCCCAGAAAACTCTGCATTTTCTTGTCAGGTAGATCGATAAGTTTCCTAAACTTATACCAAGGGAGCCTGGAAACTTGTCACGACTCATTTAACCCAGGAACATATTACTTCTTTTTTAATGAATAACAAAACGAAAATAGTGTTAAAGCGTTTATGAAAAATTAGATAAAGCATATTTGAATAATTCAACAATGATCCTTCAGAAAATGATCGAATAATTTTTCTCAAAACATTTCACACCCTGCAGAAGCTTAAATTCGAGTTATCTGAACTCTTAAAAATCAAGATGAATTGATTCATGTTCTAAACTCTCATAACTTCATAATTAAATCGAAAGACTTAGTGGGAACTTTTTCAATTTTTTCCTCTCCAAATCTCTAAATAATAATGCGAAATCTGCACCAAAGTTTGACATTACTAGCATGATTTCTGAATAATTCATCCTTTTTTGTTGCTGGGGTGTCATATGGAAGGTCGCAGGCTCAGAGTCCCAGAAAACTCTGCATTTTCTTGTCAGGTAGATCGATAAGTTTCCTAACTTATCCCAAGGGAGCCTGGAAACTTGTCACGACTCATTTAACCCAGGAACATATTACTTCTTTTTTAATAAATAACAAAACGAAAATAGTGTTGAAGCGTTTATGAAAAATTAGATGAAGCATATTTGAATAATTCAACAATGATCCTTCAGAAAATGATTGAATAATTTTTCTCAAAACATTTCACACCCTGCAGAAGCTTAAATTCGAGTTATGTGAACACTTAAAAGTCAAGATGAATTGATTCATATTCTCAACTCTCATAACTTCATAATTGAATTCGAAAGACTTAGTGGGAACTTTTTCAATTTTTTCCTCTCCAAATCCATAAATAATCATGAGAAATATGCACCAAAGTTTGACATTACTAGCCTGATTTCTGAATAATTCATCCTTTTTTGTTGCTGGGGTGTCATATGGAAGGTCGCAGGCCTAAAGTCCCAGGAAACTCTGCATTTTCTTGTGAGGTAGGTAGATCGATAAGTTTTCTAAACTTATTCCGAGGGACGCTGAAAAATTTTCACCCCTCATTTAACCCAGAAAGATATTACTCATTTTTTAATGAATAACAAAACGAAATAATGTTAATGCCTTATTGAAAAATTAGATACGGCATAGTTGAACACTTCAACAATGATCTTCGAAAATGAATGAATTATTGTGCTCGAAACATTTCACACCCTGCAGGAGCTAAATTCGAGTTATGTGAACACTTAAAAGTCAAGATGAATTGATTCATATTGTCAACTCTCATAACTTCATAATTTAATTCGAAAGACTTAGTGGGAACTTTTTCAATTTTTTCCTCTCCAAATCCATAAATAATCATGAGAAATCTGCACCAAAGTTTGACATTACTAGCCTGATTTCTGAATAATTCATCCTTTTTTGTTGCTGGGGTGTCATATGGAAGGTCGCAGGCCTAAAGTCCCAGAAAACTCTGCATTTTCTTGTGAGGTAGATCGATAAGTTTTCTAAACTTATTCCGAGGGACGCTGGAAAATTTTCACCCCTCATTTAACCAGAAACATATTACTCATTTTTTAATGAATAACAAACCGAAATAGTGTTAATGCCTTATTGAAAAATTAGTTAAGGCATAGTTGAATAATTCAACAATAATCTTTCAGAAAATGAATGAATTATTGTTCTCGAAACATTTCACACCCTGCAGGAGCTTAAATTCGAGTTATGTGAACACTTAAAAGTCAAGATGAATTGATTCATGTTCTAAACTCTCATAACTTCATAATTAAATTCGAAAGACTTAGTGGGAACTTTTTCAATTTTTTCCTCTCCAAATCCATAAATAATCATGAGAAATCTGCACCAAAGTTTGACATTACTAGCCTGATTTCTGAATAATTCATCCTTTTTTGTTGCTGGGGTGTCATATGGAAGGTCGCAGGCCTAAAGTCCCAGAAAACTCTGCATTTTCTTGTGAGGTAGATCGATAAGTTTTCTAAACTTATTCCGAGGGACGCTGGAAAATTTTCACCCCTCATTTAACCCAGAAACATATTACTCATTTTTTAATGAATAACAAAACGAAATAGTGTTAATGCCTTATTGAAAAATTAGTTAAGGCATAGTTGAATAATTCAACAATAATCTTTCAGAAAATGAATGAATTATTGTTCTCGAAACATTTCACACCCTGCAGGAGCTTAAATTCGAGTTATGTGAACACTTAAAAGTCAAGATGAATTGATTCATATTCTCAACTCTCATAACTTCATAATTGAATTCGAAAGACTTAGTGGGAACTTTTTCAATTTTTTCCTCTCCAAATCTCTAAATAATAATGCGAAATCTGCTCCAAAGTTTGACATTACCAGCCTGAATTCTGAATAATTTATCCTTTCTTGTTGCTGGGGTGTCATATGGAAGGTCGCAGGCCCAGAGTCCCAGAAAACTCTGCATTTTCTTGTCAGGTAGATCGATAAGTTTCCTAAACTTATACCAAGGGAGCCTGGAAACTTGTCACGACTCATTTAACCCAGGAACATATTACTTCTTTTTTAATGAATAACAAAACGAAAATAGTGTTAAAGCGTTTATGAAAAATTAGATAAAGCATATTTGAATAATTCAACAATGATCCTTCAGAAAATGATTGAATAATTTTTCTCAAAACATTTCACACCCTGCAGAAGCTTAAATTCGAGTTATCTGAACTCTTAAAAATCAAGATGAATTGATTCATGTTCTAAACTCTCATAACTTCATAATTTAATTCGAAAGACTTAGTGGGAACTTTTTCAATTTTTTCCTCTCCAAATCCATAAATAATCATGAGAAATCTGCACCAAAGTTTGACATTACTAGCCTGATTTCTGAATAATTCATCCTTTTTTGTTGCTGGGGTGTCATATGGAAGGTCGTAGGCCTAAGGTCCCAGAAAACTCTGCATATTCTTGTGAGGTAGATCGATAAGTTTTCTAAACTTATTCCGAGGGACGCTGGAAAATTTTCACCCCTCATTTAACCAGAAACATATTACTCATTTTTCAATGAATAACAAAACGAAATAGTGTTAATGCCTTATTGAAAAATTAGTTAAGGCATAGTTGAATAATTTAACAATAATCTTTCAGAAAATGAATGAATTATTGTTCTCGAAACATTTCACACCGTCCAGGAGCTTAAATTCGAGTTATGTGAACACTTAAAAGTCAAGATGAATTGATTCATATTCTCAACTCTCATAACTTCATAATTGAATTCGAAAGACTTAGCGGGAACTTTTTCAATTTTTTCCTCTCCAAATCTCTAAATAATAATGCGAAATCTGCTCCAAAGTTTGACATTACCAGCCTGAATTCTGAATAATTTATCCTTTCTTGTTGCTGGGGTGTCATATGGAAGGTCGCAGGCCCAGAGTCCCAGAAAACTCTGCATTTTCTTGTCAGGTAGATCGATAAGTTTCCTAAACTTATCCCGAGGGACCCTGGAAACTTTTTCACCCCTCATTTAACCCGGTAACATATTTACCACCACACTACGAATATTTCTCTTTCAGTTACGTTTAGAGTCCCACAGTTGGTAGTTGAGCAGCTTTCTCGTGTAATCCTTCGAGCATTACGATGTTGAGTTTTCAACAGGGGTCGGTACATTAACAACGAATGGGTGTTTCGTAGTTCTACAGGGATAAAAAGCTGGTTTTTCCATGAGGGGACAATAAACTCAGGGCTTGTGTACCTCAATTTCATTTCAAGATCACATTATAGGTACTTATACTTCTATGAAGTGGGTAGCAATCAACAACGTTTATATGAAAAGTTCCTCTTCAGTTGAGCGCCGTGGTTTTTATAGAGAAGTCGGTTCTTCACGAAATGAAATCCACGAGAAAACGCTCATTTAAAATATTCAGTTTATCATAAACAGGGTAATGACAGGTGAAAAAAGGGACATGGGGCTCAGTGAAGATAGAGGACCTTAAACTAAATGCGGTTTGAATCTTTCTTGTTTGAGAAATGCAGAATGATTTATGAAAAATTCATGAAGATTTTTCACGCTCCTCCATTCCGAGATAATTCCAATTTCAATATCCAGAGCTGCTTCAGGTTTCATTTATGGACTAAACTATTCCAATCAAATATTAATCTTCGAAGTTCAACATTACGCCTGGACGACCGTTAATACATATTGATATTGAATGTTCACATAATTACGAATTCAATCATTGTAACACTTGATATCATATTAAAACACTGTATTAAAAACTAAGACAACGACGCGTATATTTGCGCTAAACTTCGTAAAGATTGTAGCATTCAAAAATTTTCAAAAAATGATAGTTATTCATTATACGAGGGAAAAAAGTATTAGATTTTAGCTCCAAATTATTTTGTATCCCGACGCGAAGCGGGGGGATACAAAAAACCGAGAGCTAAAATGTAATATTTTTCCCGTGTGTAATACACAATTTTTTTGTGACAGGAATAACGACCATTTAATAGTGAAAGATATAAAACTTTTCACGAAATTACTTTTTTCTCACGGCAAAAAAATGAGGTAACTCACTTTTTTGACAGGGGAAAAAGTAATTTCGTGCATATTAGGAAATTTTCCAGTGACAATAACTTGGAACTCACCAACCGATTTTGCCTGCTAACGAACTCAACTGAAATCTCTAAAAAGAATTTTTTTCTGTGACGGGAAATTATTTTGACATTTTATATCTTTCGACAGGTCACAAAATATGACTTTTCACGAAATTACTTTTTTCTCCAACCATCAGAAAATGTTGACATTTTTGTACTATTTTCAGGTGCAAAAGTCATAAATTCCCTTACCGTACAAAAATTCACTCGTTACTTAGCAACACTTTTAATCCTAGGATTAAAAACGCTACTTTTAATCCTTGGATTAAAAGTAATTGCATTTGACGTCTACTTGACAATCACTGTCATGTATGTGTTCAAATTTATAACCAAATTATTATTAATATTATTATTATAATATAATATACTATTTTCTCCAACCATCAAAAATTGTTGACCTTTTGTACTATTTTCAGGTGCAAAAGTCATAAATTCCCTTACTGTACAAAAATTTGCTCGTTGCTTAGCAACACTTTTAATCCTAGGATTAAAAACGCTACTTTTAATCCTTGGATTAAAAGTAAATGCATTTGAAGTCTACTTGACAATCACTGTCATGATTCTGTGTTCAAATTCATAACCAAATTATGAATGATTTTTCACTAAAACCAATTTTATTGTAATTTGACTTGGTTGGAGAAAAAATAGTATATATTATTCGGATTAAAATAATATACTATTTTCTCCAACCATCAAAAATGTTGTCATTTTTGTACTATTTTCAGGTGCAAAAGTCATAAATTCCCTTACCGTACAAAAATCTGCTCGTTGCTTAGCAACACTTTTAATCCAAGGATTAAAAACGCTACTTTTAATCCTTGGATTAAAAGTTATTGCATTTGACGTCTACTTGACAATCAAAATTCATCAACAATACCAGATATCTCTGACTCCCGACTTGCTATGCCAAATTTATTTTAATTTTGGCTTGGTTGGAAAAAAAATAGTATATATTATACGGACTAAAGTGCCTATTTTCACACGCAATTTTGCATTCGCTCGGCCCCGCTTCGCAACTGCAAATATTGCTCGTAAAAAATATGCACTTTTAATCCTTATAATATAATATACTATTTTCTCACGGGAAAAAATGAGTACACTCACTTTTTTGACAGGGAAAAAAGTTATTTCGTGAAAAGTTATATTTTGTGACTTGTCAAAAGATATAAAATTCTTTTCAGTAATTTCAGTTGAGTTCGTTAACAGGCCAAATCGGTTGGTGATTTTCGAAGTTATTGTTACTGGAATATTTCCTAACATGCACTTGTATTCGTTCTGAGAGTTTCGTGCTCCTGAGATGTTACAGAGCTTTCTGTTCCTCAGTTGCGCTAAATGGTGAGAACTGTTGGATTTGATGTACATGTTTTGTTGAATAGATGGTAAAAAACAACAACCACATAAAACGATAATCTGGGGAAAGATGAGAGTCACAGAAATTCATTTATTTGCGATTTTAACAAGTGAACATCGAAATATTCACAATTCGAACGAATATGAAAATGACAGCACCGATATAAACAAAAATCAAATGGTAATTGAGTAACTCGAGAGCTGCGTGCTCCAAACAAAACGAACAAACGCAACCCACATTTCGAGCTTTTGAGTTGCTCAGGAGAAACTCACCAATAAAAACGAATAGGCTCAATGTTTTCCAATATTTCTTGGACTGCTAAACCGTTTGTTTTGAAATTAAAGTTGTGAAAATTGTCCTTCTAGGACTAATAGCAATAATATGTCCTCCGCAGTTCCATTTCAACTCGGATATTCCTGATGATACGTCAGTAATAGATCTCCAAATTTTATGGTTTTTCCTATTCCTTTATGTGCTGAACTACTGGTTACACTTTGTTAATCTTTTCATTATCAGGCAAATCAGTTTAGTATGAAATCTGAACTGAATTTCATTTGAATGTGCTAAACAAAAAAAATTTAATAAATTACGAAACTAAGTTTTCGAAGGTCATTTTGAAGGAACTCAAAAGAATTCTATTGAAAAAATCAACATTGATAGTTGAAATGTTCGCGAGTGGTTGAAATGATGGCCATCTAGAATTGTAATGATGGAATACTTGGAACGGGCTGGTTTTCAACAGTTGAAATGGTGGGCAACTCGGCTCAAATTGTAAGACAATTCGAGTTGAAAAGATGACCAAATCACATTGAAGGGAATCATCGAATCAGCTTGAGGCACTGAATTTGTTGGTTACGCCAGTGGCGGCTGCTCAGAGAAGACAAAGGAGGCCGGGCCTTCTCTAATTTCCCTACATTTTATACAATTTTGAATTGAAGTTCAAATAAAAAATAATCACATTTCTATATCTGTTTCATTTCCATCATTCTATCTACTATCCAAATCTCAAAGTATTAAAAATATGTTTATTACTCAGCGATCTAAAACATTCATACATTATCCGCAATACCCAATACAGCGTAACCGCTCAGCGAAGGAGTCTCGCCTCCACGAGTCGAGATTCATTAGAATGTAATATTTCAAACTTCTTCAAATGAACGGTGCGGTAACCACTCAAAATTCAAACTGTGGATCACGTGTCGGAGGACCGACTCCGCGGTATTATTTTCGATTCTAGGCGAACCAGCTTAGCCGAAACTGAACGTCCGATGGGCTCGAATCAACCCCGGCGATCGTTGATGGTGATCAGCTGTTGTTTTGATTACCTTCCCTTTCATTAACGAAGTATTAATTCTCTCAGCGTGCGGTTTGTGATTTTTCGAAATATTTCGGAAAATTTTGTAGGTAAGATTTTAATATTTCAGCAAGAAACATGGAAACGGAAATAAGAAGTGAGAATTAAAATGGAAGTAGTGAAAAGCAAGATCCTGTAGATTTTATTTCGAATAATAAATTCAGTGAAATGCCTCACGATGATAAAATTTTCATAACTCAAGTGATTAAGATACCTCGACCAGCAATGCCAAATTTAAGTATTAATTCTGATCATAATCGTTCGTTCTGCGTAAAATGTTATAATAAATGCCAGTGGCTGACAGGAAGCCCAGTTCGAAATAAATTATTTTATTGGTTGCGTGGTCTCAGGACTTCTCCGAGTGAAATCTCACGAGCCGCCACTGGGTTACGCGACCAGCGAGATAAACTTGATATTCTCGTATGCATCCACTTCTGGATTCATTTGTCAGTTTGATCGTTTGGTTCACAGAATCCACTCATTGAATAATATACAATCACCTTAGACAATCACCCTGACATCGTGGACAGTACCTATATTGAAGAAGATCAAAGGTTTGAATTGTTTCAAAGTTAGAACACACGATTCTCCTCCTCAGGTTACATTATCGACAAGTGGATTAATTGAAGTTGATTCGATATTTGATTTGGGAATCAATCATTCCACTGGCGGCACTAAACATTTGTTTCATCTGATCTCTATCTAACTTTATTCAGGTCTGCAATTATTCGGGTCATCGAGTTAATTTCGTATCAAGATATAATCACACCACCTCTACATCCAAGTTAAATCGAGTCCATAAGTGTTGTCCTGGTTTACTTGTCGCCTGGAGACAACCTCGAGTTAATGGAATGACTTGAATGACTCGAGATGGCGATCTTGTATATGGTATGGTGTGTATCGATTTAATTCGATGAATGCTATTTCATTTCTGGAAAGACTCTATCTCGAATATGTACCGGATTTTTCACTATAATTTGACCCCCCTTTAACTTTGTTACTGAAGGAGATACAAAAAAATGTTTCGTTTAAAAGTTCACGGAATCAACCGAGGTTTTTGATATGAGTCCAGAAACTGAAATATATATAGGGTGGCCAACATATTGATGGCAACTTAATTTTTCAAATGGAACACCCTGTATATTTTTCCATGTTTGGCTAGCTTTTTTCTCCTGATTTCGAATATGTAACATATGTTGGTCTATCTCTTTTATTCTGAGATCCACAGAGTTTCAAATTAAGAACCACCTGCCAAGATCTGTAATCATTTTACAAGTGGCAGAGTGCGTTTACTGAAAATGCTCATTTTTGGAGTTATAGTAACGTCAATGGGAAGATATACAGGGTGAACAACATTGAATGCAACTATATTTTTTCAAATGGGAACCCTTTCCTGTATATTCTTCCTTTTTTTGATAGGCTATTTCCTCCTGATCTCGAATATAAATGCGTATGTGGATGTGTCTCTTCAATTTTCAGAGTTTCAAAGTTTTGAAATGATGACACCGAATAAAAAAATATTTGAAATACCTACGAAATTCTTTATATCCAAACAATCTATTTAAAAGTATTATTTTAAAATAAATACTTAACAATCACTTAACCAATGCAAAATGATAAACTATGGTAGTATGGTAAGAATAATATTAACTAAAGAAATTGCCCAAAATGACCTCATCATTCAATACACATAGTTCATATAGTTGTCTCAAGTTGTTTAGACTATTTTTGATAGATTATTTTTATGGCTCTGATTCAAGTCAGAATTAAAGCATCAAAATTTGTTTCTAATCATTACAATATTATCATTATTCTTTGTGCGTTGACGGGATTTGTTCCGAATTATGGGTTTAATATTGCTTGATTTTATATCATTAATAACATTCTCCGCTTTCATTGATTGTCATTATGCTGAAGTAAATTTTTTCCTTCAGGAATTGCTATAAAAACGTGTCCAACGGTGGTTAAATCGGGACTATTTGGTGACCATAAAATGGGTGCGCCATTACCATCCAATCAAAGATCAAATTGGCCACTTAATATTCACGAACTTCCAAAACGCTATGCCAGATGGTTATTGAAATTTGAAACTCTGTGGTGCTCAAAATAAGAAAGATAGACCAACATATGTTACATATTCAAAATCAAGGGAAAAAAAGCTAACCAAATATGGAAAAATATACAGGGTGTTCCATTTGAAACAATGAAGTTGCCATCAATATGTTGGTCACCCTGTATATATTTCAGTTTCTGGACTCATATCAAAAAACCTCAGTTGATTTCGTGAAACTCTTATACGAAACATTTTTTTTGTATCTCCTTCAGTAACAAAGTTAAAGGGGGGGTCAAATTATAGTGAAAAACCCGGTACGCTGTATAGTGAGAAATTCCGGCCATGCTAGAGTCTTAGATAAACGTCATTTTAGGAAAGATGAAACTTCAGGATCGACACATAACACAAGCTAGACAGAAATTAATTATCGCTGAGCATTAGGTATCTGTTAGATTATATTTTAAACCAAACATTATTAATTCAATTCAGGCGTTAGCTTATTTTTTTCGGTACCTAAAGAAAAACTCAGAAAACGATTTCCATTTCCCGTCTGCTCAATATTGAAAGGTAGGTTTCAATCTTGACACTGAGAGCCTGTTTCACCAGTTCACAAGTTACTGAAAGCTATCTATACATACTCTTACCAGAGATAAAGTGGGCTAGCTGATTACTGATTGACTATAAAAAAAAATTTTCTGGATTTCCCTAGAAAGCTACACGGTGATTTTCCAACTTCATGGAAATACTTAGACCATCATAAAATCCGAACTTATTGACGGATATTATTGAAAACTTGGGAGGTTATTGGCATATGCTAAAGTCGAGTCAGAAAGATATCAATTATTTTATTATTCCAAAGCCGGAATCATTAATCTTCTTTGAAGTAGCATGCATTATGCCACACGATAAAAGGCCATAAAATATGAAAACAGGTCCCATGAATATATGTCCGAAACTGCTTCCTTTAAGGAATACAGGGGTGTTGAAGTTTATATTTTATTTGCTGTTTTTAATAACGAAAGGTAACAATTGAACAATATTAACATTAAATATCCTATTAGTTTTTAGATTACTAATAGAGGGCGCCAAATACAGGTTGTTATTGTAAGTAGGTACTTTTGCACTTCTGGACAATTTGCGTGCATCATAACTTTTCGATGCGATTTTACCAGAAACCGTTGGTCCTAGCAACTTCAACAAAGTATACCTTTTTGAACGAAAAAAGAAGTAGAAATCACCTCTACTAGTCCAGAATGACATACAGTGTAAGGCAAAAAAGTTGATTTGAATGTGGAGGAGTTCTGTATGTGGCGCCCTCTATTAGTAATTTTGAAAACTATTAGGACTTTCAGATTCTGCATCGTACAAAACCCCTCATATCACATTTAGTTCTATTGTTACCTCTTCATCCGAAGTTATTAAAAAAAAAACAATTATTAAAAAAATAATTTTAACAGCCTGTATTTCTATAGGGAAGCCAGTTTAGGACATACATTATGGAATTTTTTTTTTTTTTTATATTTTATAGACCTCTACCACGTGGCACTATACATGGCACTATTTTCTTGACACCCTGTAGATTAATAAACGATAATCAACTTCCCAAAAAGTCTAAATTGACTGAGACATTGAAAAAGTGTTTTTTTTTCTCAGAAACTATTCCTTAGAAAAATCAATGCGATATTCACACTGTGTATATACCAATAATCCGAATCTATACATCAGAATTTCTGGCAAAAGACAGCGGAAAAATCCATATACGTACATATAACATGGCGATATCATCGAAAAGTTCGGTAGTAAAAACCCCGGCGATAAAGTGAAAATAGTGAGAAGCGAGAACTCTAAAATCAACTTAATTGATTGTAACTTCCGCTCGGAAGCTAGCCGGCTATTCATCGCTCGTTACGAACCTCATCCGGAAGTGATTTCTATGACGGCTCTTCAGAAGCCAGCGTTTTTCTTTTGCGGTTGAATGAAAACCCTTTCTTCGTTTTCGGACAATCGGAAAAACATTTTTCATCGAGCAAGACTGCAGATGTCGATTAAAAAGTGGTTTTTCAATTTTTCATGATATATAACGCTGGCATTCGACAGTACCGTCGGGATTTTCAGAACTGATGAAAGCTGGTGGAAAATAAACCAATAATCTGAAAACCATTCGGATTCTGTTGGAATCGTTATTTGGCTTTCTGATTTTTATGCTCAATGAGATCAGTATCTTTTCTTCCGTATTTATTTAGTTGATTACTCACTGAAAAGCAATTCGAACTGAACTTTTATTGAGAAGAGTACAGGGTTTTTCACTATAATTTGACCCCCGTCTAACTTTGTTACTGAAGGAGATACAAAAAAATATTTCATACAAAAGTTTCACGAAATGGTCTGAGGTTTTTTAATATGACTTTACAAATTGAAATATATCCAGGGTGGCCAACATATTGATGGCAACTTCAATTTTTCAGAAAGAACACCCTGTATATTTTTCCATATTTGGCTAGTTCTTTTCCCTCTGATTTCGAATATGTTACCTATGTTGGTTCTGAGCACCACAGAGTTTCAAATTTCAAGAACCATCTGGCATAGCGTTTCGGAAGTTTGTTAATATTTAAGAGGCTAATTTAATCTCTGGATAGGTAATGGCACGCCCATTCCTATGGTTTTTATGGCCGTTTCTGAAGGAATAAATTCACTTCAGCAATAATGATAATATTGTAATGATTAAAAACAGAATTGAAGCTTTAATTTCTAATTTGAATAAGAGCCATAATAATGCTATCAAAATAGTCTAAGCAACTTGAGACAACGATATGAACTATGTGTATTGAAAGAAGGCCATTTCGAGCAATTTCTTCAGTTGATGTTATTCTTAACATGCTAACTTTGTTTATTATTTTTTATTGGTTAATTAGTTGTTGGGTATTCCTTTTAGAATTATACTTTTTGATGTAGATTGTTTGAATAGAAAATTTTTGGTTCTTCACATATTTTTTCATTCGGTATTATCATTTCAAAACTTTGAAACTCTGAAAATTGAAGAGACACATCCACATACTCATATATATTCGAGATCAGAAGGAAATACCCTATCAAAAAAAAGGAGAAAATACAGAACAGGTGTCCCATTTGAAAAAATTCAGTTGTATTCAATATTGTTCACCTTGTATATATTCTAATTGACGTTATCGTAACTTCAAAAATGGGCATTTGCAGTAAAAGCAGTCTGCCACTTGAAAAATGATTACAGAGCTTGACAGGTGGTTCTTGAAATTTAAAACTCTGTGGTACTCAGAATAAAAGAGATAGACCAACATATGTTACATATTCAAAATAAGGGGAAAAAGAGCTAGCCAAATATGGAAAAATATAAAAGGTGTTCCATTTGAAAAAATGAAGTTGCCATCAATATGTTGGTCACCCTGTATATATTCCATTAAGTGAATTCATATTGTAAAACCTCAGTCAATTTCATGAAATTTTTCTGAAAAACATTTTTCTGTATCTCTATCAGAAACAAAGTTAAAGGGGGGTCAAATTATAGTGAAAAACCCTGTACATTCTGCATTACATCTACTGAAGGTATACAAAAATAACATTTTATATTCTGTAGCTCGCCATTTCAATTTCTGACATCAATATTCTGAAAACCTTTTTTTTGGCATCGTTTAATACAATGCCACGCTCGTACACCAATACTATTCATTTGGCGGAAAAATTGTCGAGAAATACCTAGATTGTAGAAAATTTTCTTTGCAATTTTATAAATCGATGTTCTCATCATAAAATCAGTCAGTCAGGAACTGATACGAGAAAGGATGTGACGAAGCGGAAAGAGCAGCTCAAAATTTAGAAAATTAAACATCCGCTTCTGGAAAAGCTGCCAGATACAATTATCAGATGACTTTTCTATGATCTACTGTGTTAGTTCAGCGAATTGAATATATATTTTCCATTCATCTTCAAGTGATTTGAATCGTATTTGTTTTGAATACAACAAAAAAACTTGGATAACGCTTCTCCACACAACGTTCTGAAATAATTGAAAATCTGTGCCCAACACTTGCGTGCGAAAGTATTCAATTATTTTAAGTATATGAATTTCTTTCGGATAAGGTTTGCAACACTAAAACACCGTTTTGTTTTTCATTGGGAAAACAGAAACTAAGCTTAAATTCATAAACCACTTGGTAGGTAACTACACAAACCAAGAAGATGATGTGAATATACATGCCTACTTCAATATTTTATGCATGCAGAAATTCAGTAGAAGGTATATGATTGTTACGTTAGCAAACGCAAACAGAAGGAGCTGCGAAGGTTGTTGATAATCGAAAGTTTGCACTGTGCAAACAAAGTCTCAACAAGTGTTTTGATATATTACTGCGGCTGAAACTTGCGTAGTCTATAAATTTCACGTCTGAACATTAAGTGGAATTTGAACAATAGTTTCCTAAAGGTGAACTCTGCTGAAATGATTATTGTTTCTAACATTCCCTTGGCTTTAAGATTTTCATACTTTTACCTCATAATAACAATCGGAAATCGCTCTGGCAACGATACAGTCAAAGTATTTCATGACTTGAATGTCATTAACATTCATAAAATCAATGACCATTTTGTGAACAACTTCGAACAAGCCACAAGCGTTCGAACGCTTTTTTATTCTCTGCATTTAAATTCGCCTCTATACTATGCCGAACGACATCATTCGACACGTTCGGGGCGACACGTGCGATTCGACTTCGGTGTGGACGTGTCGAATGATAAACGACTTCCTTTGATCTGGACTGCTCTCATTCGGGTTGGAAGCGACACACTTATTCGACTTTGTCGAACGACACAAGTCGAATGATGTCGTTCGGCATAGTGTGGACGCGAGTTAAAAATTACACTCTTCTCCAGAATCTCAATTCTACCTTGAGAATTCAGAATTTATTGTGTTTATGGTCAGCCTACAAAAAATCACTATATACAGGGTTTCAAGGAAAAAATAAAATGCACAATGCCACGCGATAGAGGGCCATAAAATATGAAGGAAAGGTCCCATGAATATATGACCCAAACTGATGTAAATCAATCATGCAAAGAGTGGAAAAGTGCATTCGAGTACAAGACCAGCAATTCGAACATCTTCTTAATGAACTATGCATAGTTCTATTTATTGACAGCCTGTATATAAACATTTTACTGAATTCTTGAAGCCAAAGCCCTCCACCTTCAGTGAAAATGTATGCTTTTTGAAAGCTTGTTCCTAGGAAACCAGCATGATATCATTTTGCTCAAATAAATAAATAAATAAACTCTAGAAGGAATTGAGCTGGGCTTGTGACATTTTAAAAGTTGGTTGAGTTCGGTAACAGGTCAAATCAGTCCAGCAGTTTGTTGTTGTTTATTATTTTCACGATATTTCCCAGAGCAAGAAATTGCTATTTTGAAGGAAAATAACGTTCGCGAATACCTACTTCTATTTAGGTGAGAACGTGCCATTACGAAATATATAAAAAAAATTTAAACAATGAAAGGAGAGAATAAAATAAATTGATTTGAAATCAGCCAATAATAAACCCATATTTCGAAACTAATCCAGTCAACGCATAGAGAACATGCATAGTGATAATATCAAACAGAGCATCCATAGATAGATGACGGGATTAGTTCCGAAGTATGGGTTTAATATTGGTTGATTTTGAGTTAATTAATATTATTTCCTGCTTTCATTGTTTATATTATACCTGCCGTACTCTCAAACGCATAAATTTTCATTCTGTAAAAAAAATTATGTTCGCTATCATTCTCGAATGAAACGAGATAATATTGTTAACCCCATGATTTGCCATTATTTGATATGGACCATCAATAACGAATCCAAAACATTTTCTGTTTGCATGCCTGATCAATATATTCCGCATACATTCCAATTGAATTTCCACTAGTATTCTAGATTACGATTTTCAAAATACTTTGCATACCTATATTAGTTCATGCAGGGCGATAGTGAATGGGATTACTGCGAAAAACTTAGGGTAGCTACTGTGCCTGAAAAATAATGGCAATAGGCTACATAACTTTTTTCCGCAACAAATTAAACATCTTAACGTTAAGTCGCCACTACATAATGTGTTAAAGTAATGACAACTACGCGTTAAGTTGTTTTATTTGTTTGCATAAAAATGGTGCCGCATACGAAATTAACAGAAAAATTCGCCGAAAACATACATAATCACATAATGTTGTTACATAATCACCTCCTAAAGTTTGTCGCACTTATTCACCAATGTATAGTTCCCAGAAATAGATGATGTTGAAAATAACGACAGACTCTGGCTTATAAAGTTCTTTCCATCGATCTCAAAATGAAAAGTGATTTCAAAGTGTACGAAATTGATTATTAAAAACCCAATTTAATGCTCAATTCCTGCTATTTCAATGTGCAATCCTCATGGCAATCGTTCACAAAGTTGTAATGAAGTTCAATTTCGTAACCGGAAATTGATTCAGAATTACTTCACAACAATCGAAAAAACCGAACATTCTGCGATTGATTTTGTTTTTCATACAGAAAACATAGTAGAACCGTCCGCAAGAACAACGCCGATCGCAGATAACGTCGTTTTTTGCATATACGTACGATAAGCCAGTTTTGAAGATGTTTTTACCGAGGTACTTTCCTGAAATTTTTAACGTTTCTGCGCCTACCTTTTCCACCCCCCTCCATCGGTAATTAGTTCCAAATTATTTCTGCTCTAGACGTACGCTTTTCAAACTTTTTGAAATTTTCCTAAGCGACCGTGCTGTAGCTATCAAATTTTCTAAGTTTTATTATAACCTTGCTGTGAGTGCTAGTGCAATCGAATTGTAAGTACCGAGCCGATTTACTACAGTCCTATTTTTAATCCTCGTTGAGTCTACCTAAAATAGCTGTTCCGTCAGATTCCGTAACCTACCTTTCCTAGTTTGTCCAGGTGCCCGTAGTTAGTCTGTCCTTCATGGTGTGTATACCCATGGTCAGACCGGAAGGCCCAAACGAACCACTGCTATAGTACGTTTGTCCGTACAACCGGTGCCTGTAGTTAGTCTGTCCTTCATGGCGTGTATACCCATGGTCAGACCGGAAGGCTGATACAAACCAATGCTATAATACGTTCAACCGAATAACAATCCTGCTCTGTCCCGATCCTTAGTGCCTGTAGTTAGTCTGTCCTTCATGGCGTGTATACCCATGGTCAGACCGGAAGGCATAACCGAACCAATGCTGTAGCACGTTCGACATATCCTGTTCAACCCTCTAATTTCACCTGGCCAAACCCAACCTGTTTAGACGTGAAACAAACAAAGTGGTAGACAACGTTGTGAATTCTGGGACTGAAAGAATAGCGGACAAAGATAACCGTTCTGAACTCTTATACTGACCCCTTTTATCCCTGTTTTCATGGTATTATCATATATTTGCATTCACCGTTTAAATTTAACCCATCTTCTATTCTGGCTGACTCGTACCGGGAAAATATTTGTTTCTTATGAAAGTGCTCGCTGTCAGACAAAACTGACCAATCTTATATTTTGTATTTATTTCATATAGCGCCTATATCACTGTATTTTTGTATAACTATTTTCGCTATTTGAATAAATTGTGTAAATTACTCTATTTCTGATTTTCTCTGTTATCGCTAATATCTTAGATAACGAAGAACACTATCTCTGACTAGCAGCTGCCCTGGTAGGTTTGCTATTCTCCCTTATAAGAAAAAAGAATAGCTGGCGCTCGAGGTGAGTTTCACCGAGAAAACCACGTTATAAAGTATTCAGAAGCACTACGGAAAATGTCAAAATTCTACTAGAACATGAATAGATGAACATTTTATCATGTCAAATGTAAGTCTTGTGAAAAATGAGAATGTATTTCAATCAAGAATTCATACCCAGTTCATATTGAGATAGTCGGAAAAATCTTGTAATCAACTCGGTTATTAATCGAGCAACTGATATGGTTAATGGTCTCGAACTATCTTGACCATTAGTAGCTGTCCTTAATAACCCAGTTGATCAAATAACTATCAAGAATTGATTTCCATCAGTTCATTTCGATTTCTTTTCACCCAAAATAGGCTCGTACAAATTTTCTCACTACATAATTGACTCCATTACTACCCATACAATTATCGATTTCTCCCATTTCCAAAGTGACGAAAATCAATCTAAGTCACCACCAGGTATCAAAGCAATTTTTATTTAATCAATATTAATATTTGTATGCACGCCGTACCCTAACGTTCATAAACGCCATCGTGCGTGACTCCGTCTTAAACGGTCGTGCTTTAATTATTTGCGATAAAAGCTTTCATTAAAAGCTCCCATTATATTTCCATGAATAACGTTCGGCAATTAACGGACGGTTTTTTTTTGTGTACGCAGGATCTTCCTTTGTGCCATGAAGCTCGAATTTTAATCAGGCGCATTGAAAGGTCTTACGAAACATTAACCGTATACGGATTTTCGTGATAATAGAATGGAGGAAGTACGTAAAATAGATGACATGCCTCATTGAATTCGTTGCGTGAAATATATGCAAGATTTGATCGAGATAAAATGTCACTGTTGGGATTTATTTATGATATATAGCTTCGAAAAAATAGGGTGGTATTTCAAATATTAAAAGCTTACATAAACATTGTTGGTAATGGAGGTTTATGCGGTTAAGGTCAAGGAAAATCTCAATTGAATCAGTGGACTTTGATTAATCACCGTTAAATAGTTTTAAGGAAATATTTCGAGTAGAATAGTATATTATGCAACGAGCATATAATAATAGCCATTTTACGAGAGTAGCATACTATACTTTATCCACGACTACTGAATATATTTCTTGAAGATTTTATCAGTTGGCGACCGCGATGAGACCCTTCTATGACAAGCGTGGAAAAAGTCAAGTTGACACGTTATAAATTTTTGGTCGTTGTATATTTTGCAATAAAAAAGCTTAAATTGATTTAATACAAGTAGATTTGGCCCTCGATAGATAAGTTATGCCCATATTTGTTAGTTGGAGTACTTTATAATACTGAAGAAATACCAATTTAATAGTATATTATTCGATGAGCGGTAATGCAGGTCAAAACACACGCAGATGAGTTTTGCACCACGAGCCGTCAGGCGAGTGGTGTAATTCATCAAGTGTGTTTTGAGCATTACCGCGAATTGAATACTATACTTTATCCACGACTTCTTCAGTAAAATTCTAATTAATCTGCATTTAAAAATTTTGAACAGTTGTCAATAGCGTTGACAGCATTTCGTCCAACCGTCAAACCTCTGTACTCTGTGGTCGGGAATCAAATCAGAGTGTCTAACTAATCAAAGCAAGTACTTTCGAAAATTCAAAAATAAATCTGGAATAAATCGATAGAACGTTATCTTGATGGCTGAAATAGATTTCCGGATCGATCCTACTTTTTATTCATTTTTTTAAGCAATTTCATTCTTCCTAGGTATTTTTATTAGCGGGTGTTATGTGCGGGTGTTATTATAACACTCGCTTTTCGGTTCATAGACATGTCTACGGTTGTGTTATGACCACCATTACACATAGAAATTAGTTTAATGGAGTGGATAAAGAATATTATATCAAAGCTAAATCTATGAAGCATCTGCCAACAGTAAATTATAATCTCATTATTTCCTTCCGATTAATGGGTATCATCAAGGCCCAGCACCAGAACGACAATGGACGGATTTCACAATAGTATTGGATAACCATGTTTTTTCAACTATGCTCTAAAGTATAACGTTATCCACAGTTTCGTGAGGGGTCCACTCACTAAGAAGGAAGAATGCGCAGTTAAGTCTCTGCACGTTTGCTGTAACGCAAACGTGTGCATTCATATTCCCCACACACATACACTTTTGCGTGTTGGTTTGGATGTGCGACAAGCGTGAGATGACGTCGAAAAAGATCTGATGTTAATGGCAGTGGCGTGTGTCGTTATTAAGGAAAAAATGTCCAAGGTATAAATATCGAACCCGACACTGTGTTGCTAAACATATGAAACGTGCAGAGACTTGTTGCCCATACACGGTCGTTTTTGGTCATTCTTCCACGTACGGTGAAGAATGCACACGCCACACGACGGAGATAATTGCGCATTCCAAATTTACGCCATACACACACTGTCTTAACTGTACCCCGTACAACGCGCATTCAAGTCTTCGCGCTTCGCTCTTAGTGAGTGGGCCCTTTTAAGATGATTTTATGAATTGAATATGTAAATGCATCCGTAACCTTAAGCCTGAAAATGTGCGAAAAACTCTCTCAACAGAAAGTCATTTCCATTTTTTAAGCCAGAGCCCTATGCCTTGGGTGAAAATGTGTTTTTTTGAGAACACGTTGTTTTGCAATTTTATCGATGCATTTGATGCACTGGTTTGAGACTTTTTTATATGATTTAGAAGGTGATCCTATTTTCGAATTCTGAAGAATCCTAATAACTTATTGAACTGTGAATGAGTTTCACATTTCTAATCGGAAATCGCTTTTCGTGATGCGAGAAAAAGTACGTGAAATAAATGACATGGCTCATTGAATTCGTTGCGTGAAATATAATTATGCAAGATTTGATCGAGATAAAATGTCACTGTTGGGATTTATTTATGATATTTATGATCGAAAAAATAGGGTGGTATTTCAAATATTAAAAGCTTACATAAACATTGTTGGTAATGGAGGTTTATGCGGTTAAGGTCAAGGATAATCTCAATTGAATTAGTGGACTTTGATTAATGACCGTTGAATAGTTTTAAGGAAATATTTCGAGTAGAATAGTATATTATACAACGAGCGTATAATGATAGCTATTATTCAAGAGTTGAAGTTCAGTACACGAGCAGTAGGCGAGTGGCCTAACTCACTGAATATATTTCTGGAAGATTTTAACATTTTGCGATCGTGACAAGACTTTTCTGTTAAAAGTGTGGAAAAAGTCAAGTTGACACATGAGAAATTTTTGGAGAACTTGTCATTGTATATATTTTGTAATAAAAATTGCTCTAATTGATGTTATAAAAGTAGACTTGGTCCTCGATTGACAAGGTAAACCCCTATTTGTTAGTTGGAGTACTTTGGAATACGGAAGAAATGTCAATTCAAAGATGAATCTATAAAGAATATGACAGCAGTGATTAATAACTCATTATTCACTTGTGATGAATTGGTATTATTATGGCTGTGCAAACGGACGTAAAATGGGTGGATTATTCAATAGTCGTGGATAAACATGATTTTTTGACAATGCTTACAAGTATAACGTTATCCGCAGTTTCGTTGAAATGATTTTCTTGTATTGAATATGTAAATGCATCCCCAACCTTAAGCCTGAAAATGTGCGAAAAAATCTCTCAACAGAAAGTCATTTCCATTTTTTAAGCCAGAGCCCTCCACCTTGACCGAAAATGTACTTTTTTGAGAACACGTTGTTTTGCAATTTTATCTATGCATTAAATGCTCTGGTTTGAGTTTTTTATCATGATTTAGAAGGTGATCATATTTTTGAATTCTGAAGAATCCTAATAACTTATTGAATTGTGAATGAGTTTCACATTTCTAAAAAAAAATCTCTTAGAAGTCATCTGCAAAATTTCGATACAGTCTATATTTTTCTCGGAAAAAATAAAAACTTACAAGCAGTTATGATCACTGTTCATTACATTTCATCTTATGTTCCATATAATGAATATTTTAAGATATTGTTTATGCTCAATATTGTTTTTGTCAATTATGCTTATTAATCAAAAGAACGTTCTATTTGTGAAATTAAAATATTACGGATATGATTTTCTTCCAGAAATTGGTAATTGAACCTTCAGAAAGGATTTGAAGAACATCTATATCTCCTGTCATAGACATACAAATCTTAGAATATTCATTCTATGGAACACTCATACGATGAAATGGAATGAACAGTGATCATAACTGCTTGTAGGTATATATTTTTTTCGATAACAGTATCGACTGTATCGAAATTTTGCAGAGAACTTTTTTCTCCAGAATTGAATGGGAAACCATAAGAACATTTTATTTGTCGAAAATCTATCACACGAAAACAACTTTTGAACGAAAATCATAGGGGGTTGTTTTTTCAACGCCATAATAATAAAGTTTTGAGATCTAAAAAAATTGTGTGAGTAACATCTACTAAATCCTCCATATTATGTAGGTAAAGTCTTATGACTCAGTGTTTTCAAGAAAAAAAATAAAAACTATCAACTCGTCATCGCCTTCCAGAGGCTATATCTTGGAAGGGGGGTCGATTTAAAAAAAATATATCAAGTACCCCTGCTTATTTTCATCGAGGAATCATCTCCCTAAGTCCCTCGCATTTGTTTACAGACAAGAATAGGTACCAAGTGATACTTGAAGATTATACATACTTATAGATATGAATGCTTAATTTGAACATATTTACGAATATAATAAAAGATTAAAACTGAACATGAAAGCACTTTTGACGGTTTTCTAATTTCAACCCATGATCTCTCAAATTTCAGAGAATAGTGCATACACTAGTAATAACACAAAAAAAGCAAAAGCAGTTATTTCAATAACTACTTAATTGAAATACCAAGTCTCTGATTGAACAATCCGTGAAACGATATTGGTACTATATCTTCCGTAGCCCTGTTGCGTGAAAATCACAAAATGCATAACATACGAGTTATAAATTCAGCAATAACGCGTTCCGACGCTGCAGCCGTCGGTGTCGGGTTTGCCGCTAAAATATCGCACGCAACCTTTGCTTTAGTCGGGTTCCATTTCGGCCAATGCGTAATTGTTCCCAGTGGCGACTCGTTCTAACCGATTGTTCGTCAGCTCGACAAAACCATCTATGATTGAAAGACCTGGTATTGAAACCTCATTCCTATTCGATGTTGCATGTATTACCTTTTACGCTAGGAAATGTGACCTCAAATTGAGCTGGATCTACACTACTCGTGCTCGTGATCGCCGAGCTTGTCTAAATGTTACGTGTGGTTCGTCTAACTCGCGGTCATATTCGTTATTTCATTAGGCGTTTTCGGAAACTTACTCGGGTTAACCGAACCCTAATCTTCGCGTTCGTTTACCTAACACGAACATCCAACCCATGTTCGGAAAGTACGGTGCTATTAACTTTATCACTGATTCAGGTTTATCTATCGTAACCCTTCACGAGAGCAATGTCGTAGAGTCACCGCATGCGCACTGCAGTTCAATTTTGTTTTTGAAAAACGCGAAAATAAGTCTACTACTCTTTTCTCAGTAATTTCGTATATTCTTTTCCTAAAGATGGAAATGGAAAGAGAAGAGAATTTGCTCAGTGTAATATGTGTGGTTCCATGAACCGGAAAATAATGTGAAACAACTTCTTCATAACTTTGTATTCAGATCTTTCTGTGTTGAAGCTAAAGCCTTCTTTACTTCTTCAACATAGGTACTCAAAGCTAACATTGTATCTACATGCGAGGGCACACCAGAAATTATAAGAAGGGTTTTACTCCTGTAATGTTCAGGGAACATCGTGAGAACCAAGGGAAAGAAGGTAGGAATTGGTGTTTTTTTGAATTTCTGTAGGTTATATGCCTCGGGGAACACCTCCCTAGGCAATGTGTTCCAGAGCCTCGCCGTTCGTTGGATAAACGAGTCTTTGAAAAGGAATGTTCTGCAGGTCTCTGAAGAGACCACATAGGGAAGATCGAACTTGACGGGCCAACCTCAAAGAAACTGTCAACGGAGGAACGATTGATGATATTTCAGAAGAGCATCGCCCATGAAAATATCGATAGAATAGAGACAGATCGCCAACCCGACTACGGTGTTCCAGAGAAGTGAGCGAATTAGTGAGCGATGCATCACCGACAAGACGAATTGCCCTTTTTTGGACAAAATCCAAAAGCTTCAGAACATATTTAGGTGCCACACCCAAAACATGGGAACAGTACTCCAAGACAGGACACGCTTTCATATTGAACTATGGAAAATTTTGATACTATTGTGCAAATACTTATACGATTATGATATAATAGTTATTTATTATACGAGGGAAAAAGTATTATATTTTAGCTCGAGGGTATGTTGTCTCGACGCGAAGCGGAGGGAGACAAAAGCCGAGAGCTTAAATCTAATATTTTTTCCGTATATAATACACCTTTTTCTCTGTGACAGAAAAATGACCATTTAATGGTTGAAAGAATATAACTGTTCACGAAGTTACTTTTTTTTCCCCGGGCAAAAAGTGAGTTACTTTTTTTTCCCGGTTACATAGAGATCATTTTTTGACAGGGAAAAAAGTAATTTCGCAAATAGTATATTATATATAAGGATTAAAAGTGCATATTTCTTACGAGCAATATTTGCAGATGCGAGGCGGAGCCGAGCGAAAGCAAAATTGCGAGGAAAAAATAGGCACGTTTAGTCCGTATAATATATATTTTTTTTCTCCAACCAAGTCAAAATTAAATCAATTTGGTTTCATTCAACAATCGTTAATAATTCAGTAATAAATTTGAACACCTACAACTAATTATAACAGCTATAGCAAGTCGGTAGTCAAGGATATTTGGTATCGTTGGTGAATATTGATTGTCAAGTAGACGTCAAATGCAATTATTTTCAGTCCTAGGATTAAAAGTAGCGTTTTTAATCCCAGGATCAAAAGCGTTACTAAGCAACGAGCAAATTTTTGTACGGTAAGGAAATTTATGACTTTTGCACCTGAAAATAGTACAAAAATGTCAACATTTTTTGATGGTTGGAGAAAATAGTATATTTTGTGACCTGTTAAGAGATATAAACTGTCAAATTCATTTCCCGTCACAGAAAAAAAAACTTTTACTGGTCGAGGATCGAACTCAAAACCTTTCCATCACTAGTCCGACGCTCTCCCACTGATCCACCATTCGAAATAATCACGTAACGAAATGAGCTATGTGATAGCTTTTCCCGTTAATTCATTAGATATCAATTCAAAAATTCCGGATTAATCTGCATAAAATGAATTTTCAAGGACCAAATATTGCGTGATATTGGATGAATTGAATCCGCCACTGGTAATCGAAATATTCTCGTATTTTGTGATTGATGTACGTGAACCACCCATAACCGCTAGAAGCCGTTTTAATGACGGTCAATAATTTTTTACCAATGCATTCGTTTGACATATGCTCAAATTATTGGTTTGGCGTGGAGCGAAATATTCAAAGGATTTTTCGATTTGTGTTTAGTGTCGGTTTCGGACATGATAGGAATTGAAACCGATGTAATTGCCAACATTAGATTTCAATTCGTGAAATTCCGCTGAAGTACAACAACACTGAACAGTATGTGAAAAGACATCGAAGATGATCTGCATTGAAAAGTTTAATTTATGTAGGTTTTTCATAATTCAACGCTGTCAAATGGATATAATTTGAAGAAACTACACGGTTAAACAATTTATCACTACACCAACTCGATATGAAGGGTCTTTAAAACATCTACTGTGTTTTCTCCAGCTGCTGAATTTTAAAGGATTTTATTACGTTTGCTTTTGATAAAAGGAATCTCGCTCAAATTTTAATTGTCTACTCTATCACTGATCTGGTCTATCCCTTTTTCGTAGTTACTTTAACTCAGATCTCTCTACGATACTCTGATCTCTGCCGTCACCCAATCTGACTCTAGACTCTACTCTAAGACCGTCTTCTCACTCAGATCTTTCGACTCTACACTAAGCTCTGGCGTTTTCCTACTGATTCAATCCCGTCGTTCTTTTCGTATCTTCGATTTTACCATCCCCACTAACTTAAAACATCCCTAACTTACCTGTTTCTATTAGTCCACTCTCAGAAAGACTAAAGCTTGGGGGTAGCAACTTGAATCAAGGGAAATCGCCGTGTGAAAACTTTATCATCGCCAGAAATGAGGCGAACTCAAAGAATATTATAGATTTGGTAAAATTCAGTCCGCCAAAGCGAATAACTCTTACGGTAATCAGAGTCAACCAAAATTCCAAGCTAATTTCTCCACAATATCCTCTCTAAACATAATACTGCAGCTTTGGTGCAAGTTTTAACTACATTTTGCTGGCGTCATGGACAAACCTAGCTTTGCGGAGTCTCTTTGCTGAAGCTTTCCACACATTTCGAGTTTAACTTTGTTGAATCTTTATACAGTACGTAGAAAATCAATTTTTCAGTCAAAAATTGAATTCCTACATTTATGTTAAGCCATATTTCCACACAATAGTAGACCAAAGCTTCGTTATACATTCTGATGAAGGCATTTTTTATATAGTGTATCACCAGCAAACAATGCTTTTTTGCATTATTTCCTAGAGCGTCTTAATTGAATTTTGAACTTCACAGTATTTATTAACAGATCAGTAGGACTATTTGTTTCACACTGATTCATCAGGGGTTGTGAAATTGCCTTTAGGCTAAGGCTTTCCATGCTTCTTCATATGCTTCTACCCAGAATTGACTCGTGAAATAAATATGCGATAGCTCATTTCCTTTATACGACTGCTATAACATAGCTTTTTCTGATTTATTTCATGCAATTTTTGAAACGCTTCAACGGAACCTTCATGAACTTTCATTGAAATACACCAGAACTGGCTGCAGCTTCTCATGGAAGGATGAGTTTTCAAGAGGAAGAATGCGTGGGTAAAAACATTCTCAGAGAAAAAGATATCTTTATCCTGAAGCTTTTCAAGGATAAAAGAAGAAGAAGAAGAAGAAGCTTTTCAAGGAGCTTAAATTCATCGAGACTCTTGAATGGGATGACGAGCGATCTAGAATATAGAGGGCATAATAGACCTTTTACTCCCAGTTCACACATTTTAGAATGAAGCTTGAGTCTATCTATCAGTTGTTGTCTATAAGTTGCACTATTAAGAATATATTCTGAAAGTGAATTGTTGTATGCATAACTTATTTTTTTCTGACCTTTGAATTGTCAACTGACACAAGCAGTGGTTTGACACGTTCTTTTTGAAATATCATGAATTTCGATATGCCTGCAAGAGTGAAGATGTGTTGTGTTATTGGATGTGAAAATCGAGATGCAAAAGGTAATTTCAAAATATATATTATATATATTCTGTTACCTATAAGAATTTAGATAGTTTTCAAAAAAGTGTTTCATGTATTGAATAAGTTTTAGTAGGTAAATACTCATATTTGTATTATTGAATTCATTATTGTTAGTTTTTGAGAATGTTTTCAATGCAATTATTAGTTTATTGATTAGATATTTATGAAATGAATCTGTATTTTCAATTGGTGATATCTATTTCAGTTAATAAATTTTTATTCTATCCAGAATTTGATTATTGATCCTCACTTCTCGATTCCAAAAGAAAATCAGATGAAAGTTCGTTGCAGGTATTATTTTCATGAAAATAAATTTCCTCACTCATCGATAACTTGCATGAATCCATTTCTGATTTCCTTTTGGAAATTGAAATTTCAAAAAACTTTTTGCACCTTGTATATGGGTGTACCTACCTATCAAAAGGTGCACTACAGAATTCTTTTTGAGGCAGCTTTACGATACAGATTCCTTTTCATTTGAGCTTTTTTTTCACGAATTAGTAATGTTGTACAAAAAAAGATGTCGTTGAAGCTTGTTCTACTAGTGTCTCATCTATTCTCCGTTTAGTTAGTCTATGGTTACCGTATGTCATAACACACTCATACTTCCGAAGGGAAATATGAAACGTCAAGTCATATTGTCCCAAGGAAAATATGAAACGTCAAGTCATATTTTACTGAAATAGCTATTATTGCAAGAGAAATATTAATAGTACAATAGTATATTTCCCGAGGTTGTCCTAGTCGGGCTCCGCCCTCGGGATGTAGAGGCAACTGTGGGAAATGTATTCATATTTGTCGTGTTGTTATCAATAGTTTTTTTCTGATTGAAACAATATCGTTTCTAAAATGGAAAAATTAATATAAGATTGTAAATTTTTTAATTATTTGGATTTTTAAAGTGAATATTTCTGCGACTGGAAATCGAATGAATTAATCATACATTGAAAATAACAAGACTCCGAGCAACATAGCTTTAGATTTGGCCGGAATCAAAAATTCGCGGGCTTTCGCCGCTTGAGTTTCGACCTAGTTCGACATTATTTCAATAATTTTATTTCTGACAAGGCATCAAAATAAAACCAGTCAACAATGATTGTCACAAACAGGGCTCATTGCAACGTTGAAAATCCAAACAATTCAAAAATTGACACTCTTATATTAATTTTTCCATTTTAGAAACCATATTGTTTCAATCAGAAAAAACTATTGATTACAACACAAGAAATATGAATATATTTCCCACGGTTGCACTAGGACAACCTCGTGAAATATACTATTCAGATTTCTCGAGTTGTAATAATGGCTATAATAAATTCTGGACTGATATAAAAATGCAAATGAATTTACTGAAAGTGTCTGATAACAATTTGAGAATAATTCATACTGTAGATATATAGATACTTTTCGAAACTTTCTCAACTCAGAATGAAGCAACATTTAAAATTCGTAACTGTAACCTGTTGCTAAAATACAGATTAGGTAGAATAAAAGATGAAGAACCAAATGAGATAATGTATGTAATAACAGATTTAATATCAACCATAAATATATGGAAAAAAGTTGAAGATACGAATTTCATTTTTGCAATAAATGGAATCAAAATATGAACAACACTCACCTCTTCCAGTCACAACTCCATCACTGAAGTAAAACACGAATGCGAAAACGACACACCACTTGAAAAACCCACGAAAATTAAATGCCATTATCCACCTTTTCCAGCTGCAGGGTTCAAAATCCACTTTTCCTCTGTGATGCCATATTTCAGACTAATGCAGTCTCCTAGATGATTGACGTGCCACTATATTCCATCCTTGATAACCCCCACTGTAAGATGGTATAGGCGTATATTTTTCTACCGTAATTTCTCAACGTCTGCCGTCCATGCGATATCAGCTGCGCCCTGCAACAGAAGGAAATTGAGATTATGCCCTGTTGGACTAGTATAAACGACTTCCCCGAAAAAACAAGGAGTGTGACATTTCTTGGATGCGAAAGCAACTTGTTTCGGCTGTGAAACATGAAAGAACTGGCAATTGGAAGAATAGCAATTTTCCGCTGTTTGTACGACAGGTTGGCCTTTCGATAATCAATTGCAATATGAGTAACTGACGTAGTGATGTTTTCAAACAAACCGTTCGTTAATACGAGAATTTTTTTCCGGATTTTTCACCTGACTGCTCATAAAAAAACCTTCATTCATTATGAGATCAACCAACCCACTTAATCTCCCATTTATTTTCAAAGATAGGCTGCAAAATAGGATAAAGTGTACAGGGTGGGCATATTTCGATGTTTTAGCACTACAACTTTTAAACCAGAGGAGATAGACAAAATCTGATACCCACTTCTCGATCTCTTTTTCTTAGAAACTAACAACAGTAGTAATCATTTTTGGCTACCTTCTTTTGTTTCGAATTATTAGCGTGAATTGGAAAAGTGGCAATATCGAAAAAAAATCAAATCTCGCTAATACTGATGATAGAGCTCTGAAATAAAACATTATACAGGCACTTTTTTACGAAGAATCCAGTGGCGTACTCGCCTTTTTTTGCACCATTTCTAATTACGGAGCTATGACCCAAAGTTATGTTTTTTTAAATGGAAATACTAGATTTTTGTCGCATTTTCTTAAAGCTTATTTTTTTCTGATTTCAAAAATATATAACATTGTATGGTTTGTATCAATATGAGTATAGAAAATGGTCAAAAACCTATTTTCATTTGAGTCTCAATATTTTCTATGGTTGACGAGCACAATCTCATTATTTCTATGCTTTCAACTAATTTCTCCAAAAAATTCGAACATGGATATAGGTATTTCATAAAAAACTTATATCTTGAAATGGATTTGGAAATAACAAAAAGATCCACATGATCCTCCGTTTCAATCGATATACTTAGTTATTGAGATGGATGCAAGAGAATATTTTATTGCACTCCAGAATAAATACGCACAAGTGCTTAGTAGTCTATTTCAAATCGCATATGAAATAACGCATATATAGATATGATTGAAGTTATCAATTCAATCAGAAAAGTAATAAAGGAAAAATATTTTTCAATACCTAATAGTGATTACAATAAAAGGTCAGTAGGTTATAACTAAGATGTCTTATTTTAGACATCTTAGTTATAACTTATATATTTTGAAATCAGAAAAAATCAAGCTTTCAGAAAATGCCACTAAAATCTAGTATTTTCATTTAAAAAAACATAACTTTGGGTCATAGCTCCATAATTAGAAACGGTTGCAAAAAAGGCGAGTACGCCACTGGATTCTACGTGGAAAAAGTGCCTGTATAATGTTTTAATTTCAGAGCTCTATCATCAGTATAGCGAAATATGAATTTTTTTCGATATTGCCACTTTTCCAATTTTCGCTTATTCCTCGAAACAAAAGAAGGTAGCCAAAAATGAATACTACTCTCGTTAGTTTCTCAGAAAAAGAGACAGAGAAGTGGGTATCAGATTTGTCTATCTCCTTTGGTTTAAAACTTGTAGTGCTAAAACATCGAAATTGCCCACCATGTACAGTAGGTAGGTATAGAACCGGAACCTTAAATCCATTAATGGTATATTAATACATACAGGGTGGGCCAGCAATAACTTTTCACATCGAATTTTGAGCGGAATAACGGAAAAACGCTATCTCTTTTTCGTATTTGCTCTTATTGGAGTTGATATTTAAATGAAACACAGTTTGTCTCTTGAATCTCTACTTGCATTTATGCTTTCAAGACTACTCTATGTTTATTAATATAAATAACGTCTTAGGTCTATTATAACAATAATAGTAATGGTCGTCTTAAGTGTGGGTCAGCTGTTAGTCTGAGCACCACTGAATATTCATCTAATGCCAAACACAGAGCAATTCTTCTTCTCTTAAGAACGCCTGCGTTACGTCTATATTATACATCTTATGGGAGGTGTATCGTGTGTTTTTTCATCGCTCCAGAGTGACTCCGTATTCCATCAATAACTTTCACACGTCGAATTGGGATCTTTGAGATGGGAAAACTCTCGAACAAGACATGTTAGTGTGTTGAAATGGGTTTGATATCACTAACCCTCTAGCTGCTACCCTAACAGAAAATTTTTCAATTCAAACGAAAGCGCACGATTTACTTTGTGAAAAATACACTCATGCAGGTGATTGAATTGCCTTTTCAACAAGGTGCTACTCTTCTCCTTTTCCCTATTCAAAAATGAGAGCAGCTAGGGATAGCGGCTAGAGCGGTATTGATATAAAACTCATTTAAACACCCTTATTTGTCTCCCTTTTACCAAAATTTGACCTGTCCGAGCGTTTTTTCGTAATTTCATCCCAAACCTCAAAATTCGGGGTGGCAATTGGTTATTGGTGGAATAATGAGTCACTCTGTATAATAATAAAGTGATGAAAAAAAATATACTCATGCAGGAAATTGAATTACCTTTCCAACAAGGTGCTGCTCGACCCCTTTTCCCAATTCAAAAATGAGAGCTGTTAGTGGTTGCGGCTAGAAGGGTAGTGTTAACAAACTCATTTGAACACCCTTATTCGTCCCCTTTTCAATAAAATTGTACCTGTCCGAGCGTTTTTTCGTTATTTCATCACAAAGTTCAAGATTCGGGGTGAAAAATTATGGATGGCCTACTCTGTATATTGGAAATACTTCCTCTGAATAATTAAAAGGCGCTGACCTGCAGATGGAGCTTCAGATATAAAGTACTCATCATTTCAAAAAAGTATAAGCGTTTAAATGATAGCTGTGAAAATTACATTTTATTTCAATATTTCGTTTATAAGATACAGCTCTTGAAGTGATGCTAGCTTCTAGATTTTCAAAAGAAAAAACTACCATCAAACTGAAACCATGACTTCATGCGCAGTATTTAGCCCCTGCCCAAAAAAACTACTGGTATGCGGAGTTTGATTGTGATCTCACAACTACGGAAAATGAACTATGAAAGGCCAAAAGGAGTAGGTACTTTAGAAAGTCCTGTAAGAAAATCGTAGGGTGAAGTTGTAGAGCTGATACTCTGAAGATATCAAAAAGACTATTGAGGTATTTCACGTAAACATGCGTCATTAATAAAGTTTTTTTCGAAGTGGATGCCGCGTTTCCTCCCAGTGAACCGAAAACATCAATGTGTCGATGATTCCGAGTACTGTTTGTATCTCTTTCACCGGAATATTACAATGATTCTCGGGCCAAAAGCGAAGCAGTCTATTGGAATGGTTATGCCAACAGTAATTTGGAATAATATGCAGAAAATTTTCTTCATCTAGTACCTTACAAGGCAAGGCAATTGATGATTGAATTATATACCGTTACTAATGCGTTCCAAGAAGAACTTTGTAAAAAACGATCACAAAGAAAATGTACTCTTTCAACAATATAATGCACTATATCACGAATCGTTATAATGATCTCATTGCACGAAATTTGTTTTCAGTTGCTTCCGCATTCTTCCTCCTCAAAAGATTATTACTTGTTTTTCAGATTTGAAGAGAGTCGATGATCCAAAAGTGAAGAACAGAGGAGCTGTCCGTGTATGCACATTTGTCGTATAATCTTGAAGTATGTTCTTCTTTCAGTCAATTTTCAGACTTTTATCAGATATGATATGTACAAGTGTTAGAAAAAAAATCTACAAACTTTTTGATGAGACGAATTTCATCCGATGTTCCAGTTTGATTTCAGTAGAATCAACAATTTCCATTAAAACTCACAACTCAGTATTATTTGACCATCGTTGCAGAAGTAAAAAATTCAGCAAATTCAGAATTCGAAGAACTGAAATCTTTTGATGATGTTATAACCAAAACCCTCTTCGTGGAACATGCAAAACCTTTCATGCATATGATTTTGATATAATTTATTCTTCTCACATGGTTTCCTTCGGAATGGAAGGCATGTAACAAACGAAAATCAGGAATAAATTTCATCGCCAAAAGGTGAATCAACCTTCCTGGAACTCGAATCACACAGAATAACGAAGTCTGTAAGGAGAGACCGCAGGAGTTCCCTGAAACCGCACAAATAAAAGCAAATGTCCTGATTCTGAGGCGAGTCGATAGGCAATCTGATGTTCCCTTTCAAGCTATAACAAATGATGCTAACCGATAAAGACAAGAAAAACGAATCCATGAATGTTGGATGAATTTTTGCATAAACAGATTGACCAAGAATATTTAAGCCGATGTGTTATGAGCCAAGAGAGAAGAAAAGAGAAGCTATCTTTAGATAAACAACATAATTTTGGATTTTATTCAATTAATCTTATTCGGTTCATGTGTGTTAGTGTTAGGAATTCGTATTTCCAAGTTTTGTTCTTCAGTCTTTATTTCATTCACAACAAGATCAAAAGAACCTAAGTATTTTCATTGAGATGAGACGAATTACATCTGGGCATCCAGATTCTCCTCAGTAGAATCAATAACTTTTTCCTATCAAAACTCAGTATTATTCGAATTCAGAATTCGAAAAACTGAAATCTTTTGATGATGATAACCAAAGCCCTCTTTGTGGAACATGCAAAACCTTTCATACATATGATTTTGACATAATTTATTCTTCTCACATGGCTTCTTTCAAAAATCAGAAATAAATTCCATCGGTAAAAGGCGAATCAACCTTCCTGAAATTCGAATCACACACAATAACGAAGTATGTGAGGATATACTGCAGGAGTTTCCAAAACCGCACAAATGAGAGCAAATCTCCTGATTCCCAGGTGAGTCTATCGGCAAAAAAATGTTTCCTTCCAAGTTATGCAGATGATGCAAAACGATAGAGCGTTGGTTTGAAATTTATTGTTTTTTTTCTCAACGTAGTGACATGTTAGTTTCTTGCACGGGGTTCGAGGTACATTTGATTGTGTCTTGATTTGCAATTATTGATGATAATAAATGATAAATATCACCATTGCTCTGGTATTTCAAGCACTCCAGTGCCTAGGAAATGTCTGTAAGTAATTTTTGTGTAGGACAGTCGGACTACACAATTGTATCCACTGATGAAGAATTCTAGATCAGCAACAGAAAAGTTGATTTCTCATGTGAAAGAAATAGAACCACAGGATACTTCGATTTGGATTATGATAACACTGTAAGTAATAACACTTAGATAACAACATAGGTTTTATCTCACCAATGAACATAAAGAAGTTGAGAGATTTCAGAAGTTTGGAAAGAGAATTATGAATTTTTATACACTGACATATTGAAGATTTTCAAACTTTTGAGTTCTATGTTTAGGCACAAGTTAGATGTCCTGATTCTTAATTCCATGTTCATGGTTATTAGAAAACCTGGTCCATTTCTTTTCATTTTTTTAGCATACAGCAAACACTGAAATATGTAGAAACATGGCAGAGAATTAGAAAAATATAGGGCTTAGTGAATAAGTCATTTATGAACAATAAGAACAGTAGTAGTCGCAGCACGGAGCTCTGAGGAACCCCATGATCGATTTTAAATTCAGTCGAATAAGTGGAACCAACCTTAACGGAGCTGTTGGCTGTGCATATTGCGATCTAGACAAAGTTATGGATAAACCCGTTGAAAAACAGGTCACTGATCCACAGATTGGGCTAACTTACACGAAATCTTCCATTACCAACCTTCATATGAAAGATATCACAATTTCATGTTATTCAAATCATTTGTTTGAAAGATACAGCCCCTGGGGTAACGATTCGAAGATTTTAAAGATTATGGGACAGATTATGGTGCACTGAATCTCGCCTTGGTGCACTGAATCTCGCCTTTGGTGCACGGAATCTCGCCTTTTCCACAAAAACATTTTTCTGTAGTGTAAAATCTTGTTTTTATTTTTTTGTTGGAATAAAGACATTCATTATTAAAAAACGTTCGTGTATTAAACAAATATCGATATTTAGTGGTAGAAAATACCTTCAAACCTAAAGCATGACTCGGTGAGCATTATTTGGCATTATTGATTTCTGTACACAGAACTCGTTATAAACCAAAAATAATTCAGCCGATGTGTTATGAGACAAAAGTGGATAATACGAAAGCTGACCGAAGCGAAGATACACATTTCTCGTATTATTCTTGAGCAGGTGGTCATCAGATTCATCTAGTCATTTGTCGACTTGTTTTCATTGAGAAAAAAAATCATCCTGTGATCCAGTTTGTTCGCAGTAGAATCTAGAAATAAAAATATATCTTTTTTTATAAACCCATAGTTCAGTATTATTTGACCATTGGTGCAGAACTGAAAAATTCAGCCAATATAGAATTCGCAGAACTGAAATGTGATAACCAAAACTCTCTTAGTGGGAGATGCTAAACCTTTCATGCATATGATTTTGACATAGCAATAACGAAGTCTGTAAGGAGAGACTGCAGAAGTTTTCAAAATCGCACAAATAACACCAAATGTCCTGATTCTGAGGTGAGTCTATTGGCAATTATATGTTCTCTTCCAAGTTATGACAGATGATGCAAACCGATAGGCTAAGTCCGCATAGGCAGGAAGCTTGCTTAGCGCCTAGAGCGTAGCGGCTTGAATCCTGTCTAGATAGATAGATAGATAGATATGTTCTTTATATCAGATTTTGAATTTTCATACATAGAAAAATTACAAAAGGAAATAGTGTCAATTACAATGTTTTATAATTTGAATATATAAAGCAATCCCCCAGGTAATAGGGTTCCATATTGATTAAGAATTTATTTGTTTTTGCTTTGAAGATCTTATAATTCTCAATATTTTTCATATTCTGAGGTAATTTGTTGGAAATTTTTATGCACATATATGACGAATTTTTTTCAGATAGAGATAGCTTATGTTGTGGAAAAGTAATATCAACCGTTCTTGTGTTATACGTAAAATTAGTATTATTTTTGAGGAATTTTTTTTTATTTCTATGAAGGTATAGAAGGCACTCGTGCAGGTACGAACCATAAAATGTTAGAACGCCCAATTCCCTGAATCTACCTCTGCACGAACCCCTAAACCCCATATTCAATAATACTCGGATTATGCGCTTCTGACTGACAAATATGGACTGGACAGATGAACTTATTCCCCAGAATGTTATTCCGTATCTCAGAAGCGATTCGAAATTAGCATAGCACAGCACTTTTTTTACATTTTCATTTATATATTCATGTATAATTCTGAAGGCATAAATGACTTTGTTGAGTTTTTTTGAAAGATAATTAATCTAGTCTATTGCTAGTCTATTTGCTAGGATACGCTTTGTCCGCACTGAGAGGTGGTTTGTGTAGTTGGTCGCTAGGCGCCTTAGTCATTTGCTTGTCAGCACGGTGATGAAATATCACTTTCAAAAATTGCGCTCAAACTTCTGCTTGCAGAAAATTCATCTTTAAAATATACGAGTTCAGGACCTTATCCATCGTGTTGTGTAAAAGGTCGTAAATTTTTTTCTAACAAGAAAGTAATTAAAGCTATGGAGGTCTGGCTTACAGAGCAAGAAGAAATATTTTTTTGAAAGGTGCAGAGACGTTGCAGGTTCGCTCTAATGAATGTATCCAATTAGGAGGAGAATATTTTGAGTAATAAAATTTTTATGCCCGATTGCACCGTTCGTCTAAGCAACGTTTAAGTCCTGAAATGACGTTTCATCAATGGAATAAACGTCACTTAAAGGCTTAATCTCTGCTTAGACGAACGGTGCAATCGGGCATTAGACATTAAAATTTTGCTTCGTTCTATAGTAGTCTAAAAATTTTTCAGTATATTCTCGTATACCAAGAATTATTCAGCTGATGTGTCATGAGCCAAAAGTGGATAATAAAAAAACGGTCCGAAAATGCACATTTTTCGTAATATTCTAAAACTTATTCTTCCTTAAGTGAATCTTGAGCAGGTGTTCATCAAGTTTATCGTAGTCTTATGTCTATGTCTTTCAGTAAGAATAAAAAGTTTTATCCTATGATCCAGTTTGTACTCAGTAGCCTCAAGAACTAAAAATATATCGTCCCTATAAAAACACACAGCTCAGTAGGTATTACTTGAGATTGGTGCGGAAGTGAAAAAAAATCAGCCAATATAGAATTCGAAGAACTGAAATGTGATAACCGAAACTCTTTTCGTGGAAGATGCCAAACATTTCATGCATATGATTTTGACATAACAATAACGAACTCTGTAAGGAGAGACTGCAAAAGTTTCCAAAACCGCACAAATAAGACCAAATGTCCTGATTCTGAGGTGAGTCTATCGGCAATTATATGTTTCCTTTCAAGTTATGACAGATGATGCTAACCGATAGAACGCCGGTTTGAAGTTTGTTGTTTAACTTTGAAACTCGGTGTATTCGGGGCTGTTGGCTGTGTGTATTGCGATCTCGACAAAGTTCTGGATAAATCGGATGATTTGTGGGTTGTATCAGAACTTTGAGCTAATTCCATGCTTCCAGTCGATAGATTTTAGGGGTGCTCGAAGTTTCTCAACGTGGTGACATAATGTTAGTTTCTTGCTCAGGGTACAAGGTACATTTGTTTATGTCTTGAAGTACAATTCCTGATGATAAAATCAATATATTGCATTGTCTTGGTCGTTTATGCGCGACAGAAACTAGGCAAACTGCGCGTCATAGTTTTGCTAAAGTGTCTGTAATTTTCGATTGTGGTACCCGGAGCGGTCTTAAATTGCTGGGTTAGATCCATTGCTGATGAATCCTAAATCTGATTAGCGTCAATGCATTGCATTGGCAATATATGTGCTCGGTGATTTATGTGACCGATCCACATAACCTACAGATTTCGGATTTTCCCATATCAATCTTATGCAGGTGATATATGTACCAATTCAATTTTTTCGTAGAGAAATTGATTTTTTATGCTGTGTATATAGATTAGTTTGAGGAATACTTTTCGAAATGTATGGGAAGCTTTAGCTGGCTGGGTTTGTAGCAATAAGGTGTTCTGGATAAGGACCGACGCCACGAAGACGTTGTTAAAACTTGTACCAATGGTGAAATGCGATACAGGAGTTTCGAGAGGATGTTGTAGAGAAATTCGAACTCCTACATTGGGTTGACATTTTTGCAAGAGTCGGGAAGGGGGTAGAATCGACGAGGTACAGGGAACGTTGTTAAGAAGTCATTGAGAAGACTAAAGAGCTCTAAGTTGAGTCGAGACTTAGAGTGAAGAGAAAGCCGCAGAGCTCCAAGTAGGTTTCGTGTAGAGTAGGAGTTAGAGTGAGAAGACGGCAGAGCTCCAAGTAGCGTGGAGAGTTAGTGTTAGAGCTAGAAGACGAAAGAGCTAATAGTAGCTTCGAATTAGTAGACCAGAGAGAGTTTGGAGTCAAGCGATAAAAGGCGGAGTAAAGTCGAAACAGTGTTAGGAATATACTCGTAGTGATAGAGTCAGGAGTCAAACTTGAGTTGGATTCAAAACAATCTGAAACAATCTTCGAAGTTCAGCAACTAGTGAATACACTGTAGATGTGTAACCATTACATTTCGAGTTGTGTAGATAAATTTTACATATTGAATACAGTGTTGTTACTGTGTTCCAACTTCCAACACTCCCAATCACACCTCAGTTAACATTGAATTATAAAAATCCTACACATCTTACGACACATTAACTTGTGAGGAGCCCAGTAAGCAGCATTTACTTGTTTTCCAACAATGATGTTGCTTGTTAGGCCTTCTACTTCGAAGGTGCAATTAATCTTTGCTTGCCTTCGAGTGTTAATCCAGTAGGATTAATTTCTATCTGTTTTTCTAATTATAAACCTCTGTCCTTTTCTGTATGGATGTTACACAACATAAGTGTTGGCTCCTCTTTTTGCAAGATATTCAGCTTCTTCATTCTTCCCAATATTATGGTGGGTTGGTATCCAAGCTAAAACTAGATTGTGGTATTTTGCCAATATTGATAGGAATGTTCACAGCTCCAAATGGTCCTTGATTTACTACCAACGGGCATCATTGACTACAACTCATATGATCTTCAAATTCGAATTACAGTTTTTCCGATATAAACAAGCGAATGAAAACATCTGACTTCACGGGATTACTTTTTCATTTATTTTTGTTGTTTCGGCGTTTCGGGAATGCAACTTTTCTGCGGCCTGTACTCTAATAACGTAGCATGCATGAAATCCATAATTTGGCAGATATCGAAGTTTCAGATGATTCCTTAAGAAACTCCAAATAATCATTTATTGAGTGACTACTCAAAATATCCGTTAATTCATTTCAATTTCGGATAGAAAGTAAAGGAAACTTTATTTCAGGAGATATTCATACGGCCGAAATGTTTCAAGTTGGAGAACAATAGTCTGGTGGATGACTTTTTCCGAATGATTTCATCGAGCACGTGCGTGAATGAAATGAGGTGTTAAATATTTAACTATTGAGGTATTTAATATTTAACTTTTATCTTAAGCTCAATCACAGCATCAACAAAGAAGTTAATTAACAATTATACCTAGTATTTTGATGAATAACTGAACTTTTTGTTTCATCAGACAATTTCCTTCAATATATTTCCTAATTTGGAAATTGAGTGATTCACATCAATTCTTTTCTTATATTAATTCCGAATTATTACGTAATAACCATTATGTATTAAATAACATTGCGTTTCAATAGTTATTACGTTCTTTAGATATATGTATACCTACTATTTTTCCCGTTTGAAAGTCGAACCAAAAAGTCAGTCAGGAAAGACGTTTATCCATTTTTAGACGGAGTATTGAAATCCATATTCAATACTTTTGAAAACCCGACGGAAAAAGGAAACTCTTACTGAATATGATTAATTTTGTCATGAACTTTACGAAATATTTGGTATCATTCATTTATACGGAGAACTTATTGCAAAATGATTATTCAGAAAAGTGAATTAAGTATGTATACTCGTACTCGAGCTCGTACTTTTTTTGCAAATGATGCCATAAGAATATTGCACATTATCAGCAGTCTTTTAATTATTTCAATCGTTAAATAACGTTCATATCTCGCAAAACCCTAAAATGCGAAAGAATGTTGCCAAATAATAGATGTTAACAGACACAAAGTGAAAAAGTGATGCGATCTATCTTTCTGGTGCTGAAACATGAAGGTGAAACAAGCCTCGTTACTGAACGTTTCCATATTCAAAAAAGATCAGTTAGAAACCTCTTCTTTACATCGCAAGTTTCAGAACAAATGAACATTTTTCCTGATGGAAATATAAGTATTCATTCCTAATTTTCTATCCTTTTCATTTGAACTTTTTGGATTTGCATCCACTATTTTTCTTGCGAGCGGTCGAAATCATGAGTTTTTGCTATTTATAACATTTGAACGCTTTGAAAGTTATTTCCATATACATCCTGTGTGAAAAAAATTATTGAATCAGTATTGTATATTCGATGAGAAAATAATTCTTTGAACTTTCATTATCATTTGAATAAGGTATCATTCAATCGAACATTGACAATTTCAAAAGTTTTTGTTGAATTTTTAATATATTAATTATTTAAGATTATCCGATCAGTCCTAAGTCCACAGAGGACAAGCGAAATTGCTCGGTATGAGATATTTCGAAAGGAACTTTATTAGAAGTACGAACTTTCAACATAGCAAAAATCCCACGCATCAATTCTTCGCTGTTTACACGATTGTATTTTCCAATCTTTTGATCTATTCCTTACCTAGAACAAAAAATTTGAATTAAACCTTATTATATAACCTAACCTAACCTCACTAAACGTTTAACATATCTGGGGAAACACTGAAACACATGTTTTGGTGACCTGGTGATATTGACAAGAAATCCATTTTTTAATGGAGTTCTTCTCTTTGAATTGTTATTTTTTTCTTAATTTGATTAGATAACAATAATACAGGGACTGGTGACGTAAGGGACAACGGCTAACTGGAGATAGAGGACCTCAAACGGAATGAGGATTGGGGGTTTAAATGTCCCATAACGCTATTAGTTTCAGAGATACAGGGTGTTTTTTGCAAAAGTGCTAAAATTATAAACTCCCATATCTTCGTCAATATGGCAAATTTTTCGCTGATATTTGGCGAGCTTGTTAATATACATATTCTCAGATCGACAAGAAAATATTCCCAAAAATTGCAGGTCCGTATTCAAAAATTTCAATTTCCGTGTCAGGTGAGGAATATCACTCGGTTTATGAAATAAAAAAAATTAAATTGGGAAATTGGAATCTGCAAAAAACACTGAGTAAAAATCTGTTTTCAGTTTGAATGGCACAAATTTTTTAAAGTTTTTATGATATGTTGAAAGTCGAATATTACAATTTTTTCATATTGAATTCAAGAAACACACTATTCCTGAAAGGAAAAAACACTGAATTTGAGATGCTTAAATAATCCTGACGCATTTTGAATATTCATTCACATCTTGAAATACTTTTTCTATCAATATTATAAGAAAAACTCAAAAAAAAATACAAACACAAAAAGATTAACATTAGCACATATGGTTTATAAAAAAATCAAATAAACAAATGCTTGATATGCGATAGCCATTCCCCTCACACACTTATTGGCTCTTTTGAACAATTGAAGTACGTTTCATATCCACAGGCTGAAAATTACTCTTGATAGAACAGTAACACTAGATTTCAGCTCGAGAAAAGTTTGAATTTCTTCTCAGAACCCTTGAACAATAATCCATTTGGTACTTATGTTTTCAACGAAATTCATTCTTCAATTAAATAATGCAATAATTCATAAAAAAACAACTAAGCAAATGCTCGAAGTGGGAGCAATTTACTTCAACGCATTTATTGGCTCACTTGAACTCTAATGATTTCTTTCTCTTTTGAGATGAGGATTATTCTGAGACCAATATTATATCCGTTCATTTTGCGCAATCCAAAAACAAGTATCATCTACATATTCTTCATTCGTGAGTATTGAAGGCATTTTTCAGTAGATAAACAAACGACACAATTCCCAATAATTCACAAACAATGAATGTATGAATATAAACGTCATTCATTTTTTGAAATAAGCCTACTCTGTGTAGTAGGATGTATTTTATTTATAATGATTAATAAACCTCTTTTCTAAAAAACCACTTGTTTCCCTAATATTCTGTTTGCATTAAAGAAATTCATATGCTTCTCAAAAGACGATGAAGTTGCTACACCTAAGTACATATTAGAGGAAAATAAGTCCCAAAATTCATACATTATTTCATTGAAGAATAAATTTTGTTGAAAACATAAGTACCAGATGGATTATTGTTCAGAGGTTCTGAGAAGAAAGTCAAACTTTTCTCGAGCTGAAATCCAGTTTCTGTTCTATCAAGAGTATAATTTTTCATCTTGTGGATATGAAAAGTACTTCAATTGTTCAAAAGAGTCATTAAGTGTGGGGGGGGAATGGCTCTCGCATATCGGGCATTTGTTTATTGATTTTTTTATGAATCATATGTGCTACTGTTCCTCTCTTTGTATTTCTATTGTTTTTTAATTTTTCTTATAATATTGATAAAAAATTAATAAAAAAAGGGTTCAAGATGTGAAGGAATATTCAAAATGCGTCAGGATTATTTAAGCATCTCAAATTCAGTGTTTTTTCTATCAGGAATAGTAGTTTCATGAATTCAATAATGAATAAATTGTAATATTCGACTTTCAACATATCATAAAAACTATACAAAATTTGTGCCATTCAAACTAAAAACAGATTTTTACTCAGTGTTTTGAAGATTACATTTTCCAATTCAATTTTTTTTATCTCATATACCGAGTGATATTTCTAACCTGACACGGAAATTGAAATTTTTGAATACGGACCTGCAATTTTTGGAATTTAATTCTTGTCGATCTGATGGAGAATATTTATTTTAACAAGCTTGCAAATATCAGCGAAAAATTTGCCATATTGACGAAGATATGGGAGTATAGTTTTAGCACTTTTGCAAAAAACACCCTGTATCTCTGAAACTAATAGCCTTATGGGACATTTAAACCCCCATCCTCATTCAGTTTGAGGTCCTCTATTTCCAGTTAGCCGTTGTCCCTTACGTCACCAGTCACCCTGTATAATGATGAATAATAAAATTCTGAAATATTTCCTGATGGAAAAAATCAACATTTGTCGATAATATTCGATATTTCCGTAGCATCTTGACAGAATACATTCATCTTCTGAAGCATTCTACAAACTCTTTCGACAAGTAAAAATTGATCACCGAAAACCCTTAAGCGCAACGGAAGTTCCTCTTGAATAACTTCAGCTGTATGCCGAAATGGAATAGAAATTTTCCTCCAATTAAACTTAATTGGGAACAAAGAAAAAGTCCAAAGTTGAGAATGAATTTATCGACTCCCCCCCACTGTTCATCCGAGTGAAATAATGGATTTTTTCTACAACCCCAACCCTCAAGTCTCATTATTTTTCGCGAAAGGGTCGACAAAAAATTGAATTCTTCTCGGATAACCAGACAACATAGCAATTAGTTGTCATTTAGGAGCCTTAGGACAAAGACTCATTCGATATTCTCTTCTCGTTTTATTTCTTGCTTTCCCCTATCCTGTATTTGCTAATTACAAATTCAAAAGAGACTGACGACACAAACGATGCAATCGTCGACTGACTCAACATTTTTGTTCAATGTTAATTGAAATAAAAGTTAGAATAGGCGAATTTTAGCTGGATAAGAGTGACATATATGGTAGATATCTCATTTAAAAGTGTCAAAATATTCTGGGATACAAAGCTTGCTCCTCCTAGGAAACCTATCGGGTTTCAAATAGGGAAAGTGGATAGTTTTCTAGTACTATTGTATGCATGGATTCAAATTTGTATGAATCTGAAGTTTGCATTCTATAAAGAGGATGATCATAAAGTTGCAAAGTCGCAAAAAAAATTTCGTTATACAGAAATTTCGGTATACAGAAGTTTTTTATAGTGTCAAGTACTCGAAAGGTGTGTAAGTGCGTTTCTAATAGCTTATAGGCATTTGATGTAGGTATGTATACAATTCATAAGGCGATATTGGCAATGTTCTGTAAAATCATCACATGATAGTTATATAGTTACGTGAGTCAACAGAAAATATGTGTATTAAGTGTCAATTATGTAACTATGGTAAGCTGTAGTTACATTTCCAAAATTCGCCTATAGCTATTCACCATTGTTTGGACGAGTAATTCGTAATATCTGATTGAGTGGTAGAATTGAAAAACATTTTATTTTCATAAAAAAACTTTGTATTCTCCTCAAAGATTCAAAATATTTTCCGGAACCCCTTCAATGAACCGGAAAGCGAGATCACACATTTTAAAAACTTGAAGTACCTCTTCACGAATTGGTTTTACGGCAGGTTGCCTCTCCAAATCAACGCTGTCGGTATCATCACTGCTAGCGTAGTGACCTCGAACACCGCATTTGACACTGTTCAACATTTCTTTTCCACTTGGAAGTTAATTTGTCACAATATTTACATCAACATTAACGAAAGCATTTAGAGTAACCGTCATTATCAACATTTCCAGCTGAATCCAACGTTTCGGACGGATCTATCCGCCCGCCGTAATGGGTTTAGTTTATGGTCGAGATTTATTACCTACGTCCGGCATAATTATGGAAAAAACCATTTTTATACCTTTTCACCAACACCTATTCAGAGAGTGATGTTCTTGTTCTTGGCATATTTCGTTATAGATAATTTACTTCGTTTTAGAGTGTTTTCAACATGGAATTTGGATTGAAGGTGCAATGTCTTGAACGAAATCGTTATACAGACGTTCGCTATAGGGAAGTTCCACTGTATTCAGTTTATAGAACACAAACTGAGGGTTCATACAGATTTGAATCCATGCATACATTTATGCTACAAAACTACTCACTTTTTGTATTCAAATTACTGATGGGTGGCATCTCTCTCCTAGGGATGGCTAGTAGAAACAAGCTGTTCTAGTTGAGTCTTGACATTTCTCGTAGTGCTTCTGAATACTTTGTGAACGGTTGCCATGAGAATTACTGTAGTTAATAGATAGAATATACGCAGTTTTAAGCATGAAATCGAAGATTATTTTATTATAACAACTTGACATTAAAAAATTATTCTGTAATTATATTACATAAGGTAACTAAAATAAAATAATAGCAGGAGTGCCTATATTTGATATTTTCATTCCAACAATTGCACATTAAAATAGCTTAAATTGAGCATAAAAATGGGTCATTAATGATCGAAATTTCGTACACATTAAAATACCTTTTGTTTTGAGCAGGGCCGGACTAGGCAGGCGGGATACCGGGAATTTCCCAGTGGGCCCCTTTATGTAGTCTGTGGGGGCCCTTGTCATAAACGGTGCTACTTAATAATGAAACATATTAAAGATTTATTTCGTTATTTCGGTTGATGGCTATACTGAAAAGGTGTTAGTTAATTTTTTTTCATTTTCATAACTACATCTATTGATATGTTTCAGCTATTATCTGTAGTTTATACTACATTCTGATTCTTCTCGATCTCTGGGGTGCCTAAGCTGCTGTTATTTAATATAAAAAAAATTAACATGCATTCGTCTGCATATTTTGATATATGTTGTTTATAAGTTCATATTAACGTTATCATGTACGCAGGTCAAATGTGAGACGGTATTTTCTAAGTTAAAATTAATAAAATCCAGAATTCGTTCCACCGTGGCTCAGGAAACGCTGGGAGCACTAGTATTAATTAATGTGGAAAGTGATATACTGATAATATCGACAACGATGCAATAATAAATATTTTAAGCATGAACCATGTTTTTGAAAACATGCTCTAGCAAAAAAATGTTTCCCGACTGATTTTTTGAGTGACTATGTTTTCGTTTTTTTTATTCAAACTGATAATTTCTGTTTGGTTATATTATATTTAATATTGAATTATACAATTCAACTTTGTTATATTTTATGCATGAACCATGTTTTTTAAAAACAGTTCTAGCCAGAATGTGGTGTCCCGACTGATATTTCGAGAGTGCCTATGTTTTTGTTTTGTTTTATTTAGAGTGATTATTTGTTTGATTAAATATTTAGTAATAAAGTATTTTATTCAAACGTATTGTATTTTAGTACTTTTGTCAAACGCTAGAGTTGCCAGTCATCCGATCCCGGGATTTTTCCAAATTTCAATGTTGAATTTCGGGTTATAGATTATTCTGAAATTGACGAAAACCAATTCCTAGTCTCCAATGTTAGAACTCGACTATGGAACGCACATCTTAGCAAGATTGCTTTTCTACTTCTTTTTTTCGGGTTCACCTTAAACTACGTGCCTCTGTCAGAATCCGAACCAGTACTGGGTTCTGAGCCTCTGGGGCCTCCAACAAAATTTTTCCCGGTGGGCCCTACCATACCAGTCCGGCCTTGATTTTGAGATCGGCGGAAAAAATTATTATATTCGAAATGTATCATTGTAATACATTTCCAATCAGGGTAAATGATTCATCGATATTTCCTACCCGTCTCTATTTCTCCTATACTGTGGAGTATTGCTAATTACGAATTCAAAGGAGGCTGAAGACCCAAAACTGACTGACTGACTCAACGTTTTAGTTCAATGTTTATTGAAATAACAGTCAGGATTGGAGAGACTTGTAGGTGGATAAGATCGACATATGTTTCTTGGAAAACGTGATCACTTTCAGTTTATTTATCGATTTTCTGTGGTTCATTGGAATATGATAATATAGTTGTGAATTCAATAATAGTCAACAAGATATAGGTTGGCATGTGAATATTGCTGTAACAAGAATTGATCACTATATATTTCCGATCAGGGGGTCGATTCTTGAATAATGTCGTATTCGCGATTCGACAATTGTCGACCAACTTCCCTGCTAAGTTGGTCGACATTGGTCGAATCGCGAACACGACATAATTCAAGAATCGACCCCCTGGGTATGGTCGTGCTCGTGCATGTGTCACGTTGATTGAATACTAGAGGTTTATTTGAAAACAACTGATACTTTCGTCAAACTCAAAACGACGAGTCAGTAGAATGTACAGGTGCTTCATCTATCTTGGTAAGCTGATTTTTCTTGAAAAGGTTGAATATTTTTTTTAATTCTGTTGAAGGTATTCTGTGAAAGTCAATGTTGACTTGAGATGCGCATAAAAGTCGAAGGAAAGAATTGATGTGCCCTTCGTCGCGGCGCTATCATTCTTCCTAGGAACATAACTTTTTCATTGTGTCATTCGAAAGATAATTTAGTTTTACTTGTTTCATCTCAGTACCCTTTTTTTCTATTTCTTACCGCCAGCGACTTGAAGCGTGTTTCATGTTAATTCTATTCCATTTGTTTTTTGTATTGTGACAGTACGCCTTGATTTAGAGACATAGATATGATTGTGTTTTCGAAATCGAAGAGACCTTGTGGCAAACAATTTATCAATCATTATATCCATGAAATATTATGTTTTATATAACTTAACATTTTTTTCCGTCGATGTCATAATAAAAGGTGATTTTAAGGTGTACGAAATTGATCATTTATGACCCACTGGTGGCAACCGTTCACAAAGTATTCAGAAGCACTACAAGAAATTTCAAAACTCTACTGAAACATAGATACATAGAAATTTTATTATTTCAAATGTAAGTCTTGAGCAAAATGACGATTTATTTCTATCAAAAATTCATGAACAATTCATATTGAGATTGTCGGAAAAAGCTTGTGATGAACTCAGGTATTAATCGAGCGACTAATGGTCTCGAACTATTAACGCGTGAGCGGAGTGAATATCTTGACCATTAGTGGCTGTCTTTAATAACCTAGATTAAATAACTATTAATAATAAGTACAACATGTCTAATGATATGTTCTACATAGAGGCCTTTATGATCGATACATATATTATATCTTTTCCTCAGTTCATTATAAGTAACTTTGTCCAAGAGATCCCTAATATTTTGACCAAAGTAACTTAGGTATAATGAAATAAGGAAAAAATATGTATGCATTATTATGGCCGGTATATAGAACATATGGTATGACATGTTCGTTTGTTATTGAAAAAATATTTATTGTTATAAAATATAATATTTGATGAATATAATGATTGAGAAATAATTTGCCACAAATTCTCTCCGATTTTAAGAAACACAATCATATCTATTTCTCTGAATCGAGGCATACTGTCACAATATAGAAAGAAATGAATGGAATGAAATTAGATAACATAAAACAAGCTGCAGGTCGCTGACGGTAGGAAATAGAACTGAATTATATTTTGAATGACACAATAAAAAAAGGATGTTACATCAAAAAAAATTGATAGCGATGTGACGCCTGAAGTCTTAATTCTTTCATCCGATTATTATGCACATTTCAAGTCCACATTGACTTGTACCAAATACCGCCAACAGAATAAAAAAAGATTCACTTCAGAGTGAATCACCCTGTACACCAAATGGTTCATTTACAACTCCTGTTTGAAAATTTTTTCTGTTGATACCAATAAAAATTATACCTTCAGAATGAGATGATAGTGGATGCTTTCAACTTCAATAATATCATAATAAATTATGGATTTTCAATACACAGATTCAAGTTCACAGTTCAATCTTAGTTACACCTAGGTGGTTAAGAATAGAATTCACACATGAGTAGGTATAGAACCAATATGATGCAAATTTGCAAAAAATAAAAGATTCTAAGGAAAACTTTAAATCATTGCGTCAATGATTCCTCTTCAAAAGGGTTTTTTTTGTGTGGAATTGTCTGCTATCTGCTGACGTGAATATCTCTTACAAAAAGTGCGTTAAAAAGTGCATTTGGCAGAAATAAGTGATTGAGTAATTATAACAGTGCGTGCCATATTTGATATATGTTCTACTCTCTTGTGTTTTTATCGAGAATAATTCATTTTTTGTTTGAGTTTGAAGACATTTTGAGCTCACTAAATGCTCCATAATGTTTCTTAAAAACATGTATTTCAAAACACTCGATTGGATTTCGTTTCCAGATTATATCTGGAGAAGTGAAAACACACCCATACTTTTCTCGGATTCATCTCAAACCGATTACGATTTTCTCGAGATTTTCGAGAGAGTCCTCAATTTATAACCCCTAATAATTCCCTAGTCGTTTTTGGGTAAAATATACTATTTTTCTCATTCCCCCAAAATCTTGTCTCGGGCATACATAATTTGAGAGCCCGATGAAGTCGAGCATGATGAGGACAAAAAGAAAGACACAAACCCCTATTCCAAGGGGATGGTGAAGAGTTATAGCCGAAATCCTTTGAGGAAGAGCTACGGTTCTATCGAAGTTAAAACGCTGGAAAAGTCCTTCTGTTCTTCCGGACATTTTTTATTGCACCCTCCTGCTATTTCCACTCCGGCCGTCTTGGAGCCACTGGCTAGGAGCCAATCATTTGATTTAAGTCCTTGTATTCACACTAGTATACTCCTCTGGTGTTCAGATAAGGTTATTCATTACGGAGTCTGTGAGAGATAAGACCGCCCTCGTGATGAAAGGAAACTAGACAGGTTATATTTAGGAGTTGTCGAAGGTTGCCAGACAGAATGGAACGAGAGGTCCAAACTAACACTACTGAAGATTCGAATTCATTAATGGAATAGAAGGACTGTTTCCGATTTACGTTTGAACACTATTTGTGGAGTTTGGTGAGAGAATCGTTTTTCAATTCATTCAACATGTTTGATTGTTCTGATAATCATTTGACGGAAATTGATTTTTTTCATTCAGAACATTCGCGGTACAATATTATATTGTCAATAGATCTCAGTACTTTCAAATAAAATATCGATAAATTTGATGAACAAAACATTTTCAAGGTTTACCTGATAGTGATTAGGATAGTCGCATCTGTTTAAATACAGGACATACAGGTTTGGAAATTCACATCTGAATTATACGATATACAATGCATCAGACAGAGAATTTTTCCCTCCAGTTGCACAGATGAATAGTCGAGACAATCGCTTGCTGTAAAACACTGAATTCAGTTGTCCTACTTCATTATTCTACTCTTGTCTCTCTCTTATCGTTTAGAGGAGCGTAATTCTTTAGTATGGTAGGCAACAGTAAATACTTGAATCGAGTATTACGGGCAGCCTGACAAATTAAAAATTCTATACGTGTAGTTCGGGTTCCCTACCATACTGCGATAGAGAGAGACAAGACTAGATATTTGCAGTAAGACAGTTGAATTCATTCAGTTATCGCACTTGATTATCTCGCCTATTCATCTGTGCAACTGAGGGAAAAATTCTCTGTCTGATGCCTTGTATATCGTATGTTTTCGATGTGAATTTCCGAATCGGTATAATGTCTATATAGATTGTATTACCTAGATTTCAAATAAAATATTGATAAATTCATGGAACAAGACATTTTCAGGGTTAACCAGATAGTGCTGAGGATAGTCGCGTCTGTTTTAATTCAGGACATTCTATCATTTGGTTCTTACGATCAGTACCTCGACATATAATAGAGCTCCAATGTCTCAACTAGCTCTCTGAATTCCAAGTCATTTCAGGTTTCCAAGCTTGTCTCCCTGGTACAAAAATTTTGTGCATTCGCCATTTAGCAACATGAAAGTATGCTTGTTGGCGTCAAATTCCCGATGATATTTATCGAAATATTATTTTGGACATTTTCATCACTTCTGCTTCTCATATTTGCACCGGTATACTTCGCTTGTGTTCAGATAAGGTTATTCATCACCGGAGTCTGAGAAAGATAAGATCGCCCTCGTGTTGAAATGAAACTAGATAGGTTATATTTAGGAGATATCGAAGGTTGTCAGACAGAACGGAACGAGAGGTCCAAACTATCACTACTGAAGATTTGAAATGTTCGATCTCATTAATGGAAAAGCGCTTTTCAATTAATTCAACATGTTTGATTGTTCTGATATTCATTTGACGGAGATTAATTTTTTTCATTGAGAGCATTCGCGGTACCATATTATATTGTCGATAGATTGTAGTACCTAGATTTCAAATAAAATATGGGTAGATTTATGAAACAAGACATTTTCAAGGTTTACCTGATAGTGCTGAGGATAGACGCGTCTGTTTTGATTCAGGAAATTCTATCAGTTGGTCCTTTCGATGAATACCTCGATATATACTAGTCATCTTTTAGGGATTCAATGTCTCAACTAGCTCTCTGAATTCCAAGTCATTTCAGGTTTCCAAGCTTGTCTCCTTGGTACAAAAATTTTGTGCATTCGCCATTTAGCAACATGAAAGTATGCTTGTTGGCGTCAAATTCCCGATGATATTTATCGAAATATTATTTTGGACATTTTCATCACTTCTGCTTCTTATATTTGCACCGGTATACTTCGCTTGTGTTCAGATAAGTAAGGTTATTCATCACTGAGAGAGATAAGATCGCCCTCGTGTTGAAATGAAACTAGATAGGTTATATTTAGGAGATATCGAAGGTTGTCAGACAGAACGGAACGAGAGGTCCACTAACACTACTGAAGATTTGGAACGTTCGATCTCATCAATGGAAAAGCGCTTTTCAATTAATTCAACATGTTTGATTGTTCTGATATTCATTTGACGGAAATTAATTTTTTCATTGAGAGCATTCGCGGTACCATATTATATTGTCGATAGATTGTAGTACCTAGATCTATAATATAAAAATGAATCGCAAAATGTGTTGGTAAGCGCATAACTCAACAACGCCTGGACCAATTTGGCCAAATCTTTTTTTAAAATGTTCGTTGAAGTTCAAAGATGGTTTTTACGGCGAAAAAATTAAGATTTATTGCTGGAAAAACCCTAAAAATAGCCCTTTTTTTCCCATCACAGAGTATGTTCATAGAAATGTTGGGTTGTTTTAGGGGTGTTTTTGTTGATTTATGGTGGGTTTTACAAGAAGATTTGACCGAGCCCGAAGGGCGAGGCTTGAAGAGGAAGGACGGAAGTTTCTTTAGCCCACTCAAGAAATCGTTTCTCTAGACCGTCTGCAAGATATCGAAAAGAACGAAAGAAAATTGGAATTTTTTTGACGTTTCTCAAAATCAACTGTCAGATCTATTAACGTGAAGGAAGTGCTCGAAAATATTGGTTCATTGTGAACGAAATGGGGCAGATCCAAATGAAACGAGGTATGAATATCATTCAGTTTCCAGTGCGGCTTGCTTTTGCTATGACTATAAACAAGTCCCAGGGGCAATCATTAAGTGATTGTGGTATTAATCTAAAAACCCATGTTTCTCACATGGTCAATTGTATGTTGCCTGTTCCCGTGTTGGAAAACCATCAGATTTGTTTATCTATGCGCCAGGTCATCAAACAAAAACATCGTATACCACAAAGCACTACAATGATAATGATAATAATTATGATTCACATGATTAACAATAAAGCGATTACTTACTTTTAAATCCTTATATATGTACAAATCTTTTTGACAGGACGAAGTCTGTCGGGTCAGCTAGTTTCAAACAAAATATGGATAGATTTATGAAACAAGACATTTTCAAGGTTTACCTGATAGTACTGAGGATAGACGCGTCTGTTTTGATTCAGGAAATTCTATCAGTTGGTCCTTTCGATGAATACCTCGATATATATTAGTCATCTTTTAGGGATTCGAGGTGTCTACTAGCTCTCTGAATTTCTAGTCATTTCAGGTTTCCAAGTTTGTTTTCTTGGTGCAATAAAAGTTTACGCTTTCGCATTTAGCAACCTGAAAGTAAGCTTGTTGGCGTCAAATTCTCGATGATATTTATCGTAATATTATTTGGGACATTTTCATCACTTCTGCTTCTTGTAGTTACACGGGTATACTTCACTTGTGTTCAGATGAGGTTATTCATTACCGGAGTCGGAGAGAGATAAGATCGCTCTCGTGATGAAAGGAAACTAGACAGATTATATTATTTAGGAGATGTCGAAGGTTGCTAGAAAGAATGGAACGAGAGGTCAAAACTTACACTTCTGAAGATTTGGAACGTTCTATCTCATTGATGGAATAGCAGAACTGATTCTGATTAACATTTGAACACTATCTGCGGACGTTGATGAGAGAATACCTAATTCGTTCATTATGTTTATTTGCTTCGATCTTTACTTGAAGGAGATTCATTATTTTTATTCAGACAATTCGAAGTACAATATTATATCAACAATGAATTAAAGTACCCAGTTTTTTTGTAGAATATTGATAGGTTTCTGGAATAAGGCATTTTCACGGTTCCCTGATGGTGCTGAGGATAGTCGCGTATATGTTTGAATTCGGGACATTTTGTCATTTGGATCTTGTGATCAGTACCTCAATGTATCATAAAAATCTTTAAGGGCTTTGAGATCTCTCTTAGCTCTCTGAATTTTAAGCTATTTCTGGTTTCCAAGTTGGTCTTCTCAGTACAATAATATTTTAGCGCATTCGCCATTTAGCAATCAGAGAGTAAACTTATTGATGTAAAATTCTTGATTTTAATTGAGAATTTATTGGGCTATTTTCATCACTTTTGATACTTGTTTTCACACTGGTGTACTCTGCTGGTGTTCAGACAAGGTTATTCATTACTAGAGTCTGTGCGAGATAAGAACGCCTTCGCGATGAAAGGAAACAAGGCAAGTTCTATTTAGGAGTTGTCAGACAGAAGGGGAGGAGTCCAAAATGTTGTACTGTGCTTTGTTGCATCTCTTCAAGGAAATAACATAATTATTTTGGATTTAGGATTGAACAGTATCTAGGGAGTTCGGTGAGACAATCGCTAGCTAATTCAGTCATTGTTTGATTGTTACAATCTTTACTTGACGTAAATTCATTATTTTCTATTCACTGATTTGCGATACAATATTATATTAACAATCAATTGTAAAATATCGATAGGTTTCTGGAACAAGACATTTTCAAAGTTTACCTGATAGTGCTGAGGATAGTCACGTCTTTTGAATAAGAGACATTCTGTCATTTGGGCCTTGCGATCAGATATGTACCATTATCTTTCAGGGCTTTTTGATTTCTAGTAATCTTCTGAAAATTAAGCCCACTCTTTTGGGTTTTCTCAGAACATTAATGTTGTCGACGCATTCGCCATTCAGCAACCTGAAAGTCTACTTGTTGGTGTGAAATTGTTGATGATAATTATTGGGATATTATTATTAATAATATAATTATTGGGATATTATGGGCATTTTTCATCACTTTTGCTTTTTCAAATCAACATATTGAAATTGCAATCCAAAAGAATTGTTGAAGGGCTATCTGATAAAAATTGGAAGAAATAGAAATAAGTACAATGTGAGAACAACTTTCGAGACAGAACACATTATCAAAGCTAATCTAACTCATGGGTACCTGATAATGAAAATCAACTACCTTGTGAGTGTGGTAGAGCCTATATTCGGGAAACTCAACATCCATAAAATGTTCAACTTAGAAAATATAAGAAATTATTTTTACAGAAAAATTCTAGTGAATGAGACCTTGTGCTTTGAATGAAGACCATGGGATTTCATGGGGTGAAGCTTTCATTATATGGGAGAAGATGAACTGAAACATATAAAACTGAAGGAAGCACCTATCAAGTCAATCACCGCAAATCAGTCAACCGATCACACAATGTTCTGGGCTCCAAGATTTCAGCTCAAAAAAGATCAAATGAATCGTTTGAATTGATTGTTAACTGACAACTGTCAAAATAACTAACATTTCCGGAAAGTGACAAAAGTTTTTTTCTGAATATTGAAAATTTGAAGTATTTTCCTTAACGACAGCTGGTAAATTTTGTCCGAAACTTTGAATTCAAAAAGCAGAAATGATGGATTAGCCTAAATTACATTCCGATAAAGAATTTTACGCCAACAAAAAGAACTTTTATGTTGCTAAATGGCGAATGCGCCAAAATTATTTTACTGAAAAGCCGAACTTAGAAACCAGAAATAGTAGGCTAGATGCGAGTGGAAGTTTGAATTTATTCACTTATTGCGAAAAATCCAATTATTTGTTGCTATGTGAGTCAGCTTTGAATGTTTTATTGGTATCAACAGCTTATTACTCTCTCTTCGTTTTTCAAGCATTTACAGTATAGTGGCCTGTGTCGACCTACGAACACTGTGACATATTGATGTGAAATCCAGTATCCACTACCGATTTTGTGAAAAATTAATAATGTAGCTCCTTTGGAATTGTTAGCTTTTTCATTTCCATATTAGTAGCCAACATTAACTATATCGAATTGCTTTAACCGAGGTATTCAGCGTGAATCCTTTTTACGACATTTGACCTTTTAATATATTTTTATCAAACGTGGACACTAAATGTATGTAACATTCAAGGCTATTTTCAGATATACGAACGAGTGCGCTTATCAGATTTATCACCTTATGTATAGTCCATTCACGAAAGGTTGAGCCGTCGGTTGGCCATGGAAATCTGACATATTCCACTGTGTATACTAAAATTTTAGGTTATGTTCTTTATTTTTCTGTCAGATTGATACGCAATGTTGTCGATATTGCATAGAGTTCTCTGATAACTCTCAATCTCGTCGGACGAGGCCGGGTACATTCGGCAACGTTGACTTTATTTTACGTTATGACAGCAAATACTGACAACTTCAGATAAATGAAGAAACGCCTACTATGTGCTCAACCTTTCGTGAACGGACTATACCTTCCATTCCGAAGCGAAACACTAATTTCACCCCAGAGAAGGGAGTGCGCTGTTTAGGGGAAGTGTGCCCATGTTGGCACCCTTAACGAATTATTCACATATTTCATTAAAGAAATATTTTTCTATGTCATCGATTGTACAGATTTACTGCTACGCGTATGTAGTATGCGTTTTTATACATAGTATCGATATAAATTTTCAAAAATTTGGATTATAGCACTTTTTAAAATTTGGCCACGGGTGCCATCATAAGATCACGTATGTCCTTTGATGGCATATAACTGAAAATAAAATGATATTATTTATTGAAATGTTTTATTGAAGAAATAGCAGTTCTATTTCATGAAAATGAAAATATAAGTGTAGAGGAACTAAATTTACATTCTTTGGCATCGTCAAATATAAAAATATAATTTTTATACGCAGTTGGCAGTGGTGAGAGTTCTTGTATGATTTTCAATGATCTCGATACTTCACTCGAAACCATTTTCATTATTTTCGGATACCTCTAATATTTCTTGCGAAGTACCACGCTTTGGAGGAATCGTCTCTTGATCTTGATTTTTTTTCTACGATGGCACCCTATGCTATCATAGGAACACTCTGCCATCATAAGCATAAGTAACATATATTTTTCAACAAAGCGAAAAGGGTACTAAAAAGACGAAAAAACCTAAAACTTTCACACTTAAAGAATTGTTATAGAGTGATTAAAGGAAAGTGAAATCATTTTTTAAACAGATTTTTTGAATATCCAAATAAAACAAAAAAGAATGAAATATGTTAACTATCATACATCAACACCTACCGAAATGATTGAACTCTTATAAAAGTCACAAATTGCCACGTATTCAAGGTGTAACTACGTATATCAAGCGTAAATGCCATCTGGCTTACAAACTCAGTAAATATAAGTTTGTTTCAGTTGATGTTAACAGATTCTTTGAAGTGTGCCATCATAAGCAGGATGCCATCATAGGCATACTTCCCCTACTTCTTTCTCTGAGAATTTGATTGGAATGTTCTGAATGATATGAATATTTTGACTTTTCAGTATTCCATCAAGCAATTAAGGTGGATTGAAATACGAGTATGCTTGCGTCGATTTTTATCACAAAAATACATGTGCCATTAAAGTATCACTTCGTTTATGGAATACATCATCATTACCCCTATTTTATCCATTTATACTGCCTACTGTTTAACTTTCTGATGTTAAAAATTGGTGGAAGCATAGATCGCGCTCACGATCATGAAACGTAAACACGTATTTCTATTATTACAATTTGTCAGTATCGGTAATGGATCCAAATAGAAGTTCATTTGTTACAATTATATTTGTTTTACACAAAACATATCATTATCATATGGAATACAGTTATTTTCCATGTAGCATCATCTGTAGGTATTATTCAAAATACGTTTTCTTAAAATAACGTAGTTTCCCGTCGACCTCAAAATAAAATGTGGGTTTAACGTAAACGCAACTGAATATTGGTGATCCATTTCATTGTTCAATTTATGTTATTTCAATACGCAATTATTGTTATGGGCAACCCATACACCTATAAAACTCTATTCTGATAAAGTATAATAAAAGTTGAAGTAACCTAGTTGCCATTTCCGAGTCGTGAAAAATTGAGGTTATGATTTTTAGTTAATTTCATTCGCAGTCATAATTTACACTATTCGAGGTTATGCTTTCTCGCCTGCGCAGTGAATTGATGGGACCATTGTACCACATGATCACTGCTTCAATTTGTAATTGAGAAATGGTTTCGTGTTAGCTGTAAAAAAGTTTATAAGTATATGGGGCAACCGAACATAAGTATTCAGGAGCAATACGGTTTATGTCACAACTCTACAGGAACATAGAAATTATTATTATTTCAAATACAGGGTTATCCATTTTGCGGTTTCAAAAGTAAACGTAAATAAAACACATAAAAAAAATTTTTATCATGATATTCGACGTATCCACGATGTTGATGTGAATGGTCGGCTGACTTCAGTTGCTAAGTGAGCTGAATTTTATATGGGTGTAGTTGTAGATCTTAATGCAAAATATGCCATAATGTGCCGCAAGACAGTCCTAATTCCTGAGAATGACGAGGAATCGACAGATTCGGGTCTTCGGCAACACTTTCACTTACAGTAGCGATATTTTCAGTGGTACGAGCAAAACGATGATGCACAGGGCTTACAATATCTGTAACCGATCCAGTCTCTCCAAATTTCTTCACAATTTACCAATTGCTTGCGTAGTTGGACGATTATGTAACCAAAATCTACTCTTAAAGCACGATAAGTGGCTGTGGCAGGATCGCCATTTTTGTATTAGGTTTTTATAATTTTCATGCGTTGTGCGATAGTCAAGCGATCCATTTTCATAAATGTCAGATTTCAACTGAACAAAAAAAAATTTTTTTTAAAACTTCGTTTGACAGATGTCGAATTCCAGCCCTATACTTTTGAAACCGCGAAATGGATAACCCGTTATATATCTCGTGCAAAATAAAAATGTATGTTAATCAAGAATTTATAATCAATTCATAATGCGGTTGGCGTAAAAATCTTGTAATCGACTCGTTTATTACTCTAGGGATAAATGGTCTCGAACTATTAACGCGCTCGCTCAGCTCAAGCGTTAGAATATTTAGACTATTAATCGCTCTCATTGATAAACTAGTGGATTGAATAACTTTTAATGGATATTCGATAGGAAATAATGACCAAATCTGTTCATTATCTCCATTTGATCGATTGCATCAGGCGATATTTCACCAATATTTGCAATGCATAAGTGTTTCAATAGAATAAACTCAACTCGTACTTCTTCAATTTAGAACCATTGTTTGACACCTTCTTCGTTTAAAAATACCGAAATAAAGAAATTTCCTCATTGAGGAGAATAGCACTGCTGTCCAAAGAAACTAGATTGATCGTTTTCAATATTTTAAACCTGGGCGGAGTAATTGATAATAGCTTGATTGATAAACGAATTGATAACAAGATTTTTCAGTCGACCGCATAATTAATTCAGGACAAAATATCGAATGAAATACATTCTTATTTCGTGCAAGACATACATTTGACATAGCCACCTTTCCTTTTGAAGTCGAAGGAAAATGTCTTCTAACCTGCGATTTACTATCAATATATGGCAACATGAAAAGTAAAGTACAGTGCTGTACATATATTGTCAATATTTGAGGTCGTGAAAGATATCCGTGAAAGTAACCTATAATTTGGATGATACGTGTTGTACTTTTCCGTACACTCATATTATTATCGATTCGATTGTGTAAACGAATTATGCCAAGGGTAATTTATTTTTCGGTGTCATCACATTATATATTTATAGCAATTTTTCCAAGGACTGAAATTTGGGTCGATAAATTTAACGAAACTCGACGATCCTTCAGCCTTCTAATGGAATTAAACAAGGAAGTTTTTTACAAGTGACGGAATCGATGTAATGTTTTAAAGATGGATTTTTTTCTCGTTAAAATACACCTTCATTTCAGAAAACCGATTTCATTTTTCGAATATTCAATTTTGGTTTTGTTCCTGCTAAATTTGACTTACCAAAAATTTAACCAAAGCGCTGGCGGGAAGTCAGAAGCTTTTGAAAGCTCATTTATATTGTGAAAAAAAAATCAAATTTGTACTGAAACGTCTTAATAAAAATATGTAGGTTTGTATTGTATATACTTATGGCACAAGATCCCGCCAAAATGTTATCGTTGCCCTTGCAAGAAAGGCAATAGGACAAAGACAATATACGTATTTGTCCCCCAGGTTGTATAATTATGTTCCCAGCGAATTCAAGACTATCTGGAATCTCAAACGTTTCAAAACGAGAATAGTTGGTTGGATACTGCAAAGGGGTAGCGAATTTTTCCACGCCATCATAATTCGAATCATGTGTGATTTCCCGTATAATTCTGGTCATCGAGAGTGCATCAAATGACATTTTTCTCCTTTTGTGCTCTTTCGCTCTTTGTTTATTTTATGTTATATATACCTATTATTATGTTCTTGCTTTTGAAACCAAAGATCTTACATGTGTATTAGGTTTAGTTGTGTTCAAGTTATTTAAAACAGGTATAATACATATTCGTTATAATACCTCCATTTATGTTTGTTCGCAGCTAGGATAATTTAATATCTATATTTATGTAGCGTATATCAAGAATAAAATTTATTATTATTATTATATTGTAGGTACTGTATATTCATGAGTAAAACAGCTTTCAGCTTGTGAACGCCTCTGGATTGTTTGATGTTGTTGATAATATTGATTTGGTTAATGTTAACGACATAAACGTCATGAAAATTGTCGTGACAATGTAAACAATAAAATAAATATTTTGAAAACAAAATCCGTGAGTCACCAAAAACCTTCAAGACCAGTGCCAAGTCAAAATTCAAAACATACTCACATTTAAAAAAAACTATGTTCGTTTAAGAACGAGCGCAAAAAAATAATGGGTTGGTACGAAAAAAGAAATGTGATAAACCCAGTTTCAAAACATGTCTTAAAATAAACCTTTATACTTATAACCGCGACAATATAAAATCTTTATATCCCTTCGTACTCAATGATGAATTTTTTATATCCATATATTATATGCTCTAAAAGTTATGGGATTTTTATCGCGAACATTCAGGAAGGAACATTTTAAAAATGATCCTCTATGAATATAATAAAATTATATCCAATAAACTTCTTTGGAAGGATTCAATTTCAAAACTTGATGAATAGGCTTATCTAAGAAAGTTACATTTTTGCATATCTGGAATGAGTCTTTGATTACATAATCATTATCTATATCATATGGGAAGCTTCTTAGGTACTTCGATAGAAGAGTTCATTTTGTTTTCTTATTTGAAAATTCATCGCTAGGTTTCAATATTTCATAGATTTATAGATTGAAATTCAAAAATTGCTGATGAAATTTACAGTTTTGAATAGGTCTATTCATACGACGGCGCATAGTCACAAATAAGCACATGAAAACATTGATGAATCAGAGACACCCTTCAATCTTTATTTCTGTGGTTTCGAGTATGGCAGAAAACTTTTTGCTATATTGCACACATGACCTATCAAAATATATACAGGGTGTCCCGGGAAATGTGGAAAATCTCTCGAATTCAGATAGAACATAAAAAAATAAGATGACAAGTTTCCATAATTTTTTTCCTAGCGGCCCTCCCAACGAAGATACAACCTCCTAAATGACGCCAATGGAAATTCATGTTAGTGGAATGAATTTCAATTACTTACTTTTTTCAAGCTTGATGTTCAAGGTATCCAAATTTGTTTTTTTCAGCACCTTATCATACAGGATGTTTGGAATTTAATCATTGAAGTGTACAACGCAGTCCGCCCCTGGAAAACTTAACAAGATAATTGAAATTTGAGTGCAGTGATTTAAGAGGTCCTTAAAACTATTAATGATATCAAATTTTCATCAAATTATATGGAGTACTTTGAAAATTATTCCACTAAAATGAATTTCTAGTGGCGTCATTTAGGAGGTCGTATCTTCGTAGGAAGGGCTGCTAGGAAAAAAAATTATGGAAACTTGACATCTTCATTTTTTATGTTCTATCTGAATTCGAGAGATTTCGCACATTTTCGGGACACCCTGTGTGCTCAAATATTATTTTTATTGTGCAAATGTATTGAAAACTTCCGATAGCATTGTGAAAGCATAGACCCTAAAGTCATAGTTGACTTTATCTTGGGTCTCAATCAAATATATGAGTATATGTGCTCCCTTTAGGTCATAACCAGGACTTTCCGAAGAAAATGTCCAGTCTGTAGATAAAAACCTCAACTGAAATTCCGGAAGCTATCCAACTCCACAATAAATTCGATGAAAGAAGTTTCAATCGCCAGAATCCCTCTTTATATGAATCATAAAACTGTCAAATACACGAGGCATCACAGCCGAAAGGAAAGAAATAACCGTGCTCTTCTAATATCAATCCCGGAAAACCCATTTGGAAGGCTTCCAAACTTCCAACATCATCCAACTCTGAACCGGGTAACATAACAATTGCTGAGTATCCCGACCAACTCTGTCATCAAAGCCCGAAGCATCAAATCTCATTTCACCTCTGAAACCAGCTTTCACTTTCAAACTCCCTAAACAAACACTGGGAAAACTTCACGATCCCTTTACGTGTATTCTTCCTCGCCAAAACGATGCTAGGGTTAAATAGGGGGTTGTAAAACATCCAAATGCGATCTTAAGTAATGTATACCTCAAAATAACTCGACAGTTACGGCCCACAGTTAGTTAACACAAGAACGGAACTTTCACGCGACCGCACAGTTCATAACGATTTTTCGCGCCAGTTAATTGGGAATCATTCGTCGCAAGTCGCACATTCGTCAGTCACGATACGCGTTAACCCAAGTCGCGCCGCGTAAACCGACATACTAACGGCCGGCCCTGAAGAGGAATGATGCCGCGCATGCGCCCAAAGCTTGCTGCATTTGGACAGGACTAATAAAATTTGGAGAAGCCCTCTGCGAAATGTAAGTCGGTCTTAATAATTTGTCAACATCTGCAATTTCAGATTTCGTAATCTTCCGGGACCGATACAGGGCGAAATCTTTATTTATAGGAGCATATTTCAGGGAGACGTTCTCGCTTGGAAATCCTCATTTGAATTTTCGCTGACGGAGACTGTTTGAGAGAGAGGAGAAGGGTATTAGAGGAGTTTTTACAATTCAGCTGATGCCGCTATAATTCTTCTTGCCCTTAAAGGTGATCCAAGGATAAAATGAATAGGGTTGGGCGGTTTGGTAAACATTTGTTCAAGGTCAATAGACTTAACTTTGTGTTTATAGGGAAAATATACTCTATCCAGCTGAAAAATCTCATTTATTTTGCCTGAAGGTGGAATTACACTATTCCTGACGTGTTGTGTAGTGTCACACCAGATGCATTAGGAATACACAGCAAATCTTATGTCTAAAATTATATGATTAAAGACAGTAGTCTCTCCAGGCCATGAGATTATAGCCCATCAGTTGAGTTACCTACATCATCCACTTCTCATCAAGAGCAATTATTTTATCTACCATGTAGCTTCTGTAGTCAATGCCACATGTACAGATCTTTTCCAAATGCTAGGTATCTCACGATGCAATGACATGTTAGAAGTCCGGTGAGAAGCCTCTTCACTAGTCCTTTGACAATGATAATGGTTTTTGAGCTTTCTGTTTATAAGTCTCTAGTTGAAGTGTTTTTTTCTGATCATCCAAGTTTGCCTGAATAGGTGTGGATGATACTCATCATGAGCTCACTATCCCAATGATGGGTAATGTTGCTTCTCTTTCCCGACTTTTCCCCAACCGATTCAGGGTGAAATTTTTATTTATAGGAGCATATTTCAGGGAGACGTTCCCGCTTGTACATTCTCATTTGAATTTTCGCTGACGGAGACTGTTTGAGAGAGAGGAGAAGGGTATTAGAGGAGTTTTTACAATTCAGCTGATGCCGCTATAATTCTTCTTGCCCTAAAGGTGATCCAGGATAAAATGAATAGGGTTGGGCGGTTTGGTAAACATTTGTTCAAGGTCAATAGACTTAACTTTGTGTTTATAGGGAAAATATACTCTATCTAGCTGAAAAATCTCATTTATTTTGCCTGAAGGTGGAATTACACTATTCCTGACGTGTTGTGTAGTGTCAAGCAAGATGCATTAGTAATACACAGCAAATCTTATGTCTAAAATTATATGATTAAAGCCAGTAGTCTCTCCAGGCCATGAGATTATAGCCCATCAGATGAGTTACCTACATCATCCACTTGTCATCAGGAGCAATTATTTTATCTACCATGTAGCTGCTGTAGCCAATGCCACATGTACAGAACTTTTCCAAATGCTAGGTATCTCACGATGCAATGACATGTTAGAAGTCCGGTGAGAAGCCTCTTCAAGTGTTTTTTTCTGATCATCCAAGTTTGCCTGAATCGTTGTGGACGATACTCATCATGAGCTCACTATCCCAATGATGGGTAATGTTGCTTCTCTTTCCCGACTTTTCCCCAACCGATACAGGGTGAAATTTTTATTTATAGGAGCATATTTCAGGGAGACGTTCCCGCTTGGACATTCTCATTTGAATTTTCGCTGACTTGAGACTTGAGTTACCTTCAGCATCCACTTGTCATAGAAGCAATTATTGTATATATCATTTAGCTTCTGTAGCTAATGCCACATGTACAGATCTTTTCCAGGTGCTAGGTATCTAACAATGCAATGACATGTAAGAAGTCAAGTGGGAAGCCACTTTGATAACGATAATGTCCTTCGATAACGATAATGGTTTTTGAGCGCTCTGTTTATGAAGTAAAATAAGTCTCATCAGTTTAAGTGTTTCTCTATTTTTTCTAATCATCAAACTTCGCCTGAATCGGTGTGGATGATACTCATCATAAGCTCACTATCCCAATGAAGGATAATGTTGCTTCACTTTTCCGACTTTTACGGGACTGATACAGAGTGAAATCTTTATTTATAGGAGCATATTTCAGGGATGCTTTCTCGCTTGGACATCTTCATTTGAATTTTCGCTGACAGAGACTGTTTGAGAGAGAGGAGAAGGGTATTAAAGTAGTTTTTACAATTCCGCTGATGCCGCTTTAATTCTTCTTGCTCTTAAAAGTGATCCAAGGATAAGATGAATTGGTTTGGGGGTAAATATTAAGATATTAGTGACCAGCAGATATCGACCAGATTTTGGTGTCATTGTATTCATTTAGGCCTCCTGAACAACATTAGTGAAACCAACAGGTGGCGGTCTGTCTTAGTTTAGAAGATATGGGGCCCCAAATTTACAAAAATGTTCCATCTTCACGTCACTTTTCCACTATAAAAACACAAAAACACTGCTCCAATTTGGTCTATTAATCACCCTTAAACATTCACATAACGATTCGAATAGTTTAATTTCAGGTAAATTTAATAATTAACGCAAAAACATCGAAATTCTAGACGTACCACGTAACCACACTTTCGGGGGAAAGCGCGCCGTTCTGCAAGGTAAGTTTGGCACCGCCGCATATTATTTCTTTCGGAAGTGACATGTGAAACGATGGCGGGAACTGGTAGGCATATGATTTTGAAAAAGCTGTTTTAGAATCAGCTGATCGGAAACTCTTTCGTTTTTAATCTGATTCAATTAACCGAGAATAGGTTCATACATACAATATATATATTCTGTACGTACATTACCATCATTCATAAAGTAATATCTGATTGGACTCAATTTTAACTATTATAAGGATATGATATAACATATCAGATCAATAAAATAGTATTTTGTTGTTGTATTTTGTTGATCTGAGTATAATATCAATAACTATTATGTGTCTGAATGTATATTTTAGGAGTTTCTGATGGTAGACATATTCGTATAAAATGATGATATTGCCCGAGAAAATCGAAAAATAATATCGTTTTATTGTCAGATTTTTTTCAATGAAAAATAGGTGTTTTTGAGTTATTACAACTTTTATAAATACTTGGCACTGTTCCTATCTTAGCTAACCTAACCTAACCTTAAGTAACCTATTTCTAGCAACAGTGCCAATAACTTATTAGTAGGTTAGGTTAGCTAAGTTAGGAACAGTGCCAAGTATTTATAAAAGTTGCAATCACTCAATAACACTTATTTTTCAATAAAAAAAATCTGACACTTGAACGATTTATAGATATTATTTTTCGATTTTCTCAGGAAATATTTATTTGCCTGTGCTCAAATTAAAACTGTGGCATCACAACATCATAACGAAACAATATGCCAAATATTTTGAAAATCGGTGACTTTGTAAACTAGATATTTGCCTGCTTTTCCATGAACTTTAGTAACCTAAATTAAAATTCCTTTGTAAAGTATGCAGATAGCGACATACCCAGATCGCAATTGCCATGTACGATACTTCAAATGAAGATCAACCAAATATGTATAAGTAATCATAAAATAATATATCGATATCCTGGTTTATTTCTTATTATAAACAGTTTCCAATCAGCTGTTTCAATTATCGCGCTAAGGAACGTAATTCTGCTATCATTTTATATGACACTAGCTGACCCGTGCCCACTCCGTTGGGCATAATGTTAATAATCCTTTTTTAGTAGTGTTATGTTTTGATTTCTAACTGCCAAAAAGGAGGTTTATACGCAGGTATATTTTGTATTTGCATGCTAATACAAAATTGGAAAGTAACTCTGTCCTAAAAAAACATTTGAGGTATTTGCGATAAACGAATTCCAGGAGGACCAAGTCGCGGGTAAAGTTAGTTTGGTAATGGTAATTTTAATTGTTCAAAACTTCTCTGTAAACTATATTGGATATAATGTTATCATTTGGTAGCAAAATATATTGTCTGTCAGGAGTTCTAACCCGAGATAAGCCAACATGTAACTGCTAATGGGAAAACACACGGCTTTCTCAGGTCAAGGCCCACCAGAGAGAAAATGTTACACCTTGGGACTTGTTAATAGTGAGGGCAAAGGAGATCTTCACTGGAAACCAAGGGCATAGCCAGGGGGGGGGTTTTGGTGGCACCTACAAAGTCAATTGCCAAAATGTCAAAACCCCCCCCGAAATAATTCCTGGCTACGCCCTTGCTGGAAACTGTAGCCTTTTAAACGGTATGGGTAAATCAGTGGGAATCATGGGTATCCGCGGAATATAGGCCAGTTGTCCCACTGCTGGCCCTGATAATGGTCGCCACGATTATACTGTCCCGTAACTGTTTTGTAAGCAGCATTTTCTCATTACACATGCTGGGGGGGGCTCAAGTTTCTTAATAGCATGATAGGAATGCCAACTTTCGTGAGGAAGTAAGCTAGAAGGGTTCAAAGAATTTAAAAATTTTTGGGGATAGTGCACTGTATCCTCAATACTACACACCGTATCAATAGACTTATAGTGATTGACCTGACCGGGCATTTTCTCTGAAATGAGTTTATTTGTTTCATTCACTGTATCGTTTTTGGGTGACAATATTGCCCTAGAACAAAGCAAATGATAATCTCCAATAAATTTTCAAGACCGGGATATATTGCATCAGTAAGATGTTCCAACCTCTGCAATATGTATCCTAATGTCCGTCAAGTTTTTACGTCATTGCTGTTGGTGTTGGAAGAGACAATTTTTTCTTCGCTAAGATTGAGTAGTTTACGCGGAAAGTCGTCATCGTCGTTGTCGCTCAAATGGGCTCTCATGTTTGTTCGTAAATTGAGAGATGCAACCGAACTCCGTAAGTGAGATGATTTTAAGCATGCTCTGATGATATCGGCGCGTGTTCCTTTTGTTACTACAGGCAGTGTTTACCCGCAAAAACAAAAGTAACGCCACCCATTACAGCATCAGAGTTTCTGAGGTATTTGACAGTACATTCGTCTCATATAATTAAAAATGTCTTTCGTAAAAGTTTCCCGAGTGGCCCATTTTTACGTATGGAACAAACTGACTGTTGCTCTAGTTAGACTGTCAGAGGTAGCTTAAAGGTGGAGTGTGCTGTTTTCCCATCATTTAACAGAGTAGCGGCAATCCCCGAAGAGGCAACAGCTAGTCCATTTCTCCCGGATTGTCTTACTTTTGCCAATACCAAATTTGCAAGAAACGATTTGCCAGTGCCTCCCGAGGCGTCAAGAAAGAAGTTTAACGTCTGTTATTAAGCACACAGTGAATTTTGTGCATCAAAAGCTTGTTTCTGGCCTTTAACTAATTTCGGTACATTTTCATTAATAAAAACTGACAACTCATTGGTATCCTACGAACGTATCAGTAGTATGTCCGTTTCATTCTTATGTGGCTGAATGTCGAAAGTGTGCTAATTCTGTTTCGAAGAATTCAATTCCGATGACGTCCGCTGCGTAAGGAGACGACCACGCGACCAAACGTCCCACAGGGCATAGATAAAGCGACTGAGCTGCCACGCCCCCTTCTCCCGAAGCGAGTACGAACGCAAACCGAATTAAACCGAAGCCCTGGCGCGTCTTCCGCTAATTTGGCTGGCTTTCATACGATTTTTACCCGACTCACTTTGCAAAACCGACTACCACGTGAAGCCTTCTTCTTATTTTTTGGTGTTTTATATAGCCTATGGCACTCTTGAATAATGTGGCTTTCTATTGGTGAAAGAATTTTTAAAATCGGTTCAGTAAATCCCGAGATTAGCCCTTTCCATTTACAATATACAAATATACAAACACACAAACTTTACCTCTTTATAATATTAGTATAGATTTGGCGAATCGTGCGCACAGATAAACAAACCCCTAATCTTTGACAGTGCGGTAGTGCCAACTTACCTTGCAGAATGGCGCGCTTTCCCTCGAAAGTGTGGTAACGTGGTACCTCTAGAATTAGATGTTTTTGCGTTAATTATTAAATTTACCTGAAATGAAACTATTCGAATCGTTATGTGAATGTTCGAGGGTGATTTATAGACCGAATCGGAGCAGTGTTTTTTGTTTTTATAGTGGAAATAGTGACGTGAAGATGGAACATTTTTGGAACTTTGGGGCCCATATCTTCTAAACTAAGACAGACCGCCAACTGTTGGTTTCACTAATGTTGTTCAGGAAGACTCAATGAATACAATGACACCAAAATCTGGTCGATATCTGCTGGTCACTAATATCTTAATATTTACCGGCTTGAGTTGTCTGGTAAACATTTGTTCAAGGTCAATAGACTTAACTTGTTCGTGTTTATAGGAAAAAATACTCTATCTAGCTACATACCTAATGCCTTCGATTTCCTGGACGGCGAAATTATACTATTCTGTCGTGTTGAGCCAGATCGCGTCAGATGCATAGGGAATATTTCTACATGCATTTATTACAGCTAAAATTATATGATTGGAGCTACTCGTCTCTCCAGGCTATGATATCAAAGTTTCTCAGATGGGTTACCTGCAGCATTAACTTGTTATCAGAAGCATAATTGTATTTACCCTGTGGTTATCTTACTATGCAATGGCTTGAGAGAAGTATTGTGAGTAGTTTTATCTCCTTCTTTGATAACTAACGGGTGTTTTTTTGAGAGGTTTCCGATTTCATTTTTGAATAAAACACATATAAAATTATGAAATGACCAAAAATTGTTTTCATTTGGTAGAAAATTTTTTGGCATTTAACATTAAACACAATATGTGGCATATGGCCACCACGACTATTTTTCACAAATGTCATTCTGGAGGTCCAATTTTCGACCACTTTTTCAAGCATTTGAGGGCGTATGTCAGCAATGACACGTTGAATATTGGTTTCCAAAGCGTCAATCGATTGAGGTTTATCCACATAAACCAATGACTTAACGTATCCCCACAAAAAGTAATCGAGTGGCGTCAAATCGCACGAACGCGGAGGCCAATTCACCAGACCATTTCTCGAAATAATGTTGTCGTTGAAAGTTTCTTTCAATAAGTCGATTGTTTCACGTGTGGCTTTAATTCTTGCACCAATTCAATTTTGTATGGTACCAAACCCAAATCTTTACGTAAAATTTCCATAAAGTCGATGGACAAAGTCCAATTTGCTGAGCACGACGACAGCAATATTTTCTTCTGTAAGATATCTTCTCCTTCTTGTCGGTGGCTTGGCATCCAAAAAAATGAATGTAGACCGAAATTTGGTAATTACGTTTTTTATGGTGGTCTCTGACGGACGATTATGTGCACCATAAAATTCACGAAGTTCTCTATCTTCTTCTTCCAATGCATATCCACTAATGGATGTTTGCGATAACATTTTCCATCGCTTCTCTATTTCTTGCGGTATGTATCAAGGGCTGTATATCGTGTAGTCCTGTCCACTGCCTGATGTTCCGCAGCCAGGACATTTTCTTCCTTCCGATCCCTCTTCTTCCCTCAATTTTACCTTCGATCAGTATGTGTAAAAATTGATACTTGTTGTTCCGCATAATGTGTCCTAGGTACGCCGTTTTTCTCTTCTTAATCGTTTCAAACAATTCACGTTGTCTGTCGACGCGTCTCAAAATTTCCTCATTTGTCAATCTAGCCGTCCAAGGCACCTTGAGGACCCTGCGGTACAGCCACATCTCGAAGGCCTCTAGCCTGTTAATCGTGGTCTTCCGCAATGTCCAGCCTTCCATGCCGTAAAGAAGCACCGACCAGATGTAGCACTTCACGAATCTCAGTCGCAGGTTGAGATCAAAATCAGGACAAGCAAAAACCCTACGAAACTTCATAAATGCCTGTCGGGCTTGTTCAATGCGACATTTTATTTCTCTGTCTGATGTCCAATCTTCAGAGATAATGTTGAGGTCGTTTGGTCTGGCTTTTAGTTTCAATAAAGCTGTGCGGTCTGAGTAATGGAACAAAGGTTATAACTGATTTTAGTAGTTCCTTTGTTATAACAATTCCTACACCTTTTCTGTGTTTTGGGTCGCTATTGCCTGAGTAGAAGAACACCCCATTTTGTACCTCGCATTCTCCCGCGTCGCCACCATGTTTCAGCAACGCCTAGAATGTCCAGCTTAAGTCTGTTCATTTCTTGCGTGAGATTCGCTAGTTTTCCAGCCTCAAAAAGGCTTCTCACATTCCATGTTCCAATCCTCAATGGTTTTCTTAGATTAGTCCTCTTAATGATACATTCAAAACCGTTCTCCCCGGAGATCCGATTGGAGAACTATTTATACCTCCGGAATATTTTGAGTCAAATGTACTCATGTTATTGTCTTGGGAATAATAATAAAGGTGGTCTCCCGTTGCCTTCCTTTATGCCAAATCTTGGCTTGAATATCGGCCGCCCATTCTGGATCAAACGCCGTTTGCAGCCGCCCATTCTGGATCAGACGCTGCGTGCTAGTTTTGGTCCACCCCGGTTATTTCATTTCACCGGTACCACCCATATCTGGGAGGCATTCCCCTATCCGCCACCTGGGGAGGCCCCGATGGAGGACTAGCAACCCCACACGGGTTCTCTATAACCCCACACGGTTTCTCTATAAACATTTTTAATTGAACACTGATTTTGAAAAAAAAATTCCACGATTTGAAAACGTTGTTCTGGAGTTAACCTATTCATAATGATTTGCCAAACAATACTGAGTAGAAATGCCACTTTGAGCTGTCAAAACAACTGTCATAAAATAAAACGGCATCTATCGGAAAAACAAACCTCCTAAAAAAACACCCGTTATATAAAGTTTATTGAGCCTTCTCTTTATGAGGTGCAATCAATCTTTTCACTTCATCTGCAGTGAGTGCATATTTTTTCCCAGTCATTGAACTCCGCCTTGATATGTATAGATGATCATAACGTAAGTTGTCCATTGAAGAGTGAGTTTGTGTTTTTTTTGCAAAAACCACCAAATGGGAATAGTTTATTATTATTCTGCAGTGGTATGAAGACTTATTAGAGCTCCAAACTGATTGACTTACTTGTGAACCACCTTGTCATTAGGAGCAATGCAAATTTTTGCTCCATTTTACCGTTTGTACGAACAACACGTCTGTCAAAAACCAGAATTTCAGTTTGAAGTGTTTTCTTCGGCTTTTCCATAGGCAATGATCTGTATGTGGGATCATATACAGGTTTGGAAATTCACATCTGAATATACGATATACAATGCATCAGAAAAGAATTTTTCCCTCCAGTTGCACAGATGAATAGTCTAGATAATCACTTGCTGTAACACACTGAATTCAGTTGTCTTGCTTCATTATTCTAGTCTTGTCTCTCTCTTATCGTTTAGAGGAGCGTAATTCTTTAGTATGGTAGGCAACAGTAAATACTTAATCTAATTCTCTGTCTGATGCATTGTATATCGTATGTGTTCGATGTGAATTTCCAAATCGGTATGTTTTCCCCTTTCTGCCATAGGGAGCCTTCTGCATACCAGCTAATCTTTTCACACTTCCTTGTCGATAACTGCGTAGTTGTTATTATTAAGCTTATGCCAAATAGGCATAGAATCTCCCAGTGGTATAAAGAGTGTATTCCAAAGTTCTTTTATGTTCCCTTCCAGTCCCTAGTGGAAGGTTTTGCTCTGCAATGAACAGCATGAACACCCTTACAGTTTCAAGACTGTGTTCCCCCGACAAAATTGCATTTAATAGATTAAAAGTAAAAACAGGGTGTCCAGCAATATGCCATAGTTCACCGGCGTGAAGGACCTACCTAGTGTACTTTGATACCGAAAATATTTATGAATTGAAATCAACCGTATCAAAGATATAGGGTCATTTAGTTTTTTCTGCAAAACAATACAGTAATGAGTAGATAGTCCAAACCCTGGATAATCCGAGGTACCCTAAAATCCGAACGGCCCCAATTGGTAATATGATTTGTATAGTTCGAACAGCCTGATCTCTGCAATCCGAATGTAACATTCTTGTTTTTTTGGGGCGTAGGTACGATATATGTGTATAAAAATATTTTTTCGTCAACCCCAAAATAAAAGGTGATTTTAATGTGAAATTGATCGTTAATTGTCCATTTCAATGCTCAATTTCTGTTATTTTAATGTTTAATCTTCATGGCAACCGTTCACAAAGTATTCAGGAGCACTACGAGAAATGTCAAAACTCTACTGGAACATAGATACATAAAAATTTTATTATGTAAAATGTATGTGTTGTACAAAATGAAATTTTATTTCAATCAAGAGTTCATACATAATTCATATTTAGGTCGTCGGAAAAATCTAGTAATCAACTCGGTTATTAATTTAGCGACTAATAATCTCGAACTATTATTACATACATAATGAAATAAATTTTTGCAAAATTTCAGTACGTTATCTACCAATTCAACGACTATATCTGCCTCTCTGAACTCCCATAAGGCTCAGTTCATATATTTTTCCGTCAAAAATTCTGTTCAGACTTGTGCTTCCCATTAACTGGAAAATTAGGCCACGAAGCTTCCTAGAAGCTCAAGTTTCCCCCAGTTTGTTGCTGCCTCTTCCATTTTATCATATTCGAAATCGCAGTTTGATAAGATTTATGCCCCGAAATAGGCCATTATATATTCTCTCCTCCTGAAGAATGAGGTAGACTATGTTAATTACCAACACATTTTTCACCCATTTCATTCACAGGGTTTCGGGGGAGTTTCAGCAAAGCTTTGCATTCCACGAACTCGTTGAATACAAAAAATACGTTGGATTTCATGAATACTTCGGGATTCTTAATGAAAAATTTCATGATGTCATGCGAGACAATGAGAATTTCCAGTGATTTCCAGGAAAAATCATTCTCGAAAGAATTTAACTTTTTTTTCGTTGTCAGGTTTTCGAGAAAAAAATAATGAAATCACATAAATAACCTAGCGAAATCAAACATAAGAATTACCGGTTGTGTGTGACATTGGCCTTAATTTCATCGGTTGAATATTGATTCACATTTTATAAAGATGCGTCGTGGCATGCCGTTTGAACTAAGGAGTATATTAATCGCTTTTTGAATATTTGTTTGAAATTCAGAGAACATAAAAGGACATAAAAGAATTCCACAATACATTCAATATCACAATAAAGAAATCACATATCTTAACAAACTGAAAATGCCGATTATAATCAAATTTCGTTGCCTAATGAATAATAATGGAATATCTTACTGAAATCTACAAAGTTTATTGTTTCATTATTTGTAGAAAAGACTACGATATCGGCAGTATTAATCAAAATGATTATGCTTTTCTGTTTGCTTGCTAGAAATGAAGAATCGATGATTGTTTTCATGGGATAGATTTTGGAAAAATAAAATTCTCTTATGGTTTCAATTCAATTCTGCAAAATTTCAACACAGTCGATACTTTTCTCGAAAAAAATTTAAATTCACAAGCAGTTATGATCACTGTTCATTCCATTTCATCGTATCCATGTGTTCCATAAAATGAATATTCCAAGATATTGTATGTCTAGGACAGGATATAAAAGCAAAAGTGCATATCTACCACCATTTTTATAACTGAGTTATCTATTTTATTACTGCAAAGTATTCATTTGAAAAAACGAACCCTTCTGAAACTGAAAATTGTGAAAAGAATCATAAAAATCTTTTTTTTTTTCGTCAAAACCAATTTTGAGCATGAACAATATCTTAAAATATTATGGAACATACGATGAAATGGAATGAACTGTGATCATAACTGCTTGTAAGTTTTCATTTTTTCCGAGAAATGTATCGACTGTATCGAAATTTTGCAGTTGATTTTTTTTCTCCAGAATTGATTGGAAAATCATGAGACAATTTTATTTTTCGGAAATCTATCTCACGAAAACAATTTTTGAAGGAAAATCATAGGGGGTTGTTATTTTCAACCCCTGGATAAAAAAAATGTGTAAATAACATCTACTCAATGAATCATATTATTTATCGTTTTTTAGGCCTCCTGAAAGGAAGGTCGATTTCGAAAAAAAATTATATGAACTACCCCAGCTTATTTTGATCGAGGAATCATCTCCCTAAGTTCCTCGCATTTGTTTACAGGCACCCTGTATATTTCAAATTTTTTCATTCATTCGATGATGGTTGAAAGGATTTTGCATTAATTTTTTTCTTCTTAGTAAAATATAGGTACAAGATCATATTGATATAACTATCGTATAGTAAATGGATCTTCGACAAGAGGAAGTGCAGACTACTTTATGAGTTTGTATTGAAGCTTTCGATGCATGGCTAATGAGGTGTTATTATATAAAGTTGCTCCTATTATAGCTCGTAGTCGCGACTAGGTTTGATCTGATTACATATAGCAAGGCAAGTTCGACTCTATGGCGTCTACTTAAACCTCTTTGTGGTGAAATGCTCATTATAATGTAGAGAATAAAAATAATGATGCTTTTCGATAAAACATTAAGGGATATACTATATTGATATAATTGAGGTAATATCCAATTAGGAATTTTCCGTTGATGATCAATAAGATATTGAAACAACACATACACATTATCTAGTATCCCATACTTGTTTGTTTACATACCCCCTACCATTTTCACAATGTCAAGATAAAATAATGTCGACATACCTCTTTAACCCCCCATAAAGCCAATATAAAATTCACCTACAGATATATAGAAGCTATAGACCTGACTGACTAACCATTTCACACCGATTTGGCTCAGTATCAAACTTTTCCGAATAATTTCGACCGCAAATGGTACACAGAAAATTGGAGTATCTTGAAATCCGTTTTGAAGTTTCTATAGACTTTATATTTGAAGGATACTCACTAGATGTTGCACTTGTTCTTGTTGTGTTATTGAGCAACATGATATAAAATTTGTACACCTTCTGCTTTTCAGTTTTGAAAATATTTCAAAAGTTTCAAATCCTTATAACTAGCGGTGACGGACGATGGACGAGCAGCTATATTCCGTTCACGAAAGTTTTAGCGCATAGTAGGCGTTTGTTTATTTATCTGAAGTTGGCAGTATTCGCTGTCATAACGTGAAATAAAGTCAACGTTGCCGAATGTACCCGGCGACGAGCTTGCGAGTTATCAGAGAACTCTATGCAATATTGAGAACATTTCGTATCAATATAACAAGAAAATAATCAACATAATCTTAAATTTCAATATACACAGTGGAATATGCCAAATAGGGATGTTGACTACTTTTTGGAAATTATTTTATTTTAAAGATGAACCCTATACAAACACGAACAAATTACTTTTTCCTTAAAAATATAGTAGTTGCCAATAAAAATGAGTAAATGAAAAGACATTCAAAATTCCCGCGGAAATGCTCAATTTTGTCACGTTCTGATGATTACGTCATAATACAGTGAACATACTTTGACTTCTGTCAAAGCGAACTGATTTTGCCCGATCCCTTGTGGAAAAGTTCAATCTAAGCCTTCAAAATGAATAGGTCGGTCTGTAAATGCTGAATGAGGTGCTTCTTTTATTTGTAATAATAAATATGAGTTAAAAGTCTGCTACTTACAAAGACAATTTCACGTTTTTAAGCTCCGCTGCACAAAATCCTTGTTTTCAGCAAAGAAACTTGCGACCATAAGGGAATTTATCTTCGGTAAAAGTTACTACTATTACCCTTGATGAATCCTATCTCCATTATAAAGAAAATTGTAGATTATCGTTCTTGTAACGAACTAGGTATTCTGTTCTCTTTCAGATTTCAATTTCGTAAGTTCGAATCATAGATATGATATATTATATATTTACTATGGTTCAAGTCACAGAACCGTGGGTTTCACAAAGCTTGATTGGCAATCAAATCGTTTTTTATATTGAAGTAGGTCGATGGTTTATGTCAAAAATGAACTGAAAATTGCAGAGAAATGATGACATTTCAATAATCAAGGTGATTGGAGTTTTGTGGAACCCGGCCTATGAATGTATTTTGTTGATCTGAGCACCGAACATTCGAATTTGCTATGACAATACGGATAGTTTCACGTCACTATACGGATTACCTCTGATTGGCGTTCGCAGTCACGTGATAGTTGATAATAATAAAATAATTTAAATCAGCTTTATTTAATTCAACGAGAATAATAAGATCACTAAAATGGTTTTTAAGGATTGCAAAAATTTCCTTCTATGAGGAAAACCTCAATTTATATGAATTCGTAACATGAGTCAACATCCCTATTGTCATGGCCAACAGACAGCTCAAACTTTCGTGAACGGACTGTACCTAGGTGATCTAGGAATTTGCGTGAGTTAGTCCAACCCTAGGCAGAAAATTTAAATTCTACAAACATTTCAGCACAACAGAACTACGCTCCTTCCGAAAGAACGACCGCACAAAGAGTTAAAGTAAAGGTAACATATTTTCAACCCTAAGGCACCGAAATCAAACAAATACCCCGTTTTCGAAAGCCAAATACCTATCCATTTCACCGTTCGCGGAAAAACTGTTCTTTCAATGCCGCAGTTGATAATTCACGCTTATAATCCATAATCATACATAACCGTAAAGCACAACCCATGTTTTCCAAACATATCAACAATAAATAAATCCGAATATATCGCGTTATCAGCGACATCTGGTTTCGAACACAAAAATTCCCACATAACTTCCGTATTACGTTATCACTCATCTATTAATTCGATATTTTCACTTCATTCCAGAGCTCGAATTGCCACAGACCGAGCGTGCCTAACTTCAATAACCATAGGAGTCGGTAATTATGGCTGTCCCCCGAAGATTTACGCTTCCCCTGAATTCACGTTAGTCAAATGGTAGATAATTGTAATTATCTCGACTTTAATGAATTTATGACATGCAGATCTGCCAGATCGGAGGCGGACAAAAAACGGTTTTGTTCTTTTCGACCGCCCCCCTAATTTGTATGTAGCCACGAACAAAATACTGCGAATTTTGGGAAATGATTATTATCTAGGCTTTGTTCTCGCCACCTACGTTTACAATGATTTAGGGGGCTGTAATGGAGAAATGTTTTGCCAATAGTCAAACTGAGTAACTGAACGTTGTCTAACAACTGATTTTACCCGTGAGTGGTATGGTACGTTTCCTGGCACGTAATCACTAATTTGGGGTCAGTCAGACCCAAAACTTTTTTCACGAAGTATATGTGTTCGCATTGAACTATTGACTTTTTATAAATACGTCATGTATGCTTAGGTATTCCTGAACGTACAGTGTGAATGATATTAATTGAACACTCAGAAAATAATTATTTTATTCGAAATAAATGAATATGGATGCGTAAAGAGCTGAAAAATGTCAAAATTTCGGATTTCACATAATTCGGAAAAATTCAAATGATATGTGTTTCTGCAGATTCAAAACATAAAATATAAGTTCTAATCTTAATAAACAACTGAATATAACAACATTTCTGTGATATTTAATGAAACACTACAAGAGTTTTTCTGAGCAGTCTTCGCAGATGCTTCATCCACAAGTGCCATACTAAAAATGGAAAACGGCACATATTACCAAATCTTTACGTCTTGCTCGTATGAACATTTAGCGCATCTGACTTTCTTTTCTAATGTACATATTCGATCTAATTCCTTCAGCTTCTGAGAATTGAAAGATTTTTCTGTTTCAAAATCTTAAGAAGTTCTTTTCTATTCTTCCCTTCATATGGGCGGAAACATCCTCCAGGGCATCCAAGTTTTGAAATGAAATTCTTCAAACCGTGTGCGTGTATCATCCATTCGCATTCGATTTCGTGCAGAATTTGATATCGCAACATATAAAGCTACATGACTTCGATTACAGAATAATAACACTATTGGTAAGATGGGACGTCTAGCATACCCCAACTCAACAAAAATTTCCAACAGAATCATGCTGAATTGTAATATGAATAGATTCGTAACACTGAACTAAGCAAGAAACAAAAATGAAAGGTATTGTAGTGGATGGCATTATTAATCGAAAACTATCGAGACTATCGAAAAAAATCTTTGGGGTCGGGTTGACACTCACTTCGGCCAAGAAGCACTACGATAGACGGAGCGTCATTTTCACTTGGGCGATGCGATGCGTCGAGCAGCAATCGGAAGAAATTCCCCCTGTCTCTAGGCCGCAATAAATTTTTATTACCCTTTGCATTCCGTCTCGAGAAATTTGACGCGCACACGCCCAAAGAATCATTCACGTGTCAAACGACTCACTTCTTCACCTCTCGCGTCGCTTAGATGAGCGGGTCTCCATTTGATTCAATACTAACTTCTTCGGCGGCAAATCACGCTTCGTCTCTTGACGCGCCTCTTCGCGCAAGTGAGCGTCTACCTTTAATGTTGTTGACTTGAACTTTTGAAGCGAAATGGCAAAAAATTGTTAGAAAAAGTCGAAGCAATTGAACACACTAGTATAGAACCACATTTGTTTGTTTCATTTACACATGGAGTACCTGAAGTGAATATAGCAGAGCCTTAAATCGGTAAAACTGAACGTCCTTTAAATGTTCGAATCATGAACGCAAAAAATAGTTCAACAGAAAGATACTCATAATTCAAAGCTTGTTAAACATGCTTCAAATTTATACCATGAATTTTTTGGGGTGAAGCTTCCATAACATCAAAAGAGGAAAAACTAAAACGTAGAAAATTGAAGAAAGAGCAGCTTTCATGTCAATCACCGAGGATCTCCTAGACAACCATCTGTGGATATCAAAACAATCTAGCTCCAATAATAACATCTATTTTAAAAAGATCAGATAAATGATAACAGATTTAATCATAAACTAAGTTATCGATTATTGTTTTCTAAGAACTGTCAAAAAATACATACATTTTCTAACAGTGACGAAAGTTGCGTTCCTCAAAGTACGAATCTGAAAAGTCGCTAGCGAACCCTAGATGAAACAAGAAGCAGAAATAAAGGAAATTGCTTATATAATATTTCGATAAAATGTTTCATCATCAAGAATTTCACCTCAATGCATTATCTCAGTTATAGAATTAACAATTGACATAGATTTTAGCTAGAGAAAATTTATCTTTGTATATGTAATCTCAACTTGCCGGTAGTAACGAAATTTGTGAAAACAAAATCATTTTTCATTAAGAAACAATAACAAAAATGTAAACCTCACATGTATACACATTATTTTCCGGCCATAAATTGATACTGGAGTAATCCGGAAAATTCCAGTTGAAACAAGCTCTCACAAAAAACATGTACACATTAATCAATCTAGTTCCGCGGATTGGAAAACTTTCAGCCCCGAAATATGGAGTTTTGGATGTTTTCATCCGGAACTCGAGATATTCGTGATATCGCTGTCAGTATTAGGAAAGTTTTGTTTTCAGGCGTCATGGTGGGTTCTATGAATGAGAAATGTGTTGAATCCTATATCGCATTTCATTTCATTAGCTTGTTATGTTTTTTCGTATATCTGCCAAGATAGCTGTCATAACTTTATTGGATAGAGGGCAGATTTTTTTCGATGGAACATATCGAAAAATCGGATAAAGTAGGATGTACCGGGCTATTCTTTGTGATTGAATATTGCTGGAAAAAAGAAAGTACACTAGGATTCCACTGTGATTAGATTGAGTTCAACGAAAGAAATGTACAGGTTTGAAAATTCACAAAGGAAACATAGGAAATTCAGTGCATCAGAGAGAGGATTTTGCCGTGCAGTTAACCAGTGCTATAGCGGAAACGTTCACATGATTCGTAACTCACTGAATAGAAAATATTCGCAGGGGATACTCTGGCCAGCACATTTACATATGTTGCGACAGCCAGGGGACTCTGAAATCTCTATCCGATGTTAGAGTTGATTCTTTTTTGTAGAAGAATGCAGGAAAGCTCTGCGTGGGCTGAGCTCTGATAACTTTTTGAAAGTAATCTGGTGTCCGGCTCACGCGGATATACCTGGTAACGTTAAGGCAGATGAACTGGCTAGGCGGGGAGCCGGATTAGCATTTGTTGGTCCAGAGCCTGAGCTGCCAATCTGTCGCACATCTGTCAGAAGTTTCTTCAGGAACTGGCTGAACAGGGAATTTTACTCGGAATGGAGCGCAGGAGTGGGCCTGAGGTGTTCGAGGATTCTCATTGAGAGACCGTCCTCGCGATCTGAGGTCAATAGGCCTCTGTTGCTGGAGAGGAAACAACTCGGTCTGGTGACTGGTGCATTGACTGGTCACCTGTTTAACAAGCATTTGAAGAGAATGGGATTGACGAGCTGCTCCCTATGCCGGTGGTGCAGGAGTACTGATGAAACGGTTGAGCATATTCTGTTCAGCTGTGCGAACCTTAATGAGTTAAGGTCAACACACCTAGGAAATCCAACACCTTCTATCCCTATGGTGAGAGGGACCACTCCTGACAGGCTCGCGACATTTCTGTCTTCGTGTCTGAGGAGCTGAGTCTCTATAGAACGATGCGGGTGAACAATGGGTCACTAGGCCTCAGTTCGGCCGGAAAGGCACCGCACAGAGAAGAAGAAGAAGAAGAAGAAGAAGAACTCACTGAATGAACGACCGACTGTGATTTTGTAGTTCGGTCATCTCTCTTATCGTTGGGAGTGGCTCAATCTAGAAGTATGGTATGGAACCTGCAGTTCTCGCTTCGGGTATTACATACAGCATGACGCATTAACTCAATGCGTCGGACTGCCCGTGTTGGTCGATTCGAGAGAGACAACCATATCGTTTGTTCATTGGACCGTCCATCGCGTCAAATGAAAGCCAAACATACCATGTAAATATGTCCAGTATAGCACTGTCGAACTGCAACCGCAAAAACTCTCTCTAATGCATTAAATATCGTATGTTTTCAATGGGAATTTTCACACCTGTATACAGGTTAGACAATCAACATTTATGGATAGCTCTCTATCCTCTTCTATTCCGAATTTACAGAGTTTTCCATAAAGTCCGCAAGGGGTACCTACTGTTTCTCACCATTAATATTTTGTAAAAATTTTCTACTCTGAAAATCATTGTGAACCATAGAAAACTTGGTCACCAAGCTACCAACCTTCAGAACTATCAGAGACAATCTTGATAGAATAGCCCAATAGATAGTGAAAATGTATAAATTTTGGAAAATGCTAAAAAAATATTCAGAATCGCATTTTTAGAGGAGACCAAAGCAATCGGATACAAGATTATAGAACCAGACTTTACAACAAGTCCAACTGAACGAGTACAAACGATAACCAACGTGATACCATAGGTATATTAAAAGGTCACCTGAAAAGATTAAAAAAATTCGTAATAAGTACAATGTTAGAACAACATTCAAGACTCGAGATACCATTAGGGCTAATTCAACTGAAGTAGTACCTGATAATGAAATTCAACTTACCAAATATAAATTTTGCATATACGAAGTACCTTGTGGGTGTGGTAGATCCTAAATCTCCAGACGGCTGAAAAGCTTATGGCGTTTGTACCGTAGGGTGTTCGTGGAATTAATTGTGTTTATCGACTATGGTCTGTTCATGAAAGGTTGAGCCCTCGGTTAGCCATGGAAATTTGGCACATTCCACTGTGTATATTAAAATTTTAGGTTATGTTGTTTATTTTTTTGTCAGATTGATACGCAATGTTGTCAATATTGCATAGAGTTCTCTGATAACTCGCAAGCTCGTCGAACGAGGCCGGGTACATTCGGCAACGTTGACTTTATTTTACGTTATGACAGCAAATACTGCCAACTTCAAAAAATAAACAAACGTCTACTATGCGCTCAAACTTTCGTGAACGGACTATACCTTGAGAATATTGTTATTGGTTTGTAGAAGAAATCTCCAAACAACGGCCAAAAAATAAATTGTTGTTGTGATTTCCATGGCCCAATTTCACGAAATGGACTTTGTTTGTTTTGCTGCCGCATCCGCCCTATTCTCCAGATTTAGCCTCCAGCGATTTCACTTTGCGCAGACCTGAAGTAAGGCCGTATTCATAGTTCGTCCTTGAGGGCGAGTGACAGTTGGTGTCACCTTTAAGGCTAGTATTCATAAGGGCGATAAAAACTCTCACTCACCCTCAAGGGCGAACTATGAATACGAGCCTAAAGGCGTACACCTATGCCACAATTCTAGAAAATAGTACCGATATGCAAAAAGAACGTTGAAGTGATTGTATCCTTATAGAAAAATTCTATGAGGGTAATAAGACGATAATATTTTCTCAAAAAAATCGTGTTTTGTCACCTGAACCACAAACATTTCAATCGATGTGTTATCTTGGCCTATGTGTTTTTATTTTGCATATAAAATTTATCACTAATTGAAGCCTTAAGTTCAAATTTCTTTTTTCTACGCAATGATAAATTTCAGATTTCTAGGTGTGGGTATAATATCAGCAGGTATGCATATTTTTGCTCGAGAACTTTGTTGTTGTGCGACATATCCAATATTTTCGATTTTGAGTGGAGCCATGCATCCACTAACTAGCTCTCAACTCGTTAACTAATGGATCATATTCATTTTTATAGTATCATGATTTTGAATCAGCACTAATTAATCCCCTTTATACAGATAAAACAAAATGAACTAGCAGAACCAGAGATCAAGTTCATGTTGTGGTCAATTTTTATCAGCCCAAAAACCCCTACAATCAGCCTAATTCAAAAGATCAAAGCGTAATACACTTCATGAGTATCGGCGTATCTCACAAAAAACGCGAAAATATACAGTGAAATTGATGGAAAATCAATTGTTGATTTCCTTTTTCCATTCAAAAATCAATTTGAGATATATAGATATGGGCATGACATCAGCAGGTATTTATATTATATTTGGCTCTTTGTTTTTGTACTATATACAAGTAGGTACATACAATATTTCCGTTTTTGAGGAAAGCCATGCATCCACTTGCTAGCTCTCAACTCGTGAACTGATGGATCATATTCATTCCTATAGTATGATGATTCTGAACACAAATGAAACGAAAAAAAAATTAAGAAAAGCCCTGAACGGGAGCTTTCGAGCGCTCGTTCTCTGGTGGAGCAATAAGACTATTACCGCAAAAGTTTATATGGGATTTATGATTGATACCAAATAAATAAATGCAGAATCTCAGCACGATCAGTATTATATTCTGAAAATTATTCAAAAAATTAAATATAAGAAAAAGAAATAATTGCATGAATTTAATTCTATGGTTCTGCTGATGCGATCCACTTGAAATTTTGCAAAAACATTCAGTATAGTAGTTTTCATTCTCCAAATGAATTTCACTCGAATCAGATATTTTGTTACGGAATTATAAAGATTCTTCTTTCAATATTCCCATTTGAATTTTCTTTGGTTCTGTTAACACTATGACCACAAAATTTTGTGCGAAGATATTATATCAACCTTTATTCACAGAATAGATTTCACTCGAGTCGGATATCCTGTTAAAATTCTGTTAAAACTGTGGCCCCGCAATTTTGGATGAACATTCAGAATTTTGATCTCCATTCACAAAATAGAAATTCACTCGAATCAGATATTATTTCATGGAAATATGAATTCATTTCAATATTCCAATTAATTTTCTATGGTTATCAGCATCTTGCATTTGGCCGTAACTTTTCATTCCGATGCACCTGTACGATTTGGCTGGTTAACGAACTTAATCGAGCTATATGGGAGCCAAACTCATTATGAAAATTTCAAGTCTCTTGGACAATCCCTTCGAAACTTATTGTGCTAACGGACGGCCGGACGGCCCCACGGATAGAATTGAATTTGATCACGAATTCGTTATCAGGTCTAACCTTATCGCTTGAGACCATTTTCAGCTCAAAATTCGACAATTACAGACACTTGGCAAAACTATATAGCACTCGTTTAAGTAGAACCATAGACAAACTAATAAAATAGATGAGCCACTCGTATATTCCGTGACATCTGTCGGAGGAGGAGACTAATACACGAAAAAATTATTTTCAATTTGATAGTTAGATGTCGTTGCATTCGTGGAAATCCTATCGAGAAAATAGTAAGTATGAAAAATCATTATTATCAAAAAACCTTTGAATTGTCAACTGACACAAGGAGTGGTTTGACACGTTCTTTTTGAAATAATAAATTTCGATATGCCTGCAAGAGTGAAGACGTGTTGTGTTATTGGATGTGAAAATCGATAAGCAAGAAGGTAATTATAAAATTTACATGTATATTCTGTTAACTATAAGAATTAAGATACTCGTAGTTTTCAAAAAAGTTTTTCATGTATTGAATAAGTTTAGTCGGTGAATACTCATATTGTGTATTATTGAATTCATTATTGTTAGTTTTTGAAAATGTTTTCAATGCAATCATTAGTTTATTGATTAGATATTTATGAAATAAATCTGTCTTTTCAATTGGTGATACCTATTTCAGTAAATAAATTTTTATTCTATCCAGAATTTGATTATTAATCCTCATTTCTCGATTCCAAAAGAAAATCAGATGAAAGTTCGTTGCAGGTATTATTTTCATGAAAATAAAATTCCTCACTCATCGATAACTTGCACGAATCCATTTCTGATTTCCTTTTGGAAATTGAATTTCAAAAAACTTTTTGCCTCTTGTATATGGGTGTACCTACCTATTCAAAAGGTGCACTACAGAATTCTTTGAGGCAGCTTTACGATACAGATTCCTTTTTCAATTGAGCTTTTTTCACGAATTAGTAATGTTGTACAAAAAAAGATGGCGTTGAAGCTTGTTCTACTAGTGTCTCATCTATTCTCCGTTTAGTTAGTCTATGAGTAGAACGAGCGCGCAAAAACAATATGAACTGGTAAAACCAAAGATTAATTTTGCGGGCAATGTTCATCAGCATGAAAACCCCTTTAATCACCCGAATTCAAAAGTTCAAAGCGGAATGAACTGCATGAGTATCGGCGTATCTCACCAAAAACCCAAAAATTTACGGTGAAATTGATGCATAAATTCCCTGGGATGATTTGTGGACCAAGTATGAGGACCGTAAATTATTTTAATTCGCATAATAACTCAGCCCCCTCATGCGTACATCTCGAGAGAACAAAACCTCAAAGTGTGTTGCTTCTCATGAACATGGTAGAACTATGTAAAATTACCCGTAAATCATCTGTACGCATCTACGCATGTCAGGGAAATGATTAAAATGACAATGTCGGTATGCAAATCGGTTCGGTTGAATACTGGCTAGTGGGTGGAATACCAATGCTTTTGTGTGGGGTTTATTTTGATTTTACTGGTTAAATATTTGTCTGGATAGGGGGATAATGTTGGGAGATATATTGGTTTTGAAATCTTCTATAATGGTCCAATACGTGGGGATTTTTCTAATGCAAAAGGTGGGGTAGCAGCGTTTTTTTTACAATTTTGTTAGGCATAGAACTCTAATGAAATATCTGACTTTTCGACCCCTTACATACAAAATATAATTTCTTGATAATGACTCGATAGTTTTTACGGCATAGTAACAAGTCCAGAAAATAGAGTTCATTAGGAGGACGAATTGACAAACTCTAAGAAAAGTTCTGGATCTGTGAGTCCACAAAAAATATTTTCGGGCGTGTAACAAATTATTATCACAGCTGATTTCCATAAATTATTGAGAATTTCGTACAAAAGTCGTGCAAACTTTTGATAACTAATTTCATATGAACTGTCAGCCGTTATTTCGTTTCTATGAAAATGATCAATTGTAACGTAATGATTAAGAGAAAATTAAGTTGGACAATATTTTTGACAGTATTATTCTTTCCGTAAACAATGTGTTGGGTGAAAGTGTTTCGCATTTTTTTTAAATGAGAAATGTATTTGTTTATAGCGTAACAAAAAACAATATGAATCAGATACAGATACGTCAAGATCACAAGTAAAGAAATCGACAAACTTGATTTTTTTCAACAGTTCAAGTGCGGAAGCAATATCTCCAGTTATCCCAAACGATACATAAGCTTTACGTTGTGTAAAATTTTTCGAACAGTTCAAGAGAAAATGTTGCACAACAACCGGAAATTCCTCTAGTTTGGCGAACTCAAAAGGCAAAATTTTAATCTTTTTTGTGTTGATTTTAAACATTTTTGTGATGCCGTATAGTCCGTTCACGAAACTTTGAGCTGTCGGTTGGCCATGACAATTTGACATATTTCACTGTGTATATTAAAATTTTATGTTGTTTATTTTCTTGTCAGACTGATACGCAATATTGTCGATATAACATAGAGTTCTCTGATAACTCGGAAGCTCGTCGAATGAAGCCGCGTATATTCGGCAACGTTAACTTCGTTCATCGTTATGACAGCCAATACTGCCAATCTCAGATAAATAAACCCTCAATAATATGTGAACGGAGTATAGTTATTGCTACTCGAATGTCAAACGATAAGAAATGTTAAGCAGTATCGAATTTCTCCAAAATATAGGTAACACTGTTTCAAATAAGGTACGTTATCTTGTTGAAGAAGTTTAGAAGCGATCGAATTTCTCATTTTGAATATTCGAAAATAGAGGTTCGAATAACTGTGATTCGATAATTATTCAACAGATTTCGTCCTTCAACATACTTGAACGAGATATTCGGAACCCACACTTACCTTATAATATTGAGTTGTTTAAAGCTCATGCTGGAAGTTGGAGTGATTCAAGATTTAAAAAAATATCTAGGCAATGTGACCTAATGGTATATTGTGCCCTATGTCTTAAGCTGTCTACTTTACCCGCTCTGCAGCTCTCTATTAAAAGGGTTTAAATTAACCTCAAAACTAAGGTGCCTTCAAGGACGCCATATCTTAAAATATTTCCTAACCCTGACATTCCCTCCGTTCGAAACAGATGACCAGGCATTCTGTCACAAGATGTTCCTCCTCGTTTCTGCAGAATAGGCTAGTGATCCATCGTTCACGGCTACACCCAATCTCCTGCTATAGTGTTTACAAACGGCCGCTGAAACTACTATTTATTTCGTATTATTCATCAATGAGCCCAAATGAATCGTTTGAAGTTCCTCGCAACTAGAAATTGGAAAAACTACAACCATTTAGCAAGCTGTTCTTTCAACCACAAGGATACAAAAATGTCTATTGAGTTTGAGTTAAACCTCGTCAAAAGATATCATCATAATGAGATCAGTATACACAATTTTTCAAGATGAACAAATGCGGCGTGAATATTTCTAATCAGAATAATCCAGTTTGAAGAAAAAAAATATAATAATCATAATCATAAACCGTCTATTCAATCGTATTAAGCATCAAACTTCAAATTTCTCGTGAATCTATAAATAAGGTCAAGTGCCCATACAGGCTGATCCTGAGCCACCATATGACCAGCATTCCTCACCAATAAATCAGTCAAATTACCAGCAACTTTGACAAATCCAGCGATATCTTCATCCACATACCAAACTTTCCTTTCCGCTCTTCGGTACTCGACGGAAGAGGAAAACTTTAATTTCTGCAGAAAGTTCACAGTCAATGGGTAGGCGATAATTATGTCAAACTGTCCGCTGTAAAGTAATACTCTATAATTGTCCAAGAGCTCAGGAAGCAAATGTGCTACTGATCTCATAATATCGTCAATCAAGGCACTTTTAACATCTTCTTCGTGTTGGAATTTGGTGTTACCAACGTGTATTGCTCTTCTGATTTCGCGTTTTTGGATGAATTTCTCCATTACAAACTGATCGGCTTCTTCCAGAGGAAAAAGGTAGTTGTATAAGTTTTTTATTCCAGTTACTCTCTTGATGGTTTGAGTTATTTCACTGAACTGGTATGCAGCATCATCATATCGTCCTTGTCTTATCAAGTTTTTAATGTCATCTCTTAAGTTATCCAGAATTATTTTAGTGTTTATGTCTACAATACCATGTTGGTACAGATAATCCCCGTAGTCCAACTGGTTAGCTGGGTCAATCCATCCATTTCCAATAGCTAGACCTTTGAGATTTATTTGAGCACCAGGTGCTATTACACGATTAGATCTCAGGATATAGTGTGCTATTCTTGGTATGTAATGACCTCCGTAGGACTCACCAGTAATAAAAAAGTCGTTTCGTCTCAACTCCGGGAACAACTGGAAGAATTGTTGGATGGCCTGGAATAACTCCCGTGTTACTTGACATCCATTGTTAGCTAACCCTGTAGCATCTGTGAAACTAAACCCTGTGCCTGCAGGATTATCAATCCACAACATATTGTGCTTTCTCGTCCACGTCTCGTCCCTCAAACCTATGTGTGTTGCGTTTATCATACGGAAAGGACCATTTTCAGCGAACAGGCCGAACTGAGATGTTGACCCTGGACCTCCTTGTAGCCATAAAACTACAGGGTCATTGGCAGGATCTGATTCGGAAGGGATGAACCAGGTGAAGAGATTAGTGTTGTGTGTCTGGTTGACTGTGAAGAATCCAGTATAGTGGGTTATATTCTGAAATGCTTCGTGATAAACTCTTGCTGCAGTTCTAGCTTCTTCAATCCTTCCTGATTTTATATAAGGTGTTAAGATGAGAGGTTCACCTTTATCTTCCTTTTCGTTAATGGGCTCATCTCTCAGTGATTTGAAATTATCCGGAAATATACTTAGTGGAGTGGAGATTTGAACTGTGAATAATAAACCTGCATATGTAGACCAAAACATTGTGTGTAACGTGGGGTGATTAGTAAAGCCATGGTGTGATTATTTGAATAATTTCGGTGACTTATCACTTTTTTGATTTATGTATCACGGTCAGACTTTATCTATTGTATTGAAATTCATGGCCTCATGTATATAAACATCAAGCGTCTTGATAAGTAACTCAATTTGATACTTCCGAATTAGAAAAATGTTTAGTGAAAATTCGTGAGAGGGCAATCATTGTTTAACGGTTATTCTAGTATTTTGGAGATTATTACAATCCACTTCGTAACACTGTAGTGTACCTGAGAACTATTATTTCAATCACTAATTGAAGAATGAAATTTATAAGGCTATGATTATACTATGTACATTATGACCGATGTCAATCTTCAATCAATACTTGGATACAGATGTATGTGGATAGATAGAATGTTTGACTTAGTAGAAATGATCTGACCTAATGAAGCCCAGACTGAATTAATTTAATTGTAATTAAACACATAGTTTGGGCAAAAATAGTGTCAAAATAAAGTGTCTTTCAAATTGGGCGTTGTTTTAGAATGAATAAAATATATAGTCCGTTCACGAAAGGTTGAGCACATATAGTAGGCGTTTCTTTATTTATCTGAAGTTGGCAGTATTTGCTGTCATAACGTAAAATAAAGTCAATGTTGCCGAATGTACCCGGCCTCTTCCGACGAGCTTGCGAGTTATCAGACAACTCCATGCAATATTGACAACATTGCATATCAATCTGACATTCAAATAAACATCATAACCTTAAATTTTAATATACACAGTGGAATATGTCAAATTATCATGGCCAACCGACGGCTCAACCTTTCGTGAACGGACTATAGATGGCCCACTGAATTCGTCTGGGTATTTCGACATTTAAGTGTGATGTATGACATAAGTAAAAATGGTTTCATAGAACAACGCGTCCAAAATGTTGGATTATTTCATGAAAATGGTTCACATTATCGTCCATCTAATCTTAAAATCAAAAAATTTCAAGAAACCAGTTCGGTGGAAGATCATGAAGTGAAAAATACAGTCGTAGTGGTCTCAAGAAAATATTGATTTGGTTCGAGAATGTGTTGCTGAAGACTGAAATGTCCATAAGCCGACGTTCACAAATAGTAAGACTTAAAGGATCCAAAACAAAACGTATTTTACACATGGATTTAGCTTTAAAGAGATATGAATTAGAAATAACACAGAAACTGAACCCATTCGATTTAAAACGTCTTTCATCAATCTAAAGAAATCTCCAGAAACGGTGATGTCAATTGGCCACCAAGGTCATATGGTGAGAAATCGTTGGACTATTTTCTTTGTCAGTAGAAATAATTCACCATCGATTCCTGAACTAAAGGATGAAATTAGTCGTGTCAAAATTGCATTGAAAATTTCAACAGAAAAGTAGAGGTCTGTAGAGCTGTTAGAGGAGGCCATTTGGCAGATATTACTTTCTTCGTACGTAAATATCATAACTGATATTTCAATTACCGATAAATTTTTTTTGAAAATGAATGCTGGTTATATGTTTCATTTATCAAATGGAATTTAGGAAGAACTCCGAGCAGGAGCTTTTAACCGCTCATTCTTTAGTGAACCAATAAGACTATTATTCAATATGCCAATTGAATTTTCTATGTTTCTGTTGACACTACAGCCACAAAATTTTACATAACATTCTGGGTATCAATCTCCATTCATAAAATAAATTTCATCCGAATCGAATACCTTTTTATGGAAATATAAAGTTTCTTCTTTTCAATATTCCAATTCATATTTCTATGGTTCTGTTCACACTATGGCCACAAAATTTTGCATGAAGCTTATTATGAGCATCTTGCATCTGGCCGCAACATTTCATTTCGTTGGGTTTCATTTTGTCTGAGATATAGAGGAACAAAATTTCTGAATGGCAATATTTTATGCAACAGCCTGTACGATTTAACTGGTTAACGAACTCAACCGAGCCATTTGGGAACCGAACTCACTCTGAAAATTTAACAATCCCTTCGAAAGTTATTATGCTAACGGACAGACGAACTGCCGGACGGCCCCCCGGACAGAATGAATTTGGCCATCTTAGGCTCAAAATCCAAAAATTACAGACATTTGGGCAAACCGATATAGCATATTCGTTTAAGTAGGACGAGCGCTCAAAAAAGACGCGCAATTCGAAACACCCTTTATGTTCGTCGTTCTTGAAGGGAAGTTGAAATGTTCATCCAGTATTTTCTCCCGCAACATTCATGTCGAGACATTATTGACCTGTTAAATTTTGAAATTAACACCCAGTGTTATCATAAAAGAACAGGGCAACGTTTATAATACCCGTCAACGACAAACTTTGACCCATGTAGACGTCTATTCATTAACAAATGTCCATTCAAACTCCTATACGTTAACCTCACGATTCATTATATGAATTCATCGCCAATTACAAACTCTCGTAAATTTTCCATCCTATTTTCCTGAGAATGGTCGAATATATACAAAATCAAAAAAACGTCGATTCGAAAATCTTTCCGCACCAGCTTTTTCTCTGGCGACGAAATTCAATTGCATTATCAATTATCCTAGTCGAGATAAGTGAGTACAATTAGCGAAACTACTTTTCATCTCGGATTATTCATCACTGAGCTCAAATGCATCGTTCGAAGCCCCTCGCAACTAGAAATTGAATAAATTACAGACATTTGGCACAACCACAACCACAAGGGTACAAAAATGTATATTAAGTTTATGCTAAACCTCGTTTAAAAATATTATAATGAGATCAGTATACACAATAGGGGCGTTCGGCATCGACATCGGACGTGTCGGATCGATCTAACCGTTCGTTTATTACATCCGGATTGAGGGGAATACACATCTGTACCGTTCGTCATAAAAATCGGAGCAATCGGACGTCGATCTTTTCGCTCGGTCTATTTCGACGGAGCAAAGCGATTTTATCCATAGAGTTTTATGTTTTTTAAAATTTTTTTTGTTTTATGTTGAGTTTCCCGATCCGACAACCGATAAATTGAAAAATTCTAACAGTTTTATTCTTCTGTTTTCATTTATTCATTAAAAACTCAATTAATTCATTAAAAATTTTCAATATAGCTATCGTGGTTATAAATGGGCAGGAGGAGATATTGCTTTCCCGTTTCTTTTTCGTGTAATTAATCAATTAATTGATCAGGATCTTTCGGTACATATCGGTTATTATATGTTCTGTGGGTACAACTATCGCCGTATTGAACGACCAGAAGGGGATATTGCATTACTCGTTTCTTTTGCATTCAGTGCCTTTGCACTCAATTATTTAATTGAGATTTTATGGAAGAGCTACTAAAAGGGTGATAGTATCGTTAAAAGATGAGCATATTTCCCAAAATAGTGATCTTTGAAATTTCATAATCTATAAAAGTAGAACAGAACAGTATGTTCTGTGGCAGATGCTCTGTACCGTTCGTTTATTCCCAGATATTTCAGATTTATCTGTACGATCTGTGGTCACGTGACTAAAAAATCCGTCCGCTCGCGGAGGTCAATGCCGAACACCCCTAATGTTTCAAGATGAACAGATGCGTCGTGAATATTTCGAATCAGAATAATACCGATAACAAGTTTTTGAAAATGAATGCTGATCATATGTCTTTCATTAAAAAGGGACGCGCAATTTAAAACACCCTTTATGTCCGTCGTTCTCGAATGAAAATTGATATGTACCTCCATCATTTTCTTTCGGAACATTTCGGACGTGACATAATTGAGCTGTGAATTTTCAAAGTTAACACCCAGTGTTATCATAATAGAACAGAGCAACATTCATAATACCCGTCAACGACAAACTTCGACCCATGTAGACGTCTATTCATTAACAAGTGTCCATTCAAACTCCTGTACGTTAACCTCACGATTCATTACATGAATTCATCTCCAATTACAAACTCTTGTAACTTTTCCATCCTATTTTCATGAGAATGGTCGAATTTATACAAAATCAAATTAACGTCGATTCGAATATACGAAATCTTTCCGCACCAGCTTTTCCACTGGCGATGAAAATACAATTGAATTATCAATTATCCTAGTCGAGATAAGTGAGTACAATTAGCGAAACATCTCACATAGTTTGCAAAGCAAATGTTAAGATCTCGCTAAAGTTTGTATTGCGGCGCGCCGCTCGGCGCATTCTTGGAATCCAATTTGCCCAAAGTTTCAATCTGTGACTGTATGTGCATTTATCGGAAACGCAGCAGGCATGGAGCATCCGAATCTCTGCATTTCATGCATGGAAAGATCTCAGGAAATGTTATGGGTTGAGGCACAAAAAATTTATATTAGGAAATCCTCGGAATATGATGTGAATTTTTGATTAAATATTTTAAGAAAAGCCCTGAGCAGGAGCTTCTGAGCCCTCGTTTTTCAGTGAAGCAATAAGACTATTACCTCAAAATATTATATGGGATTTGATATTGATACTAAATATATAAATGCAGAATCTCAGCACAATCGTAATTATATTCTGAAAATTATTCAAAAAATGAAATATGTGAAAAAATATTATTACAAAATTTAAATGGCGGATTTAGAAATTCAATCAAACAAGAACCAATGCTGATATTGATTTAATTATTCTTTCTCATACAATTACAACACCTGAAGCTTATGGTCACAGATGAAATCCCCCCTGATTTCTCCTTTATTCAATATCAACTCAGAATGTTCAAATCAATTTCTCTACCGCATTTATGACGGCACAGTAAACAGTTCTAGTCAAACTCTTACACAAAAAAGTAAATGGTCGCACACCATCTGAAATTTCATCTTGTCGCAGTAATCCTTAATCATCGACAAACGCTCATTGGGTTTTAACTGTTATAATTCGGAAAACCCCAAGCCCTATCCAAGCGATTGCTCACATAGCATTCCAAAACGAATGTGCATTATTAACTCAAGATCTATTGAAGAAAGGCTTGATCTACTTTCATTTTCAGATCAGTCCGAAAAAAAGTGGTCGAGAATGTTTCTTCTAGTTTCTATAGTTCTCAAGATCCCTTCAGTGGACAACAAATTTTGTTCACCTTATACAGTCATATTTATATTTCCCTCAATGACCTTCAGTATATCCTCTTTAAGGTAATCGCACAGACAAAGGCCTCTCTGATTTCATCTTTATTCAATCACAATTCAAAATATTCAAATCAATTCCACTCTGGTCTCTGTTACCGTATTCATCACGGCAGCGTAATTAGTGCGTCAATGGTCGCACAGCATCTAAAATTTCCCCCCGTCGCAGTAATCTTTAATTATCGACAAACGCTCATTGGGTTTTAACTGTTGCAATTCGGAAAACCCCTGTCAGCTCATCCCAGCGATCGGTTGCATAGCATCCCAAAATGAATGGGCATTATTGACTCAAGATCTATTGAAAAAAGGCTAGAACTATTTTTAAATGCAGATCAGTCTGAAGTGGTCGAGAATCTTGCTTTTAGTTTCTATAATTCTCAAGATCTCTTTAGTAAACAACAAATGTTGTCAACCTTATACAGTCATATTTATACAGAGATCGGCATAAGTCAGGCAACGCTCTCGAAATTTCGACATATGTCCGGCAACGCTGTCGAAAAAGATCGACCCTGAGCTGGAGGTCTCGTGGGTCCGTACTTTTTTGAGGGTCACGTGACGGGACGAAGTTATCTGGAAATGCTCGAAAATTTACCTGGACAAATGGACAACGATCCAACACTGGAACATCCGTAATTTCATGCAGGATGGAGCTCCGCCGCACTACGCGTTATGTGTGCGGGAGTACCTTAATGTTCATTTTGGAGAATGGATAGACAGACGAGGAATCGTTGAGTGGCCCGCACGATCATGTGACCAAACACCCTGTGATTTTTTTTCTGTGGGGCCTTCTCGAGGACCTCGTTTTCGCAACAGGACCACGCACCCTTCCCGAGCTCCGAACCGCAATTGAAGAAGAATTTGAAACTCTTCGCAGACAGCTTGAAATGCTTCGCCGGACCTGCCTCTCCGTTGAGGAACGTTGCCGTAAATGCATCGGTCAGGATGGTCATCAATTTGAACACTTACAGTTACCCTTTTTCGAATACCTTTCGTATTTTTTTAATAAATATATTTTGACACTGCATTTATTTATCTTAATGCAAATTGGTTGCCTGATGCAAATTGGTTGCCTGACTTATGCTGACCTCTGTATTTGTCCCAATGACCTTCAGTATATTCTCTTTGAGGAAATCGCACAGATGAAAGCCTCTCTAATTTCATCTTCGTTCAGTCACAATTCAAATATTCAAATCAATTCCATTCTGGTCTGGTACCGTATTCATCACGGCAGAGTAATTAGTGCACAAATGGTCGCACAGCATCTGAAATTCCCTCTCGTCGCAGTAATCCTTAATTATCGACAAACGCACATTGGGTTTTAACTGTTGCAATTCGGAAAACCCCAGTCAGCCCATCCGAGAGATCGGTTGCAATGCCGAAGCGGAATTGCATTATTAGCTATAGATCTTATAATGTTCACTACCTGAGGGGTGTTTGAACATGAGACCCTAAGACTGATTTCTCAGGGGAGGCTTGATTTACCAAGAAACATAATTCCTAGTCAGGTTTTTCAACAAAGTATTAAAAAGGACAGGATGTACAAATTTAAATTTACAGTTATAAAGATCTCAAATGACAAATATCCTAAGATACACAAACTTATAACTTACTACTTATCCTAAAAAAGGCTCAACTAATGGTCTGCTCCTATGTATTTTTTAGTCTCCTGTAGTGCTTGATGATCTCGGAAACAGAATAAGCTTTCAACTCGGCTTTCAATAAACATCAGGTTTGCTTCCACTTCTCTGCCATAAGATAACTTCCAAGCAAATAATATTACATTCAAAGTGTAGCTCCGGAAAAAGTGTAGTCGCAGGTAGATGATTATTTCAACCAAAAATTATACCGCTCTGGCCAACGATTGCATTTCGGCCCAAAGGTTGAGCTCCAGCCAAAAATTGTGGTCCAGCCTATAGATTGTATCTAGGGCAAAAATTGTGGTCTAACAATGAAATTGTGTGCAGGGTAAAAACTATATGAACATAACAGAAAATGTGCACACAATTTCGACAGAACTCCTTCTCGATTCTCAAGAGAATATAAAATATTCATGAATATAATATGTGCAATTATCAACCAACCTGAGAAGGAATTCTGCTCTTGAAAATTAAAAGCCAATAACAGAACATGTGCCATGAAAAAAATTAATTAGAGCAATAAATTTAGAACCAGTAAAATCACTTTACTAAACATTCCTAGTGAGACTAATTAATGGAGTTTTGACTCACGGAGATATTATTTTTCGCCAACTTTAAATTCATAAAATTCACATGAGTCAGTGGATGACTTCAGCTAGAAATTATTCAAGATAATACGATATATACACGATATATCTTTTCTCTCCGGAAAAATAAAAATCGAGAGAATTTCCCCACGCAGATTGAAAATCATTCAAACAAGACCACCTTTGACCGTCTGTCTGTCAATAGAAACAATGTGAACTCTGTTAACACCAGTGGCGTTGCAACAACAAGATGCGTAGTAGCACAGGCGTGCAAGGCGTTGCTATCTACTTAAAATAGGTTAGATCTGTTCTTATATTTGTATCAGCCAGGAGGAGGAAGATAAAAATGTGTTATCAGTTTACTTTTAGCTTCGACTCGAGATCTCTTCAGTCGACAATAAATTCTATCCACTTGTACCGGTGTCCTAAATTCGTTGTCTAGTGAGAAGATCTCAGAAACACGGTGAGATAGAACAGAATTTAATGAAGAAAAATTGATTACTTCAATGAATTTTACTGAAAGAAAGTGCCTGTATAATGTTTTAGTTTCAATTCATAACTTCAGTAATGAAGAAGTTATGAGAAGTTTTCATATGACGCCATTTTCCAATTTTCTCTAATAGCTCGAAAGAGGTTTGACCTAGAAGGTTCCGGTTTTCAAAAGAATTCTCACAAAAATCGAGCCCGAAAATATCCCACTCATTTTATTCTAGCTCATCGGGTTTCTGAGATCTCCTCACTAGACAACGAATTTTGAACACCCGGTACAGTCATATTTTACATATATTTTCCTTAATATCCATCAGTGTTTTTCTGTTTTGGAAGGGTACACAGATGAAATCCTCCCTGTTTTCCATTTTTTCAAACCCAATTCAAAATGTTAACTCGTTTCTACCTCTCTGGTACAGAGTAATCCGTTCTAGTCAAATTCATCCATAGACAAAAGCGTCAATGGTAGCAAACCATCTGAAATTTCCTCTCGTCGCAGTAACCCTTAATTATCGACAAACGCTCATTGGGTTTTAACTGTTGCAATTCGGAAAACCCCAGTCAGCCGATCCGAGCGATCGGTTGCATAGCATTCCGAAGAAAAAGTGCAAGTGAAAATTTTGTAGTGTTCACTTGCATCTAAGGGGTGTTGAGCATAAGTTTCTAAGACTGATTTCTCCGGGAAGGCTTGATTAACCAAGAAACAAATTCCTAGTCAGGTTTTTCAACAATGTCTTAAAAAATCAGGAGGTACAAATATAAATTTACAGTTTTTAAGATCTCAAATCACAATATCTTAGGATACACAAACTTATAACTACTTTTAAAAAAGGATCTAATAATGCATCTGCTTCTAATGTACTATTTAGTCTTCTGTAGTGCTTTATGATCTCGGAACCAGGATAGGCTTTCAACTCGGCTTTCAATGAACATCAGGTTTGCTTCTACTTTTCTGCCATAAGATAACTTCCAACCAAATATAGGTACATCCAGAAGGTAACTCCGGAAAAAGTGTAGTCGCAGGCAGATGATTATTTCACCAAAAATTATTCAGACAACAAATTATATCCCATTGTACAGTCATATTTATATTAACCTTAATATCCATCAGTGTATCCTTTTTTAGAGGCGTACACAGATGAAAGCCCCTCTGTTTTCTCTTCGATTCAAACCCAATTCAAAATGTTAAACTCGTTTCTACCTCTCTGGTACAGAGTAATCCGTTCTAGTCAAATTCATCTATAGACAAAAGCGTCAATGGTAGCAAACCATCTGAAATTTCCTCTCGTCGCAGTAACCCTTAATTATCGACAAACGCTCATTGGGTTTTAACTGTTGCAATTCGGAAAACCCCAGTCAGCCCATCCGACCGATCGGTTGCATAGCATTCCAAAGCGGAAGTGTGATAACCGATGATGGAGCCGACGCGAAAAAACGACTTTTCCGAGAGTAGCGGTTTGGAACGATGCCGACGTGTCGACAGATAATAAAACACGAAACCTGAACGCTGAATTTGTTCCTTCGGTCATAGATTGCGGATGGAGATAGAAGAAATGATGTCCAGAAGTCTGCTGGTTGTATAAATTTTGAGGAGGATGAAATAAATTTGGTGGCAGGAAAATAACGTCCGTCGTATCTGAGATATGTGAAATTTCTCAAGGAGGACTAGTCTGAAATGAGGAAAAATTATGTTTACTCATATGAAGGAATAATATAAAAGATGGAAGTGGGCAGAAGTTTTATTCCTCTCGAGTTATACACGGTGTCTGTGAACAAATGCGAGGGACTTAGGGAGATCATTCCTCGATGAAAATAAGAAGGGGTAGTTTATATAATTTTTTTTCAAAATCGACCGCCCTTCCAAGATACAGCCTTTGGAAGGCGATGCCGAGTTGACAGTTCTTATTTTTATTTAGGAGTCCTGAAAGACAATGAGTCATAAAACTATACATAATATGACTCATTAGGTATATGTTACTCAGACAATTTTTTGATCCCATAACTTTATTATTAGGGGTGGAAAATAACAACCCTTCATGATTTTCCTTCAAAAATTGTTATCGTGGGATAGATTTCCGAAAAATAAAATTCTCTAATGGTTTCCCATCCAGTTGTGGAGAAAAGACTCTCTTGCACAATTTCGATACAGTAGATACTTTTCTCGGAAAAAATAAAAACTTACAAGCAGTTATGATCACTGTTCATTTCATTTCATTTTATGTTCCATAGAATTAATATTCAAAGATATTGTTTATGCTCAAAATTGGTTTTAACAGGAGAAAAAAGAATTTCTATAGTTCTTTCCACAATTTTCAGTTTCAGAAGAGTTCTATTTTTTAATTAATAATTTGTAGTAATAAAATAAATTACTCAGTTATCAAAATGGTAGTTTATTCGAATTTGCATTTGGCAGGTATGCACTTTCGCTTGTCATTGACATACAAAATCTTAAAATATTAATTCTATGGAACACTTAAACGATGAAATGGAATGAACAGTGATCATAACTGCTTGTAAGTGTTATATTTTTCGAGAAAAGTATCTCCTAAAGTCCCTCGCTTACAGACACCTTGTATATCATACGTATTTCAACTTTCTAGATTCTAGATGCTGTTTGGTTTGGATATTTCTTATTTGGTCTCAGCTCTATGCATATCATTACGAGTCCTATGACTGTCTTAAAAATTATCGAGTTTGCAACATATATAAAATATAGTTTGTTACTTATACAGGGTGTCCCAAAACTCGACGTCAACCCGAAATCGGGTGAAAAGGCAAGTAATGCTGGTTGTCAGAAAAATATAAAAAAAATCTAAGTTGCATGATTTCAAAATAATGGGCATTACAAAAAACACGCCAAATTCCACACACTGTGACAGTCTTTTCGCTCCTGTTGCCACAAATATCAATTTTTTTCCAACTTTTTTTTGCTGTGTAACCTTGAATAATGCTTGTCTAAACTGTAATCAAAATTTTGATATCAGCTGCTCTAGGTTTCATAAAAATAGGGCTTACTTCTCAGAAACAAAATTCAAAATAAACAATTGTCTAGTTTCAACTGACTGTATTGAAAAACAATGTACTACGTAAGTTTGGCATGTTTCGTCAAAAGTTGGCGCATTTAGTAAGGATTCCAAAATGGTATAAAACTTGTTAAATTGTAGCTGCCGTAGTTCAAATTTATTTTCGATTGCCTTTGAATACCCTTTTTCGTTAACTGCTTCCCAGAAAAAAGTTTAATGGATTCAAGTCCGGTGAACGGGCCGGACACGAGATTGGACCAGAAGGTCCGATCCATCTTCCGGGAAAAAATGTTACAAGAAAAAAAAATTTCCAAGAAATTTCTCCGGCAAATTTTTTTCTGGAAAAATTATTTTCTCTGGAATTTTTTTTTTCTGGTAACATTTTTTCCCGGAAGATAGATCGGACTTTCTGGTCCCAATCTCGTGGCCGGCCCGTTCAACGGACTGATTCCATTGGACTTTTTTACTGGGAAGCAGTTAACGAAAAAGTGTATTCAAAGGCAATCGAAAATAAATTTGAACTACGGCAGCTACAATTCAACAAGTATTATACCATTTTGGAATCCTTACTAAATGCGCCAACTTTTGACAAAAAGAAAAAAAATAATTGCCTCAAAAATGTTCTCTTTTATTGCAGAATATCTTAGTATTCATTCTTTTATGATCATTCGCCGCATGTAGACTTTATTGTGCATTTCCCATCACAATACCTCTTCAATACAACTAACATTTCCGGGGAGTTCATTTTCTTCCAATTAATGAATGTTATTTCACTTAAACCTCACACATGAAGGTCATATTTCTATGATGCCAGTGAGTGATTAACTTTTACGCTATATGACATACCTGACAATCAATATTCTTCGCGAAATCTGTTCGAGCAATTCTTTGATCTGATGAATGGTCGTCCAGAGCCAACTTAAATCCCGGAACTATCTATCATTTTATTCAATGATTGATTGTATCGTTTGACATTGCTGTCAGCATATGAATAAGAAATAATTTGCGGTTCATAAAGAAAACCGTCAAACATTATCTGTCAATGATTAATACGATATTCGACCGATTGAAAGAAGACTCGCCCTGGAAGTCTTTCTATACCTACGGAGTGAGATTTTTAGTCGCACAACAATTTGAACCATAGATACCTTATTAACAGACGAATGTAAGGCCACGCAGTTTTTTATTGAGATTTTTCATACCAATACACTAATCTTTTGTTTAAAGTATCACAATTTAAAATGTGCATAAAGCAAATATTCAGGAAATAAACTCGCAAATGGACCGCTGTCAAAGGACTTCTTCACTTCCCATTCCTTAATTATTTTATTGACTTAGCTTCTAAGCTTTGTATTTTGGTCTGGCGAGCTTGTTGCTAGAGGAACAATGCGCTACTCTTTGCCCTAGGACAGCTTTAAGGTTTGAATAGTAGAGGGCTTCTAATATCACGAGAGGGTCTTGGTAAAAATCATTATTCTTGTAGAAATGTTTCTAATTTCGAGTCAAGAGTGGTTTCAAACGACTAAATTGGATTCAGAATCTATTACCAGAGTAACTCACAATGACGAGGCATTCTGCACACTTCCACACTCGTCAGTTTCTGTTAAGCCATTTCACGATATGCTTTCCAAAGCGACAATGTCCTGTTAGGAAGCCAGTGGAAGGCGTAACTTATTCTTGCAGTTTCTTCCTTCTCAAAAAAATCTTTTTTCGCCTATACTACAGAAAGATTTTGAGCCAGTGAGAGGCGTTCGAGCTCCCTTTCTGGTTATTGTGTTAGCCTGTTCATTTCCTTTGTTTCCTAATGACCAGAAACCCAGACTGGAGAGATCTTGTTGTTCTTTCCTCATTGAGTTTTCTTCGGCACTCGCATATAAGTTTTGAGTCCATGATGTGGAAGTTCAAGTGCTTCAAAAGCAGTTGGACTATCATAATGGATCACTATGTCACACACTTTACAGTTTCTTTCCAGGTTCATGTCTATGCATTATCGTTTGCAAGTATTGCTAACGATAGTGTACACTTGGTTCTTGACCAGTATACTTCAACGCCGGCACCTATTATGGCTTTAGAACCATCTGTATTCTATTTGTTGGTAATTACTTCAAAGATTTGGACAGTGTATTCTTTTCCTATTTTTCTTTCCCCCATAGTATATATCGGCTTGAAGTTCCTCTCGAAGCTAACTTAATTAAATTATTTATAATTGAATATTGAATGAGATTTGTGTCAAAATTTTCTCACTCCTTCAATTGAAAACACACGAAATGTAAAATTTCTTGAAATATTTCAATACATGCAGGGTTGGAGGAACTAACAGAGAGGTTTGCTCACTACAACAAACGTCTGGATTATGAGTCACTGGTCACTTTGTATATTTTATCTATTTCAGGTTTGATTATTTTTTTGAACCGTTCTTTTCAAATTAATCATTTATTCAAAATTTTATTGGACTGCACTTCTAGGAGGTGATGAATACACTTAGTTTTGCAGTGGCATTCGAAATAACTCTCAAGAGTTACAGCCTAATATGCTTCAGAATTAAATAAAAATGAAGTCCATTCATCAGATAGAAAATTGAATGTTGAATGTGATTCAGATCGAAATTATGAAATCCTTATCACTACCACCTTTCAAGATGAGGCAATAACTTCTGATCAGAAAAAAAGCGAATTTAACTAAAACTAGTAAGAAGTAAGTTCATTGTGATGTATCCAGCTAGGGTAGGTTCGGCCAAATCGTCTATAGAGTTGAGGGTTGGCGAATAATACTCATCAGACTATTAGAACGGGTGCATTACTTGGAACATTTTGAACTTAACAGTACTGAAATGGATATACCTTTTGAATCGGTAATTGTACTGTATAGCCAAATAACATCTGTTTTTTTATATATTTAATTATTGTGTGTATAAGAATATCATGAATTGATAACCATGATCGATAATGGTTATAAACATACCTAAATATTAGATTACGTGTTATCTCAATATCAGTTCTATCTATCTGAGAGACGTTCTTGAGATGACTCTAGGTTATACAGAGCTTGCTGTATTACATATGGTACCTACAGGCTATTTGCATTGGTATATCATACATCATTTTTTCAAACAATTCAAATTCAAAACACACCGAATGTTAGATTTTTGGAAATATTTCAATACATTGAAGACCTCACAGAAAGGTTAATGAAGAAAATGAAGTGAAAATTTGATTGGCGCAAATCATGATTAAATTAATTATCTCCTCTGACTGAAACCGAGGGTTCAGGGCCGTATCTAGGTACTACTGCGCCTGTGGCAAGATTCTCTTCAGCGCCCCCAAATTGGCGTAGATTTTTTTCATCCCTCATATCTATACTATATGTTTCAATTTTTTTCAGTTTTGAATGAACTGATAACTTTTTTGGTGGCATGTCTGCAAGGAATAATCGTAAATTGAGCATACAATACTAATTATTTTTTTAAATCTTTGAAGCATTTTCTATTTTTTATCTTCATTGTGAAACCAACCTGCACGAAGAATAAAAAAATACATGGTTTCTGTCGGAGACCACAATGCTTCAAAGGTAAGCCTAGGATTCTGCAAACATTGGAGAGATAATATTTGGTAAAATTGTTTTTTCTTTGAGAAATTTGTTAGTGAAACTACAATTTCTGAATCCATAAATAATTCAATACTCAATCAACAACCAACACTTTATATCAACTTTTTGTTTTGATTAAATGGTTCCAGATGTCTAACTACTCCTCACAAAGACTCATCACACAAAAAAAAAACTGAACTCAATTTTTCCGAAAAAAATTCGAAATATCGACTATGCTATCACAACTCCTCACTTCCGCAGAAACCTAAGATAAAACTTCAATACAGTAATGAATAAGTTTTTATAAATGCTTCGATTTCGTTTTACTCTCTGCAGTTCACTAGTTCTCTTCACTCTATTATTTGTTCTTTTATTCACCGTTTCCAGTAACTTCAGTGGAGCGCCCCCTAAGTGCGCCCATCCACTGTTTCAGTCAACGGTGCGTCAAGTCCTCGCTCTACCTTCCCCTTTCTCTTGTGGGAACCGTAGCACCCACCGACTTTGTCTACAAGATCTATTAGTGAGGATTTTTTCCTTTCTCTTTATTTCTGCTCTTATTTACATTTACCCAAATTCAATTTTTGAGTAAATCAATGGATATAATATTATACAGGGTCTCTACAAATGATTGTAACAGCGCAGTTGGCTTTGGATTATGCAAACCACAGAATTCTGTGATCATGCTATGCTCTGATTGGTTAGAGATCGGTATTTTGCAATCCAAAGCCAACTGCGCTGTTACAATCATTATAAAGTCCCTGTAGATAACTACCAGATACACACAAACAATCAGACCTCTACAGGAATTGAACCCTCAACTTCAGCCACAATAAGCTACAAATTCGTAAATAATGCAATTCTGGAATTTTTCTTGTAAATGTCTCATTTTCCATTTGGAGTGTTATATACTTTAGATTCTTTGAAGTTAAAAAAAACTTGAACTTCAAAAAATCAAAAGTAACACTCCTTTACCTCGTGACTAAAATTATACGTTTTCTCGATTCCACACCGTGATACATTTATCGAAATAACAAATATAATAGCCAGGTACCTTTAGTATTTACTTCATTCAAAATCTTACCTCAATATTGACTATAATAATGTTTTTTTCGACGATTTCCCTAATATTATTGCACAAAAATCTATTCGTACAGGCAACACAACTACATGATCATCCATCTAATCTACACATCTACAGTAGGTACCTAACTCTTCTTTTCCCTGCTTTTAACACTGAAACTGGAAAGGCCACATGAATCATGATGCAGCTACTCGGCAAATAACAGGGGTTGCACCTCAGAGTAAGAAAAGTATTACTTCTTAGTGCGAGTCCACAACGGCGCACCGACCCTAGTCCATCGCACCGCGATGTCGATATTTGAAGTTTATAACGAAGTAATACGTCATTTGATGACATCGCGGTGCGATGGGCTAGGTCGGTGCGCCGTTGTGGACTCGCACTTACTCTGAGGGTTGCACAGTGCCATTGAATAAAGAATATTCTTTATTCAATGCACAGTGCACACGGCAATCGGTCCAATACGGTAGGGAATCTAGACGAGCCCTTTTCGGCTTGTCAGCGGACAGCGGACACATCTATGTACACGTGGTCGGTTTTCACATCCTACCTGGCGGAGTCGCGATATACATATGTTAACCCAATATTTGGTTGGCGCTTCTATATTTTATACTTTGAATTTTTTGCGCTCAAATTTTTTTTCATTTGATATTTTTTGGCGCCCCTGCGGACCTTGCGCCTGTGGCGGGGGCCACTTGGCCACACCCTAGATACGGCCCTGCGAGGGTTGATGTGAAGCCCCAACAACACATACCAAACATACCCACGTTAAGTCAATAAACCCCGTCAACTGCACGCTGTGGCGCCCATAGAAAAAACGTCGTCGGGGCTTAACGTGTAGCTTTAACGATGGTGTCTGCTTAATGGCGTGAAGAGTGTTATCATCGCCCAAAACTTCCCGAACCATCGAACCGAACTTGATTTAGCGGCAAGGCATAAACTTTGCTCGGCGCCATTTACCGTGGAAAGCGCTAAATGGTCGTCTTCTAATTAACGAGGACGAATAGGTCGTTCCGCGAACGTGGTTGGGGTCCGTCATCGAAACATTGGGATTTTATTGTCAATAAAAAAATGTAGGGAAATATTCGCGGGTTATTGGTTTCGTTTCGAATATCGGGCAAGTCACATTAAAAATATCGAAGATAGGATCGAAAGAAAAAGGTGGTTCGAGTTGCGCATTTTTGAGCGCTCGTTCTACTTAAACGATTGCTATATCGTTTTGCTCAAAAGTTTGTAATTTTCAAATTTTGAGACGAAAATGGTCTCAAACGATAGGGTAAGACTCCCTGATGACGAATTCGTCGTCAAATTCAATTCTGTCCGTGGGGCAGTCTGGATGTCTTACCGTCCGTTAGCACAATAACTTTCGTAGAGATTGTCCTAGAGATTTCTGATGGAAATCCAGTGGCGTACTCTGATTTTTTCTAAGAGGTTTATTTGCTGAGTTTTAACATGGAGTTTTAGTTCATGTAGCACCAATTTTGCCCATCCTGTAGATGCTTATCTTTTCAATATATTTGGAGTTGTTTCTTCAGAACGACGTCCTACCTATTTAGGTATTTTATTTCCTCGGAATATTCTATTTTAGGTTATCGATTGTCCCTTCTTGCTTGCTCTTATTAATATTCATGTTCCTTGACTACCCATGCGAAAGTGACGTTCCAACTATCTTATCAACGTCTTATATACAGGGGTTACATAATAGTATGTCACAACTTGAGGGGGTTAATGTTAGGTAGGTTAGGTATTCCTATTATTTTTCATTTAGCGTATAACACACAATTGTTAAATAATTTTTTACTCGAAAACGGTTAGAGATACAAAAAAATTACCGGAGTCAAAAAGTTGCTAAATTGAAGGGGGATATCAAAATTGATTTTACACTGACCAGTAGCGTACCGAAAAGAAGATAAAACACCTTGTAGATTCTAGTTAAGATTCAGGACGTGCAGTGATGGAGACTGGTGAATATAGCTCGCAATTAAAATTTGGACTGAATATTTCGAAAACTGCTGAAAAAAACTGGGGAACAAAATCAATTTTTTAAGGAAATTTCAACACCCTGTAGCTCAGTAACGGAGCTTTTGTGGACTCATGTTTATATGAACTTTTTTTCTTGAAATTATACGTAGATTCTCCCTCTTCAGTTGTGACAAACAATTATGTAACACCCTGTATTATACTATACGGGCAATAGGTACCCGTCAACAATACAAATGTCTTTCGATTTTCATGAACAAGACGATTGGCACCACTGTGAACGCAAAATTCAATACTCACATTCATTTGGCCGAAACTAGTGCTCGTTGTGTAAACGCGCAGAAGGAAACTGAAGGTACAAATACTTTTATATGAATTTACCTCCCATATTATTGTCTTGACCAGGAAGATGTCGTTTCGATTAGTAGAACACGTGTCTTGGATGAGTCCTTAGTCTTCTTTTCACCTCAAATCAAATATTTTCATTGAAAAACCGTATGAAAGGCTGTCTACTGCCTCTGAATCTATACCACCTATGAATCGGCCTTATCAACCAACAGTATATAATCCTCCTTAAATGCAAAGCTTAATGCCTTCTCCAGTCCTGTACGATAACGTTCCCAAAGAATTTCATTACACGTATACGCAGCGGGAAAAAATCTCTCTTCGTATCCTCGGAAAGATGCCTGATCCCGATATAATTCCTAATGAGCTATCATCGTGTCCCAAATCTTCCTAGGTTGAGGAAAATGAAGATTCTGATTACACAGAACACCCCAATGCTTCTATTCTCCGTCCGAATGAGATCATTCACTTTATTCAATTTGGCTGCTTCTATCCCATATCTCTGAACTCGGGAGATTTTTGTTAAGCTCAGTCTTAACCAACAATCTCATTAGGTTTGGCGACAGTTATTGATTGGTTCATCAAAAATGCAATGAAGGCTACCGCGTATCAATTTTCCGCTAGAGGCTCTATGTTTGCGTGAGGTCCTCGAAAATTTGAATTATCAAATATTTAAACGTAATCTGCATTGTTTCTTTTCAATCATTACGCGGGTCTGGATAGTTTCACATAAATATTCCGATTAATTATAGAAAATATGAATTACGGATCATTGAATATCACTGCTTTGAAAGCTGTGTTAAGAAAGATAGTTAGTAGGCTAAAAGAACAGCTACTTCAAAGGTAAGTTAGTTTGATGTTTCAATACACATTTCTTGTGAAAAGTATGCATATTTATTGAGTTTACAGTTATGGTTTTTTTACAGACTCCAGACTATGCTATGAATGATAATTTCAGTGCAAACGCATTATTACAAATTAAAATGAGTTGATTTCAATATTAACTGCTTTTATCATACTTAGGTACATGATACCTGAAAGTGTAACAACTTGAGCTAGGTAAATAAATCCTCACAAGATCCTTTTATCTATTACTAGCAGACCCAACAGACGTTGTTCTGTATACACAAAAATTCATTCAATTCGATCGAGCCGTTTAGTTGCAGAGTAGATGAATAACCTGAATAACGACTTCAGCGCCATCTGTTGATCTGATGTGTGGTCATAAACATACGGTCATAGGCAATCCAAAATACATTCATACAAAACATCCCTCACACTTAAGTACCATCTCCTAGCCGCCTTGTGCCTACCTCGGAGACATTTTGATGCGATTTCATCTTCAACCTGCCATATCTTTTAATGTATTCATCATGGCTGATTTGGTACTCATATTTATTATCATTGAAGTTATAGTAGGTTTCCTCAAATTTCTCGGGTGAAAAGTATAGCCTATGTTACTCAGGGATAGTGTAGCATTCTGAGGGTGAAATAATTATTGAAATCTCTAGTAGCTTATGAGTAAACTCGTATCAAACCCTCAAACGCACAAACATACAAATCTGTCCTCTTTATAATATAGGTATAAGTATAATATTAGTAAAGATAGAGATCAATTCTCTACAAACGCCCTATTGACCACTTTTTTCTATAACCTATCGTTTTGAAAATATCTCGAATAAAGTTGGGAGGAGATGAAAAATTCTATTTTCTCCAACCATAAAAAAATGTTGACATTTTTGTACTCTTTTCAGTGCAAAAGTCATAGATTTTCTTACCGTACAAAATTCACTCGTTACTTAGCAACACTTTTAATCCTAGGATTAAAAACGGTACTTTTAATCCTTGTAAATGCATTTGAAGTCTACTTGACAATCACTGTCATGATTCTGTGTTCAAATTCATAACCAAATTATGAACGATTTTTCACTAAAACCAATTTTATTGTAATTTTGACTTGGTTGGAAAAAATAGTATATATTATTCGGATTAAAAGTGCCTATTTTAACTCGCAATTTTGCATTCGCTCGGCTGCGCCTCGCAACTGCAAATATTGCTCGTAAAAAAAGATGCACTTTTATCCTTATAATATAATATACTATTTTTCATCTTCTAATGAAAATAAATCGGTCTGTGTGCTCATTCGATCAGGACGATTGATACCTCATTTTATAGGTTAATTAATTCTCTACAAACGCTCTATTGACCATTTTTTCTAAAACCTACCGTTTTGAGCAGAATCCGTACCAACTTAAGACACCGGGATCTGAATAAGATCAGTTTTCAGAATATGAAGAAAAAATGAACAAAAAACTTTCCAAATTCACGAATTATAAATGACATTCATAGAAATTTCCTGAATATGATAAAAATATTTTCATTTATTCGAAGTTTTTAAATGACACTTGAATAATTATTCTCTATTAACAAATACTCGTAAATACTTAGCACTAACATCCATATTTATACAACTTCATTGATATATTCCAGGATCAACAAACAAAGACATCGAAGAATTTTCATTTAAAATAGTTAGTTGATTGCATTTTCAATGAAACTTGCGATTAATTGCATTATTCCAATCATTCCCTCGAGTTCTAACACTTCATCCCGCAAATGCAATGGAAATTCTCCGCTGTGACGTCACATCTCGGTGGGCGTCGGCATACCAGTGTTTGTGTATATTGTGCTCGGACACGCAATTCGATTTTGGTGCGATTTCATCTTCAACCTGCCATATCTTTTGATGTATTCATCATAATTGAATGATGTAAAAGGCAATTTCGTTCTATATTAAATACTGGATATGAAGGACGTATTTAATTGGATAAAGATCAATAGCGTATTCATAAAAAAATACTCCCAAAAAATGCATAATTTTGAGAAACATTCGGATACCTTTAAAAGGTGATACCGAGTAAACCTTGAAAGATAGATATGCTATCGCGGACTTTTTTGTAGAACTATTGAAGAGGTACATTTCCGTCATACATTGTTTCCATGTACGTCTTACGGTTTTCGCAGCGCACCTGAAAATAGCTGATTTTGGTACTCATATTTATTATCATTGAAGTTATAGTAGGTTTCCCCAATTTTCTCTGATGAAAAGTATAGCCTATGTTACTCAAGGATAATGTAGCATTCTAAGGGTGAAAGAATTATTGAAATCGGTCCAGTAGTTTATGAGTGATGTCATATCAACGCCACAAACACACAAACACACAAACACACAAACACACAAACATACAAATCTTTCCTCTTTATAATATTAGTATAGATTATAAGTAAATATACATACAAAAAAAACACTATGTATGTACGAAAAGAAAAACTCAAGGATCAATAAAAAGTATATTACTGTTGAATTTATTTAGAATTGGGGTAATTTACTAACTTACACAGGTCTCTTTTGATATATATTTTAACAGTAAATGTTTTCCTCGAGTTGGTGAGTTGATTGATAACAAATATAAAATGTTCACAATTGTAAAATCCAGCATAAAATTGTTTCCATAGGAATTTTAATTCGTAACATGTTTCTGTTACTCTCATGTTCTGACAAAAAAGCTTAATCAGTTGAGCTCTCCTGACTAGATACATATTGATTTTCCTCAGCAGTTAAACTGATTCTTGCATTTTAACGTTTTATTCTGCGTTCAAGAAGTCTCTGTACTCTTTTTTATTCCTATCTCCCCTCACTTTTCTGGTACCCAGAAAATTGGCTAGGTATTGCTTTCAGTTTCAATTTAGGAATAGCTAGAAAATTTTCAACAGTACATTACAAGAAATAACACTATGTATAACTTATTCAATTGTAAAAGTAAATTGTCTGAAGCAACATTGTTTACTTAAAAAATATTAGGTACTCACGATTTTCTGTATGAGGATCGTTAGGTCATCAGGGTTGAAATGTTTTTTTACAACACGTAATGTTTAAAGGGGTAAAATTCAATCTGCGAATCGCTAACATCAACTGCTTTAGAACAGTCTTATCATACGGAAACTTATTTCCTTCCTTTTCTGAACAACCCTGCGGCATGCTAGATTGACAGTATTCACAGATTACGATAGAGGAATCAAATGAACACTTTTTCACACAGCTAATAACACCGAACTTTAAGGCCGCTCGCAGACCAAAACGACGCGACCGCGACGAGACAGCATTTCCAATCGCCGAGAGGTCGCGCACCTTGTTTTGAATAGGAGATCGCACACCGGGGAGACAGCTACGCGACCGCGACGATACATGTAAGCTGTCTCCCCGGTGTGCGAGCTCCTATTCAAAACAGGTGCGCGACCTTTCGGTGATTGCTGTCTCGTCGCGGTCGCGTCGTTTTGGTCTGCGAGCGGCCTTATTAATGAGAATTTGTTGTAATAATAATAAATCAATGACAGTAAAACGAACTTTGACAGGACCTCACGCAACAGAGGCGCCAACTATTGGGAATAAAATGGTAGCACCCATTATAAGGTATTTTTCATGGTCGACTTAAGTAACTGAAGCGCTATAGTCTCTTCTGCTTCTTGATAATTAAAGGTGTTTATAATGAAAACTGAATAGCACAACAGAGTGTCTATTGGTTGACTATGAATTCTGCTCACATTCTTAGTCTAGTAGATACTACGTAAAGTGAATAAAGATCAAGAAGTAATCTTCCGTTATTCAAAAATGTCAAATATATACTGAAACTCACGGACTTATGCACACTTGACAAATTTGGCGATTTTGCTGAAAAGACTTCTAACAATATGAGAGCATCTCAGAAATGCCATTAGGAAATAACAACATATCAGGTTGAATAGTTCGAAAGAAACCTACGATTTCACTGAAAAAATTCTAACAACTAAAAAGCTCCTGTTTAATGTGGATAACTGGATAACATATTTACCAACTAGGTGTCATCATGGAAACACACATGGAGTTTGTATCTAGTGTAGAAACTATTCACTCTGAAACGCTGATTTTTGTTCGAGTTTATTGTACTTACACTGGAATAAGAAGTAATTATGGCGAATAATATATTCAAGATATTCACCAAATCAGGAATAAACTGAAGAGATGGTCGAATATAATTCTAATTAATATGTCAACTCATCCAGATTCGAAAAACATAACACTTTAATAAGTTGACCAAACGGAATGAAGATTAAAAGACATCAACTAACAGGAAGCAAATCTGACATTCACATGATATCAGCCATTCATTTTAGAATAACTCAGGTTATATAAATTATCATTCATTTATATAAGATATTAATGAGCAACACCTAAGGTTTGTTTCATGACTGGTATCAAAAGGATTGGTAAGTTCGGATCATTTTAACAGAAATATGCTTCTGCATTATGGAAGTGAAAACCAATCTGAAACAAAATCATTCGGAAACAGGAATGAGCAACTGCGTTTCCAAAAAATACTGAATTCACATTCCATGAAACCTTCTTGCTTTGAATCCTCTCAATAACCAAATCTGAGGCTCCAGTGAAACAATAGAATGAAATGGATCATTCAGCTGTTCCTGACAACACATAAAGCCAAGAAAACGGCCAATGAATTCAAATGGCGAGGCATCGAAATCAATCCCATAACTCGTACCTGCCAACGTCATAAAACATAACCCTCATAAATTCAATCAACAACACACACCCTTCTAACGCATACCGCCATCACCAACCCTGCTCTAATTGGACGGGGCACCTTGAGGACATCGACCACACTTGACTGATCCCCTTTCCCTAAACCCAATTGTTTCAGGCAACCTTAAGGACAAACCCGCGATCCTACAAATTAATCTTGCTTTGGTTGCCGCACGGAATTTATCTAGCATCTGCGGTTAAACTTCGAGAAACTTTGTTTGCTGTTGCAGGTTTACACTTGTTCGGCAGAATAGCGCTTCGAATGCGAAACGGTGAATGTTTGGGGGCGAGTTAGCTTCGCTTACTCGACTCCTTTAGTGTGTTGGTAGATAATAACGGGGTGTTCGGATAGGGTATGATATCGGGGACTGACGTGGAGTTATCGCAGAAAAGTTATATCGTGTTTTAACCCTTTTGGTGTATGTCGGATTACTAGGGTAACCCTTGGAATCAGTTGCCATTCGATATGTTCCAGCAAGCAGTTGGAATTTCAGTATTTCTCCAGATTGCCAATTCAGATATCTCTTAGATGTTCAAACATTGTAGTGGAAGTCAGATGCCATGTTTTGGTTTGATTTATACCATTTCGAGTAATAAATATTCTGAAGGGATTAGGTAGGGCTAATTACTATATAAACCGTGTGAAACAGATCTTTACAAGCCTTTTAGAGACATAAATGCAAAGCATGTTCGATAGTGGATAAAAGTAGATAATACAACTTAAAAAAAAAGTCGTCGATGGTATGAATACATTCTAATAAATGGTGAAAATAATGGCATGACGAGCACAAAGATATTATTGTGTATTAGTCAGAACTGTTTCAAAAATTAGACATACTCGTATGACCATATGGAGGAACCAACACAAAAATCAACCCCAAACATGTTCTTTGGGCATTTGTGTAAAATGTTCTTCTTCGTTTGAAAATTTCAATATCCGTGATCAAGTGAAATCAGAAAGGACCCCGCAAATTTACTATGGGAATTGGCTCCCGGTGGATTTGGCTGAAAATTTGATATGATGTTCTGCTAATCCTTCTGATCAAATGTCTAAACAGTCACGAAGCTGAAAAATGCATAGTTCTAGGAGTTTTTAGCGATTTTTGTATCCATTATGGCTTACGTATTACCGTTCCCACAGAAATGTTTGAAAACAGTGGCGCAGTGTTTGGGGGGGGGGCTGAACTGAACAATTCTTGATGATACAACAAATACAAAAAATGAATTCAGAAAAAATTTATACTTTTATAGAATCTTTGGGGGGGCTGCAGCTCCAAAGCCCCCCCCCCCTAGCTGCGCCAGTGTTTGAAAATATTTCGAATTGACAGAATCTGCTTTCAATATACACGAAATATTTTCAAACATTTCTGTGTGAACGGTAATACGTAAGCCATAATGGATACAAAAAATCGCTAAAAACTTCTAGAAGTATGCATTTTTCAGCTTCGTGACTGTTTGGAAATTTGATCAGAAGGATTAGTAGAACATCATATCAAATTTTCAGCCAAATCCACAAGGAGCCAATTCCCATAGTAAATGTGCGGGGTCCTTCAAAAGGTAGGTATTGGATCGTGCAAGATGAAGTCTGTGATTTCAAGAGTTTTGGCTTCTAAGTTTAGGTAATACCATTTTCATCATTGCGTTTCTTAGATGATATCGCTCAAATTGCAACCGTTGCGGGTATTACACATATTGAGCCTTTCATAGCAGTTTTCGCAGAATGAAATGAACTTTGTTCGGTATTGCAGGCTTACACTTGTTCGGCCAAATAGCGCTTAGAATGCGAAACGGTCACCGTTTGGGGCGAGTTAGCTTCGCTAACTACTTAAAATTCAGCACCATGACGAGCATGAAAATGGAAGGGCTAATTACTATAGAAATCATGTGAAACAGATCTTCACGAGCAGGTTAGAGACATAAATGAAAAGCATGTTCGGTAGTGGGTAAAAGCAAAATAATTCAATAGAGATTAAGTCTTTGATGATATGAATACCATTTTCATCATTGCGTTCCTTAAATGATATCATTGAAGTTGCGACCGTGGCGAGTAATTCACAAATTAAGCCTTCCATTGCAATTTTGGGCACTTCTTCTAGCATTAAGAGTGGAACTTGAATACTTCCGCTTTCAAGTATCTCCACGAAATAGAAGTAAATGTGGTCAAAATGAAGTGAGACCACAATAAATTTTATTTGCTGTCACAGGTTTACACTGGTTCGGCAAAATAGCGCTCCAGAGTAGAAACGGTGAATGTTTGGGGACGAGTTAGCTTCGCTTACTCGACTCTCGACTTCTCTAAGGCTACAATAGTAGGTACTCCAACAAATTCAACCTAAAATTCTGACCGAATGAAAATAAACTGAAAAGAAAGTCAAAAGCATAACGTGTTTTCCGCCCAGACGCGGATAACAGGAGGTAGCGAGATCGAATTTTCCTCCCAAGAGAAACCAAACATGCCCAATTGGGTTCATATCTGGTTTTCGAGCAGGTCAGTTGAATTCTTGTATATCAACCTCCGTTAAATACTCCCTGGCAATCCTAGCCACATGCGGTTGACAACATATCGCGCTAAAACTTCTCTTGTTTTATGTTTTCATACAGTTTTCAGTTTATTCTCATAACGTTCGGATCTGTGAAAGTACTTTCATAGCCATAGGAAAATTGTGAAGTTTAATGTTGCTCTGTAAACCCTGTATCATTAACAAAATTCAAGCTATTGTTATAACTATTACCTAACTTAACCAAACCTTAACTTACCTAACCAAACCTTACCATACCTAACCTAACTTCATAGTCACGATAATGAAACCTGATTTCTACCTCTTAAAAATTGAATGCGTATATTAATGACGGAGTAAAATTATGGGAACGGTATAAAATCGATAAAAACCTAATCTCTGTGAATTCAGTTGCATGTTTTCCATATGCTCTCGATGGTATCACATGCGTAGGTAACTATATACTAATCGTTTCATGACCTCAACGAAACTATCTGCTCTAGGTAAACCTATATGCGAGGCAAATTTCCCGTTTACGGAAGTTGCACGGCAAACCCAATACAGCTAAATATCAGACTCTATTACCGACTTTGATTGCGAATTAATTCCCCAACGATTAAAGCCTTTGTTGTCCGGAACGGCATTAGCTTCCTCCGATCATTATTACGGTTGTTAATAGGCGATGAACAATGGAAAACAGGAATCGATCGCGCGTACCGAATCTCCAGTCGATTCTTCGATGGCGGTTTATTGAAAACTCGCGACGGCATTGCTGAATATCATCATGGCGGCGAGGCTTTATTTCCTCGGTTATTGTCTGGGGCAGTTGGGAATGTTTGCCAGGCCATGGAAGTTATTTCATTGTTTCGAATCGCGATTCAGCTCCCTTGATCAATCTTTTCAGACCATTAATTTAATTGGAATGATTGGTGTTGAATGAGTATCTTGTAAAACATGATCATATGGTTAAAAGACCGGAACCCTTGTGTGGCATCAAAAAAACACCTACAAACGTTAATTCACGATGAGGAATGAGGCAAACAGAAAAATAAGGGTGACTGGTTTTCCTATATGGACTGTTATTAAGGCAGCCAGAGACCTCCATATTATGTATTCAGCTGCTTTTGCTTCTGATCCACAAAACCTACAATTCTCTTCTCATCTCATCTCATCTCATCTCATCTCATCTCATCTCATCTCATCTCATCTCATCTCATCTCATCTCATCTCATCTCATCTCATCTCATCTCATCTCATCTCATCTCATCTCATCTCATCTCATCTCATCTCATCTCATCTCATCTCATCTCATCTCATCTCATCTCATCTCATCATCTCATCTCATCTCATCTCATCTCATCTCATCTCATCTCATCTCATCTCATCTCATCTCATCTCATCTCATCTCATCTCATCTCATCTCATCTCATCTCATCTCATCTCATCTCATCTACATCTTCTCATCTCATCTGTTGACTTTTTCTGTCTCACCATCACTCAAAGCCTAGCTCGTGAAAGCTTCAGGAGTTTTCTAGTATGAGTAGGTGAAATTTTCACAATTTTTTTGGACTGATTAAGTCCAGAGCTGTACCTTTTTGCAAGTTCATCCACTTTTTCATTTTCTTCAACACCACCGAATCTCCAGTCGATTCTTCGATGGCGGTTCATAGAAAACTCGCGACGGCATTGCTGAATATCATCATGGCGGCGAGGCTTTATTTCCTTGGTTATTGTCTGGGGTACGGGGCAGTTGAGGATGTTTGCCAGACCATGGAAGTTGTTTCATTGTTTCGAATCACGATTCAGCTCCCTTGATCAATCTTTTCAGATCATTCATTTAAGTGGAATGATTGGAAGCACTGGTATTGAATGAGTATCTTGTAAAACATGATCATTTGCTTAAAAACTGGAACTCTAGTGTGGCATAGAGAATAACACATACAAACGTTAATTCACGATGAGGAAGGAGGCAAACAGGAAACTAAGGGTGAGTGGATTTGCCATATGAATTGTTCTCAGGACAGCCAGCTCTATCTGACATCTAGACACCATGTATACAGCTGCTTTTGATCCACAAAACCTAACCTAACTTTTCCTGTAAGCAGTCTCACCATCACTCGGAGCCTAGTTCGTGAAAGCTTCAGGAGCTTTTTAGTATAAGCAAGTGAAATCATCACAAATTTTTTGGACTGATTAAGTCCAGGGCCTACCTCCACAGGATTCAGGTATTTAGCTCCCATTAGGTACTGGACTACTGCTACATAAAGGATCAGGTCGAGCAGGTGTTAACCTGGATGCACTTTTTGCAAGTTCATGTACTTTTTCATTTTATTCAACACCACCGAATCTCCAGTAGATTCTTCGATGGCGGTTCATTTCCTTGGTTATTGGGTCGGGGGCACAGACCATGGAAGTTGTTTCATTATTTCGAATCGCGATTCGATCAGATCATTTATCGAGTTGTAATAATTGGGAGCACTGGTGTAAATATATCTGTAGTCCGTTCACGAAAGGTTGAGACGTCGGTTGGCTATGGAAATTTGGCAATTTCAGCAATTTTCGGTTATGTTGTTTATTTTCTTGACAGATTGATACGCAATGTTGTCAATATTGCACAGAGTTCTTTGATAACTCGCAAGCTCGTCGGACGAGACCGGGTACATTCGGCAACGTTGACTTTATATTACGCTATGACAGTAAATAATGCCAACTTCAGATAAATAAACAAACGCCTACTATGCGCTCAAACTTTCGTGAACAAACTATATTATCCTACGGGATCACATGGTTGGAATACCAGAAACCTACTATGGCATAGGGAAAACACCTTCAAAAGGTATTATCTTTATTATTAGAACTGCGACCATGTAGATATTGTGTTCTCTACCCTACTCATTCATCGAATTCCCAAAAGGTCGTCAATGACGTTGATAAAATCGACAAACCTATTAAGGAACCCTAATTCTTGGATGTCCAAGACCGGTCTCCCAATATTATTTGTTCTTAGGCCAGCCAGTTCTGGACACCAAGTGTTCAGCTACTTCAGCTTCTGACTCACAAAACATCTGTTGACTTTCCCATACGATACAAATGATATTTGTACCGACAGTGTCCAGTCGGCAATCCCACCATCTCCTGAAGCTCAGCTGGTGACATCTTCAGGACCTTTTTAGTAGATAGGTGAAATTATTACGAATTTTTCCGACTGATTATTCAAATTATTCAAATTTTTCTCTTATTGTTCCATTTCCATTGCTAAGGCGTCGCCTTATATTGATCTTTTCCAAGCCCACAGAAAGGCTCAGGTCCAGATGGTGTTAACCTTGATACATTTTTTGCAAGTTCATCGGCTTTTTCGTTTCCTTCAACATCAAATAATTTTTTTTTATTTACAAGCTTAAAGTCTCATCAACCTCTCGGGTTATTAGAGACCACTTTACTGACTATAATAATCTGTTAACAAATTGATATCACACTTAAATAATTTTTCACTAAATTATATCACACCTAAAACCTAAAGTCTCATTAATTGACGTCAACTTGTAACGGTTTCGAGCGTCTAGATGCAGAGGACATTCTTCAAAAATATGCTGTACTGTTAGGTTGGAGTCGCAGTGCTGGCATTTTGGTTTTTATTTACCCAAAATTGTCTGGGAGATGGAGCAGATGTTTTCCAGCCGATTGAAGCTTTGGTGGTTGATGATAATGTTCCAAATGATCTTAGAATAAAATTATCGTAAACCTTCTGTGGCATAGGGTAGAACACCGACAAACGTTAATTCACGCAGGGAAAGGAGGCAGACAGAAAAGTACTCTGGCAGAACATTTTGGGCCTAAAACAACGCAATTTCTCAGAACTTTTGATACAAGGTGATCCCGAACTCAACAAAATTGGCTGAATGCACCTTCTTACAGGGCTCCAAGCGGACCACTGCCCTCAGAAAACAACTAAGGAGAGTGGGTGTGGCCGATATTCTTTGGAGAAAAGTAGAAAACTTCAGTGCATTATGTGACAAAACGTCTGGGCTTTGTCATAGTCTCTTTCAGTCAAGACTCATTTACTCATGTGAGCTAGAAACCTTATAAATCTATTCTGATTACTCTCGAAGCGATCAATGATGGATATCTGCCGTGGATTTCACTCGATAGCGGCAAGATCAAAAGAGATTAAATTCTTATCAAATTATGTATAATACTGCTGTCACACGTTTTGGTGGTTTGTATCAAACAGTTTCAATTTCTGTAGTTATTGTATGCATGAAACCGGACAGTGTGACATGAATTTATTATTCTTTTTATGTAATAAAAATTAAAGTTACCATATACCTAAAAAACATTTCGGCAGTTTTATGACTTATACTTTCAACTTGAAATCAATATTCATCCTGTTTCTTATACACAAACATACCGTACAGCAAACAGAAAATACATCTTCTCGCCACATACGTTTACGTGAGAACGACTGTAATTCACATTGTCATGCAATACCAACACAAATTACCGAAAACTCCTCGTCACGTGTCAGTAATTCAGAAATAATCAAACAGGAGTAGGAACATACACCACAACGACCCACCACATGTAAATAATTTGGTGTTGACGAAAAAGGAGGCAGGACATTTACACAGCATTCATGACACGTTTTGGCTGTTTACAGTACCTATTCAGTTTGTCATGCAGCACGAACCGGTCCTCTTTGTTCTGACAACCTCGTAGCTCGAACAGATGGAATATCGAATAATATATGATAAATAAATAACATATTTTGCAATTTCTTCATTATGATTTGCAGCGTTGAGGTCGAACGAAATGAAATGAAATTAAATGAAATATATAGTGTAAAACCACTACTACACTAACTTCTTCGAACTACTCTGCTGTACCTTTCAGAATGAAGTTCGATGTTGATAGTTTGAGATAACCTGATAAGTTATCTTAGCAAGCCCTTTCTAGGTAATAATGTCGTGTAATGAAATGTTTAAGTAATATAAAAAGACTCATTATGAGCATTTTGCATATGGCTGCAACATTTGATTTCAATGGGTTTCGGTTCGTCTTAGATATTGAGGGACAAAAATTTTGAATTCCCATATTTTATGGAACACTCTGTACAATTTGGCTGGTTAGCAAACTTAACTGAGCCAATCCCTCGAATGTTAATGTGCTAACGGCCCTACGGACAGAATTGAATTTGATCACGAATTCGACATCCAGGGAATAGAATCCTATTCTTTGAAATCGAATTCGGCTCAAAATTCGAAAATAACAGACATTTGGGCAAAACGATATAGCACTCGTTTAGGGAGAACGAGAGCTCAAAAATGTAGGTAGACTCAAAAAATCGATTAAGAGAGTTATTTAGCTCAATAGCTTTCGAAGGGATTGGCTCAGTTAAGTTCGTTAACCAGCCAAATCGTACTGGGTGTTCCATCAAATATGGGAATTCAAAATTTTTGTTTCTCAATATCTCAGACGAAACGAAACCCATCGAAATGGATTATTGCGGCTATATGCAAGCATAGACCTATAATACTAACTGGACTTGAAAAATTGAGTTCAACCCAAACTGCAAATGGCCGCCGTTTGCCTCAAAATTTTTGACAGGTTCGTCAACTAGTTATGGTTATAAATCTATGTATACAATATGCTCTTAATAAGTCTCATACAAAATTTTGTGGCCATAGTGTGAACAAAACCATTGAAAATTGAATTGGAATATAGAAAATAATAAATTTTATATTTCCATACAAAAATATTCGATTCGAATAAAATTCATTTTATAAATAAAGATTTATACACTGAATGTTCATGCAGAACGTTACAGCCACAGTGTTAACAGAACCAGAGAACATTCGATTTGAATATTTAAAAGAAGAATCTTTATATTTCCTTTACAAGATATCCGATTCAAGTAATTTTTTTTATGAAGACTATTATACTGAATTTTCATGCTAAATTTTGTAGCCATAGTGTCAACTGAACCATTGGAAATCCAATTCTAAGATTGAAAAGAAGAATCTCTATATTTCCATAACAGGATGATCGATTCAAGTGAAATTAATTTTGTTAGTCAAGACTGATATGCAACATTCAAGACCATGGAATATTTTTTTTAATAATTCATTTTTTACAGATTTCATTTCTGAATAGTTTCCAGAATATAATTCTGATTGTGCTGAGATTCTGCATTTATATACTTGGTATCAATCGAAAATCAAATATTAAAATTTTGAGATAATAGTCTTATTGCTCCACCAAAGAACGAGCGCTCAAAAGCTTCTGCTCAGGGCTTTCCTCAATTTTTAATCCCAGTATTGAAATTGCTACTATGCTTCTTCCAGCACCTAAATTATCTGAATATACGAAACCACGGAAATATATTCCAGGTTATAGTTCTCATATTTCAGAATTTATGTCAAATTTTTATCTCGAGAAAAACAACACCACGTTCCTCGTCAATTTCAATAACATGTTACTGAGCAAATCGAACGATCTTCCCATATGGAAGTTTCCTTCTCCATGAAAAATTGATGATAGGTGGCCGTATGGTTTCAGACTGGAAAATGATAAAACGAAAACAAGTCTCAAAAACAACCTGGTTCCCCACTCAAGGTGCAGATGCATTCGCGGTGTAAGTGCTCATGCAAATAGAGATTGAATATCGATTCGAAAGTTTATTGTTTCAGGGACGGTAAGCACTATGACCTGAATTTTCGAGTTAGGTAAGTCAAGTTTGTTACCAAATGTAGTTCATCATACTTCAATCACGTTCATGAATTTATTTCAAGAATTTTAAACGGGAAGTTTTCATTAAATTATGACTAAACTTTATCAGCAACAATTACGGTTCAATAGTACGAGAAGCCACATACAGGTTTCAAAAATTCACTCGGAAACATAGTTTTCTACGTAAAAATCTCCAAGTCGCCCTTTTTCCAATGAAACAGTAAAAAAATCGAAACATCTGTGCGATGCCATATGAAAAACACGTCAGGAAATGCAAAACGAACGCTGGCATCGTGGTGGGGATGCTACGAACTGGCTTTCCGCGATGTGCGCTTCAAATGATTTTATCATTCCAACGTAGAGAGCTTGAGAGCGTATCAGTTTAAAAAGTGATTAGATTCTCCGTAAATCAATTATGATCAATTTAGAAGGAAAAATTCTACTAACTAATGAAATCTCATTTTGGTGGTCAATCAACTAAGGAAACAATAAATTCATATATTGTCCCCTGATTTCATTATTCTGAAGTGAAATGGTTATTGATGTTAAAAGGTGAAAACAACTTGAGAGAATTTTAAAGAAGAAGATGTCAAATGAATAGATTTCGTGAAACAACAATGAAAGGAAAATAAAAATATGTAGTTCATTTTGATGAGTCATCTGTTTTCTGGAATAGAAAACATAACCCATCAGTATTTAAGATATTGGTCTAGAAATAATTAGCAATTCGTCATAAGGGAATACATCTTATTGTTTGAAATCATTTTCGGCTCAAAACTCGAAAATAACAGACATTTGGGCAAAACGATATAGCACTCGTTTAGGGAGAACGAGAGCTCAGAAATGCAAGTAGATACAGGGTGTCCCAAAAACAATGGATAAGCCTGCGCTTATAGATAGACCCTGTCGAGGTCTAACTTATTTCAAATTTTTACCTTAATGAAAATTCCACGGCTTCCGAGATATTCATGGTCTTCGTATTTTTAGAATTTCCAAGTGCGATTAGTTTTCTAGTGCCATTTATACAAATGAAGATGTATTTCGATATGTTTTTTTTAATTTCACATGAGAGGGTTCAGCTATCGGAAACAAAGAATTAAATTCATCAACTAGTGTAAAAAGTTAAAAAACTCGTGATTTACAAAGAAAAATTGAAAACTAAATGATTTTCCTTCTGTTTGATGAGCTACAGTTTAAAAAAAATGTAGGACGCCCCTGGTACACATCATCTTAAAATCTTGCTCAGTTATTGCAGATTCCAAAAAGGTATCATAATCCTAGGCATTCTGTAGTTTTTCATTCTCGTAACTACTTGATTACCAAATAGTCGAAAATTTTCGAAAAACTGTTTTTTTTGTAATCGTTATTCTGAGCTCATGTGTTAAAGTCCGGAGGCCTTTTTTTGGAATCTAGTGGAAAATTACGAAAATAATTTTTATTTGAAAAAAGCAGTAGCGTATCGTTTTTCTGCTGTTGAATAGAAATATGGCATTATTTGCATTCAACACCCTGTATCTCGAAAACCTTACCGGACCTAATTGTATTTGACATAATTTCTTATTTTCTTACATTCTGTACAGTGTTAAAAGGAAATATCAACTTAAAAAATACCCTGTGTTGCTACAATAGATGTATGTGGAATATTCATTACAAATAAAATAAAACGAATTATTACCATACTATTCGATGGAAAAAATAAACGAATAGTGCCAATTACTTATTCATTGGAAATGAATAAAGAATTCGAAATCAAACAATGACTTCAGTCATTCATAGCTTAAATTATTCATAAAAAATGAAACCCTACTTGCATAGAAACATAAAACACTTTTGTGGACACTCATTCACAGTCAGTAAACAATTTATTATTACAATATCTAAATCATAAAGCTAGTCAATTCAAATTAACAGTAAAAAAATTTTGAAAAAGTACCAGTAGAACACTAGAACAAAAACAACACTTTTATGAAAATTCGTTCACAGTCAGTTTCAAAACTATTGTCATTAGAAGTTAAATAAAATTAAAATTACCTAGGTTACTGACTGTGAACGAGTGTCCACAAAAGTGTTATTATTATTATGAATAAATTTACGCTATGAATGACTGAACTCATGGTCTCATTTCGAATTCTTTATCAATAAGTAATTGGTACTAATTCGTTTTATTTTTTTCATGGAGTAGTAATTTGGCGTTTTATTTTATTTGTAATGAATATTCCATATACCTCTATCGTAGCAACACAGGATATTTTTTAAGTTGATACTTTCCTTTTAACACTGTACAGAATGTAAGAAAATAAGAAATTATGTCAAATACAATTAGGTCCGGTAAGGTTTTCGAGATACAGGGTGTTGAATGCAAATAATGCCATATTTCTATTCAACCAGATAAACGATACGCTACTGCTTTTTTCAAAACAAAAATTATTTTCGTAATTTTCCACTAGATTCCAACAAAAATGGCCTCCGGACTTTAACACATGAGCTCAGAATAACGATTAAAACAAAAACAGTTTTTCGAAAATTTTCGACTATTTGGTAATCAAGTAGTTACGAGAATGAAAAACTACAGAATGCCTAGACTTATGATACCTTTTTGGAATCTGCAATAACTGGGCAAGTTTTTAAGATGATGTGTACCAGGGGCGTCCTACATTTTTTTTAAACTGTAGCTCATCAAACTGAAGGAAAATTCATTTAGTTTTCAATTTTTCTTTGTAAATCACGAGTTTTTAACTTTTTACACTAGTTTGATGAATTTAATTCTTTGTTTCCGATAGCTGAACCATCTCATGTGAAATTAAAAAAAACATATCGAAATACATCTTCATTTGTATAAATGGCAGTAGAAAAACTAATCGCACTTGGAAATTTTCTAAAAATACGAAAACCATAAATATCTCGGAAACCGTGGAATTTTCATTAAGGTAAAAATTTTAAATAAGTTAGACCTCGACAGGGTCTATCTATAGTTGCAGGCTTATCCATTGTTTTCGGTACACCCTGTATACACTACCTAACCGGCAAAATAATCGATCCACTCAAAATATCGATGAAATTCAATCAAATCGGACTTGAACATATTTATGAATGGACACACTTCATCGATTTTTTGAGTGGATCGATTATTTTGTCGGTGAGTGTATTTAAATAACGCATAAAGAACTTTCTTGGGTTCGGTCGACTAATTAAGTTCGAAGTGTCTAATTACGTTCGTGTCAGCAATGCCTGGTATTGAAATTTGTCGGTTGGCAACGCTGATTCAAAATTTCGAATATTTTATAGAAACAGTAGATTTTCCAAGCGCATGCAGCAGTTAATTTTGAGTGTATCCGAACACATAAAAAGAACATATTATTGACCGCTATATTTTATAGTCCCAGATTTGGACTTGAGTCTCACAGTAAACATCTATACCGTATTCATGGAATCTATATATCGAAATGTATTGGTTTTGAAAATTTATATTCTCTGGAAGTTGAATTTATAGACGAAGTTTCAACCCTCGAAAAGCATTGATTTTATATCCTCGAATAACCACTGACATCGTAAAAGTAGAAATAAATTCTTGAAAAACGACATATTCATTGACCGTACTTCACTCGAAGTATCTCATTTGGAAAATAAACCGAAACTCGCCATATTGATCAAGAAAACAATTGGGTATTCTGCTCGCTAGTTTCAAGATGCCTGGATATATATTTCCTAAATATTAACCGATTGGATTTTTATAGTTATATCACCTATTATATAGGTAGAGACTAGAGATTGGTAGAACTCCCCTCCCATGCTCCATTCTTCTTCAAGCATAAACGATTAATCTACATTAATAAAACATGATCTATGGTTACCGTCAAAATGGCATATATCTTTCAAATGACAGAAATGACTCCACCAAATTGAAAACTTTTTTTTGTGTTCATAATTTCCAGGACAAAGTTTATACTACAAAATATTCCAAAAAATTGTTCAGAAAAAATAAATCTATATTAATGGAACAAGATCTATGGTTACCGTCAAAATACCATATCTTTCAAATGACTCCACCAAATTGGATAATTCTTTTTTTGTTGCGTTCATAATTGTCAGAGCAAGGTTAATACAACAAAATATGTAAAATGAAGAAAAAATGACAAACAAAAAATCCTTTGCCTTTAAGGAGGCTAACCTAACAAATTTTTGAAACATAGATAAATTGAAAATAGTAATCATCGAAATGATTACAATCTTCAATTTATAATAATAATTGAAAATAGTAATCATTTCGATGATTACTATTTTCAATTTATCTATGTTTCAAAAACAAAATATTTCCAAAAAAATCGTTCTGAAAAAAATAAAATTCTTTCCTTCTCTTTTTCTTACGACTAATCAAGCAGTCATAGAGTACTTATTATAATAAACAGGTTGTTCCTATAAATATAAGCCTCATAAGAATAATTGAAAAATTTCATTTCATTCGTGACGAATTTCATATAGATGTTCAATGTAGGTATGCTTTAGATACAGGATGTTTCTATAAATCTATCACCTTTTTTAGATTTCTGCGTTATAACAAGATTCAACAATTTTTAGACTGGCAAAAATAGGTTTGCCGGTTCAGCTAGTGTTCAGTGAACATGAATCATCAAGTATTCCTTCCAAAAACATTGTTGAAAATTCAATAAGTGATTACAACAAAAACACTAATTAGATGGTATTCTTTTCATAGAGCTTCTGACGCTGAATTAGAAAACTCGACGGAACGGATCTGCTCAAAGATACCAAAAGTCTTGATTTTAGTGGGACACTTTGGTATCTGTCAGTGAAAGTTGTGAAAATTAAACTGATTTCAATCGATGTTTATATTTCTTATTCATAGCCATTTAAAATAGTGATTGAGGCACTGAAATCTTATCCAGATTAGATAACAAAAAAGAAAATTTGAAGAAGCAAAACACGCGAAGACCAATAATGTTCCTCTCGTCTTCCACATTCAACTTTTAACAAATCTGACGTATGAAGCCATTCATGATAATCTGCCGTCATATCCATCCAGCTCAAATATAATTCAGGAAATCCGTGTTTAATTCATGAGGTCTATTCATCAGAGTCATGTATTATTTCACTTTCCAGACAATCCTGTTGTAATTGTACTTTATAACGTAATCGAACCCTTGAGAATTGGAGAGGAGCACACGTCTCTGGCTGCTTGAGGGACTGAAATCTTTTCCAGAATGGATAAGAAAACAGCAATTTTACTGGAAGAAGATTCACAGAAGGAAAAACTGCTGTAAAAAGTCCTTAACTAGTTGTCTGACAATTTATGTTGTTTTTGACTTCCAGAATCAACTATTCAAAAACCAGACGCTATAATCATCATTACTGACAATCTGACAGGAAATACATTCAGAATAATGAATTTAGGTATAACGTGTTTAAGGCGTGAGTTCTATTCATCAAAATCATGTAGTATTTCACTTTTCGTTTATGGTTCCGGGTACATTCCTTTTGCAACCGTACCCTTGTTGGGTAATCAACCCTTGAAACTAGAGAATATAGTCTTTGGATGATTGAGAGTCTGCAATCTAATCCAGTTCGGAAAATAAAACGGCTAGGGTACTGAGCAAAGTTTTGCAAGATAAAACTGCGTGAAAAAAGCTCATTATACAGTTATGTGACACATCATGTTCTTCGTGAGTTCCAGAGTCAACTAAACGAAAATTAGACGTTTGAAACATCTCCACTGATAATCTTCCATTAAATAAATTCAGCGTTAATTAATTCAGGTAGTCCTGTTCAATGCATGAGGTTTATCAAATACATGTTGTAGTTCACTTTCCGTTTATATTCCTGGACTCATTTCTCTTGTAATTATACCTTTTTTAACGTAAAATTACCCCTTGGAAATTGAAAGGGACCACTAATCTCGAGCTGATAGTTAGAGAGAATGGAATTTTATGTAGAAAAAAGATGAAAAAGTAATGATGCACTAGGCAAAGATTAACAATAGCAAACAATACGTGCAAAAAGATCGTTAACTAGTTGTCTGACAAATCATGTTCTTTTTGACTTTCAGATTCAATTTCTCGAAAATCATTAATGATAATCTGGCATCACATTCATCCAGCATAAATATAATTCTGGATATCCGTGTTAAATTCATCAGATCTTTTCATCGAAATCATGTTGTATTTCACTTTCCGTTAATGTTCCTGGACACATTCCTCTTATAATTGTACCTTTGTAACGTAACCGACACCTTGGAAATGAAGGAGTACGTATCGTGCTCGTTGAGGGACAGGAATCTTATCTTGATTAGAAAAAAACTGCAACGCTTTTAGACAAAGATGCACAGGAGCAAAAACTGCATGAAAAAAATTTCCTTAGCCAGTTATCTAACAAATCATGTAAGTCCCGACAGATTCAACTATTCAAAAATCTGACGTATGAAGCCATTCATGATAATTTGGCATCAAATCCATCCAGCATACATATAATTCAGGATCTCCGTGTTAAATTAATTAATCTATTAATCAAAATCATGTAGTATTTCACTTTCCGTTAATATTCTGGACACATTCCCGTTGTAATTGTACCTTTGTAACGTAATCGACCCCTTGAAAATTGGAGAGGACCGCACGTCTCGGGCTGATTGAGGGACTGGAATCTTATCCAGATTAGGAAACGAAACAGCAATGGTACTGGGCAAAGATTAACAAGAACGAAAACTGCGTGAAAACATTTCTTTGCTAGTTGTCTGACATATCATGTTTCTCTCGACAGATTCAACTATCCGAAAATCTTATGTATGACAGCATTCATGATAATCTGACATCAAATCCATCCATCATAAATATAATTCTGGATCTCCGTGTTAAATTCATCAGATCTATTCATCGAAATCATGTAGTATTTCACTTTCCGTTAATATTCCTGGACACATTCCTCTTGTAATTGTACCTTTGTAACGTAATCGACCCCTTGGAAATTGGAGAGGACCGCACGTCTCGGGCTGATTGAGGACTGGAATCTTATCCAGATTTGATAACAAAACAGCAGTGATACTCGGCAAAGATTAACAAGAACAAAAACTGTATTTAAACATTTCCTAGGCTAGTTGTCTAAAAATAATGTTTCTCTTGACAGATTCAACTATCCAAAATTCTGACTTATGAAACCATTCATGATAATTCGGCATCAAATCCATCCAGCATAAATATAATTCTGGATCTCCGTGTTGAATTCATCAGATCTATTTATCAAAATCATGTATTATTACACTCTCCGTTGATATTCTTGGACACATTCCTCTTGTAATTGTACCTTTGTAACGTAATCGACCCCTTGGAAATTGGAGAGGACCGCACGTCTCGGGCTGATTGAGGACTGGAATCTTATCCAGATTTGATAACAAAACAGCAGTGGTACTCGGCAAAGATTAACAAGAACAAAAACTGTATGTAAACATTTCCTAGGCTAGTTGTCTAAAAATTATGTTTCTCTTGACAGATTCAACTATCCAAAAATCTGACGTATGAAGCCATTCATGATAATCCGGCATCAAATCCATCCAGCATAAATATAATTCTGGATCTCCGTGTTTAATTCATCAGATCTATTCATCAAAATCATGTATTATTACACTTTCCGTTAATATTCCTGGACACATTCCTCTTGTAATTGTACCTTTGTAACGTAATCGACCCCTTGGAAATTGGAGAGGACCGCACGTCTCGGGCTGATTGAGGGACTGGAATCTTATCCAGATTGGATTGGACCTCGGCCTGGATGTCGAGACGGGGGAAATGACTGGAATGTGCTGTTGACGTAATTTCATCTTACGCTTCGTTAGTGCTATGATGGGAATAAATGACTTCGTTTACTCTAACTGATTTATTTTTTGCTGGCATTATCTGGAAACAAGGGGGCGGGATTTCTTCGAAATGTTCGTCATTTCAATACGGCATTAGTTCGAAACATTCGACGATTGGGGTTGGCGAAATTCCAGTTTGTTCCTCAAAAACTTGGTTGTAAAAAAATGATAGAATATTTAATTTCGGAGCATAATTAGTTGTTAGGTTAGATTGTGGTCAATCGACACTGTAACTGTTTTTCTGCAGTGCGCCCTAATCAGTATGGGTGATACCCAACATAAGGTCACTGGTCCGGCGAAGGAAGCTTTTTGAGCTTTCGTTCTACTTAAAATAGTGCTATTACGTTTTGTCCAAATGTCTGTAATGTTCAATTTTGAGCCGAAAATTGTCTCAAACTATATGGTTCGACTCCCAGATGAAGAATTCGTGGTCAAATTCAATTCTGCCCGTGAGGCCGTCCGACCGTCTGTCCGTCCGTTAGCACAATAACTTTCGAAGGGATTGTCCTAGAAATTTCCAGGGTGAGTTCAGTTCCCCAATGGCTTGGTTGAGTTCGTTCACCAGCCAAATCGTACAAGGTGTTTCATTTAACATGGCCACTCAAAATTTTTGTTCCTCAATATCTCAGACAAAACAAAACCTATTGAGATGAAATGTTACTCCATATGCAAGATGGTTATAATAAACTTTATGCAGATTTTTGTGGCGATAGTGCGAACAGAACCAAAGAAAATTCAATTGGAATATTGAAAAGAAGAAACTTCATATTTCCATAAAAAATATCCGATTCAGATGAAATTTATGTTATAAATGAAGATTGATACACTGAATGTTCATGCAGAATTTTGTGGCCAAAGTGTTAACAGAACCATAAAAATTTCAATTGGAATATTGAAAGGAAGAATCATTTATATTTCCATAACAGGATATCCGTTCAAGTGAATTTTTTTGTGAATCAAAACTGAATGTTCATGCAACATTTCAAGAAGATCGCGTCATCACAACCATTGAAATTAATTTTTGTAATTATTCATTTTTTATATATTTCATTTTCTGAATAGTTTCCAGCATATAATTCCGATTGTGCTGACAGTCTGCATTTAAATATTTGGTATCAATTTCAAATCCCATATAAAATTCTGAAAGTCCGCACAAAAGGGCACTTCTTTCACCATTGATATTCTAACGAAACCTCTTTTCTGCAGAAAATAAATGTAAATCACGAGAACTTGGTCACTAGGAGTTGCTCCAAAATTATCGACCTTAACCCTTTTGACAAAATAGCCCAAAAACAGTGAAAATGTGGAAGTTCAGAAAACTGCTTGGGAGATTTTTTCTTCAGACCAGCTCTTTAGATGTTATGCAAAATTTGAGCTAATTGGTGGTCAGGCAACAGGCAAAATGAGGAGTTTCGAGACATAACTCTTGAAGATTAAGTTTTTCGCCAATTATCACAGATTCATTACGTGATGCAAGAAAGTTTATCTGCAAATTTTCCATTGATTTAGATTACTGAGATAGTTTATATTTTTGTTTCAATTAGTAATTACAATACATTGGATTCTTCAATTACAACGACTTTTATATTTTTTATGGATAGAATGTAAGTATTAAGAAAACAATTTAGTATCAAAGTACAACTTAAGTTTTTCGCTAATTAGCACAGATTCATTGCGTTAATTAAAGGAAGTTTATCAGCAAAGTTTTCATCGATTGAAATTGCTGAGATGAATTTCTGCCTATTTTTCGAACTTTTTGTTTTAATTACCTAAATTATATTGGACTCTTCAGTTATTGCGAATTTGTTAATTTTCATCAGTATAGCATATAAGTATTGAGAAAAATATTCAATCCCAGAGCATTCAAACAAAGAAAGATATATTGAGGATAATTGAGGCAAAATAGGAAATTGATTACTGTAACTGATAAAAATGATGGTATGTACCTATGTATCTGCGGTAGCCTTTTTTTGTTGTTGTTCACTCCAAAGAAACCCACAACCCACTGCACTTTTTCATACAGTGTTCCCCTGTAAGTCCGAACCAAAGGACACTTTTTTCACCATTCATATTTAAGAAACTTGAAAAACTTGCTCACTAAGGGTTGCTCCGAAGCTTTTGAACTTGGCCCTTCTGAAAATCAGTTATTGCGAAGTTGACAATATTTTATGAGTACATATTAAGTGAAGATTTAATCGCAGAGCATTTTAACAAATAATATTGATAGACAGCCTAGTCTTGTTGCTCCACCAAAGAATTAACGCCAAAAATCTTCTACTCGGGGCTTTTCTAAAGCCATCCGAATATCAGAGGCAAGGTTAATTCTGGCTCCCATAACAGGTTTGGGCGGATCTCTTTATGGTCATAATTTCAGTTTGGATTCATAGAGAGATGTGTTTTTCTGAAATGTTTCCGGCACAAAATAAGTTTCAAGTGCTTGTTTTTAGGGTACCTACTAGCCATAGTTTCGCCCAAATGTCTGTGAGTTTCGAATTTTGAGCTAAAATTGGTTTCAAACCGTCCATATTCAAGACTTCTCAATAAAAGGAGCTAGAAACTTTTTTTGTTCTACTTTTCTGTCTTTTAACAAACACATTTCTTCATTCTTCTTCAGAAAACTATTTTTGATTAATTTAGTTGTTATGATAAATCTCAATGAATGTTTCATTACCAAGAATTTCACGTCAACAACTTACGAAGATATTATCTAATTCAATAGCCAAATTCATTGAGATCAATAGCCAAATTCATCGAAAGGAAAACAGTACCTACCTACAAGATTTACGTTTCTCAGCATGGCCCTGCGGTCCTCTACAATATCCAAGAGGCCGATTATGTTACAATGGTACAATTACAAACGGAATGTGTTCTTGCATATTAAAGGGATGTGGAATACTTCATGATTTATTGAATGGCTGCACAAAGGCCGGAGCTAATTGGCTTGAATTTTGATGTCTGATGCTGCCCTTGTTCGGTTTGATTTGGATGTCATCGTTGTTGTTCTTTTTATCAGTCGACCTGAATTTTACCGGCCTTTTTGATCAATTAGGTCACGGCAATGTCATGGATAATTGAATGGAGGTTTCGCTGATGGTATTGACGCCCATTATAATACATCAAAGCTCTTCAAAGTGCTAAATCATGTAGATATTTGGTTGAAGGATATCTGACCCACGTTGTTGCGGTCAAATAATGACAACACGATCCTCACAAACTACAATTTTGGGTACCTAATAGTTTTAACAACGATGATGTATATGCAACGTAAAGTTTTAAATTAATTTAATGTTTACATATTGTATGGCTGAGTACAATAAAATCTGGTGATATACATCGATTACTATCAGTAAAGTCTCGTTCGCTAGTAGCTTAGTCAAGTAGTGAGATATTTAGTAGCTACTGTCCATCCAATCGTTCGCACTTTGGTCGAGTAGAGTTCACAAGTGACAAGCGCTTCGTCGCATGAACAACTCGCTACGCACAAATTTTTACGCGATTTTTCGAAGCGAAACGAAATCATTCGTAAGATTGACAAATGCAACGTAATAAAATGACTTGTGAATCTAATCGTGATGGCTATTTTAGAAGAGGTGGATGATGAATTTGTATCCTGGTATGCGGACTGCTTCATTTGCTTGTTTTGTTTGATTGAGATTTGATATGCCACAAACATTCATGTTCGAGGTATTTTGTTACGAATTTAGGGTGGATTCTTCGCCCCAAGGAAAAAAAGAATTTCGGCATAGAACGCAAGTATTTTACCTATGAATTTAGGTTTCTATGGGACATGTTAGCGGCAAATAATATACTAACGCACCAACTAAATTATCGGTTTGGACCTGCTAGTCCCTGAGCGAGTGAAAAGTATCGCGTGGTTTGGTACTCTAATGCTGGATTCACAATGGACGTAACCATAAAACTCCCGGAACGTAAACGAAAAACGCAAAGTTGAACCAATGCAAATCATATGGAACTATGACGAATATAATACATTCAGAATTGTAAAATATCCAAATGAATGAAATGCTCATTTTGATATCTTGAATCTTTCACCCAAAACTTCGCTCGATTTATTGGTCCGGAAATAAGTTACAGTGGAACAGCAATATACGCTCTATGTATATTTCTATTGTCCATTCTTGGTTCTGTATTGGAACGTGCAGTAAGTAAGCGCGCCAAAGCTCTATAGGCGCACTTAACGGTCTCCCAACATTTCGCCTATGCATTTTTCACGAATATTTTTCCGAATGCTTTCCATTTCCTCCGCGAGTCATGTTAATTCCAAATACATCAGTCCTCAAGCTCATATATACAAACAATCAAAATAATGTTTCATTTCTGTCAACTACCCCCACAAAATGTCACAATGTATCACTCTCCAATATTGAAAATGTCGTTTTAGAAAGGAACCTGTTGAATAATACATAAATTTATGTATTTTGAGTAAGGATTCTAATGAAATATGATAAATTTTCATTCGGGCATCATTGTGACTTGGAGATAATCGTCATGTCAGAAGAACTGTCTTAAGCTAAGATTTGCGCCTAGGACGTTCTGCTCAATGGGACTACTTCACATATAGTCCATTCACGACGGTTGGCCATGGAAATTTGGTATATTCCACTGTGTATAATAAAGTTTTAGGTTATGTTATTTATTTTCTTTTCAGATTGATACGCAATGTTGTCTATATTGCATAGAGTTCTCTGATAACTCGCAAGGTTGTTAAGGTAAGAGCCGACTTTCAAGCACTCGCCTGTTCTGGTCCTGCCTCATGGTCCCTTCGAAGATGTAGAGGTACGTCGCATACCCTTGGCTGAGATCACAGACCACACCGTCATGCTAACAGGGTGTTAACCCTCTCTACAAGGCAGTCCGGGTGAAAGTGCTCCTCTGGGCGTCGGCGGACGAATGAGCTCTATCAACCAAAATTGATTGTCGATTACAATGGGCCAGACAATACCGAAATATACAGTTGCGGACAGTTGGAGTCGAGTAATTATGATTTCAATTGATTTGTGGTATTCCTCGATAGTGTTTTGGTAGTAATAATAATATTTCAGGTACTTATGCTTCTCTGTAGAGTCGACTTTTCAAATTTTGGTTGATAAGAGCTCATTCGTCCGCCGACACCCAGGGAGCAGTTTCACCCGGACTGCCTTTTAGAGAGGGTTAAACACCCTGCTAGCATCACGGTGTGGTCTGTGATCTCATCCAAGGGTATGGGACGTCTCTACATCTTCGAAGGGACATGAGCCAGGACCAGAACAGGCGAGTGCTTGAAAGGCGGCTCTTACCACAGGTGGAAGAATGGTTTCCTGATGATGAGGAATACGTGTTTATGCACGACTTGGCACCTTGCCATAAAGCCAGGAGCACAAACAGCATTTCTGGCCGCCAAGAATGTGAAGGTTTTGCCCTGGCCCATTGCAAACCTTTGGGAACTCACGAAATGTGAAGTTACCAAAGAAGTTATCACCACCAAGCGGCAACTGATTGAAACTCCTTTTAAGGTGTGGCATCACAGCTCCAATATATAGCACAAGCAAAAATTTGCATTGAGAGATTTCCCCGAAATCCGGAAGCCTCAATTGTAGCATATGCGGCATTACCAATATCAGTTTTTTTTAGTTAACCGTTCGTCGTCATATTTTATAGAAAAGTTATTACGTGTGACTATGAAATATGTGCTTTTCTGTCTTAGTTAAAACCTCCAATAAATAAAGAAGAAGTTACAATACCTAACATCAATTATTTGCCAATAAAATTAATATAAACTTGAAAATTACAGAAAACTAGTAGTGTCCCTAATAGTTTGGCAACCTGCTGTATGGAAGATGCGGAAAAGAGAGCAATAACCTGACTACCAACTGAACACCGGACACCGAAGAAGGAACAGGATGCCTATAATGAAGAATGAAGAAGAATAGTATGGAATGGAATAGAATCTGGTGAATTTCCAATCGGGCATCATTGTGACTAGGAGATACTCGGCATGTCAGAAGAACTGTCTTAAAGTAAGACTTACGTCTTGGGCGTTCTGCTCAATGGGACCACTTCACATATACAATAATAATGTAGGAAGAATGGAACTGTAAGGAGCGTTGAACATTGAGAATTATCCGAACGAATGAAATGCTCATTTTCACACATTTAATCATTCGTCTGAAACTTCGATTCGTTGATTCGGAAATAAGTCGCAGTTGGAGTTCCAACACGGCCAGATCCTTGCTCTTTTAATTTCTATTGCCTATTTTTGGTTCTGCATTCGAGTGTAGCAGACAAGTACGTCAAAGCCTATAGGCGCATCAACCGATTCCTCAACTATGCATTTTCGCCGACATTTTTCCGAATGCTTTCCATTTCCTCCGCGAGTCATGTTTATTCCGAATACATCAGTCCTCAAGCTTATATACACACAATCAAAATAATGTTTCATTTCTGTAAACTTTCCCCCCAAAATGTCACAATGTATCATTCTCTCATGTTTGGAAATGTCGTTTCTGAACGAAACCTGTTGAATAATACATGTAATAAATGTATTTAGACTAAGGATTGTAATGAATATGATGAATTCCTATTAGGGCATCATTGTGATTTGAGATACTCGGCATTTCAGAAGAACTGTCTTAAACTAAGATTTGCGTCTTGAGCGTTCTACTCAATGGGACCACTTCTCATCTACAATAAATAATATAGGGAGAGTGGAACTGTAAGGAGCAGTGAAGCATTCAGAATTGGGAAATTTCCGAACGAATGAAATGCTCATTTTGACACCTTGAATCCTTCACCTTAAACTTCGATTCGTTGATTCGGAAATAAGTCACAGTTGGAGCACCAACATGGCCAGCTCCCTTGCGCATTTCTATTGCCTTTTTGGTTCTGTATTTGAAAGTGTAGCAGCCAAGTACGTCAAAGCTCTATAGGCGCATTAACCGATTCCTCAACTATGCATTGTCGCCGACATTTTTCCGAATGCTTTCCATTTCCTCCGCGAGTCATGTTTATTCCGAATACATCAGTCCTCAAGCTTATATACAAACAATCAAAATAATGTTTCATTTCTGTCAACTACCCCCACAGAATGTCACAATGTATCACTCTCTCATGTTTGGAAATGTCGTTTCAGAACGGAACCTGTTGCATAATACATAAATTTATGTATTTTGAGTACGGACTGGAATGGAATCCGGTGAATTTCCATGAATGATTGATATTCTTCGACGATTTCTGTGGAATCGTGGTTTCGTCGTGATTTCGAAATTTATGGAACGATGACAGCGAATCAACGTGCATTTAGACCTATCAATAAAATATAACATTTTTATTGGTAACGTAAAACGCATACATCAAATCAGTATGGATGATATTTCAGAACTGCGTGGGCCAGAACATAAAAATTCACGGCAGTAAAATGGTGGCCTATTGAAGATAAGTTACTCGATTTAAATAGAAGAGGAGATGGTGGTCTCCTATTTAGATATCATTTTTATTTGGGTCTTTTAAGTACACATTTGAACGCTCAATTTACCTATTAGTTTACTTTTTCCGTCCACTCTCAAAATGAAAGGTGGGTTTAACATATTCCTACTATATTGATCCATAATGACCCACTTCATTGCTCAATTTCTACGATTTTAATGTGCAATTGTTATAGACAACCGAACGTAAGGTATTCAGAACCACTAAGTATATCTAATGTAACAACTCTGAAACATAGAAATTTGTATAATGCAAATATATCTTTTATGCATAATTAAAATGTATTTCAATCAAGACTTTATATTGGTGCCGGTAGTCCTGGGTTTGAATCCCGGGTAAGGCATGGACTTTGAGAAAAGTGGTGGTGGTGTGTCGTCCTTAAGCGCAATAAACTCGAAAATTACTGATATTGGACACATAGCATAATTGCTGAGCGTTTCATTTGAAAATCGGCGGAATTAAGTCTTCTTCTGTTTCCTTAGTAATGTCATATATTCTATTACTAAAAATTATGGAAAGAGGAAAGAATTTAGCTTAGTGTGAAATAAGCCGAAAAAATAACGTGAAACATCTTCTTCATAACTTTGTATGCGGATCTTTCTGCGTTATAGCTAAAGCCTTCTTTACTTCTTCAACATAGGAACTCAAAGATAACATTGAACATGCGAGGGCACACCAGAAATTACATATAAGGAAGATTTTAAAGAAGCCAATTAATCCAAGGAAAGCTGGAGACAATCCGTAAATAAACTGGAACTGAAAAAATAAATTCTCTACTTCTTCAACATAAGTAGGTACTCAAAAATAACATTAAACATGGAAAGGCACACCAGAAATTATGAGAAATATTTTACAAAATACAATGAATAGTTTAGTTACTGAACGTGTGTGAAAAAATAACGTGAAACATCTTCTTCATAACTTTGTATGCAGATCTTTCTGCGTTATAGCTAAAGCCTCCTTTACTTCTTTAACATAGGTACTCAAAGATAACATTGAACATGCGAGGGCACACCAGAAATTACATATAAGGAAGATTTTACAGAATCCAATTAATCCAAGCAAAGCTGGAGACAATCAGGAAATAAATGGAACTGAAAAAATAAATTCTCTACTTCTTCAACATAAGTACTCAAAAATAACATTAAACATGGAAAGGCACACCAGAAATTATGAGAAATATTTTACAAAATACAATGAATAGTTTAGTTACTGAACGTGTGTGAACACCAAGAATTTAGTCCAGTTGATTAGTGTGTAATTTAGTCTAGTCGATCCATTTGGTTCTATTTTATCGGGCGAGTAGAGTACCCCACCACGCGATACTCTTCACTCGCTCACGGAAAAGACAGGTCCGAACCGATCAGTTTAGTCGACTGCATTAGTATTATTATTTGCCGCCAACATGTCCAATAGATAACGTAAAATCATTGGTAAAATACTTGTCTCTGCCGAAAATTCCTTTCCGTTGAAGCGATGAAATCACCCTTAAATTTGTAACAGAATACCTCGAACATGAATGTTTGTGGAATATTAAATATCATTTATACAAAAACAAGCGAATGAAGCAGTCCGCATACCAGGATACAAATTTCATCATCCACCTCTTCTAAACTACCAAAATAGACATCACGATTAGATTCACAAGTTTATTTAGATACTTTATTACGTTGCAATTTGTCCATCTTACGAATGGTTTCGTTTTGCTTAAAAGAAATCGCGTAAAAATTTGTTCGTTGGGAGTTGTTCATTCGTCAGTAGCTACTAAATTTCTCACTACTCGACTAAGCTACTAGCGTAGTGCGAACAAGACTTAAGTTTCCGAAAACGCCTATTGTGAACTGCGATTCAACATTCAACCAATGAAATGAATGCTAACGCGTACGTCACAGCCAACGCCAATTATGATCGTTTTAATAAGCCAGCTCATTTCGGCGATTTCAATTAATAATTTTTTTCTCGAAAACATGACAACGAAATTAAAAACGGATAAGGCTATGATTTTCTGAAGATCTATTATCTTTTTAATGATGTTTTTCTGGAAATCACTGAAAATGCCCATTCATATGGATGAATAGAATGAAATCAAATAGTTCTCAGTATAATAAGATTTGGAAGATCGATTTCCCAACATGAACAAACGCTCAAAACCTGCATGCTTTTTCCGATATTCATACCCAGTTCTGGAATCGCCAATTTTTAAGGAGGCTCCTTTATCTATACACCCCCTATTATCTCATTGGATAACCAGGCAACCGTGGCCATAAAAACCATCCATAATAATTACAGAAATGAATCATGATGACATTTTTTATTCCACATTCATTCTGATTACCCCTGAGATTACGTGGTGAATTCACGAACGAAAATAGCCGCAGCAATTTCGGCGGAAAATGAATTATATTCTCGATTATCGAAGCAAAGAAATAGATGGAAATGCGGTTTTTGCTCTGTTTTGGCCTAATGAGATTCATGGGCAAATACTCCACATGCGTAATAATCTCTTCGCTGAACCTGATCTTGATTTATTTCAGAAATCAGAAACGAGTTCCTTCGGAAAATTCACATTAGGGTCCCATCCCTTGATAAAGGGATTCGGAAAAAAATATTCCGACTTTGCAGATTTCGGGCACTCATTTGTGTTCATTCATTTCAACAGAAATAGATATTTTCTGTTGAAATCAGAATGGCAAAGCATGTTTCCGATTTACAATAAATGATAAAATCGCTGATGGTGGAATATCACCCTTTTTCTATTGTGAGAAATTCAGGAAGACCAGTTGAACATTTATTCATATGGAATTCATATAGGTTTTCTGAGTTGAGCGATTGATTCCTCAGGTCATGTTATCAAAAAACTCTCCATGAATGCAGACCTTGAAATGCATTTTTTCCAAGACATATAGAGTTGAAGGACTCAGAATTTGGTATGCTACTGACATATTTTAAACTAACAATTATTTTTGGGAACTCGTTCTATTTAAACGAGAGCTATACCGTTTAGCCAAAATGTCTGTAATTTTCGAAATTTGAGCCGAAAATGGTCTCAAACGATATGATTCAACTCCTTGATGACGAATCCGTGGTCAAATTCAATTCTGTCCGTGGGGCCGGCAGTCCGGCCATCCGTTAGCACGATAACATCCGAAGGAATTATCCTTGAGACTTGAAATTTTTCTGGTTGAGTTCAGCGATCGAATCGCTGATGGTCGAATACCACTCTTTTTCTATTGATAAAACTTTCAGGAAGATCTATTTAACAAAATAAAAATTTCTTAGAAACTTTATAGGTTTTCACTCCCAGTCTCTGAAACATAAATAATTTAAAAACTATCAATGTCAATCAGATTACAAATGAGAAAATACACAATTCTGAAGAATTTCAGAGTTTGTCTGAAGAAGGTGTCTGATATAGCCACCGAAACGTTACAATATCCTTTTAATTTGTTTCATTTTTCAGTTTTACTGTTAGGCAACAATTTTTTTTAAGACCAATTTGCTCCTGACAAATAAGTGCAAAGATTTTCGCAGGAGCACTTCACCTTAATCAAACATTTTTTAATTATTTATGTTTCAGAGACTGGGAGTGAAAACCTATAAAGTTTCTAAGAAATGCAGAATCCTCCCAGAATATATTTCAATCGATAAAATAAAAATTCATGCGTTTTATAGTAAAGCAGGTATATTACAAACAATGAAAGCAGAGAATAATATTGGTTAACCCCTAATTCGGAACTAATCCCCTCAACGCACAAAGATATATTAAACACTTATTCATATGAAAATCATTATTATTCACTCGTGTGAGTTGTTGATTCCTCAGATCATTTTATGAAATGAAGTTTCCATTGATGTCGGTCCTGAAATACATGATTTCCAAGATAGAGGGTGTGGTGGTTACCTAAATGACTCAAAAGTGGTACACCACTAAGATATTTTTTGAACTCCCTATTATTTCTCAAATAGCGTTAAAGTTGCGAACTTTAGATTTTTCTATTGAAATTAGAATTACCATAGAGTTGAAAAATATTTAATTTAATTAAAGTATTGTTAAACTCAATGGAATTAAGCATCATACCTATTTCCGATTTACAGATGATGATGGTGGATTATTACCCTTTTTCTTTCGATAAGAAACTAAGAAAGACCTGCTGAACATTTATTAATAAGGAAATTATAAATATTGACACGTGTACGGGGTATTTCTGAATTGTTGCAAACAATTTCCTAAGAGTTTGATTCCTAAGATCATTTTATGAAAAAAATGTTTCCATAAATGTACTACTTGAAATGCATTATTTTCAAGATACAGGATGTTAAAGAACTGAAAAAGTGGTATGCTGCTGACATTTTTTATACTAACAATTATTTTTCTAATCTTTTATGCTTTTTTTTCGTGTGGGTCGCCGTTTTTATGTGGGATAATCGAACATCTTGATGGCTATTTGTCGTTACTTCAACACGTTATGTAGGTAGTAGAGACGATATGTTGAGATGTTTTATTTGAAATGAATTATATTCTCGATTATAGAAGCGAAGAAATATAGATGGAAATGTGGTTTTTGTTTAATTCCGGCGTAATAATATTTCCGCTGAACCTGATCTTCATTTATTTCAGAAGTCAGAAACAATTTCTTTCGGAAAATTCACGTTAGGTTCATATAGATTTAAAGAATATGAAAATCATTCAGGAAAAAATATTCAGACTGTGCAGATTTCAGGCAAATATTTGTATTTATTCGTTTTAGCAAAAGTAAAAGATAAGTAGATACTTTTTTATTGAAATCAGAATGACATCATAGCATATATTTGATAAACAAAAGATTAAATGGTCGATAGCTGAATATCACTCTTTTTTAATTGATAAGAAATTCAGGTGGATCTGCTGAATTTTTATTCAGACTTCTGTCTGGTACTTGAATAAACAAAATTGTAAAACCAATGCTCACAACGTTCACCTGGGGATCATGGATCTAGAAGCCAAACTTCTTTGAATTCGATTGGTAAGCCATCACAGTGAATAATGAGCGCTACAGTAAAATGATAACTAATTTCTTTTGTCTCAAATTATACAAAATAGGCCATTATCAACATCTAGTTCGACACCTTAGACCTTTCGCCTGAATGTTCGAAGAATGAGCTGAAATTTTCATACAGGGTGTTTCATTGGGGAACGGAAAAGAGTGAAGGATGAATATACTATATTTTATGGGTCTAACAAGTTTAATTACAGCGATAAAGGCCGTTTTATCAATTTGGCCATTTTTTTTGAATGGCCATAACTTACGAACCTCTCCGAATACTTTCATGATTTTTGTACGACCATTTTACTACTTATACACAAGCGACCTGACTATCTGTCTTTTGGAAATCCAGGTCCGGATTAACAAAAATTTCATATGCCTTCGCATCCCGAAAACAACACCCTGTATTTTCAGATTTTCGAAATACGATTTTTTGTTTTGAAACAGCACAAAAAACTGAAGCATGTACTTTTCATTTTCGAGCAAATTCTTTGTCTACTTCCTTTTAATCTTTGCATTTCACGCTTATTCATTTTGAGAATTGAAACTTAATGCTTTTCTACTTTGGGTGGTGACCTGGATTTCCAAAATAATTATAATAAAATTTCTTGAGTGGTTCGTAATTATGGCCACTCAAAGAAATCAGCCAAATTGACGAAACAGACTGTGTCTCTGACATAAAACTTGTTAGACCCATAAAATATAGTATAGCTCATGAATCCAATGCTTATTCCCTGGCTCTCATAAACACTGGTGTACCACAAGAAATAATTAATTTATATTTTCCCACTTCAGAATTTGATTCTCTCGGATTCGTAGAACTATTCAAGCTCGCAAATAACCTATCTCGAGGTATTATAAATATTTATGGAAAGATAATTAATTGCCTCCTCGCTGCTCCAAGAATACAATTATCCAACGGTCTACCTCACTTCATTAAAACCTAAGGCAAACAGAATAACCAGAAGGTCCAACTATAACTTCTCTGCATAGTGAACTCGGATTACCCAATAGTTAGCTGAGTAAATATGTAGTATTTGGTGATGCATAAGTTCGCAACAAATGCATGTTGTTAAATTGATATAATGGAACATTCAATTCCATCTATGCAAAACTATTTTGAGAGTGACGCATGTAAACGGAGCTTATGAGATTCAGTTCTAGGTTATATCATCCATATGAAAACCATGAGCAAACCGAATATACATACTAAATTATCTGTTTAATGAATATGGTTCTGCATAAGTTTTCTCTACTGAATATTTCATTCCTCAAACTGACGCACCTTCAGCGAATTTTTGTCGAGAATAAGATCATTTTGTAATGTCTGAAGATCCCTTTTATATGACAAAAATTGTCACGGACGAAGTTTTGACTCACTGATAAAACATCTGTGGTTAAATTCCATATTTAAGCGGAATAATAATTCTTATTTGAAATATTCACATCGTCTGAAAAATGAATATTAAAAAATGAAAATAATTGGTGTTAGTTTTGAAAGCGATTTAATTCGAAAGAAAAAAGTCACAATTTTTTCCATTCGTTAACAAAAAAATCGTCTGTAACAGCTTACACATTGATCTAGTTTGTATAAATTAAATCTCTTGAATCTAGCTGTTGTACATCAAAAATTGTCTGAAACTGCCTCAAGGCTTGAACATCTGATTTATCTGAGTTGCTTTAATCCTGTGTTTCCATGTTTGCTGATGACATGAAGTGAATGCTACTCCAGAAACTGATAACGACTTGCTTTAACAGGATCCCTTCATTATCGAACAATGGTGCAATGACTGATGGCTATTAACCCTCAACCTAGAAAAATGGTTATCCTACAGTCCTACACTTGGGAACTAGAAATCCTAGACAGTAATACAGTATTAATCATCGAGATATAATGAAGAAGGGACGTTATGACATACAATTGAGTAAGGAAAAATAGTACCACTAGGCGGGGCTAAGTCAGGGACCAATATGGCGGAATTCAGGGTTGAATAATGTTGCCAGTTTTTTCTGTTCACAAATTTCACTCGAAAAATACGACGTGTTGGGTCTTTAGGAATCTTGTTCAAATAAGGTCAATTCAATATCAAATATACAATTTTTCTTCAGGCGATAATACTCATTTAAAAAAGATATCAGATTATCGAGACTATCAAAAATTTCGAATGTGATATGATTTTCCTCGAATCTTTTTCTTATCTGTATCTTCTCTGCTTGAAGAAAGCCTTACAGTGCACGATACCATTTTATTGTATTTTATTAAGCAGAAAAATCACAATTTAACTAGAAACAGTCGCAAGAATCACAATTACTCCAGAAAATTCAACGATTGTCAAATTTGACGTTAGGTGGTAGTAATATGGCGCATCTGATACTACCTTGATGGCAACTCTACACTATCCTATCTCTATGGTATTAATGGTGTTACACTTTCTCGTTACTCGTTGCTTTATGTATTCTGAGCCCCATAGTTGTGTTGAACTTGGCTCTCATCTTTAGTAAATAATAATGTAAATAAGAATAATAGAATCATATTTGTCTGAAGTAAAAGTCACTCAAGCTACTTCGGTAACGAAGAGGCAAAACGGTTGACGCATATTTTTTGCATAACACCATTCCTGGGAAGCCTACATAAAATCGTTATTCACATTTAGCAAGAATGACTTGAAAGAAATTCCGCAAATTGTTTAGGCTTTCCGTAATCCTGGCCTTATGTTCAATAATTATTTATTTTGAATAGTTTTCAAATGAAATCAACTGAAATTTTTCAGTATTTATGTTCAATGGACATGCTGTGTGATTATAAAGTGAATTATCGGAATGAATCCTATTGTTGAGGTCATGAACATAGGGCCAGGATTACAGAAAGCCTAATCAATTTTCGGAATTTCTTTCCAGTCATTCGTGCTAAATGTGAAACACGATTGTTGAAGGTCCTACAGATCCTTTCAATAATTTGTTGGCATTTCCCGTGAATTGTGAATCTGCCCGAATCGTGTTTGAATAATATGGGTAAACTTTTTTTTTATGACATCCATGATCATCGAATACTTTTATGATTTCAACTATAGAATCTATTCAACAATTCACGCCATAATCAAAGAAACCATTTCATAAAACAGGACCATAGATCAAGAAACAATAAATGCTGAAAATTTTCAGTATTTTTCATCTCATTCGAAAACTATCCAAAATAAATAGTTAGTGTAAAAGGAGACTGCCATTCATTTTTTATCTCGAATCGAATGCTGTAAAATAAATATGGGGTTGCCATTCGAAAATCTCGAAATATTTCAATTTTGAGTTTCACATTTTCGGAGCAATATCTTCGAAAAACCTTACTATGTATCAAAATACTGAATATAACACATGAATGCATGAAGTCTTTACTATGAGACTGCTGAGTTTGGTTCCGTTCGCATAAAAAATAACCGAGATATTGCATTTCAAACTGGCAATGCAAATGTCAAAAGTTTCAGGAAATTGTGAATAACTTGCCAACAGTGCATAGCCAGAGAATTTTTTTAGTGGGTTATACTGCGAATTTGGTGTTGAATCGATACATAAATGAAAATATAGGTAGTTCCATTTGAAAAAAGAAAGTAGATATGTGTTTGAGATAGACGTGGCAACACTGTCGACTGAAAATTTTAGGCGAAGAGTTCCTTTACCCTCAAGGCTACACCTAAAATTTCAAAACGAAATATTCACTAGTTCTCCTAAAAACGTCTAAGGCCAACTTAAAAGGAAAACCCTGTATATAGTGTTGAAGGACTCAGAATTTGGTATGCTACTGACATATTTTAAACTAACAATTATTTTTGAGAACTCGTTCTATTTAAACGAGTGCTATACCGTTTTGCCAAAATGTCTGTAATTTTGGATTTTTGAGCCGAAAATAGTCTCAAACGATACGATTCAAGTCCTTGATGACGAATCCGTGGTCAAATTCAATTCTGTCCGTGGGGCCGGCAGTCCGGCCATCCGTTAGCACGATAACATCCGAAGGAATTATCCTTGAGACTTCTTTTGATAAAACTTTCAGGAAGATATATTTAACAAAATGAAAATTCATGCGTTTTAGAGTAAATCAGGTATATTACAAACAATGAAAGCAGAGAATAATATTGGTTAACCCCTAATTCGGAACTAATCCCCTCAACGCACAAAGATCTATTAAACACTTATCATATGAAAATCATTATTATTCACTCGTGTGAGTTGTTGATTCTCAGTTCATTTTATGAAATGATATTTCCATTGATGTCGGTCCTGAAATACATGATTTCCAAGATAGTGTGGTGGTTACCTAAATGACTCAAATGGTACACCACTAAGGTATTTTTTGAACTCCCTATTATTTCTCAAATAGCGTTAAAGTTGCGAACTAGATTTTTCTATTAAAATTAGAATTACCATTGAGTTGAAAAATATTTAATTTAATTAAAGTATTTTTAAACTCAATGGAATTACGCATCATATTTCCGATTTACAAAGGATGATGGTGGATTATTACCCTTTTTCTTTCGATGAGAAACTAAGAAAGACCTGCTGAACATTTATTAATATGGAAAATATAAATATTGACACGTGTACGGGGTATTTCTGAATTGATGCAAACAATTTAAGAGTTTGATTACTAAGATCATTTTATGAAAAAAAAGTTTCCATAAATGTACTACTTGAAATGCATTATTTTCAAGATACAGGATGTTAAAGAACTGAAAAAGTGGTATGCCGCTGACATATTTTATACTAACAATTATTTTTCTAATCTTTTATGCTTTTTTTTCGTGTGGGTCGCCGTTTTTTTTATGTGGGATAATCGAACATCTTACTTCAACACGTTATGTAGGTAGTAGAGACGATATGTTGAAATGTTTTTTTTGAAATGAATTATATTCTCGATTATAGAAGCGAAGAAATATAGATGGAAATGTGGTTTTGTTTAATTCCGTCCGGCCTAATGAGATTCATAGGCAAATACTCCACGTGCGTAATAATATTTCCGCTGAACCTGATCTTCAATTATTTCAGAAGTCAGAAACAATTTCTTTCGGAAAATTCACGTTAGGGTCCTATAGATTTATAGAATATGAAAATCATTCAGGAAAAAATATTCAGACTGTGCAGATTTCAGGCATATATTTGTATTTATTCGTTTTAGCAAAAGTAAGAGATAAGCAGATATTTTTATTGAAATCAGAATGGCATCATAGCATATATTTGATAAACAAAAGATTAAATGGTCGATAGCTGAATATCACTCTTTTTTAATTGATTAGAAATTCAGGTGGACCTGCTGAATTTTTATTCAGATTTCTGTCTGGTACTTGAATAAACAAAATTGTAAAAGCAATGCTCACCAACGTTCACCTGGGGATCATGAATCTAGAAGCCAAACTTCTTTGAATTCGATATTGGTAAGCCATCACAGTGAAATGAGCGTTACAGAACAAATGATAACTAATTTCTTTTGTCTCAAATTATACAAAATGGGCCATTACCAACATCTAATTCGACACCTTAGACATTTCGCCTGAATGTTCGAAGAATGAGCTGACATTTTCGTACAGGGTGTTTCATTGGGGAACGGAAAAAATTGGAGGATGAATATATTATATTTTATGGGTCTAACAAGTTTAATTACAGCGATACAGGCTGATTTATCAATTTGGCCGATTTGTTTCAATGGCCATAACATACAAACCACTCCGAATATTTTCATGATTTTTTGTACGACCATTTTACTACTTATACACAAGCGACCTGACTATCTGTCACTTTGTAATCCAAACAAGTTTTTTTTCATTTTCATTTCGCGCATGTTGTTTGTCTACTTTCTTTTAATCTTGTATTAACGCTAATTCATTTTGAAAATTAAAACTTGATGCTTTTCTACTTTGGGTGGTGACCTGGATTTCCAAATAATTATAATAATATACCAAAAATCGTGAAAATATTGTGGTTCGTAAGTTATGGCCACTCAAAGAAATGAGCCAAATTGACGAAACAGCCTGTATCTCTGAAATAAAACTTGTTAGACCCATAAAATATAGTACATTCGGAACCTCCTAGAGGTGCTTCATTCATCCTTTACTTTTCGCCGTTTTCCAATGAAACATCCTGTATAGAAGGGCTTCTTCTTCAATGGACCAAACTGTCACAGTTATTCGATAGCTTCGCTAAAATGTTGCTTTCTTCGAATAAAAGCTCATGAATCCAATGCTTACTCCCTGGCTCTCATAAACACTGGTGTACCACAAGAAATAATTAATTTATATTTTCCCACTTCAAAATTTGATTCTCTCGGATTCGTAGAACTATTCAAGCTCGCAATAACCTATCTCGAGGTATTATAAATAGTTATGGAAAGATAATTAATTGCCTCCTCGCTGCTCCAAGAATACAATTATCCAACGGTCTACCTCACTTCATTAAAACCTAAGGCAAACAGAATAACCAGAAGGTCCAACTATAACTTCTCTGCATAGTGAACTCGGATTACCCAATAGTTAGCTGAGTAAATATGTAGTATTTAGTGATGCATAAGTTCGCAACAAATGCATGTTGTTAAATTGATATAATGGAATATTCAATTCCATCTATGCAAAACTATTTTGAGAGTGACGCATGTAAACGGAGCTTATGAGATTCAGTTCTAGGTTATATCATCCATATGAAAACCATAAGCAAACCGAATATACATACTTAATTATCTGTTTAATGAATATGGTTCTGCATAAGTTTTCTCTACTGAATATTTCATTCCTCAAATTGACGCACCTTCAGCGAATTTTTGTCGAGAATAAGATCATTTTGTAATGTCTGAAGTGCCCTATTATATGACAAAAATTATCACGGACGAGGTTTTGACCGAGGTTTTGACTCACTGATAAAACATCTGAACAAGTTTTTATGCGCTCCCTGTATAATTGTATATTTTTAATGCATATACATATGCATTACATTAACCTTTATTTTTTTAAGCTTTCTAAATAAATATATATTTATTTATTTTTCCAAAATTATAGTTTGTTTTGCGGGTAATTGGGAATTATATTTCATGGGTTTATATTCCTTTTCGCGCAAACAAATAAAGGTGCGACGTTTTCCCTGAAGAGGAACATGTGTGCACATATGGACAATTCACAAATCAGTATCGCCGCAGAGTTTGAGGAAAGTTGTTGTCATTTTTCCATACAAAACTCGTCGATTTTATCACCGCCGCTTCATTTTCATATTTCGCCGCTTTTTCCAAAAGTGTTTATATTTTCGCTGCAAAGTGTTCATTCTTAGTGGAACACAAAGGACATTCGAAACGCCAAGTGTTTTATTCATACTGGAACACACAGGATATTCGAAACGCTGGCCAGCAGGACTTCTCCACATAACACCCTAGGTAAGTCGTACCTTTATTCGAGAATCTTGATTTAACCCTTTAATATTACCCAATTGCCCTACCATTTCAAACGCAATACAGTTCACTATCTCTTCTCGAGTGAATCGAGTGGTCCTGCAAATAATTTCATTGAATCGCCTCAACTTTCAAATTAAAATTGAAAACCAGGGATCATTGAAAAATCATCCAACATCTGTGGTTAAATTCCATATTTAAGCGAAATAGTAATTCTTATTTGAAATATTCACATCGTCTGAAAAACGAATATTAAAAAGTGAATAATTGGTGTTAGTTTTGAAAGCGATTTAATTCGAAAGAAAAACTCACAATTTTTTCCATTCATTAACAGAGAATTCGTTTGAACAGCTTACACATTGATCTAGTTTGTATAAATTAAATCTCTTGAATCTAGCTGTTGTACATCAAAAATTGTCTGAAACTGCCACAAGGCTTGACATCTGACTTATCTGAGTTGCTTTAATCCTGTGTTTCCATGTTTGCTGATGACATGAAAGTGAATGCTACTCCATAAACTGATAACGACTTGCTTTAACAGGATCCCTTCATTATCGAACAATGGTGCAATGACTGATGACTATTAACCCTCAAACTAGAAAAATGGTTATCCTACACTTGGGAACTAGAAATCCTAGACAGTAATACAGTATTAATCATCGAGATATAATGAAGAAGGGACGTTATGACATACAATTGAGTAAGGAAATAGTACCACTAGGCGGGGCTAAGTCGGGGACCAATATGGCGGAATTCAGGGTTGAATAATGTTGCCAGTTTTTTCTGTTTACAAATTTCACCCGAAAAATACGACGTGTTGGGTCTTTAGGAATCTTGTTCAAATAAGGTCAATTGAATATCAAATATACAATTTTTCTTCAGGCGATAATATACTCATTTAAAAAGATATCAGATTATCGAGACTATCAAAAATTTCGAATGTGATATGTTTTTCCTCAAATCTTTTTCTTATCTGTCTCTTCTCTGCTTGAAGAAAGCCTTACAGTGCACGATACCATTTTATTGTATATTATTAAGCAGAAAAATCACAATTTAACTAGAAACAGGCGCAAGAATCACAATTCCTCCAGAAAATTCAACGATTGTCAAATTTGACGTTAGGTGGTAGTAATATGGCGCATCTGATACTACCTTGATGGCAACTCTACACTATCCTATCTCTATGGTATTAATGGTGTTACACTTTCTCGTTGCTCGTTGCTTTATGTATTCTGAGCCCTATAGTTTTGTTGAACTTGGCTCTCATATTTAGTAATAATAATGTAAATAAGAATAATAGAATCATATTTGTCTGAATTTAAAGTCACTCAAGCAACTTCGGTAACGAAGAGGCAAAACGGTTGACGCATATTTGCATAACACCATTCCTGGGAAGCCTACATAAAAAAGCTTAGCAGCTGATTACGGACAGAATAGAGGATAAATTGTAGTTCCTTACGGCTGAACCATCCAAGCTGAAAACACTTGAAAGCGTTCATTACTAAAGCTTTGAATGGTAGCTGGAATCAGAACCCTTGTCGAAATCGAGACAAGCATTCACACAAAATCGACCTGGTCAAGGATGATTCACTTCGTCTCAGAGTGCCCAGTAATAGATCGTATCAGATTCGAAGTCTTCCAGACTTGTCACCATCGGTGGATGAAAAACGGAAAAACTTATCACCCAATAAGATCATCAGCTTCATTCAGAAACTGGATCTCATTGACGAAATTTGAATCTACGAGTTTGCCACAAAAGTTCGCACGGACTCTGTGGTCACAATGAATAAATAAATAATTTTAGTATAATTCACCCTAGTTTCCGAGCAAAGAGAAAAAAGGTTGAAATACCAATGACCAATGACCACAATTCATATTCAATATACCGTTTCTCACTTCCACGATCGATCTTGTCCAAAGAGGGTATGTAAAAATTCCCTAAAGCTACCAGAGTGAAAATGTTTTATAACGAAATTCTATGCAATACAAAAATTGATTCTGTGAAACACGTATCGAACCAACGAACGCGGAGACCCAAGTGGAAGGCGACAATTCTCATTCAAATTCGGAAGATATAGCAAATGTCCGATATCCTCCTTGGAGTATGCGATCCACGTGAAGGGTAATGTTAAAGGTCGAACTACACTAGAAAGAAACTATCGTCAAGTATATTCTCTACATGTAGAATTGAGTACGAAGGCAGGTCAAATATAACCGAGAATTTTCGATTTTCAGGCACAATAGTGAGGGGAGATCATTCCTGATTTTTTGTTGTTGGTTAGGTTTGTCAGGAGTGAGAGAAGCACGTCTGATTGCTTCATCGAATCTCTCGGTGTCCAATGTGACGATGTTTGAACAAGAGGTTCAAGTTTTTCGCCGCAGAAGGCGTAAAACTGGCCAAAATCTTGAGGAGATTGACTGGCGATGTTCGGAAAAGAGACACTGTCGCGAGCCAGAGTATTTGCATGGCATAAACAGTTCGTGGAGGGTCGTGATTGTGTTGAAAATTAGAGCCATGACCGCAGCGAACAACATCAGTAGTGTTCGACAGCTTATTGAAGACGTACCACTGAAATTGCAAGTCAGGTTGGGATAAGTTAGGGAGCATCTACTCCATACTAACAGAGACAAGGGTACCGTAAGGGTTGCGCCAGGTGGTTTCCTCGCCTTCCACAGCCGACCAGAAATTGCATCGTTTTCAGGTGTGTGGGAGTCTTCTTGCACGATCTCAGGAACAAGGAGACCAATTTCTCACTCACATTATCACCTGTGAGGGAATTGGGTGCACTACTACACCCTAGAGTCTAAACAAGCGAGTATGGAGTGGACGGAATAATACGTTGCGCAATTGACGAAGGAAACTCTTGCTCAAACATCGTTACAGTGGACACCGAGGGGTCGATGAGGCAATCCGACGTGCTTCCCTTACTGCTGACAAACCTACCCAACAACAAAAAAATCAGGAATGTTCTCCTCCTACTATTGTGCTTGAAAATCGAAATCTCGTTTAAATTGAACTGCCCTCGTATGTGGTGAAAAAAATGATTCGACATCGAGTTTGCCAAGCCATCCCTAAAAAACAGAAACCTGATGCACTTTGTAACAAAAAGACTAGTGGACCTGACACTCAACTTTATCTAAATTCCCTAAATATATGATCAAGAATCGCCGAAAAACTACCCTCACCGGCAAAATAATCGAACCACTAAAAAAATCGATGAAGTTTGTTTATTCATCAATATGTTATTCCAAGTCCGATTCCATGGAATTTTTTTTTCAACTGAAGGTATGTTCGCCTCCATCACCACCATGGAAGCAATTAGGAGAGTGATGAATATCGAACCAATTAGTAGGTATATTGATGACGAAGAAAAAGAACGGAAGGAAGGAGCCAAATACATACATAGAATCATATTGAATAGAGGACCAAAGTGGTAGAACCAAATATACTGATGGACAAAATTAGTGCACACCACCTAAAATTTCGTTAAATTTTAACAATTGATATATTCCCAATGTTTAGTGGGATTTTAACGTTTTTTTCGCTCTGTTATTGTCGAATTTCCTCCATTAAACAGAAGTCCAAAAAATAAAACCTTCATGTTGTACAGGGCGTTAAATGATGTCATGTTTTATAGTCAAATTTTAACTTCTTCTGTGGGCAATGCCAGGTAGCTGAGGCATATAAAAACAATAAATCTTTGTAGCCTAGTATCTCTTGAGTATTTTGTTTTTTTAAAAACTAATTTATCTTGAAGTCGTCCAGAGATATTCAACTTTTTATCAACTCTTGTATTTGATGCATTAGCCATGAATATCTTCGCAACCATTTGTCCGATTTGAATGTTTTTTTTTTTAGTTTAGCTCTTTTATTGGCGACTATCATACTACAATGGGGTGTTCAAAAAAATAAATGCATCATGCTGTACAGGGCGTTTAAATTTTTGGGTTTTTTTCATTACAGTTTAACGCCTTCTGTGGACAATACCAGATATATGAGGCTTCTAAAAACTATACAGTGATACAGCCTGATGTTTCTTGAGTATTTTGCTTTTTTAAAAAGCAATTTAACTTGTACCCTTCCAGAGATATGCACATTTTTATAACATCTTGCATTTCATACAATATATTGACAATGAATATTTTCAGTCGAGTGATACTGGGGTTTACAGTTGTCATAATTTCTCTAATTCATAAAATTCATTCAAAATTAATAATTGTGTAAATTCTAAAGTTTTCTTTACTTTCCATAAGTCTACGGAGACAACGGCCAAAGAAAAATAAATAAGAATTAACTTTCAACACAAAAATAAACGAAAAAAAATTAAGAAACAGAAAAAATGTATGATGTTACGAAAATCTGAATAGCTCTGGACGGGTACAAGTGAAATGGCCTTTTAAAATGCAAAATACTCAGGAAACATCAGGCTGCATCACTGTATAGTTTTAAGAAGCCTCATATATCTGGTATTGCCCACAGAAGGCGTTAAACTGTAATGAAAAAACCCGAAAATTTAAACGCCCTGTACAGCATGATGCATTTATTTCTTTTGAACATCTCATTGTATTATGATATTCGCCAATAAAAGAGCTACAACTGAAAAAAAAAACATTCACATCGGACAAATGGTTGCGAAGATATTCATGGCTAATTCATAAAATACAAGAGTTGATAAAAAGTTGAATATCTCTGGACGACTTCAAGATAAATTGATTTTTAAAAAAAAATACTCAAGAGATACTAGGCTACAAAGCTTTATTGTTTTTATTTTCCTCAGCAACCTGGCATTGCCCACAGAAGACGTTAAAATTTGACTATAAAACATGACATTATTTAACGCCCTGTACAACATTTATTTTTTGGACTTTTGTTCATAGAGGGAATTTGACAATAACAGACTCACTATTGAAAGAAAAAAACGTTAAAATCCGACTAAAGATTGGGAAGATATCAATTGTTAAAATTTAACGAAATTTTAGGTGGTGCGTTAATTTTGTCCATCAGTATAGATACTGCAATGAACAAGACAAGTCACTATGATAGACTATACCCATTGATGAAAAAAAGAAGCAAGTTGAACAAAAATAATAAATTAATAATGATTAAAACCTCAAAATGGAAAACAATAATTTCATGATAAAAAAGAGAATTAAACATTGCAAAGAGCCAAAAACTATCTCAGCTCAACAACTACAGGGTCCATTATAAATCATGTAACAGCGGAGTTGGCTTTAGATTATCCTTTGCCGCTAAGTGTAGGTACCAAACTATTTCAACCACAAAACATAAAATTATTATACTGTTTCGCATAGAAATAAGTATACTGTTTTATAATATATTCCTATATACTCTATTATATTAAATTTCTAAGGATTACAAGGTCGAATCTGTAGTTGGAATGATAAATGTGTAGACTTTACATAGGAAGCGGCAAAATGAAAATAATGCAAAGCCACCTACACTGTTTCAATCATTTATAGAGACCCTGTATAACCAATATAATATACAACAGGCATGAGGATCTACTACACAGAGACCCAAAAATTGAATGAGATTTTCCTTTCCGTCAGATTTTTGATGATGTCCATAATTAAGTAGATCAAGAACACTATCAAGATCATAATAATTATGTGCATGACCACTATTTTTACTTCTCACACTGTGGGTTTCATGAGACCGCTCTTGATTCGTCTTCAACTGAAATACAGGGTGTCCATTACTCGACGTCAACCCGGAACCGGGTGAAAAGGCAAGTAATGCTGGTTGTCAAAAAAATAAAAAAAAATCTAAGTTGCATGATTTCAAAAAACGCGCATTTAAAAAACACGCAAAATTCCACACCCTGTGACAGTCTTTTTGCTTTTCGCTGCCACAAATATCAACTTTTTCCAACTTTTTCTTTGCTGTGTAACCTTGAATAATGCTTGTCTAAACTGTAATCAAAATTTGGACACCAGCTGCTCTGGGTTTCATAAAAATAGGGCTTACTTCTCAGAAAAAATTCAAAATAAACAATTGCCTAGTTTCAACTAACTCTATTGAAAAAAAATGTACTACGTAGGTTGGGCATGTTTTTTCAAAAGTTGGCGCATTTAGTAGGATTCCAAAATGGTATAATACTTGTTTAATTGTAGCTGCCGTAGTTCAAATTTATTTTCGATTGCCTTGAATACACTTTTTCGTTAACTGCTTCACAGTAATAAAGTCCAATGGATTCAAGTCCGGTGAACGGGCCGGCCACGAGATTGGACCAGAACGTCCGATCCATCTTCCGGGAAAAAATGTTACCAGAAAAAAAAATTTCAGAGGAATTTCTCCGGAAAAATTTTTTCTGGAAAAATTATTTTCTCTGGAAATTTTTTTTTCTGATAACATTTTTTCCCGGAAGATGGATCAGACGTTCTGGTCCAATCTCGTGGCCGGCCCGTTCACCGGACTTGAATCCATTGGACTTTATTACTGAGAAGCAGTTTAAAAAAAGTGTATTCAAAGGCAATCGAAATGATTTGAACTACGTCAGCTACAATTAAACAAGTATTATACCATTTTGGCAATCCTTACTAAATGCGCCAACTTTTGAAAAAACATGCCAAACCTACGTAGTACATTTTTTTTTCAATACAGTCAGTTGAATCTATGCAATTGTTCATTTCGATTTTTTTTTTCTGAGAAGTGAGCCCTATTTTTATGAAACCTAGAGCAGCTGGTATCAAAATTTGATTACGTTTAGACAAGCATTATTCAAAGTTACACAGCAAAGAAAAAAGTTGGAAAAAGTTGATATTTGTGGCAACAGGAGCGAAAAGACTGTCACAGGTGTGGAATTTTGCGTGTTTTTTTTAATGCGCGTTTTTTTGAAATCATGCAACTTAGATTTTTTTTTATATTTTCTGATAACCAGCATTACTTGCCTTTTCACCCGGTTCCGGTTGACGTCGAGTAATGGGACACCCTGTATATAACTTCGGTACGAGGAATATAACGAAAAACGTCGGTTTGTTTTATCTTGATTACAAATGTATTGATAACCAATAACTGATCTTAATTAATCTAAATTCTCTGAAGACAACATTACTTTCAAGATATCCCCTATTTCATGATCTTTTATAATAATTTTTTACCACCTGTCCGTTGGAAGTATTTGTTGAATTAATAAGACTAGTAAAATAATGTCTTTTTGTTCGAATTCAGGGAAAAAAGAACACCATAAAATCTTTAGATGAGGTCTTCAACTCCCCTCAAATATCTAGATTTTTTTACACAGAAGAGCCTTACAAAAGAATTTTACAGAAAATGCAGAAACTCACAAGGTGAAAGTCTTCTTGATAAATAACGTATCACTTAAGCGGCCTACAGACGATCAACTTAGTTGAAGACTATGTTGTCAACTAGGTTGTAAACCAAATGAAAGTGAAAATAGCGGTTGTCAACCAAGTTGAAAACATCATTTCAGCGGTGGTTTCCGTCGAGTGGACTAGTCGGCTGATTAGGAGAAATTTTCGAAACATGGAGAGAGATCTTTCGTTATATGTTATTATAAACGATATATGCGACACTGTGGTGCCAGCACAGTTCTTGAATGAAAGAATTTGGACCAAGGATAGGTACCACAATCGGTCTTATTTTTCCCATTTCGGTTTAATGAAAGAACTTTTCGAATTTTGAGCCGAAATTGGTCTCCAACGTTCTGGTTCTGCTCCCTGATGACGAATCCGTGGTCAATTCAATCCGGTCCGTGGGACCGTCCGGCCATAAACACGATAACTTTTTAAGGAATTGTCCTTGAGACTTGAGATTTTCAGGGCGAGTTTGGTTTCCAAATGCCACAATTAAGTTCGTAAATCAGCCAAAACATTTGAGGTGTCCCATAAAATATGACCGTTCCGAATTTTTGTTCCTTAATATTTCAGACAAACGAAACCAATTGGAATAGAATTTCTCGACCACATGCAAAATTCTCACAGTAAGCCTCATGCGAAATATTGAAAGAAAGAATCATTATATGTTATAACAAGATATCCAGGAATCGCATGATCTGAAGCATATAGTTCAATTTTCTTTTAATTATTGATTTTTACATATTCCATTTTTTAATAATTTCCATAATATAAGTCTGATCATCCTGAGATTTTGCATTCATTTACTAAGCATGAATCTCAAGTACTATACAAAATTTGAGGTAATAGCATTACTGCTCCACCAATGAATGTTCGCTCAAAGCATCTGCTTAAGGTTTTTTTATATCTCGGATTTTACTCTCCATAATTCAGGAAGATGTTTTCACCCAATCAATAAATCTACCCAAACTTGAATGTTTGGAATTTTGCTCATATTTTCTAGTTAAATTACTACCTTTCCTCGAATATTTACGACGGATTTTGAATACGCTATGAGATGTTCACTCTACAAGGTAGAATTCCAACTGGTGTTTGTCAACCTAGTTGATGACTACCATACAGACGCTCCAACATAGTCGTCAACATCGGGCTCCGCCCACCAAATATCAAACCGATTTGATCTCGCATCAACTTAGTCTTCAACCTGAAATATCAACCACCAACCAGCCTACAGACGTTCAACTTGGTCGTCAACTGCCGTGTTTACAACTTAGTCTTCAATTAGGTTGATCGTCTGTAGGCCGCTTAAAACTCCTCAGGACTTCGGTACGAGGACACCTAATCACCTAAAAATTTCATTCTGATGGATCTGGACCTATAAAAAACCTATGAATGCAAATATTCGTTGAAATAATTCTGGAAAAAGATTATTCAATTCCTGAAACTATCTATGATACGGAAATTCATGAAAGTGGAGAACTGTTATTACCCAATGTACCCTAGTCATCTCTGTAAGAAGGGGGCACAATAAATCAACAAGTTACAGTACACGAGTAAACGTTGCAGTAAATCACTGTCTTAATCATTCTGAGTCCAGGAATTTCCGTAATTCATCTTATGATATAACACAACACTATATCACGTGAGGACTGCAATTTGAAGATAACTAGCCGGAAAAACATTTTCATCTCTCAATTTCATAACTCGGCACTCATAGCTATATTTTAAAGTGAAACATTCCTTCAGTGTTACATTGAAAATCCAAAAAATCAATTAAGAATTGTATAAATTCTGGGAAATTTATCATTACCTGTGAAATAATGAATCAGACTATTCCAAGTTTTTAATACAGGGTCTTTTCACGAGAACCTCACACCCATATTTATTTTATACGGGAAACTACTGAACGTATTTTCATGAAATTCAGCACTTATAATTATTTTCACGATGCTGATGAAATCTAAAATATTTTCAAGGCATGAGCACCTCCGGTTTTTCCGGAAATGACGTCAACTTCCGTTTTTCAAATTAGAACACAACATTTTTTTATTGCAAAATCGGATTCTAGTCTAAGATTTCAATTTATTTTGATGTAACATTTTTCAGTTTTGGTTGGAAAATTCTCTCTGAGCGGGAAAATACGAAAAAAAATCGAAAATAGAGCTCCGCTGAAACAAGAATAACTTCGAGGTTTTTGGAAGAAAAATTTTAATTTTTGGGATTTTTCAAGATGTAAGATTGATGTATCCACTTTGAATCGAAACGCGATTCATGATACAGGGGGTGAAAAAATCGCTTTCAAAGTTAGGGATGTCAAAATCGTGAAAAATCAATTTTCTCAAATTAGACCCCCATTTTTTATGGCAGATATTGAATCTACGTTAAAAAATAATGTCAGTGTATGCATCACACCCTTGCCCTAAAGTGGGATATTTCTGAGTTATTCACAAAAAAAACTTACCATGTTTTACATTCTTTTTTTTTATGATAGATATCATTAATTTGCAGATGTAATTAATGATATATATCATTAAAAAAGAGAATGTAAACACATGGTTAGTTTTTTTGCATATGGTCATGAGGATTATTTATTTATCACTGGAGAGAAAACCGATGGCCGATTAGTTGAAATAAAAGGTTTCGATACAAATTCGAATCAAAATTAGCCATCTATTAGGAACAACCTGTAACTTTTTTCTCTTGCATATTAGGGTAGTAAAATATCAAACATGGTTTAAGTAACAGTTCCTGAAAATTTCATCTTTTTGGCTTGAAGGGAAAAGAAATAGCTGAAAATTCAAGACGAAAAACAGTATTTTGTGAATAACTCAGAAAATATCCACTTTAGGGCAAGGGTGTGATGCATACACTGACATTATTTTTTAACGTAGATTCAATATCTGCCATAAAAAAATGGGGTTCTAATTTGAAAAAATTGATTTTTCACGATTTTGTCATCCCTAACTTTGAAAGCGATTTTTTCACCCCCTGTATCATGAATCAATCTTACATCTTGAAAAATCCCAAAAATTAAATTTTTCTTTCAAAAACCTCGAAGTTATTCTTGTTTCAGCGGAGCTCTATTTTCGATTTTTTTTTTCGTATTTTCCCGCTAAGAGAGAATTTTCCAACCAAAACTGAAAAATGTTACATCAAAATAACTTGAAATTTTCTAAAGAATATATTTCTGCAATAAAAAAATGGTGTTTCTAATTTGAAAAACGGAAGTTGACGTCATTTCCGGAAAAACCGGAGGTGCTCATGCCTTGAAAATATTTTAGATTTCATCAGCATCGTGAAATACTTATAAGTGCTGAATTTTCATGAAAATACGTTCAGTAGTTCCCGTATGAATATGGTGAGGTTCAGGGCCGGACTGGGCAGCGGGATACCGGGGAATTCCCCGGTGGGCCCCCTTATGTAGTCTGTGGGGGCCCTTGTCATAAACGGTGCTACTTAATAATGAAACATATTATAGATTTATTTCGGTTGATGGCTATACTAAAAAGGTGTTAGTTAAATTTTTTTCATTTTCATAACAACATCTATTGATATGTTTCACCTATTATCTGTATTTTACACTAAATCTGGAAATCCAAACATAGTTGGGTGTAGTTTTGACGGAGCTGCCAACATGTCTGGTGAGTACGGAGGTTTGAGAGCACTACTAAATCAAATCGCCCAATAATATTTATAACTGGTGTTATGCCCACAATTTGAACTTGGTAGTTGCAGATGCTGTTCAGGTAAATTCTGTAATTAAAACCTACTTTGGACAATGAATCGGGTTAGTGTTTTTTTTGTCAGAATCTTACAAAAGATGGCGGTGTGGGATGAGTATTCTAAAGTAATAAAAGGTTAACAAAAATATGTGACACTCGATGTTGGAGTAAAGGTTGACGCTCACTTGGACGAGACGAGACGAGACGAAGCGAAGAGTTGTTTTCCGCAGCACGATTTGCACTTAATCAAACGATTCTGATCTTCGCTTCGCGCCTCCCAAGTGAGCGTCTACCCATTTGATTCAGTGCAAATCGTGCTTGCGAAAAACAACTCTTTGCTTCGTCTCGTCAAGTGAGCGTCAACCTTAAGGGCCAGGCTGTGCAAAAATTGCTCGGAATTGAACTAGGGGAATGTTATGAGGACGAACTATAATCAACTTTGCTGACTGTTCTGAAAAAAATTAAAACTTTTGGTAAATTTGATTCCAAGACTATATCAGAAGCTTCAGCTTTTCAGAATTACTTTTGCAAGTATGATGCTGTTCTATTGTCCTTTACAATGAGCCACTGTTTTCATACCTTACTCCATCGTCCAAATACCTTCAAACCTATGGAATGGATCTAGTTCAATCATACAATATCGTCATGCATGCCAAGAGTGGTATTGAAAATTATTTGATAAATTTACATATTTAAAGCCAAACAGATAAATTCATTTCTTTTGTTAACAACAATTGGAAGAAAAAGGACATGACATCAATATTGAAAAAAAAAATTAGATCGAAAAGGCAATCACACAAAAATAAAATGTCAGGGGAATTGATGGATGACTTTTTTTTTGAGATGCTTGTAAAAGGTTTGAAGTGGAAACTTACAAAACTACCATAAATCAATTAATCTAAGTACATATCACCGATAGGTTTGCTAATAATGAACACATTATAAAAACTTTCAATTGTTTGACCCAAAACATTTTCCTCGTAAGCAAGAAGATTTGTTAACATTTACGAGGCTTTCACCACGATTTCTGAATTGTTAAATGTTGACAAACACGACCTGATTTCAGAATTGAGCTCTTTTTCTGCGATATTTTCAGAAATGATAAGAGATTCAAATATGAATTGTCGAAAACGTCTGATTCTTCTCGATATCTGGGGTGCCTAAGCTGCTGTTATTTAATATTAAAAAAAATAACTACGTGCCTCCGTCCGAATCCGAACAGTACTCTGGTTCTGAGCCTCTGGGGCCCCGAACAAAATTTTCCCGGTGGGCCCTACCATACCAGTCCGGCCCTGGTGAGGTTCCTCGTGAAAGACCCTGTATACGAAGTTTTTTCCTTACATTTTTATTACCGTGCTTCCATATCAATACTCAATATACAGGGTGTCTGTAAACAAATGCGAGGGGCTTTGAGAAATGATACCTCAGTGAAAATAAGCAGGCGTAGTTCATATAAATTTTTTTCAGAATCGCCCCCCCCCTTCCAAGTTAAGGCTTTTGGAAGGAGATAACGACTTGACAGTTTTTAATTTCTTTCTTAAAAATACTGAGTCATAAAACTATACATAATATGAAGCACTGCGCAGATGGTACTCACACAAATTTTCTAGATCCCATACCTTCATTATTAGGTTGAAAATAACAACTCCCTATGATTTTGTTGAAAATTGTTTTCGTGGGATAGATTTTCGAAAAATAAACTTTTTTATGGTTTTTCATACAATTCTGGACAAAAGAGTTTTCTTCAAAAATTCAATAGAGTCGATACCTTTCTCGGAAATAAGTTACAAGGAGTTATGTTCACTGTTCATTCCATGTCATCGTATAAGTGTTCCATAGAATGAATATTCTAAGATATTGTATATTTATTACAGAAGATAAAACGTTCTATGAATCTTTCTGAAGGTTTAATTACTAATTTCCGAAAGAAAATTATATCCATAATATTTTAATTTCACAAAACTTTCTTTCGGTTGATAAGCATAATTGACAAAACCAATGTTGGGCTTAAACAATATCTTTGAATATTCATTCTATGGAACATACGATGAAATGGAATGAACAGTGGTCATAACTGCTTGTAAGTTTTCATTTTTTCCGAGACAAATATCGACTGTATCGAAATTTTACAACAAACTTTTTTTTCTCCAGAACTGAATGAGAAACCATAAGAGAATTTTATTTTCGGAAATGTACCTCAAGAAAACAATTTCTGAAGGAAAATCATAGAGGAGTTGTTATATTCAACCCCTAATAATGAAGTTATGAGATCAAAAAAATTTGTATTAGCAATATCTCCTTACCGAATCATGTTATGTAAATTTTTATGACTCAGTGTTTTTGAGAAGCCGTAAAAAATTAAAAATGGTCAACTCGTTATCGCCTTCCAAAGGCTGTATCTTAGAATAGAGATCGATTTAAAAAAATTTTTATATGAACTACCCCTGCTTATTTTCATCGAGAAGTCATCTCCATAAGTTGCTGGCATTTGTTTACAAACACTCTGTATATTACTACATTTAACTTCCAATTCTTCATCGTCATTAGTCACCTGGTTGTTTGAGATGACTTATGGCCAGGAGTTGGAAAAAGCAGACCTTAAAACCTAAGTTGAACTAGTCAATTCTCAAAACAGAATTTGCAGCTGCTCATAGAAAGTCATCATCGATATCACCAGCGTTCTCAAACGCTCATAATACCGTTACAAATCCAAGCATGTATTCCGACCTTTAGCGATATCCGTGTCGAATCCCTGGTCAAATACGAAGGACCATTTTAATATCCCCGAAAAGAATCCGTTTCGACCTACAAACTAGTACCCGCGTCTATAGGGAAGGAATCGAGTTTATCCCTCAGGAATAACAAGATCGCGAAAAAGACAAACAGAAGAGGAACGGGTATTGGAAAAAGGCGATCTCTCACGAATATAAAACATCCACGCTATTAGAAACAGAAGGACTTATTTTTCGAAGCATTCCGATTCGGCAAGAATTTCAATCTGGACGAGATACATACGTCAGGCCGATGTGAACAAATGGCTGCGAAGTTTTATTGGATTTCTTTCATTTCTGGCTTAGCTGCAATACATCAGTGCTTCAATTATTGTGTTATGTTGTAATGGACATGCGACACAAAAAAAAATACTTATAACTGGGGCGATCTGATTCGATTCCTGTTTCAAGATTTCAAATTGGACTTGGTTATATAAGATCAGATTATGGACGATTGGTAAAATGACTCTATTTCCCTGAGATTCTTAAGAAACATAAATAGGCCCTGTCAGATGTCCACAGAGGCAAAAATGAAAAGATCTCATTGTTTATCTTACCCCCCAGCTGTTTATGAACATTAACTTTGGATTTTCCTTTTATTTTGGAGATATTTGCACCAATTTTCGTAATACTACATTAAATGTGTCTTGCAGTGATATTAACATGCCGAAAAACGGTATTATTGGCAAGACATGTGAAAAACAGGATTGTTTACTAACAGCAACATTACAGAGTTGAGTAGGTTACACGTTTATATCATAACAGCAGGGCCCGTATTCACGACAAGTGATATTCGAAAACGTATACGAAACTTCATTGCGCGAGTCCCTGTTTTACACTGCAAAAATGCACACCGCGCCTTTAGTTCGTATACGTTTTTCGAATATCACTTGTCGAGAATACGGCACCTGCTCAGTTTTTGACACAGAACACTGTTCTGTGTTTTTGACTTCGATAGAGTTTGTTGAACCTTCTCTAAAGACGACGCAGTTAACGTCTCTGCTTTTCTTTCAAAAGTTTTCAAGTTAACCCATGTGTTAACCCATTAGGTACTGGCGTTCCATTCATGGAACAGTAAACCTTACTAGCTTCGAAAGCGGCCAAATAAATTTTTTATGGCGCAAATGTCACAAAACCAACGTATTTAGCAAGTAATCTTGCTTTTTTCACGAAGTCTAACTCAGCTTTTTAAAAATATTCTCAGCTCGTATCAAATCATATCGTAGTTGTCGTTGATGTTTTTACAAGTGAAATGTCGCGCTGTGAAGTTTGAGTATAGGTACATATTTCTCAATTATTTCAACTATGGCTATGAATAACTGATGTTTTGTTGATTGAGGTTTTGTATAGTTTATATCTCAATCATTATGTTTTCAGTAAAAAACAATAAAAATTATGTTTTATACCTGGTAAAATTTGATGTTATTTTTTGCGTTCCTTATATGGAACACTAGGCTTGTAGGATACCATCCCTGTGCAGTTCAAGATATTAGATTGTAATTAATTTTGAGAGGATTTTGAATTAAATGATGTATGTCGAAATGCCAAAGCATAAACATTCATCAGACAAGGATTCTGCAGATGAAATATCTGTAAAAAACGCCGAACTCGACATGGAAAGCGCTTCAAGGTCGGAAAATTTTTCTACGACAGATTATAGGAAAACGAGATTTCAGATGATGTCCCATTATCAACTATTGCGTCACCATCGAAGAGAGCTCAGCGGTGGAGATGGGCTAAAGAGAAAAACCTTATATGTTCAGATAACACTAAATAAGAATCTCTCTTCACCCACTGTGTGGAAAATTTGACGTCAGTCTCTGTATGGACTGTTTCATTCAGTTTCACACAGTTCAAACCCATTTTTTTCAATAATTATTGAAATATAACATAAATCATTTCTCAATATTATATTCCTTTTTCCACTCCCTAGAGGACTAGTGTTCCATATATGGAACGGCCGCTTTCTGTAAACGGTAGACAATTTGGTGAATATTTTGATCTCTTGGTGTTCATTATGCAATTTCTAATACGAATATACAGGGTGTTTCATCATAAACTGGACAAACATATATTTTCATGTAGAGGACATCGGGAGAATAACTTTTGCCTTATACAATATATCCCGTTTTCGAAGCATAAGCGAGATACAGGGTGTCAAACGTAATTTTTGAGCAGATTCTTATGAGTGTGGTCAGTTATGTATAACACTTGGTGTAAAGGTTTTTGGCAAATCTCAGTATTTTGGGTCCTCTATTCAGAAAAGTTGACGAACTCCCGAAAAAAATGTACAAATGGCGGAAGACTTGCAATGTTTCAATTTTTTTTTGCGGTTGTCAATTGACTTTTGCTTTCTGAATGAACACAATTTTCTAAGAATTTCTGTGAAAAAATGTTTTCAAAAATCGAACACACAATTTTTTTTTACATTCCAATCCAAACATTCTAGATGAATTTATACAAAAAAAACAGTGAAACTTAGTTGGGACTCGAACCGACGTAGGTATTAAATAGGGAAATGGCACTGTTCTAAGGATATTGATATTCGTTCCAAGCAACGGTAGTTCGTAGTTCATAGAGTTTGACTACTGGCTAAATTATATTCACTGAAATTCAAATATCAGTTCAACTCTATGAAATACGAACTACCGTTGCCTGGCAACGAATATCAATATCCTTAGAACAGTGCCATTTCCCTATTTAATAACTACGTCGGTTCGAGTCCCAACTAAGTTTCACTGATTTTTTTGTATAAATTCATTTAGAATGTTTGGACATGCCAATAATTTAATTATTTTGATTCTAGACCCAAAACAATTTTTTTTCATTATTTCAGAGGTCTGAACAAAACATTTGAATGACTGTAGCAACGAAACCGTTCGATATTTTACAATTCTGTTTCATATTCGTGATTGATAATTCAAGAAGTACAATTGTACAAAATTTCATCCATTTCGAGTGAAATTTTTTCATCGCTGTAGACACGCAAAAAAAAATTGTGTTCGATTTTTGAAAAAAATTTTTCACAGAATTCTTAGAAAATTGTGTTCATTCAGAAAACAAAATCATTTGACAACCGCAAAAAAAAATTTGGAATATTGCAGGTCTTCCACCATTTTGTAAATTTTTTTTTTTTTCGGAGTTCGTCAACTTTTCTGAATAGAGGACCCAAAAATACTGAGATTTGACCAAAAATCGTTACACCGAGTGTTATACATAACTGACCACACTCTAAGAATCTTGCTCAAAAATGACGTTTGACACCCTGTATCTCGCTTAGCTTCGAAAACGGGATATATTGTTATGGCAAAAATGATTCTTCCGATGTCCACTACATGAAAATATATGTTGTCCAGTTTATGATGAAACACCCTGTATAATAATATATAGATATTGTGAAAATTTATTAATTCAGTCCCGGTGGGACTGCTTATCCTTCTTTCCTTATCATCGACATCTGACTTAATTAGTGTAGGTAATAGGTATTGATTGGGTGAATTGGCAATTTGCTTTTTTCTCTACAATTACTTAGTCCAAATTAATTCAACCAAATGGGTTTGAATGAATGAGTTTGATATGTAAATAGATTGCTGAAATTCTCAGCTACTTCAATTGCAACCTTTATTGTATAATATTCTTTCAGGATCAATGAAGCACTAGCCTCAATTGACTGAAAATTTCGATATATAGGCCCAATCATTAAAGAACAATGAACATTTATGTAAACGAGTCATGTAAAACATGCTATTGTGTTGGTCGTTAAAATGTTGTAACGACGTATTCGAACCCTTAATATTAAGGCACACTTAACACTTTCGATCAGCAAAGCTACTGAAGAATTAAGACCTCCAGAGAAAAGTAGCGAATTAGTAGGCAATTTAACCACAAAACTTATAGCTGAAAATTATAGGTACCAATAATGAGTTTCACAACTGTATGTGAAAATATATTCGGAATGATGCAAATATCGTAGCTTTATGAGTTCGAATTCTAGGTTTAATTATCCATATCAAATGGAAACCAAAGCCATACAGAATAAGGTTGATTATATGTCCATGATTATGGCTTTGCATAAGTTTTGTTTCAGTTCAGACCGTTGCGACCACCTTCTATAATGAAAAAGTATTTTGCTTCCTGAATTGGAAAAGCATAATATTCCTGAGACGTGAAAATTGCTAAGTCGAGGCTCAATCCGAGGTAAACCACAAATCTTTTAAAATTTGACAGATATCAATTGATTTTCGAAAAATTGCAAGTAATTATATTCACAAATAAAAGTCACTTTGAAATTCGTAATAAAATTACTTGGGTTACTACAAAAAGGTAGGGGAAGGTGGGGCAAGACAGGGTTCCCCCAAAATCTTTTAAACTGAACATATCTAAACCAAGTCTGGTACACAGCTGCATGTGGCTATTATGCCTGAAGCAGTTACTTAAATGTCGTCAAATTATAGGTCAAGTTTTTGCTTGAGCGCATGAAAACTAGTTTTTACATATTTTGCTATCATATCTGTTCTGTATTCTTTGTGTTTTCAGATCTTTTTCTAATATTCTATTGTGATAACTTGGCTCTGGAAGAGACAGTGTTAAGTGAAACATAATGATCAGTTTTTAGGTTAATGTTTACTGGTTTTTTCAATGTGATAGTTTGTAATATCATGATCGAAGGGGCATAATGGGGTTCTCAATAGTGGGATACCCCATTTTGCATCCTATTTCATTTATGTATTAGAATCTTTCGAAATCAACATAACAATATTACGGTAAAAACGAATATTTTTGACCATATTATGCCCCGATATAATAAAATCATTTCTCATCTTGCCGCATGGGGTCTTAACCCGCCTATAGGACAAGATGAAGTGAAAGCAATTTTTCTGTAAATTCGCTTTCTTTTTTAAACCTTGAGAACAAATGTTTTTATTTCGCTTTTGTTCCAATGTTACATTAGTAACAGTTAATTCAATGAATAATCTGTTATTGTTACCATAAAAATTTCAGTTTCATTCTCAATCAAACATTAACTACCCCGTCTTGCACTACCTTCCACAATTAAGGTTGAATTGTCAAACTTGACAATCACATATTGATGTTCTCGAAAGTGAAATGTTAAGGTTGACGCTCACTTGGGCGAGACGAGACGAGACGAAGCGAAGAGTTGTTTTCCGCAGGGCACGATTTGCAATGAATCAAATGGGTAGACGCTCACTTGGGAGGCGCGAAGCGAAGATCAGTTTCTAACTAACTAACTAACGCGTCGCTTCGTTTCGTCTCGTCTCGTCCAAGTGAGCGTCAGGCTTTAAGAGATGATGAAATCCATTCTTGGGAACTCATCCGGAGCTGGTTGGAAAAGTGAATATTGCTTCATTATAACGAAATATTCTATAAGCAATGAGTTTTCAATCATTTATGTGGAACAATTTTAAGAGAATATCATTTCTTTACCTTGGGTAAATGTTCCCTACAGTATTTTGCTTCGAAAAACTTTGTCAGTGATTTGCAGAAAATTTCATTCCTCAAATTCTCCCTGCTTTCACGAGGACTAAATATGATGAAAATAACCTATTATTTCCACGAGTCATTTTTCTGACCCAAAAAAATTATAAATAATGCAGTGTCGTGAAAACCCCGAAACCATTATGATTATCAACAGAGGAAAAACCAATTAGGGATGAAGTTTGGGACGTTCGTGTCCCAGACGCTCGTTTAAAGCACAAAAGTTTCGATTTTCACAATTAAGGTAACGGCCCCACCTCTTGTCACTACTAATTAAAAGGGAACTCGAAGGTCGGAATCCTTCGTGTTCGGATTTAATTGTAGAAAGATAAGAGGAGCATCAGACCCAACGACTCATACAATCACGAAATCGAGAAACAGGATTGAATGTTACTTCCAGGTTGATGAGGATTTCTGTTCCTAACTGCCAGGCGCTGTTAGAAATAGTAGAAATGAAGATAGAGTTATCTTGGGTTCCACAAAGATCCGTTGATTTTCTGATCGACTGAATCCTTTATCAAATTCGAATAGGCGATCAGAAAATTTGGCTTTCCCAAAAGCAAATTCAGCAAGCTGAAAGATAAATAAATTGTCATCACGAATAAAGTCCAGGAATATTTTAATAAAATGTATTTCATTCGTCTGAAAGGATCGAAATCATCAATAAATTAATCCACTCTAAATGTTATCTATTACATTTTTGGTTTATGATGAAATTAAAACCCTATAACAAGTAAATTAAACTTAACATTGGCATAGCAAAGAACAAACTATAGAAGTGAGTTCTACTGAAAATGAAAAAACGAGCTTCATGAAAGCCTTCCTCATATATAGGGTATTCAAAAAAACAATACTCATGAATTTGATGTGAAGACACCTTATCACAGAATTCCTTCATATAAATTCAATTCAGATACTGAATCTACAGGATGTTTGATAATTCGACGTTATCCTTCATACTAGACATCATTTGCAGCAAAATGCGTAAAGTGATGCATGGTGCGAAATTTTATGGATACGAAGGTATGGCGAATTTTAACTTTTCTGAAATTTACTGCTTCTTTATAGAAAATATTTCATTATGTGAAAACTACTTAACTCTAAATATTCAATGTTTTTTTCACAGCTGAGGAAATGACCCTCATTTTTTAAGGAAGAGCATTCACTAAAATTTCTGATATCCAGAGATATACAGGGTCTTAAATAGCTGCATCTGTTTTCCTCGTAAAATCTTGATGAAAAAATTGAAAATTACTCGAAAAAAGTATCATGAACTTGTGTATAAATGTAAGGAAAAACTTCACTGCTTCATTCATTTTTCGAATTGGTGTATACGTCAATAATTCCTTTAGGTATTCCTCCAAAAACATACGCTCCGAAAACTGAATACTTAGGTTACTTTTCGAGTTATTCAGATATCCACTATTTCCCTCGTGATTTGTAAGAAGGGCATGATTCGGGTGAAGTAAGGGAGAATAGAATATCTGAATGACTCGAAAAAGTCTGTTACCTGCTCGGTTTTCTGGCCATAAGTTTTGATTGCATTTTTGAAAAGCTAACGAAACGAGGAAGTTTTTCCTTGCATTCATACACTAAGTTCATAATAGTTTTTTCGAGTAATTGTCAATTACAGGTGCTGCTGTTTATGTTATTAGAAAGAAATCTCCTTAGCTTTGAAAAAATGTTCTCCAAATATTTAAACAATTGGTTTTCATAAAACTAATTATTTCCGATAACGAAGTGGAAAATTCCAAAGAGTTGAAATATCGCCATATCTTCGTATCCACAGATTTTCATATCATGCTTCACTCGGCTCATTTTGCTGCAAATGACGTCTAGTATATCCTTTTCGAGGGATCGCGTCGAATTACCGAACACCCTGTATATCTGTGAAAGTAGATATTCGTTTGTTACGGAAGTTTATGAAGGTGGAGATGAAGAATTGTACTGACCAATGAGTCAAAGCCATCTCTATAAGAAGGAGGCTCAATCTTAGTTCACGAGTAAACCTTGGAGTAAATATCGATTGAAATATAATCTGGAAGGATTCTGCATTTCTAAAAAACTTTATGGTTTTCACTTCCAGTCTCTGAAACAGAAATAATTCAAAATTTTTTTTCAATTAAAATGAAGTGCTCCTGCGAAAATCTTTGCATTTATTCGTCAGAAGCGAATTGTTTTGAAAAAATTGTTGCCTAACAGTAAAACTAAAAAAGGAAATAAATGAAAATGATAATGTCACGTTTCGGTGTCTATATCAGACACATCTTCTTCAGACAAACCTGTAAAATCTTCGGAATTGTGTGTTTTTTCATTTGCAGTCTAATTGACGTTGAAAGTTGTCAACACATAGAGATGTTGATTCATTTGATTTTGAAATTTCCTGATGTCTATTCTTTCTTCAATAAATCAATCCATATACGATCTATTCCAACAGAACAATTGGCCAAAATTATCTACTTCATCTAACAAAATACATGTGGATTCCTTAATTTTCCTTTTATAATTATGAGGTTCCGTCATTAGGATCATTGTGTTGTTCCAGTTCATCATATGATCTCCGCTATTTGAACATACATGATCAGCGACTTGTGATCTTGTAATGTCCCTATTTTTGATGTTGTTCTTATGTTCCCGTTTTCTCATCTCTAAAGGTCTTAATGTAAATCACAGTCTGAATCAGTTTGACTTCAGAAATTTCTGTAATTCATCTTGTAATAACACAACACATATCATGTGAGGTTGTGAGGTTTGCCATTTGAAGATAACAAACTGCAAAAACATTCTAATCCCTCAATTTTATGACTCGTATCTAATGGCAGTGATTATTTTAGAAAATTACCTTTATGTCTTCTCCTCATCACAATGGTGTCATGAAAATCTCATATATTCGAAATAAATTTTCAACTTGTTGACTTATAAAAGTTCGTCACCCAGTCAATTTGGGACTTCGAAGCTGCTTCAAGTTTTCTCAGTTTTTCATCAAGAAATAAATTAAGAGTCCCATGAAACAACTAATATGCTTTCTATCCCATCCTGACTGTTTTAGTCGAGCGTAACTCACAAAACTTTCAGCAATTTGGACATTAAAAGTTCCGGAGAACATTCTTCTCTAAGCTTCATGCAGTTTATACCCTACTTGGACAATTATTTCGAATGAACAGCGCTTTTCTCATCTGGAGCAAACGCCAGTGACTCGCATACGCAGTAACCCGATATGACCTAGAGATTTCAGAAATATTTCGCTTATTCTTCATTCCCATCATTCCCGTTGGGGTTGTTTATCACCCGGCATTTTGAGGGAGTAAATTCGTACTTCGGCTTAACTTCGCCTACGTTATAAAAACGGCAGCACATGAGTGAATGAGTTTATGTAGTCCCCAGAGATAAATTGCGCCTGGGGTAGGTGAGATGTACTGAAAAAGCCATTAAAATCTCAATTTTACACATTATACTACCGTTTTTTCAGTGTATGCGACCGGAATTTTAATAAAGATGTAAGTCAATGAGATTTATGGTTCATCGATTTCTACGCAGGTTCGTGGGTGTTCTTGGGCAAATAAAGAACGTGTTCGAATTCTTGAATGAATATTTGGGCCGAATCATCAACATACAGGGTGTTATATAATAGTATGTCACAACTTGAGGGGATGAGTCTACGTATAATTTAAAGGAAAAAAAGTTCATATAAACATGGGCCCGCAAAATCTTCGTTACGAAGCTACATAACTCCTGCAGTTTCTGAGATATTCGGTCCAAATTTGATACGCAAGCTATTTTCAACAGTCTCCATCATTGCACGTCCTGATTCTCAACTAGAATCTGCAGGGTGTTTTCTTTTCCGGAGCCATGACTCCTTTTGCCTCTCAAACTTGTTTGCAGTAAGCCACTGGTCAGCGTAAAATCAATTCTTCATAGCTTTAGAACTTTTTTGACTCCTGGATTTTTTCGTATCTCTAACCGTTTTTGAGTGAAAAATTATATACTACAGGCCCGTGTTGAAAAAATTATGGGTCATTTGACCTAATAGGTGGCCTATCTAGAACGATATGAGAGCATAAAATAATAAGATTCAGCACTATGCCGTCACTTGTAAGCTGTCCAACTGAGTGCAGGTGAGAATTCGAAAGTACAGGTAGAGTGGGTAGATTTTGGTCACATATTTTTGTACGGCGTTCTTACCATCGAGAAATCCGTGAAAAATAATAAGAAAACGCGTAGCGCCGTCAAAAATGTGGAGCCACAAAGTCGATTTTTTTTTATTTTCCGACAATAACCAGGGTAAATTTGGTCATTTGATTTTGTATGGCATCCGTGTCATACTATTTCATTACTGCTTTTAATCCATTATTCCCAACGCCGCGCCGTACAAAAATCAGGCGACAAGAGAAAAAATCTAGGGGTTGCGATCCCCCCTCTTTCCGTAGTCCCTGGGGTGATTTGACACAGCATGAAATAAATCTATTTTGAAAGTATTTCATGCAAAGATAATATTTTTTCATATGCCGTACATTTTCGTTGGTTCAAAGGAGGAAAAAAAGAAAAAAAAAATCTTTATTTGTACTAATTTTCATAGTCTTTTCGTGATTCTGGTTCCTAGTTAGAAACTATGTTGAATATAGGTTTGTATTATTAAATCCTTCATACCAAAATATAGACATATTGTCACTGATAATTCAAAAATACAACATATTTTTGAGAAGTACCCATGACACTAAAGTTAGCAGATCCCCTTGTCGAATGATTTTGTACTGCAATCTTCATGTCATGAGTACTTCTCAAAAATATGTTGTATTTTGTAATTATCAGTGACAATATGTCTATATTTTTGGTATGAATGGATATAATACAAAACCCATATTCAACATAGTTTCTAACTAGGAACCTAGAATCACGAAAAGACTATGAAAATTAGTACAAAAAATGGATTTTTCCCCTTTGAACCAACGAAAATGTACGGCTTATGAAATATTATCTTTGCAAAAAATACTTTCAAAATAAATTCATTTCATGTTTGTCAAATCACCCCCTGGACTAGGGAAAGAGAGGGGATCGCAAACCCAGATTTTTGCCTTTGTCGCATGATTTTTGTACGGCGTTGCAGAATATGGATTAGAAACAGTACTGAATAGTAATGACACAGATGCCGTACAAATCAAATGACCAAATTTTCCCTGTAATTGTCGGAAAATAAAAAAAAATTTCGACTTTGTGGCTCCACATTTTTTACGCGCTACGCGTTTCTTATTATTTTCACGAATCTATCGATGGTAAGAATGCCGTACAGAAATATGTGGCCAAAATGTACCCATTCTACCTGTACTTTCGAATTCTCACCTACACTCAGTTGGACAGCTTACAAGTGACGGGATAGAGCTGAATCTTTTTATTTTATGCTCTTATATCGTTTTTTCAACATGGGCCAGTAGTCTATTAGTGAACGATTGTAGTTTGATATTGAATAATCTTAAGTTGAGTCTCAAATGACGAGCTATCAAAATAAAGCAAATATTGGGCATACCTATCCAGTATTTCTATTTTTATTTTTCAGCGAATAACATACATTCGTTCAATAATTTTTTCGTCGAAAATGGTTAGAGATACGAAAGAATTACTGGAGTCAAAAAAGTTTCTGAATTGAACGAAGATATCAAAAATTCATTTTATGTTGATCAGTGGCTTACCGTAAAAAAGTTTGAGAAGGAAAAAGGAGACATGGTTTCGGTAGATTCTAGTTAAGATTCAGGTCGTGCAATGAGGAAGACTGTTGAAAATAGCTCGCATTCCGAATTTGGACTAAATATCTCTAAAACTGCAGTTTTAGAGATATTTTAGAGTTATGAGGAAAAAACAATTGTTTATTTCAGCATTCTGTAGCTCCGTAACGAAGCTTTCACGGACCCATGTTTATAAAAACTCTTTTACTTAAAATTACATGTAGATTCATACCCTCAAGTTGTGAAAAACTATAATGTTACTCCCTGTATATTATAGACATTTTTCAATGAGGTGGGTTTCAACTCTAGCTTGAACATTTTTTTTCGCGTACCTATACTTGCTCCAAAGAAAGAACTATGGCACGCCCTAGTTCTGCCGAATTACGGAATTTTGAACTGGAAATAATCTTAAACGAGTCAGTTGGACTCACTGATGAATGATCCGAGGTAGGAAACAATTATGTCTGGTCATCCGTTGAAAAACACTGTATCTTTCGAATGAAAGGGGCTGAAGACTCAGATCAGACTAGGCGCAGGATTGAAAGACCTCGGCTAAGTTTGTTACGGTGATTCCACCCTCTTATGAGTATGTTGTGTATGTTGTATTCATTTACATTTTCTATGGAATTTTATGGAATAGATGGGGATACCGAAGAGTACAAATTCTGTTGAGTAAAGCAAGAGACTGTGGAACATCTAGTAACAGAACTACCTGCCATCGGCAACCAACACAAGGAGATTTGAACTTGGGCAGCATAACGTGTGAAAAATTCCATCCTAGAAACCGTCTCAGTGCAAAGAAATCAGTGGGAGCAGTAGGAATAGCCCTATCAGAGAAAAGAAACAGAAGCACAAGAGACCAGAAGGTCAAAGAGCACGATATATCTATTAACTCCAAGCTTATATGAGTACGACGTACAAAAACACTTCTAGTTTTCAGGTGTATTTGAAAATGTCGTGCACCTTTGCTCTAAGCATTCAATTGAGAAGCTTTTTTTCTATTACTGGAACACATCTTTAGTTCAGTCTGACATGTGACATCGAATTTGAAATGATTGATCTAAACAAGAAAATCCAAATTTCACGCAAATCCGGAAAATTCAGAGGTTGAATTCCCGATGAACCACTCTAATGCTTATCCCAGTACCATGAATCCATAATCTGCCGAAAAATACCCGGCTAACATGCATCCGGTCAGACTACATAATCATATTCATCGGGAATTAACTCACCCTAACTTTTTTTACCACGAAAGTCTGTCGACATACGTCTATTGGCGGTTTCGTCCGCCAGGCTCCAACTAGTCTATTAGATGAAAGTAGACCTCAGCCACTCCTTGGCAAGGCCTTTACAATGCTTTCTATTCTACTCTTCTGATACAAGTTTTCACCTGCAAATCTTTTTTATGTAGTCTGTCTATCGCAGTGGAGGTCGCCTCTACTTTTTTTGTCTCTTAGGTTTCCACTGCATGCATTAATTGTTCATCTTTCGTCCCTCAACCTTGCCATATGACTCCCCTCTCTGCCATTGTAAGTATTCAATCTTCTCTATTATATGCGACTTTGGTTCTTCTAAGAACTTCTACATCACGTACCCTTTGTCTCATTGTGATGCCAATCATGGCTCTCTACATTGCTGTTATTCTAGTTGGACTTTATTAGCATGGTATTGTGTGATTGCTACTATCTCCATTCAATATATTGTGACAATTGGAAAAACACATGCATCGAAAACCTGGCAGTGTAGGTTCATGGAAATAGCTTCATCTCTAAATATGTACGAAAGCTTACCAAATGCAGCCCAAGCAGTCATATTCGCTTAAATATTTCTCTCGGTTCGTTCTGCTTTTAAAGATTTATGGCCCAAGTTGTATTCATTGGCATTTTTTATGGAATTCTATAAAATATCTTGCGACTACGAAGAGTGCGATTTCTGTGGAGTAAAGCAAGAAACTGTGGAACATCTAGTAACAGAACTACCTGCCATCGGCAACAAACGCAAGGAAGGTTTGGGTTTGGGCATCATAACGTGTGAAAGATTATATCCTGAAAATCTAGAAAGTTGCATAAAAAATCAGTGAGAACAGTAAGAATAGCCCTATCAGAGGAAAGAAACAGGAGCACAAGAGACCAGAAGGTCAAAGTACCCGATATATCTATTTAACTCCAAGCTTATATGAATACGACGTACAAAAACACTTCATAGTTTTCAGGTGTATTTGAAAATGTCGTGTACCTTCGCTCTAAGCATCAAATTGAGAAGGTTTTTTTTCTCTTACTGGAACACATCTTTAGTTTAGTCTGACTTGTGACATCGAGTTCGAAATGATTGATCTATACAAGAAAATCCAAAATTTCCACGCAAATCCCGAAAATTCCGAGGTTGAATTCCGGTTGAGCCACTCTAATGCTTATGCCAGTGCCATGAATCCATAATCTGCCGAAACATGTCCCGACTAACACGCGTCCGGTCCGACTACATAATCATATTCATCGGTCAATTAACCCACCCTAACTTTTTACCACGAACGTCTGTCGAAAACCGGCCGGCCTGCGACATACGCCTATTAGCGACCTCGTCCGTTAGGCCCCAACTTGTCCATTAGATGGAAAGTAGACGGGCCTCAAAGGATTACGTCGAATGGATCTTCGGATGGCCAGATGCATATTCAATAGTTTGCGTTATACCTCATCCGGGCCATCCGTTCGGACGTCGGTTAATGTGTCGACGCTTTGGGAAAATTGTTTCTAGGAAATCGAATTGGAAGTTTGGCCACGAGGAGGGATTTTCGATGCAGATTGGCCGGGCGACGGCTAATCGACTGTGGTCGGTCCAAAGTGGATGCGGTATGAGATGTTAGTGCGTAAGAGCCCATTTTGATGGGATTTTTAATCCTTTTGAAGGTGTATCGTGAGTCACATATTTCGTGGAATGGGCATCATTGAATACGATGGTTGTTTTTATATTTCGGGATTGGATAAACCCAGTGTTGCAATATGAAAACTGACAGCTCTATGTTGTTTCAAGGTTTTACGTATTTTTTTCAGGTATATTTTGTGCAATACCCCATCCGATCCGTCTGTATGGAAGTCGGTTAATGTGTCGACGAATTGGAAAAAATATTTCTAGGAAATGGAATTGGAAGTTTGGCCACGAGGAGGGATTTTCGATGCAGATTGGCCAGCGACGGCTAATCGACTGTGGTCGGTCCAAAGTGGATGCGGTATGAGATGTTAGTGTGTAAGAGCCTATATTTTGATGGGATTTTTAATCCTTTGGAAGGTGTATCGTGATGCGGTGAGTTACACATTTCGTGGAATGGGCACAATTGAATACGATGGTAGCCTTTTGTATTCCAGGATTAGACAAACCCACTGTTGCAATAATGGCAACTGAGAGCTCTATGTTGTTTTGAGATTTACGTATTCAGAATATTTCGACATACCAGCACTATTTATGTTGCTTTTAGTGAATTAAAAGTTTCATCTCTGCCTTCTCTTTCTTTTTTCTTTTGAGCTATGGCATTTTGCCTGTTCCTTCTTTCCTTTCATGTAGTCTTAATTCAGTGTTGATGATGTCGCTCTAGCTTTCTCATCATCTACCCATACTTTTAGTATATTCCACAAAAACGGAAAATTCAGGTCTAAAACAAAGTGTCTTATCAGATGTGATCATAAAATATATTTAACATCAATTCAATATGAGATCAAAATTAGTCCAGAAAAACTTTTTGACTGGATCTGAAGATTCGGGGTTTCCCAACAAGATGTCATATAAACAACGCATCGGTGAGTCTGGCAAAGAAATTTGTAATTTATTCACCGATTATTAAATATCTGTTTTCATTAAGCTGATCCAACAAAAAATATACAAATAAATGCTCTCCTGGTCATTACTTTTTAGGCTCATTCGATATGACTTCTGATCATGTCAGGGAGATAATACTAGCACCAGTTGTGTTGTTAATAATGAATCAAAAGTTTAATTTCTGCCTTTCTTTCTCTTTCCTTCTTCAGCTTGGGCATTCTGAATGTTCCTTTTTTCCTTTCATGTGATCTTAATTCAGTGTTGATGTCGCTCTATCTTTCTCGTGGTGAACCAATGCTTCTAGTTATAATGGTGATTTATCTCTAGATTCTCCAACCAGTTTCTCTCCATCTATCCGCCTTATGTGCCCGTTCCATTCGTACTGCCTCTTCTGCACGCACTCTTTGATGTTTTTTCCTTGCATTCTCTCTATAGTTTCCACTGCGCTCATTGTTTGGTACAGTTTTCGGTCTCTTTTGCGAAATACTTTTATTTATCTTATATCCGAAAGTTATTTCTGGTTAAGTTTCTGCTGTATATGTCATTATAGGTCTTTCTACGTTGAATGGATCTTCGGATGACCAGATGCATATTCAATAGTTGCGTTATACCTCATCCGTGCACTCGTTTGGACGCCGGTTAATGCGTCGACGCTTTGGGAAAATTGTTTCTAAGAAATCGAATTGGAAGTTTGGCCACGAGGAGGGATTTTCGATTCACATTGTCCGGGCGACGGCTAATCGACTGTGGTCGGTCCAAAGTGGATGCGGTATGAGATGTTAGTGCCTATTTAGATGGGATTTTTAATCCTTTGGAAGGTGTATCGTGATGCGGCGAGTCACATATTTCGTGGAACGGGCACAATTGAATACGATGGTTGCCTTTTATATTTCTAGTTGGACAAACCCAGTGTTGCAATATAGCAACTGACAGCTCCTTGTTGTTTCAAGGTTCCTCGTATTCAGAACATTTCGACATACCAGCACCATTCGTGTTGCTTATAGTGAATCAACAGTTTCATATCTGCCTTCTTTTTCTTTTTCCTTTTTCAGCTAGGGCATTTTGCCTGTTCCTTCTTTCCTTTCATGTGATGTGTCGCTCTAGCTTTCTCATGGTCTACCTATACTTCTAGTTATATTCCACAAAAAATTTCTGTTGGTTCTGAAGATTCGCGGTTTTCCAACAAGATGTCATATAAACAACGCATCGGTGAGTCAGTCATATTCTGAGTCTGTTTTCACAAAGCCTGATTCAACCAAAAATTATGATAGAAACAAAATGCTCTCCTGATCATCACTTTTTAGGCTCATTTTATATGACTTCTGATTATGCCAGGGAGATAATACCAGCACCAGTTGTGTTGTTTATAGTGAATCAAAAGTTTCATTTCTGCCTTCTTCTTCTTTTTCTTTCTTCGGCTAGGGCATTTTTCCTTTTCTTTTCTTTCATGTGATCTTAATTCAGTGTTGATGTTGTCGCTCCAGCTTTTTCGTGGTCTACCCATGTTGCAATATGGAAACTGACAGCTCCATGTTAGAGTTTGCCATTGTAGGGCAGACAACTTTGCAAGGTGAAGCGGTAAATCTCTCTCAGATTGAGCACAATTGAATACAATGGTTGCCTTTTATATTTCGGGATTGGACATACCCAGTGTTGCAATGTGGCAACTGACAGCTCCTTGTTGTTTCAAGGTTTTACGCATTCAAAATATTTCGGCATACCAGCACCATTTGTGTTGCTTATAGTGAATCAAAAGTTTTATCTTTGCCTTCACTTACTTTTTTCTTCTTCAGCTAGCTCATTTTGCCTGTTCCTTCTTTCCTTTCATGGTGTCTTAATTCAGTGTTAATGTTGTCGCTTCAGCTTCTAGTCATAAATGGTGATTTATCCCTAGATCCTTCAACCGGTCTTTCTCCATCCATCCGACTTATGTGCTCGTTTCATTCGTAAAACCTTTTCTGTACGCACTCGATGTTTCTACTTTGCATTCTCTCCTTATTTTTCCTCTGCGCTCATTGTCTGGTAGAGTTCCTCTGTCTCTTTTGGGCAATACTTTCATTTCTCTTGTATCTTAAAGTTTATTTCTGGTTTAGTTTCTGCTGAATATGTCATTATAGGTCTTTTTACGTCGAATGGATCTTCGGATGGCCAGATGCATCTGCAGTAGTTTGCGTTATAGGTACCTCATCCAGGCCGTCCGTACGGACGTTAGTTAATGTGTTGACGCTTTGGGAAAATGGATGCGGTATGAGATGTTAGTGCGTAAGAACCTAATTTGATGGGATTTTTAATCCTTTGGAAGGTGTATCGTGATGCAGCTAGTTTTATATTTCGTGGAATGGGCACAGTTGAATACGATGCTTGTCTCTTATATTTCAGTATTGGAGAACCCTAATGTTGCAATATGGAAACTGACAGCTCTAGTTAGGGTTTGCTATTGTAGAGCAGACAACTTTGCGATGTGACACGGTGAATCACTCTCAGAATGGGCACAATTGAATACGATGGTTCCTTTTTATATTTCAGCATTGGACAAACCCATTGTTGACATCTCTATGTTGTTTCAAGGTTTTACGTATCGAGAATATTTCGACATACTAACACAATTTGTGTTGCTTATAGTAAATCAAAAGTTTCATCTCTGCCTCCATATTTTTTCCTTCTACAGCTAGGCCATTTTGCCTCTTCTTTCTTCGTTTTCATGTGGTCTTAATTCAGTGTTGATCTTGTCGCTCCAGTTTTCTCGTCGTCTGCAAATGCTTACTAGAAATGGTGATTTATCCCTAGATACTCCAACCGGTTTCTTAGAAATTTGGCCACGAGGAGGGATTTTTGATGGAGATTGGCCGGGCGACGGCTAATCGACTGTGGTCTGTTTTGATGGCGTTTTTATTATTATTATTTACAAAATAAGAGTTGGGAATACCCCATACAACTCAAAGAAAATACAATTGAGGCTCAACGTGATTGATATACACATTTCAAAAATAAAATTAGAAAATCAAATGTAGTGCTAAAAAAAACAAAATTGAAATTAAAATACACCTTCTGCTCTCCAAGAATCCCATCCATTTTTAAACATGTTGACACTTCTTGCATTGACAACTTCGCTAGGTAGCATATTCCAATGGTGGAATACTCTGTTGCTCAAGAAATTTTGTCTGCTTCTTTTGAAGAACTGTTCTCTAGCTAGTTTTTAATTATGGCCTCTCAGGTGGTTGATATTCAGTGGGAACAACGATGACATATCTATTCCAAAAAATCCTCTCATGGCTCTAAATGTGGTTATCATGTCTCCCCTCAACCTACAATCAGCAAATGTCTCCAGTTTCATAAGAGCAAGTCGAGTTTAGTAATCAGGTCTTATGATATCTTGGTTTTTGTTACTTTGCAAGATGTGTCTTGATGCGGCGAGTTACTATTTCTAGAATGGACCGAATTGAAAACGATTATTGCTGTTTATGTTTCTGGATTGGAAAACCTCGGTGTTGCAATGTAGCATCTGGCAGCTCTACGTCGTTTCAAAGTTTTACGTATTCAGAACATTTTGACATACCAATAGTGTGTTGCTTAGTAACTTACCTCTTATACAATCGAATCTTGTTTACAAAGATCATACGAATGAAAATAAACAAATGGATTCTTCTTACTGACTCCATAAAATATGGCAACATTTATTTACTTTTCTCATCCTCCTTTATTGAATCAATATTGGCCCCATCACAAGTAATCCACAACCTTCAGGCGCTTGATATTTCGAAACTGGTTCAATCCACTTTTTATTCTTTATCGATATCTATATTTGGCTGCAAAAAGATCAACCTCATCTCAAACGATGTCTCACACTCCGATGCAATTCTATTTCTATGTTAACCTGGAGTCGTTGTGAACTTGTGAAAATTGTATGTGCGCAGAGAACGCCTACAGTTTATAACATTATACTGGGTTGAGAGATAATTTGGAACATTTTGCTCGAATAATAACACAATTATTAAGAATACATTTCGTCTAATGGATATTTATTATCCTTATTTCTTGGCGATAAAAAAGATTTTTTTTCGGTCCCTAGAGTGCAATATTTTATGTTCTCCGATGATACTAAACAAAGATGTAGATTCTGTATCATAGGTGCAACCAGGGGGGTGAAACTGCTAGTGCTAGGTTGGAAACAAAATACTCTATGGTGGCCACTCAAGATTGAGGGAGATGGAAGATGATCAGATGATGTTTTGTGTCTCTCTCTAAATGGAATGGATGTTTTGACGTTTGACTTTGACGCAACAATTTGACAATTCAGTTTTGTTAGTAAAATAAAATGTGTGAAGTGGTAATCATGAAGTTTTTCAACCTTTATTTTATGGCTTACTTTTGAATTTATTAGGTAATTTTTACTATATTATGTCTATTCTATACTGACAAAAATTGCTTACTCAATATTCAATCCCATTTATCATATCTATCTTCATTAAACATGTTAATGAAACAGTGTACCTTTCGCCATCAAAACTACAATATAAATTTTCCCTTGTACCTATTCCTATAATTCAGAAGGCTCTTCTTCCGAGTTCCCAAAAATTTAACCAAATTATTCCATTAGCAGAAGGCATGAAATATCTCAACGTTCATATCTAAGAGTAGAAAGTTATACAACTACATACCTCCAACCTTTCGTTCAACCCAGATTCCTTCAATAAATTTTGGTATTCGTATTATTTAAACATCTGAAAGTTCGGGTTAGATATACTAACGAGCTTGATCCTTTTGTGCTCTTCGATGAGATATCTTTAAATTGTGGGTTATTTTATGAAAGCCGAAAAAGGTATGTCTTGTATGATTTGGGTACAAAGGGTAGAATATAGAACCTGGCATTGGATTATTGCAATAAATTATCTTCATTTTCTTTTATTCTAGGTCATCCACTGCTCTTGGTCGTCACTGGTTCTGGTTCATAGGATTTGCATATCATAGTGTCACTGGCGATTGATATTGATGATATATCTTGTTCATCAAGAAATTTTATGTAATTGTTATATTACTGCTGATATTGTCCTGAATACTAATTAAAATATTAATTTCACCATCATGTTTACAAATGTTGATCACAAAGTAACCTCTTTTAGTTTAACAACGTCCGAAATGTGTGGTAGGTCATGTTTTATTTTCAAAAGTTTGCGATCAATTAATCGTAGAGGAAAATGAAAACTATACTTCATCTTTCTCTCCGATTGAATTAATCAAAGGAAGTGATGAAAATAAAAACGCGACTATCAAGATTTTCGATTAATTTGAATTTTACCGCCATAACGAAATAATCTGACAGATATTAGTTCCTAATGTGGTCCCAGATGTCGCTACCAGTAGTTGGCCACTCAAAATGGCCGCCAATTTGTTTCCACAGAATAGTGGGGACTTCGCATTTCTTTTATTATATGTTCTGTGGTGCAACCTAACGCAAATGTAAATATACAAGACATATTCAAGCTTGTACTAGCAGCAATCAAGAGTAAGTTATAATTGATATTAAATCCGTAAGGAGATTCAAACCTGGAAATATTTTGTTCCTTAATGAATATCTTATTTTCAGCAGAATGTACGAAAGATTTTGTGTAATAATTCAGATTTTTACAGAGAAAAGCATTCAAAATCCTCGAATTCAAGCAAGCCCTGAGCAGGTGCTTTTGAGCGCTCGTTCATTGCTGGAGCAATAAGGCTATTATCTCAAAATTGATTCCTAGCTTAAAACTTAATATGAGTAAAGTAATTGAATAAATAAAACGCTTGACTATAAACGTTCACAAATTATTGACTTGAGATTTATACTCAATATACAAATATAAAATCTCAGCAAGATCGGAATAACTGAAATATGTGATAACTTAACAATTGAAAATTTAAATTCTATGGTTCTGATGATGAGATCCTTCTGAAATTATGCATGAACATTCAGTATATCAATCTTCATTCAAAAAATAAATTTCACTTGAATTATCTTGTTGGTGAAATATAAGGAGTATTCTTTTAAATATTCCAAATGAATTTTTCATGGTTCTGTTAATACTATGGTCACAAAATTTTGCGTGAAGCTCATTATGAACATCTTGCATATGGCCGCAATTTCATTTTGATTGATTTCGTTTTATCTGAGATATTGAGGAACAAACATTTTGAATGGCAATATTTTATGGAACAGCCTGTAAAATTTGGCTGGCTAACGAACTCAACCGCGACATTCGGTAGCTGAACTCATTTTTAATCCTTTCGAAAGTTTTCGTGTTTGCGACCGGTCGGTCCCAAGGACAGAATTGAATTTGACTAGCAATCGTTTGAGTAAAACTAGTGCTCAAAAACGGTTCAAAAATAAGTTAATTATAAAATGTTTATTGCAAAACAGATTATTATGTTGAGGCATGTGTTAGCAGTGAAGCAGACTGTATATTATGAAATTGCGTTGTAATAGAATCAGTTACTGCGGTCTGCGAGAGACCAATGGCTGTAATTTATGGTGTGATCAGTATCAGAAGAGATAAATGGTTTATCTCTCCAAATACCAACTGTCCGAGCGAAAAGGATGTATATCAAATTATATCTCCCACATAAGTGTGTTAATCATGCTTATTTCGTGAATCGGCAATGAAAAATTCATCAATGAACAATTAAGTGAATTATTATTCAGCTCTAGTCTTTATATCATCATTGAGGACCTGAATATGAAATTTGGAACCAATAGGATTTCTAGTTCTGGGAATATTTGAAAGTAAAGTTAAAACGTACAACAGAGTATCAGTCAATTTACAAATTCAATCTCTCAATTCACACTTTTAATCTGTCAATCAACACTTTTAAATCTTTCAGTTGACACTTTTTAATCTGTCGATAGACATATTCAATCTGACAACTAAGCAGGTTCTCTATTTCGATTGTAGTTTTCGCACGTCAGGAATCAATTGGTTGAAGTGTATGGAGTCTGCGAAGTTAGTTGGAATCACACTACATATTGACCATTTAAGTTTTTGTTGCTGGCTTCACTCTCAGCACTCACATTTTTTAATTACTATGAAATGAATATACCAATATTTGGTGCTTTCGGAACCAATGAAAACAAAAAATGAACCGCTTTCACAATGTAAGAGAATATTTCCTTTGTTGCTGACTTCACGTTCGCGGTCTGCACTAACAGAACTATTCGAATTTCGTGAAAAAGTTATGAGTTTTCATTATTCAATTCTCAACTTAATTGCGACGGCCTGTCAAAGCACAATTCAAATATGAGTTTTATTAAAAAAGGACATAACTTTCTCGTATGCCGAGACAGAGAGGAAAGATTGTGGTTTTTTAAACTGGAACCTTATTGAATTGACAGATCTAAGTGTATATTGACAAATTGAAAGTGTAAATTGACAGATTAAATATGTCAATTGATGGATTTTTATTTCATCGCAGTGAGTCTAATACGTCGTCGTAACGAGTTCGGTCAAACAGAGCAGTTTTTAATCTGAAATTTTCCATCGCATATTTCCAGAATTTGCGTTAAACAACAGCATTTAGTTACCCTTGGAACAAGCACTAGCTATCGATGAAGATTTCAAGGTTCGAAATATCGAGTTCATTATTGGGTCAAATAGGTCGAACAGTTCTTGAGCTAATGTTATACAGGGTGAGTCTTGTACAACCGTAGATTCCTGAGGTCAAAAGAAATACTTTTTTCCTTTACTAATTTTTCCGAATCGGCTCCTTTAAAAGTTTACTTACCTGTTTCTTATAATATAAAGACATGTGTGAAAATTCACGAAGATCCAAAATAGTACATTATACCTATTTGTGCTTAAAAGAAACCCTAGCGGGAAAGTTTTGGGGTAGTTTTGATATCTTCAATTTTTTATGTTTTTTGGTGTGCTGAATCCGAATCTGAGGTTTGCTAACGAAATTCATGACGGAACATAGAAAAAAATACAAAAAAAGATGAAAAATCTCATCCTTGGCCAGTTTTTTGCTTTTGTGAAAAACCTTTCCATACAAAATGAAAGTACATAAAATTTCCTGCAAATTGTACTACCACAGCCTGTTTTGCGGCAATCTGTTCTGGCTCGAATTATAGTTTAAAATGAGGTATTTTCTATTTCTATCTATTTGTGAATCGAGAAGGATATACTGAATGTTCATGCAAAATTTCAAGAGGATCGTAACATCGGAACCATCAAATTTATTTTTTTTTCATTTATTGAGTCATAGAAAATACCTCATTATCAACTTTAATTCGAGCAAGAACGGGTTGTCGCAGAACAAGCTGTGGTAGTACAATTTGTAGAAAATTTTATGTACTTTAATTTTGTGAAGAAAGGTTTTTCACGAATAGTTGATAGTTTCCGAGTAATGAGATTTTTATTATTTTTGTATTTTTTTCTATGTTTCGTTACGCAATTTTCTTAGCATATCTCAAATTCGGATTCAGCACCCCAAAAACATGAAAAATTAAAGAAATCAAAACTACTCCAAAACTTTCCTGCTAAAAGCACAATTCGAATGGATTAAAACCTTAGATCAAAAATTAATCGAAAAACATATTTCATCATTATTTCGTGAATATTCCCAGCCTCGGAGAAGGTGAAGATAACCTCCCTTCCTGCATTATCTAATTGATGTACAAGTTCCAATGCTGAAATGTGAGTAATTTTAGATGCTGTGGACAGATTAACTCGAAATCTGATTCGAATGGCTGTTCGATTGAAGATCGTGGCCATGACTACTTAGCTGTTAAGCCTCATGGATAATATGGATCTATATTATCTACCTATTCAGCTATCTGTAATAAAGCCCCTCCCTGATTATCCATTAGTCATGGCTCCATTACATCTTCCAGTTGGTCTCCACATAATGGTTGTTTAATAATCTGTCATCAGTTCAGCCCTAAATTGTTGAGTAATGTGTATATGACCTAAAAGAAAATATTAATATCCAGAATCGCGAAAATTATCAATGTATAATCAAATTTCGAAAAAAAAAATGGCTTTTGGATTGGTTTGGGTTGGCTGTGTGGTTGAGTAGACTATAAAATAAAAACAATTTAAGAAAAGCTCGTTCGCAATAAGACTATTACCTCAAATTAAAAAAAATTCTATGGTTCTGATGATGCGATCCTTTAGAAATTTTGCACGAAAATTCAGTATATCTTGATTCCCACAATAAATTTTATTCGAATCGGTTATACTGTTATGGAAATATAGAGGTTTTTTTTTAATATTCCAATTGAATCTTCTATGGTTCTGTTGACACTATGGCCACGTAATTTTGCATAAAAATTGAGTATAACAGTCTTCATTTCCAATTAAATTTCACTTGAATCTGATATCCTGTAATGGAAATATACCTAAAGATTCTTTTTTTCAATATTCCAATTGAATTTCCTATTGTTTTATTAATACTGTGGCCACAAAATTCTGCACGAACATTCAATATATCAATCATCATTCATAGAATAAATTTAATTTGAATCGGATATTTTTTCATGGAAATACTAAGTTTCTTCTTTTCAAAATTCCAGTTGAATTTTCTATGGTTCTGTTTACACTATGGCCACAAAATTTTGCATGAGGCTTATAATCAGCATCTTACATATGGTCGCAACATTTCATTTTGAAGAGTTTTGTTTTGTTTGAGATATTGGGGAACAAAAAATGTTTAATGGCCATATTCTATGGAACACCCTGCACCATGTGGCTGGTTAACGAACTCAACAAGCCATTTGGGAACTAAGTCTAAAAATTTCAAGTCTCCAGGACAATTCCTTCAAAAGCAATTGTGCTAACGGGTGGTCGGCCCCACGGACAGAATTGAATTTGACCACGTATTCGTCATCAGGAAGTAGAACCCAATCGTTTGAGACCATTTTCGGCTCAAAATTATAAAATTACAGATATTTGGTCAAAACGATATAGCACTCGTCGAGTATTTTCCTTGAAAAAATCGGTAAAACGACTTCGGTTGAACAACCTTCTTCAGTAAGTACCGTTCTTTTAGTCCTCACAGGGTCAAAGCATCAACATTTTAACTTAACCATTAAAGTGACACCTTTGGGGCACTTTCAAAAAATTCAAGAAGTGTAGTGAGAATTCTGAGAGTTACTAGATTCGATAAAACTCATTTTTCCTGACCCAATAACTTTTGCATAAATTTCAACCCAACATCGGAGTTCCAATTCTTTAACACAACCCTCTCGAAACCCATATATCGGATAATAATTTTGGGACAGAAAATAAGTTTTTACTGTATCTCAGTGACACCAATCTTCTTTCTGTCCGCTAAAGTTCCTCACACACATAAAGTTTTATTTCCAAACCTTCTATAAGTAGGTATATTCTTCATACAATAACTTAACTATACACAACGTGGAAAATCAATATCATTACGAAGAAACTGAATTCCTACATATATGAACTGGATATTTCAGTCATACTCTTTCAAATGTACCTACATCAAAACCCATTCCATTGAAATCGACTTATGACTGGACCGAATAACGAAGCAGTAAATCGAGTAATTTATTCCCTTTATTCTCTTTGCCCCATTTATATAGCAAGAAAGGTACATTGATTCATCGTCGCAATCCAATTGCTCGGAAAATATCATTCGTAATTGAATCTTTTCAAGCTCAATCTATAGTTCTCGTTTCCGAATACACAGAAATCCGCTCCTTTCGACCTACTCGAATACAGCCTGATGTCAATCGAATTGTTCAGGTGGAACGAACATTTTCATTATTTCTCGTATTGTCGATATGTTTATAATTGATCCGCCCAATATTTTTCGACTGGATGTGCCTGTGAATCGACATGAAATTACAAGTTCCACTCGAATGCTTGAACGATATTTTGGCAGTATATTAGAATGAAATTTTTTAATGACAAAATATAGGGTGATTGTGAGAGGGTCTGTATCTTATGAATATACACATTGCCGAATTCTAGTAATAATAATCCGCTCCCTTCAACCTACTCGAATACAGTCTGATGTCAATTGCTCAGGTGGAACGAACATTTTCATTATTATCCGTATGCTCGATATGTTTATAATTGATTCCCCAATATTTCTCGACTGATTTTTTGTGAATCGACATGAAATTAAAAGTTCCACTCGAATGCTTTGAACGATATTTTGGCAGTATATTAGAATGAAATTTTTTAATGACAAAATATAGGGTGATTGTGAGAGGGTCTGTATTTTCGACAGGCAATATTCAATATATTCATTTATAATCGTATGAATTTACACATTGCCGAATTCTAGTAATAATAATCCGCTCCCTTCAACCTACTCGAATACAGTCTGATGTCAATCGAATTGTTCAGGTGGAACGAACATTTTCATTATTTCTCGTATTGTCGATATGTTTATAATTGATTCCCCAATATTTTTCGACTGGATGTGCCTGTGAATCGACATGAAATTAAAAGTTCCACTCGAATGCTTTGAACGATATTTTGGCAGTATATTAGAATGAAATTTTTTAATGACAAAATATAGGGTGATTGTGAGAGGGTCTGTATTTTCGACAGGCAATATTCAATATATTCATTTATAATCGTATGAATTTACACATTGCCGAATTCTAGTAATAATAATCCGCTCCCTTCAACCTACTCGAATACAGCCTGATGTCAATCGAATTGTTCAGGTGGAACGAACATTTTCATTATTTCTCGTATTGTCGATATGTTTATAATTGATTCCCCAATATTTTTCGACTGGATGTGCCTGTGAATCGACATGAAATTAAAAGTTCCACTCGAATGCTTTGAACGATATTTTGGCAGTATATTAGAATGAAATTTTTTAATGACAAAATATAGGGTGATTGTGAGAGGGTCTGTATTTTCGACAGGCAATATTCAATATATTCATTTATAATCGTATGAATTTACACATTGCCGAATTCTAGTAATAATAATCCGCTCCCTTCAACCTACTCGAATACAGTCTGATGTCAATCGAATTGCTCAGGTGGAACGAACATTTTCATTATTTCTCGTATTGTCGATATGTTTATAATTGATTCCCCAATATTTTTCGACTGGATGTGCCTGTGAATCGACATGAAATTAAAAGTTCCACTCGAATGCTTTGAACGATATTTTGGCAGTATATTAGAATGAAATTTTTTAATGACAAAATATAGGGTGATTGTGAGAGGGTCTGTATTTTCGACAGGCAATATTCAATATATTCATTTATAATCGTATGAATTTACACATTGCCGAATTCTAGTAATAATAATCCGCTCCCTTCAACCTACTCGAATACAGCCTGATGTCAATCGAATTGTTCAGGTGGAACGAACATTTTCATTATTTCTCGTATTGTCGATATGTTTATAATTGATTCCCCAATATTTTTCGACTGATTTTTTGTGAATCGACATGAAATTAAAAGTTCCACTCGAATGCTTTGAACGATATTTTGGCAGTATATTAGAATGAAATTTTTTAATGACAAAATATAGGGTGATTGTGAGAGGGTCTGTATTTTCGACAGGCAATATTCAATATATTCATTTATAATCGTATGAATTTACACATTGCCGAATTCTAGTAATAATAATCCGCTCCCTTCAACCTACTCGAATACAGTCTGATGTCAATCGAATTGTTCAGGTGGAACGAACATTTTCATTATTTCTCGTATTGTCGATATGTTTATAATTGATTCCCCAATATTTTTCGACTGATTTTTTGTGAATCGACATGAAATTAAAAGTTCCACTCGAATGCTTTGAACGATATTTTGGCAGTATATTAGAATGAAATTTTTTAATGACAAAATATAGGGTGATTGTGAGAGGGTCTGTATTTTCGACAGGCAATATTCAATATATTCATTTATAATCGTATGAAAGTTCTATTTCTGAAATGACAATTCTACGGATATAATTTTCATCTGAAAAATAGTGATTTAACCTTCAGAAAGATTGTCATAGACAATATCTGAGAAAATTCTTTCTATGGAACACTTATACGATAAAATGGAATAAACAGTGCTGCTTGTAAGTTTTTATTTTTTCCGAGAAAAGTATCAACTTTTTTTCTCCAGAATCGAATGGAAAACACTAAGAGAATATCATTTTTAGAAAATCTATCACACGAAAACTATTTTTGAACGAATATCAAGGAGGTTTGTTATTTTCGAATCCTAATAATAAAGTTATGAGATCTAAGAAAATTTTGTGAGTAAAATCTACTTAGTGCTTCATATTGAGTATAGTTTTATGACTCAGTATTTTTAAGAAGCTGCAAAGAAATTGAAAACTGTCATCTCGTCATCGCCTTCCAGAGGCTGTATCTTGGAAGGGGGTCGATTTCGAAAAAAAATATATGAACTACCTCTGCTTATTTCCATCGAGGAATCATCACCCAAAGTTCTTTGCATTTGTTTACAGACACCCTGGATAGCAACGAAATAAGGTACATTGATTCATCGTCGCAATCCAATTGCTCAGAAAATATCATTCGTAATTGAATCTTTTCAAGCTCAATCTGTAGTTCTCGTTTCCGAATACACAGAAATCCAGTCCTTTCAACCTACTCGAATACATTCTGATGTCAATCGAATTGCTCAGGTGGAACGAACATTTTCATTATTTTCCGTATTGTCGATATGTTTATAATTGATCCGCTGTTTTTCGACAGGATGTTTCTGCGAATCGACATGCAATTAAAAGTTCCACTCGAATGCTTTGAACAATATTTTGGCAGTAGGTTTGAATGAAATTGTATTAATGACGAAATACAGGGTGGTGTTTGGTCTTTTTTGATAGGCGAAAGTACTCGGAGATCGTTTCATAAAATATTCTATGAAAGATGTAACAATCGATTGTATTATTATCACATCATTTGAGATTGCTTCATCGTTAACACTAAATGTATTCGTTTACACTCTGTGTTATTTCTTGTTGTGCATTGAAATCTTGCTAGGCGCTATATTCGTCAATTGTACGTTTGCGAGAAAATTCATTATAATTCAATGAAATCAATGTCATCATCATTAGTGTAGAAATTGTTTGTTAGGAGAAAAACCTATACATAAATCTGCAAATGAACCATTTTGAAGATATCAGCGATATTCAACATATGAATTTCCAGCGCAACCAAATACGATGAATTACAGATATTACATTCATCTTTGACTTCAAGTATTTTATAGAAGATAATTTTTGTCATTTTTCAAATTTTGATGATTTACCTACTTGTTCTGATCAACGTTTCAGACAGCCTTCCCCTGAAGTCATCAGAAAAACACTTAAGTGTTCACTCTTTGAAAATTTTCTCAAAAAACAGTCGATGACTTTGATCAATTTTTGAGTTTTTCTGTTGTCAAACATTCATTTGATCTTTGTTAGGCTGGATCTTATTATTGGAGCCCAAATAATGTAGATATCAACAGACGGTTGACTGATGAGGTTTTCGGTTATTGACATGCAAGCTGATTCCTTAAATTTTCTACTTCTAAGTATTATTTAAGCTTCATCCCATAAGGTCCTGTGTTCTTCATTCAAAGTGTTTTGGACAATATTATCATTATGTATAAGTTGAGCTAGTTTTTATGTTCTTTGATTCGAACATTTAAGAAACGTTGAGTCATCATCAAATTTCACTTTAGTCAAATTAGCCCTGATAGTGTATCATGAGTCTTGAATGATGTTTTCACATTGAATCCATTTTCAATCCTTCTTATCTTGTCAGATAACCCTTCGGTTTGACTTGTTGCTATGAACTAGTTTGTTCAATTACTTTGGATTTTTTCAACAATTTTGTCGCATGCTTGAAAACGATTCATTCTACTGTAACATAGTTCGAGTTATCAAAGCTCGATAGAAGTTACCCCAATGGAATTTTATTTTTGCACTGGTTATCACTGTTTTGCTATAATTTACAAACGGTTTCACAGACACATTAACAGTTAACTTACATTCCAAATACTTGATGCGGAGTAGAAAAAAGTTTGCCAAAATTATATTTTCTCTTGAAATTCAAATCTGCAGCATAAGAAAGATGGCAACACTGCATATTCAGCACAGCGAGAGAGAGAGGGAGGGAGACCCCGAAGCTATTGTCCTAAAAATGCGGGTTCGGCTTTCGTAGTGGAAAGAAGAATGCAAACTTAATTTAAACGCGACTTCCTCCAATTTGGCGCTGCTATGGGGGTGTGGGTGTGAAGCAATTAAATGTATTCATGGAGAAGGTATAGGTAGCGTTTCCACTTCAAGAATCTTACCAGACAATTAAAGTCGCTGTCACAGAAAAAGAGAATGTATTTGAGATTTCAAAAGAGGAAAATTGCGAGAAATTCATTTTTTGATTTTTTTTAGGATGCATCTGACTGAATCTCATTCGTTTCGAGCAGAAACTTTGTCGGGTCAGTTATAACTGATCTTTTCAAAACATCAAAACAAGATAAAGGATTCTTTATTTTCACCTCTGGGGAAAAATATTATTAATCCAAATTGAACAACTTCAATTTTGGGAATTAGGACAATAATAAACTGAAATAAATAATGTCTATATTTGGCGACGTTTTTCCATCTCCTTTTTCAGACCTGAAAAATTTACACATTCATACATTTTTTTCTGGTGTTTTGGACGAAATCCAACTCTTCTGAAAAGCGTTCGTGAACAAACATGAATTACCTGTATAAACTTGGTTATTCTTCAGTCATGAAATATAGTGCATTAACAAGTTTATGGAGGTAATTCATGTTTGTTTGCGAAAGATTTTAGTATATTTAAATACATTCGAATTTACAGGATGATGAATAATAAAACACCATGTATACACGAATAATAAAATTTTAAAAGTCACCTCTAATTGATTATTTACCAATCAATTCCACCAAAACTTATTTCCATTCAATTTGCTATTGTCCGTTCGCATCATTTCATTCATTAATGAACAATGTCCATTAAATAGGATGAAATCGTGGAAATGAATCATTTGTTCATCCCTGCTAATTGCCAGTGGATGAGATCGATAATGTTACATTATCTTCACCATAATTGATTTATGCCTGTTATCTAAATAATCAGCATTAAAATGATTAATGTGCTGTATCTCATTATTATATATGTATACACATATACAGCAAGTGTGAAAATGTCACATCACACGAGATACTAATTAGCTCAACTGGATATTCAACCTGATAAAACTTGAGTTGTATTCTTGTACTACCCCAATTTCCAAATATATTTTATTTTGAGATATAGCTTAACAAAAATACTCTGATATCTATGGATGGAAAATAACGGTCGAAAGGAACAAGTACAATGTATTATTCTTTTAGCAACGTTTCTGCTTATATGTAGCCTTCATCAAGCTGAAAGCAAACCAGATATCAACATATGATCTTACAATAATATAAAATAACAGTGATGAGAACTCACCTTCAGAATAAACATTAAATATACAAAAATACATTCTAAAACAGTACAGTCATCATACCAAAAAGAGAAAACTGGGTGGGACTTAGGGAAGTGATTCGTCGATGAAAATAAGAAAGGGTTGATCATATACTGATGGACAAAATTAGCGCACCACCTAAAATTTTGTTAAATTTTAACAATTGATATCTTTCCAATCTTCAGTCGGATTTTAACGTTTTTTTTTTTCAATAGTAGCTCTGTTGTTGTCAAATTTCCTCTATTGAACAGAAGTCCAAAAAATAAAACCTTCATGTTGTACAGGGCTTTTAAATAATGTCATGTTTTATAGTCAAATTTTAACGTCTTAAGGTTGCTGAGGCAAATAAAAACAATAAAGCTTTGTAGCCTAGTATCTCTTGAGTATTTTGTTTTCTAAAAAATCAATTTATAAGTCGTCCAGAAATATTCAACTTTTTATCATTAGCCATATCTTCGCAACCCTTTGTCCGATTTGAATGTTTTTTTTTTAGTTGTAGCTCTTTTATTGGCGAATATCATACTACAATGAGATGTTCAAAAAAAATAAATGCATCATGCTGCACAGGGCGTTTAAATTTTCGGGTTTTTTTCATTACAGTTTAACGCCTTCTGTGGGCAATACCAGATATATGAGGCTTCTTAAAACTATACAGTGATGCAGCCTGATGTTTCCTGAGTATTTTGCATTTTTAAAAAGAATTTTCACTTGTACCCTTCCAGAGCTATTCACATTTTCGTAACATCATACATTTTCTGTTTTTCTTAATTTCTTTTCGTTTATTTTTGTGTTGAAAGTTAATTCTTATTTATTTTCTTTGGCCGTTGTCTCCGTAGACTTATGGAAAGTAAAGAAAACTTTGGAAATTTACACAATTATTAATTTCGAATGAATTTTATGAACTAGAGAAAATTATGACAACTGTAAACCCCAGTATCACTCGACTGAAAATATTCATTATCAATATATTGTATGAAATGCAAGATGTTATAAAAATGTGAATATCTCTGGAAGGGTACCAGTTAAATTGCTTTTTAAAAAAGCAAAATACTCAGGAAACATCAGGCTGCGTCATTGTATAGTTTTTAGAAGCCTCATATATCTGGTATTGCCCACAGAAGGCGTTAAACTGTAATGAAAAAAACCCGAAAATTTAAAAGCCCTGTACAGCATAAATCATTTATTTTTGAACACCTCATTGTGGTATGATATTCGCCAATAAAAGAGCTACAACCAAAAAAAAAACATTCAATTCGGACAAATGGTTGCGAAGATATTCATGGCTAATGCAAAAATACAAGAGTTGAAAAACGTTGAATATCTCTGGACGACTTCAAGATAAATTGGTTTTCAAAAACCAAAATACTCAAGAGATACTAGGCTACAAAGCTTATTGTTTTTATATGCCTCAGCAACCTGGCATGCCCACAGATGAAGTTAAAATTTTACTATAAAATATGACCTTATTTAAACGCACTGTACAACATGAAGGTTCTATTTTTTGGACTTCTATTTAATGGAGGAAATTTGACAATAACAGAGCTACAATGAAAGAAAAAAACGTTGAAATCCGACTGAAGATTGGGAAGATATCAATTGTTAAAATTTAACGAAATTTTAGGTGGTGCGCTAATTTTGTCCATCAGTAAGTATATAAGTATTTTTCGAAATCGACTTTCCTTCCGCCTATAGAAGGCGATGATGAGTTGACAGTTTTTAATTTTTTTCGGAGTCCTTTAAAACGCTGAGTCATAAAAATATACATGAAATGTTTCATTAAGTATATGCTCACGCATTTTTTTAATCCCATAATTTTATTACAAGAGGTTGAAAATAACAACCCCTCATGATTTTTCTTCAAAAATTATTTTCGCGGGGTAGATTTTCGAGAAATGAAAGTCTTTTATGGTTTCCTATTCAATTCTGGTGAAAAAAAGGCTCCTGCAAAATTTCGATACGGTCGATATTTTCTCGGAAAAAATAAAAACTTACGCGCAGTTATGATCACTGTTAATTCCATTTCATCATAATATTTTTCATAAAATGAATATTCTAAGATATTGTTTATGCTGAAAATTGGTTTTATCAATTATGCTCATCAATCGAAAGAAAGTTTTTTTCGTGAAATTAAAATATTACGGATCATCTTCCAAAGTCCCTCGCATTTGTTTACAGACACCATGTATATTCATTGACATCGAGATTTTTTGATTGCCAGTCGTCAAACTAATATTATGCGCATATACAAAGTGTTCCATTTCAGTCGAGCTCCCTCATTATTTTTCATCCAATAGTGATTAGAAATTTCCAGAAACACGTCAAATGTTCCGTTCAGGGGACATCTTTTGACGTTCGAAATTAATTAGGAAAAAGAGGTATTTGAAACATATATATTCTAAACATTTTCACAACGGTGTATGAAAAACTAAATGTTGATGAACGGATTTCGCCAAAATTGAATTTTTCGGCTCAAATGAGCCACTTTGAATATTTGGCTCACATTAAAAATATTGAATTGCAATTTTTCTCAAGTAGTAAGAAAAAATCTAAACTAACCGGCCAAGACTATTCACTTTCCACCACGATAATGCGAGCTCTCATACATCGTCTCGATCGACTGCGTTTTTGAGAACTCAGAAACATCGATTTGATGAGTCGTTTGGCGTTTTCCTGACTTCTTTTCATTTCTACATGTAAAACTAAACTGTGAGGTCAACATTTTTGGACAACTGAAGGAACTCTCTCATCCCGAAAACCAGAAAACAAAATGGTTAGAATTATTCATTGCACAACTAAAAAATAAACACAGAGTCTCTAGCTGAGGTTAGTGCAAAACGGGGTACCATAGTAAGTATCTGCGTATGTTAGCAGAGCTCAGGGAAAAACCTTTGTAGAAAAACCTTCCTGGCCGTTTTTACAAAATTGAAACTTAAAATTAGTTTATTAACAACCTTCAATACTCTGATACAAAATACTTCTCTTTGGCCAGGAGGGTGTTCTGAACCAAGTCTGGCATCCAAGTGATGATTTTTCGGAACTTCTGTAGGGATCTCACAAGGAATTTGATAAGGTGATCTACTGGTTCTGAATTTGCTGCATTGCTTGTTTTATTTCATAGCACATGTTCTGTTTTTCGTTTCATTCCCCAGGGCGGAATTCTTTCTCAGGTTTACTAATAGTTATCGACATAATGTGAATACATTTTTTTTTCTTAAGAAACGAGAAGGAGTTCTGTTCAATTTTTGTGCACATTTTCATTCATGTCAATTTCATATAGCTCCTTGGCTTGGTACACATTTCTTGGCTTGCAAAAGATTCTTTGGCTTGGACCACATTCTTTGGCATAGGCCACATTCTTTGGCTTAGATTAGATAGTGGTCGATCGGCACGTTGATTACCCTTCTGCACTGCGACCAATAAGATCTTTTGTGCGTACCATACTAAAACTACGTTTTACCCAGGAATCTAACCTCCTTAGCAAAGCTGGTTACTTCCTTAGGAGACTTCGCTCTTATGTCGGCTGGCGTTAATAACGCGCCACCGCCACCACCTAGTAGAGTAAGTCTGGTTTGCACCAGCGCAGTGCATTGGCATAGTATGTGCTCGGTGGTTTCAGTGGCCGATTCACATAACATACAAATGTCGGAGTTTTCTTTACCGATCTTGTGTAGGTGATATCTCACGGGACAATGCCCTGTGAGAAGGCCGATTAGCAGCCTTAAGTCGTTTTTTGACAACGATAGAGCTTGTTGAGCCTTCTCTTTGGAAGGTTCGATTAGTCTCTTTGCTTGTCTTTGACCGGATGTGTTTCTCCCTTTTTTCCCAAACACCGACCTCTGCCCAAATCAGTGAGGGTGATACCCAACAGGAGGGTAAGGGTCCGGTGAAGGGTGTGTTTGCTCCTCTTTTTGCAAGGGCATCAGATCTCTCATTTCCCTCAATGTTCTGGTGGGCAGGTACCCAAGCTAGAACTAGCTTGTTGTACTCCGCCAGTGTTTTGAGGGACTGTTTGCAGCTCCAAATGGTCCTTGATCTACAATCAACGGCCATAAGCTGCCTCAGTGCCATCTGACTATCAGAGGCAATGCAAATTCTGGTTCCCTTGTACTGTCTGGACAGACATACTTGGGCGCATCTTTCATTCTTTGGCTTGGACTACATTCTTTGTTCTGAAGCACATTTCTTCGGATTGGAACTCATTCCTTGGGTTGGACCTCATTGTTACTTGGAGCACATTCGTGGCTTGGACCACATTTTTTGGGCTGGAGCACATTTCTTTGTGTTTGAAACACATTCTTTGGGTTGGACCTCATGTTGCTTGGAGCACATTCCTTTGGCTGGACCACATTCCTTTGGACTGAAATACAATCATTGGCTGGAGCTGAGTAGTTTTTGGCTGTTACATTTAGCTGTACCTATGTTTGCTGGAAGTTAACTTATGTAAGAGAACTGGAAGCATAGCTGAAGTCTTTCGATCCGACATAAGAGCATATCCCGTTACCAAGAGAATATGGCACTACAGAAGACAAGATGGTGCATTTGAAGCGGAGCCACTGTTTGAGCCTTTCTAAGACAAGTAGTTATGAGTTTGTGTAATTTGAGAAATTGTGATTGGAAGTGTAAATTTAGATTTGTACATCTTGCTCTTTTATAATATATTGTTGAAAACCTGACTAGGAATTTTGTTGCTGGGGTAATCAAGCCTCCCCTGAGAAATTAGTATAAGAACCTCATGCTCGAATACCCATCAGGTAAAAGTTAACATTACAAAATATCAAATTGAGTTCCGTGTGTGTGGCAAACTAATTAATTTATTTGTGCGTTGACGTTATTAGTTCCGAAGAATGAGTTCGATATTGGTTGAATTTAATCAATTGATATAATTATCTGCTTCCATTGTTTAAACTAATTAATAATAACTATTCAATGATAGGAAGTTTACATTGCTGACATATGACTTGAGTCCATGACAATTGTCCTTGTTTATTTGAAAATATCATCGGTCAGTCATCTTTTCCAATCTCTGAAAGTTCTAAACTGTTGAAAGTTGCATTGTATAAGTGCATACCGAGAGAAAGTAATATGGAAAAGCGCCTTCAGTCGTTTGATGAAAAATGCAAAGTTTGTCCAAATATGATTTCTTCTCTGACTGAATCAACTTCAAACTGTCCCGTTTGAATAAACCAAAAATAAAATAAAGAACTTTTTGGTGAATGGAGACCCTGCATATTCGTTTGCATCAGATTCGTTCTAGATTGATGAAAACTCAAGCTCTGCCAGGAAAAGTATTGTGTTCACCCTCTGGCAATGGAAACGTATTTTCACTGCATAATAGGATACCAGGCATGATGTTAATGGAAGATATGAGATCCAATTTCGCTCGGATAAACATTTATGAATTATGGAGATAACTGTTAAACACAGTAAATGTATTACTAGTCTGCGAGGTCAAGCTAGATGATTATAGAAGAGTTTTTTGTCAATTAATTTGAGTTGAGAGGTTCAAGTCTCATTTGTTTTCACTTCGTTATACGAATTATTATGTTACCATCAGGGGGTCGCATTTGCTTATGGAATGAGAAACTGAACGTATATTACTGTTCTATTTATGTATCATTGTGATAGTTGTAACCTTAGACTAAAGAAAGAGTGGCTAGTTTTTAGCTCCAGCTTAGTCCAATATTGAAATTCATATATTTCTTTTCCAAATATCAGAAGAAAATCTAAAAGAAAATTATGAGAATGAACAATTTACGCCAATGAGTTGTAAAACAGAACTAACCTGTGAAAACTCAAATTAGAGTTGTAGGAGCCCAATTTACCGCATACTTGACACTTAAGAACCATTTTATCAATGTTTTTCGCACAAAATATGTGGAAATAAGTCCGAATAATACTTTTTCAACACTGAACTCGAGTAGACTTTCGACAGAAGCGTGCCGGCAACGATGTATCAAACAACAAATATCAAATACTTAAGGCTATAGGTCTGGGTTCGAATCCCGGTGCGGGTCAGGATGTTTGTGTGTGTCCCAAGTTTGTTCATAAATAAAAATTGTCCTAGATATTATGTAGTATGATTGAGATTATGTAATGAAATTCCCAGATCTGTGTACATGGCCTAGATCCGAGCACAATAAAGAATGAATGAATGAAAATGAAATGAATGAATGAATGAACATTCTTCAATTTGGTTGTCTCTACCAATTCTGTTCTTACTGCCTTGAAAGTTCGGTCGAAAACACTTCATATAGGTTGGGTTTGTCGTTATTTGTGGAATTTATTGAAATTCTAAATATTTCATTCTATGAGTACTCATTTCGTACGATTACAAAATCAATATCATATATCAGTAATCTAAATAATTAATTTCTAAGCGATTTGATGTTAATAAATCTGATATTTTCGGAAATTCGATAATGTCGTAATTACCAATCCGTAGTATTACAGTCGTCCAGTTCAGGTCTGAAGGTCTGATATTTGGCTTCAGTATTTATCATTGCATACCGCTACTCCTCCTTCTTTAGTCTAAAGCCGGGAATAGACGAAGCGCACCTACTTGCGCACCAGCCTCGCTTCCGCTCCCTCGCATAGTGTAAAGGTTGACGCTCACTTGGACGAGACGAAGCGAAGAGTTGTTTTCAGCAGTCACGATTTGCACTGAATCAAATGGGTAGACGCTCACTTGGGAGGCGCGAAGCGAAGATCACAATCGTTTGATTCAGTGCAAATCGTGCCTGCGGATAACAACTCTTCGCTTCGTCTCGTCTCGTCTCGTCCAAGTGAGCGTCAACCTTAAACATACTCCTCGCCATGAGGCCCCTCATCCTCGGGATGAGCCACTGCCGGTCGGTTTTCAGTCGCGCATCAAAGAAGCCTCCCTGTGTCGTTTGAACAAGCTTCTGGAGCTAGTCGAGTCTGGTCGAGTCTCAGACTCTTCTATAGGAGGCTGATTCCCGGCTTTTAGCCGGGAATAGACCGCACCCACTCGCCAGTCAAACCTCGCCACCTACTCGCGCACCAAAACTCATCCTCGCGCCAGTGTTTACACTACGCGCTGAAAGGGTGACCCATCAGGATGAGAAGGCGAGTTAGTAATCAGCCTTGTATCGAGTCTGAGACTCGACCAGACTTGACTAGTTCCAGAAGCTTGTTCAAACGACACAGCGAGGCTTCTTTGATGCGCGACTGAAAACCGAAAGGCAATGACTCAACCCGAGGACGAGGGGCCTCACGGCGAGGAGCATGATTACACTATGCGAGGGAGCGGAAGCGAGACTGGTGCGCGAGTAGGTGCGCTTCGTCTATTTCCGGCTTAAGGTTGTTACTACCGTCCCAACAGAAAAGGAAACAGTCAATAAATAGCAGATATAAATAGCAGATGAAATAGTTTCACGACCTAATATCAGTCATTCATATGATGATAATATTAGTTCTCAGTTTATATTGTTGAAAAATTATTGAAGAAGCTCTATAGTCGACTTTCGAAAAGACACACTTAAAAAAGTTAACAGACATTGTTTGACTTCGGGGGAAAAAATACGTAGTTAGAACTATTTAGGGGGAGGCTATAGAGATATCGGAATTCGTAAGAAATGCAGGCTGGCTTTAATTACAAAAAGTTTCCTCATCTGAGAATAAGTGTCGAATCGTAGAGGCCTTCTTGACCGCAATGCTTAAATTCTTCTACAAATTGAAGCCAATTGAATTACACGGTTGTAGGATCTTCGGAATTCTGACCTAATTGTCGGTACCGTTATCGACCTATTTTTACGGGCTGATTGGGCAATATACCGATTGTACCGATGTTCAGTCTATTCGCTATCTGATGGCGGGAGAGTCCTTCTTGTCAGAAAGCAATAATTCAAATTCTGTCAAAATCGGACAACTCGTTTCTAGGCATAGATATTATACAGTTTCAAATTAACCGATACTTAAAACGAAAAATTACGGATCCATAACATGAACATTATTCGTTTCTTAATGTTCGTTTTATTTGGTTGTCAACAAGTTCCTTCTGTTGTCAATAACAATATGCTGTAAATTTTTATTATGTTATTTTCACTACAGAGGATGGTCGAAACTTTTCAAAGTGAGTTTCTAATGGATATAATATACTAATTCAATACAATAAGACTCATAGTTTTCAGGATATTCACAATTAAATCATATCGTTTCCCAAGTATTATAAAGCATCATATAGATTTTATACTGAGTGGTCAACTAAGGAATTCCTATTTAAAAGAGAAATAAAACAAAAACTAAGAAGTCAGTTCTGATTTTTTTTCTACAAATATGCTAAGGTCTTTGGGAATTCATTTCGTAAAAATTACGCTGTCCAAATGTCCACCGTTCTTTACGGCTACTCTTCGAGTCGAACCCCCAAATTTAGAAAAAACGACGCAAAGTTTCTGAACCGATGGCTTCAATTTCCTGACGGATATTTTTCTTGAACGCAATTAGAGTGCGGGCATTGATGCGGTAGACTACACTTTTGAGGTATCCGCATAAATAAAAGTCGCAAGGTGTCAAGTTCAGGCTTCTGGGGGGCCAAGGAAGGTCTCCACGCCGAGAAATCAATTTTTCAGGAAAAGCGCCTGAATAATAGGTAAAGACCGATTTGAAGTGTGACAAGAGATCTTGCTGAAACCAACTGTCTTGATTGTATCCATCAAAGTCAAAGGAATCAGAATCCACTGTTTCTGCTCGGCCGCGTCCGTCTTCGAAAAAGTACGGGCCAATAATGCCTTGTGCGTGTATTGCACACCAAACTGTAACCTTCAGACTATGCAAATGAGTTTCATGTTGCTCTTTGGGGTTTTCTGAGTACCAATGCCGGCAATTTTGTTGGTTACATAGCCGTCAAGATGAAAATGGGCTATATCAGAAAAAAAAAATTATTTTGGTAATAAGCGCGCACACAGACCGAACGCTTCTCACCCGTCCAGCGAACTATGGCAACCCTTCCTTCGTCTAAGGCCGACCAGTTGAAACTGTCAGTTTCGACTGAACAGTTAAAACTGTCAGTTTCAACTGTGAACTGAGATGTGCACACACGTGCAGTTCAAAGCTTCAGTTTGTTCCATGATGGATTCGAGAAGGTCCAACGATCTGGCGGTCCTCGGTTTAATTTTTGCAAAATAAGAAGAGAAAGCATAAACACTGGTGCAAGCAGTGGCTACAAAAAAGAAATTTATCTTCACACATAAATTTATTGAGAGAATTAGGAGAAGAACCATTAGATTTTCTCAATTATTTGCGCATGACTGAAACAGTGTACAAAAAATTACTATTGTTGGTTTCTCCTTAATTGTGAAAAAAATACAGTCATGAGAACTGCAATATCTCCACATGAAAGATTAGCTGCTACTCTGAGATTTTTAGCCACAGGACGCTCGTATGAGTGCCTGAAATTTTCTACAAGAATATTCCTCAAGCCTCGGAAAAATAAAACCAGAAACTTGTAAAGCTTTGTACATAGTGTGAGGAAGTATATGCAGGTATGTACGTATTGGATAATTTATACTATTTACAGAATTGAAGGAAATGGGAACAATTATCATTACAAAACTGCTTTTATTGTTACAAAGCAAACTGAAACTTAAAAAAATGATCTACTTAAAATAAGAAAACAAAATAGCATGTTTTGTCTAAAAACGTCATTTACATATCACGAAATTGAGAAAAATAGAGGATAAAATCGACTATAACCTGGTTATGTTTACGCGACATTGTGATGCGCACCCTTGCTCGACACGAAATCAACTGAGAACTCCACAGTTGAACCCCCACACATGTCAGTTCAGTCAAACCTTTCAGTTAAAAATATGAACAATTTCATTTCTCTCAGTTGAACTGTTCAGTTGAAAAATTCGAGTTGAACTGAGACTGAAATACCCACTCACGTAGAGTTTCGACTGACAGTTTTAACTGTTCAGTAGAAACTGACAGTTCCAACTGTACGTGGATGGCCGGCCTAAGACCAACCTCACTTCTCTTTTCCTATCCAAAACAATTTTAGAGTGCTTTCAAATCGGAATTCCTCAATTGACTACCCAGTACACCAAGTTTCTTGAACTCGGAATCGAATAAAATATGAATGAAACGTCCCGTAGACTACACCTGATCTTTTTATGGCAGCCATCAAAAATCGTGTCTGCTAGAGTGCATGCACAATTTTCTGCATGAAATGGAGCACTTACTTCATCGAATTCAACGTCAAATATTTGTTTCATGCCAGGACCAACGTGGCACCTTATCACAAAGAAACGATGCTAATTGAAAACTTACTGGCGAAACTATCTATTATTATGTAAGTAGTCATAAATCTACCATTCCGTTGCAGGTTTTACGATCAGATAGTTCCCGAAGTTTGATTCCCAACCAGAGCATTCAAAAATCCTCGCATGCTTGTACTGGCCCAGATCAGTCCAGATATAATATGGAAATGCCTGCAATAACATGCGCGATTTATCTTTTTCTTATCGATTCACACACTCATGAAAGCAGATTAAATGGAATGAAAAAGTAAATTTGTCTGGACTGTCTCCACTTGAATGAATTGCGGAAATTGCCTGGTCGAATTGGGTTTTGCATCGCAACTCAATCTTTAACACTATACAGGGTGTCCCGGCGATTGACGTCAATAAATTATTATCAGATTCCTCAGATTTTATAAGCTGCAAAAATTTCTTGAGTATGTTTGTTCCGACTCGAAGGCCTATATAAAAAAACTCACTGACTTTTCGCGTTTAACCAACACATAATGTTTCGAACACTATAATTCGCAACTTTGAATCATTGATACGTATGTAACTGATTTGTACAATTGTTCTTTGTGTATTGATGATTCAATATTAACCAATGCACTGCCTAGTATTGGGACCCTTTCGAGTAGGTACATATTGAAACTAGGATTGTTGATAAGCAGAGTATCCTAGCTTTCTATTTGCCTGAATAATTTCCGAAATCACTTCAGTTGGAAGTGAAGTGATTTTGACAAATAGAACACGACTTTTTTGCGCAGACATGACCAACCGTCAAATTCAAAAGTGAGGTTGAGTTGAACACAAACGCCGAAACAAAGAACAAAAGAACGCTACAACCAAAGTCCAAAATTTTTTTTCACAACACAGCAGAAGAAAATAATAACATGCTATTGGTTTCATTTAGAATAAACGGGTGCGTGCAACAATTTCAAATACCTCCAGAGAATGCTACAATGTATGATAGTTTAGTCAGTAAGTATCGAAAATATAATAATATCTTATCTTGCGGCTCCTAACGTGTCTATTTCAGATGATAACGAATATGCTGTAAATTATATAAACCAGCTGATGGCACCTGGAGAGTCATTGTACTTCTTAGAAAGGTTTTGGTGGTGAATTGTAAGACAACATTGATTTATGTTATTTTTAGTATTAACATTTGTTCTTGCAGTGAAACTGTTATTACATCTCGCAGTAATCCTAGTGAGTATCACGAGAAATTCTCATGGACCCATGCTGCGACTATGAGACTGATTACCAGTGTGGAGGCGAGGTATGATGATATGCATCATGCCACAAGAAGGAAATCCTTTTGGCAGAATGTTTGTGAAGACCTTCTCAGCTACGAAATTATGGTAAATTTCTTCACACAGATTGTTATCATGAATTATACTTAATTGTTCAGACATCTGACATGATACTAGAACCCAATTTCTTCTTGTTAAGCATATGAATTTTCATGACCAGTTGCTAGAAGATGGGTAAATGTGCTTATGATTCATGAATATAATGTATTGATATGAGTCTTGCTTTTCTAGGTCACATCTCAAACATGCAGAACAAAGTGGCAGAACCTAGTCAGGACTTACAAATCGTGCGTTGACAATAAGTCAAAATCAGGACGAGGGCCCATTAGGTTCAAGTATTTTGATATGCTTGAAAATTTCTTAGGCCACAAATCAAATATTAAAACACCAACTCATTGTTTGAATTCTATTAATGATGGTCCAAATCGGATTGACTTGACAGTTTTCGATCAGTCTGACATAGTAATGTCGAGTCAGACTGACTTGGAACCGACAGGCCAGGATACAGATCTCACTGGTCAGATAGATTTGGAAAATCCCCAAAATGGTTCGGTTGCAGAAGCAAAACATGGGCAGAAGAGAAAAATAAATTATACTTCCGAATATCTCAAAATAAAAACAGATTATTATAACGAAAAGTTAAAAAGGCAGAAAAGAAGGGATGACCTCCTTGAAGAAAGGATAAAGCTGCAGAGGAGAGCTGTGGAAGCTTTAGAGGAAATTGCAAGGACAAGGAGGGAACATTTGTGATAAAAACTGTAACCGCTTTTTTTTAAGAACTGTTCCTTACTTTTTTTTATTATTTACATTTAAATTATTTTAGAAAGTTCCTACTTCATTTACTATTATTTCATTATTTACATAGAGAGTTTTTATAATTATTAATTCATTTTTTATTATTTTTCAAGGAAATCTTTATTATTATTATTTAAGGTTTTATAATGTACATAGTTCCTCTAGATATATTTGTTATTTTTTGATTAATTATATTAGGTATTTAATGTTGTTCCTGTTTTTAAAACATTTTTGATAAATTATATATACAGGGTGTCCCGAAAACAATGGATAAGCCTGCAACTATAGATAGACACTGTCGAGGTCTAACTTATTTCAAATTTTGACCTTAATGAAAATTCCACGGTTTCCGAGATATTCAGGGTTTTCGTATTTTTAGAAAATTTCCAAGTGCGATTAGTTTTTCTAGTGCCATTTAAACAAATGAAGATGTATTTCGATATGGTTTTTTTTTATTTCACATGAGATAGTTCAGCTATCGGAAACAAAGAATTAAATTCATCAAACTAGTGTAAAAAGTTAACAACTTGTGAATTACAAAGAAAAATTGAAAACTAAATGAAATTTCCTTCAAGTTTGATGAGCTACAGTGTAAAAAAAATGTAGGACGCCCCTGGTACACATCATCTTAAAAACTTGCTCAGTTATTGCAGTTTCCAAAAAGGTATCATAAGCCTAGGCATTCTTTAGTTTTTCATTCTCGTAACTACTTGATTACCAAATAGTCGAAAAATTTCGAAAAACTGTTTTTGTTGTAATCGTTATTCTGAGCTGATGTGTTAAAGTCCGGAGGACATTTTTGTTGGAATCTAGTGGAAAATTACGAAAATTATTTTATTTTGAAAAAAGCAGTAGCGTATCGTTTCTCTGGTTGAAAATAAATATGGCATTATTTGCATTCAACACCTGTATCTCGAAAACCTTACCGAACCTAATTGTATTTGACATAATTTCTTATTTCCTTACATTCTGTACAGTGTTAAAAGGAAAATATCAACTTAAAAAATAACCTATGTTGCTACGATAGAGGTATGTGGAATATTCACTACAAATAAAATAAAACGAATTATTACCAAATTACTATTCCATGGAGAAAATAAAACGAATTAGTACCAATTACTTATTCATTGGAAATGAATAAAGAATTCGGAATCAAACAATGAGTTCATTCATATAGTCCATTCACGAAAGGTTGAGCCGTCGGTTGGCCATGGAAATTTGGCATATTCCACTGTGTATATTAAAATTTAAGGTTATGTTCTTTATTTTCTTGTCAGATTGATACGCAATGTTGTCAATATTGCATAGAGTTGTCTGATAACTCGCAAGCTCGTCGAATGAGGCCGGGTACATTCGGCAACGTTGACTTTATTTCACGTTTTGTCAGCAAATACTGCCAACTTCAGATAAATAAAGAAACGCCTACTATGTGCTCAACCTTTCGTGAACGGACTATAGCTTAAATTTATTCATAATAATAATAACACTTTTGTGGACACTCTTTCACAGTCAGTAAACTAGTTAATTTTAATTTTATTTAACTTCTAATGACAATAGTTTTGAAACTGACTGTGAACGAATTTTCATAAAAGTGTTGTTATTGTTCTAGTGTTCTACTGATACTTTTTTGAAATTTTTTTACTGTTATATTTGAATTGACTAGCTTTATGATTTGGATATTGTAATAATAAAATGTTTACTGACTGTGAATGAGTGTCCACAAAATATTATTTCTATTAGGCAGGGTTTAATTTTTATGAATAAATTTAAGCTATGAATGACTGAACTCATTGTTTGATTTCGAATTCTTCATTCATTTCCAATGAATAAGTAATTGGCACTAATTCGTTTTATTTTTCCATCGATTAGTAATTTGGTAATACATAATTCGTTTTATTTTATTTGCAATGAATATGCCACATACCTCTATTGTAGCAACACAGGGTATTTTTTAAGTTGATATTTTCTTTTTAACACTGTACAGAATGTAAAAAAATAAGAAATTATGTCAAATACAATTAGGTCCGGTAAGGTTTTCGAGGTACGAGTTGAATGCAAATAATGCCATATTTCTATTCAACCAGAGAAACGATACGCTACTGCTTTTTTCAAAATAAAAATAATTTTCGTAATTTTCCACATGATTCCAACAAAAATGGCCTCCGTACTTTAAACATCAGCTCAGAATAACGATTACAACAAAAACAGTTTTTCGAAATTTTTCGATCATTTGGTAATCAAGTAGTTACGAGAATGAAAAACTACAGAATGCCTAGGCTTATGATACCTTTTTGGAATCTGCAATAACCGAGCAAGTTTTTAAGATGATGTGTACCAGGGGCGTCCTACATTTTTTTTACACTGTAGCTCATCAACTTGACGGAAATTTCATTTAGTTTCAATTTTCTTTGTAATTCACAAGTTGTTAACTTTTTACACTAGTTTGATGAATTTAATTCTTTGTTCCGATAGCTGAACTATCTCATGTGAAATAAAAAAAAACCATATCGAAATACATCTTCATTTGTTTAAATGGCACTAGAAAAACTAATCGCACTTGGAAATTTCTAAAAATACGAAAACCATGAATATCTCGGAAACCGTGGAATTTTCATTAAGGTCAAAATTTGAAATAGTTTAGACCTCGACAGTGTCTATCTATAGTTGCAGGCTTATCCATTGTTTTCGGGACACCCTGTATATATATATATAAGGTTTTTTAATGATTATTGATATCTGTGATAACAGAATGTATTATTTTTTTAAAGAATCTTTGTTTTCTATTTATTATGTAAAATACTTGTTTTATTAATATATAAAATATTTAATGATAGTTCTTTCTCTAAGAACCTCCATATATTTAGTTGGTGAAATGATCATAAATTATTCCCGAATGAGTTTTAAATTGTTCTTAGAATTTGACTATCATATATAACTAAATTTTTTTTGCTGAAATTACAGTATAACTTCAGTAGTCCGGGTAGATATCGTTCTGGTACCTGCCCGGATTATTGAGGCTTTCGGATTACTGAAATGATTTAGTTCATGAAAGAGAACAACTTACTATAACTATCAAAGATAAGGTTATTAATCAACAGTCACAAAAAACCTTTGGAATAAAATAAAAACTAAACTGTTCAAACCTTCTTCAGGATTTCAATACTCGGATGATTTTATAATATAAAGTTCCTATGGACCCAACGCATTGTAGTATGAGGTGTTTGAATTTAAAGAAAAAATTGGTTTTTCGAAAATATTTTCCACACCGTTTTTTTTGCGTTTTGGTAGATTTTGAGGACGCGCCAGACACATTTTTTTTTACTGGAGTGTCCGGGTTAGCAAATGTCCGAACTATCGAAGTTGTCCTGTATTTACTTTGGCGATCAAGTATAGCTTGAAAAGATATTTTATGAGAGGAAAGTTATCCTGGAGGAATAATAAGCAAATATTCAAAAAATTAGAATCATATCAAGAACGATTTTTATTCAATACAATATTACCTAACATAAAAACAACTCATGAAAAATATTATGAAACAATTGTTCTCTGGTTTGAGAATTTTTTTCTGTCGAGTTTACATCTGTACTATTTGAAGCTGTCGGTTCTATTTCTTCCTCAACTTCCTGAATAACCAAACTCAAATCATTCATGGTTATACATATATTATGTAGCACACATGCTGCAATTACAGCTTCTACAATGAATTCTATCTTCAAGTTGTCAAAACCTTTCAACCTACGGAATCTAGATTTCAACAGTCAAAAGCATTTTCTATGACAATTCTCGCAGAGGATATCTCGTATTAAATTTTTTTTGATTCTGCGTCAGACAGCCATTATTTTATATGGCGTAACAAGCCACTTCATATTTGGATAAGCAGAATCTCCTAGTATATAATTTTCCTCCATTTCAATCATTCCAGATGTAACATAACTATATAATTTAGATTTTTTCAAAACTCTTGCATCATGTAGAGAACCAGTTCACCACAATACAGTCTGTAAATTTTTTCGTGTTATCACACACTGCTTGAAGAATTATACTGTGAAAACTTTTCCTGTTACAATAGGCTTCCTGATATCTCTTGGTTTTAATATTGGAATATGGGATCCATCAATCGCACCAATACAATTAGGAATCTGATTATAGCAAAAAGGCTGTGTTATTTATGTATTCTGCATCTGTAGGCCATTTCACAAATTTGTTTCTCTTCTGAACTAAATATTTAATTACTAAAGTGATGCATCTGTGGCTAGCACTTAGAGTTACATTATATCTGTTTGATACTTGTCTAAACGTCTCTCTATTGCCTAAGTACCACAAAGTCATGTACACACCTTTCTCTGTAGTAATGTTTTCCCTACCTGGTTTATAATTAGGAAATACAATATCTTGTTCCATTACTGAAATTATATAATTAACTGTTGTTTTCGAAAGTCGAAAGTGCGATATGAATTCTTGCTCATCATACTTTGCCAAATGTTTTGCAAAATCGCTGCCTAGTTTTAGGTCACATCTTCTCTCAAGTAAGTCCTCATCTGATGAGTTGCTACTGTCAGAAGAGCTACTTTCCGTATCATCGTCCATTTCCATCAGATCTGCTACTATAGAAGCCTGATATGAGACAAAATGACAATTATTACTTAACAAAACCAACCTAATTGCTTTTTATGCCCATATCACAATGGTCGTAAGCAGAACATAAACGTAACTCGAATGAAATTAGTTAAGTTGAAATTTAGGAATTACTTATAAGTGTTAACAATGCTTTTAAAAAAATTCGGTTTAAGTCGTGTATTATAATATGTATATGAGTAGATTTATTTTTGTGTTGAGAATTCAGAGCACTTTCATGGAATTCTTTTGTAAGTTGGAGTTACCTTTATGTTATGCCTTTGTCCTTCGTAAATGGGGCATAAAAAGATATACATTTTAAGGAGACTATTAATTAAACAACAGATTCATGACTACTTACCACATAAAATCTTCTTCCGCATCGATATCTATTCTATTATCCATTTCAATATAACTTGCTTAAACGCAAACAATTTCTTTGCCAAAATGTTGGGTTATGTTAGTCAGTAAACAACAACAAACTAACTGAAGTGATAACGGAAATTAAACTGATTTTGTCGAGAAGCAACATCAGTGGAATGTGATGATGCGCATCAGTTCAAAATCACAACATTGTCAAATAGAACACTCATCAACTGATTTTACATCAGTTTGGAAGTGATCGGCTTCAAATAGAAAGGGCCTTATGACTGAATCCATCTGAATTTAAGAGAATTATTTGGAAATATAAGATCAAACTGAGTATTCATTTACATCTTAGACAAACTGAATATTCAAATTCACAAAGAATCGTGCATAGGTAGTTCTAGGATTATTTCTAGCATATTCGGAATTGTACAGCAATCAGCTTGTTGTTCTCATTCGTATAATATATTATTTTGAAAGTGAGAAGTTAGAATAAATAACTTCTGCAATAGTCAATAATTTCAAACAAAACATATTCATTGTGATGTTTTATCACCAAACATTCAATGATGGTGAATTAATTTATTCTCTAGGAGCTTGCAAAATTGAGTATCTGCTGAAATATCTGGATATTCAGATTCGTGCATTCTCTCTGAAATTTCATATCATGTTTTATTAACAGATTCATTCAAACTGCGGACGTAAAGAACGAAAAATCAACTTTTAGAAGCAAGAATCGATACGAAAATAGACGAACATCGTTAAAAATATACCTGCATCAGTGTAATTGTCGCAAAAAACTGAATACATCCTCCAAATCTATTGTACAGCCGTTGATTGCTGAATAACCGTAACCAAGACAAATATTAGACCAGACTCTTTTTAGTGACGAAGCTTGGTTTCATTTGTAGAGTAATTACTAGAATCATAGATTTTGTGGCTATTAGAATCCCCAGAATAACATCGAGAATCAACTACACTCAAATGAGCAGATATGTGGTTTATTGTTTCTCGTAGCAGTTTTTCAGTATTCAGTATATGAACCTGTTCTTTTTTCAATAAAAATCCAAGTTTTGAAGTAGTTCCTCTTGTTTATGGTCGGTTAAGATCAGACGTGAATAACGACATTAAAACCTGAAATTTTCGGTTTGAGATTTCAGTGAGAAAGTTGAATTCTTGAATGAACAGAAAGAGAAAAATAGTTCTCAAGATATTCAAAGCTTGTACCGCAAGGCATTGCTGCAATTTAACTTATTCATCGTAGTTAATATTATGGAAACAAACAAGTATTTAAACTCCCACGAAAACATACTCATTCATGTGAACTGAGGAAACTTCTCTGTTTTCGGATGAGGGACGAATTACCGCAAAGGAAAACCACGTCTACACTAAACGCATCCCTCATTCACAGCACCCTCTACGAAAGTTCCAAAGGTCGCGAAAAGTTCTATAGTTCGATAATCCGCAGACGGTGCCGTTGGAGTAACACGCAAATATCGCAGTTTCCCCCTTGACACTTAATCACTCTTAATTACTCCAAAACCGCTGTAGGGCGAGGAGAGCCCGTCAAGTGAATTGTCGTGGCCCCCTCGAATAAATAATTCAGATTCCGGTTGGAATCTGGTCATTATGCATCTTAAGAAACTAATCTGAGAAGTGATTCTCGAGCAGAAGATATCAACAGCAATTAAGAAATCTTGGAGTAGTTTGATGGCAGAATGAAATTTGCTATTGAGGATGAAGACGTTGGTATATTTGAGTATAACATTTTGGAAATGCTTGATATTCAATAGTTGGGGCCAAAGTTGAAGAAAGAAGAATACTTTTTCAGAAACACGCAAATATTGCATTTTTTCTTTCGACACTCAATCACTCTTAATTACTCCAAAACCGCTGTAGGGCGAGGAGAGCCCGTCAAGTGAATTGTCGTGGCCCCCTCGAATAAATAATTCAGATTACGGTTGGAATCTGGTCATTATGCATCTTAAGAAACTAATCTGAGAAGTGATTCTCGAGCAGAAGATATCAACAGCAATCAAGAAATCTTGGAGCAGTTTGATGGCAGAATGAAATTTGCTATTGAGGATGAAAACGTTGGTATATTTGAGTATAACATTTCGGAGATGCTTGATATTTAATAGTTGGTGTCAAAGTTGAAGGAAGAAAAATACTTTTTCAGAAACACTCAAATATTGCATTTTTCCTTTGACACTCAAGACCTTTTAGTTACTCCAAAACCGCTGAAGAGTGAGGAGGGCCCGTCAAGTGACTTGTCGTGGCCCCCCTCGAATAAATAATTCAGATTCCGGTTGGAATCTGGTCATTATGCATCTTAAGAAACTAATCTGAGAAGTGATTCTCGAGCAGAAGATATCAACAGCAATTAAGAAATCTTGGAGTAGTTAGATGTTAGAATGAAATTTGCTATTGAGGATGAAGACGTTGGTATATTTGAGTTTAACATTTTGGAGATGCTTGATATTCAATAGTTGGGGCCAAAGTTGAAGATAGAAGAGTACTTTTTCACGCAAATATTGCATTTTTTCTTTCGACACTCAATCACTCTTAATTACTCCAAAACCGCTGTAGGGCGAGGAGAGTCCGTCAAGTGAACTGTAGTGGCTCTCTCGAATAAATAATTCAGATTACGGTTGGAAGCTGGTCAGTACGCATCTAAAGAAACTAATCTGAGAAATCTGAGAAGTGATTCTCGAGCAGAAGATATCAACAGCAACAGCAAACTGCATCAGACCAGTTTGATGGCAGACTGAGATAAGCGATTAACGATGAAGATGATGATATATTTAAGTATATCATATTAAAGCTAATTGTTATTATCAAAATTAAAGAAAAAAAAATAACTACATCTACACATAACATCTTGTACACTTCATAAGCTGGTCTTCAATCAGAAAAGGCTATTCGAGCCTTTAAACTCATCAAATTATTTCGTTCTACAAAAAGTTCGAAGTTTGTAACAACTCACTTTTTCTATTGAGTAGAAAACGATTCCAGCACGAAGAATTCAGTCATCTTCTTATACGCAATTATTATAAGCAAAGTTTTCCCTTCACACTCTTAATTCCTCCAAAACCGTTATAGGGTTTGGCTCTCCACGCTATAGGCCGAGGAGAGCTTGTCAAGTGGATTGTCCTGACCATCCTCGAATAAATAATTCAGATATCGATTGGAATCTGATCAATATGCATCTTAAGAACTAATATAAGAAGTGATTCTGGAAAAGAGATATCAACAGCAATTAAAAAATCTTAAAGCAAGTTGATGACTGACTAAGATTGGTTATTGATGATGAAGACGTTGAGTATATTATTTTGAAGGTGCAAGGTCTAAAATAGGTTACCAAAGGTGAAAATAGAAGAAAACTTTTTCAGAAACACGCAAATATTGCATTTTTCCCCTTGAAACTCAATCCCTTTTAATTACTCCAAAACCGCTGTAGGGCGAGGAGAGCCTGTCAAGTGAACTGTCGTGTCCCCCCTCGAATAAATAATTCAGATTCTGGATGGAATCTGGTCATTATGCATCTTAAGAAACTAATCTGAGAAGTGATTCTCGAGCAGAAGATATCAACAGCAATTAAGAAATCTTGGAGTAGTTTGCTGGCAGACTGAAATTTGCTATTGATGATGAAGGCGTTGGTATATTTGAGTATAGCATTTTAGAGCTGCTTGATATTCAATAGGTGGTGCCAAAGTTGAAGAAAGAAAAATACTTTTTCAGAAACACTCAAATATTGCATTTTTCCTTTGACACTCAAGACCTTTTAGTTACTCCAAAACCGCTGAAGAGTGAGGAGGGCCCGTCAAGTGACTTGTCGTGGCCCCCCTCGAATAAATAATTCAGATTCTGGATGGAATCTGGTCATTATGCATCTTAAGAAACTAATCTGAGAAGTGATTCTCGAGCAGAAGATATCAACAGCAATTAAGAAAGCTGGAGTAGTTTGATGTTGCTATTGAGGATGAAGATGTTGGTATATTTCAGTATAACATTTTGAAGATGGTTGATATTCAATAGTTGGTGCCAAATTTGAAGATAGAAGAATACTTTTTCAGAAACACTCGAATATTGCATTTTTTCCTTTGACACTTAATCCTATTTAATCAGATTCTCCAAAACCGCTGTAGTGGAAGAGAGCCTGTTAAGTGAATTGTCGTGCCCTTTCCTAGGATAAATAATGCAGATTCCGAGAAGTGATTCTCGAGCTGAAGATATTAACAGCAGTTAGAGCAGTTTGATGGTTTACGCGGATTTGCTTTTCATGATGAAGACGGTGATAGATTTAAGTATATTATTTTGGAGCTGCTGGCTAAAAACCCAATTCTGGCCAAAATTTTAGATAATAGAATATTCAGTTACTATTCGTTTTCCTTTTTACAATATTATTGTTTGAATAAGACACTATTGCTCAGTTGCAGGAACGTCCATTAAAATTTAAAGGTCCAGTAAACCCTAATCCTCCATTAGTTCCTTGTAATAATGGAGGATTAAGAATTTAATGGACCTTTAAATTTTAATGGACGTTCCTGCAACTGACACTATATCAACCGATTGTTGCTGGAGGTTAAATCCATATAGTTGGACTACCTCCAGTTTGTATGAAAACCGGAACATCTCGCGACTCCGTTCAAGGTTCATGCATCGGAGGTAGGTATAAGCACGATACACAAACACCGGGATGCCAGATTCGTGGTCTAAACTCGTCCGGCGCGAGCATCTACGTCATTGGGAGAATATTAGGAACAAATTCTAATCAATTCTCTCGAGTTCTAACACTTCTATCACGCAAATGCTATGGAAATGTTTCCAGTGACGTCACTCTCGTCGGCATACCGGTGTTTGTGTATCGTGGGTGTAAAGATCCCAGGAGATGGCATTTTGTTTTCAGTTTTCTCAGAAATAGGCGACATTTCTTTAATTAAGGGAACCTACAATGCCTTTCAGATGGAGCTCCTCCATACTAAAAAGCACCAAATAGGGCGAAATAGCTATCTATGGTTGCTCTTTTCAATATTACTAAGAACATGCATGGTATGCATGTAGATTGTAGTTCCGAAGTATGGGTTAAATATTGGTTGATTTTGATCAATTAATATTATTCTCTGCTTTTATTGTTGATGGAGAGGTGCATTTACATTCTAATTATGAATACCTTCCTATACAGGGTTATAACTATTTAATAGATGGACATTTTTCTAGAGATGTCGTATATTGTTGAATTCTCAATTTTTAACACCCCACCAGGAAAACCAATATGACGTCCATAAGAATGAAAAAGTTAACTATCGAGTCTCAGAAACAGTAGAAAAAAGAAAAAAATCTCACAACAACATAATCAAAAGAGTTATGGAAGTTTCTTTCAGATATCTCGGAAACCATTGGAGATAATTTAGGTATGTTCACAAACTCACATTCATTCCTAGATAATAGTTCCCCTATAAATAATTCTAAGCTTGTATATTCATCTACCTACTAATTAAAATACCTTCACAGATCTTTTTCTCTGAATGAAATTGAAGGATCCCGTAAAGGATTGACATAAATGATTGAATCATCTATTTCCTTCCCTTCAATTTTCATTTCATGCCTGGATTGACGCGTCATCATTAGTATTTCATGATACAAGTGTATAAAGGATTCAGCCAAGGCCAAGGGGTTGAGCGGATTCCCCTCAATGTTGCAAAGTCCTTTGAAGACTATTTATACACGTGTATCATACCTCATTTTCATCATACTCGTACCTGCGCCATAACAATGCTGGAACTGAATTTCAGATAATCTTACATGGTATAGACAGTAAATGTGAAGCAGTATATTTCGAGTTGGTGTAAATAAACTGTAAATGGTACTCATTTAAAAAACATTGAATTATAAAAATCCTACAAACTGGGGGCTCGACCGGGATTGGATTAATTCAGGGATTGTAAGATTAGAATATTTGAGACTGCGAAAAGCTATTTGGAGATCTGGAAGAGGCATAAGTCTAAAAGAAGAGGAAGTATCTACCTGCTCATAATGTGACGAGAATTTCTGCTGCTGGACTACATTGAAAATGTGTAGCCGTTGGTGTAAATAAACTGTAAATAGTCAAACAGTGTTTTACTTTTTAACAACATCCAATTATACCCAATTGGACAACATTGAATCATGAAAATTCTACGTGATATATATTTGATCAAGTACAAGATTTTTGAATGTGAGCGAAGGTAACTTTTTAGTATCTCAGGTGTAACGCAATGTTGTCATTGTTATAGCAGCAATAATTGGGTATTCTGGTTTCAGAGCTTATTTAACATTTTATCATTTACTCAGCAATTTTACTTTGAAAATCACCGTGATGTAAATTAGCTTTTCCACACGATTTCAGTACATAGGACAAAGATTATGAAACAGAAACGATGAAAAATATTTTGAGTGTTCTTATGTGATATGAGAAATAAACGTGTAGTTTTTAAATGTTTCTTCGATTGATACGACTTCGATTTTTTCACTTGAACTGTAAGGAATTTCTCACATAAATGAGCAAGTTTCTGATGCTAACGAAAATATAAATTCGATATTCTTGCCTTTTGAAAATGAACGATTTTAGCCACAGTAAGAGTCCTCTATAAAATATACTGAAGCATGATTTCATATTGGCACTCAATAGCATCGATCAACTCATAATTCTCTAGAACCCACAAGAACGCAGTGAAACGACGTCCACAAAAAATCCAAAACATAAACCGAAATGAATGATCCCCCAATGAATACTGAAGTATGATTTTATATTGACCCTCAATGGTTTCGTGCAATTACTAATGATTCACTTAAGTCCACAAAACGCAGTGGGGAGAAGTCCACAAAAAAAGCCATACTATGAACCGAAATAGATAAATAAAACATTCACATTTATTATTAAATAGCACAGCACTGATGAAAAAATTACGTGGGTGCGTTCAAAAACCGTTAACTGGCTAGTTTGAAACAATAATTTTCTGTGCCGAACAAGGAATATTCATTTTATTCAATTTTCAAGCAGCTCCCCCATTGGTCCAAAAATTTTGACTTCCTAATAGCTCGTTAGAGATCTCATTTGAGCATTGCGGATCGTACCCTGAGCTGCCGGATTTCATTCCATCGGGGCCAACTGTGATGAAATAGGTTAGTTTAATCAGGATAAGAATAATAACGAAATGAAAAATATACCTATTATTGGCATCCCTCAATAAATACTGATGATTTTATATTGACAATCAATGGTTTCATGCAATTACTAATAATTCTCCTAAGTCCACAAAACGCAGTAAAAAGAAGTCTACAAAAAATCCAAGATATAAACCGAAATAGATCAAATAAAACATTCACACAACAGCATTTATTAAACAGCACAGCACTGATGAAAAAATTACGTGGGTGCGTTCAAAAACCGTTAACTGGCTAATTTGAAACAATAATTCCGTGTGCCGACCGAGGAATATTCATTCTATCCAATTTTACAGCAGGCCCTCCATTGGCTCAAAATTTGGACCTCCTGATAGCTCGTTAGAGGTCTCATTTGAGCATCGCGGATCGTACCCCCGAGCGGTCGGATTTCATTCCATCGGGGCCAACTGTGTGATGAAATCGCAGAGTTTCATTAGGATAAAAATAATAACAAAGAGAAATATATTTTTGGCATCCCCCAATGAATACTGAAGTATGATCTTATTTTAACACTCAATGTTTTCATACAATCACTAACAATTCTCGGAAGTCCACAAAACTCAGTGGAAAGAAGTCCACAAAAAAACCCAAGATATGAACCGAAATAGATAAAATAAAAAACATTCACACAACGTTAACACCATTTATTAAACAGCACAGCACTGATGAAAAAATTACGTAGGTGCGTTCAAAAACCTTTAACTCGCTAATTTGAAACAATAACTCCGTGTGCCGACCGAGGAATATTCATTTTATCCAATTCTCTAGCAGGTCCTCCATAGACCCAAAAATTTGGACCTCCTGATAGCTCGTTAGAGGTCTCATTTGAGCATCACGGATCGTACCCCCGAGCGATCGGATTTCATTCCATCGGGGCCAACTGTGATGAAATCGCGGAGTTTCATTAGGATAAAAATAATAACAAAGAGAAATATATATTTTTGGCATCGCCCAATGAATACTGAAGTATGATCTTATATTAACACTTAATGTTTTCATACAATCACTAACAATTCTCTGAAGTCCACAAAACTCAGTGGAAAGAAGTCCACAAAAAAGCCCAAGATATGAACCGAAATAGATAAAATAAAACATTCACACAACGTTAACACCATTTATTAAACAGCACAGCACTGATGAAAAAATTACGTGGGTGCGTTCAAAAACCGTTAACTGGCTAATTTGAAACAATAATTCCGTGTGCCGACCGAGGAATATTCATTCTATCCAATTTTCCAGCAGGCCCTCCATTGGCTCAAAAATTTGGACCTCCTGATAGCTCGTTAGAGGTCTCATTTGAGCATCGCGGATCGTACCCCCGAGCTGTCGGATTTCATTCCATCGGGGCCAACTGTGATGAAATCGGTTAGTTTCATTAGGCTGCAGATAATAACGTTTCTCATTTCGGCTGCAATCTGTAGCTTTGCGCCACTTCATACTTAATTAGTAGCGTTCATCATGCGCCCCCCCTGTTTGGGGAGGTTTTCCACGTCCGCGCGAAAATTGGGGGAATTCATAATGTAGAGGAAGCTCGTTAATTTCAACTCGTGATGACCAGATCGGAGGGAGAACTGTGGGTTTAAATTACCATTAGTTAACACCAAAAAAATTTGAGGAGAAGGCTACAGATTGTGCGCGACAGTTCATTAACCCGATTACGCTTGGAATGTACAGAACGGTTGCCCATATGGGTGGTCTTCAAGCCAAGTGCTCATTAGCATTATAAAGCATTCGATTGATTCTTATTGATTTTACATCAAATTATTTCAACATAGTAGATTCTCTGGAACCAACAGATATTCTGTGTAGTTGCTGGAGTTTCATGACACTATTTATCTCTCCATGCCAAGACACTAATCAAATATGGCAATGTTACGTAAACAACAAGGTCGAAAATTGCGATTTAGGTTCATTAATCTTCAGTGTTTTGACAGCCCTGGAAAGTTAGCCATCTACAAACAGAGATGCCGGCTGTCTACATATGAGCACAGGAGTGTCTTAAAATGAACCTTAAGGAGACGCATATCTACATCACCATGAACAGCCAGGCCATACTGGAATCACACTGCCAGAGGACTCTGCTGACCTGAGATTGATTTTTTTAACATTTTTATACCAGAATGCTCCTGAAGCTGTCATGAGCAGAGCTTCGCGGGTGATCACTGCTGAAAGGTCACTGTCAGTAAAAATATCGTTTGTATCATATGAAATCAGAGGTAACGAAAAGGCCAATACATTTACCAAAGAGGGAGCACGAATGTCATTCATTGGCCCAGTACTATTCTGTGGTGTAGGTAAATGTACCTAAACGAAGGAGTTTTTGGAGAAGGAGAAATTCGAGAAGGAAAAACTCTGGCGTAATCTCCCAGGGATAGATCATTCCACTAAGTTCCTTCAGAACTTTGAAACAGCAAGATCCAAATGATATCTGGATCTTGGTGAGAAATAATTACACCTCCTCGCTGACTATCTTACAGGACCCTGTCGCCTCAGAAAACACCTGTTGAGGATGGAATTATTGGACACTGACGAGTGTAGGTTCTGTAGAGAGGAAGAAGAAACCCTCATTCACCTAGTCACGAAAGGGTTTTGCATTGCGATCCTAAGGAGAGAATGCCTTGGGCGAGAAACTTGTAAGAGTGAGGAACTGGCATCGTTGAAGCCTTCACAGATACTGGATTTCATCAGATCTCTGGAACTGGAAGGCGAGCTGTGAAGGGTGTAGTCAAAATAGCTCTGTAACGGGGCACAATAGACCTTGAGGTTGCAGTGAATTGTAATTCTTCAAACCATAAACTAACTAAACTATCATATGAAAGAGTCATCAAATCAGGTTTTCAGGCTTTGTGGATCAAAAGCAAAAACATTTAGTATTCAAGTGTCCAGGGCTAGCTGGCTTGCCTAAGAACAATTCTTTTGAAGAAACTGGTCCTAAACATCATAGAGGTAACGGCAAAGGTTTCAAGGAGGTTGTCGGTTTTATCAACGTCATTGAGGACTTCCTCGAGTTTCAATGAATGAGTAGAGTAGAGAACAAAATATTTACATGATCGCAGATCCTGGAAGGCTAACCTAGCTATAACGACCAGAGTTCTAATAATGATAAAAACTGGGAATAATGTTATTATCTTCCTCTTTCTGTTAGGCATGGTCTTATTCAAGCTGAATGGCAGACAACCTGAAGTAATCAAATCGAGTATTAGTGGCAGCCTGACGAATTGAACTTTTGATGATTCAATGCGTGATGCTGTCCAGCATATTCGATTTCAGAACTTTAGATATTCAAGGCCATAATAAAACTTGGATGGATGACATAAAACAAATAGCTGGAGTTAACTGGTATTTGGAAGCGAGAAACCGCGACGGATGGAAGGTACTTGGGGAGGCCATGTCCAGGAATGGACGACTAGTGGCTGATGAAGAAGAAGAAGAATAAAACTTGGGGCTCACCCTAAAAACAGATTATAGTATCAAGAAACCCGACATTAGGCAACCTTGGATAGAACATCCGTAGTCCTGGACGCGCAGGTGGTGAACCACCAAGTGGACCTGGAAAAGATGAACGAAAATAAGATCAACTACTACAAAAAAACTCTTGTTTATAAAAAAAAACAATGGAACGCTACCATACAAATAATATACTTATCTTTTCTATTGCAGTAACCTGCAGAGGAATTGGATTCAGCCGAAGATCCGCTGAAACTTTGTGCCATCCGAAGACCTGACTGTTGCGTGATGACAACAGCCCAGATTGGATCCGTGGCGGCCTGGAATGTTCAACAAGTCAACGTCGTACCAGAGGAATGGAAAAGAAGAGTGGAAGGAGTGGGATAAGGGGAGAGCATGGTGAAGTGTAACTGGTAGTGTATTTTAATTTGTTATTATTTTAATATATTTACTTTTATTGTTATACTTACCTCACTTGATTCAAAATTGTTATATTATTTCTAGTACTCACCTGTTTACATGTAAAATTCTATCTTAAGTTCTTGGCCGTAGGGTAAAAACTATAGTGATTGATATCTTAAGGGCGTGGATACTTTCAGTACGCGAATTTGGTCCTCATTTTACTGTAACATCATGAGGAGAATATTGGCGATCTGTGATTACAGCTTACCATAGTTACATAGTTAAGTCACTTGACAGAAAATATGTGTATTAATTGTGAACAACACGTAACTATATAACTATGTAACTATGGTAAACTGTGGTTACTATTTTGTTATTTCCTTCAGAGTTTCAATAAATATCGATTGAATATTCGAGGAGACACCAATTTCGTCGAAATTACATATTTGATAGTCATTGGCATACTTTGATAGTAATTGACATCCAATTTGATAGTCATTGACATCAATTTTGGTTATGATATCATCCTGGTCTCTCTCACTTATACGTTCTCATTATATGGGTCATTAAGACATTCATACTAAAAGTAATAGAGAAATAAGAAGGTTTAGACGGATATTAAACATTAAATAATCGGAAAATATACGCAATTGTATGCAGTCGCTATCCTTGAGTAAACTTTAACATATACACTCGTTGATACTACTGCAAAATCTCACGCCAAATATATTATGATGCCGTTTTCAGAATGAAAACCTGAGGAAATTGAACCTGACCCAAAAAAAACATTCTGAAATAGTTAGAAAGAGATGAAAAAACCTTAGATTACACCAATAGTTTATTACATCGGTATATATGTGCTCTGTGTCAATTACTATCAGGGTATCAACAACTGAACCTCTCACCCTATCTACTTTATTCTTTATATTAAGTATAATGGCACATATTCATCTTCATGAATAAATGATTATTAATTTCTCCACCATACTGTTTGAATAAGATCTCCCTTAACAATAACAGAAACAAAACAAAATAATTTGTATAGTCCGTTCACGCAAGGTTGAGAGCATAGCTGGCGTTTCTTTATTTATCTGAATTTGGCAGTATTTACTGTCATAAATAAAAATAGAGTCAACGTTGCCGAATGTACCCGGCCTCGTCCGACGAGCTTGCGAGTTATCAGAGAACTTTATGCAATATTGACAACATTGCGTATCAATCTGACAAGAAAAAAAGAATGTAACCTAAAATTTTAATATGCCAAATATCCATGGCCAACCGACGGCTCAACCTTTCGTGAACGGAGTATAGTTGATCATTCTATTCGTCGTAATCGTAGAGCCTCCATCTTTCAAATATATCACTGTTCAAAGATCTCTCTTCTTATCTAAGGCTTTGAATATTGGGTGTTTCTGATATGATTTTCTGAATAAAATGTATCTGAATGTTTTTCCTCGTCAACGCTTAGGAACATTCGATGCTTCATCAAATCCAGTACTCGATTTTGTATAAAAATCAAAATTCCTAATTCTCACAATCTTCTCTAGCGTCATAAATCAACCACAAATCTTACACGGGCAGAAAGGCGTAAAATGGTTTAATTATCAATCTTATGAAGATAAGGCGACTCGTTTTCCACTCTCCCGAAAGTTTAATTTGTTTTCTCACACAAGGAATCTTCGTCGCGACGTCACGGGCATCTGGCAGGAGAATTTAATACTTCCCGATCTAGCACTTTGCAGTGTAGGGAACAAACGACCTTGTAAATATTCGTCGGGATTCCAGGAAAAAGTTCGAGGATCAATCAAAAGTTTTCTGGGGAGTTTTATTAGGCGTCAGAGGAATATGATAGAATGTAAAAATAGATTATGAGAAATTGGAGTAAAAATATTCATACGTTGAGTCGGCAATTGCATTCTCGTGAATGCAAGTACCATAGTCAATATTGTGAGATGCAGGGGTTTTTTTCCTAAATATTAACGTTTGATATGAATGAAACGCAAGAAAGTATTTCATTTACTATTCTAAAGTAGTTTCATTCCTGGAACATTATAATTTTCTTGTGTATTCTGTGCTTATAGGTATACAGGGTGTCTGTAAACAAATGCGAGGGACTTTGGGAGATGATTCCTCGATGAAAATGAGCAGGGGTAGTTCATATAAATTTTTTTCGAACTCGACCCCCCTTACGAGATACAGCCTTCGGAAGGCGATGACGAGTTGACAGTTTTAGATTTTTTTACCACTTCTTAAAAACACTGAGTCGTTAAACTATACATAATATGAAGCATTAAGTAGATGTTAGTCACATAATTTTTTTCAGATCTCATAACCTTATTATTAGGGGTTGAAAATAACAACCCCCTATGATTTCTTTCAAAAATTGGTTTCGTGAGATAGATTTTCGAAAAATGAAATTCTCTTATGGTTTCCCATTCAATTCTGAAGAAAAAAAGTCTCCTGCAGAATTTCGATACAGTCGATACTTTTCTCGGAAAAAATGAAAACTGGCAAGCAGCCTTCAAGGATCTATAGACGGGTAGTCTCAGACAGTGCTATAAGAAGACAGTTGCATTCCTCAAATTAAAGGGATTATTCCTTCAAGAAGAATGGAATGATTTGCCTGAAATTTTCATAAATGACTTGATTCGTGAGTTGCCTAGGCATATTGAGCAGTTGACTGATCCAACCGCAATTGGTTTTTTCTATGGTATTATCTTAAATCTCAAGTTAACGCTACTTCACTTTCGCATTTAAATGGAAATATCAATAACGGAACAGCAGCCACCACTGAGTCCACCTGCGCATTGCGCAGCCGTCAAGTAATTCTACTATACTCTTCGATTCGATAAGTGCACCGATCAGGAGGGTCTACATTTGAACGCTATTAATTGTCAAAAAATTAATTAACAAAGTCCTTACCTTGAAAATGAATGAACTTCTTTTGATAATTTTGATTTCAATTTTGATAATCGATCCACAAAGAAATATGCGCACCAGTCTGTCCTTTGAGACAGTACAGGGTTGCCAGAATTTGCATTGCCTCTGAACTATTTGAAGCTGTAAGCAATCCCCCGCAATACTGGCGAAGTACAACGAGCTAGTTTTAGTTTATATATCTGCCCACCAGAACAGAAATTGAGAAAGCTGGCGTCATCGCAAAAGGAGAATCAAACACTTCCTTCGCCACAAAAAGAGAAGACTCAACAAGCTCTATCGTTTTCAACAAACGAATTGACTACTAACTCTTGTATAATGAGTTTTCCTAATAAAATTGAATGCAATTGATTCAGATGTTTTTACGGAATTCCATGCAATATTTTATTTTCAGCGAGTTGTGCTAAATCATCAACACTGCCAATGTTTTGGATACACCAAACATTAAACCCTTAGATTTTACATCAATCAAAGCCACACTAGTAATTACGCACTGGTTCCTAGCGGAACATCGTGCTTTTTTCTGCCCACATATCTGTTACTCTGTCCAGCTGCCCGTAAACACGATAACTTACAGTTACTCAGTTACATTTTTTTAGAGTTTTCCGTAAAGTCTTTGGAACCTCAAGTGTAATTAGTTCAGCACCCGAATGCTGCGTTTGATTTTGTAAACGGGCCAAATCGGTCCAATAGCTTCGCAGATATTGGCATTTGAAAATTTCCACTATTTTCTCGATTCTTTCGAAACCACATATCCGATCAAATCGAAGTTTCTTATAGATCATTGCACAAGATTGGTAAGCAAAACTCTGATATCTGAAGGTTATGTGAATCGGTCACATAAACCACCGAGCACATATTATGTAAATGCAATGTGTTGTAGCAAATCAAACTCACTCTACTGGGTGTCTAGACCTTAACACCAGCCGACGTAAGAGCCAAATCTTCTATAAAAATAATCAATTTCACAGGGGCGGTTACATTCCTGGGCAAATTGTAGCTCAGGTATAGTAACATACAAAACAACTCAATGCTTGCAATGCAATAAGGTAAGTAGCTTACCAATCGACCTAATCTAATTGATCCACTTATTATAAATCTTCTTCTGACACACTTTCTACCAGAGCAGATCAACAATGGTAGCTTTTCGTTCAAACTCCTGGGTCGCCCTCTGTCCGCGGATAACCTAATCAATCTCTTGTCTCACCCCAAGTTGATCGGAATTCAAAACCGCCGATTAATTGCAGGCCGTTCCGTTCATCGAAACCGCGTTTCCGATCGATTTGTCTCGTTTCAGTCAAATTTAGCGGATATATCACTGAGAAAAGACGAATGGGCCGGTTAAGTGGATATTATTTGGTAGGCAGGCGTCGCTCTGGAAGGCTTGCTCAATCATTTGATGGATGGAATCGTGATCCGATCCATTGGACGGAAGCCAGAAAATAAACTGCAAAAGAAAGCTCCATTTCGCACGCATTAAACAGAAAAGAAACAGTACTCAGCCGATTCATCATCTGAACATCGACCGCCATTTTGCGACGTCAAATGAATGAATCGTTGATCTGATTATGTGACCCAGATTTTTGAAATGAGATGAATGTTTCCATCATCTTGATCAGGTGCAGAACTGTCAAAATGCCATAAATGAATTATTTATCATCAACCAGAGTTAACAACTATGTCTACCAGGGTGCCAATTTGAATGAAGACTGGGATCATTCAAGGGAAGTGAAGCAACGCATTGAGATGGCCAGAGCATCATACAGTATCATGTCGAAGATCTTCAAAAGCCATGATTCAACAACTTCAATTAAAATACGCTTGTTGCGATGCTATACAATATTCTCGGTACTTCTGTACGTTGTTGAGTCATGGACACTGGCGGTGAGAAAACTTGAGCCTTTCGAAATGTGGTGGTTTGGGAGAATGCTGCGTATATCCTGGGTGGATCATGTATCAATTGAAGTGAATTTGAAAAGAACGAGAGCTGTCATCTGAAATCATACAGCCAAAACTTGTATACCTAGAGCTAATAACTAGGAATGAACACATATATGACCTGCTAACTGATTTTACAGAGCAAGATATACAGAAAGCGAGGTCCAGGAAGGAAAAAACTCTTGGTTGCAGAATCTCAGACAGTGGGTCTCTTGAACAACTACAGGACTCTTTCGGACCACCGCAGATAAAGTAAAGATGGCCATGTTGATCGCTAACAATCGTCGTGAATACGCACTCCAAAAAAGTTAGTAGAAGGTATACGTTCAGGGCATAAAGAAGATGTTGCTTTGAGGGTACAAATATCACTGCAACAGAGAAAAGCCGCACTTGAGACATATGCCTACCCTTGCTTCATAAAGGAAAGTTATTATGTCATCAACTTCGATATTCTAAATACTACATCCTATAAATCATTAATTTTCGGTTCGTGTCAGCCTATTGATAGTTTCTGTATCAACTTTCTCAACCGCATCCAGATCCGGTGAAGAGAGTGTTTGTTCCTCTTTTTGCTAGGACATCAACTTTCTCATTTTTCTCAATGATTAGGTGAGCAGGTATCCAAACTAGAACTAGCGTATTGATTTGGATAGTATTATGAGAGATTTTTCATCGAAACCGCGTTTCTTTTTGTATCATTTCAGTCGAATTAGCGGATATATCACTGAGACAGATAGAAAAAATGAAAGGGCCTGTTAAGAGGATATTATTTGGTAGACAGGCGTCGTTTTAGAAGGCTTGCTGTATAATTTGATGGATGGTATCGTGATCGGATCTATTGGCCAAAAGCTAGAAAATAAACTGAAAAGAAAGCTCCATTTCGCATACATTGAACTGAAAAGGAACAGTACTGAGCCAATTCATCATAAAAACATCGACCACCATTTGGTGATGTCAAATATAAACGAAGTGTTTTCTGATTTTAGGTGACCCACATTTTTGCAATAAGTTAATTTATTCCATATTGATTTTTCATCAGGGAGTCTAACCCTATCGTTTGAAACCATTTTCGTCTCAAAATTCGAAAATTACAGGCATTGGGCAAAACGATATAGCACTCGTTTAGAGATTTATAATTTTCAGATTTTCAGGTTTGGTTCTGAACATTTCGAAGGATCAAGAGGTTAGAGGCGAAAGCGGTTCATTAGTTCCAACGAACAGATTTGCTATCAAATAGCGATGATTTATCTTAAATCAACTGAGAAAAGACGATAAAAATCAGCTTTCAACCCAAGCAATCAACAATCTCCGATAGCTGATCAATGATCAGTTGTAAATATGACACCCTCAATTCACCCAAACATCTCGGAGTATTTGTAAACAATTCTTTTCGAGAGGCCCATAAACAACAATCGGGTTAATACCAAGGGGCGAACCGCCCCATCCCTCGGCGAGGAATTTATCGACTGCAAAGACGTGAAATAAGGTTAATGTCGTACGGGCGGGCGCGGGGAAGATTTAAGGGTTGCCGATTCCGTGGAGGGAGCCCACGGGATACACGATAACACAATATTTATCTCGGACTGTTCCCCATTCTACGTTTATACGCTTAATTTGAATTTACCGATGTTTATGGAACGTTTCAAACACGACGGGAATCAATTCGTTTAGATGGAGTCGAGATTATAGGTTAGATTTATTTATGCGGAAATTTATAAGAACCTCTTGGTATTTTTCTTCTAACCCGATTCGAGGGTGGTTTTCAAAATAGACGAATATAATGAATATTAGAGAATTGAGTGGGATTCTTAAATCTAAAAGATCACACAATTTTAGAAGTATTAGTGATCGATTTGAATCTCGTAAAATTATATTTCCACTCAAGTGGGAGAAATACGAGGACAAATCAACTATAAACGAGACTTTTTGATTTTCAGGCACAATGGTAGAGGGAGAGCGTTTCTGATTTTGTTGTTGGGTAGGTTTGTCAGGAGTAAGGGAAGCACGTCGGATAGCCTTATCGACCCTCTTGGTGTTCACTGTGACGATGTTTGAGCAAGAAGTTCCTCCGTTAATTGCGCAACGTGTTGTTCTCTCCACTCCTTACTCGCTTGTTCAGACTCTGGGGTGTAGTGGTGCACCCATCTTTCATCACAGGTGCTAATGTGAGTGAAAATGTTTCTCCTTGTTCCTGAGATCGTGCAAGAAGACTCCCACACACCTGAAAACGATGCATTTTCTGGTCAGCTGTGTTTAGGCGAGGAACCCACCTGGCGCAACCCATACGGTACCCTTTCTCCTCATAACTGATTCCAACCTCACATGCAATTTCAGTAGTGGTACGACGTCTGACGTCTTCAATGAACACTGCTAATGTGTTCCCTGCGGTCATGGCTCTCATTTTCAACACAATCACGACCCTCCACGAACTGTTTATATCATGCAAAATCTCTGGCTCGAGACTTGTCCCTTCTCCAAACAAGAGCATTCAATCTCCTCAAGATTTTGGCCAGTTTTATTCATTCTGCGGCGAGAAACTTGATTACAACACGTTGCGCAATTGACGGAGGAACCTTTGCTCAAATATCGTCACAGTGGACATCAAGAGGGTGGATGAGGTGAGCCCACGTGCTTCCCCTACTCCTGACAAACCCACCCAACAAAAAAAAATCAGGAACGTTCTACCTCCACTATTGTGTCTGAAAAGTGAAAAGTCCGTTAATTTTTATTTGCCCTCGTACCTTATAGACAGATCTATTTTCGAGTCTATCTACTTCAGAAGTAGCTAATTTTCACTATATGTATTGATCATTGTACCAATATAAATTGGATCAGCAATGTGTAGTAATCACAAAAAAATGCAATATGAAAACATTGAAATACGCTCAAAAAATGCCTGATTTAATAACTGAATTTGATCATACACAAAATTCATATCTAGAGTGTCCAAGGTACTTTAAGCTACCATCAGGTAGAAAGTGTAACGATAACATCGTTGCAACTTTCTTTATTTGAATTTAAAATTTCCATTCACATTTGTTGCACCCCTACTGCATTCGTAGGTGCATCGATGAAATATTAGATTTTCTGATTCGGAGCATGTTTTCAGTTGTAATTTAACTAGTGCAATGAAAATTATCGATAATTTTTGGGAAATATGCTCGAATGCAAGTTAAGTTGAAAAAGAGCACGAGTGCGCGGAGCGCTCGAGTACCTTTTACAGTTTAACTTGCAAGAGAGCAGATTTGTCAAAAATTATCGATTCATTTTCATTGCAAGAGTTAAATTTAATAAGAAAATTTTGTGAATCCATCAAATCGTATTGTGTCGCTGTAAGTTGCTGTCACATTGCCGTTACTCTAATAAGTAATAAACGTTCATAATTACGTCTGCATTTATTTTAAAGGACCTGATAATTTTGCACAAGTGCGAATTATCGATAATTTGCACTAGTGCAAAATTATCGCCTAATTGTATGCTCATTGGCTAAAACAACAATAAAAAATCAGTCGGAACATTGTTGTCTGTCGAATTTGACAGATGAATAAAATTTTCAATCATTAAATGGATTTTTTTCATATTCAAAATCTTACATCGTAAAATAAAATACTTGGAATGTTTTGTTTTGAATTTTCTCATTAAAAATTCTCATTTTCATATTAAAAATCCAAAATAATAATCAAAATCAGTTTCAATTTTACTTGCTAAATTGTTGTTTTTTATGGAAAATGGCTGTCAATTTCCATAATTTTTTATTATTAAGTACAAAACTTTTAATGTGAAACATGGACGGCAAGAACGATACTTGACCAACATACAAATTTGAAAACGTGATCGATTTCACCTGTGGTCATCAGAACCTGGAAGTCATTGAAGGAGGCTGTGAACAGTATCATACCAAATCAGATGGTTCTTTCTGGATAGGAGCACTTCACCTGGATTTCTATCATTAATAGAAGTATTTTGCTATTCTGTAATTTGAATTGGGATCAAATTCATTGGATTTCATGAATTCTTTTTCATTTTGCATTTGGGACTTTTCAATTCGAAGCTATTCATAATCATATTCATTATTGTGATTCAATTGTTTGCAACTATTTTTCAATATTTCACTATTAACCTTGTATTCGAATTTGAAATTTGATAAATTCATTCGTTCATTTTATTATCAGTAATTAATCTCTGGAATTGGAATAATGTGTTTTTGAGTAGAAATCAAAGCCTTTGAAATTATTCAATTTTGAATATTTTTATTCATTGCAAAATAGGTTCCGGGCTAGCTACAATCTATCAACCTAGACCACCCTCTGACTGAAGCTGAGTTAACTGATCTCTGAAGAGGAAAATTTCTTGTGCGTTTTCAAGAGTTGAAACGATAAGTAGGTATTCTAAATGGCAGCAAATCTTTGTCGAAATATGTCGATAAAATATTGTGTCTGATTACCACTCCTAAAAAACTAACCCTGGATATTTTTTTCAAACTTCACCCTAATAGATTCCCCAATAAAAGTGAAATATGTTGAACTATTTTCATGATTTAACGTGAATTCAACCCTCAAAAATAAAAGCTATAAATGCTTGCGCATTCGCCATTTTGCTATTTGTGGCGAAATGTTTCAGTGTCCCTAGATATTCAATAGAATATTTATCTCGAACTGTACTTTTATTTACTTCATTTGAATTAACCGATGTTCGTGAAACGTGTCGAACACGACGGGAATCAATTCGTTTAGGTGGAGTCGAGATTATAGCTTAGATTTACCTAATTAGTTATGCGGAAATTTATAAAACTTCTTGGTATTTATGTTCTGACCAGATTTTGAGGATGGTTCTCAAAACACCTGATCAATTAAATCGATGTATTTGCCTAATCGCCCAATCAATTAAAATAATAGCTCTTTCAATATATCAATTCAATGTATATATTATATGTAACAATATGAATAGGATTGTACGCAGTAATCACATCGAAAACTGTAATATGTAAACATTGATATATGCTTAAAAAGTGCCTTATTCAATGAATAAATATCATTCTACTACATACATATACAGAGTTTCCCAAGATGTTCCATTCAGCCAATATCCTGACTCTCAGACAAGGTAGAAATTACAAACGAAATTTTTTTAAATTGTCAGAATTTATCGTTAAAATTCTGTGTCAGATTACCACACCTTAAACAAACTACCACGGATATTTTTTTCGAATTGCATCCTTACATAATTGTCCCCAAACGATTTTCTAGTATAAGTAGAATATTTTCAAACAAGTTTTCAAAATTTGACTTGAATTCAACCATTTAATCATACCAATAAAATGTTGCGCATTCGCCATTTTGCAATTTGTGGTGAAATATTTTTGGTTCCATGATATTCAATATGGACAATAAACAGAAAATCAATACAAAAACATTTTGAAATTATTTTTATGGGGTGAATTCATGTTGAATGATGAAAGTTTTTCATAATTTAATTTCGTGTCTTATTCGATAAATTCATGAAAAAATTATTTCAATTTGTTTACTGTTATGTTTAGTTCTCAGTATGTATGCGAGAAAACTTTTCTTTTGTGTGATTAATATGAAAACTTTAAATTCAAGAAAAATATGAATTTCATTCTTAAAAAAGAACCAAAACAAAGAAGAATGTTAGGATGCAATTCGAATAAAATATCCGTGATAGTTTGTTTGAGGTGTGGTAATGTGACACATAATTTTAACGATGAATTCTGACTATTTAAGAAAATTTCGTGCGAAATTTCTACCCTGTCTGAGAGTCAGGAGATTGGCTGCATGGAACATATTCAGCCAATATCCTAGCTCTCAGACAAGGTAGAAATTATAAACGAAATTTTCCTGAATTGTCAGAATTTATTGTTAAAATTCTGTATTAGATTACCACACTTTATACAAGGTCTCTATAATGATTGTAACAGCGCAGTTGGCTTTGGATTGCAGAATACCAATTTCTAACCAATCAGAGCATATCGTTACCACAGAATTCTGTGGTTTGCATAATCCCAAGCCAACTCGCTACAATCATTTATAGAGACCCTGTACATCCTCACATTTTTCTCTTCAAATGGTTTCCTAGTACGGGTAGAATATTTTCAAAGAATTTTCAAAATTTGACATGAATTCAACCATCTAAGCATAGCTATATATCGTTGCGCTTTCGCCATTTTGCAATTTGTGGTGAAATTTTTTATAAGATGAATACATGTAAAATGATAAAAATTTGTCATTATTAATTTCAGGACCTATCCGTTAAACTCATGAAAAATGATTTCAACTTGAAATTCAAGAAATACTTATATTATTTTCATTCTTAAAAAAGTTCCAAAACAAAGATTGAAACATCGACGATTTCAAAAGCATTTTGTTCGCCCTGGGAACTGGGGAAATCTTTCAAAGGGGAAATAATACATGGGTGCAATTTCGAAAAGATAATACTGAAGAAAGTTTGTTTTACGGGGAAGTAATAAGAAACAAAATATTGTCGACGAACTCTGATAAGGTATTTGCTGTCAATTAAAATACTTTTCGCTTGAACTTTCTACCTTGTCTGAGAGTCCAGATAAATTCTATACCTTGAGACTTCCTGTAAACTCTTTCACTTAAAACTCTTTCATCCATAAAAATCGAAGGTTCATCGAGACTAATATAAAGCTCGGAATTACTATTTCATATGAATTTGCTGAAAACTAACAGTTCCTGACATAAAATATTAAAAGTTGTCATAGCGAGAAGTTGTCAGGTTTACAAACCACAACGACCGATCATTAACATGATCACTCCAGAAAAGAACAACTTTGAAACATGAAATGTTTAGGTTCAACATTGGAAAAAAGGGATTGAATTACAAAAGAAATTGATTTGTTTAACGTTAACGGAACTCGTGGAATATTGTCACAGACAAGTAATATCAATTTAATTGTAACCTAACATCAATTTTCTCCGATTTGTAATCATATTCCTCGTAAAACTAATAATATTTTTGAAATAATCTTTCTGTATTTTTTGATATGAGATAGAATTATGCATTGGATTGGATTTGACCAGATGTATCTTATCATTGTGATACGATTGGACCTTCAATTTTGAAAAAGTTGACAAATGGAACTTAGAATGTCTGCAGCACGAGAATTTTATTGTAATCATTTATTCATATAAATATAAATACATGACATTATACTAATAACCGATTAAGGTTATAGTAGGAAATTAGGTTTACAGGTAAGTTAAGTACATTTTAAACTATACTTATATACACTTAATCTAGATTCAAACATTAATATAAAATACTAACATTTATTTACAGCATACACACCTCTCCTTTCCCAGCTTCCATCCATGATCCGTACCGCTTCTACTTCCATCTCGATGGTCGCTCCAACCCATTTCACTTCCATTTCCGCTTCCATCTATCCCATATCGATTTCCGCTTCCGCTTCCATTTACCTTGGTTTTCGCAGCCATTTCCATTTCCATTGAAACAGTAGTAAGTCTCACTTTACTTGTAACTTGAGCTCACCCATCCATTTCCATTTCTGCCTCCACTTCGTTCCCATCTCCATTTTGGCATCCATTTCCATTTCCACGTCAGCTCCTGTTACCATTTCTCGTACCTCCTCCTCTTCTGTAGTTGGTCATTTTGTTATACCAGTTCCAGGCCGTTAGTGAACCGACTAATACTCGTGTTGATATTATTTTCAGATCTTTCTTCCGAATGGCACCCAGTCGTAGCAGATCTTCAGCTGATGTTTTTGACCAGATGCCCCTCCAGGATAAGGTAAGTGCTAAGGTAAGTGTGTTTGTACCATATTCTCTCTGGATGTTATGTAGTAGTGACGTATTGTTCTTGTATTTATTTATTTTTTCTTGGTTTCTCTGTTGCAGGTCTGCTTGCTCACCCAGGATCTGTGCGTCCATTATAACTGAAGAGTTACCGAGCGCTGCCACGACGTCCGGCTTCCTCCGTCCTTCAAACGTTTCGAAGGTAGGTTCGAGATGTACTGTATAACCTTGATTTTGCAGGTTCCTGGCCAGATAATTTACTATGGCGTTGTGTCTTTTGATACGTGCACCATGTGTTCGGTGACAGTTCTGAATAATGTGGTTGCTGGTTTCCGGTAGTCCACATCCCGCTCTACAGCTTCTATCTTCGTTCTCCCCTGGTTGTTCGGGATTTACAAGGTAGGGCGTTAATTCTTGCTTTGTTCATATTCACATAGTCCCTTCCAGATAGAAAACGGGTTGGATCTCCAAGCCACCCGTGCTGACCTCTCACGTCGGCGGATCGCACTAGAGGTCCCCCGTCAACTGAGCTGTGTAGCAAATTGGCCCAAAGGGTGTTCAGTTGCTTGGCAGATTGGATGGTATAGCCCGTGTTGACCCTGAGACGCTTCTCCACGGTGGTTATCTCGGATGTTAGGTAAGTGTTTATTCCTTGTGTGTTAAGGAAATGATTTTTTGTGAGCCGTTTCAGCATCAACAGCCGTTGGAGAGGAGCCCACCATCTGAGAGACGGTATGCCTAAACCTCCGTCCTGAATGCTAGCGTGGAAATATGCATTTGGACAATCCTTAGGTAAGTGTAGCCACGTTCTCACTGCTAGCCTTATTTTTTTGTCTAGGGATCTTAGATAGCCAAATTTTACGTTGTTATGGGCTAGGTTGTACATTAAGCTAGGGATCAACACCGTTCGCAGAGCCCAGAGTCTCTGTTGGGGTTTAAGGGGGGAAGAAGTCATTTTGTTCAGCTTCTCCTGTAAGGACTGGAGACCATCTGGAGCCTTGATTCCGTCAGCGGTAAAGTATGTCCCTAATATTTAAACTCATCTGTTCTTTTCAGGGCCGGAATCGTGTGGTTATCGATTTTGAAAAGGCGTTTCTGATCTACCGCTGTCTTCTGTTGATTCGGTATCGTGACTATTGACACCGTCGCGCATTTCTCCGCGTTCGCTGCCAACCACACCGCTTCAGGTAGTCCACCACCCTATCAATGAGGATTTGCAGGCCCTCCTTCGTCGACGCCATCAGCACCAGGTCGTCAGCGAAAGCCAGGATGTTGAGCTTCGTCCCTTCGATGTCCACCCCTATCCCGGTTGAAATTTCTTTCAGCATACAATCAATTAGGAGGTTAAAGAGTATCGGGGACAGGGGGTCGCCTTGCTTTACTCCGCAGGTAGGGTGGATCTTAGCTGACTTCCAGGTGCCGTGTTGAATTATTGTCTCGCTATCCTGATAAACATTCTTCAGGTAGGTGCGCATCGACTCGGGAAGACCCTTGGAGCGCAACACCGACCACAGCGCTTTAAAGGACACGGAGTCAAAGGCCTTCGCCATGTCCAGCACTGCCACGAACATCTTTCTGTGTTTGTTGTGGTGAAATCTCAGGGCCATATCGAGCAAGGTGATGTTTTCCGCACATCCTTCTGCATTACGGAATGCTCTTTGCCGTTCGTCGAGTTTGATTTCACGCATTCTATTGGCCAGGACCTTGTGAAAGGCTCTTACAATCACGGAGGACATTGTGATGGGTCGAAAATCTCCCGGTTGATTTGCTCCTTTCTTTTTAGGTATTAAAACTGTTCTTGACAGGCATAGTTGTTCTGGGAGCTTTTCGAGCCACATCAGAATGGTGAAGATCCTGGCCAAGTTGATTTGGGGACCCTTCGTAATGTCTTCACTGAGACCGCATCTGGCCCCGGTGCTGTCTTTTTGGCTGGTAAGGCGTGCTTGACTTCCTCAACCAACACTGGTTCCCAAAGCTGTTCGAGGGTATCGTTTCTGGGGAGCGAATTAGGGGTAACATTGGGATTTCTGGTGAGGACTGCGCGCCAAAACGGCTCCATTACTTCACGTGGCATTTCTTCGTCCTGTTCCAGTCGGTCTTCAAGTATCCTCCGTGTGCATTCCCCCGGATTCCTCTTCCACATATCCTGTGTCCTTGCGTATTGCTCCTTCCTCTTTTGCTTTCTGCTGAGATGTTTCAAGTTCTTTTTGTGTTTTATTTTATTCATTATTTCCTTTTCAGGTGGAAACGTATCCCTCAGGTACGCGGCGAGTTCGAGGAGAATTTGGTCTTTAGATAATGTTCTGACCCTGGAGCATATGTCGTTCAGCCTTGAAGAGTTGAACGTCTGATCCTGCAGAGGTTCTGCTGATACCAGGTAAGCAAACAGATTGTTGTGTGTTTGTGCTGTGTTGTTACCTGTCTCTTGTGATGTTTCTTCTACCGATGTCTCTTCCGATCTTTCGTTCTCCTGTTCCTCTTCCATCCTTATGAACTCTTGTACCTTCCGTTTATATCCTTCATTCCTCCTCTGACCCTTGATTGATTCAAGCGTTCTGGAAGTGTACTTCAGCAACTCCTGATTCATGAACCTCACACCCTGACGATGTAGCGTTGCCTCCTTCCTTGCCATCAGACCCAGCTCCTCTTGCGTCCATCGTTCTTTTACTGGTATGTGTTCTGTGATCTGGGTCTGATCGTACCAATCCCTGTGAGCCCTGCGTTCATGAATACCACGGCCGCCGCCGTAGGAAAGCCACGCGAGCAGTTTGGCGCTCTGCAGATTAAAAATCCGGATGTACCCGGTTGGGGTTGTGGTGTGCTGCTGGGGACAGGTGTTGGTCGCCAGTGCATTGAGCGGATGTTGTGCCCTGGTTTACCCGTACATCGTGGTTAGCTGGTCTGGCACGGTCAGTCGACCGGCCAGGGAAACTTTCATTCTTCATCCGAGGCTTATTGTTGTGTTCCATATCCAGCTGATTTGGTCCAGAGGGAGGATAACCCCCAGGACCGTGGGAAGGCGAACCTCCCCATGCCATTGCCTGCTATTAGCCGCCCCCGAAGGGACGTTACCGACTCTCACGAACGTGGACGTTGCAGGTTGGACTTAAGAGAGTAAAGAACAATTTGAGTCATTGGTATTTGAAACCTAGCTTGAAATTCCGACTCGTCAACTAACCTGATGAAAATCTCAAGTTTCCGTTCGAAAGTTAGAGTGTTTATGGATTTTAGGCATTCAGACAAAACTAAGGCTGGTTTTTTCTTCAGAGGGACCGTCGGGCAAAAAATTTAAAGATATTCTCACATAAAAAATCACCATCAACCTTATATCGGTATGAAAATTTCCATGTCGGTAGGTATAAAAGTTCCATTCATCTGCTTTCTTAGTACATTGTAATGAAGTTCAATTTTATAACTGAGAAATTGATCTTCATTTTAAAATAATTTATTCGAGTTTTCATTTTAAATTCGTGAATTTTTATTCCGTTCAGAATTAATTCAAAACAATCGAAAAAAACCGAACATTTAGCGATTGATTTGTTTTTCATACAGAACAAATCGTCCGCAAGAACAACGCCGATCGCCGATAACGCCGTTTTTTGCATATACGTACGATAAGCCAGTTTAGGATGTTTTTACCGAGGTACTCTGCTGCAAATTCCAACGTTTCTGCGCCTACTTTTTCCACCCCCCTCCGGAAGATTATAAAAGGCGGGGTTTCCCTACATCAGTAATTAGTTCCGAATTATTTCTGCTTGAGACGTATACCTTTTTAATTAGTTCCGAATCTGTTCTGCTTTAGACCTATACCTTTTTAATAGTTCCGAATTATTTCTGCGCTAAACGTTTTCTAATTTGTCTAAGCTTCCGAATTTTATCATTCATTTTGCTTCAAAGTGAGTGCTAGTGCAATTGAATTGTAAGTACCGAACCGATTTATTGCAGTCCTATTATTTTTATTCCTCGTTGAGTCTACCTAAATAGCTGTTCCGTTAGATTCCGTAACAATACCTTTCCTAGTTTGTCCAGGTGCCCGTAGTTAGTCTGTCCTTCATGGTGTGTAAACTCATGGTCAGACCGAGGGGCTCAAGCGAACCACTGCTATAGTACGTTTGTCCGTATAACCGGTGCCTGTAGTAGTCTGTCCTTCATGGCGTGTAAACTCATGGTCAGACCGGAGGGCTGATGCAAACCAATGCTATAGTACGTTCAACCGAATACCATTCCTGCTCTGTCCTGCTCCTTAGTGCCTGTAGTTAGTCTGTCCTTCATGGCGTGTAAACTCATGGTCAGACCGGAGGGCATAACCGAACCAATGCTGTAGCAAGTTCGACATATCCTGTTCAACCCTCTAATTTCACCTGGCCAAACCCAACCTGTTTATACGAGAAACAAGCAAGTGGTAGACTACGTGGTGAATTCTAGGACTGAAAGAATATCGGACAAATATAACCGTTGTGCACTCTTATACTGACCTCTTTTATCCCTGTTTTCCTGATATTATCATATATTTGAATTCACCGTTTAAATTTAACTTACTTTCTATTCTGGCTGACTCGTACCGGGAAAATATTTGCTTCTTATGAAAGTGCTCGCGGTCAGACAAACAGACCAATCTTATATTTTGTATTGATTTCATATAGCGTCTTATTTCACTGTATTTTTGTATAACTATTTTCGCTATTTGAATAAACTGTGTAAATTTGCTCTATTTCTGATTTTCTCTGTTATCGCTAATATCTTAGATAACGAAGGACTCTGTCTCTGACTAGCAGCTGCCCTGGTAGGTTGCTATTCTCCCTTATTAGAAAAAAGAATAGCTGACGCTCGAGATAAGTTTCACCGAGAAAACCACGTTACAACATAATAAAATACAATACTTCTATTTTATTTTAACCCATCGATATCAAAAAATATAGAAAAAAGAATTATTCACGTGGTAATGGCAAGATAATATCTCTTGATTGATATTCTCCCTCTATACCAACAATTTCATTCCGCTCCCATCAAATTAAGGGTCTACAGAGATAAACCTGATTTATATCGTCAACACAAAAGCACCGCTATTGAAACCACATGGCTTATTTTCTAGATGAAAAGGAAAACAAAGCAGATGTCGAACCGAACGTGAATTGAAAGGTGATACGTATCCAGTTTTAATCATTTAATGGTGACTCGATATTGGAGTATGGGAAGATTGGTTTAATTCGGCTGGAACACAAATGCCACGTTTGAATGCGGAAAAATCGAATTATTCTGCCAATTCCGCAAAAAAGATTGCAAACAACCCTCTATTTTTGGCTAATGATTTCCAGCATTCATGGTTGCTTTATAGGAAATCTAAGGTGAATATTTGAATTTGGGTGACCAGCAGATATCGACCAGATTTTGGTGTCATTTTAGCTTTCTATTTGACTGATTAGCTGTAGAAATCACATCACGTCCGATCTTTACTACCCATTTTGTCCAAAGTAATGAAGACTGCTATTAATTTGCAGATAGTAAAACACCTAGAGGAAAACAATCTCATTAGCGACAATCAATACGGTTTTTCGGCGCTGTCGTTCAACAGGTGACTTGCCACCTATGTCACTCATCTTTGGACAAACGCTATAGAAAAGCATGGGGAATCAATTGCAGTTGCCCTAGACATATCCAAGCCTTCGATCGTGTATGGCACAGAGCATTACTATCTAAGCTTCCATCTTACGGTCTCCCGGAAGGACTTTGCAGCTGGCTCGGAAGTTTCCTCCACGAGAGACAACTTTGTGTTGTGGTCGATGGTGCGGAGTCTGCACTTCATTCCGTCAACGCCGGTGTACCTCAGGGCTCAATCTTGTCCCCGACTCTGTTCCTAATGCATATTAATGACCTTTTAAATTCAACCAAGAATCAGATTTTAAGCTTTGCAGATGACAGCACTCTTATAGCTTCCACGACAAACAAGAAGCCTGTATCAGCGTCAACATCCAGTTCCCAGAGAATCGCTCAAGCTGTGACAATCAACAAAGATCTAGAAGTTATTCTACAATGGGATTCTGACAATCTGGTTGAATTCAATGCCTCTAAGACCCAGGCTACTGTGCTCACAAGAAAAGCATCGACAGTCGCACCCCAACTAATAATGGACAATAAAACAATTAAACCAACTAAGGGACTTAAGCTTCTAGGGGTCAATATCAGTCCAAATGCACCTGGCATGATCACGTCAGCTCAGTTGCCAAGTCAGCTGCACAGAAGCTTAGCTATCTATTTCGTGCGAGGAAATTGTTCACTCCAAGCAGCTTTTATTACTTTACAAGGCTCAAGTGCGTCCAGCTATGGAATATTGCTCTCATGCTTGGGGTTCAGCTCCTAAGCACTCGTTACTCCTACTTGATTCCATTTAAAAAGAGCAGGCGCCTAATAGATGATCCAACGTTAACTGCCAATCTTCATAGTCTCGATCACCGTAGGAAGGTTGGAGACTTATGCCTTTTCTACAGATACTACCACGGAAGGTGTTCTGCTGCCATTGCCTCCATAATTCCACCAGGGCTCAATTTGATCGACAAACAAGGCTAGCCGATAATAGTCACCAGTTTGCCGTGCATCTTTCTACAGCTAGGACATCGGTATATCAGAAGGCTTTTCTTTACCGATTGCAAGGCTATGGAATACCTACCTCAAGATGTATTCCCCCTTGGTTACAACTTACACAGCAGTTTAAGACACGCACAAACCGATTTCTTCTAAATTCATCTCGGGGCGCTTGAAAGGGTGCTATATCGACAATAGGAACGAACTGCGTTACTGATTTTCATCAGTTTGGAGGTGATGCAGCGTCAAATAGGAAAGTCATATTGTATTCATTGAGTCTTCTTCAACAACATTAGTGGAACCAAGAAGGTGACCGTGTGTCCTAGTTTAGAAAATATGGACCCCCAAGTTTCCAAAAATGTTTCATCGCCACGTCACAGATTTGCTGCCTCAATTTAGTCCATAAATCACCTTCGAACATTCAAATAATTATTCGATTAGTTTCATTTCAGGTATATTCAATAATTAATGCAGAAACATCGAAATTCTATTAGAGGCCACATATACACAAATTCTAAGGAAACCCGCCGTTTTTAAATTTTAACGGTAGATTTGGTACTGCCGCAGTGTGAATCCCGCCATCATGTGATATGTCACTCGCCGAAGGACGGAGCATTGGTGCCAAACTTACCATGAAGAACGGCGGGCTTCCTTTGTGTATATGCGTATAGTACCTATCTAGAATTCGATGTTTCTGCATTAATTATTGAAAATACCTGGAATGAACCTAATCGAATAGTTAGTTGAAAGTTCGTTGGGGGTTTATAGATTAAATTGGAGCAGTTAATTTGTGGTTTTATAGTGAAAAAAACGACGTGAAGATGGAACGTTTTTGGAACTTTGGGATCCATATTTTCTAAACTAAGACAGACAGCCACCTGTTGGTTTCACTAATATTGTTCAGGAAGACTTAATGAATACAATGACACCAAAATCTGGTCGATATCTGCTGGTCACCGTAATTTGATATTACGAAATCTAATTTTAAAGTTATCCTCGAAATAGATCGAATAAAAAGTAGAAAATAGGTAAGCATTCCCAAACCTTAAGGAAGGCACAACACAGCAATGATCGGCCTTGTAAGATTTCTTGAATGTGTTGATCCGGTTTGAATATATATACTGACTTAATTTTACTATTCGCAAAATATCATGAAAAGGTGGTTGAAATTAAACACTTTTCGACTAAAATCGTACTAATTAATGCTCTGATCACTGAAACTCACAAATTTGAGTTCAGTTTCGATGCACTGATTTTTACATTAGTTTTTTGCTTCAGAATGTGTGGTGGGTAGTCAAAGTTTTCCAGAAAGTATTTTTTTTCTTGACATTATTTCCTTTTAAAAAAGCAATGGAATTTCCTTTAATATATTTAGGAAACGCACACAGACACAACCATCTCCAGATTCTCAATTTAACCTTAATTTCACAAATAAGCTGCTTATAGATCGATTATTTATAAAACATAGTCAGCATAATAATACCATCTAAATATAAACAGAAATATCCCAATATTTTATGCCGAAAACCATATGTACAGTAATGTACCAATATGTACAGATATGTACAGATTCTCAATTTACCCTTAATTTCACAAATAAGCTGCTTATAGATCGATTATTTATAAAAACATAGTCAGCATAATAATACCATCTTAATATAAACAAGAAATATCCCCAGATATTTTATGCCGAAAACCAATATGTACAGTAATGTACCAATATGTACAGATATGTACAGATTCTCAATTTACCCTTATTTCACAATAAGCTGCTTATAGATCGATTATTTATAAAAACATAGTCATAATAATACCATCTTAATATAAACAAATATCCCAAGATATTTTATGCCGAAAACCAATATGTACGTATTTAGATAAGGTGGAAAGCTCAAACAGTAAGTATTCTAATTGCAGCCAAAGCTCAGAATCTGTCGTTAAAATTTTGTATCTGTTGTAGTAATATCTATTTTTTTTGTTCTTAATTTAATAGTTTTCAATTAAATTCAATTCAACAGTAACATGCACTGGACAGCCTGTATATCTCAGTTACCTGGAACTGATATCTGCTGTGCCTGCGCAATTCAACAAATTTGAACATTATATGAGAGTCTAAGAACAACCTCCGAGTGTTTCTTATCGCTAACGCTAATTTTCTTTATTCTATTTTTCCGCTATTCTATATTTTCTCTTATTTTGAGATAGAACCTCGTGTTCCACTATTTTAAGTGAACTACGCATTTTTTTGTGAAAGAGACACTATTATTTGTGAAAGAGACACTATTATTGAAGAATTGAAGATCACAGACCCCGTCCGACAGTACTCTCCAGAAGATTGGTCGAAGAATACTGTTTGGTGAGTCTGGTGCATTTTACTATATTTCTTTCACTCTATCTTTACAACATCTATGATTTTTGATTGATACAGTCCACTAAATTCTCTCCACTTAAAGAGTTACCGCAACATTTTGGTCCTTCAGGGGCCGAATATCGAATTGTTTTTTATTCATATTTGGTTTAATTGCTCAATAATTGAAGTTTCGCAAATTACATGCAGAATTGTTAATTATTATTTATAGTGAGTTTTATTCCACCTTTAGATTATTCCTTTTATTTCCGATAATTATATATCGTTTCAGTTTTTGTCGCAAGCGATAATTTTTGTTTGTACGCTACAACCTGCCCAATAAACTCGTTTACTGACTGCATTCTATAGGAGTGTTGATACGGTCGATATTCGAGATTCCAACGGTCGATATTCGAGATTCTAACGTTCGATTTATTTATTAAATTTCTTTTCGTTTTCCGATTTGTTATGGCTACTAAAATAAAACTAGCCAGGGCGTATAGCAATACTGCTGTCGCCGAAATTCAACTTTTGAGTAATTTCGCACAAAACAGGCAGAATATGATGTAAATAATTCAGAATTTTTTAAGCAAGATTTTCTGACATTGAAAGAATTAGGGAGGAATTCGAAAAAACATATAGCTATTGTAGATTCAGTTCTTCAAGATAGGAGATGGTTTTTTGGGCCGATTATTATGAAAGTAAAGTTATTCATGAAACTTTAATTCTCGATGATTTTAAAAATCAGAAAATTCGAATTCTTCTCCTTCTTGTTCGAAATATAACGCGAATGTGAGGTTGCCTAAGCTTGAGTTGAAAACGTTTACAGTGATTGTATACGCAATTTCTTCCTTTTATAGGTTCATTCAATTCTTTGGTCCATAATAATACATCGCTAAGTAATGATGAAAAGATTAGTTACCTAGTTTCAACCCTCGATGGACCGCCCTTAAAACTAATTCAACATTATGAATTCTGTGGTAGAAATTACCAAACGGCTTATGATACTTTATATCAGCGTTACAACAATAAGCGTTGGCTCGCTAAATGTCATTGGCGTCTCATTGAAGGTACAGTTAAAATTAAATCGAAGGCCGAACGCCCTCCGAAATTTATTAGATACCTACATTTCAAGATAATATTTCTGCCTTGAGAAATTTACAAATTCCCACTGATGAATGGGATTTTATTTTACTGATGATGTTATAGGATCGGTTAAATGCTGATATAATCTCCCGATTTGAAAATGCTTTTGGTTCATCTGATATTCCCGAATATAAAGATCTCACGACATTCTTGGAACGTGAATGTATTGCTTCCGAAATAATTAATAGTGATCAATCTTCTACTAGCGGTATAAATTCAGTTGGTAGAAAACCTTATACCAAAAATTTCTTTGTTGAAAAATTGACAAATTCGAACAGTTCTAGTTCTCTGCTCCATTTGTAGCTTCGCGATTTTTGAAACGGTTTGAGCAAGATAAAGGTAACGATTTTCCTTTGGCAACAAAGTGTTCACTTAAGAGTTACCGCAACAGTATCAGATCATCTTTTCCAGCGATTGCTCAGTGAAGGTAAATTATTCCGAAACATTTTTTCATAATTTCACGTTAATTCAACCTTAAATAATAATAGCTATGTTGTTGCGCATTCGCCATTTTGTGAACTATTTTTGTTGTAATGTGTATTGGCCTCTCTTATTTCCTTTGATTTTCGAATGGCCGGGAACCCAGATCAAAAGATCTTATTTTACCTACCTCATTGAGTTTGTTTCGGCACTTCCAGATAATCTTTAAGTCGATGACGTAGAAGCTCATTGCATTCATAGCAACATGACTATCTGGGTGTATGGCTATATCGCACTTCTGATAGTTTCTTTCTAGATTTATATCTAGACATATTTGGAGATATTGGAATCGGTGGAGGTTGAAGATAAATACCTCAATCACAATGACAACAATCAACAGACGGGTTCTCCACTATTCGGCATCCTAAAGGAAAAAGCTGACAAAACCCTCAAAAATTTGTTATAGGTACAACTTGTTATTTACCAGTTTTGAAATGTAGTCACTGTAAAACCTCGAATAGAAATGTGGAAGTAAAAGTAGGTTATTTCATTTATCGTATTCAATGAACTATAACAAAATAACGGTCCACTCTATCCCGTATTTTCCGTTGAATTTTGTCACCTGTCACCGGGTGATAGCATAATAGTATAAGATGCATCTCTTTGATGCGTTGAATATTGTGAATTTCCATAGCGGGAAGTCCCATTTTCCGCCTCACCCTATATTGTTTCTACAATATTCGGACTCTTATAGTCTCACTGAATCCTCTCCAAGCAAAAGGTGTTTAGTTCCTCTTCGCAAAATTCGTTTATAGATTAACTCAATTAGCAAGTAACTCAATCAAATAATCGACATACTTCACTTGACGACAAGCAATTGCCCCATATTGTTCATTCTCGCGGAAAAGCGCTTCAAAATGTAATACTGAATACCGAAGAAGTAAGAGCGTCATATCAGAACGAACAAGAATCCAGGCATTCCAACTGTTCGAAAGTTTCATAGACGAGTACTATAACGAAATCAAGAATTTCCTAGGAATCTAATTACTCGAATGCTTTTCGGATCATTTCAGATATTCTCATAACATAGAAACGAAGCATTATTAGACTAACTGGAATGTTGAAATCAATTTGCCAGATAGAGAATCGAAAGTCAAAGGGTGTTGGATATTATGTATTGATGGAGGGAGCAGCGAGTAAATGCACAATAATTCGAGTGGAATAAAGGGACCTTGCAATGTTCAGGATGTCCTTAGATGATAAAAATTTCAGACAAAGAGTAATTCAGATTCAAGCCAAAATATCAGAATAGATCATTAAAATTTTGTTTCTAAATCCAACCTGTACAGAAACTTCCCCCGCAATATTTTTTTTTCGCTTTAAACGATAACCTACTGAAAAAATATGTTAGAGCAATTTTTCATCATTCTATACAGGGTGTCTACGTCTAAAGTCTACAAACTTCAAGGGAATATTATACGAGTGATTTTCAACAAAAAATGTCATATAACGTATGGTTGAAATGTTGACAGATATTCTTCAATTTGAAATTTCATGATTTCATGGAATATTTCGAGTTTTTTCTCTTAAATGATTATTATTCAGTTTTGCTGGTAGTCTCATCAAATTTGACTACATATTCAGAAAAAGCAATAAATTTGACACTAGATAAGAGAATGTGTGTGCAAAAAAAACTTATCGCGGGCGTGGTAAGGAGATGAATATCACGATTCTAAAGTTGATATTATTACCCCTAACCTTCCAATGGTTTTTTCGATGAAACATTAAGAATTATGCACATCTTTTCTTTTCAGTTAAAAATACCTCATTTAGCGTACTTTCAAATGACATATAAAACTTTTGTTTTAGCTGCTCATCCTCTATCATAATATCATGGCTAACATGATAACGAAAAAGTCTAAAAATTCCGAACCTAAATCTGTTCTATTTTGACACTCTTCGTGATTGAATCTCAATTTAATTTCATGGAAATCATCAATTCATCTGTTACCTGTAGATGTAGATGCTGTGATCAGACTTATATTTTGTAGGTGGTAGCAGAATATTTTAGGATAGGCCATAGGATATTATGGCCATGTATGGCAGTGATAAAATCGTCATGCGACTATGGTTTCACTTTTCCCACATTAGGTCTAAACGTTAAGTTGGCAGTCATGAGGGACGATCTTTTCGGGCCAATTATACTCACCGATCACTTTAATGATGAAGAATTCATTAGATTAATTCAAAGCAACTTGATAGATACTGTAACGAAGCAAAATAATTTAAACGTGGATCATAGGTTTTCTTCGGGGATCGGAATGGAATTCCTTGCACCCCATGTCTCATTTTTTTCCATCTTTCTACTTTGTTGATTTTGGAGACATCCCTCCCTTGGTGTTCTTATTCATCCTCGGTTGTTGTCTTCGGCTTTCTTCTCGAATTTCTCTGTTTATTTATGTTCCATCAGATAAGTTCTCTTATCTGTTGTCCTGACTCTGATGTTGATTATTTTACGTATCTCCTGGTTTTCGTGTCTTCTTATGGTTTCTTGCATCTTCTTGGTTTGTTCGTTTATCATTTCTTCTATTGTCTTAATTTCATTTCCTTTCTGATTTGTCTGTTGGTCATATACCACGGAGCGCCAATTGCTGATCTTATCACTCTGTTCAGTGATCTTTGCAAGTTTTTCTTTCTGTAACTTTCCACATTGTGCCAGGTGACTCCCGCGTAAGTTATACTTGGGATGATCACCATTTTTATATGATCTCATTTTATTTTCCAGAGACAGTTTACTGCTTGGATTTAACAATGGGTATAAACTACCATGTAGTTGCCCTGTCCTCTTTTGGTTTTCTTCAAGCTGTTTGATGAAGTTCAATTTCTCATCTAGTATTATTCCTAGATATTTGGCCTCTGCTTTCCATTCCAATGTCTCATCGTTGATTCTTAGCTTTCCTGCCTTTTCTTTGTCAACCTCTGTGCCGTTGAAATAAACGGCTATCGTCTTCTTCGCGTTTATTCTTATTCTCCATTTCTTGAAATAAACTAGCAGTCTGTCTAGTTCGATCTGTAGATGTTTCGTTACGCACTTTCTGTTTCTGTGAGAATAATATATTGCAGTGTCGTCTGCAAACTGTGCCCTTTTGCCTCTTTCCATCTCTGGAATATCCGACATATATATGTTGAATAGAAGTGGTCCTATGACCGATCCTTGTGGTACTCCGGCTTCAATATTTCGTACCGTTGATCTTGTTCCATTTATATTCACTCTGAATTTCCTGTTGTTCAGATAGGATTTCACTATGTTTATTAGGGTCGTCGGGAATTTCTTATTCTTCCTTGTATATGAGACCTTGGTGCCACATTTTTCAAAGGCCTTTTCTATATCTAGAAAGACCGCACCAGTACATGTGGAAAGGTTCATTTTCTCCTTGATGTCTTCAGTCAACCTTATTAGTTGATGTATCGTGGAGTGGTTTTTACGGAAGCCGAATTGTTGCTCTGGAATAATCTTTTCGGCTTCCACGAATTCTTCTAGTCTTCTATATATAAGTCGTTCTATTACTTTACTTAAGGCCGGTAGCAGACTTATTGGTCTATAGCTAGTCGGGTCCTTCTTTCCTTTTCCTTTTTTCCATATAAGGATTGTATCTGCTGACTTCCATTTATTGGGAAAGTGACCTGTTCTCATAATGGCTCTAGCTATTTCAGTTATTTCTTCTTGACCTTTTCTCAGGTAGGTTTTTGAGAGCTTGCAAAATAATTTCTATCGTTATCTGGTTTCGTTCAATTGAAGTTGACGGAAATCGGGAATTTTTATCTCCGCGCTGAAGATGTCAATCAAATTAGATTGCGATTTCTCGATACCGCACACGTGGGTCGGTGGCACCTGTTACCGGCCACACGTGTCCAAAAGGTTAAAATGCGGGTTTCTCAGCTGAATAAAAGAGTCGAATTAAACATAACGTCCTGACCAATACTCAAGAAAGTACTAGCCGACCAGTCCGTCCAGAAGTAAGTGCCACCAGAGGGTTCTGCAGGGGCAAGTTCAGTTTAGGTATGATAGTTTTAATTCTTATTTGCTGGCTGTGATATTCATAATGTATTTCTCCTGTTGTATTTCCCGTCCTTCCGCCGCTCAAATTCGCAGAGGTTGTGTAGTATCTTCAAACGGCCTGCATGACTTGTGAGAATTCGGAGATGCGAGATGGTATATGTTAGCTTGAAACGGCCCATATATTGTCTTGTATTATCCTCTCTGGTATTACTCTCGAGTTCCTGGAAGTTGTGTAGTAGCTTCAAACGGCCTGCATGACGTTCTGAAATTCTGAGTCCACAAAAGGGTGTATGTTAGCTTGAAACCGCCCATACACTGTCTTTTTGTGCCCTTCTGCCACCGTTCGAGTTTCTGGGGGTTGTGTAGTAGCTTGAAACGGCCTGCATGACACCCTGAAATTCAACCTGCAAGAGGTTGTATGTTAGCTTGTTATGCCCTTCTGGCATCATTCGAACACCCGGAGGTTGTGTAGTAGCTTGAAACGGCCTGCATGACATCCCGGAGTTCTGATGTGCAAGAACGTGTATGTTAGCTTGAAACGGCCCATATGCAGTGTTGTAAATGCCTCCCTTTATCCTTCCCCACCGTGTGCCGCTCCGGAATATCGAGGTGCATGCCCTAGCTTGAAAAGGCGTGCATGGGCCTCGTGGTTCAAAGCATTAGGGTGGGTGTATGCTAGCTTGAAACGGCGCATATGCTTTCTTTTTGACCGCACTAATTTCCTTTCACCGCCTGTCCGTAAACCCTGTAGTTGTGAACCGATATATGCCAGTAAATAAGGATGTCATTTTTGGGAATTTGTTTGTTAGGAACTTGCTCATGTTAGAACCTTCGCTTCCGTACCGTTATTTACCATTGCTTGATTGATTTTCCGCTTGCACTCTCATTCGACTATCTTCACACCGCTTTTTAATACCGCTTGTAGATATTGCATTGCTTATTTTTCTGAGAGCTCTCACCGCCGACATAATGCTGCATATTACAACCCGCTTCAACCTTCTCACCGCCCGCTCACCCTCTTTTCCCATTGTTTTTATATCATGGTGTATTTTGATGACTGCAGTTATTAACCGTTTACCGAATAAACATTTATTATAACTGTGTGTTTTATTTTCCTTAGGAATATTTAAGTATTTTTCAGAGTTAGGGAACTTTTATATAGGTACAAACAACTGACCCCTGGACATAACCTTCTCTGGCTAGTAGCTCCCGGACCCCATAGGACACCGCCTATGGGTACCCTAGTGTCCTCAACACTTTAAACTAGAGGTGACGCCCAAGATCTCTACTTCCGAAGGTAAACGATGGCAACGCAGTTTGGTAGAGACGGGAGCACATCACAATACATAAGATAAAATGCCTGACTAACAGATAAAATAAAATGTCTGGTTTCAAAGGGATGACTGCCCAGCACATTATAGTCGTAATGTCGGGATCTATTTAACGAATATATTGCTATACAACGGATTGGAAGATACGGTCAGATGGCAACCGAGGAGCCCTGACCTGATGCTTTGGTTTTTTATGTCTAGAATACTTTGAAATAGAAAGTATATTTAAATCGCTTTCAGACTCGGAAGGATCCCATCGACAGAATAGAGATGTGTTGTGTAGAAATGCTTCAGAAACCTTATGAACTTCGCAGAGTAGTAGGTTCAGTACGAAAACGATGTGTCAAATGTATTGAAAAGAGATTCGTTTCTTCGCTATTATTTCAATTCAAGATGAATAGACGATTTTCATGAAATAACATTCAAATTCGATCACAAAGAGCTTATATGGATCCACGTCAATTCCTGTAGTCTCATCATATGATGAGACTACAGGAAAAACTCGAAATATAAGAATGACCGTCAACATTTTGACCATGTGTGTGACATTTTTTGTAACAAATCACTCGTATAATCGCCCCTTGAAGGTTGTCTAATTCAAAAAAAGACACCCTGTACGTATATTCATGCTTTTTCGAAAATCGGCAATTTATTGCCAGACATATTTGCAAAGAAAATCTCAATAGTCAGCTTCGCATCATCGATATCGAAAATGAAAGGAGTTTTTTCAGTTGACAAGTTTGAGTGCCATCACCTGTGAAAGATAAATCAAGATTGGATGTAGATTAGATTAGATTAGATTAGATAGTGGTCGATCGGCACGTTGATTACCCTTCTGCACTGCGACCAATAAGGTCTTTTGTGCGTTACCATGCTAAAACTACGTTTTACCCAGGAATCTAACCTACTTAGCAAAGCTGGAGACTTCGCTCTTATGTCGGCTGGCGTTGATAACGCGCCACCTAGTAGAGTAAGTCTGGTTTGCGCCAGCGCAGTGCATTGGCATAGTATGTGTTCGGTGGTTTCAGTGGCCGATTCACACAACCTACAAATGTCGGAGTTTTCTTTACCGATCTTGTGTAGGTGATATCTCACGGGACAATGCCCTGTGAGAAGGCCGATTAGCAGCCTTAAGTCGTTTTTTGACAACGATAGAGCTTGTTGAGCCTTCTCTTTGGAACGTTCGATTAGTCTCTTTGCTTGTCTTTGACCGGATGTGTTTATCCAGTAAGAGTGTTTCTCCCTTTTTTCCCAAACGCCTACCTCTGCCCTAATCAGTGTAGGTGATACCCAACAGGAGGGCACGGGTCCGGTGAAAGGTGTGTTTGCTCCTCTTTTTGCAAGGGCATCAGCTTTTTCATTTCCCTCAATATTCTGGTGGGCAGGTACCCAAGTTTAAACTAGCTTGTTGTACTTCGCCAGTGTTTTGAGGGATTGCTTGCAGCTCCAAATGGTCCTTGATCTACAACCAACGGCCATAAGCTGCCTCAGTGCCATCTGACTATCAGAGGCAATACAAATTCTGGCTCCCTTGTACTGTCTGGACAGACAGACTTGGGCGCATCTTTCTATGGCCAGAATTTCAGTTTGAAGCGTTGTTATTGGCTTTCCCAAAGGCTCCGATTCCGTATTTGGGACCGTATATGCCTATGCCAGCTCCTCGTTCCCTTAGGGACCCATCTGTGTACTAGATGAGATGATTTTTACGAAGTCGTGACAAACCTTCCACACTTTCTTGGCGATCACCTATGATCACTTCGTAGTTGGCGTCAAGGTCATACTCGATTGGCATGGAATCCCTCGGTAGCAAAGGAAGGTCACCACCGAGTGATCTTAAAATATTTCCGTGTCCCTTGCCAGGCCCTATTTGGTCCATTCTTAGGGCACTCATGAGACCTTCTTTCTTAACATAAATATGCAGCGGGGTGAGATCCAGTATTACCTCTACTGCAGCTGTAGGAGTTGTATACGCAGCTCCTGTAATGCCTAGACAGGCCAGTCTTTGAAGCTTATTCAGCCTCTGCTGGCTTGTCTTTTCTTCAGTTTTAGTCCACCAAACTAAAGAGGCATATGTGATAACAGGTCTTACCACCGTCGTATAGATCCAGTGGATATAGAAAAAATCAGGAATGACATGCAATCTCTTCTGCACTTGAAAAAACTTAGTGGGGCAAAGTATCATTCTGCACACTTCTTAAGAAAATAACTGTTATTAATTATCCTAACCAACCCAAGGTCCCTCACTTTACTGACGCAATAGAGCTTATAAAACAAAAAATTCTTGGTATTATATATCATTCGTATTTTGAATTGTCTCCTTCTTGCATACAACCCGTGAAAATTCCTTTATGTTTGTTTGATTCAAGTTTAAACAATGACCCTCATCCATGTCAGAGGCATTCTGGCATAGGAAACACCTAGAAATTACCGCAGCGTAAAATTGAACCGGGTAGGAACCGAATCAATTAATGGTGCAAATTCGGATCCAAAGGAATCGGATATATGTGGAGGGGTGGAATTGAATGTCAACTGTTTGAAGCCGATCTATGGAACCTTTTTCGGGATGAAAAGGGCCTCGGGTTCCTCGGTTATTCGACGTATTAGCGAAACACGAAGCTCCAGATTGCGGGAATTCGGCGGATCCGAAGTTAATTGTTGGGTGCTCAAGTTCTATGTTCTCTGGAATCGAATATTCTGATCATTTGAAGATGTTGATTATATTGGTAGTTGTAGTATCGAATGTCTTATCCTTGTTCATCGAACGAGGTGTCAAGAATTTGATGAATTCTTTACAGTCGCAATAGTTCCTCCTGTTTATAATCCAATAAGGTGAATCTTTAACTTTAGTCAGGCTATATAGTACGGTGTTATTAACCCAAAAAAAGGCCATTGCAAGTAGGAAGTAATTTCCTGCATCAGCCACTGCTGTCTATAAGAAGGGAAAAATTGCACCTTATAGGAAAGTTCAAGCCAACACCGTTCTTCGTGAAAAACTTCTGGTCTTCAACAACCCAAAGCCAACCCCAGTGCAGTGGCTGATGTGGGAAATTACTTCCTACTTGCAATGTTTGGAGCCAAGAACACTGAAGATCTAGATTGTCTCCGCTACCAGTCCTACTTGAAAACGATTGCAAAGCAGCCTATACATGCATTACTGAAGTTGGATGCACTACCCCCCCCTTCAGGAGCGTCCAGACAGCATTCATTTAGGACCTACCACCAGGTACAACAATGGCTGAATGAAGATAAGGATCCACTCGAGTGGGGTTGGAAGAAGATTGGCGACCACCTGACACCAATTACAACAGCACGTCCTGCAGCCCCCCAGGAGTCCCTTATAATGTGTACTTGCAAAGATGAATGCGATCGTAATTGTGAATGCAGAAGGAGTGGTCTAAACTGCACTAGCATATGCAGCAATTGCTCAAGCCAAGCAAATAATAACATGGACAATAATAACATCTTAGACGACGAGCTAGAGGAGGAGGATAATTACTGGAGGATGAGTGAAGTTAATACAGACATTGAACATTCCAAATTTAAAAAATATTTATGCTTAAGATGTGAATTTATGTTGCAATGTTCATAGAAAAGTTCAGGGTGGGTTTCTCCGTACCACAGGTTTATATGGCCTAGGCCTGTGGAAGCCTCTTTTCCTTCAAAAAAGAATGCCCTTGATAAGGTGGTGAGGTTGTCGTTCCTTCAAGGGCTTATCACTAACATACCACCGGCCACTGAAATAGCAACATTCTTTTTCGAAGCTTATTTTTTTTTAATTATCAAAATTACGAAAAAGTTAACATTTACACCGTCTGTAACTCTTGAACCGTACAATTTAGAGTGATTATGAAAAGGACCATTCTTATTTAAAATTTAACGTAGAACATTTTGTATATAACAATGTTCAGGATAAAGCGCTTAGTTTTTGAAATATTTACGAAAAACTAAAAAAACTAGTGATTTTTCAAATTCCCACCCCCTCCCCCCCAAACCCGACGCTCAAAATGGTGTAACTTTTTACCATAGAATAAGGGGACTATGTAGAGCAATTTGGTGTTGGAGGAAAACTTTTACTTTGGATGTTGAGGTTTAGGTCTAATTACACCGTACTAATATGAAATTAAAGGCAAGACTGATTCTTTCATCTTGGTTTCTTTTTGTGATGTGTAGATGTCTATCTACATAAAATATTGAAGCAATATTCTTCACCGAAACTCAGATTCCCTTCAATGAAAATATTTCAGTTCATTTGCAAGTCCAATATCAATACGGGAACAGTATTCACTAGGATTTTCTCGGATGACTATGCTCTTGTATCATACATGAAAATAGAAATGTATGGTGCCTCCTTTACAATTTCATCTATTCATACTACCAAGTCTGTGCGCATGCTATAATGTTTGATATCCTAAAAACTGTTCATTTTTTCTAAAAAAAATAGAATACAGGGTGTATTCTTCAAATAGCAGCAATAACTTCATGAAAATATTTCATTTATTTTTTTTCTGATTGCCATCCCCGAAACACTTCCCTCGGATATTATTATTAAATTTCACCCTCATACTTTTATGTCTTTTAACGAGTCCCTAGTGTAAGAAAAAAATGCAGAATCAATTTCATAATTTTGATTTATTCTAAAACTATTCTAATATTTTCGTGTCCTAGGATATTCAATACAGGCAATTAACAAAACAACAACACAAAAGACACCTTGAAACTAATTAAACAATTTGATAATTGAAACAATTGAATTGGAAAAGGCTTCAAAATAAGAGAAAGTTGATATGCCACAATTCATAATTATAATTTTTAAGGGTGAATTTACTTAGAAAGGGTTGAATTTATGTTGAATGATAAAAAACTTGTTTCAACATATTTTTTGAAGTACTGAGTGATCTTAAAAAAATATGTTTATTGCTACGAGAGCTGCAGAAATCTAAGTGACTATAGGCGAATTTTGGCGAGCTGTGATTACAGCTTATCATAGTGACATAGTTACGTGAGTTGACACAAAATATGTGTATTAACCATGGAGGTAAAGGCAGTGGAGGGAGTCTAACGTTTGACATTCCGAGGAAAATTCCCTTCTTCAGGAGCTGGCTGAACAGGGAATTTTCTCGGAATGGAGCGCGGGTGTGGGCCTGAGGTTGTCGAGGATTCTCATTGAGAGACCGTCCTCGCGACCTGAGGTCAATAGACTTCTGTTGCTGGAGAGGAAACAACTCGGTCTGGTGACTGGTGCATTGACTGGTCACCTGTTTAACAAACAGAGAATGGGATTAACGAGCTGCTCCCTATGCCGGTGGTGCAGGAGCACTGATGAAACGGTTGAGCATATTCTGTTCAACTGTGGCAACTTAACTGAGTTAAGGTCAACACACCTAGGTAATTCAACCTACTATTCCTATGTGAGATGGACCACTCCTGGTAGACTCGCGACATTTCTGTCTTTGTGTCTGAGGTGCTGAGTCTCTATAGAACGATGCGGGTGAACAATGGGCCACTAGGACTCAGTTCGGCCGGAAGGCACCGCGTGAAGAAGAAGAAGGTTTGACAAGTGTTACGTAACAAACACAAAATCAAGAAGAGACACACCAATATGGCCGATTTCGAACTTTTTAAACGTTGAATTATTTTATTTGTGCCTCATTTCTTGTTCATTTTCTCTACAATTTGTAGCAGAAATATTTAGTGTTAGTTAAAAAAGGTTTCTTATTCAGTGAATGGGTGCTTTAATGAATCCAAAAAATTCCCGCCACAAAGTTGGCCCATACAAATATGGCCTTTTTATGTGACACTTTTGGAACAAAGGAAATATAGGATATGCTCCCTTCCCTTCCTTTACCTCCATGGTATTAACTGTCAACTCTACGTAACTGTAACTATGGTAATCTGTGGTTACATCGCCAAGATTAGACTTATTTCACTAATTCCATTTTTAGTGAGGAAGTTTCCATAGCAACTTTCGTTTCACATCGATAAAACATGCAAGCCTACAAAACTTAGCAAGTTATTATTTCAGCGATTATATAACTCATGTGTTTGAAAACCAATCAAATCCACGAATTTTACGTAGTTACTGCGTATTGATAAGTGAATATACCCCTTGACGACGTGATATAATCGTTTTGGTGTTTCACCTCCTGCCATATTGTAATCATTTCCATAGTAACGGGCAAGTTCAATGAAATGTCAGTTAATTCTTCAAAATGCAGCGCTTTGGTTTCGTTTCATGTGGTGAAATTGATCAAGAAATTGAAAATGCAACACCAGAAAATACCACAAAACACATAATTATGTTGGAAGCAGTTTACGGTGTTTTGTGAACATCGAAATTACAAACTTTCTGCTGATATTTCTAATGAAAAAGTAGCAGATATTCTGAAGGATTGGGCATTCAATATGAAACGTGCAGACGAAAAGGAATATAAAGAGAGTACAGTGAAAACCATTTGGAATATTTCTGCTAAACTTTTACAGAAAAAGTTTCATGAAGAGTTCGAAAGAGAAATAAATCCATTTAAAGATGTTATTTTCGAGAACGCAAGAAAGGCTCGTGCAGCAAAGAGAAAGAAATTACAAGCAATTCCCGACAGAAAAAAAGAAGCTCAGCCGCTCTTAACGAGAAAGAAATAACCAGAATTATATTAAGTTTTGATGAAAATACACCAGATGGTTTGCAGAAAAATTTTATCAAATTTGTGCTGTGGAATTGGCATGGCGTGGTAATGAAGCAGCCTTTTGCTTAACCGACTATTTCAAAAAGGAATTCGACAATTATGGTCAATCTACGGGACGTATCGAATACAATCCAATATTCTCTAAAACATCACAAGGGGAGAACAACGCACAACTGATGCAAAATGGTTAGCTCCGAATAAAGAGTTTCCTAATAAGTGCCCAGTACGTCTCTTGGAAAAACTGCTGAGCAAGAGAACGCCAAATATCACAACCAATCGCCTTTTTTTAACACCTAATATCGATTGGCAGAAAACAGGGAAATGGTTCAAAAATTGCCCTATTGGTTTGAATACATTGAGTAAATGGACACGTACAGCAGCTGAAAGTATCGGAATAGATACGAAAAAAAGGAAAATTACGAATCATTCAAATCGTTCCTCTGCTGTGAGTATCTTGTCGCACTCTGGAGCAAACTTGCAAGAAATTACCAAAATAACAGGCCACTCATCATCTGAATCTCTGAAACCATATTTGAAACTTACTGCAGAACACCATAGAAAAATTATTGAAAAAATGAGAAACATTCCTAATCCATCCACCTCAAGCGTCACCAACAGTACCAACACCAACACTACAAATAATGCTGAAAACAACAATACATCAAATATGTATTATAATAATTGTACTTTCAATATTAATATTAATCAATAAAAACAATAATTAGAATATTATTCGTTATATAATCTTAACGAATACCACTCGAGCATAAACAATATTTTACGATTATTCACTCGACGTATTTCGCGAAACACCACTCGAGCTGCGCTCTCGTGGTGTTTCGCAAAATACTCGGTGAATAATCGAATATTGTCTATGCTCTTGTGATATTATAAGTGATAATATTTTGACATTCCTCACATTTATAGATAGCTTGGCAATGAATACTTATTTGTCAATCGCGCAACACGTGTCAAAAAGTAGATAAATCCATCTACTGGAATTTTCGAGAATTCCTGACTTCTCAATAGGACCATATACCTGTTGGACATATTTTCTCATGAAAAAGTTATGCCAGATAACACTCGAGATGAAATTTAAGTAGGTAAAATTTCTCTCTTGTAACATTGAAGTTTGTTGCTTATCGGCAATTTCGCTCATGACATTTTTCCAAAATCACTCACCTGAAGGCTCATAATTTTCATACAAATGTCATTCGCGAAATTGCCTAAGCAACAAACTTTCATACCACAATCGAGAAATTTTGCTGGCAAAGTATCATATCTAGTGGTATTATAAAAATACGTTTTCGTGAATAATTATAGAATCATAAGAAAAACTGAATAATGGGTTTCAGTAACATCCCATTCGATCTTACAAAAACGAGAACCTTGAAAGAAAACAGCATCTCCAAACAGTCAAAAAAAAATTGTTTATGTCCTTGTCTTAACCGACGAGCCGCCAATGACAATCCCAACATCCGGGTTACAACTCCGAACTTCCCAGGAATTTGGCGTCCTTAATAATACAGTAAATATTTATTACATGCCTGGTATGCACAAGAAGCAGAAATCCAGCAACTTAGTTTTGGGATAAATTATGCCGTACGACTCGGATACCCAACACAAGCTGTTGCCGAGTTCATCAATATCTGGTAGGTAGCCAGAAATGAATAAGAAAATCAATAACACATTTTGTTGCCCAAAGTTATCTGCACTGCAGAGGGGGGAAATTGACCTCAGCATCTTCTCTGAGATGGAAAATATTGAATACAAAATATCTAAGTAATGGTCATTTAATCAACTAATTTATTAAACTAGGTTTTTATATCGTTTCTATATTGTATGTTGTGAAAGGGTATATCCGTCACCAGGAACCTCAGTTTTTGTACAATTTATTCAAATAGCAACGTTTCGAGTCTCTTCCTCAGGCTGAAAGATATGACAATTACACAAACACGATAAAAATCATCTAGATTGAAAGTAATCAACATGAATAGATGTACAACATTTACACTCATTTGTATATTTCACTCTCATCTACTTAATACTTAAACAATACAATTAAAACTAACAATTCATCACAAACAAACATTCAGACATTTCAAAAATCAGTTAAACCAGCTCACCTATGAATATTAAATAAAAAGATTTCTTCCTTTGAAACATCGTTTAAAATCGTGGTAGTTAATAAACAATAGGTACTATAAACAAGGGCGGATTTACGGGGGGAGTAATGGGGGTAATTACCCCCCCCCCATGAATATCGAAAACCTTAGAAAAAGTTACGCAACGTGGTGCACATATTTTCATTTGTTTGTTTTTTTTTACTACTATTACTTTACTACTATTTTTTTTTATTATATTATTCCTCCTAAATATTTTGATTAAATTTTTTTTAAGTTTTGAACTTGATTTATCGATCATGAATCATTACTACACCCCCCCCCATGAAAAAAGCTATATCCGCCCTTGACTATAAATATCTCGGGGACAACAATCTTTTTGACGTATATCAATATCGGGTTCATAAATGGGAATGAGAACTCAAGGGAGCCAGACAGAATTAGCATGTGTCTAGAAAAACTAGACTAGATTTGGATTTCATTGATTAGTTTCGAATATGCGATATTTAATGAACCAAAATCGGTTCGCGCGTTAACAGAAGACGGGTGTTTCTTAATAAATAGCATTTCCTTAAAATTTCGCTTAAACCAATATTATCCTCCCTGGTTAAAATTTTCGCGCCCTCCAAATCAAAATTATGTCCCTCATTTTTGGCATGCACAGCCAGAGCGGTTGACTCTGATTATTTTCTACAATCTGACTGGTCAGTCTCTTGCCGAAATACTGACCTGTCTCTCCGATATATGATCCATCACAATCATCACAGTCATTAAGGATATTTGCTCGATCCGCTCACGCGTTAATATTTCGAGGCCGTTAGTCGTTAGATTATTAACCGGGTTGATCACAAGTAAAGTATAGTATTCGTTTTGAAGAGTTTTCAGCTCTTGAGCTGTTCCACTGCTTGTGCGCAACCAATGGCAAGCCGTATTTCGAGCTTTTGAGTTACTCAGGAGCACGAAACTCTTCAAAACGAATAGGCTACGGTTTTTCCGTCGACCTCAATATGAATCGTGTGTAAATTCTCCATCGAAATACATTCTCATTTTGCACAAGACATACATTTGGTATAATATAAATTTCTGTCTTTTTATGTTCCAGTAGATTTTTACATTACTCTATTGCTTCTGAATGCTTTGTATTCGTTTGCCCATAGGAATCGAACATTAAAATACCATAAATTGAACATTAAAATGGGTCATTGCCGTTGAATTTCGTACACATTGAAATCACCCTTTAATTTAGGTTAGGTTAGGTTAGGTTACCCTTCATTTTAGGCTTTGAAAATAAAACCATGGTTGTATATTCAAAGATTTTAGGTCGACGGAAAAACAATTCAGAGGGCTTTTTATTACTTTTAATTGAGTCTATAGTCCGTTCACGAAAGTTTGAGCACATATATAATAGGCGTTTCTTTATTCATCTGAAGTTGGCAGTATTTACTGTCATAGAGTAGGTAAAAAAATAAAGTCAACGTTGCCGAATGTACTCGGCCTCGTCCGACGAGCTTGCGAGTTATCAGAGAACTCTATGCAATATTGACAACATTGAGTATCAATCTGACAAGAAAATAAAGAACATTTCCTAAAATTTTAATATACACAGTGGAATATGCCAAATCTCCATGGCGGATTGACGGCTCAACCTTTCGTGAACGGAGTATACATACGCAAACGAACATTTATTTTAAATTTACTGGCCAGAGTATTAGCAGCGCATTCGAAGGTAAACCAAGATTTCCACGATAATTTCAGACCTATATTTTTCCCATTAATTGATTTACTTAACTATTTTTAATTTACTATCCAATTAAGAAAGAATTGAAACCTTGTTTCAGAAAAAAAGATGTCATCATTTACCATGATCCATTTCATGGAACGGTGACCTATGCCATTATTCTTCGGGTGCATCTACGGAGGCTGGCAGTATGTTCTTATTACAGAAAAATACTCTAAGGGCACTAGCTGGGGAAAACCGGATGACAAGCTATATACCCCTTTTAAAAAATATATAAAATACTTACCTTCCATGTCGAAGGAAGGCTTGCAAGGCACTCAAGTGTCCACGATCATCGTAAACGTTTCACGGATAAATACGTGACTCCATTGGATCGACTGCAGAAAATACGGTACAGGGAACAGGCACATATACAACGTATAACGGTTCCAAATTGTATAACAAACTACCAGACATAACACATACACTTCGATAGATTCAAGAAGAAAATTGAAACTGTACGAGTAAGTAAAATGATGTCCTAATATTTATTATTCCGTATGATGCCATAATTTTGTTTCTTGTAGGGTGAGAGGTTCAGTTGTTGACACCCTGATATTGATTGACACTGTGCACATATACCGATGTGATAAACCATTGGTGCTATCTAGGGTTTTTTTTTATCTCTGTCTCCACATATTTCAGAATTCAGTTCTTTTTTGTTTCTATTTTGATAAAGTTCAATTTCGTCAAGTTTTCATTTTGAAAACGCCATCATTAGATATTTGACGAGAGATTTTGCAGGAGTGTCAATAAGTTAGTTTAAAATTCACAGTTCACTTAAAGATAGCAACTGCATATAAATGCATATATTTTTCGATTTTGTTTTTTTTTCATATTCGTATAGTTTTCTCCTTTTTGAAGGTTCCAAGGTATATTTAATCGATATAAGTAAACCTTTAATGATTTATATATTAAGGTTGAACCATATGTCAATATCTGTGTCAATAAGATTACATCGAACAGTGGTTGACATAGGGTTTAACCTTAATAATATATAAATCATTAAAGGGATACTTACATCGATTAAACATTCCTTGAAACCTTCTAAGGAATATGAAACAGAAAAAAATCTCGAAAAATATACGCAATTAGGCCAGTCGCTATTTAAATAAATTCTAACACGGCTGCAAAATCTCGCGCCGAATATTTAATGATGGCGTTTTCTGAATGATACCTTGAGGAGATTGAACCTGACTTGAATAGAAATAAAATATTCTGAAATATGCGAAGACAGATGAAAAAAACCTAGATAGCACCAATAGTATACATTTGAATTCGAAGAGACACAAATTTCATCGAAATTATATATTTGATAATCATTGGCATACTTTGATGGTATTTGACACCCAGTGATAGCCATTAACATAATTTCATCTCACTCTCGCATCAATTTTGGGTAATATATCATCCTACTTTCTCTCACTCAATATCTTCATTATATGGGTCAATGAGATATTCACATTAAAAATAGTAGAGAAATAAGAAGGTTTAGACAATTTTATTCCATATAAACAAGGAAGTAATATTCACATACAGGGTTTTCCTTTTAAGTTGGCCTATTAGCCGTTTTAGGAGAACTAGTGAATATTTCGTTCTGAAATTTTAGGTGCAGCCTTGAGGTGAAGGAACTCTTCGCCTATAATATTTTCAAGTCGACAGTAATGCCACGTCTATCTCAAACTAATATCTACTTTCTTATTTCAAATGGAACTACCTATATTTTCATTTATGTATCGATTCAATACTAAATTCGCAGTATAACCCACTAAAAAAAGTTTCTCTGTCATGCACTGTTGCCAAGTTATTCACAAACTCCTGAAACTTTGGACATTTGCATTGCCAGTTTGGAAATGCAATATCTCGATTATTTTTTATGCGAACGGAACCAAACTCAGCAGTCTCATATGAAGACTCCATGCATTCATGTGGTATATTCAGTATTTTGATACATCGTAAGGTTTTTCGAAGATATTGCTCCGAAAATGTGAAACTCAAAATTGAAATATTTTGAGATTTTCAAATTGCAACCCCATATTTATTTTACAGCATTAGATTCGAAATAAAAAATGAATGGCAGTGTCCTTTTACACTAATTATTTATTCTGGATAGTTTTCGAATGAGATGAAAAATACTGAAATTTCTCAGTATTTATAGTTATGATCTATGGTCCTGTTTACGATGAAATGGTTCTATGAATTTTTGAAGTAGATTCTATGGTTGAAATCATAAAAAGTATTCGATGATCATGGATGTCATAGAAAAAAGTTTGCCCATATTATTCAAACACGATTCGGGTTGTTTCACGATTCACGGGGAATGCCAAAAATTATTGAAAGGACCTGTAGGACCTTCAACAATCGTTATTCACATTTAGCACGAATGACTGGAAAAAAAATTCCGAAAATTGTTTAGGCTTTCTGTAATCCTGGTCCTATGTTCATGACTTCAACAATAGGATTCATTCCGATAATTCACTTTATAATCACACACCATTATGTCCATTGAACATGACTATAAATACTAAAAATTTTCAGTATTTTTCATCTCATTTGAAAATTGTCCAAAATAAATAATTAGTGAAAATAACGCCAGAATTACAGAAAGCCTAAACAATTTTTGGAATTTCTTTCAAGTCATTCTTGCTAAATCTGAATAACGATTGAAAGTCCTACATAATATAGGTAAACTTTTTTCTATGACATCAATGATCATCGAATACTTTTTATGATTTGAACCATAGAATCTACTTCAACAATTCATGCCATAATCATAAAACCACTTCAACGTAAATAGGACCATAGATCATGACTATAAATACTGAAAATTTTCAGTATTTTTCATCTCATTCGAAAACTATCCAAAAAAACTAATTAGTGCAAAAAGAGACTATCATTTATTTTTTATTTCGAATCGAATGCTGTAAAATAAATATGGGGTTGCCATTTGAAAATCTCGAAATATTTCAATTTTGAGTTTCACATTTTCAGAGCAATATCTTCGAAAAACCTCACGATGTATCAAAATACTGAATATACCACATGAATGCATGGAGTCTTTACTATGAGACTGCTGAGTTTGGTTCCGTTCGCATAAAATAATCGAGATATTGCATTTCCAAACTGGCAATGCAAATGTCCAAAGTTTCAGGAATTTGTGAATAACTTGGCAACAGTGCATAGCAGAGAATTTTTTTTAGTGGGTTATACTGCGAATTTGGTATTGAATTGATACATAAATGAAAATATAGGTAGTTCCATTTGAATAAGAAAGTAGATATGCGTTTGAGACGTGGCAACACTGTCGACTTGAAAATATTTTAGGAGAAGAGTTCCTTCACCCTCAAGGCTGCACCTAAAATTTCAGAACGAAATATTCACTAGTTCTCCTAAAACGTCTAATAGGCCAACTTAAAAGGAAAACCCTGTATGTGAATATTACTTCCTTGTTATATGGAATAAAATTGTCTAAACCTTCTTATTTCTCTACTATTTTTAATGTGAATATCTCATTGACCCATATAATGAAGATATTTGAGTGAGAGAAAGTAGGATGATACATTACCCAAAATTGATGCGAGAGTGAGATGAAATTATGTTAATGGCTATCATACTGGGTGTCAAATATCATCAAAGTATGCCAATGATTATCAAATATATAATTTCGATGAAATTTGTGTCTCTTCGAATTTTGAATCGATATTTATTGAAAGTTTGTAGGTAATACCAAAATAAAAAATTCAACTATATTTCGGAGCTAATAACCATAGTGTAACAATCAAATAAGGAACCGAATTCCCTTACTGAATGTATACATGCACTTAAGGTGTCGATCACTATAGCTTTTACCCCACTACATATTTGATGAATTCGAAACAGGAGCAAATAGTATATTATGCAACGAGCTTATAATGATAGCTTTTATTCACGAGGTGACGTTTAGACTACAAGCCGTAGGCGAGAAGCCCAAATCACCGATTTAATAACAGACATTATACGCGAGTAGCATACTATACTTTATCCACGACTACTGAATATATTTCTTGAAGATTTTAACATCTGGCTACCATCACGAGGCCCTTCTATGACAAGCGTGAAAAAAGTCAATATGACACATAACAAATTTTTGGAGAACAATTATATATTTAGTAATAAAAAATGCCTTAATTGAAATAATAAAAGTAGATTTGGCCCTCGATTGACAAGGTATACCCATATTTGTTAGTTGGAGTACCTTAGCATACTGAAGAAATACCAATTTAAAGAATATTCATCAAAACTGAATCTTTGACGCATCTGACAGCAGTGAATTATCCTACTAATAGATAGATGATAACCTAGAAATGGTCATAGGCTGTAAATAATCACGCCATCGTTTTTAGGGGGTAGGCAGTAGGCAGATAACTAAATTGAGTTAGTGATTTTTGGTCGTTTTTGTTGGGACTTTTGCTCTTTCACGTCTAAACGGCTGAACAGATTTTGATGAAATTTAGTAAGGTAATAGATGGTTACCTAAAAATGGATATAAGATCAAAATGATCACGTCATCGTACTTATGGGGTAGGAAGTAGGCAGAAAACTGAATTGAATTAGTGATTTTTTTTATGGTTTTTGCTGGGAGTTTTGCTCTATCATGCCTAAACGGCTGAACGGATTTCGATGAAATTTAGTTAGGTGATAGATAGTAACCTAGAAAAGGATATGGGCTATCGTACTTAAGGCGTAGGCAGTAGGCAGAAAACTAATTAAGTTAGTGATTTTTAATCGGTTGTTTTGAAAGTTTACCTCATTCACGCCTTAACGTCTTAACGGATTTTTATAGACTTGGTTAATATGAAGATAGGATCCTAGGCACGAACACAGGCTACTTTTTACGGCGGGAAAATACCTCATTCCCGCGGAAAACTATCGTGATCGTGTCAAGAAGCGCATGACGCCATAGCTACTGAAATGATTTTGATGTTTTTTTTAACTGAGTGTTACTAAGACTTCAAGTTAGTATTTGATCACTTTTCTAACTTAGAGGGTCGGTAGGCGCCATAATTTAGGGAATCACTACATAGTATAAAACAAAGTCGCTTTCTATGTGCCTATGTCCCTTTGTATGCTTAAATCTTTGAAACTACGCAACGGATTTTGATGCGTTTTTTTAATACATAGAGTGATTCAAGAGGAAGGTTTATATGTATAATAACATCCATTAAATAGTGGAGAGGTACTGTTATTTTTGAGGTTTTAAATGTGATGCCGTAATAATTTCATTTTTTCCGCTTACATTGCAAACGCAGGCTGAACCCTACGAGTTTTATCAAAATAATGTACTAAGTATTGTACACATTGAAAAGGTCTACAGAAAAGTCCGTGATGGTATATGTCTATCTTATATGGATAACCCACAATAGCTTTTTTTTGTCATTTAATTTTTACGACAAATAAAATGGATAATATTCTGAGTGATTTTAACCAATACAGCATTAATCCTTAACCAATTAAATACCGTGAATACATTGTTCATTTAATATAGATCTATATGGCCCTTTACACTGTATGATGTGAGTGAATATTTGCGAAGATATTACAGATTTAAAAATTGCGGGACGTAGCGTTTGCGGCGGTACCGTGCGAAGCCGGGGCGGGTCGCTAGTATTTCATAAATCACTTTTGATTTATGGATATTATTCGTGGATAGAAAAAATAATAGAAATACTCTATAGGTATTTATGCCCAAAATTTGCTTTTATTCTGATAGCTCGTCATCTGAGACTTGAGCTTATTCAATATCAACATACAATCGTACAATAATTTTTTACTCTAAAACGGTTAGAGACACGAAAAAATTACAGGAATCAAAAAGTTTTCAAATTGAACGAAGATATCAAAAATTTATTTTACGTTGATCATTCGCGTACTGCATAGAAGTTGGAGAGGGAAAAAGGAGACATGTCTCTGGAAAAGAAAACACCCTGTGGATTCTAGTTGGGATTCAGGACGTGCAATGATAGGGACTATTGAAAATAGCTCGCATTTCAAATTTGGACTGAATATCTCGAAAACTGCAAGAGTTATGAAGAAAAAACCTTTTTTTTTGGAATTTTCAACACTCTGTAGTTCCGCCACGAAGCTTTTACGGACCCATAATTATATGAATTTTTTTCCTAAAATTATATGTAGATTAACCCCCTCAAGTTGTGACATACTATAATGTAACACCTTGTATATGTATCAAGTATTTTATACCGAATATATCGTCTTATTTCGTTAATCATTAATGGGTAAAATCGGTCAAGTGGTTTTTGCGTTATAGGAATTTTAAATTACCAGTACTATCGGCCGTTGCCAGCCTGTATAGGCTCTCAAAGTTTCAGAGGCAGGTATAGAAAAATAGAATATACGCTATAATATTATATTCCCTATGCATTACCTGTTTGAGTACTTCCTGTCTTCAATTATACACAGATAATGTATTATTCACGACATCTTTTCAACTTAAACGCGGGCGCAGCTAACTTTCCAAATTTTATTTGCGAATTTTCGAATCACTCCTGGGTGCGAGATGCAAAACGTTGTTGGCGACATTTTATTGAGAGTTCATGTAAGAATTTTTCCCTTGAAACTTCTTAAAACAACTTTTCGTTCCGAATTTCGAAGAAGCATGGAGAAGTTGGCTGACTTACTATGCGTTCCCTCGGTTTTTTTAGGGTTGGCTAGCCTGAGGTGGTGAAAAGTTTCATTTCATTACAAGTCAGGTGGAAAATAGAAAATTGAATTTATCCCGACTATATTTCGTCCGTTATAAGCGATTTTCCCCAGGCACTCTTGTTTTATGTTGAGGAAGGTTGTGGCATTATTGCTTCTGTTTGATTTCGGATTATTACTTTCAGAAGCTGACGCAACAAGGTACACTGATACTGATAAATTATCTACAAAGGAAAACTGATTTTGGAAGAATTTCTAATTCCGAATATTGCAAGATGACTGAAAGGATTCAGAAAATTTTAAAACGCTTTCAATTTTCAAATGAATAGTTCCGAATGTTTTATAACCACTTTGAATCATGGTAACTGCTGAGTCAACAATTGAATTCATATGCCTAGGGAGGCGTAAGAACCAAGGGCGTACCCAGGATTTCAGCTAGAGGGGGGGACAGCTCATACCTGTTTCGAGAAGATATCGAATGTTGTAGAATATTTAATTATAGATAAAAATTTTTCACTAAAACCAATTTTATTGTAATTTTGACTTGGTTGGAGAAAATATAGTATATATTATTCGGATTAAAAGTGCCTATTTTAACTCGCAATTCTGTATTCGCTCGGCTGCGCCTCGCAACTGCAAATATTGCTCGTAAAAAAAAGATGCACTTTTAATCCTTATAATATAATATACTATTAATCAAATTATCTGACCGTAAAGATATTTTGTTTCCAACACTTTGGCAGAGTAGGTATCAGGTTTTTAATTCCCACTTGACAGTAAAATAGACGTTTATTTTATCTTCTAGGGGAGAGGGGGGCAGCTGCCCCCCTGCCCCTACCTGGGTACGCCCATGGTAAAGTACCAACACAGATAAGTCAGAGGAAATGGTCCTCTCTGAACCAGCACATCTCATCAGCGAACAAACCTAGTGAGGTTATGATCAAAAAAGTGAGCTTCCAAAAGAACTTTAACTAGATGCTTTGGTAGGTTAATACTGTCAAATGGTATAGGTACAGATGGTTCTTAAACCACAATAGGTGCCGACGCTCAGGTACCTATACAGGCCAAGAACCAAGCCTACACTATCGTTATGCTCCTATAGTAGAGTATTTTTCAGCCATGAAGAGACTAAGACACTAGCCAGAAAGGAATTACATGCCATTAACTAAACCAGATAACCTTTTTGTGGTATTGGCGAATGCCAAATGCTCCTACAAGAAGGAAGAAACTGAAAGACTAGCACTCTGGGGAAATCTTCCAGAAATGCATCATTCCAAGAAGTTCCTTCGGAACTTTGAAACTGAAAGGTCTAAAAAATATTTGGATTTCATCAAGAATAGGTTCCACCTGCTAACAGGTTTGCTAACAGGACATTATTGCCTTGGGAAACAGGTGATGAGAATTGGCTTAACAGAAACTGACAAGTGTAGATTCTGTGGAAAGAAGGGGGGAACTCCTGTTTACTTAGTTACAGAATGCCTCGCCATTGCGAGTCTTGGCAAAGAATATCTTGGACAAGAAAATTATAGAAGTAACGCTGTTTTAGCCTCCTTGAAGCTCTCTCAGATATTTGATCAACTTTTGAAACATACAAGCAAAAACAAATGTTGTTGAAGAAATCAGTCATCATACCATTCTAAAGAATACCTGAAAGTTTTACGGGCAATATAATGTCTAACCAAGTCATAATTTCATATAAAAAAGACATTTAAGCCGGTTGAGTACCATAATCATCCTTCTTCGTTACACCATTGAAAAAAAACTTTTTCTCTCTGATCATCCCAGATATACGAGACGAGCAATTATGTTTAAATCCGTTGAAAGTTCTCGCAACAAAATGTTCGACCCTCGTTCGCAAGCGCGTTTCAAACTGCTCGACTTTTATGTTACGACTTTGTTGATGTGTTCCCAAAATCCAAAACTCACAGACGTTTTGGCAAAACTATTGCATTCTGCTACCCCAGAAATATTAGCACGAAAACAAGTATTATGGAAAGAGACAATCATCACAATACCATTCTAAAGAATACCTGACAGTTTTATGAGAGATATAAAGTCTAACCAAGTCATAATTCCATATAAAAAAACGTTCAAGTTGTTGAGTTTCGTTTTTCGAACCATAACCATCCTTTTTCGTTGCCCCATTAAAAGTAAACATATTTCTCCCTGATTACCCCAGATATACGAGACGCGCAATTGTGTTTAAATCTGTTAAAATTTTTCGCAACAAAATATTCTCCTGTTATGTTACGAATTTGGCCAATCAGTTCCCAAAATCAAAATCTCACAGACATTTTGGCAAAACTATTGCATTCTGCTACCCCAGGAACATCAGCGCAAAAACAGGTATTATGGAAAGAGGCAATCAACATCATTCCATTCGAAAAATACCTGGAAGTTTTACCAGTGATATCATATCTAACCAATTCATAATTCCATATACAAAAAGACACTCAAGCCGTTTAAGTATCGTTTTTTCAAACATAACCATCCTTCTTCGTTACCCCATTGAAAGTAAACATATTTCCCCCTGATTATCCCAGATGTACGAGACGCGCAATTATGTTTTAATCCGTTAAAGTTTCTCGCACAAATTTTCGACCCTCGTTCAGAAGCGCGCTTCAAACTGCTCGCCGGTTATGTCACGAATTTGTCTAATCAGTTCTCAAAATCCAAAACACACAGACATTTTGGCAAAACTATTGTATTCTGCTACCCCAGGAACATTAGCACATAAACAAGTATTATGGAAGGGAGCAATCATCATCATACCATTCTGAAAAATACCTGGAAGTTTTACCAGTGATATCATATCTAACCAATTCATAATTCCATATACAAAAAGACACTCAAGCCGTTTAAGTATCGTTTTTCAAACCATAACCATCCTTCTTCGTTACCCCATTGAAAGTAAACATATTTCCCCCTGATTATCCCAGATGTACGAGACGCGCAATTATGTTTGAATCCGTTGAAAGTTCTCGCAACAAAATTTTCGACCCTCGTTCAGAAGCGCGTTTCAAACTGCTCGCCGGTTATGTCACGAATTTGTCTAATCAGTTATCAAAATCCAAAACACACAGACATTTTGGCAAAACTATTGCATTCTGCTACCCCAGGAACATTAGCACATAAACAAGTATTATGGAAAGAGGCAATCAACATCATTCCATTCTGAAAAATACCTGGAAGTTTTACCAGTGATATCATATCTAACCAATTCATAATTCCATATACAAAAAGACATTCAAGCCGGTTAAGTACCGTTTTTCAAACTATAACCATCCCTCTTCGTTACCCCATTGAAAGTAAACATATTTCTCCCTGATTACTCCAGATATACGAGATGCGCAATTATGTTTAAATCCGTTGAAAGTTCTCGCAACAAAATGTTCGACCCTCGTTCGGAAGCGCGTTTCAAACTGCTCGCCTGTTATGTTACGAATTTGTTAAATGAGTTCCCAAAGTCCCAATTAGCGTTTATTCCGTTTTAATTTCAATGATTCATATTCGGAACAACATTAGCGCTCCCGAAGATGCGTTGGAATTTATGTTTTGTCGAGAAATATGGCCGTTCAGGGACTAAGTGAGAAAAGGATCATTAAGGATAATATCGCTACAATCTAATGTTGAAAGGATCTGAGGAGATTTTCTAAGGAGTTTTGAATTCGAATGGCCTGATGATCAACTTCCTGGATCCTGATAATAGCAACTGAGTCATGACCTTATTTTATAACTGTTAATGAATTGGAGATATCCTTTCGTTAAGGAATCTAATGATAGCTATCATAAATCTACATTTTCTTTTCTTTATTACTTGGCCTTATTCTTTGTGCAATCGAGTTGACGTTTTCCTGTTTCGTTTCTCAACTAATTCATCTTGGGGCGCGATATTTCCCAGTGCTTTTTCGTTTTTTGAGCGCTCGTTTTCCTTAAACGAGTGCTATATCGTTTTGCCCAAATGTCTGTAAATTTCGAATTTTGAGCAGAAAATGTTCTCAAACGATAGGGTTCTACTCCCTGATGATGAATTCGTGTTCACATTCAATTCTGTCCGTGGGGCCGTCCGGCCGGCCGTTAACACAATAACTGTCGAAAGGACTGTCCCAGAGACTTGAAATTTTCAGGCTGAGTTCGGTTCCCAAATGGCTCTGTTAAGTATGTTAACCAGCCAAATCCATAAAATATAACCATTCAAAATTGTTGTTCCTAAATATCTCAGACATATGCAAAATGCTCATAGTAAGCTTCATTCAGAATTTTGTGGTCATTGTATTAACAGAACCATATAAAATTCAATTGGAATATTGAAAAGAAGAATCTCTATATTTATTCAACAGCATAACCGATTCAAGTGAAATTCATTTTGTAAATCAAAACTGATATACTGAATGTTCATGCAAAATTTCAAAAGGATCGCTTCATCAGAACCATAGAACTGAATATTTGCATTGATTTATTTTTAACATATTATATTTTTTACATACCTAATTTTTAGAAGATAATTCCGATTGTGCTGAAATTCTACATTTATAATTTGGTATCTATCTCAAATCCCATATAAAATTTTGAGGTAATAGTCTTATTGCTCTACCAAAGAACGGGCGCTCAAAAGCTCCTACTCAGGGCTTTTCTTAAATTTTTTCGCGCTCTTTTTTTTCAGGTAACGTAATATAGTTTTGCCTAAATGTCTCCAATTAATTTTGAGCCTCTTGTTCTCAAACAACTCAGCAAGACTCATTGATGATGAATCTGAGGTCAAAAACACTAAAAACTGAGGGAGAAAAAGATCATCAATGATAATTTTGCTACGATCTGATGTTGAAAGGCTCTGAGGAGATTTTCTAAGGACTCTGCAATTTGAATGGCCTGATGATCAATTTCCTGGATCTTGATACCTAATACCAACTGAGTCATGACCTCATTTTACAACTATTAATGAATTGGTGGTAAACTCTCGTTAGGGAATCGAATGATAGCTAGATTAGATTAGATTAGATTAGATTAGAGGAGGGGCGACAGATCAAAACCGACCTTGCGAGCACCTTGACCTTAAGATCTATTGTGCATCCCCGCGCTGTTTACCAGTCAGGCAGCAAAGTCTCAATGAACTTCACCACCTTTCTGGGGGCCACATCCATTACTTGTTAAAGCTTTAGGAACCTGGAGCCAAGATGCCGTAACCGTTTGTGGTGAACAGCTTCACACTCACATAGCAGGTGTCTGGCTGTCTCGGTGGCTTCTTGACAGAAGCGACATGTACTATCGGGCGCCTTTCCCATGTTTTTTAAGTGATACCTCGCGGGACAGTGCCCAGTGAGAGCGCCCGTCAGTTTCCTCAGTTCCAATTTGCTGAGTGAGAGGACTTTCTTGGTCCAGCTCGTCGAGTGAGAGAGAAGTGACTTAGCCTGCTTGTGACCATTGGTCGTACGCCAGGACATAAGCTTCCTCTTTTTTCCCAGTCCTTAATAGTTATTGCCTGATGGCTGGCTGGGAAGCCGCAAAACGGTTCTGGTCCAATGAAGGGGGTTGTCCCTCCTTCCCTGGCCAGTTGGTCTGCCGCTTCATTGCCGTGAATCCCGGAGTGACCAGGCACCCAGATGAGATTAATGATAGCTATCATACATAAATCTACATTTTCTTCTCTTTATTACTTGGCCTCATACTTTGTGCAACCGAGTTGGCGTTTTCCTGTTTCGTTCCTCAACACTTTCATTTAGGGCTTGATCTTTGCCTTTTCGTTTTTTTTGTGCTCTCTTTTTCCTTAGGGGACAGCGTAATATAGTTTTGTTCAAATGGTTGTATCTTCCGAAATTTGAGCCAAAATTGGTCTCAAACAGCTTATCTGGACTCACTGATGATGAATCCGAGTTCAAAAATACTAAGTACTAAGTGAGAAAAAAATCATGAAAGATTGAGTATGAATTCTTGATTGAAATACATTTTTATTTTGCATAATATAGGAATAATATAAATGTCTATGTTTCAGTAGAGCTGTAACATTACTCGTTTTTTTCTGAAAAGTTCGATTGCCCATGACAATTGAACATCAAAATAGTAGAATTGAGCAATAAAATGGGTTGATCAGTTTCGTATACGTAAAAACCACCTTTTATTTTGAGAGACGAAAAAATAAATGGGCGAATTCAATAAACTCGAAGACCTACTCTGTATTTAAAATTTTTATTGAATTTCCTCACCATTTGAAAGTGATATCCTTGGAGATTTGTCTGAATCGTAAAACGGAAAAGCACATTTCATGCCCATAATTTTCCTTGACGATTCGAATCGCAGAACTCTTGAATGCGTGACCACGTTGCGTGTGAACTGAATATACGAAACTGTTAACTGATAACATTTTTTTCCTGCATGCTGGCAAACGTAGATAGAAGATGTGCTTTTCCAAATAAATATCTTTTTTATGGTTATGAATCGGACCGAAGATACCTTGATGTTCGAAATATTTTCAGTTGATTCCACATGATTCTTTATTGCGACCGCAGTGGGACCGTCTAAAAGCGCACATTTATTTTCTGAAGATATAGGTAGGTACGGGCGAAGGGTTTCCAAATGATCTTGAGGGTTCTTGTTATCGATAGCCTATTTGGCAGTGCTATTTCAGCATGAACTTGATGTTTTATACTCGGATTTGGTACATTAGAGTTGTTGTGTATACAGGACTTCCGAGAAGTCGACTTCAAGCCCTAGAAAAAAATTAGCCTCCTTTTCTAGAAAAAGTAATTTACTGTCTCATTTGCGCAACTGAACATAAATAGTTATCAGTCAACTAGTGTACTACCGGGTTTTTCACTATAATTTGACCCCCCCTTTAACTTATTACTGAAGGAGATACAAAAAATGTTTCGTACGAAAGTTCCACGAATTCAACTGAGGTTTTTTGATATGAGTCCAGAAACTGAAATATATACAGGGTAACCAACAACTTATTTTTTTAAATGGATTTCCCTGTATATTTTTACATGTTTGGCTAGCTCTTTCTCCCCTGATTTCGAATATGTAACATATGTTGGTCTATCTGTTTTATTCTGAGAACCACAGAGTTTCAAATTTTAAGAACTGTGTGAGTGCGTTTGCTGAAAATGCTTGTTTTTGGAGTTATAATAACGTCAATGGGAAGATATACAGGGTGAACAACATTGAATGCAACTATAATTTTCAAATGGGACACCCTGTTCTGTATATTCTTTTTTTTATATAGGCTATTTCCTCCTATTTTTCTCGAATATAAATGCGTATGTGGATGTGACTCTTTAATTTTCAGAATTTCAAAGTTTTGAAATGATGACACCGAACAATTTACTTAAAAGTATTATTTAGAATGAATACTTAACAATTACTTAACCAATGAAAAATGATAAACTATGAAATTGCTCAAAATGACCACCTTTATTCAATACACATAGTTCATATAAATCTAATTCAAGCGGATGACCTGGTCATCATTGGTCAAGACCAACAATGGCCAACTGCATTTAAGCGCTTTTGGTCATTGCTGGTCTTTATCATATGACGTCATGAATTGCCCTTCGACGTCATCGATTAAGACCGCAGATGACTTAAGGTGAACATACTCGAGAGCCGAGTCAAGCTTCTGGTCATTGAAGAAATAAGGTAAAATTCTAAGTTTATATCTTATGATATGTTAATTGATTGTTGAAATGGTTTTCTGCCTGGCTGAAATTTCCAAAACACACAATATTCAGTCCCATACAATAATTGCATTTTTAGTGAAACGAAACTCTAAGTCATTCAGCGGAAGCTGGTCATTCCTCAAGGGCCAAGACCAAGGGCAGGACCAACAATGACCACGGTCATTACTGGTCATTCGCTTGAATTAGATTATAGTTGTCTCAAGTTGTTCAGACTATTTTTGATAGCATCATTATGGTTTGATTCAAGTCAGAAACTAGAGCTTCAAAATTGTTTCTAATCATTACAATATTATCATTATTCTTTGTGCGTGACGGGATTAGTTCAGAATTATGGCTTTAATATTGATTGATTTTATATCATTAATATTCATTTCATTGATTGTCATTATTGCCGAAGTAATTTTTTTCCTTCAGGAACGGCTATAAAAACGTGTCAAACGGTGTTAAATCGGGACTATTTGGTGGCCATAAAATGGGTGCGCCATTACCAATCCAAAGATCAAATTGGCCACTTAAATATTCACGAACTTCCAAAACGCCATGCCAGATGGTTATTGAAATTTGAAACTCTATGGTCATGTGGTGCCAAGAATAAGAAAGATAGACCAACATATGGTACATATTCGAAATCAGGGGAAAAAGTGCTAACGGAAAAATATACAGGGTGTTTCATTTGAATAAATGAAATTGCCATCAATATGTTGGTCTCCCTGCATATATTTCAGTTTCTGGACTCATATCAAAAAACCTCAGTTGATTTCGTGAAACTTTTATACGAAACATTTTTTGTATCTCCTTCAGTAACAAAGTTAAAGGGGGGGTCAAATTATAGTGAAAAACCTGGTACCTATTAATAACAGCGAATAAACGAGATGATGAGATAACAACATTTTTTCGTCGACTTTAATATGAATTAAGTATAAATTCTTGATTGGGATACATTTTCATATTTGGACGATCCCCGCCCTACCAATGTTGAACAGAGTTGGCAAGTTTTCACAGTAGTTGGTAAATTTTATCGATACAGCTGGAAAAATTTTGAGGCAGTTTGAAAAATTACGGAGCAGTTGGAAATATTTCAAAACAGTTGGTAAAACTTTGAAGCAGTTGTAATAATTTCATTGGAGTTGGTACATGGGAGGGGACTTCAGTTGATCAGAGTTAGCAAATTTTCGAAGTAGTCTGGACATTTTCGAGGCATTGGAAAAGCAGTTGGAAAAATGTTTAAACGAATGGGCAGATTTCAATAGAGTGTAATAGGAGTGGGCCTGATGTTGATAAGAGTTAGCAAATTTTCAAAATAGGTGGTAAATTTACGAAGAAGTTGAAAAAGCAGCAGTTGGAAAATTTTCAATGGGTTGGAATACTTATTCAAAAAAAAGATGTAGCGACAATTGTCCAAATTTATGTTAGAGTGCATTAAGGAAATTTGCCCCAATGTGTATTGAAAAATGGTATTTATCCCGATCTTGATACAAACGTTGGTAAAAATTAAAGATTTTTCATCTTTTAAGTTATACCAGAGCAGGAAGTTGTGAATTTTTCAGATTCGACTTATGGATTGTGTCGAAATAAAAACATCTGGTACCAATTTGCATTTTTTCCCCGGCAGTAATTTTTGTGCGTTTGTTCTTAGAGGAACTGCTTGCAATCGTTTCTCCCAAACGGTTTTTATTTAAGAATTTTGGGTCGGTAATGGAATCCGATCAATGTCAAATTCAATATATCGCACTAGGACAGCCTAGCGTATATTCATCCGCCTACATTTTCCCAGAAACGAATCATCAGAAGATTTAAAAAAAATTAAAATACACTCATAACCTTCGATAGGGAAGAATTAATTAGTTGACATTTTCAGCATAGGTGTGGGTCCTGAATATCTTCCTTGAACTCGTTAGCTGGTTGAGTAGGTATTGTCACTGAAATATTTTCTTAATTCAATTGAATAACTGCTTATCCGGTCGATACGAAATTCAGTATTTAGGTATAGTCCGTTCACGAAAGGTTGAGCCGTCGGTTGGCCATGGAAATTTGGCATATTCCACTGTGTATATTAAAATTTTAGGTTATGTTCTTTATTTCTTGTCAGATTGATACGCAATGTTGTCAATATTGCATAGAGTTCTCTGATAACTAGCAAGCTCGTCGGACGAGCCGAGTACATTCGGCAACGTTGACTTTATTTTACTTTATGACAGTAAATACTGCCAACTTCAGATAAATAAAGAAACGCCTACTATGTGCTCAACCTTTCGTGAACGGACTATAGGTAAGTACGAATTGCTGATATGCTCATGTCTGCCGAATTCATACAACTCGGACGATTAGTTTTCCGACAAAAAAAAATGTTGATCAGAACACATATCCAAACTTGCTATGACAATGTCGTTGACGATATGTAGTTGACATCTCGGAATAGATTTCGGTGTTAATCATCAAGCCAGTTGAAAGCCTTTTCACGTTTACAGGTATTGGTTACAGTGCAAGCCTATATTGTGCGGGGGGTCCTGAGTTCGAACCTTAGCAGAATGTTTTGTTTTTTCTACGTTTTCGAGTCAAACAGTTCGCGCTTTTGCTTATATTGAAAAAACGATAAAGCATTAATTATTTTTCAAGAATCGTGTGATATGTAATTCGATTTTTATGGAATTTTGCAGACATCAGCACATGACATTCAAATGATAACACATCCTTTTAGTATGTGGTTATTTGGTAATAATTAAAAATGTATCTCTACGCATATTTCAATCATTTTGGATGCTCTCGGTAAAAAACATTGAATTGAATTGAAATATTGTTTTTCTAATCCTTCAATGCTCAGTTGGCAAATTCTCGAAAGTATATCCAAAAAAAACCTCTCAAATTACCAACAACGTGAATATAGTTACTAGGTATACTGAAATGGGTTGGGGAATTTTTTTTTGCTATCGAACTCTATCAATGTAAACCGGGCTTAAGGGATAAAAACAACCTGAAAATATTCAGGAGTTACCTCGGTAGACGGTGGGTGTACGTATATTGCACATTCTCCCCGAATTCATGTCGCACTCAGAACACCGCTATTCTGGAAACCGGGATTCGGGAGTGATTCGAAAATTTTAAAATTAAATTTTAAAAGTTATCCACGGTTTCTTTGAAGTCGGAGAAACGGCATGAATAAAACATTCAGTGCTGTTTAATTGAAAATAAAGCTGGAAAGCACTCAAAAAGACAGTTCGTTAGAGATGAAATTATTTTGTTTGTTTCAGTTAACGACGTGAATATGAATTATATGGGATGAAATTTGCAGTTGGTACAATCAAAAGATAAATATTGTGAGAGAGGATTAGTGAATCCAATTTAATCAGACGTTATTTTTTCACAGAACCCTTTTGTTTCTGGAATGGACTTGGTAGATGAATTGTATGGAGCAAATCATATTCAAACCCACGCCTGCGAAAGTAATCGCAGAGTGAATTGTTGTAGGTATGTATATCTAAAAAGTCAGCGTAACTCCAATACCCTCCCCACATAATCCCCTTTGAATAACTGGTGGGAAGATGAAGATTATCTATGAATATGATGGTTGATTTTTTCTCAATTTCCATTTTTTCAAGTTATTAATTCCAGAATAATCAATTCAAAACTCAAATCTGAATGAACGGAATCTACAGAGTGTCAGTGAATACCTATACAGGGAGTCAGTAAATATCTAAGTGTCACAAACTCCAGGAGGTGATTCTGCATGGAAAAATAATGACCTGATGCTATATAACTTTTATTTGTTTCTCATTTGTAAACGTCAGTTTCCAAAAAACACAATATTAATCAAGAAGTTTATTTTATCAAGTCACTAACTTGTAAAACTGACAGTTAACTTGTAAAATTTTTACAAGTTAGTAGTATTATTTTACATTGAGCTTTGTCAAGTAGGTACTTGCTTCTAATTTCATTCATCCTTTAATTTCAGAGTTCCTGGAACAAATTTATTTCTCAATAAACGTTCTCGAACTATTCGAAAACGATATTCGTACCTTGTTTATCGTATCTATTTGTTTTCCTTCTCAGAATGCAAATATCTAGAGGTTTTTTGACCTGTAAACTCATGACAGTTTCACGTACTCGCTTCTAATTCATTTATTCGTCTAATTTCATCGTTCCTGGAACAAATATTTTTAGTAAAAACGTTATAAAAGTATTTAAAACGATATTCATGCCTTGTTTCATTTGGATCTGCCTTTTTCATCAGAATGAGCAAATATTCTCGAAAGACTCCCCTCTCGTAAAGCCACTGACAGTTGTCATAATTTTCCGATGTCATAATAGTGATTTATGTAATAAGGACCATAAAGACGATCATTATGGTACAAGTGGTGAATAAGATAACACGGCGTGTGCCATAATGATTGTTTATGATTCGTATTACATACAAAATTTTATCTGATGGCATTTATATCAATACATTTTCGAAAAATTAAAAACTGCATTTCGACATGTCATAATGACAACGTTATCCTAGCTTTCTATTTGCCTGAATAAATTCCGAAATCACTTCAGTTGGAAGGGAAGTGATTTTGACAAATAGAACATGCTTTTTTCGGATGACAATCCACAAATGATAAGGTTTGAAATCAGAGTACCATCGACGATAGTTCGGAAGAAATTTCTAAAAGTAAAGTAAATTATTAATTACTAGAACTGAAAACCGAGGATAATAATTCACTTTCTGTTATGTTTAGAAGTGAATTGTAAACTTTCACCAAAATGTTAGGTTATGTTATTGTTATGATGAACTGAAGTGATTGTGGAAATTAAACTGATTCTGTCAGAAAGCAACATCAGTTGGAAGTGATGCGAATCAGTTCAAAATCACAACATTGTCAAATAGAACGCGCATCAACTGATTTTGCATCAGTTTGGAAGTGAGCGGCCTCAAATAGAAAGGGCCTTATGTCACTCAATTTTGATGACATAAGGAAGCTCATTATGGGACTAAAGTCGAATTTTGGCGATGTAACTACAGCTTACCACAGCTTACCATAGTTACATAGTTTTTTTTTTTTTTTTTTTCCCCCCCCCCTTATGGGACAGCCAGACTTAGGCTATATCTCCCAATCTCTTCGTTCTTTGAACTGGACGTTGACACCCACAAACATCCATGTCCTTGCCGGGATTCGAACCCGGGACCCCTGGCATCCCAGGCCAAAGCGCTACCTCCGCGCTACGGGGCCGACTAGTTACATAGTTGACAGTGTTACACGTATTTTCTGTCAAATGATCACGTGATAGTTAGATAGTTACATGTAACCACAGCTCGCCAAAATTCGACTTAAGTACCATAAGGAAGCTCATTATGGTACTTAGTACCATAATGAATTCATTATGGTACTTTAGCCGTTACCTTGCGTGTATTGTTTTATATTTTATTTGTTTCGTATTTGTAAAAAGGTTAGATAAATTCCAAAAAAATCTCAAGAATTTGTCGCAAATGTCGTAAGTTGCATTATTTATGATTATTCATCTGATGGCATGTCATAATGAATTCATTATGGTACTTAGTCCCATAATGAGCTTCCTTATGTCATCAAAATGGTTGACATAACGTTGTCATTATGACATGCCATCAGATAATAATCATAAATAATGCAACTTACGACATTTGCGACAAATTCTTGAGGTTTTTGGAATTATTCTAACCTTTTTACAATACGAAACAAATAAAATATTAAAACAATACACGCAAGGTAACGGGTTTTTACCTACTGGCTAAAGGAGGTAACTGACTCGCCTGCCGGCTCGTCAGTTATATCCTCAATTCGCCAGTAAAAAACCCCTTACCTTGTTAGTAATGTTATATACTATTGCCCGCAAATATTTCTAATTCTACTTTTGAATTCTTCATCCAATTCATGATAAAAATCTCTCCTATCTTTTATTCGAATGGGGCGTCGTTTTATGCAAAAAAAATAAACATATTAAAGTGTATTTGTCATTACTTTAACACATCGTGTTGCAGCAGAGATTTTTTGTCACCAATTGAACGAAAAATTCAGAAATGTTTGTTAGTTTGAAATATCTCAGTGACCTAACATTTTTTCTTGAAAAAATTTGAGATCATTACCCATATTATATAATATTATATTATATTATATTATTATAACTCGACCGGTCTCAGAACAAAAAAATATTTAGATACTTTCTAAGTTACAGTGGCTTTATTACCAAAACGCCATCTCTCGGAAAACAAAGCATTTGCGGGTAATAGTTACCTATAATCATAATGTCATTATTTTTTCATGCAGAGTCACCTCTTGAAGTTTGTCGCACTTATTCACATAAATAGCCTATTCGTTTTGTGATATTTCGTGCTCCTGACTCCTGAGTAACTCAAAAGCTCGAAATACGGCTTGCCATTGCGCTAAAACAGCTCAGGAGCACACGAACTCCTCAAAACGAATACTGTAAAAATCTCAAATATATAAAAAAATTTAATAAGCCCTGAGCAGGTTCTTTTGAGCGCTCGTTCATTGGTGGATCAATAATGCTATTATTTCAAAATTTTGTATAGGACTTGAGATTCATGCTAAGTATATACATATTGTTTCATTAAACAATGGTATAGATATGAAAGCAAAATCTCAGTACGATCGGAATTATATTCTGGAAATTATCAAAAAAATGAAATATGTAAAAAATCAATAATTAAAAAAATCAATTTTAGGTTCAAATGATGCGATCCTCCTGAAATTTTGCATGAACATTCAATGCAAAATAAATTCCACTCAAATTGGGTATCTTATTGTTATAAAAAAATGAAGATTCTTCTTTTCACTATTCCAATAAATTTTTTTTTTGGTTCTGTTAACACTATCGCCACAAAATTTTCCATCAGGCTTATTATGAGCATCTTGCATGTGGCCGCAAAATTTCATGTTGATTGGTTTTTTCTTGTCTGAGATATTGAGGAACAAAAATTTTTAATGCCATACTTTATGGAACACCCTGTACGATTTAGCTGGTTAACGAACTTAACAGTGGTATTTGTAAACCGAACTCACTCTGAATTCTCAAGTCTCTAGGACAATCCCTTCGAAAGTTATCGTATTTACGGCCAGCCGGACAGAACTGAATTTGGACACGGATTCGTCTTCAGGGAGTCGAACCCTATCTATTGAGACCATTTTCTGCTCAAGATTCGAATAAAACTGACATTTGGGCAAAACGTTATAGCACTCGTTTAAGTAGAACGAGCTCAAGAACAATGCATTTTGATCTGAGACTAACACTCTGTATAATATGCCATAAAAAAAGTTCTCGAATTTTTAGAGGGTGAACTTATTGGAATTATAAAGAAGGACTCAAAAGAGTTTTTTTATTCACATGAATCAATCATTACATCATAAATTAGAAAACATCAGAAAAGATTCAAAATCCAACTTTTCCCAACTTAGTATCAGTTTTTGGATTAGCAGTTACATTTTGAGCCTTAACAATCAATTCATTTGCTCTTGTTTGAAGATCCCTCAAATCTTGTATATACAGCATTCTCAATATTTTGGCTGCTTGCTTCAAATCTGGATCACCCAAATCGATTCCAATGTCTGCATCTTGAAAGGGAAATGGAGTTCCCTGAAAAAAAATTTGCATGCATACACAATAATTCATTTAAGTCGATCCAGCCTTTTAGTTGCAATAAATAACCTAGATACAGACTGGAGCGCCATCTGCCGAACTGATTTGTGAATCTAGGCCATACAGGGCGCTACCTTAACTCACACAAAAATTTATTTTAAATTTACAAATGGAAGAAAACTATTAGGCTGAATTGGATTATGGTTAGCGGTTAATAGACTGATGGTCTTTTCTATTAATCTGCAGGCTATTTGGTGGACTAAAGTGGACATTCATAAGCAATATGATCTGTTCAATAATGTTTACCAAAACTTGTGCAAAGCTACTGAAACAGCAAAGATTATTTGCTTTGTTGGAAACTTACTTGTTCACAAACCCGGGCTACAAATTGATAGTGTTGAATTTTATGTGTTCTAGTTGGTGATCAAGTAAGTATATAATATTTTTTATAATTTAATATTATAGGAATTTCTATCAAAAAGAATAGGTAGGGGTCATTAAACCCAACAATAATGGTAGTAAATATCTACAATCAATAAATACAAATTATTCGACTCATGCATTACTCTTTGAAATTTGTACCAATAAATTGATTCATACCTTCACTATATACTGTTCTGGATTTTTCAATGCGTGTTGTGTGAATCTTTCTGTGATAATATGCCTGACAGCCTTTAGTGTTATCGTGGGGTCTGGATGTGGTGTGATATTCAGTAATTTTGCAATTTTATTAATTCCATTCATGAATTGGTTACTATGAACTGCAAAAAACAATGACAGAATATTACAAACGCAAACGGTCTCAACTCACAGTCAAAATTATCCAAGGGATTTTCAGTTGTGACACTCGGTACATTCTTCAGTGGCTTCACATCTTCTTGTATTGCATGTTTGTTGAATATGTCCTCTAAAACACACAGAATAATGAAAAAATGTAGATAGCAGATATATTATATGCAATACTTTTTCTTCTATAATCTTCTTGTAGAGCATATCCGGCCAGCCAGTTTAGATATTCCTCATTAGTGGAGAGTGTACTTGGACAACCTAGAAATGCTATGTACTTCTGAAATGCTTTTCTCCAATCATTTGATCCCAAATTGCTCAATGCTTTCAAGCTATCTTGCCCTGCTTGCTTAATTTTATTTTTTTCCAACCAAACAACTAACTTTCTGAAGGTGGTTTCATCTATAAGTAAAATTACAACCAAATTATTTAAATAAAAAAAAATTAAGATCATTCACACCATTATATGAAGCTGTATTTCCCCCGTTATATCCCAGAGCATCCAATAATCTTTTAGCCATAATACAGCAGCAAATTTGACAACTTTAATGCGATCTTGCAGAGGTTACTTTTGTCTTACTTGTTTACTATAACCTTAAATTCATAAGATCTGTCAGATCTCTCTCTTGTTCTATGACTGATAGGGGTATGTTCTGTGGTGTGCACTCGAAAAATTATCGTAATTTGTAATGGCGTTCATCTCCCAGCCACCTAGCGGCAGAATCGGAAGCTCTCTAAGTAGGTAGTTTAGAATGTGCAAAGGGACGATGACGTGCATTTCTATATTAATTACCAATTTATTCTTATATTTTAGTGAAGTGCGTTAGAAAAGTTGTTTTATATATTTGAACATTGTGATCAAGGATTACTGACCTAAAATGTCGAAATCACATGCATTTTGTTGTGTTTGTGGGTACAATAGTGAAGCAAACAGAGATCCAGTGTCATTTCATTAATTTCTTATTAAGTACAACAGTTGTAAGCTGGTGAAAGTGTTATTGTCGAGAAAGTTGATATAGGAAAAATTAGAGGTGTGAAATGAAAATGATATATACCATGGGAGTTTGTTCGAAGCCTTTGGTAATCCCTTTTTACTGTAACTATACCAAAATGTAGATATATTAGCAAATGTTATGATAAGTTTTCATAATCCATAAATTTCATTCTATTATCTAAATCTTATATATCATCAAGTCATAAGGATATGTTTAATAAAAATTATTATGGAACAGAGCATACATTTTATTCGAAACATTTTGTTAAATGTTTATTACATAAGTTTCATGATAAAGAGCAAAACATAATATAACACAAAATAAATAAGTACAGCTTGGTTCAGCTTACTTAATTCTTTTTTGTTCTTAAATCTCAATGCTACTTCAGACCGAAAGAGGCTTTGTTGAAGTATATTATAAGGAGAAGGCAAAAAAAATATAAGTAGGTAATGAAGTTTGAATTTTGAAAGATTCAAAATAAGGACGAATGCGTTTATGGGAATGCAAGTGAATATAAACAATGAGAGCAGAGAATATTACTATTCGATTACAATCAACTGATATAAAACTTGTACAAGAGCTATTCACGTCAACGCCTAAAGAACATATGCAAGGTGATAATATCAATCATGATTGATGCGATGTCAGCAAGGATTCCTCTTTCCTCAATGTTCTAAAGAGAGGCAGGGCTTCGTATTTGCTCCTTGAATATTTTTCCATCAGAATTTTTAATCAGTGCTTGAAATATTTTCAAGACGGAGAAGATCAGTTCGGAAATAATAAAAACCAAAGAAAAGCAAAAAACGAACAAATCTATTGTGTATATATTTTTGTCCAATTGCAAGTCCTGATTCAGACATCAAATATACGACGGCGGTTCAGATATAAACGAGACTTTTCGATTTTCAGGCACATTAGTGGGGGCAGAACATTCCTGATTTTTTTGTTGTTGGGTAGGTTTGTCAGGAGTAAGGGAAGCACGTCGGATTCCTCATCGACCCTTTCGGTGACGATGTTTGAGCAAGAGGTTCTTCCGTCAATTGCGAAACGTATTGTTCTCCCCATTCCTTACTCGCTTGTTTAGACTCTGGGGTGTAGTGGTTCAACCATGCACTGGCGCAGCCAGGGGGGGCTTTGGGGCTACAGCACCCCCAAAGATTAATTTCTTCGTTATTTCTTTCTTCTTTATTTTTTTGCAACTTTCGTTATCCACTGTATCATCAAACATTTTTCAGTTAAGCCCCCTCCAAAATAAAATCCTGGCTGCGCCACTGCAACCATGTTTCATCACAGGTGATAATGCGAGTGAGAAATTGGTCTCCTTGTTCCCGAGATCGTGCAAGAAGACGCCCGCACACCTGAAAACGATGCAATTTGAGGTCTGCTGTGAGAAGGCGAGGAAACCACCTGGCGCATCCTTTACGGTACCCTTGCTTCTTTGTGAATATGAGGTAGGTGCTCCCATAGCTTATTACGACCTAACTTGGTACGACGTTTGTCGTCTTCAATAAGCTGTCGAACACTACTGATGTTCGTCGATGCGGTCATGGCTCTCATTTTCAACACAATCACGACCCTCCACGAACTGTTTATGCCATGTAAACACTCTGGCTCACGACAGTGTCTCTTCTCCGAATATCGGCAGTCAATCTCCTCAAGATTTTGGCCAGTTTTACGCCTTCTGCGGCGAGAAACTTGATTACAACACGTTGCGCAATCGACAGAGGAACCTCTTGCTCAAACATCGTCACAGTTGACACCGAGAGGGTTGATGAGGAGATCCGATGTGCTTCCCTTACTCCTGACAAACCTACCCAACAACAAAAAATCAGGTTCTCCCTAGTGTTCTCCCCCCACTATTGTGCCTGAAAATCGAAAAGTCTCGTTTATATTTGAACTGCCCCCGTACATATAAAAAATTATACAACCTCATGCAATGTTAAAATAGAGCTGATATATGCTTGCATTCGCCTCCTAAACCAGCCATACAAGAACAGGTAAAAGCTGATATTCTTGTAGACTTTTCATCAGTGATTATTTTTGCACGCACTTCTACGCATCGCTGTATTTTTTCCGAAGTGCCGCACATAATAATACCGGCATTCAAAACCGCTTCTCCTAATATGCTTGTGCTTTGATAATGGATGGAAATATTCACTGATACCATTGAGTTTAAATATACTCAATGCTGATACTCAGAAATACACACTTCTCACTTTCCATCGTATTTTTATTCTCAATAAATATCGCAAACAACCAGAGACAACTCTGAAATAACCGTTTGTTTACAAATCTTACCTACTTAGAGTAGTACGTGATAAAGAGGGCGCCGCCTACCCTTGAATCGCGAATTCTACGGTGAGGTGTAGAATATCGCACAAATAAATAGGAAAAGAACGTCATTTTCAAATCATTCAGATGAATTTGGTTAAATTTCACTACATGAATGTTTCATCCAACAATTCAATACATCCTTTCATGTTGGATCCACGCAAGCGTTGCTCCGTTTTGCCATACTATTCGCCACCCCGAATTCATTGATTACATGTTGCCCCAAGTAACGACCCCTCATTGATAATACAGAAACTGACGTCATAAGAAACGTAATATCGGATATTTTGGAAAACAACGTCCTTGTGCGATTCGATAAATAATGTAACCATGTGCATTTTCATTGACTTCTGCTAATAGTTTTTATTACAATATTTCAACATGATTAAATTAGTGCCCCTTATACAAGAATAGGAATTGAATGTAGCTAATTAAAGCTTGTGAATTAATATTGAGAGGAACCGCTTAGTCTAGTGTAAATCGTAGGAGTATTGAGCGCATTTTTGTGATTAAGAAAAATGGCAAGTTTCACCGCACAGGCTGCTCTAAGATCAAAGTGGAGTTCTTTGATCGAAGAACATCCCCTTGAGGTTCCAGCAGAAGTTACCAGTAAGGTCACCAGCGTTGTAGGATGGTTGAAGCAGGTTAGCACTTTGCTTTGTTAAAACATCCTTGACATACTTTGCCAAATGGGTGCAACAAAGCGGTAAAAGTAACTTTTATAATTAAATCTGTTACATTCATTACAGAAAAAATAGCAATAGGATTATAATATGTTTATGTTAGCTGGTTAGAAAGGAGAAATTTTCTTCAGTTTTCATTATACGAACACAATAACATTCATACTTTTTCATAGTGTATTAGTCTATCGATAAAAATTATTTTCGATCGACTAGGTACATTATTTGCTATTTTTCGTATTGAGTTTTGCATGACCATAAACAAAATAATACTGACCTACATGTTTGGAGGTCAAATGAGATCCTAATATGCCTCTAGCAGTTGCGAATATACCCTAGATTTCATTAATTCATTCATCCATTTCACTTTTCTATTTCAAATGTTGTGTCGTTGGCACAGTTCTTTAGTGCATCGGTTAGTAATCGAAAGGTTTCGGGTTCAATCCCAGGCTAGGAAAAAAATTTTCTAATCGGTAGTGGCCACCATTCACTGTACAAAGTGACTCACTTATCTTGGTAACCTAAATGTTTTATTCTGATGACAGTAGGTATCTGGTACAAGTCAAATATGGTGACTTGAGATGTGCATAAAAGTCGAAAAAAGAACTAAGACGCCAGGCGTCGCGACGATATATAATATTTTTTCTCCAGGAACATACCTTTTTTATTGTTTCATTCGAAAGATAAATGAATTCTGAATGTTTCTACTGAATATCATTTTTTCTATTTCTTACCGTCAGCGACCTGCAGCGTGTTTTATGTTAATTCCATTTCATTTATTTTTTTCTGTATTGTGACAGTATGCCTTGATTTGGAGAAATAGATATGATTGTGTTTTTTAAAATCAATGGAAATTGGTAGCAAACTATTTCTCGATCATTATATTCATCAAATATTGCTCATTATAACAATAAACATTCTTTTAATAATAAATGCAACACATCAAATCATATGTTCAATATAACGGCCATTATGATCCATACATAAATTATATCTTTTCCTTAGTTCATTATAAGACGTTTCTTTGTCCAAGTGAAGCCTTATATTTTGTTTCGTAAGTAAGCACCGAGGTAAATAATCACTGATAAAACGTTTCATTTTTTTCCATTGGTTTATTGGTTTCGAAAGAACCAATTAGCACCAATTAAGCACTAAATATTGGTATATTTATTTCATGTTAATTTGAAAGTTTTGGTACTGAGCGTGAAGTCAGCACCAAAAACTATAAATGTCAATTTCTCAAAAACTATAGTGGTGCTGAAAGTGGATGATGAAGCACTTATAGGCACTAATTAGGCACTAAATATTGGACATAGTTTCAGAATTAGTGCTTCCAATTTTTCGCTAACTTCACGGACCCATATTGTCCAACGTATACAAGCTTAAGAGGAAAGTTTAGCCTTTATTTATAGCTTCTTAGGAGGCTCAACTATGCCAAGGAGTAATCTGTAAACTGACATTGACATTGTTTGGGTGCCCCTTCACTTATTTGTGGGCGTAAATAGTGTAACCGCAAAATAACGAAAAAAGGTGATTAATATTGTTTACTGAAATGGTCGAAGGTTATATCGTTCCAAAAAATAACACAAATCAGTAGTTTTATCGGCACAAGGAACCAAAACAAAAACTTATTATCCTCTCAGCGACGTTTCGGAATTTTTATTTCCTTCTTCAGGCTACAAAAATGTAAAAATACAATCTATCGAGCACTCAAATAGAATCAGAAATAGAAATAGAATACAAACATCAAAAAATAAAAAATAACAATGGTGAATACATATATGTCATAAAGATAAAAATAAATATCTATAAAAAGTCCAAATTAAAATGAAGGACAATTACATTTACGTAATGACCCAATAAGGACATATTCAAAGACTCACACTATATAAAAAATATTACAATTAAATATAAAATATAACAAGAAAGAGAACTCACAACATCAGAATTACAACTATAAACATGATAAAATATACAATACATAATTTACAGGTAAAATAGGTTGATATAAAACAACAATAGAAGAAATCAAAGGGGCAAACAACAATGAAAGACAGGTACACATATGTCACTGTCTTAGTCCGACTTCTTTGATCAAATTACAATACATAGCGCTCAACCTATCTACATACATCTGTTCTGAAATATAATTTAATGAAATTTAATGAAATGATTTTTATAAGACGTACACCTAAAGCCGGCTTTAGAACAGATGTAGATACGTTGGCGCGCTCTTTGTAATTCGATCAAAGAAGTCGGACTAAGGCAGTGATCATATGTGTACCTGTCTTTCATTGTTGTTTGCCGCTTTGATTTCATCTATTGTTGTTTTATATCACGATGTAATTTCCGTTAGAACCCTATTTCCCTGTAGATTATGTATTCGTATATTTTATCATGTTTATAGTTGTTATTCTGATGTGGTGAGTTCTCTTTCTTGTTATATTTTATATTTAATTGTAATATTTTTTATATAGTGTAAGTCTTTGAATATGTCCTTATTGGGTCATTATGTAAATGTAATTGTTCTTCATTTTAATTTGTACTTTTTATAGATATTTATTTTTATCTTTATGCCGTATACAATGTATTCAGCATTGTTATTTTTTATTTTTTGACGTTTGTATTCCTTATAATTCTCTCTGAGTGCTCGATTGATTGTATTTTATATTTCTGTAGCCTGTAGAAGGAAATAAAATTCCGAAACGTCGTTGAAAGGATAATAAGTTTTTGTTTTGGTTCCTCCTGCCGATAAAACTACTGAATTGTTTACTGAGTTATTGTGACAATTATATAAAGTCAAAATAAAGTTACAAAAACAATTACATTTTTTCATTTGGCTGATTTAGTTCGGAAAGCAATCCTAATACTTCTTTTTGCAGCATTAATCACTTTGTGAATTACCACATTTATTACTAAAACGACACTTCAGTTTTAATTCATCTCTATGTATTGAAATTTAATACTTTAATCCTAAAAATAGTCTTCTCTTATTGTAAAATTTCACATTCCATATTAGAAAACACAATGTGATGATATTACATTTCAACAGTATCTGTCGAATAGATATCGATTATTTATCAGCTACTGCACTTGCTGAGAAGTTTCTAATAATAGCAGATATCGTTGAAAGGAATATAGAATATCTCTATTCATTAAAATTCGAGCCTTTCAAGTTTTTTAGTTGGGAAAATTTTCTCTTCTTTTATGAAATTTATAATATTCCATATTCAAAATTAAAGTACATTGATCTAATAAATGCAGATGCATTTATCACAACGATATCTGTCAGATAGCTATCATTAGTAACTAATGAGCAAGTGGTAAAACAGGCCCTTAGCGTGAATAACATCACTTCGCGAACAAACAGTTTGTTTGAATTCTTCTCAACTTCAAACTGTTTTGAACTAACATTTTTAATAATAGTATATGAAGGTATCCATTACACTGTTAATTAGACTGTTTATTCATGTGCAATTATCTAGTTGACTATACCCCTCTTCACAACTCAGATACGTGGTTTGTGGACATCGTGAGTAAGTAAACAACAACCGAGAGTTTTTAAACAATATCAGGTTCTTCAGCAGTTACTAGCGCCCTTGCGAATTTCGCAAAACTTAATCGACTAATGTTTTCGAAGTATTAGGAGTGTCACGAGTGATAATTTTTGTGGTACCCTCGTAACTAACAAACTTTCACAGTTAATTCAAATAGTTGGGATAATTAGACCAGGTGATTATACATTGAACAACACATTAAATGTTGATTTTTATACTGCATTTCTTCTTCAAACTGAAGGAAAACGAAGACAGTAAAGTTTACATTCAGTTCAAAAAAGGTGAAAACTTATGAGATCGATAGTGCGAAGATAAGTAAACAAATTTTGTGAGTATTTCACGATGTATACATCCATTCACGATTTTATCGAAAATTTCACTTTTAATCGTTATCATTAGATATGTGAAAAATTATGTAACTTCACATGTGGTTAGTTTAGTACCTTGCCAACTTCAATGTGAAAGACCGTGGACTGGCAATGTACCTGTTTGTTTATATATAGAATCTTGGACAAATTCGTAGTACAATTTATGAATCAACTGTACGCTCTCACTTTTTATAGTTGCCCAATTAAAATTATACCCAACGAACGAATTATCTATTCAACCAATGATGCAATGATACTTTCTGTTCATTTAGCCATGTACCATTCATGACGAAGGATATGACTTATGAAATGGAATGAATAGTTTCCGATCAAACCTTGAGGGACTATTGTTATTTTCTATTTTGACGTGAATTAACCTTTTTATACCTACTAAAAGTGTTTAGAGGTGAGTTGATGTGCTTTCTGAATGTGTCAAGTTTTGTTTTTTCGGACTAAACTATGAATTTTCACGCAGATAGATAAAAAGAAGTGGGAATAAATAATTATGAAAGTGTTTTCTTTCTAATCTAATTTTGAAGGTCAGTTTTTCGAAATTATCTAATCGATAGTGATTGATGTATAGAATTTTAAATTGACCTCTAATGATTTTGACTATTTTGTAACGAACGATTTAAATTAGTTTAGATTTTTAACTCTCTGTCCAGGATGGATTGTTGATTTCTAAATGCACTTGTTAACAAGAAACGAGTGCACTTTTCCTGGACGTCTAAAATTTTGAAATTTAAGCTGATATCTATTTTTTGCTTTCGTTACTTCAGAAAAAATTCCTTGATGTTTCAATGTTAAATGGACTCAAAAATACCGAATTCGAAGTTATAGGATGTATTCGTAATCTTATGCTAATTTTCAAATAAAAATAAAATTTATGAATGTATCAGACTTGAACCTTATACATAATTATATAGATACAATCGGTACAATATACAGGTTGTTTCTGAATTGATAGGAAAGATTTAAGGGAATGATTCCACAGATCATTTTATAAAGAAAAAAAGTTCCTATAAATGTAGTTCCGGAAATGCATTGTTTCCAAGATACAGGGCCTTGAACTTTTACTTGAAAACTGACTAAAAAAAAGTGGTACGCCACTGAAATATTTCAAACTGACAATTATTGTTGAATTCTTTCTTCACTTTGTGACATAAATCTTTCTTGCCTTTTTTTTTGTGTGTTTTTTATGTGAAAAAATTCGAGAAAAGCCCTGAACAAGAGCTTTTGAAGGTTCGTTTATTGGTGGAGCAATAACACTATTACCTCAAAATTTTATATAGCACTTGAGATTGATACAAAATATGATCTCAGCAAAATCAGAGAAATATTCTGAAAATTATTCAAAAAATGAAATATTTAAAAAAGATTATTAAAAAAATTTCATGGTTCTGATGATGCGATCCTCTTGAAATCTTGTATGAACATTCAGTATATCTGTCTTGATTTCCGAAATAAATTTCACTCGAACCGGATATTCTGTTATGGAAATATGGAGTTTCTTTGTTTCAATATTCCAATAGAATTTTCTATTGTTTAATTTACACTATAGCCACAAAATTTTGCTTGAGGCTTATGAACATCTTGCAGGTGGCCGCAAATTTTGAACGACCATATTTTATGGAACTCACTGTACGATTTGGATGGTGAACAAACTTAACCGAGGCATTTGGGAACCGAACTCACCCTGAAAATTTTGAGTCTCTAGGACAATCCCTTCGAAAGTTATCGTACTAACGGACGGCCTGACGGACGGCCCGACGGGCAGAATTAATTTCGACCACGAATTTCTCATCAGGGAGTTGAACCCTATCGTTTGAGACCACTTTGGGCTCAAAAAAAGAAAATTGCAGACATTTGGACAAAACGTTATAGCACTCGTTTAAGTATTTAGAACTAACGCTGAAAAATTAGATCAAAGTTCCAAGTCTTGAGTGTGTTTCTTTAGGACAATCCCTTCGAAAGTTATAGTGCTAACGGCCGGACGGTCGGATGACAGAATTTATTCTGACCACGAATTCGTCATCAGGTAGTCGAACCCTATCGTATGAGACCATTTTCGGCTCAAAATTCGAAAATTATAGACAAAACGATATATTTGACACTCGTTTAACTTAATCTTAAAAAATAGCGCTGAACGAGGTCAACATATTCGTAATATGTGAGGATCTCAAGTTACATATTATTCTTTTTCTCGAAATTCTTAAATTCGAATTAAATTCAGTTATTTTTTCGTGGTTTGAAGAAATCTTATTCATCATATCATATTTCCATTAAGATTTCATCTGCTGCCAAATGAATATGCTGTAAGCATAATGCAATTCAATATGTTTGTTGATCTCATTCGCATATCTTGTCTTGTCTTCATTTTTTGCACTCGTGGCATTCATATATTCTAATTTTCAATTCTTGATCTTCGTTTCTAATTCATTCTTGTTTTGTATGTTTTCTTTATATATATCATTATCTATATAATCTTCGATGATCAACATATCATGGAATGTCTTTATCTTTGAATAACTGATTGATCTCGATTATAGAAAGTTAATTATTATACAGGTTTTTCAGCAGATATTTCAATCATAAGCTAAGCAATGTTCAAAATCAATTCGAAAAACCTGAATTCTTTCCTCAATATGTTGTAGAGCGTCCATTTGTATCGTCGATAAAGTGATATTTGGCATACTAAGTTTTCATGGGGAATCTTAAGTGTTTCAGTTCTGGGTAAAAGAAATAGATTAGTAGTACAAAGTTTGCATTTCATTGTCAATACTTGATCTAATCAACAAAATTTGATTACCAAGAATATGTAGTTTTTCGTAAATATTTATCACCCATTCAGTTTGATAATCTCATATATATTCTTTGTCAACAAACAAGTAATGGCAAATTATGTGAAGTAAACAACTAAAATATTGAACACGTAATATATCGTCTGTATCTTATCCAGTAATTATCCAGCGAAGCCAGCATGTCGAGATTTCTCCAAGTTTTATCTCTTTAACTTTCGCTTGATATGTGAATCACAACAAGAAATGATGATTAATTTGGAATTTTGGCCCCATACAGCCAATCCGGTGTCACCCGCGAAGACTATTGACCTAACTTAGTGCGCATGACCAAATGGGTGTTAAGAAGACAGAATCAGATAAATTTTAATGTAAATGCCGAATTCTCTTTCATTTTTCGAAATTTTGAGTTTCTGCTCATGAGAAGTCTTTTCTCCCAGTAGTGTTCCACCGAATATGTAATTTTTGGGTATTTTCCCTGTTGTGTAAATATATATTACTGCAAATTTTCTCATTATTGTTACGTTGTTGTATTGGAATTCAAAATGCTGAGTCTAGAATTTTGCTCCATCGTACTCGAGGTAAGTTTAATTCGAGTCTTTGTTATTGATTTTATGTATTGACTGTGGAATATAAATTAAATTGAAGAAATTCAAAGAATTTTAAATGGTGATGACCATATAATTTTAATGATACCTAATGACTCCTACGAAGTAAGTGTAACAAACTTCGAACTAAGTCTTGTGAAATAAGAAAACATTTTTCTATAAACCTTAAGTTCCAACTCTATTCTTTTTGAACGCCAAAAGTTACGAGTATTTCGAAGAAACTCGAAAGACCGCTTGTTGAAAGTTAGCTTTTAGTTTCTTGCATGTTTTCAGCATTTCCTGTAGCGTGCTTAAAGTGATTATTACATTTTAAATTCCCCCTAATTCGAGCATTGACATTGCCATTTCCATAAAATTCTTAATGAAATAATGATTTTACTGATTGACCTCCAAACATTGGTTGAGAGTTCTGAACCTTGCTGTTTCGATGAATATGATTATTTTCAGCTGATTTTTTTCAAGGAAACTAAAATATCTCAAACTTCAAAGTTTTTGGACAGGAGTACTATTCTTGAACCGTATCAATTTTTCGGGAATATTCGACAATATTAGAAAGAAAAATTAAGAAAAACCCCGAGCAGGAGCTTTTGAGCGCTCTTGCTTTGGTGAAGCACTAAGACTATTACCTCAAAATTTTATATGGGATTTGAGATTGCTACCAAATATATAAATGCAGAATCTCAGCACAATCGGAATTTTATTCTGAAAATTATTCAGGAAATGAAATATGTGAAAAATAAATAATTACAGAAATTAAATTCTATGGTTATGAGGATGCGATCCCCGTAAAATTTTGCATGAACATTCAATATAGTAGTTTTCATTCCCAAAATAAATTTCACTCGAATCGGATATTCTGTTATGGAAATACAAAGATTCTTTTTTCAATATTCCAATTTTTCTATGATCACAAAGGTTGCATGAAGATTCAGTGTATCAATTTTCATTCACAGAAAAAATTTCACTCGAATCGGATATCTTCTTAGGGAAATGTAAAGTTTCTTTTTTCAATATTTCAATTGAATTTTTATGGTTCTGTTCACACTATGGCCACAAAATTTTGCATGAGGCTTGCTATCATCATCTTACATTTTTCCGTAACATTTCATTCCGATTAGTTTCGTATTTTCTGAGATATTGAGGAACAAAAATTTTGAATAGCCATATTTTATAGAACACTCTGTACGATTTTGAGACCCGAACTAATCCTGAAAATTTAAAGTCTCTAGGACAATCCCTTCGAAAGTTATTGTGCTAACGGACGGCCCCACGGACAGAATTGAATTTGACCACGAATTCGTCATCAGGCAGTCTAACCCTATCGTTTGAGACCATTTTCAGCTCAAAAACCGAAAATTACATACATTTGGGCGAAACGATATAGCACTCGTTTAAGTAGAACGAGCGCTCAAAAAAAGAAACAGGATTATTTTTTCTTAACATGCTACAGGGTGTGGCAACTACATAGTTCTTCTTCATTTGAGAGTTGTTTAAAAAAAAACGAAAAAAGATATTGAAACAATTATCTTTCATTTTGAATATTTGAAAGCCTACATAATCAAATTATGCTACAGTCACTGTGACGTCGCAACGATATTGCAACATGTTGGTGAAATGATTGCGGCCGAAAATTGAGGAATATAGGGAAAAGCATGACATAGACAACTTCTGGCTGCAGCAGGATTGAGTCACAGCCCGTCGTTCATGTGAGATTCTCCGATCGAGTGATCTTCCCACGAGAGGTCATTTGGTGGACCAGCGATCTCCCGACTTGAATCCTTGTAGGGTTACCTCAAGATAAGGTCTTCAAACATCGCCCTAGGACCCTCGATGTCATGAAAGAGGCAGTCAAAGAGGAAATAATCCAAATTGAAACCGTTATACTGAAGAGAGTAATAGAAAACTTCCGCGGAAGACTCCACATGTGCGTCGCTCGCAGAGACCGTCAGTTTTAAGACATAAGTGAAAAAACTTGATTATGTAGGCTTACGAAATGAAAAAGAGTTTTGCCAATTTCTTTTTCGTTTTTTCCAACATCTCCTTCAAATGTGGGTGATCTAGTTGCCACACCCTGTCACCTGCATATATTCTAATTGGAAAAGCGCAAACCAATTCCTTGAAGATTGAATATCTTAAAAATGATTTCGGCCTTTTTACACTGGAAATTGTATGTGTTGTTAGGTTGTGTTTTTCTATGTCGCATTTCCTCTTTCTAGATTGAAATGAGTGTATTTACCTATTACGTGGATTTCCGCTTACAAAACCTCGCCAAATTCAACTATGCCCCATTCAATGATAAATGCTTTACGAAATTCAAACTGATATCTTATAACACAAGAGAGAGACTGTTACTCAGGATCTCAGGAACGTTTATTGTCAGCAAGCCGAATTCATTATTTAAAACATGCAAATAAGTTTGGGATCAAAATTTTCTAATTGAATCAAGATGCTAACTTAAAACCCTCGACTTTCAGAACATTCTGTATTATATCTCGTTGTCTATCGATTTACACAGTATGATTCATACCACTACAGTTTCATAATATTTTGTCTCGAAGTTTGTTTACGAACTTTTGCATGCATGATTGCATGCTATTTCTCACATTGTTTTCAATGGAAATCAAATTACAATAGGAGATAAGATTGTTTGTTGTTCCATCTAATCTATATGCCAGTAATAGTATTTTGATTCTCACATGGAATATTTTCAAACATATTCGGTGGAATCAGAATAAAGAGCACAAGTATGAAATAATGATACATTTGTGTAGGCAGCAATAATGAAAGCTCAACTCTCCATAACTCGAGAACCAGTCGAAAGTATATGTCTTATTAAGTTTTGGTGCTGTACTAGGTATTATTAATACTACGTGAGTTGTTTTCTAATAAATGAATAAATCCTGTTCGAACGTTAGAGAGTTTACGGACGACCGAACGGAATGGCCTATAACCTCAGATTCTTGATTCTTCGTTAGTGGATCTGTCCACTACCGGCTCAAAATTCGATATTTGGAGACATTTGAACAAAACTATGGTACCTACATTATACCCCTAGAGATCTCTGTTTCCTCTACAAATTGAAAAATATATTATTTTGTAATTAAAAAAACATGGCATATTTATTAAGATGCTTATGATGATAACTTATGACCTAGAATCGGTTTGTAATCAGATACAGTCGAATTTGGATAACTCATAGCATTAGCTGAAAAAGAAATCGAGTTACCACACTCACATTCAATGACTCTTCCACAGAAAAAAGAAATTAAGGTCCAAAACTGAACTTATGGAAAATTTATGATAAAACAACATTCAATATTAAAAAAGGATCGAGGGAACGTGATTCTGAAGAGTTTGTTTAGAGAACACCTGACGAACAACCTAAAACAAATGTATACCTTCCGTAAAAATATTATAAATCTAATATACAACAACTGTTGCTTGGTATTCTGAGGAAGTTCCTCAATACCAAAAAAATGTAGAAAATTCAAAAAGTTATTTATTCTATGATGAAAATTATAAATAATTTCTGCCAAGTATAACGGTGCAATCTAAAGGGTTTTCCAATAAGACGTGTTATTTTGAATAGCCCTCTATTTCGGTAGATATCACGTTTGAAGCTGTCATTTTTTGACATTTGACAAGTAGAAACTACGCCATTAATAAAAATGGAACTATTCACGCTTCAAGAACGCATTATTGAAATTCCACTATAAAAATGGTGACAATGTGGCAGAGACGTTTCGTAAAACTCGAACATTTTTGGGTCGTCGTGAAGCACCTTGTCGCACCGCATTAAAGAAATTGGTGGAAAAATTCGAGCTGTTGGGATGAGTAAGTTTTGTGAAGAATAAAACCCGTGCACGTCGCTCAAGAACAGCCAAGAATATTACTGCTGTTGCCGAAAGTGGTGAAGAAAACCCAGGTGAATGTATTGCGCTATCGAGAGATGACTAATGATTTTTTTTATGGCCGAAATTGGATAATATTGATCTGGACAACGTTTACTTTCAACAAGACGGCGCTACGTGCTACACAAGCAACGAAATAATTGATCTTTTGCGGGAAAAATTCCCGGACCATGTTATCTCTCGAAGAGGTGATCACAATCGGCCACCGAGATCTTGTGATTTAACACCTTGCGACTTCTTCCTTTGAGGCCACGTGAAAGAAAAGGTCTACGCCAATAGCCCAGCGTCGATTCGAGACCTCAAAGATGGAATTCTTGAGGCTATCGAGGACATAGGGCAGCCACTTTTCGATTTGGTTATGGAAAATTTCATTAAAAGAATATGGTCCTGTAAGCGTGTTCGTGGTGGTAATTAGTCTGATATTATTTTCCACTATTAACGGCATAGCTTTTTCTTTATAATGTAATAAACATCCGATCATTTATATTGAAAAATGGCATTTTTCTTTGAATATCAAAATAACTCCTCTTATTGGAAAACCCTTTCTCTTAAGTCCAACTGAAGTGATACCTGCTATGCACATTGCACATATAAACTGACTGTTGAAGAAGCTTAGGTACCGGGTTTTTCACTATAATTTGACCCCCCCTTTAACTTTGTTACTAAAGGAGATACAAAAAAATGTTTCGTATAAAAGTTTCACGAAATCAACTGAGGTTTTTTGATATGAGTTCAGAAACTGAAATATATACAGGGTGGCCAACATATTGATGGCAACTTCATTTTTTCAAAAGGAACACCCTGTATATTTTTCCATGTTTGTCTAGCTCTTTTTCCCCTGATTTCGAATATGTTACATTGTTGGTCTATCTCTTTTATTCTGAGAACCACATAGTTTTATATTTTAAGCACTACCTGCCAAGATCTATAATCATTTTACAAGTGGCAGAGTGCGTTTACTGAAAATACTCATTTTTGGAGTTATATTAACGTCAATGGGAAGATATACAGGGTGAACAATATTGAAATTTGAATGCAACTATATTTTTTTCAAATGGGACACTGTCTCTTCAATTTTCAGAGTTTCAAATTTGAAATGACACCGAATAAAAAAATATGTGAAATACCTACGAATTCTTTATATCCAACCAATCTACTTAAAGTTTTATTTTAAAATGAATACTTAACAATTACTTAACCAATGAACAATTATAAACTATGGTAGTAAGAATAACATCAACTAAAGAAATTGCTCAAAATGACCACCTTCATTCAATACACATAGTTCATATAGTTGCCTCAAGTTGTTTAGACTATTTTTGATAGCATTATTATGGCTCCGATTCAAGTCAGAAATTAAAGCTTTAAAATTTGTTTCTAATCATTACAATATTTTCATTATTCTTTGTGCGTTGACGGGATTAGTTCCGAATTATGAGTTTAATATTGGTTGATTTGATATCACTAAATTATTCTCCGCTTTCATTGATTGTCATTATGGCTGAAGTAATTTTTTTCCTTCAGGAACGGCTATAAAACGTGTCCAACGGTATTAAATCGGCACTTTTTGGTGGCCATAAAATGGGTGCGCCATTACCAATCCAACGATCAAATCGGCCACTTGATTATTCACGAACTTCCAATACGCTATGCCAGATGGTTATTCAAATTTGAAACTATGTGGTGCTCAGAATAAGAAAGATAGACCAACATATGTTACATATTCGAAATCAGGGGAAAAAAAGCTAGCCAAACATGGAAAATATACAGGATGTTCCATTTGAAAAAATGAAGTTGCCATCAATATGTTGGCCACCCTGTATATATTTCAGTTTCTGAACTCATATCAAAAAACCTCAGTTGATTTCGTGAAACTTTTATACGAAACATTTTTTTGTATCTCCTTTAGTAACAAAGTTAAAGGGGGGGTCAAATTATAGTGAAAAACCCGGTACTTACATAGAGATGTGATTTCAATAGAAATACCTGTTGCTGTTACTCATAAATCATCAGAGATTATTTCTACTCTTTCTACAACTGAGCCAGCACTCAGCAGTCATTCAATCAGAAAATTGTAAAACTTTACCTGAATATTTTTCGAATAGTTTCTGTTTAGTGAAAATGATTCTTCAACATATAAATACGTGAAAAGATGTATAGAGACTAGAACCTGAAAGAAGTTATCTAATCCAATCAGGCAATTAGTTCTGAAGTCTCTACTTATTGAATAGTTGATACTGCAGGGAAGCTCAATAAATCATTTGAGAATATCGATATGAAACTTCTTGATTTTCTGATCGAAAATATTTAAAAAAATTATACCTTGGTTTGTTGAAGTTCCATGGGTAAAACCGATAAGAATTAGATCAATGGAAAACAATATTAATCGAAAATAAAGTTGACTGAACTTGGGAACTACGTGCCACACTATCAGAATAATTACAAGAACGATAAGGCGGCTTCTCATTGAACACAAATTTCCCATATCGGTATCAATTCGCCAAAATCAAAATTTGATATAAAGAATGATGACCAATTGGTCCTTATCTTCGACCTTTGTAACGATTATTTCGCAAGTAAGGAGCACGTGATATCCTGAATCGAATCTGAGTACTACAGCATATTTTCGAAAATAAAAATCGATAAATATTGATGGGTGGTCAAGAGGCCCCAGGCGATAATGGAAATATTTATGTTTTTCTCTTGTTATTAAGAGCAGGAACTGAGATATTCACAGTTTTTGTATGAGATATTGATGTCATTTTGCTAGCAACGACACTAGTTGGACTTATAACATTATAGAATTTTTATAGAACGAAAAATTCGATAAACCAAAAAAGGATTTCATGAAATTACCAAAAATAATGTATTTTGACTTGTCTATGTAGCCTAGCTGCAAGCGTATCTTTGTCTTGCTGATAGCATTGAATGCAAGGTGTGTCTTCATCAAGTAAAGGATTTTCCAATAAGAGGTGTTATTTTGATATTCATAAAAAATGCCTTCTTTCAATATAAATGATCAGATGTTCATTTCATTATTAAGAAGAAGCTATGCCGTTAATAGTGGAAAATAACATCATGCAAATGGCCACCACGACCACGCTTACAGGACCATATCCTTTTAATGAAATTGTCCATAACCAAATAGCAAAGTGGCTGCCCTATGTCCTCGATAGCATCACGAATTCCATTTTTGAGGTCTTGAATCAACGCTGGGCTATTGGCGCAGACCTTCTCTTTCACGTGGCCCCGAAGGAAGAAGTGGCAAGGTGTTAAATCACAAGATCTCGGTAGCCAATTGTGATCACCTCACAAAAGATCGATTCTTTCGTTGCTTGTGTGGCACGTAGCTGTTGAAAGTAAACGTACTATCCAATTTCGGCCATAAGAAAATAAGAATCATTAATCATCTCTCGATAGAGCAATCCATTCTTCGTTACTATTGCTCCACTTTCGGCAACAGCAGCAATATTCTTGGCTGTTCTTGAGCGACGTGAACGGGTTTTATTCTTCACGTCACTAACTTGTCCAAAAGCTCGAATTTTTCCACCAATTTCTTTATTGCGGTCCAACAAGGTGCTTCCCGACGACCCAAAAATGTTCGAGTTTTACGAATCGTCTCTGCCAAATTTTTTCCCTTTTTATAGTGAATTTTAATAATTTCAATGCGTTCTTGAAGCGTGTATCGTTCCATTTTTATTAATGGCGTAGTTTCTACTTGTGACATCTACCGAAATAGCGGGCTATTCAAAATAACAACTCTTATTTTAAAACCCTTTATATTCGAATAATTTTAGTAGATTGAAATTAACCTAATCATTAAGCCACGAGTAACTTTATCGGATTCATTCAAAGACTAGATTAACACAGGAAAATATTTGGGAGGGCAAAACAATAGTCCGCAATGAAAGTGTCTGAATAGAATAATATAATTATACGAGAAACATAATTGAAATTAATTGTTCATCACCCACATACATTTTTGGAAAGAACCCACTTCCCGGAATGTTGCCGGAAATAGTTATTTTTGTATTAACTGCATAAAATGAGTGTTGTTTATGGCACATGAGAGTGTCAATTTTTGGCCGACACCGCAGATCGAGGCCGAAAATTCACTCGAATATGCCATAAAAACACGAATTTTATACGCTCGAAATAGAAACATATTTTTTGTACAACTGTGAATGTGAATTTTCATCGTCTGAAAGATTATTATTAAAGATGATGCTTCTAATACAATATTTCAATGAATCCAGTGATTTTTCTGTATCGGAATTATCTTTTTTAACCGTGAAAAATAGTATATTATATTATAAGGATTAAAAGTGCATATTTTTTTTACGAGCAATATTTGCAGTTGCGAGGCGCAGCCGAGCGAATGCAGAATTGCGAGTAAAAATGGGCACTTTTAATCCGAATAATATATACTATTTTTTCTCCAACCAAGTCCAAATTACAATAAAATTGGTTTTAGTGAAAAATCGTTCATAATTTGGTTATGAATTTGAACACAGAATCATGACAGTGATTGTCAAGTAGACTTCAAATGCATTTACTTTTAATCCAAGGATTAAAAGTAGCGTTTTTAATCCTGGGATTAAAAGTGTTGCTAAGCAACGAGCAAATTTTTGTACGGTAAGAGAATTTATGACTTTTGCACTGAAAATAGTACAAAAAAGTCAACATTTTTTGATGGTTGGAGAAAAAGTAAATTCTTTTTTGAACGGCGAAAAAAGTAGTCATTTATTAATCCATAGTGATGAAAAAAAGTCAGGTTTTTTTCACAGTTGTACAAAAAAGTAATTCACGTAACAAGTCCAGAAAATGTTTTTTTTTCATGAATAGACAATTTTCGGGCGTGTTGCGAAGAATATTTTCTCGAAAACTGTGAAGAAACATTGTCGCTTCTAAATTCTACGTTTCATTGCGAATTACGATCAAAAACAATCCAAATTTCGACAACTAATTCCATATGAACTGTCAGCCATTATTTCGTTGCTATGGGAATGATCAACAACGGCGGGGTTCGCCCGGCCAGTTGCCGAAAAAACTATTTCTAAATAATAATAACATTTTTCGATAACTGAATTCCTCCTAGTTGTTCCATTTTTCGAAAAATGACCTACAGAAATTTGATTTCATAAATCGAAAGAGGAACATAAAAAAATGTTGATGTCAGATTTCCGAAGTGTTCCCCCCTGGTCTTGAGAAAATCCAAAAACATTTTGGAATACGTTTCTCTCGGAATATATGGGTTTTAGAGAAAAGTTTATTTAAAATATTAAATGATGATATTAAATTACTAAAAATGTAGATGACATCGTTATCTACATGGCCTTTTCGTTAAAATAAATAATTTTTTTGCAGTTATGTAAATGGGAAAGTTGTTTGTCACAAAATTATCTACATTTTTTGTGTAAACAGAAAAACAAAAAAATGTTCATACAAAAAATGTAGATAATTTTATGACGAACAACATTCGCATCTACATTAATGCAAAAAAATTATTTATTTTTTAACGAAAAGGGCAAAAAAACACTTTTTTGATACTTTAGCGCCGTCTACTTTTTGTATTTCAAGTCGGACCACTTCGCTCTAATGAGATAAAATCTAGATAACAATGTCCTCTACATTTGTTGTTAAATAAACTTTTCTCTAAAACCCATGGATTCCGAGAAAAACGCATTTCAAAATATTTTTGGATTTTCTAAAAACCAAGGGGGGATCACTTCGGAAATCTGGCAGTAACATTTCTTTATGTTCCCCTATCGATTTATCAAGTCAAATTTCTTTAGGTCAATTTTTGAAAAATAAATGCTATATTTACTGTACTATATGGATGATGCCCTATTTCGCACTTTTTCCTCTTTCCAACACGAATGCAGCAACTTTTTGGTCAGGCATCCCTCGAAGTACGAGCAGCAGGAAGAAGGGCTGTGAATCAAATAGCAGGAAACATGGGTGATAAATTAGTTATTTTACACTACAACGATGTATACAACGTAGAGTCAAGGCCATCTCCAGAACCTGTCGGAGGTGCAGCCAGATTTTGTACAGCCATCAAGAGCTTCCAGCATCTTAATCCCCTTATACTATTCAGTGGCGATGCCTTTTCACCTAGTATGCGTGAGTAAATTCTAAGCTGTACTATTTATACTACTACTATTTAAAGTGGACAAACTTTGAGGGGTGATTATACAAGTGATTTGCAACAAAAAATGTCATCACATGGTCGAAATATCGACTGTTATTCTTCAATTTAACATTTCTTGATTTCACGAAAAATTTCAAGTTTTTTCTCTAAAAAGATCATTATTCTGTTTTCCTTGTAGTCTCATCAAATTTGATCACATATTCGGAAAGGGTAATAAATTTGCTACAAGATAAGAGAGTCTGTGTGCAGAAAACACTCTTATTGAAGGCGTGGTAAGGAAAAGAATATCACGATTCTGAAGTAAACAAAATCAGTCCTATTTATCCAAGGGTTTTTTCGATGAAATATTAATAATTATGCACACGCTTTCTCTTCAGTAAAAAATATCTCATTTAGTGTGCTTTCAAATGACATATCAACTTTTGTGCTAGCTGCTCATTCTCCGCTATAATCTTATGGCTAACATGATAACAACAAGAAAGTCTAAAAATTCTGAACCTAAATTTGCTCTATTTTGAAGCTCATCGTGGCTGAATCTAAGTGTATTTTATGGAAATCATTAATTCATCTGTTATCTGAGACCAGACTTACCTTTTGTGGTTGTTACCAGAATAATTCAGGAGAGTGGGGGCCATATGATATTAAGGACTGATGTGGCCACTTTCACGAAATCAGGTGTGATCAATTTGTGAAACAACCATGTATGGCAGAGAAAAAACCCATGTTACTATTTCAATCACGAAGTGCTTTGAAATAGAGCAAGTTAGGTTTCGGAATTTTTAGACTTTTTTATTGTTATTAGGTAAGCCATGATATTAGGGCGCAGAATTTGCATCTAGCACAAAAGTTGATGTGTCATTCGAAATTACACTAAATGATGTATTTTTATTGAAGAGAAAGCGTGCGCATAATTATTAATATTTTATCGAAAAAACCATTAGAAAAATAGCACTGATTCGTGATCGTGATATTTTTCTCCCTACCACGCCTGCAATAAGAGTGTTTTCTGCACAAAAACAAATATATGGCCCTCTCCGAATATATGGTCAAATTTGATGAGACTACAAGGAAAACTGAATAATTATCATTTTAGAGAAAAAACTCGAAATATTTCGTGAAATCAAGAAATTTCAAATTAACCGTCAACATTTCGACCATGTGTTATATGAAATTTTTTGTTGCAAATAACTCGTATAATCGCCTCTTGAAGTTTGTCCACTTTGAAAGTAGACATACTTATTTCTTGAACAGGGTTACTAGTAAACCATAGAACAGAGGTTGGTTGTACTTAGCAGACTCTTAGACTAAGTAACTTAGAATGGGTCATCTAAAGTTTCGTTGAGTCTATGTTTCGGAGATACATGTTGTTATCTGGAAAATATCTCTAAACTTTCGTCTTATTCCATAATAAATACCACGTTAGGATAGAGATTAGTAAAGAGCCTAAAAAAATTTGAACACCTGTATCTTTCGAACCCCTAGAGCTTATGGATAGATATTTAGGCTCTATATCAATCTCTATCCTAAGGTGTTATCGAATGAATAAGTCAGTGCCGACGACTCAACGAAAGTTTATACAGGGTCTTTCACGAGGAACCTCACCCATATTTATACGGGAAACTACTGAACGTATTTTCATGAAATTCAGCACTTATAAGTATTTTCACGATGCTGATGAAATCTGAAATATTTCAAGGCATGAGCACTTCCGGTTTTTCGGAAATGACGTCAACTCCGTTTTTCAAATTAGAACACCATTTTTTCATTGCAGAAATAGATTCCTTAGAAAATTTCAAGTTATTTTGATGTAACATTTTCAGTTTTAGTTGGAAAATTCTCTCTGAGCGGGAAAATACGAAAAAAAAAATCGAAAATAGAACTCCGCTGAAACAAGAATAACTTCGAGGTTTTTGGATGGAAAATTTTCATTTTTGGGATATTTCAAGATGTAAGATTGATGTATCCACTTTAAAAAATCGAAATCGCGATTCATGATACAGGGGGTGAAAAAATCGCTTTCAAAGTTAGGGATGACAAAATCATGAAAAATCAATTTTTTCAAATTAGAACCCCATTTTTTATGGCAGATATTGAATCTACTTTAAAAAATAATGTGAGTGTATGCATCACACCCTTGCCCTAAAGTGGATATTTTCTGAGTTATTCACAAAAACTGTTTTTCGTCTTGAATTTTCAGCTATTTCTTTTCCCTTCACGCCAAAAAGATGAAATTTTCAGAAACTGTTACTTAAACCATGTTTTAGATTTTACTACCCTAATATGCAAGGGAAAAAAGTTACAGGTTGTCCTAAAAATATCCACTTTAGGGCAAGGGTGTGATGCATACACTCACATTATTTTTTAACGTAGATTCAATATCTGCCATAAAAAATGGGGTTCTAATTGAAAAAAATTAATTTTTCACGATTTGTCATCCCTAACTTTGAAAGCAATTTTTCACCCCCTGTATCATGAATCGCGATTTCGATTTTTAAAGTGGATACATCAATCTTACATCTTGAAAAATTCCAAAAATGAAAATTCTTGTTTCAGCGGAGCTCTATTTTCGATTTTTTTTCGTATTTTCCCGCTCAGAGAGAATTTTCCAACCAAAACTGAAAAATGTTACATCAAAATAACTTGAAATTTTCTAAGGAATCGATTTCTGCAATAAAAAAAATGGTGTTCTAATTTGAAAAAATTAATTTTTCACGATTTGTCATCCCTAACTTTGAAAGCAATTTTTCACCCCTGTATCATGAATCGCGATTTCGATTTTTAAAGTGGATACATCAATCTTACATCTTGAAAAATTCCAAAAATGAAAATTCTTGTTTCAGCGGAGCTCTATTTTCGATTTTTTTTCGTATTTTCCCGCTCAGAGAGAATTTTCCAACCAAAACTGAAAAATGTTACATCAAAATAACTTGAAATTTTCTAAGGAATCGATTTCTGCAATAAAAAATGGTGTTCTAATTTGAAAAACGGAAGTTGACGTCATTTCCGGAAAAACCGGAGGCGCTCATGCCTTGAAAAAATTTTAGATTTCATCAGCATCGTGAAATACTTATAAGTGCTGAATTTCATGAAAATACGTTCAGTAGTTTCCCGTATAAATATGGGTGAGGTTCCTCGTGAAAGACCCTGTATGTCTCTTTCGATTTAGTCTAGGCATCTGTTAGCTACAACCAACGTCTTCACTATGGGTCACCAGTCGTCCTGTATATGTAATGTCATCCTGCTTACTTTCCTTTTACCTTTTGCTGAAACCAATATACAATATTTCTTAAATTACCATTTTTTCTCAGTAAGCACATTCACCAAAGGGGAACAAATGGTGCCTGTATTAAACGAAATAGGAACACATTGTGCTGTTTTAGGCAACCATGATTTCGGTGAGTATTCACCAAATGAAAGTGTTTATATTGAGCAATCACAAAATTTCTATTTTTTAGATCACGGACTTCAAGTCTTGTCACAATGGGTGCCGAAGTGTAAATTTCCTTGGCTCATGTCAAACGTTTTAGATAATGAAACTGGAAGACCACTAGGAGAAGGACGTATAACTCATGTAGTACATTGGGCAGGACACCAAATAGGTCTCATAGGTCTGGTGGAGAAGGAATGGCTCGAAACCTTGGCAACCATAAACCCCGACGAAACCACATTCTTCGATTTTTGCGAAGCCGGCCAAAAACTTGCGAACCAACTCAAAGAAGAGGTGAGATATTATCTGACCATTTATTAACCAGAGTTTTTCTATGTCATTTCACAGATTTTCTTGATAGTCTCTGTCACACTTCACACGCTTTTGCCACCTTTTTGGATGTTTTTAAATGCTTTTTTCGCAAAAATCTCTTGAGTTGTCACGTAACCATTCGCGCAAGAAGGATTCTCCTCCGTATTGCTTTCAAATCACAGTCCGCTAAGTTCCTCTTTCAATGGACCAAATAAATAGTGCGACAAATCTGGACTATGAGGGGGATATTCAAATGTTTTCCAACCCAATTTTTTATACATGGTGTCTGTAAATAAATAAGCAAGACACAGTCTTCAGAAGGCGATGACAAGTTTACAGTTTTTAATTTTTTTACGGCTTCTTAAAAATACTGAGCCGTTAAACTATACATAATATGAAGCACTAAGTAGATGTTACTCACACAATTTTTTTAGATCTCATAACTTTATTATTAGGGGTTGAAAATAACAACCCCTATGATTTTCGTTCAAAAATTGTTTTCGTGGGATAATTTTTCGAAAAATAAAATTCTCAGTTTGATTATCCTCAAATTCGGATTGGATCTATGGAAATTATACTGAAGTAGCTATTTATTTTCAGGGCTGTGATTACATAATAGCACTTACCCACATGAGAACACCAAACGACATAAAACTAGCTGAGAACTGCGATGAAATAGACTTGATCCTAGGAGGCCACGACCACGTTTTCGAAGTACTACACGTTAACGGAAAATATATAGTTAAAAGCGGTACAGACTTCAGGAACTTCAGCAAAATATCTGTCAATTTCGAAAAAGCTTCCTCTGGTCGTCCAGAAGTGGCCATCGAGGAGGTACAAGTGACGAGTGCTTTTCCTGAAGATCTCGTTCTGAAGGAGATAGTTGAAAAGTATACAAGTAAGTTGAAATGTGTTAAAGTCTTGTTTTAGAGATTTTATATTGATTTTTTATAGGTGTTATTGAGAGCAAAATGAACGACGTGCTTGGATGTTTTTCTGTACCTTTGGATGGTCGGTTTCCTGCTATTCGTACATCTGAGTCAAACTTAGGAAATTGGGTAAGTTTCCAATTTTTTTCCTTTCATTCTACGGTAAAATGTTGAACTTATTTTATATGGTTTGCTTGATTTAAAATAATGAAACGATTTATTGCTTCTTTAAAAAATCGACATTATTATTTAGATCGGAATACGGGCTCTGAATTTTTGTAATTTAAGGAGTTGTTTTCTCAGAAATCATACTCGATAGAGGATAATACGAACTCCCTAATTTCAAAAATTGAAAGCATGTGGAAATATCGCTATATATTGGCGTTAAATGCTCAACAAAGAACTCTGCTATAGTGATATATACAGGTTTGGAAATATGCATCTGAAAGATACGGTTTACAATGCATCAGACAGAGAATTTGCCGTACAGTTGAACAGTTCTATATTCGACAGATTCACGTGCTGTAACTGACTGAATGCAGTCATGTTTTTCATGAAATGCAGTTGTACGATTGCAATAATGTAGTGTTGTCTCTCTCATCGTAGGGAGTCTCTCTTTCATCGTAGGAAGTGACTGAATTAAGGCAGTTCGTTTGGCAACCGCAAGTACTTGAATCGATTACCAAGGACAGCCTGACTCATTGAATAATTCGAAGCGTGTACTGCAGGATCCCTACCATATTACCACCCCCAACGTTGAGAAAGACACAACACTAAATTATTGGAATCAGACAACTGGATTCAGTCAGTTACAGCACGTGATTCTCTCTTATATAGAACTGTTCTACTGTACGGCAAAATTCTCTGTCTAATGCATTATACAGGATGTCCCGAGAAGAATGCGACAAACGTATACCATGAATCAAGGACATCAAGGAGGACTCACAACAAGAGGTTTTAATCGTTTGATGGCCTTCGTTTGGGATATACAGGGTGATATTCATCTTATGACTGAAATTTCAAATTTCGCAGACGAAAGAAAAAACATAATGTTCACCTACAGGATGTTCCAATATTCCTGAAAATAGAAAAAACCCCAAAATTTTTTAGTCCGGATCTGATTTACTCAATTTCTGAAATGTTGAAGGATGGCAATCGTAAAGGGTGACAAAACTTCCAAATTTGAAATCATTCTATTGAAAAGTTTGATAGTTATCGAACTTTCAGTCATAAGATGAATATCACCCTGTATATCCCAAACGAAGGCCCTCAAACGATTAAAACCTCTTGTTGCGAGTCCTCCTTGATGTCCTTGATTCCTGGTATCCGTTTGTCGTATTCTTCCCGGGACACCCTGTATATCGTATCTTTCCGATGTGAATTTCTAAACCCTTATATAACCGCAGCAATAGCAGACGATATCGAGTATCGTTCATACTAATTTTTCTGGAAACATGATAACCAGACACCTTGTAGACTAGCTGAAGGATTCTAATCTGAGAATCTTGTCATTTCTAGGTTTGCGATGTCGTCTTAGCAGCAACAGGAGCAGATCTGGTAATACTGAACTCTGGTACTTTCCGATCAGACCAAGTGCATCCTGCTGGTGATTTTACCATGAGAGATCTGACGAACATAATTCCCATGAGGGATCCTATTGTAGTATTAAAAGTATCAGGTGAGATATTTAAGAATGCATGTCAATTTTATGATATTTCAAGTGCCTATCGTATACGTTTGGCAAAGCATTCCGTGACTAGGCGAATGGGTGTTTCTTCCTCCTCCCCACAGAACCTACACTCGTCAGTGTCCGTCAGTTGCTTCCTGAGGCGACAGTATCCTCTAATAAAGCCAGTGAGGAGGTGTAATTGTTTCTTACCAAGATCCATTTATCTTTTGGATCTGCTGTTTCAAAGTTCCGAATGAACTTAGAGGAATGATCCATCTCTGGGAGATTCCGCCAGAGTTTTTCCTTCTCGGATTTATCCTTCTCCAGAAACTCCTTCTTATAGGTACATTTACCTATACCACAGAAGGGTTCTGGGCCAATGAGTAACATTCGTGCGCCGTCTTTGACAAGTGAATTGGCCTATTCGTTTCCTTTGATTGCCGAATGGTCGGGAAACCAGATTAAAAATATCTTATTTTTCTTACCTACCTCATTGAGTTTGTTCCAGTTCAGCTCAGTGCTTTAATATCAGCATGACTATCATCGTACTTCTGATAGTTTCTTTCTAGATTTATATCTAGACATCTTTCAATAGCTAAGATTTCTGCATAGGTACAGGAGCCTAGCGACAGTGCACACTTGGTACTTGGCCCGTATATCCCAGCGCCAGCTCCTGAGGAGGTTTTGGAACCATCTGTATACCATTTCAAAGTATTTTCTTTGAGGTTATATACTTTGTGTTCCCGTTTCCATCCCCTCTTTTACTTAGCAATATCCTGCAGTTTTTCTCAGTGCTTACTTTCTTGATCATTACATCACTAGGGAGATGAGATGTAGTTGTTCAGAGAGGACCAGACCCTCTTATTCTTTTTTCTCTCATTACCTGTACCTTCCTTAGATATTCAGAGGATAGCCTCATGGGCTACCCTATCAATCACTAGATGTAGAGGTGTGAGATCTATAATGACTCAGGTGGGCACGTTTTCATAGCTCCAGTGATGCACACGAGAAGCCTCAGTACTTTATCAAGCCTTTTCGTCGTACTTACCTGACTTGCCTTGGCAAACCAGGCTACTGCCCTATATGTGATTATAGATCTGACAATTATGACGTACATCCATCGCAGTATTTTTGTCGAGGGGGTGATCACAGGCGAAAATTCTGTACAAATTTATCCAAACATTATCCAAGTAATATCCAACTGTTATCCAAATTGGAAATACCTGTACTTTTATCGAATATACCCATTCATATCCAATATATCCATTTATATCCAATATATCCACAATTTTATCCACAAATATCTGTGCTATAAACCTACTAAAGCGTGGAATCGGAAAGTTAAAAATCCAGAAAAAAAGAATGCAAATCGAAAAATGAATAGCCACTTCACCAGGACTTTTTATTCTTGTAAATTCTATGTTTCATTATTCTGAATTCACGCTTGTAATTTTCTACGCCATGAACATTTTTTTCTTTGAATTGAAGTTGACGAACCGAACCCCTTGAAGGCACTATGAGTTCGGGTTGAACTTGGGAGTCCTTGAATTTTCTTATAATCTTTTTTCCCGGTTCCTCATCATATTATGGTGAAATTCTCATTGAATTGCCCTCAGCAAATGAATTTTTTGAACAATAAATAATTTCCACTGGAATCAGCCAGAATGACGATAAAAATAAGAATTATTGGTAAGAATTAAAAAATGCCATGAATCGCTGAAAGCTGCAATAGGGTACGTTCTTAATCTCAACGTGAAAATCTGATGGATTCAATTAATATCCATATGAAGGGACTCAATCAGGATCAAATCTCGATTAGTTTGGTAGAATGGGTTGGTTCAGTTGTAGTTGATACTAAGAACTCATTTGACTGAATTGAAAGATGAAAAGAAGATGAAAATGAGTACAACAAAGTATATTTCTGATCAAATCGATTAGCTAAATTGTTGAAACGCATCCAAAATATGGAATTTCAGAAGAATAGTTTATCAATTCCAAGCTGAGTTTCAATTTTCGGATAAGCATCAGCTTATTATATAGTTTATCAGGTTATTTACAAACTCAGGAAGGTCATTTAAAGTAAAAATATGATGTTTCACGTATTTCAGTTTATTAACAAAAAATAAACAAAATATAAAATTCTAACCAAAAAAGACAGAAAACAGAAAAAGTATGGGAACATAATATATATTATTATTTAGTATTTGTCAGTACCTTGAATTTTTTTAATATAATTTGTTTATCAGCTCTTCTAAGGATAAAAGGATTGTCACCTTCTAACTTGATTGGGCCGTAAAAGATGAACTTGCTGTGGACATTTTTAACGTCGTTAATTTTCGGCCATCTAAATCTGTTCAGATGAGATTCTAAGCACTTCACAGTAATGTATCTCTTTTTGATACGATCAATTAGTGCCAAATACCATTTGGAATCATCAATGACTGCATAAAAACTATTTATTTCTAAATTCAACATCATACAATATACTTCTTCTTGAACTTCTTCTACTTCGGAAAAAGATTCAGCAACGTCTTCATCTGATTCATCAGCAAATGACCAATTCTCAGAATCATTCACGTCACTCTCACTAGAACTTTCCTCTTCGGTTTGAGGCATAAGTTTAATTTTTTTTCTTGTTACTTGATCTTTAATTATCTCTGTAACTTTATCCACTAACCACTTCTTCGTGATTAGGTTACCATTCTCACATATATTTGGTGGGGGTATATTGCATACATAATTTTTAATATTCAGAAATGAATATTTAATAGAGGCTAGCTCAAGCTCAACTTCTGAATTTCTTTCTGAATCGAATTTATAGAATGTACACAAACAACCAAGACCTCTTTCATTAGATTGTTGAAGGATTGTTTTTCATTATTTCGTTTAATTTTTGATGGGTCGTTGAAAACACACCATTCACCAATACAAATACAGTGGAACCCCGGTAGTCCGACAAACATTTTGCAGGGCAGTGTCGAACTATCGAATTCGTCGGATTATAGAGTACTGCCTAAGACCCCCCCTATAGTCCGGATTTTTTTACAAAAGAGTACCTTGTAATCCGACAAATTACAGATCCAATGATAAGATTCTTTATACATATGTACACATATGTACTCTGAAATACTAATTATACTTCATTATGTATGGTATAAATAATAGACCATGTCGGATTACAGGGGGCGCCGGATTAGACAGGGGCGGACTACCGGGGTTCCACTGTATTATTTTTTTTAACCACATCTGTTATGGGAGAGCTATAAAATTCATTTTGTTTCTGTTCTTGTACTCGACGCAATCTATCCGAACTCAAGTTGTTCCTATTATTGAGAAACCAACAAAATGAAGTTTTCTTCACCACCATTTCCTTATCCTTGTTACATACTTTTAAGAATGGTCCTTCTTGAAAATAGTCTTCTATAGTGGAGTTAAATTGATTTGATTTGAATTGATACCTAACCTCAAATTATATACACGAAGCACACGTGACTATTGGAGCATGCGCGTTTCCCCTTTATTATCCAAGTATTATCCAAATATTATCCAAATATTATCCAATATATCCAACATATCCACACATATCCAAAAATATCCAATATATCCACTTATATCCAAAATATCCACACATATCCATGAGGTGTACAAATATTTCCACTAGTGATCACCCCCTCGATTTTTGTAAATCGTGTGTTAGTTCATCCAATACTAGGCTCCATAGGAAGGGAGATATTACTCCACCCTGAGGTGTCCCACGAGTAGCCTTAACAGAGAAAGATTTACCGTCCCGCTCTGTGAACATGCTGACAATTTACTTCAAATTGTCAGCATGTTTACAGAGCGGGACGTTAATCTTTCTCTGTTAAGGCTACTCGTGGGACACCTCAGGGTTGAGTAATATCTCCACTCTCCGCTCCGTTCTTATGTAGTTATCTACTACTTTCTCCATCGTCTTAAGTAAAAACGATGTTAAGCAAATTGGTCTAAAGGATCGAGGATCAGTCCCGTCCTTTTTCCTTATTTTTGTTATGAAGGTTACTTTTGCTCTTCTCCATCTTCTAGGTATTTGACCCAATGCTTCTTGTGATCTTCAGTAGATGAGGGATTATACTACCTGTGCTGATGCGCAATTCTTGAAATATTTTAGAGAGATACGCTAAAGTTGACTGAAAAAAGCGGTTTTATTTCATCTGCACCGAAAAATGAAAGAAGGCCATTGTTTTTCCTTAATGTTCCCTGTGCTTGTGTTGTGGCGTACCCTGAATGCAGATTTATGGATTTTATAATTCATAGACAGCTAAGAATTGTTATATTGTTCTTTTAGTGTTGAAATTTCCTTCGTTCAAAACGATGTATGTATGTATGCGAGATGAGAATCAGATAATTGGGACTATATTATAGTATAACCACCAATAATCAATATACATATAAAAACTCTTAGTTCAAAATCACTATTTTTACTTCGACTGTGAAACTCAATGCTGATAGCCAGCCTTTTATATCAAACACCCTGGATAACAACGAACGATTTTCGATTTTCTCTGGTTCTCAACTAAAGATAATGTTCATTTTACAGAGGGAGAATGTTGACAACAATAAGCATTTCAATTTTTAGGCCAGGATCTGTTAGAAGCTCTAGAAAACGGAGTTTCAATGTATCCCAAGTTGGAAGGGCGGTTCCCTCAAGTGGCCGGGATCAGTTTTGCTTTCGACCCTAGCAAGCCACCAGGACAACGAGTAGATCCAACTTTCGTGAGGATAGGTGACGAGTATTTGAAACCGGAACAAGAATACAGATTGGCCACCAAGAGTTACCTCCACAATGGGAGAGATGGTTTCACAATGTTCGAAAATGCAGAAGTTTTGGTAATTATTTCGAAATAGTAAATCTGAACCGTTTGCTACCTGCATTGTAAAATCATAAAGCTATAATGGTCGCATTCGGCAGATAAGCAACTGCCTATATCGATAGCGGTAGCGGTCTGCAACGTGTTTAACTTTTGTTGACAAGTGAAGACAGGGTAGGGGAGTCCAACGATCTGTCACGACCAACGAATTGCCTGAGAAGCCTTTGATAAGATACTTTTTTGTTTCCTTTCTCAGTTTTTTGTTGTTGTGAATTACGAGGGGTATCTTATATCTATCGCTCACCTAGCTACCTGCATATAAAATGGACATTTCATTTTCAAATGAAATGCAGGGTACCTAAATGTGGACATTATTGGTCAAATTCTCAGAGTAAAAAGTAAACCTAGAGTTACCTTCACGCATTTGTTATGCAGCCAAGTAGAGTCTGTTTATACGCGCGAACAAACTTCCGGCGTTGCGAAATCGTGCCGTATGTTTATTCCGTATTGGGATAATTAGTTTACCGCTCCCCTACTCTGACACTAACGGCTTGCGACTATTATAGATAATTCTGTCAGTTTGGCAACATTGTCTTTTAGTGTTTAGTTTCTTGATGCGATGTGTTTACATTTTCATTTCGATTTGACGTTCATAAACTGAATTATTTCAATGATTTGGTGGCAGTTTATTGTTGCTTAAGGCTATTCCGTTAATTATAGCTAGGGCAAAATTACGAAAATGTTGTATTATATTCAGGAATTGGAGAAATGCAAATCTAACCTATTGTTTACTTCACCCCAGTGTGGCAGTGAAATGCTTTCCATCTCACTCTAATGATTGGTTGATTACAATGCAGTACTAATCAAGCGTAGGGGCATCTCTATGTTTATTTTTTTACTCTAAGGTCATCTGGGTGCCTGGTCACTCCGGGATTCACGGCAATGAAGCGGCAGACCGACTGGCCAGGGAAGGAGGGACAACCCCCTTCACTGGACCAGAACCGTTTTGCGGCTTCCCAGCCAGTCATCAGGCAATGGCTATTAAGGACTGGGAACAAAAGAGGAAGCTTATGTCCTGGCGTACGACCAATGGTCAAAAGCAAGCTAAGTCTTTTCTCTCTCACTCGACGAGCTGGACCAAGAAAGTCCTCTCGCTCAGCAAATTGGAACTGAGGAAACTGACGGGCGCTCTCACTGGGCACTGTCCTGTGAGGTATCACTTAAAAAACATGGGAAAGGCACCCGATAGTACATGTCGCTTCTGTCAAGAAGCCACCGAGACAGCTAGACACCTGCTATGTGAGTGTGAAGCTGTTCACCAGAAACGGTTACGGCATCTTGGCTCCAGGTTCCTAAAGCCTGAACAAGTAATGGATGTGGCTCCCAGAAAGGTGGTGAAGTTCATTGAGACTTTGCTGCCGGACTGGTAAACAGCGCGGGGATGCACAATAGATCTTAAGGTCAAGGTGCTCGCAAGGTCGGTTTTGATCTGTCGCCCCTCCTCTAATCTAATCTAATCTACTCTAAGGTCAAATTGCTTTGAAATTAGCAGGACCCAATTCAATGGATTCCCTTGAAGGATATTGCCTACTATCAATTTTTACTTAATTCTCATCCTCAAACACTAGATCATTGAGATATCGATTGAAATATATTCTGGGAGGATTCTGCATTTCTTAGAAACTTTGTAGGTTTTCACTCCCAGTCTCTGAAACATAAATAATTAAAAAATGTTTGATTAAGGTGAAGTGCTCCTGCGATAATCTTTGCACTTATTGTCAGGAGCAAATTGGTCTTGAAAAAATTGTTGCCTAACAGTAAAACTGAAAAATGAAGCAAATTAAAAGGATATTGTAACGTTTCGGTGGCTATATCAGACATCTTCTTCAGACAAACTCGAAAATTCTTCAGAATTGTGTATTTTCTCATTTGTAATCTGATTGACACCTTAATCAAACATTTTTTAATTATTTATGTTTCAGAAACTGGGAGTGAAAACCTATAAAGTTTCTAAGAAACTAGATCATTGTTGCAACTATCAGGCCCCGTATTCTGGACAGGTGATCTTTCAAAGCGTATACGAACTTCATTGCGCGGTGTTCGTTTTTGCAGGTGAAAAAGGTACTCGCGCAATGAAGTTCGTATACCCTTTGAAAGATCACTTGTCCAGAATACGGGGCCTGGTCTGCCAACAAAAAGAATGCGCTCTTCAAAAGCGTCTGCTTCAGAATGTAGTGAGTTTGTAGCGCATGTGTCACTGAACGATTTCGCTAGGATTTTGTAACATCAGTTGCCCAAGTGTTACGTTCTTGCACATCTGTATGTGAAATTATGTGCCGCACATACTCGTGGCAAATAATTTCAATGCAGCACTTTTCGACTAAATTTATTTCAAGCCCACACAAAGTGGTACTTTTTCATGTCATTTGCGTCGTGTTTGTAGGGGAACACAAATATTTAAAAATTAGTAAATATATTTCACTTTGATATTCAATGCGAATTGTCCTTTTTTAGGTCGATGAAGGTGAATGTCCTGAACTAGGTATGGCTATTCAAAATCATTTTCAAGCTATAAATATGAGGTTAGGAAAAACCAAGAAGCATTCGAAACATAGACAATCCTTGGTAACATTATCTCGAAGGTGAGTAGTCATATGAAGCTTAACCGGAGATGGAGAAGCAGGAACTAAATTTCATTAAAAGTCCGGCCTGCTTTCGTATTGCCTCAAAAAAAAAGGAAGCCCTATCTTTAATGAGTTTTCGTTCGCTTCCTCTCTGACTAAGTACATTTTATCAACCAACCTACCTGGTGATGTTATAATCAAAAAACTTAACATTGAGAAGAACTCTAATTCGATTATATGGAAGAAGTAGGAATGGGAAAAGAAATACATTACAAAGATGGAAAACGTCAAATGGTTTACAGATGGTTCTAAAACCGGATCTGATGTATTCGGGTCCAGAACCAAGTGAAAAATACCGTTGGCCTATTATTCCAATGTTTTTCTTAAGATGCATAGATTGAAACCTGAAGAAATCTATTAATAATGTGAGATAGGGATCCATTCTGATAGTCAAGCTTCTAGCACTTAACTTCTGTTTCATCGACTCAAAGCCGACATAGGAGTACCGCAGAAAACTCAGTAGACAAGAACAAAGAGGTCTCTTCAGTCTGGATTTCTGTTCACTCAGGAATTAAAGGAAATGAAGAGGCTAACTAGTCCGGTCATTTTAGACATAAAAATAGTGATCAAATAAAGAAAATTCCGACAAAGCCAAATTTTTGTAGAGACCTTAGGTTTACCACAAGGAATAAAGTCTCAAAAGTCCCCATCAGTCCCATGTGAGCTTAGGGACTTATTCGGGGTCAAAGGTCAAAATTTTAGGTTTTTTGGATTTTTCTCGAAAACGGTAAGTTTTATCGAAAAAGTGCCTCGGAGCAAAGTTGTAGATCTTAAAATTCTCTATAAAAATGGTTCCCATGATTTTTTCTCTAAGACCCACTATTTCCCAGATATTGCGCTTGTAAGAATCAAGTTCTACATATTATGCACACATTTCCACACCACCTGTGGGTAGTGTACTCGGCGCATTTTTTTTAACGTGGTATCCCCGGTAGGCCGATTCCACGAACCTTTATGACGTTATTTTCAGGAACAATAATTATTTAATAGTATGAAGATTATTGATATGGGTTACTGAGTTTAACTGTCGTTCTAACTTTTTTTTATTACTTTAATCTGACTCATACTCTTCATATTCAACTTCAACAATCATGTTTTCTTCAATTTCTTCTTGTTCTTCTTCTTCTTCTCCTTCCTGTTGATGAACGCTTAGAAATTGTTCAATGAAGATGAATCAGTTGTCTCTTCATCAAAATCACATGAATCTTCCTCTCTTGTATTTAATTGAACATTTGATATACACGCTGGAGAACACTGCAATCCTACTTTTTTTACAGCCACATTTGGCACTACAAACCTTTCTTGCAATTGCAAAAAATAGTGTTAAGAAGTTTTTTCTGCAGCAGGGGGCAGTAAAGTTCGAATCGGTTCCAAAGTATTATTTATCAATTTCCAACCCCAGTCTTCAGGTTCAGTTCATTGCCTTGCCATGTCTGAACTTGATAGTATACTCGAAACAAATGTTGAGTAGCAGATGCCGATGTTGGAGGAAGACAAGATAGCTGTACAGGGTATCCCATTTTGGGCACTTTTACGGGATATCTCCGTTATTTTTAACGTTAGCGGGTATCGCGGTTTTCGACAGTGTGCTACTTTTTTGTGAAACTGAAGATGGCGCAATCAGTTTTTGCATAGTTCTCTTAGTTTTTGCTATACAGGGCGGAAATGAAAAGTATCACTTTTTAATCACCTCCCTTATCTCAGTTGTGCTTAAACTTGGAGAAATGGTTGAAACGCATTCCTATAGATTTTTTTCCGTAAAATCCAGTGGCGTAGTCAGTTTTTTCAATTAAAATTTCCGTTTTTGAGTTATTGAGCAAACATATGTTTTTCAAATTGGACACCCTGTTATTATGTTTTATTCTTATTAAGCACAATCTCAGCTTTTCAAAAACATATTATTTTATGCATTTATTTTCTAAACCAAGCTCAGAATTCAAGATTTTGTAATTCACATTGTGAATAACTAAGTAGTAGGCTCTATGACTGTTTATTAAAAACAAAAAATGTCAAAGCTTTTCGGTTAGTTTCATAGACATAGAAAAGAATGGACAGGACGTGTGAGAGAGAACATTGACTTCAGAATAAGATAGAGTAATATTAGTGCGGTGCACAGAACATTATAATAAAAACATTGGATCGCATAGATATTTTTATGCTCTGTGACATTAAGAGAGAGATGCTGTGAAGGATGGAGTAATATTAGTTTATTTTAGTCTATGCACCACACTAATATTACTCCATCCTTCACAGTATCTCTCTCTCTTATGTTGGGATCACGAAACGTAGAGTAAAAGTCACGTGACGCCCTGTCCATTCTATTCTATGTCTATGGTTAGTTTAAAAGTTTACAGTTCTCTCAGTTTTTATTATTTATTATATCATATTAATGATTCAGTTTTAATTTTTTCTCATTGCGGCTGCTAACGAAAATTACGAGAAATATGACATGCTTGTTTGTGATCTAGATATTATGTTAACACTATTTTCGATTTCTAACGAAATCTTGAAATTTATTTTTTGTTTTTAATAAACATCATAGCCTACTACTTAGTTATTGACAATTTAATTACAAAATCTTGCATTCTGAGCTTGGTTTTGAAAATAAATGCATAAAGTAATATGTGTTTGAAAAGCTGAGATTATGCTTGATAAGAATAAAACATAATATACAGGGTGTCCAATTTAAAAAACATATGTTTGCTCAATAACTCAAAAACGGAAATTTTAATTGAAAAACTGACTACGCCACTGGATTCTACGGAAAAAAATCTATAGGAATGCGTTTCAACCATTTCTCCAAGTTTAAGCACAACTGAGATACGGGAGGTGATTAAAAAGTGATACTTTTCATTTCCGCCCTGTATAGCACAAACTAAGAGAGCTATGCAAAAACTGATTGCGCCATCTTCAGTTTCACAAAAAAGTAGCACACTGTCGCGAAAACCGCATCCCGCTAACGTTAAAAATAACGGAGATATCCCGTAAAAGTGCCCAAAATGGGATACCCTGTACTTGCTTTTTGTTTCGTGTATTTTTTACGAATGTTAAATATCTGTACGTATCTATGCAATCAATTTTTTTGGAGCTCCATAAACCGCAAGAAGAAACCGAATTCCTTTAGTAATTAGTATTTGAGGTGAAGAATTAATTTCTGTAAATACTTTTGCGTAGTCAATCAAATCATTTTTTTCAAATAATTTTAATACTGAATTTTTGCCCCTTCTAAACATTGCTGACGTAGTATCGCATCCGGTTATCGCATGTAAAAATAAAATAAAGTTTTGGCATTTCGGATAAGCTGATAAACTTTTTGAAGAATATATTTCTGTCTGTTGCTGCGCCTTCCCGGGTTTAAAAAGTAAATAATTTTATCAGATGGAGTCCTTGCAGTGAGTAGTACTAATAAATCAACATCTTCACCCACTACAATAGCTTTATTTCTTGCATTAAATTGTTCTATTGCTGTTTCAATTATGAGGACATCGGCGTCATTAGGAGCTTATTTCACGGCAATATTTTCAGCTGTTAATTTGTTACTCAACAACATAGAAATAAAACGAGATTTATTATTAATGTTTGCAAAAAAATGTTGTTGATTAACTGGAACTGTCATAAATTCGTCAACATTATGTCGGTACCTGAGGATGTTTTTGTAGCACGACGACGTTGTTCTGCAGCTTTTATGTTCTTTGTTGTGTCACTGTAGCCATCAAATACTACCGTAACTGTATGACCATAATGTCTACGTAAATACTGAACATATTTTTCAAAAATTACGTAAGGTAAGGGACCGGCGGTCATTTTAGAGTAAATTTTCGTAGAATAGTATAATGTATACATAGAAGAGGCACGAGTAGGCATTTTTGCTTGCTTGAGTACCTAAATATGTATATACGTGGCATATGTGTTCATACTATGTAGAACATGATTCTTACAAGCGCAATATCTGGTAAATAGTGGTTCTTAGAGAAAAAATCATAGGCACCATTTTTATAGAGAATTTTAAGATCTACAACTTTGCTCCGAGGTACTTTTTCGATAAAACTTACCGTTTTCGAGAAAAATCCAAAAAACCTAAAATTTTGACCTTTGACTCCGAATAAGTCCCTAAGCTCACATGGGACTGATGGGGACTTTTGAGACTTTATTCCTTGTGGTAAACCTAAGGTCTCTACAAAAATTTGGCTTTGTCGGAATTTTCTTTATTTCAATTGTCTAAATTGACCGGACTAAACGCACTAGCCACTTACTAGCCCAAAACTTATCTGTGGTAGAAGCACGGCCTTCTAAATCTCCTGTTTTTAGAAGGCCGTGGTAGAAGTAAATGACCCTATGAGAAAGAGTTTTTGGAGAAATGAATAACTGTAAGAGAAGCACTCTTGAAGAATCTTCCGGGAATGGATAATTCCAAAAAGTTCCTTTGGAAATTTGAAACTACAAGGTCCAAACCGTATTTATTTTGTATCTCAGTAAAAATAAGTTACACTCCTCCTCAATGACTTTGTAACAGGACATTGTCGTCTTAGAAAGCATATGATGAGAATTGGCTTAACAGAAACTGACGAGTGCAGATTATGTGGCGAAGAAAAGGAAACCCTTGTGCACTTAGTTTTGGAATGCCTGCGCAAAGAATGTCTTGGACAGGAAAATAAATCGGAGCAACCTGGATCTAGCCTCCTTGTGGCGTAGTTCCACTTCTCAATTCTGAATTAAGCTGGGTGTACATTTTCCTATTCATCCATGGTTCCAATTTTTGTTCAGTTCTTCTAAATTATGTTTATTTTACTTTATAATAAAGGGTTTTCAAATAAAAGGTGTTTTTTTGATATTCTAAGAAAAATTCCATTTTTCAATATAAATGATCCGTTAATAGTGGAAAATAACATCAGGCAAATGACCACTACTATCACGCTTACACCAACATATTCTTTTAATGAAATTTTCCATAACCAAATCGCAAAGTGGCTGCCCTATGTCCTCGATCGCCTCACGAATTCCATCTTTGAAGTTTTGAATCGACGCTGGGCTATTGGTGTAGACCTTCTCTTTCACGTGGCTCCAAAGGAAGAAGTCGCAAGGTGTTAAATCACAAGATCTCGATGGCCAATTGTGATCACCTCTTCGAGAAAGAACACGCTCCGGAAACTTTTCCCGCAAAAAATCAATGGTTTCGGTGCTTGTGTTGCACGTAGCGCCGTCTTGTTTAAAGTAAACGTTGTCCAGATCAATATCATCCAATTTCGGCCATAAAAAATCATTAAACATGTCTAATTCCAAAGAACGACGAGGAATGGACAAACCTGGGTTTTCTTCAACACTTTCGGCTGGAGCAGCAATATTCTCGGCTGTTCTTGAGTGACGTGCACGGGTTTTATTCTTCACATCACTAACTTGTCCCAACAGCTCGAATTCATCCACCACTTTCTTAATTGCAGTCGGACAAGTTGCTTCAAAACGAACCAAAAATAATCAACCAAAAATAATCAAGTTTTACGAACCGTCTCTGCCAAATTTTCACCATTTTTATAGTGAATTATTTTAATAATTTCAATGCGTTCTTGAAGCGTGTATGGTTCCATTTTTATTAAGGGCGTAATTTCCACTTGTCAAATGTCAAAAAATGACAGCTTCAAACGTGACATCTACCGGAATAGCGAGCTATTCAAAATAACACCTCTTATGGTAAAACCCTTTGTTGAATATGAAAACTGGTATTTAGTGTTTCCCAATAAGGTTGTAGAACTTTGTAAGGTTTTGGCGGCCATATTTGTTTATAAATTTTGACGTTCGAAGTGTCATTTTATTCAGAAAGGTTCAAAGTTTTACCATGAAAAGTTTCACGCTCACACAACGTTTGGAAATCGTCCAAATTTATTACGCAAATTCGCGTTCGCCGGTGGCCACGCGAAGGGAGTTTCAACGGAAAAATGGTGATGGTTTCGTTCCATCTGAGCAGCAAATCAGACGTGTAATCAAAAAGTTGGAAAGTGAGTTTTCTCTCCATGATAGAAAGGTGCCTGTACGACGCAGAAATGCTCGCAGCGCTGAAAATATCGCCGCCGTTCGGCCAGTGTCCGCGACAATTCAAATGTGTCCGTAAATCGCCGCTCGCAAGAAATGGGGCTCTCTCGGATGACAATGTGGCGAATTTTGCGCATTGACTTGGGCCTACATCCTTACAAGATAGTGCTGGCACAAGAGCTGAAGCCTCATGACCATAGTTTGCGTCGGGCGTTCTCAGATTGGGCTCTAGAGATGTTAGAAGCTGATCCAGATTTCCACAAGAAAATCATCTTTTCTGATGAGGCTCATTCTGGCTGAACGGCTTCGTTAACAAGCAGAATTGCCGATATTGGAGCGATTCTAATCCACAAGTGGTGCAAGAAAAACCTTTGCATCCACAAAAGATCACAGTTTGGTGTGGATTGTGGAGTGGTGGCATCATCGGGCCGTTTTTTTCCGAAATTACGCCGGACAAGCCGTTACTGTGAACGGCCAGCGCTATAGCGACTTGCTGCGTGAATTTCTCTTCCCGAAATTTGATGAAATTGGTGACGACGATCTTTATTTCCAACAGGACGGCGCCCCCCCACACATTTCGAACGACAACATGACTTTATTGCGCGATAAGTTCGGCGACTCATTAATTTCGAGAAACGGCCCCATCGCCTGGCCGCCAAGATCGTGTGATTTAACGCCCTTGGACTTTTTTTTATGGGGATATGTGAAATCACAAGTATACAGCAACTCTCCAGCGACAATTCAAGACCTTGAGGAGAACATTACGAGGTGTATCGAGGCCATACCACAGGAAATGCTAGGCCGAGTCATGGAAAATTGGGTCAAACGAATTAAGGTCTGCAAACGAGCTCGTGGAGGCATTTGAACGATATCTTGTTTAAATCATAAACTCATACACCATATCTTTCGAATAAATGTTTGAGAACCAAAATCGGTTAATTTGTTGTTGTTTTATTCAATTTCAAAGTTCTATCAAGCTTATTGGGAGACACTGTAGTAGTGACAACATGTCTAAAGTATCATTTTTTGTATTAAAAATTTATAGATATAATTGACTAATTTCGAACCCCTTCCTTTCAGGCACAGCTTAGTCAAACTTCTAGACGGAAACGAACTAGATGGTCCACCTCCACTCAGAAGATCCAGCACAATCGAAGTAAACTCGACAACAATACCAAATCACACTTCCAGACTAACAAGACGACAATCTTTGGATGATCTGGAACAAGAAACTTGTCAACTCATTCCAAAAATAGACCAGCGAATCATAATCCTGAACAGCGAAGAGGTATTTTACTGAAAAAAAAATCTATACAATCCGGTCCTTATATACATGCGCTGTTGCAGAAACGACAGGAGCTGATACATTTACGACAAAGAATCGAAGAAAATAACGCCATCATCGAAGAAGCGGAGGAGTACTCGATTCAAAACTGAACATATTTCGAAGGGGAGATTTACCACAACGATATTATACTCATCATTTCAACAATGGATCATTTTAGAGTTGGATTTCTTCAGATTTTACAGTATTCTCAGATTTTATTCATATATTAGATAAGATAGCATGCTGCCTGCGTATATATTATATTTTTTCTACTTTTTCCTCACAAAATTAGGAAGGAGCTTTCAAAGGGTTTAGCGACACCCGCTGTTAACATGTTATTTTGTTGAGATGAAAACTAGAAAGCCATTACTTGTTTATTGTTACTTCAACGGCTGCCTAAATATACTCGATTTAAACACCAACACCAAATAATGTGTTTCATTTGAACCAGACTCGAAGGTAATGTTATTGCCCTCCAAGTTCAATGGTCAAAATAGTAAATCCATTTAGGTACTTAGAGTTGTTCAAGAATTTGGACTCCACGGTAGTGGCTGCCGTTTAAGAGCTGAGATGCTGCAGCACTCGGAAGTTACTATCGTCATCAATCTATGACATTCCTACGATAGCCTATATAACAGTAATCAAAAACGAAGAGGCCTATTGAGTGAATTGAATTAGGATTTGATGAAATTCAAAAAGATATCCAAGAAAAAACTCGTGGATCTGTGACTCGGCGGTACTCCTTTATACAGGGTGTTTCATCATAAACTGGACAAACATATAATTTCGTGTAGATGACATCGGAAGAATCATTTTTGCCTTATACAATATATCCCGTTTTTTATAACACTTAAAGTAACGGTTTTTGATCAAATCTCAGTATTTTTGGGTCCTCTATTCAGAAAAGTTGACGAACTTCGAAAAAAATTTACAAAATGGCGGAAGACCTGCAATCTTCCAAATTTTTTTGCGGTTGTCAAATTGACTTTTATTTTCTGAAAGAACACAATTTTCTAAGAATATCTGTGAAAAATTTATTTCAAAAATCGAACACAATTTTTTTTTACATGTCTACAGCGATGAAAATATTTCACTCGAAATGGATGAAATTTTGTACAATTTTACTTCTTGAATTATCGATCACGAATATGAAAACAGAATTGTAAAATATCGAACGGTTTCCTTACTACAGTTAGTCAAATGTTTCGTTCAGACCTCTGAAATAATGAAAAAAAATTGTTTTGAGTTCTAGAGTCAAAATAATTAAATTATTGGCATGTCCAAACATTCTAGATGAATTCATACAAAAAAAATCAGTGAAACTAAGTTGGGACTCGTACCGACGTAGGTATTAAATAGGGAATTGGCACTGTTCTAAGGATATTAATATTCGTTGCCAGGCAACGGTAGTTCGTAGTTCATAGAGTTTGACTACTGACTAAACAAAGATATTTTAGTTTTTAGTTTTAGTTAAAGAAAATCTTTGTGGCTAAATTATATTCACTAAAATTCAAATACCAGTCCAACTCTATGAACTACGAACTACCGTTGCCTGGCAACGAATATTTATATCCTTAGAACAGTGTTGATTGTATGTTTTCTCTGGAACAGTGCCATCTCCCTATTTAATACCTACGTCGGTACGAGTCCCAACTAATTAGTATTAATACTTAATTAATTAAATTAATAATTCTTATGAGTGTGGTCAGTTATGTACCTATAACACTTAAAGTAACGCTTTTTAGCCAAATCTCTCTATTTTTGGGTCCTCTATTCAGAAAAGTTGACGAACTCCGAAAAATTGTTTAAAAAATGGCGGAAAACCTGCAACATTCCTAATCTTTTTTGTGGTTGTCAAATTGACTTCTATTTTCTGAATAAACACAATTTTTTAAGAATTTCTGTAAGATATTTTTTTTAAATCGAACACAATTTTTTTCCACATGTCTACAGCGATGAAAAAAATTCACTCGAAATGGATGAAATTTTGCACGATTGTACTTCTCTAATTATCAATGACAAATATGAAAACAGAATTGTAACATATCGAACGGATTCGTTACTACAGTCATTCTAATGTTTCTGTCAGACCTCTGAAATAATTTTAAAAAAATTGTTTTGAGTTCTAGAGTCAAAATGTTTAAATTATTGGCATGTCCAAACATTCTAGATGAATTTATAAAGAAAAATTCAGTGAAACTTAGTTGGGACTCGAACCGACGCGACGTAGGTATATTAAATAGGGAAACTTTTATACGAAACATTTTTTTGTATCTCCTTCAGTAACAAAGTTAAAAGGGGGGGGTCAAATTATAGTGAAAAACCCGGTACTTTTTTGAGGGAAAAACAATAAAATTTTGGAACATCTAGCTGAAAAAATCAATTTTTACATTGAACTTTGAGAAATCTGTCGTATTAAATGCATATAACTTAAGGTATAAGGGAAATTTAATATACAAGTAGGGCAGTTAGCCTGACACTGTAGGTATATTGAAAAATCATCGCAATTCTTAACGAGAACGCATATCGAAACAGAATTGATGCTTATCATCCAAAATCAGAAAGTAGAACACAATAAGCTTTTTGGTTTATTTCAGCTCGCACATTTTTCAGCCGAAATATATCAAAGTCTGAAGAAATTATGACTTACTATTATGTGTGCAAATTTTATTGTCGATTTAAATTAAATGATCTGCGACACTTCCTACCTTTTCAATGAGTAGCGAGCCGCCACTGCTTTTCGAATAATTTTCCCATAAAGAACAAGAGATATTTGAATAGCAATAATCAAAAGCACTCGACTGCTAAGGTGTTTAACAAGAGCTGTTCAAAAGTAGGAAGATATACCTCAGTTACAGTGGCGGCGTTATTGGGAAGGACCAGGGGTGGCCCCAGGCCCCTACCTTAATTCTGCTGCCCCCCTGAAATATCGCAAATTAATTCATGATAGATACTAAAGCTTGGATACTTTGCGAAAAGTAAAATAATGTGTATCTTTGTGAATATTAGGTAAATTGATTCACTTAAACATACAGGATGTTACATAATAGTACCTCAAGGGGATGAATCTACGTAAAATTTCAAGAAAAAAAAATTCCATGGGGCCGCATACCTAAGCTTTGTTACGGAGCTACAGGCTACAGGGTGTTAAAATTCCAAAAAAAAATTGGTTTTTTCTTCATAACTCCTGCAGTTTTTGAGATATTCAGTCCAAATTTGGAATGCAAGCTATTTTCAACAGTTTTCAGCATTGCACGTCCTGAATCTTAACTAAAATCTACAGGGTGTTTTCTTTTTCGGAGCTATGTCTCCTTTTTTCCTCTCAAATCATATTTGTCAAATTATGTGGAGAATTGTAAGTTCTAGGCAAATAAAATGAGGGTAATTGTTCGCTATTGGAACATAACGTGCTCTTGTGAAAAATCCGAGGGCATAATAATTATTAACATCTGACTGGCCGGACGTAAACGTTTGAACTTCCAAATACATCATCATAGAAAGAAGCAAACTGTTTTTCTACAATTACTAGACTGTGGTAATTTTTTGCGTCTATTCGGATTATATTGGTTAAGTTCTGGACAAATTTGGATATTAATCCGAATTTGTTTACCACCTATTAAGGTGGTATAACTGTGATATCCTCACTAAATTTTAAAAGTTCAAGTAATTCATTTGAATAATTCTTCTCATATCAAAACTTCTCGGAAATACTGCTGCTTACTGTTGGCATGATGTTCTTCAATCTGAGGTTACATTTCTTGTTGAATATTTATGGAAAATATCAGACTCACTATGAGTCTCTTTTCCTGTTGAACATAAACGCATATTCGGAAAAATAAACCATCAAACAATGTTGACTGCGACATTTTCGATTCTCCATTTTTCCACGTAAGTCACATTAATATACCTACATTTATTTTCTGATAATATTTTTTATCTACAATTCGTTATCCAGGAAGATAAGGGATAATTACACAAATATTGAGCTTTTTTTCAAGGTAAACATCATTAATATATCGCATCATTCAATGATAAAAATGAATATATCCCATTGATAATGCATGCATTGAAGTTTGTACTGAAACATCAACCATAATTTTTCGAGAATTTCTTGGAACTGGAGGATTTTGATTTAAAAAGTAATAATTTCGAATCTTTATATCTGAAAATTTCGGTTAAATTTCATGATGAGAAATGAAGATTCACAAATATCAGTGATACTAATACAAACAAAAAAAAATGCTGCCAAGATTATGCAGGGTGTTCCTAAATTGAACGTTCAAACGAAAAAGGAAGATTTGAGTTTGAGGAAAAAAGTCCCATAAACATGGTGTCGCGAACGTTTCCTGACTGAAAACGTAGTACACCACTGAGATATTTTAAACTGACAATAATTTTAATTCTTACTTCAATTTAGGAAAAAAATCTCTCTTTACGGTTTTCTTATGGGGCGCAATTTTTATGTAAAAAATAAAACATCATGTAGCGTCTCCACTCTCCACTACATGTGTTAAATAAGTTTTATTTTATTACGGCGCCCCACACGAAAAAAGGGCAGGAGAGAATTGTTTGTCCTAAATTGAACGAAGAATTAAAAAAATTGTCAGTTTAAAATGTCTCAGTGGCGTACTACTTTTTTAGTCAGTCTTTGAGTAAAACTTCAACACCCTTTATCTCGACAACGGTAAGTTGACGACCCCATGTTTATGGCATACTTAGTAACAGTATTTATAATAAAATCTTAGACAAACCAATAATTGAAAAGCAAAAAAACGTTCCAAAACTTAGTTAGTAAAACAGCAGCAGTGCATTTACAGTTTTTTGGTTTTTTAAATTTCAAGATTGATGTTCACTTTACAAGCATTCAAAGATGGGGAAATAAAAATTTATCTAAAATAAAAATTATATTATCTTTTATTCTTATTTAAAAATAACCCATACAATGGTCAGTTCTAACAAGATATAAATTATTTAATTTTCAAGAGCAACAAACTAAGGGTGAAATCAAGTCTGGCCTATGAAAATCCTTTCTTAATCTTCATACAAATAGTGAGTAATTTATAAAATAATACAAAATTGAAAAATGTCAGAAATAGGGAAATAATACGTAAAATATTACAAAAGCGAATAAAATAGTTTGCAGTTATTATGTGCCCTATTGCACATTTCCTACAGGGGTAGACATCGAATCAACATTTATGTTCATTTTTTCACAATAACAATTTAATCTTCATAGATCCAACTGAACATTTCTTAATTGACTCACGTGAAATGATGGAAATTATTTTCTAAAATTACATAAAGAAATGCAAGAATTATCTATTCGTCACAAGCTTGTTCTATCCCCTGCTTAAAGAAACTCAACAAGTTTGACCTCTTATTTACAGAACGCTTCAAGCCATAACAAAAAAAGATTTTTTTCCAAGTGTATAACAGTCATTGCGTTTTCAGCTCCTTGCCAATACTATAGGATACTATTTTATTCCAATCTATTTTTGTGCGGGTGACAGGTAGAAGCCTTCTCAAAGCTTTGAAGGTAGTGTCTGACATGGTCTGATAATTAGCTGATATAGCAGTTTGATATAGGTCTTCTGCATTTTCGATGATCTGAACTATCTCCTTTGCAGTTTGTACTTCGTTTGATACCGAAACACTTTCTTCAATCTCCTTTGAACTAACAAGTTGAACATTTCCTTCTTCATAGTAATGAACTTGAACTTTTAAGACTCCTTGAACATCGGCTGAATTACCGTTGAGTATAATGGTCCACTCAGAACGCCATCGTCCATTCCAATAGTTTTTGGGTTGGAATTGGTGGTCTTCGATACAGGCAGTTAAGACGATATTTCCATTTTGCAGCCGAGCTACGACACTGCAAACACCATCTTTGTAGTGGTTCTTTGTGTATTCAATGAATTCTGCATCCAGTGCAGCCCTCCAAGGCTCAGTTGTTGCATCGGGTGTGTAGGGTTGATAATCCGAGGCTTCTTTGCGTAAATGGTCATACTTAAAGGATTGCTTAGAACGAGGATCGAAGAACCTATTGTTCCCTAAATCGTTGTATTCAGTTATAAGAACCAAACTTTCTGAATTCTCGATTCGAACAGGAGTTAGTTGATCCTTGTTGTATTGGGCAAATGCCCCACTTGCTCCTTCTTTAAGTAGATCATCGTTATCGAGTAGTTTCCGCACGTCATTGAACACTTCGTTAAATTCTCCAGGAGGTGAATGAAGTATGAAATCCGAAACTATTCGAACTTTCTCTTGATCGGTTATTTCATCCCCTTCGGACGCCATATTTAGGTTGGGTTGGTTTGTCATTTCTTCGGCTTTACGTCTATGACGTGACGTGATTATTAAATGACAGATGAAGCACAGATATTAGTTTTCTATGGTTTGGTTGTCAATGTCGCGTATCTTCTTCTTTCTAATAGTTCAAAATGATTTTATCATTATTGAAACAAATCATGCAGTGAATATAAATTTTATAGATCTGAATTGGATTTAATTGTCCATTATTTCACGTCGAAATATCATGAATTTGATCTAAAATTTCAGCAATATTTGCGCTTAGCACTAGCAGTGCAAATATGGCAAAGCCATAAACAAGAAAAAGTGTACTTTTTTATGTGCAAAACTTCAAAATGACGTGACACGAATAATAAATAAACATAACCTATGGTGCAAAATGTAATAATATTTAACTCGACAAATAATATTTAATAAATTTGAATTTGTTCATCAAGATTTGGAACAATATCACTTGTAATCAAACATGTTGACTTGAGGATGTTTTCGAATATATTTTGAATTTTTTTGAAATAGATCATCATGAAGAAGTTGACGGGCTCCTTTAGATTTACACAGTGGGACCCCTGGCTCATTATTTCTCAGATAATAACATTACAATGTGTACTATATTTTACTCTAGGGTTGTGGCTGGCAGTTTTAGGTACTCTTGTAGGAGACACAAGAACGTTAGATCATATTTTTGAATACCATGTAAGTAGCCAATATGCCATCAGAAATATAACTTTACAAATTCAAATATATTTCAAGGAATTACAAGTTCGTGATTTCGGAGGAAGAATGGTTATATTTGCTTTCATTCTGAATGCACTAGTAGGGTAAGTTGAAAACCAGCAAGAATTGCATCATGTGTTGACATTTGACTATATTTTCAGTGCTGGTTTACTTTGGTATGTTGTGGAAAGAACGAAGTCATGTATGGATTTCAGTTGTACCTGGCATTTTATCCATTTAATAATTTGTTGGTTCTATAACGCAAAATTTCCTACTTCTATATCGTGGTGGCTACTGAATACAGCCTGTGCTACCATTATGTGCGTTTGTGGCGAGTTTTTGTGTTTGAGAAGTGAACTCAAAGCTATACCATTGTCATTAGGTCCTAAAACCGACCTATAAAAAATGTGATATTAAACAGATTCTGTCAAAAAATTTTATTACTGTTAATACTTCTAAGTTATGTCTTGTTTAAAAAAATATTTTGACCTGGAGTTGAAATAGGAATTAATAGAACACCAAATGGGGAAAATATTCCTTTCATGCAGGAAAGTTATAAGTTAATAATAGTTGCAAACATTTTCTTCTGAATCGAAATGATCTTATCTTTATTGGAATAATTCTTAGTTCAATACCTTCATCGTGTCTCAAATGAATGTACATATTAGCAGTCATAAATAATCTCTGAGTTAATCAACTTACAGCATGTATAATCTTTTTACTTTGATATTTAGTGACTTGTGTTCTGCTGGGTATATTGTGTTAACTTATTTTTCATAAAATAAAAAAAATATTTTTTATTGTATATTGAATTGACGGAATGAATGGTCCAGTGCAAACAATGTTGCTGTTTTTCTCTAATCGAGTAGCAGCGGCCGTAAAACTCGATGGGGGTGTTTTAGGTTGGCTACCATAGTGGTTGAATGAGGCCACTTCCAATGATAAGAGAAAGACGACTACATTACTCGCATTTGACCATTCATTTCGTCAGAAACCTAACTTGTAAATCTCCCGAATATACCACTGTTTAACTGGACGGCAAAATTCTCTATTTGAGGCATTGAATATAATATGTTTCCAATGAGAATTCCCATACCGGTATGTTTCATCTAATGATGTTTTTCAGGACTAAATGTTATTATAAATAGTCTAAAGAACATAATGAACAGCGCAGATAGAGTTTTGATTCAATAATAATATGTTTTTACTTTTCCCAGAGAGTCCATTTCTCCGAGGGCGTATTATTCCATCAATCTAATCAATTTACCCTAGTTCAACTCCTTAAATTAAGATGTTTAATCATATACTTATAAACTTCGTCCGTTCACGAAATTTTGAGCGCATAGTAGGTGTTTGTTTATTTATCTGAAGTGGGCAGTATTTGCTGTCATAACGTAAAATAAAGTCAACGTTTCCGAATCTACCCGGACGAGCATGCGAGTTATCAGAGAACACTATGCAATATTGACAACATTGCGTATCAATCTGACAAGATAATAAACAACATAATCTAAAATTTTAATATACGCAGTGGAAAATGCTAAATTTCCATGGCCAACCGACGGCTCAAACTGTCGTGAACGGACTATACCTATAAGGCAAGGCCCAAAATGACTCGCAGCTTCGTGAGGTGACGCAGCGTGAGTCACGGCAAGATTTTGTAAATCTAATAAATAAATACGACCGACTGGCCACGGTTTAGCAGAAAATAATTTTTAAATTTTCGTCGTTAAATTCTTTGGTTAAAGCAAATTCTCCGTGACTTTTTCTTATTTTAAGTATAACTTCTCGCTGCCTTTCTTTCGGTCAGTTGTGAGGTAAAAAATATCATTTCGGACACGAACTCATCTTCCGAATCAGATTCAGAATTGAAGTCAAACAAAAGAGCAGTAGATATTTCCATTTTGAGCCTGTAACCAACTGCGTTATAGCAATCACCAGCAAGTTGCGATCGTATTTGCGCGGTTCCCGCATTCGCAGCTTACCTCCTCAAAATTCCGCCGTGACTCACGCTGCGTCACCTCACGAAGCTGCGAGTCATTTTGCGCCTTGCCTAAAACTCTAATTACTGCTAACGTAAGTTGAAGCAATCTAGTTGCCATTTCCGATGTGTTAGGATGGCTGTGGTTCAACTGAACTGTAGTTCCAAACTACCGTGCCGTTGCCTTGGAAACGATACAAACAACAATAACTTCAAAATATTTCAGTCATTGTTTAAACAATGCTTCAGTTCTCGAGTGAAACGCTAATTTTTAAAACAATGTAATTTCCCAAATTATGGAAGATTTCAAGCCTTTGGGTAGGGCGGGAGAAGGTGCGCATGGATTCGTTTTCAAAGCGATGGATAAAAACACCCATAGAATAGTGGCGCTCAAGAAAATATGCTTCAACCCCAACCATCCCATGCCCAAAAACACAATGAGGGAAATTTGTGCTCTAAAAGTACTCAAGTCGGCAAATGTAAGTAGGTATACAGGGTGTCCCAGCCGGAAAATGTGGGAAATCTCTCGGATTCAGATAGAACATAAGAAAATAAGATGGCAAGTTCCCATAATTTTTTTTCCTAGCGGCCCTCCCTACGAAGATCCGACCTCCTAAATGACGTCACTGGAAATTCATTTTAGTGGAATGAATTTCAATTACTTTTCTTTCATAATTTTTTTTCGAAAACGGTTCATTTTATCGACACTGAACAAGAGTAGGTACCTACCTTTTCTTTAGCTTAACGTTCAAGCATAGACCTAATAAGAATAGTAATTATAGATCTATGTGTTCAAGGTATCCAAATTTGTTTTTTTAGCATCTTATCATACAGGGTGTTAAAAATGTAAGCATTAAGATGTACAACCCAGTCCGCCCCAGGTAAACTGAACGAGCTAATTAAAATTGGAGTGTGTGCGGTGATTTAAGAGGTCCTTAATACTAGATATTCATATCAAATTTTCATCAAATTATATCGAGTAGTTTGAAACTTTTTCTACTAAAATGGATTTTCAGTGGCGTCATTTAGGATTTCGTAGGGAGGGCCGCTAGGAAAAAAAATATAGGAACTTGTCATCTTCATTTTTTATGTTCTATCTGAATCCGAGAGATTTCCCACATTTTCTGGGACATCCTGCATATGTGTTTTATGGTTGAAATTATCATCTACAAGTGTATAGATTATAATCCAAATCATGAAATGTATTTTTCAGATAGTCGAACTTTTCGATATAAAAGGAGTCGAAAGTTCTGTTGTACTCGTTATGGAATATCTGCCATGTAGCTTGTCTGATGTTATATCCTACATCGAAAACCCCATTAATTTATCCCAAATCAAAACCTACATGAAAATGTTTCTGTCTGGTGTGAACTTCATGCATACAAACCATATCATGCACAGGGTAAGACTTTAAGACCTAAAGAAATTTTTTTAATATTTCTCCATTGATAAAAGTGTTTCCACAAATATGAAACATGAAATTCATAGTTGGTTCGATTCCGAAAAATTTCGAGTTCGGGCGTGTTGCGGTTTCTAAAGTTCAGCTCGATATATTTGTCCCCCACTTCAATAATAAGATCCCCGGGTACTATTCTAGTTAAACATTCGTTTATGTAGTTTTTCCGTTTATAAAACCTCAATTATTACACTCAGCCGCTGCTACTGCTTCTCGCGTTATCGGCAAAATTCCCGAAATACTTCTCCAGCAGTATCGAAGGCAGTAAGCATTCACACTTTTTTGTCGCAGCATTGCTCTCTCGACCGCCAATCGGCAATTAGGGGAAGAGTGTCTGAGACGGCATACTTTTTAGAGTGGGGTTATATTTTTTCATGTGAGTGTTTTCAGATGGTGAGGACAAGGCGAGAAGGTAATGCCACGAATTGTTTATAAATAAATTCATTCAAAATAGAATATTTGATTGATTTGAAAGCAGAATATTAAAATGAAAAAGATCCTGCAGATGCCATCTCAGCCGCAACACTCTGGTTGAGACGGCATACATATCAAATTACAATTTGCATGTATCGCAAATAAAGTGTAGCAAAAATTTTTAAATTTTTCGAAGGAACTGTTGAAAATCCTGACTCGTCAACATTCCATATATCATTAGGTTCAAAATTATTTATTTGCAATACACCAGAAAGAAGCGAAAACTAATTTTCAATTTGGACCTTGTTGAAGACAGTGGCTCTTGCAAATGATGTGGATTCTGGGGTTCGGAGACTAATACTCGGATTACGATTCCGAAAACCTTTCAGCCAATCCCACCTCGCCATTTTCTTTTCATGAGAAATCGGTGGGGATTTTTTTGGGCTTCTGCTACTCCGTAGCCAGTTTTCTTAAGTCTGTGGTTGTGAATCCGAAAAATCTGAGCTCTAAATTTTTTAGATGATCTACAATTTCATTCAAAATGTATGCCAACTCACCCAGAAGCATACATCTGGAGTTTTTTCTATTTAAAACAGAAATGATGAAAGCAAATACATAAAATAGAATAGGACTTCAATACTAAGTGGTATGAATAAAACAAGAAACATTAATACTAACTAATGGTCTCGTTTATTGCCAGTAATACACAAAAAACTTGCGCTTTGATAAATATTCAACCAACTCGGTAAATTACTTTTGCATGCAATGACAAGAAACTATAGCGGAATGAACTGTAACATAGGCAGACCATGATTGGTGTTCTATTTTCTATTCTTGAGTATGCACATTCGAATGGCGCTAAAATCTGAACGTCCGCTGAGGAACATGCTCTATGCCATCTCATCAACTATGCCGTCTCAGACATATTTCCCCTACAGACGAAGAAATTGCAGCCTCAGCGATTTGTCTCGTTGATTCATACAGAATGTTCAGGAGATTGACGTCAATAAATTTTTTTCAGATTCCTCATACCAGTGGCTATTCAAAAATACCCCATGTATATTATGCGATTTCTTGTAGTCCTCGAGTTATGAATCTTAGAGTGTTTTTTAAATGTATTTTGCAGTTTTTATCTTTTCAACATGATCGTCCTGAATATTGATTCAATAATAAAAAATGTTCAGCTTCCTGAAGTATCTGCAAGTTACCCAAAAAAGCTTAAAAGCTAGAAATTTAGTTTTCAGTAGCGTACTAGGGTGTACTCAAACATTCATTTCGGTTTATGCTTAGTCTGAATATTCTGCTCGGCGTGCACTTCTTGCGTTCAACTAGTTTTTTTTATTATGCTCTCTTCTTCAAGTGAGAGCAAGAAGTGCACGCCAAGCACTCGGAGCGTAATATTCAAACTAAGCAATTGAAGTACAAAAAGGTGTCTTTTTAGCTTTTGGCTACATTTGAAAACTTCGCGGAGTCCTGAGCTTCAAAAGTCATCGGACAAAAGGTACTTGATTGGTATTTTCTGGTTGTAATCGGCCTTGGCAGGCAGATGGTCTATTTTAATCACTTTAAGTTGAAATGGGATTTTAAATTGATTTTAATTTAAATTCCTGTGAAATAATTTTAGCTCGTGTGATTTTTGCAATAATTTTGGTCTCACCACTGATGGAAAATGTAAACATTCGTCAGAATTGTTCGTTGTAAAATTACCTGTTTTGGGATAGGAAATAAAAGCCACATAAAGTGAAAAATTATTTTCAAAATCGAAGTTTCATTCTATAGGTATAGCCGTGAATACGATAACTCTACAACGCATTAATTAAGGGTTCTGAAATTTTGAGAGTTGTTCGGATTCCGAATGCCGCGGTTAAAATCGTTAACGGGTCAAATCGGCCCAGTAGTTTTGGAGTTATTGAAATTTGAAATGTTTTATTTTTCACATTATCCTATATGTTCCATGAACGTAAATTTCGTAGAACTCGTAGGTGACGGTGCTCCAATATACTCCGCCGCCATAATGGAATACGTATTTGGCCGCTAAGTATTGGAATTGGCAGGTAACGCCAATTATTGCCTGATGTCATCTTCAGACATCATCCTCAGGAACGACCTAAGATCAATAAAATACACATATTTTTATTGATCTGAGGGAACGACGATGAGTTGAAAAAACTGCTCTCCGGTGTGATCATTACCCAAAGAGGTGCTTTGCACAATATTCAACGAGAAGAAATCTCAAACCATACACCCCGATTACACTCAGCTCACTTCCACGGCTGGGAGCAGGGAATTGGGCAGCGCGAGAATGTACCTTATCTCTACACTTCCCTGCTGCTTTCTCCTTCTTCTCGTGTTGCCTCATGCTCCCTAAATTGGCGGTTTTTCGGACAGAAGTCGAAGGACCAGCTGTACGAACGGCAATGAGTGATTACATTCAGCTAGGTTGCTGGTTCTGCGCTGACAACAGAATCACCGAACGCTCTCACGAAATTTATAATATTTTCGAAAATATTGTTGTTATTACTGTCGAGGAAATGTCCACGACCGAGTTGAGTGAAACTTCGATTTTGAAACAGTTCTTCTGTATTATGTGTCTTTTATTTCCTATCCCAAAACAGGTAATTTCACAGCTAACAATTCTGACGGATGTTTACATTTCCATCAGTGGTGAGATCAAAAAATCACACGAGCTACAGTTATTCCACAGGAATTTCAATTTAAATCAATTTAAAATCCCATTTTTAACATAAAGTGATTAAAAGAAATAACTTTTATCGGGATTCAATGATTTTTAGCCCATCCGCCTTCCAAGGCCGATTACAACAAAAAAGTCGAATCAAGTACCTTTTTTTCCAATGACTTTTGTAGCTCAGGACTCCGCGAAGTTTTCAAATGTAGTCAAAAGCTAAAAAGACACCTTTTTATTTCTAAACCGAAAATGAATGTTTGAGTACATCCTACTGAAAACTGAATTTTAGCTTTGAAGTTTTTTTAGGTAACTTGCAGATACTGCAGGAAACTGAATTTTTTTTATTATTGAATTAAAATTCAGGTCGATCATGTTAAAAAAGATAAAACCTGAATAATACATTCAAAGATCACTCAAAGATTCATAATTCGAGAACTACAAAAAATCGCATAATATACATGGGGTATTTTTTAGAGTCAATCTCCTGGATATCCTGTATAAATCAACGAGACAAAGCACTGAGGCTGCAATCTCTTCATCCATCATTGCCGATTGGTGGTCGCGAGAGCAATGCTGCGGCAGAGTGGTAATGCTCACTGCCTTCACTACAGAAGTATTTCGGGAATTATTGCCGACAACGCGAGCAGCAGTAGCAGGGGCTGAGTGTAATGGAGTCTATAAGGAAAATGAATTATACTGATAGGTACATGGGTAATAATAAATATTGTTTTCAGGACTTGAAACCGTCGAATCTCTTAATTAGCCATTCGGGAGTTTTGAAAATTGCTGATTTTGGTCTCGCAAGGATTTACAAAAACAGCGATCTTAGGACTTACTCGCATCAGGTGGCAACTAGATGGTATCGTGCTCCGGAATTACTGTATGGGTCCAGAACTTACACACCCAAAATTGATATATGGTCGGTAGGATGTATACTTGGCGAAATGATAAACAAAAAACCACTATTTCCCGTAAGTCAAAGTATGATATTTTTGTTATGATTCTGAGTTTTCTGTGTACCTACGCAAGAACAAGTACTTGTCGTGATGCTCAGATGGGAAGTGGAAATCAGCTAGTCAACCTCTGCGTCCCCTAGCGCATGTTTCCATAAGAAAAAACAAAAGTTTATGTAGATAATAAATCAGGGAGGAAACCCCTCAGCAAAAATTAGATTAAGCCCACTGGATTCCTATAAAAAGGTTTCCATACAATGGTTTTGTTTCAAGTTTATAGCATAAACAGGAACGAAGGTAATGACCAATGTTGAAATTGTCCAAGTGTCAATTTTGCCCTAAAACTCGAAAACAAAAGACGATAGAGCAATGCGGTCGACCGTACAATGAGGCTTCGCGTCGAGAGACAACATAACCTTGAGCTTGAATCTAATACTTTTCCCTTGTAACGTGCGTTCAAAAAATTCGTGGTCAAGTAAGCTGTGGATTCTATTTTTCCCCTCATAGAATCTTAGGAAAAATAGAAACCACAGCTTACTTGACCACGAATTTTTTTGAACGCACGATATAATAAATAACTATAGTCCATTCACGAAAGGTTGAGCCGTTGGTTGGCCATGGAAATTTGGCATATTCCACTGTGTATATTAAAATTTCAGGTTATGTTCTTTATTTTCTTGTCAGATCGATATGCAATGTTGTCAATATTGCATAGAGTTGTCTGATAACTCGCAAGCTCGTCGGACGAGACCGGGTCCAGTTGGCAACGTTGACTTTATTTTACGTTATGATAGCAAATAATGCCAACTTCAGATAAATAAAGAAACGCCTACTATGTGCTCAACCTTTCGTGAACAGACTATATATTTATGTCCGTGTATATCTAGGCTTATATCACGCAGTCGTTGACAACAAATGTCAGAATAAATCCACAGAGTATAACTATTTTATGCCAAAGCCTGATTCAACCAACTGAAAACAGCCAAACATACTCTGTAGAATCACTGTACATTGTGGCGCATTCGCCATTTTGCGATCTATGGTCAACTATTTTTAGTGTCCCAATATTCAATGCTAACAATGAACAAAATCAACAGAAACACAATAAACATCTCAATAATAAAAAATGTGATTACATGAGATGTTAAAATAAAACAAAGTGGATATGCTAATTTATAAGTATCTATTATTTTCAAGAGTCGAATCAAAGAAAAATAAAAAAACTGTTTTAACCTACATATTTTTATTTTACCTGAGAATCGTTCAAATGAAAAAAAATATAAGGGTGCAATTTTCAAAAATATGTTCAATTGAATGTTGTGTCAGAGTATCTTAGTTATGCTCCATTTTTAGCATTTGTTGTTTGATGCCAAAAATAATGTGTACCTTTTCATTATATTATCATAGTTTATGTTGAAACAATGATTTTATGATTATTCTGTTTATAATGGGTTATTTTGATTATCCCATGTAGGTAACATGTGTTATAATGTCCCTCTGGGTTATTGTTAATATTGTTTAATTACTAAACTGTTGAAAGTCACTCGCACACTTAGGTATTATTGTCGCACCAAAAAATAATTTTTGACGATCGACCGGACATGAATTTATCAAATTTTATTGAATTCATGAAAATAGTAGATTGTTTCAGATTTGATTAGATTGTATGTATTTCAATACATTTCAGGGAGAAACAGACATTGAACAACTGGCCATCGTTTTAGGAACCCTAGGTACACCGGATGAAGAAGTATGGCCTGGCGTGACAAGTCTGCCGGATTACAAAAAAATTTCATTTTCTCATACCACCCCGAAACCTTGGAACACAGTTATATTCAGCACTGATAGATTCACCCTGGAGTTGATAGCGTCCATGTTACAGTATAATGAAGCTGAAAGGCCTGCTGCCGAAGAGGTATACAATATAAAGGGTTTTCCAAGAAAAGGTGTTATTTTGATATTCAAAGAAAAATGCCATTTTTCAATATAAATGATCGGATGCTTATCTTAATATATATATTTCTTGTGTGCGTGTGTAGGTATGTGACTGAACTCCTCCTAAACGACTGGACCAATTTTGATGAAATTTTTTGTGTGTGTTCGTGGAGATTCGAGAATGGTTTAGATTCACAAATCAGCCCGACAGATGGCGCTGCAGTCGGTATCTAGGTTATTTATAATTTATAAGGCAAGAAACGGTTGCCGGATCAGCTAGTTTCATTATGAAGAAGAAGCTATGCCGTTAATAGTGGAAAATAACATCAGCAAATGACCACCACGACCACGCTTACTAGACCATATCCTTTTAATGAAATTTTCCATAACCAAATCGCAAAGTGGCTGCCCTATGTCCTCGATAGTCTCACGAATTCCATCTTTGAGGTTGAATCGACGCTGGCTATTGGCGGTGAACTTCTCATTCACGTAGCCCCAAAGGAAGAAGTCGCAAGGTGTTAAATCACAAGATCTCGGTGGCCAATTGTGATCACCTCTTCGAGAGATCACACGGTCCAGAAACTTTTCCCGCAAAAGATCAATGATTTCGTTGCTTGTGTGGCACGGACCGCCGTCTTGTTGAAAGTAAAGTTGTACAGTAATGTAATGACCTTTGTGGAATGCCTAACTCCAAAGAACGATGAGGAATGGACAAACCTGGGGTTTTTTCAACACTTTCGGCTACAGCAGCAATATCTCGGCTGTTCTTGAGCGACGTGCAGGGGTTTTATTCTTCACATCACTAACTTGTCCCAACAGCTCGAATTTTTCCACCAATTTCTTTATTGCGGTCCGACAAGGTGTTTCATGACGACCAAAAATGTTTTAGTTTTACGAACCGTGTATGCCAAATTTTCACCATTTTTATAATGAATTTTAATGATTTCTATGCGTTCTTGAATCGTGTATCGTTCGATTTTTATTAATGGCGTAGTTTCTACTTGTCAAATGTCAAAAAGTGACAGCTTCAAACGGGACATCTACTGAAATAGCGGGCTATTCAAAATAACACCTCTTATTGGAAAACCTTTCACCATATATTTAAATAATCTGACTACAATAATGTAGATATAAAATATACAGGATATCCGAATGAAAAGAAGAATATCGCAAAATACTCACTGAACTTCACTTTCTTGCAGGCTCTAAATCACGACTTCTTCTTCACTTGCCCTCGACCAGCAGGTATGAAGGAAATGCCACCAATAAGTAAGATAAAGATGAAAATGAACGAAAAGTTATCTTCATTTGAAAATGTACTAGAAAATTTTTCTCATACAAACTTCAGATTATGAAAAAGACAATAACAGTAAAAACATTTTTTCATTCAAAATGTTAATTTTTTTAACCTTATTTTGACCCAAAATCGAAAGAGCCCCCTTTTTCAATTGAAACTTCTCATGTCAAAATATCAGCGTTTTTGAAAAGTTCCACAATCAATGATGATTCTGACGATGGCTGGCAAATGATGTCCGAAAAAATGGAAAATAGAATTGAAAATGATGAAAATAGCCCAAATATCAACGCAATTAATAAACAGTTCGAATTATCAGAACTTTCAATCAGAAGCGCTTTTTCATTCAATGGACGAAAATTCACATTTGAATATCCACAGAACTATTGGTTACATTATATTAATTTATGAATTCAATGTTCCTGGCGGAAGTTATCGTGTTTAGGTGCACCATGCCTTCAATTTTATAGGTATATGGATTTGAAGATTTCAGAAGAAATTAATGAATTCTTGAAGAAAAAAATGAGACCAAGAATTCCAGGGATGTTCAAGCTCGACTCAAAATATGAACGAGTGCTCGAAACCTTCCTACTTCAATAAGGGTTTCTCTCAATTTGTAATCGAAAAAATTGTTCGGAAAGATAAGTTGACTTTTCTAATGATAAATAAATCAAATTGATTTTTATACATATTTATTGAAAAAATAATTTATAATACTTCACTTTATTTTAGTGTACCTAATGATGTGTTCGAATAAGTACCAATTTTCTCTTACAATCTTGTTTCCTTCGATCTTTCTTTGTTTCAAAAAGAGTAACAAATTCTTCAGTTTCAATGTGTTTGTAATAACCGAGTTGATTACAAGATTTTTCCGACGATCTCAACATGAAGTGTGTATGAATTCTTGATTGAAATACATTCTCATTTTGCACAAGACTTACATTTGACATAATAAAATTTCTATGTATCTATGTTCCAGTAGCTATGTGCTTCTGAATACTTTGTGAACAATGTGAACGGTTGCCATGAGGATTGCTCATTAAAATAGCATAAATTGAGCATTAAAATGGGTCATTTATGATCAATTTTGTACACATTAAAGTCACATTTTATTTTGAGATCGACGGAAAAGGATTTTTAATATAACTAGTATTCTTTTTACCCATTCCAACTGAGAATATCTGCGGAACTACTGTCATAATTCGAAATTTGTTTGTTCTTTGTCTCAGTTAATCTCAGTTGATGAGAGTAAAAAGAATACTAGTATAGTCTCAGACCATTCAACAACATTCCTTATAGTCCGAGAGCCCTGGAATGGCAGACCTGACCTATGTTATTTTGTAAAAGCTGTGAGTTTTTTCCATAGATAACCCCAATCGATTGGTAACAAAGGGAGTGTCTGGGTAAAGAAATCATCAGTAACGAATATATCTTATTTCTGAAACCAATCCAATTTCTAAGGTTCATCAAGACTATGGAATTGGACGGTGAGCTATGTGCCGAGTATTGTAGACAGCTCAAATAATAGGGAGCAAAGTAGTCAAAACGGGGTGCGGGAATAACCCTTTGATGAATCTTGAAAGGTGTCTTGCTGGTGGTTGGGACCGTAATTAGTTTCTGCCGATGGACGGAGTGATTTCTATTGTTTTACGAAGGAAATATATAAAAACTGGTTCTTATTTTGCAACGAATTTAGGAGCGAATGCGAACCAATTTCATATTTGGTGATAATTCTGAGAACGAGGTCCCACTAGTGCGTTACGTTGCGTTGCGTCGTCGTAACGTCAACTCAGCGTCGTTTTACATGTAGGTTTTATAACATGCTTCAACGGATCGAGCGGAGGAGGGGATGAAGCTCTGTCTGAGTGTTGTGGGTTGATGCAAGTGATGTTCCAGGAGGTGTTACCATTTGGGTTTTAAGTCTTCAACAAAGAATACATGTTTTTTTTTATCTCGTTTTCTTGAAACTAATTGGCTTCAGTGGATCTAGAAAAAGATCTTCACCTCCCAAAATAGGGGAATCTAGTTTGGGTGATGTTACAAAATGTTACCATTTACAATTTACAGTGGAACTTCCCTATAACGAAAGCGCTAAATCCGAAAAAAATCGTTTTAAAGAAATTTCGTTATACAGAAAATTTGTTTTTATAGTCGGCAATGTCGCGGTCGATTTCGCTGATAAATTTAAGTTTATTATTAAAACTTAAGCACTTGCTTTTAGACATTTTCGCACAAATTTTCACACTAGCGTATTGGTTAGATCGAAACCAATCAGCCAGGGGTGTATTTAAAACTGTTTCAGAAGGACCTCTCTGCCCGCCGTAATGATGATCGGGATTTATTACGCACGTCCGGAAAAATTTCGGAAAACCCCACTCTTATACCTTCTTACCAATACCCATTCAAAGAATGAATATTTCATTATTAGTCCAGTCAATTTGTGCTCAAAAGCACCCCTAGCAGGAAAGTTCTGGGGTAGTTTTGATTTTTTCGATTTTTTATGTTTTTTGGGGTGCTGAATCCGAATCTGAGGCTTGCTAACAAAATTTCGTGAGGGAACATTGAAAAAAATACAAAAAAAGAGAAAAAATCTCTTTCTTTGGCAGTTTTATGCTTATAAATCGAAAACTATCAACTTTTTGTGAAAAACCTCTCGATACAAAATGAAAGAACAAAAAATTTCCTACAAATTGTACTACCACAGCTTGTTCTGCGACCACCTGTTCTGGCTCAAATTATAGTTTTAAATGAAGTATTTTCTATGACTCAATAAATGAAAAAAACTTAAATTCTATGGTTCCGATGATGCGATTCTCTTGAAATTTTGCATGAACATTCAGCATATCAGTCTCGATTCATAAAAAAAAATTCACTTGAATCAAATATCTTGTTATGCAAATATAAAGATTCTTCTTTTCAATATTCCAATTGAATTTTCTATGGTTCTGCTCACACAATTTTGCATGAAGCTTATTATGACCATCTTGCATATTGCCGCAACATTTCATTCGACTGGTTTCATTTTGTCTGAGATATTGAGAAACAAACATTTTGAATGGCCGTATTTTGTTTCATAAAACAAGGTCATTCTAAATTTTTGTTCCTCAATATCTCAGACAAAACGAAACCAATCGAAATGAAATGTTGCGGCCAAATGCAAGATGCTCATTATAAGCCTTATGCAAAATTGTGTGACCATAGTGTGAACAGAACCATAGAAAATTCAATTGGAATATTGAAAAGAAGAATCTTTATATTTCCATAACAAAATGTCCGATTCGATTAAATTTTTTTTTGTGAATCGCGACTGATATACTGAATGTTCATGCACAATTTCAAGAGGATCGCATCATCGGAACCATAGAATTAATTTTTTTTTCATTTATTGAGTCATAGAAAATACCTCATTTTCAACTATTATTTGAACCAGAACGGTTTGTCGCAAAACAAGGCGTGGTAGTACAATTTGTAGGAAATTTTATGTATTTTTATTTTGTATGGAAAGGTATTTTAGGAAAAGTTGATAGTGTCAGAGTTATATGCAAAAAACTGACCAAGAATGAGATTTTCATTCTTCTTTTGTATTTTTTTCTATGTTCCGTCTAGAAATTTTGTTAGCAAACGTCAAATTCGGATTCAGCACCCCAAAAAACATAAAAAATAAAAGAAATCCAAACTACCCCAAAACTTTCCTGCTAAAAGCACAATTCGACTGGATTATATAGAGAGAATTTACTTCGTTTTCGAAGTTGTTTTTATGGAATTTGGATTCAAGGTGCGATGTCTTGTACGAAATTCGTTATACAAAGAAATTCGTTAAATAGACGTTCGTTATAGGGAAGTTCCACTGTAGTTGTGTTACAATTTATGGAAGACCAAGAACAACGCTAGTTGACGCAACGTAGATGTGTCCTACAATGCGAGGATCCGTTGCGATAACGCAACGCAACGGACCAGTGGGGCCGCACTCTTACTTGTGTTCTGGTCATTTATGGAAAAACCTTCTATACTATCGAGAAAGATTTTATAAAACAACGGAAGTCAGCCTTTCGCGGGTTCTTGCTCTATTATAACTAATTTCAGCCAGATGTAACGTGATTCGATTCTATGGATACCATAGCATTCTTATAACCAAAGGCATAAACTGCCAAAAAAGGATAACGTTCAATTATCCAAATGGTTAAGTGATGTAAACGATTGAGAATTATCCTGACAATATCATATTTGAGCGAATAAAGCGTGATACAAATATATGCGTAGTAAAATCTTTCTATAAAACTTAGATCGAAATATTTTTCCGAATCGTTATTATTCATGTTCACTCTTGGTTTGAGGTTGTCGTACAAATATGTGAGAAAAACGTGGACATTTAAAGAAGGAAAAACATGCCATAAACCTTCCATCATGTATCTGGTCATCTTCAGAAAATTTTCGTCTTTTCTCTTAACAAATGGATTAAACGCTCTGTCTATTAGCGCCTCGCATATTTCTTTTGTTTCCTCCAGAGAATCTCTACATATGTTGAACCTAAAATTTTCATTAATATTAGAGTTGATGTTGAGATATCTTATTTAAAAGGTTATTTGAAACTATCGTCATAATTCATTTCTACAAAATTGTGTCGTAGCTTTATGCGAATAACTGATATCATAGGTCATGAAAGAACATTCAACTATTAATTAAGTCTTCGATTTACTGCAATGTAATTCCAAGATAATCACATTAAAAATTTGTGTTAGAGTAAGCTAAATTCATTGAATCCTTGAGTTATTTCGATATAATTAAGATATACGAGATCTGTTCGAAAGAAAAGGTGAATTTTGAATTTCCGTGGCTTGATTACATGGGATTATCCGCATTTTTGAGCACTTAAACGAGTGCTATATCGTTTTGTCCAAGTGTTCTGTCCGGGGGACCGTACGGCCGTCCGTTAGCACAACAACGTTCGAAGGGATTGTCCTAGAGACTTGAAATTTTCAGTATGAGTTCGTGTCCCTAATGGCTCGGTTGAGTTCGTTAACCAGCCAAATCGTACAGGTGTTGCATAAAATATGGCCATTCAAAATTTTTGTTTCTCAATATCTCAGAAAAAAAAAACCAAACGAAATGAAATGTTACGGCTAAATGCAAGATGCTCATAGCAAGCCTCATGCAAAATTTTGTGGCCTTATTGTGGACAGTACCACAGAAAATTCAATTGGAATATTGAAAAAAAGAAACTTCATATTACCATAAAAAGATATCTGATTCAAGTGATTTTTGTGATTGGAGATCGATATTCTGAATGTTCACCCAAAATTCCTTGGCCATAGTTTCAATAGAACCATAGAAAATTCAATTAGAATATTGAAATGAAAAATCTTTATATTTTTATATCAGAATATCCGATTCGAGTGAAATTTTGTCTTTGAATAAAGATTGATATACTGAATATTCATGCACTATTTCGTGGCCTTAGAGTTCACAGAACCATAACAAATTCAATTCGAATATTCAAAGAAGAATCTTGTTATTTCCATAACAGGATATTCGATTCGAGTGAAATTTATTTTGTGAATGAAGATCGATATACTGAATGTTCATCGAAAATTTTGTGGCCGTAGTGCTGACAGAACCATAGAAAATTCAATTTGAATATTAAAAGAAGAATCTTAACATTTCCATGAATATCCGATTCAGGTAATTTTTTTAATTGATAGTTTTTACATATACCAATTTCTGAATAATTTCCAGAATATTATTCCGCTTGTGCTGAGATTCTGCACTTATATATGTCGCAGGCTTATTATGATATCAGTCTTATTATAATACGCCTAGGCTTTTTCAATATGACTAGGCGTATTGTAAAACGATGAAAGTGAATGAGAATATGACAATATGACTGATTATTTTAGACGTATTATAATACGCCTGGCGCTTCTTAGTCTTATTGTTCAATAGAATCTGTACGCGATCGTTCTTAGGATTTGACTGGGAGAAATACGTCGTATTATGATACGACTGGCAGTAGGCTAGGCAAATTATAAAAATCGCTTATAGAACAAAAACAAAGGATTATAGATTTGGATTATTTATTAGAACATGGTCCACTCTTATGACATTTGCTCGTACATTTCATATGGGCTTTAAAACATAAACATTTTTGCTACGACACTGTGCCTTGCTTGGTTTGCAAGAGCACTTTTTGAATCCCTGTCCTTCGAAATTGGAAAATAATCTCATTGCTTCTCCCAACGAAATAACTTTATTCGCTGGAATATTAATCACTTCATTGTCTTGGCAATCTGTCATTTCATCTCTCGAAAACCATCGGTTCAAAAGTCCATGGATGGTACCAATTTGGTGAACATCATTTGAGACTTTCACAATAGTTCCTGAAATATTTTTGGGATCCAGAGGTCCTCTATCTACTTTAGGAACTTCGATTGCTGCGGGGCGTCTGTTGATAAATTTACAAGATGGCCATTTAGCAACAATTTCTTGAATAATATGGTTGACAAACTCCCTGCCATTATCACTCTGCAAGATCATTGGCGCACCAAACTCCAAGAAAATATTCAGAAGTTGCTCGCATACATCTGTTGCACTCTTAGATTTCAAAGGTCTCAGATGAATAAATTTAGCCAAATGATCTTGATAGTTCATCAACCACTTGTATTCTCCATCAGGCGTTGACTGTAAATCTATAAGGTCGACCGACGATGATTGAAATCTTTGGATAAAATAGGTTTGATTACTAATCCTTTTTTTGGTAACTGTTTTTTTTTCAGTTCATGTTGTACAGCATCTGACAAATATTTCCACTGCTGGTCTGGGAATGACATACTTCGGTTTTGAAGCCATTAACATTTTATCGCGGCCTCCATGGCCAGTACTTATATGAATGTCGACTAATTTGTTATAGAACTCTTCGTAAGCAATTATGAACTTTATGTCATCCTTTTCGTCTGTCCTTTTTTTATAACTTTTCTTATTCCTCCGATTTCAATAGTCTCGTAAATTTGTGAAAAATAAAGCTGATCATTATTTCTTCTAATTCCTTTATCTTTCGCTTCACGCGCACTAATCAAAATATCAGTAACTTCTTCTATTTTTTCCAGTGTCCAAGGCTTTTTGCAACTTTTTTCGTGTTCTGAAATAAAATACGTTCATGAAAAAAATATCTCGAAACGCGCCATACCCACTAGGGAATCAAAACCAAGCAGAGAATTCGTATTAAGAATTTGAAAATGTCGAGGTTATGATTATTTTTCGTTATTACAATTTCGCACCTTTGTAAAATTTTTCAAGTTCTTCACAATAGTTTGCTTTGTGAACAATATTCCTTGCGAGGGATCGCTCATTTTCAATTCAATAATTTGCACCAATATTGCACAGAAAACTGAACCGTTAATCAAAACCACAACACACAATTAGCCTGAGATGCCGGCAGTCGTATTAGAATACGACGAGTGTAACCAATCAGAATCCAGAGAAATCGCGCGCGATTGAATTCTGACAATAAGCCTAATGAGCAGCAGGCGTATTATTATACGCCTTAAATTTTCAGTCGAATTATGAGATCTTCGATTATTTCGGTGATATCGCAATATGCCTAGTCGTATTAAAAAGCCTAGGTGTATTATAATATGACTGAAATTACAATATGACTACGACATATATAAGGTATCAATCTCAAGTCCCATATTAAATTTTGAGGTAATAGTATTATTGACCCACCAATGAACGAGCGCTCAAAAGCTCCTGCTCGGGCTTTTCTTGAATTTTTTTATTATGTTGGTACACATAAATGTTCATCATATGTTGGCATTATAAGTCCATTTGGATAAGTAGTTTGTTGTTTAAAACCTTATCAATGAAAGGAGAGCATTTTACCATAATTGTTGAAAATATTCAAAGTCGAAGAACCAGCTGATGGCCATACCGAAAAACGCATTTCAGAAGAGCCACGAGAATGAGAAGAAAATAATAAATACTAGAAACAGAGGTTTAACGCGTACATCGCCATGAATAACAATAAAGTGAAAGCAGAGAATAATATTAATCGATAGAAATCAACCAATATTAAACTCATACTTCGGAGCTAACTTCGTCCTTGCTCGAGACAAAATGCAAGGAAGTGGTATCAATCAGAGCCCCTATGGATGGCCATTTCGTCCTTATTAGGACTCATCAGCACAGGATAGCTCTGAATGATAGAAGGTATTTCTTGGAACTTAATGCGAAACGGCGTCCTCTTTAAGGTATTATCCCACACAACGATGCCATAACAGTAACACTGAAAGACACTGAATGCATGTTAAAATACCAGAAACGCCATCTCTTGTCCCATACGAAAACCTTCTTCCATAGCATGAAACTCGAACAAAGTAGCGAAATGTTTACCATTTGTTGCCTTGACTGAAGCGTTTTTGCATATCGCAAATTTTCCTACTTCAGTCTACAACGAGGAGCGCTCGGGTAACGTCATGTGACGTCACCGTCACGTCACATGACGTTACCCCTAATAAGGACGAAATGGCCATCCATAGGTGCTCTGATTGATACCACTTCCTTGCATTTTGTCTCGAGCAAGGACGAAGTTAGCTCCGAAGTATGAGTTTAATATTGGTTGATTTATATCGATTAATATTATTCTCCTTTCACTTTATTTTTATAATAAATACTTTTCAAAAAAATTTAAAATTCATCATTCTTTTGAACAGACCTCGTGTACCTGCATCCTACGTATTTCAAAATCTACTATACCTCACCTATCCTGAACGCCCATTAAAGAGGCTATCACTTTCCAGAAATGAATAAAGCCTTCCTGCTCCTCTTTCGTTGCTTTGTGAATACCCATTTGCTCAGCTCTGACTATAGCGAAACCCATGAATCCAAACTGAGTCAACACCATGTCTAATTGTGTTATCGGAGGTCTTTCTAAGCCACGAGATTTCATGCTTGCTGAGTTATGCATGGATTTTACTTTTCTTATCGATTTCATTAATCTGGAAGGAAAAAATACACAAGAAAATAGATATTTCATTTCACTACGAAAACACTATGCAATGGAATGCAAAGCTGCTCAGCTCATCAGTGTTATGAGCCCCCAATAGGATAGGGAAAACCTCTCAGACTAAGAAATAATCATAGAGATGCCCCTACGCTGGATAGTACTGCATTGTAATCAACCAAGCATTAGAGTGAGATGGTAAGCATTTCACTGCCACCTGGGCTGAAGTAAACAAATGGTTATATTTGCATTTCTCCAAATCCTGAATAAAATACAACATTTTGGTAATTTTGCCCTAGTTACAATGAACGGAATAGCCTAGGCAACTAAACTGCCACCAAATCATTGAAATATTCAGTTTATGAACGTCAAATCGAATTGAAAATGTAAACACATCGCAATCAAGAAACTGAACACTAAAAGACAACATTGCCAAACTGACAGAATGATCTGTAACAGAAGCAAGCCGTTAGTATCAGAGTAGGGAGCGGTAAACCAATAATTATCCCCATACGGAATAAGCATAGGGCACGATTTCGCAACGCCGGAAGTTTGTTCGCGCGTATAATCAGATTCTACTTGGCTGCATAACAAATGCGTGAAGGCAACTCTAGATTTCCTTTTTACTCTGAGGGAAAAACAGCTGGAGCTCTGGATGATAATACTCCTTTGTAGTATTGTATAATTTATACATTCTCGTGAATGTTCAAGAGACTAGCCATGAAATATGTGATTGATATTGGTAGATATTTATCAATTAATATTATTCTCTACTTTCGTTTTTCATAGTATATTATAATATGTATTCTATCATCATTGTTCAAGGAACAATGCTATCTATTACTAAGAATGTCATGATTTTGAAGGCTTACCTGGAATTTGGCGATATTTCACATTCGTACCATATGTTCATGTGCAGTAGTGTGGCTACATATCTTCTATATGCTGTCATGTTGCAACCTGACATCTTCGTCATTTGTAGTATGGCCAGAACTGATGGTGACGATAAAGTCACAACCAGACCCAAGAACTTACAAAGGTATATGGCAAATATGTGTTTTTGAAAGAAAAGCTGACCCCTGAAAAAATGTAGAAACTAGCGTCGAAATTTAACATTGATAATAAAGAATTCTAATAAAGTACTGGCATGGCCCAGATTTTGATTGCTTTTATTTTCATTAGTTCGGTAGAAATCTATACCAAGAAGTCACACTGAACTGTAAATAATTTTCAATAATGATTACCTACTAACAATATTTGTGAGTAGCTTCATTTTGACGAGACGCCCAAATTTTTCCTCTACGAAAATTCCCGATAGTGAGAGCTAATACAGTATGTTCAAATTTCATCACTAACAGCTACTATATGAATTAAATCTTGAAACAATTTCATTACAAACTGAAAACAATAATTGTCCTACAAAAATGATGATTCTATCTGAGTGTCCCCCACTCCCAACATGCATCAACAACTAGGTCTGAAAAAATTATTACTAACCGGCTTATTTTTTCATTGTTGCTCAGCAAATATTTTCTTTATGAACTGGTCACATTGTCCTACAAATTGAGTGTTATGTTTTTCTATTCCTACCTCAGAAATTGTAGCATAGAACCCACAATTAAAACTGATTACTAACAATTGACAATTTCCGAGCGTAGGACTGGAGAAACGTAGGTACCACTCAATTTGTAGGACAATATGACCAGTTCATAAAGGAAATATTTGCTAAGCAACAGTGAAAACATCAGCCGATTAATAATAATTTTTTCAGACCTAGTTGTTGATACATGTTGGAAAATTGTTTCAAGATTTAATTAATTAAGCAGTTGGTGGTCCATAGACTATATAATATAGCTCCTACTCAGGGGCGTTTCCAGCCAATTGAGATAGATATGTTTTACCAGAGCTATTTCTCGTGCTGGTCTGAAATCGAATTACACTGAATGGATAAAATAAAACATGCCTAAATAAATTATTCTACTGACTAACATCTTAAACTTATCTGCATTGTAGAATTCTGGAAGGCCTTCTGCATTGAAATGATCTGTTGTTTGGTCGCACGGTGTTTTACTTGCATTGTTCAGGAGATCATCAACAAATGCCTCAGCTGAAAAGCCTAAATGAAAGAAATCGATTGAAATGAAGTTGATAATTTGGCTAATGGTTCTGTTGGAATAGATCGTATTTAGATTGATTTATTGAAGAAAGAAATGACATCCATTTCAAAATCAAATAAATCAACATCTCTATGTGTTGACAACTTTCAATGACAATTAGACTGCAAACGAAAAAGTACACAATTCCAAAGATATTACAAGTTTGTCTGAAGAAGGATTCTGATATATAGACACCGAAACGTTACATTATCCTTTTGATTTATTTCCTTTTTCAGTTTTACTGTTAGGCAACAATTTTTTCAAAATCAATTTGCTTCTGACAAATTAGGTAGTGCGAAAATTAAAGCGGGAGCATTTCATCTTAATTAAAATTTTTTAATTATTTCTGTTTCAGAGACTGGTGTGAAAACCTGAAAAGCTTTCTGGAAATAAATGAAAGAAGTTTACAGTATAAATTCTCTTTAAAAAATAAATTTTATATGACTTTAACAGTTCACGCTTTCTCCAATATTCGATAAATAAACAATCCGTAATATAACGTCATTAAACTTTACTGATACGTTTTACTTCTAACATATTTTGGAAGATAATGCTATAATTCCTATCCCGCATGAATAAGTTGATCCATAAAAAAATTGATACTCACCGGTTTTTTCATTTCCAACATTTTTCGAATGGTCCTTAGATGTTTTTCCGTTTCGAGAATTTCCTGTACAATCAAGGAGCATTCTTTCAATAAATTGAAATCTCTGAAAGAAGAATATTGATAAAACCTACCTATAGCATAATTTAGGATGTTCCATATACAAATAATCGAAATATCAGCCATTGTATACAGTTTTATTATGAACGTTCTGAATTACTAGTTTCCAAACATTGCCCCCAGTTTCTTGATATAACGTTATCAATTGGTATTTTGCTGTTGTGTGATTACTTAATTTCTTGCCGACCTATTATTTCTAATGAATAATATTTATATGATAATTCTCAATTAAAGAGATTGTCGATAAATTGATTTGAAATACACACATAGTCTTGGCCCCCTAGCTTTCTTAAGAAGTAATAAACAATCTATAAGATGAATATTTTTCGCTAATTTAAACTGAAATATATTTGATAGAAAATCTTTGTTTGTTGCACTTTGCTATATACAGGATGACACAAAATAGAAAAAATGAGAAAAAATCAAAATTTATCGATTATTATTGATTATTTCTGATTAATTACCTATACTTAGTTCATTCTCTGGATATTGTTATCTTGAATAATGTATTGAACCCTTTGTGTGTGGTATGGTGATCATCTTGGTAAATGAAATTATCCCCAAATTAGTGGCTTACTAGGAATTGAGTCATAATAAGGATTACAGCAAAAAGAGTTTTTTGTAATTGTCAGACTTTTTGGGTAATCATTAAGTAGTCGTGAAAATGAAAATAGTCAGAATGTCTAGGCTTATGATACCTCTTTGGAATTTTCAGGTTCATTCTACATTTTTTTATCCCATTTTGACGTTTAAGACGACCATATTCAACCCATGGTAACAAGGGTAAGTTGACGTTTATCCACTGAGTGAATTAAAATTTTTTTAATTCACTAGTGGAATAAAATTTGACCACTCACTTTCTGGAAATAATTCTTTCCCACACAATGCACCTAAAACTCTTGTGACTACCTTCGACTTCTTTGCTACGTATCTCCTGGAATGTTGCTTCAAAAAGGCGGTGCCTTGGTGAATCTGCCGATGTCTATTTTTTTCTTTCCGAGCCAACATTTTCTTATTTGCGAATAGTAGGACCATAAAGACGACGACTTAACTTTTCTTGGATTGTTCGGAATATACGCCAAAATAATTTTTTCGTTGACACCTTTGGCTTTTTTTATTTCTCCAGGCACCAAATGCCGTATATTGCTTTTCGTACAATATTTTTTGATTTTAATGGAATTACTGCTGCTGCTCTTCTGCGCTTCATTTGCTTCTTGTATAATGCACTCAGGAAACTACAACCTCGTCGTCACCGCTCAACATTTTTTTCGAAACAAAAATATTTTGATTGTTCTATAATTTTCATTGACACTCGCAAACAATTAATTACATAGTGCCCTAGTAACCATCGATCGAAGAGAAATCTCGTTATAAATTTGAATTATCCCTAATATTTCCTCTAAAAGTATTCATTATTTGAATTTTCATCAAAATGGGATAAATTTTGTATACGACACGTGAGTTAAAAATGTTTATTCACTCGAAGACATTAACCCACTCGCCCTACGGCTCGTGGGTTAAACTTTCTTCTCATGAATAAACATTCATTTAACTCACTTGTTGTATAAATAACTATTACACTATAGTCCGTTCACGAAAGTTGAGCACATAGTAGGCGTTCTTTTATTTATCTGAAGTTGGCAGTATTTACTGTCATAAAGTAAAATAAAGACAACGTTGCCGAATGTACTCGGCCTCGTTCGACGAGATTGCGAGTTATCAGACAACTCTATGCAATATTGACAATATTGACACATTGCGTATCAATCTGACAAGAACATAACCTAAATTTTAATATACACAGTGGAATATGCAAATTTCCATGGCCAACCGACGGCTCAACCTTTCGTGAACGGACTATAGATATAGCTCGAAAGAAAAATTTAGTTTTCAATTTTTCTTTGCAATTTACTAGTTTTTTTTCACTAGTTTGATAAATGTGAATAGCTGAACCATCTTATGTGAAATTCAAAAAACAACATGGAAGTATTTCTTCATATCTACAGGCATTGAGTATACCTAATATACAGGGTGTTACATAAAAGTATGTCACAACTTGAGGGGGTAAATCTACATGTAATTTTAAGAGAAAAAGCTTCGTTACAGAGCTACAGGGTGTTGAAATTTCTAAAAAAAACTGTTTTTTTCTTCAAAACTCCTGCAGTTTTTGAGATATTCAGTCCAAATTTGGAATGCGAGCTATTTTCAACAGTCTCCATCATTGCACGTTCTGAATCTTAACTAGAATTAACAGGGTGTTTTCTTTTCTGGAGCCATGTTTCCTTTTTCCCTCTCAAAGTTTTTTGCGGTACGCCATTTATCAGCGTAAAATAAATTTTTAATATCTTCATTCAATTTAAAAAACTTCTTTGACTCCTGTAATTTTCTCGCATCTCTAGCCGTTTTCGAGTGAAAAATTATAGAACGATTGTATGTTATTCGCTAAATAAAAAATAATAGAAATAATCGATAGGTTTGCCCAAAATTGGCTTTTATTTTGATAGCTCGTCATCTGAGACTCAACTTAAGCTTATTCAATATCAAACTAAAAAGAAGAGAACAATTGAAAACGAAATAAATTGCTGGAAGTCTCCTCCACCTGCAAGAATACAGGCCTCTGGCCTTCTTCGCATATTATCACGCACTCTTTGAAATATTCCTGGGGTATTTCTTATCGTGTCACAAGAGGTTATTATTCGATTTTTCAATTCTTTACAGTGTTCAGTGGAGAAAAGGTCCAAACTATTTAAGTCAGGCGACCTAGGTGGCCCAACCCGACCTATCCATCGATTATTGACTCTATTTTTTAAGAATTCCCTGGCTTCTGCACTGAAATGTGCTGGTGCATGAACCACTGAACCACATAATGTTTCTCACCAAAAGTGCCACATTCTCTACCAATAAAGATAACTCCTCCTCAAGAAATTGCAGATAAGCGATACCGTTTATTCTGTTAGGCTGTTAAGCAAAAAAATGGTCCAATCACATAATTTCCAATTATTCCATGATGAATTTTCTTCGCCAGAAATTGATCTGCTCATCGTTGCATGTCGTATTGTTTATCTTCACGATAGAGTTAGACTGCTAGAGGGTTCCAATCCCTGAATATAAAGAGCAACCCTCGTAGTTTTCAAATATAATTTAGAAAGTTACTGAAAGAAATCTCGTGTCGAATGCAGAACTTTAAGAATACTCAGTGAATTATTTTATAATATTATACTTTATTGTTGATTGTTTACTACAGAGCGATAAATGGTTCTTGTAATTTTTTGGTTTATTACATGCCTTCAAGGTGTTTTTTTATGATTTATCTACATTTATTATCCGTATCTGATTTTAACGCCGACCTTCAATATTCAGGAAAACTCATGAAAGGAATGAAGAGGCGATATAACTTTTATTATGTTCAATTACTCTTTTTATTTGGTAACTGAATGACCTGTGACATTCAATAAATCTGAAAACAGGTATAAGTTATTATCAAATAAATAAATAGATTTCTTTCAACTTTACATATAATTATTTGTGGATACAATTAATACATTATTCGGCCGAAAAAATAAGTACCTATTGCTCTTTCTCAAACATTTTCGAATGGAAGCAAGGGTGATCCTCCATAGATAATTCAATTGGAATATTGAAAGAAGAATCTTTATATTTCCATAACAGAATATCCGATTCGAGTGAAATTCATTTTGAGAATGAAAACCACTTTACTGAATGTTCATGCGAAATTTCAAGGGGATCACATCATCAGAACCATATAATGTAATTTTTGTAATTATTCTTTTTTACATATTTCATTTTATGAATAAATTTCAGAATATAATTCCGATTGTGCTGAGATTCTGCATTTATATATTTGGTATCAATCTCAAATCTCATATGAAATTTTGAGGTAATAGTTTCATTACTCCACCAAAGAACGAGCGCTCGAAATCTCCTGCTCAGGCTTTTCTAAATTTTTAAATTTCAAGATTGGTCAATCCTATGCTATAATCTGGCAATATGTTTACAGAAGCTTAAAATATTAATCTCAGCCAAAGAATAGAATTGTATCACGATCATTGTTGTGTGAGTATTTTTTACAACATGCGACAACAGCAGTACATCGATGAACTCAATTAAATTTTCGGTTATGAAGCTCCATCAAGGAACACTTTTCATCAATGGTTTGGTGAATTCAATCGAGGTCTTAGTTATCTACGAGGCGAATTTCGTAAAGGTCCTCCAAAATCAGTCGTTGTTCCGGAATCCATTGGCATTGATACTAATGTGTGTACTGATATTAAAAGATCGCCATATGACATGTGACCTATCGCGAGATGACAACCTAAAGCATTTAAAAACGACAAGAATAGATTCAATTTTGCTCTAGAACATTCGAATGTTGAAAAAATTCCATCAATGTTTTCATCTAATCATTATCCAATTGAATTATAAGAGCACCATCCTTATAGAGATGCATGATTTATTCTAGCTAATACTCAATAATTCAAATCTCTTACACAAATAAAAGTTTCAGCTTATCTGAATAAAGAATTCCAAGGATTTTTTTTTATTGGGAAAGGAAACATGATCCTATGTAGTATTAAAATATTGTATTCATAACTTTCAGGTGATTAAGGAACTACCTAAAAAAAATCAAAATGCGCCAATGGCGGGATAATATATGTAATTTCATAAATTTTTGATGTGCAGAAAATCATAATGCTTCCGGGATCATTACCAACTGTTTTTTCCACTAAAAAAACAAATATTATGAATCGAAGGTCAGCAAGGAAACAGCTCATACAAAATCTTAATTAATTCCTTTCAATTACACTGAAAAAGATATACAGGGTGTCTGTAAACAAATGCGAGGGACTTTGGGAGATGATTCCCTGATGAAAATAAGGGGGGTTGTTCATAAATATTTTTTTTCGAAATCAACCCCCAAGCCTTTGGAAGGCGATGACGAGTTGAAAGTTTTTAATTTTTTTACGGCTTCTCAGAAACACTGATTCATAAAACTTTACATAATAAGAAGCACTAAGTAGATGTTACTTACACAATTTTTTTAGATCTCATTACTTTATTATTAGGGGTTGAAATACCAACTCCTATGATTTTCGTTCAAAAATTGTTTTCGTGGGATATATTTTCGAAAAATAAAATTCTCTTATGGTTTCCCATTCAATTCTGCAGAAAAGAGGTCTCCTGCAAAATTTCGATACAGTCGATACTTTTCTCAGAAGAAATAAAAACTTATAAATAATTCCAAGATATTGTATGTCTATGACAGGAGATAAAGATGTTCTATTAATTATTTTGAAATTTTAAATACTAATTTCCGGGAGGGAGAAAATTATATCCGATATCTTGATTTCACAAATAGAACTTCCTTTTGCATAATTGGCAAAACCCATTCTGAGCATAAAATCTAAATATAGTTCTATGAACATACGATGAAATGGCATAGATTTATAATACTAACTAGATGGCGAACCTGTCAAAAATTTTGAGGCAAACGGCGGCCATTTGCAGTTTGGGGTGGATTTGAGAGGTGTCACTTTTTCTATGAATTTAAATATTAGAATTACCAATATTCCTTCATTTATTTTATTTCAACGAATTAAAATGATAGGATTACCAATATTGTTTAATAACTGATCACAAGAATCGAAAATATTTATAATTTTAATAGACCGAAATGTCAAAGTTCCCAGAACACCAATATATAGAGTTCGTTTTTCATAACTTCTTTCAAAGGAACGTCTATGTTTCAATCAAAATTCAAGCACAGATGGGATAAAACATCAAAATATTTGTGGTTCACCCCAAACTGCAAATGGAGGCCATTTGCCTTACTTTTTTCTACGTGACAGTAAGGAAGTTCGACGTCCAGTTAGTATTAGGTGCTATAGGTCCATGTGAATTGGAATGAACAGATCAGTGACTTTTTCAGTTGAAAAGTCTAATTCTATTTCTCCATTATTAACATATGAATTTCACAGAAATACTGCATAGTTTCTCTGCATGTCAAATTTCAGAATCTATAGCTTCGAGTATTTCGAAAAAAAGTTCAAAAAATTTGAAGGAATATACTATTTTAATTATTTTGGTCAGAGAAGACGCTCTAGGCCTATGCTTAACAATAAATAAGAAAATTACAAATTAATTTTTATGGCACCCACAAAAAAATACCGTCCCTTAATTCTTCCGTCCCTCCTTTTAAAAGCTGGGGAAGCTACTGACCTCTGTCGAGATATTCTAGACCCGATCATAAAGTTGCAACTTTCTGTGACTTGTTTCGCTAGAGAGGTAGATTTTGTTTACAAACCGGAGCAAATTTTTTCAGTTTTTATTAGAGGTGAAAAAAAGCACACTCAGTTCATCCTAAGTCAGTAGTTAAAGCCCTCCTAATAAGTAGGTACAGGTAGTACTTCTTTTGTATCAATTTTTCGACTTTTCGATATTTTGTATAAATTTTTTGTGTTCATGGCTTTTTGAGCGCTCGTTCTACTTGAACAAGTGCTTTTTAACTTTACGTCCAAATGTCTGTTATTTACGAATTTTGAACCGAAAATGGTATCCTACGACTCCCTCTGATAAAAAACCAGTAGAAAATTCAATCGGAATATTGAGAAGAAGAATAATAATTATATTTTCGCAACATAATATCCGATTCGAGTGAAATTTATTTTGGGGTGAAGATTCTTATACAGAGTCTCTGTTCATGGAAAATTTAAGAAGTATAGGTACCGCATAATCAGAACCATAGGGTTTATATTCTTCTTAATTATTAATTTTTCGAATTATTCGGGATTTGTCGATTCGATTGTGCTGAAATTTTGCAGTAAAATGTTTAATACCGATTCAAAACATTACGCAAAAATTTGTGATAGTTGTGTTCTCACAGCCATAAAAAAGTCTATCGTAAAATTGAAAAAATATTTCTAATATTCCCATGAAAAAATGAAATATAAATATAAATATAAAATTTTGAGGTATAATAGCGTTATTGCTCCACCAATCAACGAGCGCTCAAAAGCACCTGCTCAGGGCTTTTCTTAATTTTTGAGCGCTCGTTCTACTTAAACGAGTGCTATATCGTTTTGCCCAAATGTCTGTTTTCGAATTTTGAGCAGAAAATGGTTTCAAACGATAGGGTTCGACTCCCTGATGACGAATTCGTGGTCAAATTCAATTCTGTCCGTGGGGCCGTCCGTTAGCACAATAACTGTCGAAGGGATTTTCCTAAAGACTTGAAATTTTCAGGGTATGTTCGGTTCGCAAATGGCTCGGTTATGTTCGTTAACCAGCCAAATCGTACAGGGTGTTCCATGAAATATGGCCATTACAAATTTTTGTTCCTCAATATCTCAGAAAAAACGAAACCAATCGAAATGAAATGTTACGGCCAAATGCAAGATGCTCACAAAAAGGCTCATGCAAAATTTTGTGGCCATAGTGTGAACAGAACCATAGAAAATTCAATTGGAATATTGAGAAGAAGAAACTTCATATTTCCATAAGAAGATATCCGATTCGAGTGAAATTTATTTTGTGAATGGAGATCAATTAACTGAATGTTCATTTAGAATTTCGTGGCCAAATTTTCAACAGAACCATAGAAATTGAATTGGAATATTAAAAAGAAAAATCTTTATATTTTCATAACAGGAGGGGCGTTCGGCATCGACATCGGACGTGTTGGATCGATCTGAACCGTTCGTTTATTACATCCGGATTGAGGGGAATACAAATCTGTACCGTTCGTCATAAAAATCTGAGCAATCGGACGTCGATCTTTTCGCTCGGTCTATTTCGACGGAGCAAAGCGATTTTATCCATAGAGTTTTATGTTTTTTATATTTTATTTTGTTTTATGTTGAGTTTCCTGATCCGACAACCGATAGATTGAAAAATTCTAACAGTTTATTCTTCTGTTTTCATTTATTCATTAAAAACTCAATTAATCATTAAATTTTTTCAATATAGCTATAGTAGTTATAAAAGGGCAGGTGGAGATTTGCTTCCCGTTTCTTTTTCGTGTAAATAATCAATTAATTTATCAGGATCTTTCGGTACAACTATCGCCGTATTGAACGACCAGAAGAGGATATGCATTACTCGTTTCTTTTGCATTCAGTGCCTTTGCACTAAATTATTTAATTGAGATTTTATGGAAGAGCTACTAAAAGGGTGAAAGTATCGTTAAAAGATGAGCATATTTCCCAAAATAGTGATCTTTGGAATCTCATAATCTATAAAAGTAGAACAGAGCAGTATGTTCTGTGGCAGATGCTCTGTACCGTTCGTTTATTCCCAGATATTTCAGATTTATCTGTACGATCTGTGGTCACGTGACTAAAAAATCCGTCCCGCTCGCGGAGGTCAATGCCGAACGCCCCTAGGATATCCGAAAAAAATGACTGAGACCATAGTGTCAATAGAACCATAGAAAATTCAATTGGAATATTGAAAAGAAGAATCTCTATATTTCCATAACAGGATAACCGATTCAAGTGAAATTTGTTTTGTGAATTAAAACTGATATACTGAATATTCGGGGAAAATTTCAAGAGGATCGCTTCATCAGAACCACAGAATTTAATTTTTCTAATCATTCATTGTTTACAAATTTCATTTTTTGAATCATTTTCAGAATATAATTCTCATTGTGCTGAGATTCATCTGCATTTATACATTTGGTATCAATGTCAAATCCCATGTAAAATTTTGAGGTAATAGTCTTATTGCTCCACTAAAGAACGAGAGTGCTCAAAAGCACCTACTCAGGGTTTTTCTTAATTTTTTACATTCACGAACTAGGCGTATGTCTGTGTGAATCCAATAGAATATGTAGTAAGTTATTTACCTGCAACTTGCTCTTTCAAAACACTACACAATAATAACTGCAATGCACTTCTAATAAATCAAACGCTTATGAAGCACAATAATTAAACTCAACGTCCCAGAAAAAACTAAAACAATTCGTTGAATCTAATGTTTCTCATAAAATACTCAAGGAAAGCTCAGAAGACTCCAAGGTTGCCTACCTGTATCCGCGAGGAATCTGATATATTAGACCACGTTCATTGTCCCAATAACCCAGCAGTCAGATGCTACTTCAGCCAAAGACTAACGTAACGGTTCCCAAGAGAAAGTTGTATGTTAGTAATAAGCAGCTCTGGTGCCAAAAATAAATGTCTAACCAAACAATTACAGGATATAATTCCAAATAAAAGCATTAACAATAACAGTTTTTTATTTGATAAGAAGTTATCAAGTGGCAATTGACCTAAGACCATCAGATGTACCATTGAGTTTAATGCAATGAAAGAGAAAACATAACATCGTGCGTTCAACTAAACCAAGCATGGGCAACCTACGGCGGTCCGCGAATAGAATTTTCTTAGCCCGCCAATAAATTTTTTCACACACGACAAACCTACAAATTAGCTCTTTATGCTTATGTAATGAGACCGTAGCAGTTGCGAAAGAATATACACTGCGAAAAAAAATTAACGCACATTCTGAAAATCTCAAATTTAATGAAAGTTAACTCTACATCGACTTTATAACTTATTTTTTATGTTCTCTCGGGAAGGTTTTGAATGAAACAAGGCATATTAAACGGAAGAAAATTTTAGGATTTCGCCGAATCTTATGTGAAAGAAGAGAAATAAACAATTTTCAGAATACTGGAATGCTGATAAGTGATTTAATACTTGGTATTTCCACCCCTTGCGTTAATTACAGCTCGGCAACGACGGTTCATACTCAAAATGAGTGATCTTAAAATGTTTTTTCTCAGATTTCTCTGAGTTGGATTCCTAAGTCATTAAGAGTAGCTGGATGATTTTCTGAAATTATCAGCCTTCTATTGAGGTTGTTCCAAACCTGCTCAATCGGATTTAGATCTGGACTTCTTGCTGGCCATTCCATTCGAGAGACCTCTTCAAGGTACTCCTGAACAATGCGCGCACGATGGGGTCTGGCAAAGATAATCGTCCATAAAAATGAAATTATCACCAATGCATGGGGCAAATGGCACTATATATGGTCTTCAAGAATGTTCCTTATATACCTATCAGCATTCATATCTCCATTATCAACGACCACTAGGTATGTGCAAGCAGTTAAAGATATTCCACCCCATACCATAATCCATCCTCCCCCGAAACCAGTAGTATTCGGGAAATTGCACTGAGCATGACTTTCATGTGGACGTCTGTATACAAGGGAACGTCGATCACAATGGTAGAGGCAGAATCTAGACCCATCTGTGAAGAGAACTCTTTCCCAATCAGCCTCTTAAGTCCTTAAGTCATATTCTCTGAGGCGTTTTTTTATTGTCTGAGTGCTTATTTGCACCGCATGAGTTTGCTCAAGCTAATTTTGAAGGAGGCGAGTGGTTGCAAACCGTTGTCTCAACGAAAAAACTCTCAAGTAACGTTCTTGATTGGAAGTTGTTACCCGTGGTCTACCCTGTCCTGGTCTTCGGACATTCATACCTGTCTCCCTGAATCGCTGCAACATTCTGGACACACTTGTATTGGACACTCCAAACCTTTCTGCAATTCTTGTGTATGTCCATCATTCATCTCGCAAAACTACCGCTTGGGAACATTCTTCTTGGGTCAAATTGAGTGTTGCGCGTTGCATAGCGATCGAGTGTAGAAAATCAAACGAAAGAAAAACTATTGATAACTAGAATTGATCGAGAACAACTGATTTCAGAATGGAGCCAATACATTCAAAATCTGATAATCTCATCTTTTTTATTCCTGCTGGAAAAAAAACATCTGTATTGAAGAAAAACGCCGAAAGTGGATAAAATATGCATGCATAATTCTGATGAAAATAATTATCATTGAGAACACCTTCAGTTGGAGCATAAATTTGAGATTTCCATCATGTGCGTAAATTTTTTTGCGCAGTGTATTTTAAGAAGACGTTTTACTACCAAATATTTGCAAAAATGCGGAAGTTCGATTGGAAATTCTAGAAATAAAAGTATAGAGAAGTTCAAATAGAATTTGGTTGGACAGCAGAATATGTTAGTGAAAATGACGAAGCTGAAGATATCGTTCGGGCAAGCAGGATACTCGAAGCCATTTTCAGAAGGTGAAGTGAGTGCATGTAGGAACTCGCGGATACTTTGTATCCAGATGAAAGAAAATGTTTGCAGAAGTAAATATAGTGATGGACAAAATTAGCGCACCACCTAAAATTTCGTTGAATTTTAAACAATAATCTTCCCAATATTTAGTCGGATTTCAGAGTTTTTTTCTTCCAATAGTAGCTTTGTTATTGTCGAATTCCCTCCATTATGCAGAAGTCCAAAAAATAAAATCTTCATGTTGTACAGGGCGTTTAAATAATGTCATGTTTTATAGTCAAATTTTAACGTCTTCTGTAGGCAATGCCAGGTTGCTGAGGTATATGAAAACAATAAAGCGTTGTAGCCTAGTATCTTTTGAGTATTTTGTTTTTTCAAAAACCAATTTATCTTGAAGTCGTCCAGAGATATTCAACTTTTTATCAACTCTTGTATTTTATGCATTAGCCATGCATATCTTCGCAATCATTTGTCCGATTTGAATGTTTTTTTTTAGTTGTAGCTCTTTTAATGGCGAAAATCATACTACAATGAGATGTTGAAAAAAAGAAATGCATCATGCTGTACAGGGCGTTTAAATTTTCCGGTTTTTTGCCTTTTGCGGGGTGTCTTGCATTCAATCCATATTCGTCGAGTCTTCTTCTTGCAGTTTTTGATGAAATTGTTACATTTCGGACAACTCGAAGGCGGTTTTTTTACTTTGATCAGGTCTTTTAACGTGAGAGCCCGTTTCCATAAGTCTACGGAGACAACAACCAAAGAAAAATGAATAAGAGCTAACTTTCAACAAAAAAACAAACGAAAACAAATTAAGAAAAACAGAAAAATGCAAGATGTTATAAAAATGTGAATATCTTTGGAATGGTATAAGCTAAATAGCTTTTTAAAAAAGCAAAATACTCAGGAAACATCAGGCTACATCACGGTATAGTTTTTTGAAGCCTCATATATCTGGTATTGCCCACAGAATGCGTTAAACTGTAATGAAAAAAACCCGAAAATTTGAACGCCCTGTACAGCATGATGCATTTCTTTTCTGAACATCTCATTGTAGTATGATTTTCGCCGATAAAAGAGCTACAACTAAAAAGAAACATTCAAATCGGACAAATGGTTGCGAAGATATTCATGGCTAATGCATAAAATACAAAAGTTGATAAAAAGTTGAATATCTCTGGACGACTTCAAGATAAATTGGTTTTTGAAAAAACAAAATACTCAAGAGATACTAGGCTACAACGCTTTATTGTTTTCATATACCTCAGCAACCTGGCATTGCCCACAGAAGACGTTAAAATTTGACTATAAAACATGACATTATTTAAACGCCCTGTACAACATGAAGATTTCATTTTTTGGACTTCTGCTTAATGGAGGGAATTCGACAATAACAGAGCTACTATTGAAAGAAAAAAACGTTGAAATCCGACTAAAGATTTGGAAGATATCAATTGTTTAAATTTAACGAAATTTTAGGTGGTGCGCTAATTTTGTCCATCAGTATACAAATATCAAGAAGAAGAGTCACAAGAGAAGTAGCTGTAAATAAAAAAGTCGCTTCTGGAAAAGTGGCGAAAACATATGTTGCTTTTTCTATAGCATTGGATGAAAGCACTGACATCACAGACACAGCACAGGTAGCAATATTCATTCGCGCAGTCGTTCAAAATTACAGAAGACTTGCTTGCGTCAAAGCCAACCAAATAGGCATTGATGCTCTTGTGAAAAAACGCAATCTTAGGTGTCTCATTAGATAAGAACTAAAGAACTGAATGATGAGTTACGGAGTTTTTTTGTTGAATTATTTAAGTTTGAGTTTTTTCATCTCTTCCATTGTAAGGTGTATTTAAATTTTGTTGAATACATTTTATTACTGTTAGAAATTTTATTTTGGCCGTGGTCTACGAAAAATTTTTCTGTTTGGCCACTTACAAAAAAAGGTTGCCCATGAATGAACTAAACATTTTTCAAGATACCTTTACGAGATAGTTTAATAGCGTTTTCCATTGGATGAACTGATGCGCACCAGTGAGAATTGGTTGCAATTTTTTCTGTGCATTTCATTGTTCTTTGTACTAATGGAACAAAACAAATTGCACTCAGGTCGCACTGGTGAGCACAGGTTCTCCCAATGGAAAACGCTATAAATGTAGTTGCTTCGATATGTGAGTCTTGACATAAAAATATATCGACAAAACAAAACCAAAAATTAGGATCCTGTAGCTTTTCGCCTGCTGGTTCATCATAGTCCAGTCAAATAATACATTTCACCTCGGAATTCGAGATACCCAGCTGAAAATCTGTAAATACTTATATTGACTCCCTAAATATTGTCTCACAAACCTACATATGGTAGGGTGTGAGCAACTATTAAATTTTGAGGTCAAAGGTCACAAAAGTCGGTTTTTTGCGCTTTTCTTGGAAATATCTCATTTCCTATGGGTTTTTTCCTATTTTTAGTTATTATCAATATTGTAGAACACAAAATTATCTACAAATTTTGTTTGAAAAAATTTTCGATAAAATTGACCGTTTTCGAGATAGAGGGCGCAGAAGGCGTGGTCACAGCATCACTTCAGGTCAACCGGCGCCTCCGGTCGAAAACGCGCAATATGCAGTTGATGAACTATCGCTGAATAAATTATTATGAATATTTGTCAATTTTTTTGACTATTATTTTATATTTTATCATTTTTTTCTTAACCTTCACTGTTTATTCAGTATCAATTAATTTAACAACACTTACCTGCCCATGTAATTGGAGAATTGTTAATGAAAATATAGGAATTCTATTTGAATTTTAACCTTATTGATAGTAGTAACTTCTTACATGATGAAAAAAACAAATAAATAATGAATTAATCTTTTGTTAAAAAATATCATTCAATCCATTTATTCTTATTGAAAGTAAAAAATGAAATAAAGGTACAAAAACTACAATTTATATTTTAAATCATCTTCTTCCTCTTCATCGTCGTCTTCTGGCTGCTGGTAAATTTCAAAATGGTCTTCATTATCGTCTTCAACGACATTTGACTCAAGTTCTTCCATTATTTCGGGGTCAAAGGTTCCATCTTCGTCAATGTCGCTCTGATATGGTAGAGCATTGAGACAAGCTTGCCCATTACATTGTCCACAAGCTAAAGAGCATTGCAAGCCCCTGCATTCGCATCGCGAACCACAACCACTCTTGCAGTTGCAGAAAATTGTATTCAGCAAATTTTCTGGAGCAGGTGGTAAAATTGTCATGATTGGCTGCAGAAAATCATTTCGCATTGCCCAACCCCATAGTTGGGGTCCAAATCATGTCCTAACCAAGTTTGAACTTGATAACATACTCTTTTGAAATGTTGATGAGCAGCTGCACTTGTCGGTGAATATTTGAAAACTGCACAGGTTTATTAAGTTTTGTAAACTTGACGTAATGCATATTGCAAAGATGATCGAGACTTTTCACGGATTTTGGAGCATTATAGACTGCTAATAAGGTTTGAGTTCCACTCTCTAATAACAATTTTTTCTTCCTCAAATGCTGAAGCTATAGTTCATCCAAATTTGTCAGTTTTTCAAAAACTTTTAAAATGATTTTTTCCCTTTTTAAAGAGCGCAGAAGTTGTGTCACAGCCACTCAATGCGTGCAGAAATAAAATATGTTTTTGGAATGGGAATAATTATCGAAACTTTTGGTCGAGTATATCTCCGTTTTACATTTCCTTTCCCAACTTTTTAAAGAAAATTTCTTGTTCGTAAGACAGTGTACGACCAATTGAATGTCATTAGTGTATATGGAAATATAATCGTATTATGATTTAAGTTTTCCTTTAATTATTTTTTAATTTAGTAAACGGTTATCAGTATTATTGAATATATATAGATTCAATGCATAAAGAAAATGATGAATGTAATATAATAGTCAATAAAACTGACAAATATTCATAATAATTGATTTATCGATAGTTCATCAACTGGATATTGCGCGTTGATGTGACCGCGCCTTCTGCGCCCTCTATCTCAAAAACGGTCAACCTATCGAAATTTTTTCAAACAAAATTTGTAGATAATTTTGTATTCTACATATTAATATAATAATAAAAAAAAAAAAAAAAAAAACCCATAGAAAATGAGATATTTCCAAAAAAAGCGCAAAAAACCGATTTTTGTGACCTTTGACCTCAAAATTTAATAGTTGCTCACGCCCTATCATATGTAGGTTTTGAGACAACATTTAGGGAGTCAATATAAACGTATTTATAAATTTTCAGCTGGGTATCTCGAATTCCGAGATTCGGGCCAAAATTTGTATTATTTGACTGGACTATCATCCAATTTAAGCTCGAGATCGGCAAAAATGTAGGTACCCACGAGTCCGAACTATACAGGTGCTTTTGAACGCTCGTTCATAGGTGTAGCAATGAAGCTATTACCTCAAAATTGTGTATAAGGCTAAAGATTGATACTTAATTATAGATGCAAAAACTCAGCACGATCGGAATAATATTCGTGAAATTATAATAAAACTTAAATATGTAAAACTTGACAATTAAAAAAATTAAATATATGGTTCTGATGAAGCAATCCTCTTGAAATTTTGCATGAATAATTCAGTATATAATCTTAATATACATAATAAATGTTTAGGGTTTTGTCGTCGGTAGAATTACTTCAGGAACAAAAAGCCTAATCGTGTTCGTGATGTTTGAAATAAGACACAGGGTAAAATATTTACAGCTGGTGTATTTCTTCGTGGACGTAAGATAGTTACTTACGTTGTTCGAGAACGTGTACGAGAACGAGAACGAGAATAATATTAAATATAATACTTACAGGTTACGAGACTGAATAATTACTGTTACTGTTACGAGGTTCGAGATACTATTATTACTAGGTTCGAGAGATTCGGGGGTATATAAACCCTAAAATCCCAGGTAGTTGGGATAACCGATAGGGGGGATGAGCAGCGTTGTCACGTTGAAACACGGTGGACAAAATACGTCCAACATGCCGCCCCCCTTGAAAGGTCGTACCTTTCAAAAACAGAAGCTACATTATTAAACTACTTAAAATTATATACAATAAACATTTGAAGTTACGGTACAGTATTTACATTATTTTGGTATCAGTAATATTTTACAAATTGTTCTTGATGTGGCAATAGACATAGATTAGACACAGAGCGTTTAAACACGGAGCACTTCACCACACGCACAATATTGTCTTGGCCAGGATAGACTTCGACAATTCTACCCAAGAGCCGACAACAGGGGGGAACGTAATCTTCTTTCGGGAGGACCAAAGCACCAACAGTGAGGTCAGGATCTTTCGGGAACTGCCATTTCTTGCGCTGCTGCAACGTGTGGAGATATTTCTGCACCCAACGGGACCAAAGGCTTTGAAACATCTGCTGCATAAGACGATGCCGCTTCAGATGATTCACTTGGGTCGTTTAATTCCGCTTGTGGCACAGCAATCAGGGGTCGACCAGTTAAAAAATGCTTCGGGGTCAGCACTTCTAACTCGTCCGGTGCAGTCAAAAGGGCTAATATAGGTCGAGAATTCAGAGCAGCCTCAACTTGCATCAAAACCGAGTAAAATTCCTTATAAGTTAATAATTGACCTCCTACTATTCTTTTCAAGTGGTGTTTGCACAATTTCACGGCGGCTTCCCACAAACCGCCAAAATTAGGGGACCGAGGTGGTATGATATGCCAATCAATTTTGTTGATACTAATATAGTCCGAAAATTTGTCGTTTCGAGTGATATTTTGAATGGCCTTCAACTCGTTATTAGGTCCGATAAAGTTATTCGCGTTATCTGAATATAACTCACAGCAAATACCTCGTCTAGAAACAAACCGTTTGCTATATTTTGAATCGAATGGTCCGGCAAAATCAATAACGGAACGCAAAAATGGAGGAGATGGGTTTACGCGAGATTGTGGTAACTGGCCCCTTTCCTCCACGCTAACTGTTCCAGTGAGAACATCGTGAATGTACATATCTTTAGCTTTAATGTCGCAGTCTTGGGGGTATTCATCGCGCCTTTCTAATGCAATTTGCTTCAAACAACGAGTAGCTAGGAACGATACCGGCTTCTTGCCATATGTTAAAGTAGATAAAGCAAAATGCTTCACATTCCGATCGGGGTTTTCTTTCGAGAGAAGAAGGAAATTGTGACTCCTTTGTTGCACTTTTGGCACATTTCCCGCTACTAACCAACCTAATTTGCTGTTTTGAAGAGTTGGTAACCTTTTCCTAATCTGATATGACCCGACAATAACATATCGAAAAAGAGAGAACAACCGATCAAAACATCGATATTTCCCGCTAAATTGAATTCTGGGTCAGCTAGAGGTACCTCTGGAATATTCAAGGAGGAGATTTCAAAACTTTCCTGTGGGGAAAGGTCGGTTATTTTTCGATAACAAGACATTGCATTTTAGTTTTGAATTCTGTTTGTTTCGACGAAAGACAAATATGAGTTTCTTCCGAGATCGTGGTTTTATTTGATCGATTCCACATATAGGTACTCCACTCGTCTACGTGTGGGCAAATTCAACCTTTCTACCAAAGACTTCGTTATAAAGTTTGACTGCGAACCACTGTCCAGCAGCACTCGGGCTGTGAATTGCTTGTTGCACAACTAGGAAGCACAATGTCAACCAAGGCCGTTGATAATAAGACAGAGGATTGCGCCGGTTTGTGCGTGTGCAAATTAATATTTCCGTTATTTCCAATTTCCAGACGGTCAGAAGCATTTGTGGTATTCGGTTCATTATGAATCATATTCACGTTTGATCTGAAGGTGTTATGATTCTGCGATTCATTTAAATCGGGTTCATTGCGGTGAGAGTCATGCAGTTGCGTGTTGTGGCGTTTGTTGCTATTTTTTTACCGTGAAAAGATGCGTGTGCGTTAACAATAGCCTTTCGATTTGAGTATCGGTCACTCAGTAGTTTGAACGCATTGAAATAATTGGCGTCCGAAACTGGCAACGATTTAATTACCTGGGCTGCCTCACCCTTAAGCGACCCTTGCAGGTAGTGAAATTTTTCGATGTTTCTGAGGTTCTCATTGTTATGGACCAGTGCAGAGAAAGTTTCGTAGAAACTTTGCCATTGACTGTCAAGACCGAAAAATTCAGGTATTTTCAGAGCAGGTAATTTAGGGGCACATGAACTCGGCCCTGAGTCATACCTAACGTTAATGTTTCTTACTGAAACAGGTGGCGTCGAACGAGTTTTCAATATGGTTTTGGCTTGAGAAATAGCTTCAAAATATTTGTTCTCGAAAGATTCTAGCTCTTTCCAAGTCGCCTGTTCATCGAGGTTTTGTTCAAGCGATAATTTTACTTCGATTTCCAATTGCACTGCTTCAAATTCGGACAATATATCATCTATGTTCGCGAGACGAGTTTCGAGTTGACTCAGATTTCCGGTGTCGAGTTGAAAGTCATTCAAATAACTTTGAAACCTATTGAGCTCGTCTTCAATTTGGCCGGAACGAAGTCTCAGTTCATTCATTTCAGTCGACATTTTAAGTTAATGTACGAACGTGGAAACAACTCAAATGATATTAGGAAAAAAATTGATATAAAAAACGTGAAAACAAAACTTGAAGTGGCGTTAGGGAAAATATATCGATTTAAAAACGTGGAAATACAATTTGCACTGATGTAAGAGAAAAAATATGGATTTCAAAAACTTGGAAACAACTTAAACTGACGCTAGGGAATAAAATATCGATTGAATAAACGTGGCAACACAACTTGAACTGACGTTAGGGAAAAATATCAATTTAAAAAACGTGGAACTTATGTAAGGAATAATACGGTTTTATGCAAGTATTGGCAAATTCATGAATCAAGAACTACAATAATCCTGAATTGACTAACCTTTCGATTTTCGAGAGTTTTCTTCTTCGTTATTAAATTCGAGTCTGGAGCTGGTGAAACTTGTTGTGTTTTCTTCTGAAGCTGGAACTACTTGTTGCGTTTGAGTCTGGCTCAAAAGGCACGTGGACTATACGATGATTTTTTCGTTGAAATATCCGGCTCGAAGGACCAAATGTTTAGGGTTTTGTCGTCGGTAGAATTACTTCAGGAACAAAAAGCCTAATCGTGTTCGTGATGTTTGAAATAAGACACAGGGTAAAATATTTACAGCTGGTGTATTTCTTCGTGGACGTAAGATAGTTACTTACGTTGTTCGAGAACGTGTACGAGAACGAGAACGAGAATAATATTAAATATAATACTTACAGGTTACGAGACTGAATAATTACTGTTACTGTTACGAGGTTCGAGATACTATTATTACTAGGTTCGAGAGATTCGGGGGTATATAAACCCTAAAATATCCCAGGTAGTTGGGATAACCGATAGGGGGGATGAGCAGCGTTGTCACGTTGAAACACGGTGGACAAAATACGTCCAACAATAAATTTCACAACAATCAAATTTCTTGTTATGGAAATACAGAGAATCTTATTTTCAGTGTTCCAATTGAATTTTCTATAGTTCAGATAATGCGATCTTTTTGAAATTTTGCGGGTACATTCAGTATATTAATGTTTATTTACAAAATAAATTTCACTCGAATCGGATATCTTATTATGGAAATAAGAAGTTTCTTTTTCTCAATATTCCAGTTGAGAATGTATTTCAATCAAGAATTCACACACAATTCATATTGAGGTCGTCGGAAAAATCTTGTAATCAACTCAGTTATTGATCTTCACCATTAGTCGCTGTCTTTATAAACCTAGTTGATGGAATAACTATAAATGGGAGCAATAATTCTACCAGAATCCATGGTTAAAATTTAATTTCTGATAACCACCGAATATTTTTTTCAAATTGAACACTCATATTTTTTCCCTTCAAACGATAAACCAAGAAAAATATCTTGAAACAGTTTTTTATCTGTTCGAGTAGATTCAACACTTAAAAATAATAATTATAATGTGGCATATCCACTTGGTTTTATTTCGACACTTTATTCAATTTGAATATTTCAATTAGTAAGTTGTTTTATTATGATCAACGTGTATTTACTGTTTGTTTATTGTCTGTATATATGTTCTTTTGAATTAAGAGCTAACAAAACGGAAAAGTCCGTATTGAATATCTTCGGGGTCGCAAAATGGTGAATGCGCCAAAATTTATAGCTATTTTTCGAATTTAATAGCAGACATATTACCTACAATAAACTAAAATAATTTTCATCTCACAAATTTATTTCGAAGGTTGAATTAACGTAAAATGATGAAAAATTGTTTTAACATATTTTTGTTTCACTGAAGAAGAGAGAAATTTGCAATTTTCAACGTAGATGCAGGCTTGGAAAAACTCGGTTAAGTTCGATCTGATGGTTTTTTATCGGTCAAATAGTTTCCGAGTTATGATGAGATGTATATCTTAGGAACTTTATAGGTTTTCACTCCCAGTCTCTGAAACATAAATAATTAAAAAATGTTGATTAAGGTGAAGTGCTCCTGCGAAAATCTTTGCACTTATTTGTCAGGAGCAAATTGGTCTTGAAAAAAATTGTTGCCTAACAGTAAAACTGAAAAATGAAACAAATTAAAAGGATATTGTAACGTTTCGGTGGCTATATCAGACACCTTCTTGTCTGATAGAGAATTGTGTGTTTTCTCATTACAAATGAGAAAACACACAATTCTGAAGAATTTTAGAGTTTGTCCGAAGAAGGTGTCTGATATAGCCACCGAAACGTTACAATATCCTTTTAATTTGTTTCATTTTTCAGTTTTACTGTTAGGCAACAATTTTTTTCAAGACCAATTTGCTCCTGACAAATAAGTGCAAAGATTTTCGCAGGAGCACTTCACCTTAATCAAACATTTTTTAATTATTTATGTTTCAGAGACTGGGAGTGAAAACCTATAAAGTTCCTAAGAAATGCAGAATCCTCCCAGAATATATTTCAATCGATATGAGATGTATAGTATATAACATTACTAGCAAGGTAAGAGGGTTTTTACTGGCGAATGGAGGATATAATTGACGAGCCGCAGGCGAGTCAGTTACCTCCTTGAGCCAGTAAAACCCGTTACCTTGCGTGTATTGTTTTATATTTTATTTGTTTCTCGTTTGTAAAAAGGTGAGATAAATTCCAAAAAAATCTCAATAATTTGTCGCAAATGTCGTAAGCTATTTATGATTATTTATGACATCGGAAAATTATGACAACTGTCAGTGGCTTTTCGAGAGGGAAGTCCTTCGAGAATATTTGCTAATTTCTGACGAAAAAGGCCAGATCCAAATGAAACAAGGTATGCATATCGTTTTTTAATACTTTTATAACATTTATTACTAAAAATATTCGTTCCAGGAACGATGAAATTAGAAGGATAAATGAAATTAGAAGCAAGTACGTGAAAAGGAAAGCGAATAGATACGAATATAACAAGTTACGAATATCGTTTTTGAATAGTTTGAGAACGTTTATTGAGAAATACATTTGTTCCAGGAACTCTGAGATTAGAAGAATAAATTAAATTAGAAGCAAGTACTTGACAACTTTCAATGTAAATAATACTAGGTAGGTACTAACTTGTAAAAGTTTTACAAGTTAACTGTCAATTTTACAAGTTAGTGACTTGAAAAAATAAACTTCCTTGATTAATATTGTGTTTTTGGAAACTGACGTTTACAAATGAGAAACAAATATAGTATATAACATTACTAGCAAGGTAAGAGGGTTTTTACTGGCGAATAGAGGATATAATGACGAGCCGCAGGCGAGTCTCAGTTACCTTCTTGAGCCAGTAAAACCCGTTACCTTGCGTGTATTGTTAATTTTACAAGTTAACTGTCAATTTTACAAGTTAGTGACTTGATAAAATAAACTTCCTTGATTAATATTGTGTTTTTGAAAAGACGTTTACAAATGAGAAACAAATAAAATATTTTTTCGATTATTTTAAAAAAATAGTCATCCATCGTGTTCAAATGTCATATTGAAATGATAAATGATGATATAATTATTTGTGCCAATTTTCGTTAGGTAAGTTTCATCGATTGGAAAGCCTGAAAATTGCACACTTTTGTTCATATTGGAAAACGATAAATCAAATTTGAATATCCTGAGAGCCATTCGTTCTAATTAATTCATTTTAAAGATCGGTTGAAACTTTCGAGGTAAGTTGTTCCTTTCGGAAGTTTTCGTGTTTACGGTCGGTCGTTGTAATTTCGCTAACATTGAAAAATCAATGCGACGAAGTTCAACTAAAAGTAACTCCGAAACTAATGGACCGATTTTGCTCTTTCATACTTTTAGGAATGCATATAAATCTACCGTGAAATCAAGTACAGGGTGTCCCAAATTCGATGATCACTGATGAGAGCATCTCGAGAACCATAAGGGTTAAAGAAAAAATGTTCAAGGACCCCGATCTCTTTTTTCAAAATAACCAAGTGCCAGCAAACAGATATCCCAGATATCTGAATTGGTACTCGAGTCTGTGAAAAATTGCTGTTTCAAACATTTCCATATATCTCGTTTTCTGTTAGAGATACCACGAAAATTCCAAAACGTTTCTTTTTGTAATTTCTATTGCCTATACGCTGCTTTCATCTGATCCGAAAAATCATTCGACGTTTGAGTGCTGGAGAGAAAAGTTTGTGGTTTTTAAATGGGATACCCTATATTTTTCATTATTGCTTCTTAGCCGCAGATTTACCGAGTATCATCCTGTAACCGGTTTTTCGACAATCTGGCCGTTTCAAAGATAATATTACAGTATGATACTCGGTGAATCTGCGGCTAAAAAGTAATGATGAAAAATATAGGGTATCCCATTAGAAAAAAACAAACTCTTCTCTTCGGCACTTGAACGGCGATTTTTTCGGATCAGAAAACGTCTTGGAATTTTCGTGATATCTCCAACAGAAAACGAGATATAGCGAAATATTTGAAACAGCAATTTTTCAGAAAGGCCCTGTAACTCTAGAACCAATTCATATATCTGAAATCTGTTTACTGGCAATTGATTATTTTAAGAAAAGAGATCAGGAATCCTCGAAAATTTCTTCTCTAACCCCCCTTGTTCTCGAGATGCTCTCAGTGATCATCAAATTTGGGACACCCTGTACTTGATTTCACGATAGATTTGGAAAATCCTCATGTTTATATGCATTCCTGAAAGTATGGAAGACCAAAATCGGTCGATTAGTTTCGGAGTTACTATTACTTGAACTTTGTAGCATTGATTTTTCAATGTTAGCGAAATTACAACGGCCGAAATTTTCGGAAAACACGAAAACTTTCGAAAGGAACAACTTACCTCGAAATTTTCAACCAATTTTTAAAGATTTGAAGATCAGAGTTGAATTCATGAATGAATTAAATGAAACGGATGGCTCTCAGGTAATACAAATTTGATTTATCGAAGCTTCTAACTTCATGTTAAAGCTTTCTTCAAATTTTAGGTTTTCCATTCGAGAGAACTCAACGAAAGATGGATGACTATTTTTGAAAATAATCGAACGAATATTTTATCTCATCATAACTCGGAAACTATTTGACCTAATAAGTCCATATCGAACTTAACCGAGATTTTCCAAGCCTGCATCTACGTTGAAAATTGTGAGTTTCTCTCTTCTTTCGCGGTAAAACAAAAATATGTTAAAACAATTTACGTTTATTCAACCCTTCAAAGTAAATTTGTGTAATGATAATTATTGTAGTTTATTGTAATATGTCTGCTATTAAATTCGAAAAATAGCTATAAATTTGGCGCATTCGCCATTTTGCGACCCCGAAAATATTCAATACAGACTTTTTCGTTTTGTTTTTATTGTATTTTGTTTGCTCTTGATTCAAAAAAATATATGTCCAGACAATGAGCAAATCAAGAGCAAACACACCTTGATCATAATAAAACAACATACTAATTGAAATACATATTTAAATTCAATAAGGTGTTAAATTAAAACAAAGTGTACTTATCATATTAAAAAAGACGAACTTTTCTATTCAGCACTTGAACGGCAATAATTTTTCGGATCAGAAAATGTCTTGGAATTTTCGTGATATCTCCAACAGAAAACGAGATATAGCGAAATATTTGAAACAGCAATTTTTCAGAAAATCCCTGTAACTCGAGAACCAATTCACATCTCTGGGATCTGTTAACCGGCAATTGATTATTATGAAAAACGAGAACGGGAGTCCTCTAGCATTTCCTCTCTAACCCCTATTGTTCTGGAGATGCTCTCAGTGATCATCGAATTTGGAACACCCTGTACAAACCTCGTTTCGTTCGAGAGTTACAGCGACCAGAAATTTGTCGAAGACAAAATATTTTATTGAAAATTGCCTCACGAAATTTGCGCGTCATTATCCTCCCTTGAATTATCAATTTTTGAATTGATCGGATATGTGGTTTCAAAAATATTGGAAAAATAATAAAAGAAACTTCAAATGTCAATAACTCCGAAACTGCTGGATTTATTTAGCCCCTTAAACGAACTCAACCGAGGCATTCGGAATCCGAACTTATCCTCAACATTTCAGAACCCTTATTAATCCTTACTCCATCCGATGGAGTAAGGATTAATAGTAGGTAATATGGAGTAAGATTAGGGTACTGAAATGTTGAGGATAAGTTCGGATTGAGAGTTATCGTGTTAACGGCCGGCAGAATCAATTTTGACCTCAGATTCTTGACCAGTGAGTCCAATCGAGTCATTTGAAACCACTCTCGGCTCAAAATTCGAAAATAACAGACATTTAAGCAAAAAGATTGCAGAAGATTGTACAGAAACAAGCTCTGTAAAACTTTAACTTCGTGACGGATTCACATTGAGACTCAAGGTTCATGTGCTAATAATTCAAGTTTGAGCATACTGAGAGCTATGAACTTAACTTTCCTATTCAAATCAACGACATATGAAAACAAAAACTGGTGGAATTCTGCCGATTTAATAATTAGTCCATTAGTGCTCTAAAGGGTATCAATGGTTAAATATTCGACCAGAGGTCCGATGTCGACTTTCACGTGTCGTATTGATTTTGTTGATTTTCTTTATACTTTTTCAGATTTGTTTTTTTTGTTTTACAAAATGAAGTCAGAAACTTTTGCGCGCTTCTCCAAAATGGGGTGATTATTAATCTAATTTGAATATTCTGAGAGCTATTTTTTTCATTTTTATCATTTTTAGGAAGTTCTCGTGTTTACGTTCGACTGACTGACCTGGGGATTCAGAGAGTTCTCATCCCTGAACATGAATAATAATTCGTAAATCTTGAAAATTATGCTTCTGAGCACTAAGAAAAAAATTGATCATCTATGCTAGTTTATCTATGTTCTAGATGTCAGATGTCTCTTATGTCATATGTTGATTTGTTATGACAGAACATGATAGATGTCAGATGTCACATATGTTATGTTGATTGTTATGACAGGACAAGTTGTCCATGTTGATTGTGGAGTGTTTATTTTTGTTTGAAAAAGACAACAAAACAAAAAGGTCGTTCAGTGAATTTTCATTATTATCTTGATTAGAATTTGGTTGTTTTCATCTACACTTTGCAGTTATACTCCTAAATATGATCTGATGCAATGTTTCCAATAGAAGTATTAAGACATTTTTGAAAAAATGTCTTTTCATCAACAATATTCGGCTGATATTTTACATTTAAACGTTGGAGGCAAAAGGTAGTATTACATGATATTATGAATGTCCTATTCTCATGGGTATAATTACAGGTTTTCTACTTCTCGACAAACTTTGACATCTATTCCAGATACATTTTTTACTGCCCTTCTGAGCGGTAGAATATCAAGTTTAAGAGATGAGAAAGGTTGTATCTTTATTGATAGGGACCCTAAAATATTCTCTATTATTCTAAATTATTTGAGAACAAGGGAAATAGAATTGAATGGTGTTAATCTCAGAATTCTCCGCCATGAGGCTGAGTATTACAACATTGCTCCATTGGTCAAAAGATTAACACTTTGTGAAGAACTAACCCAGTCTACTTGTGGAGATGTGCTATTTTATGGATATTTGCCTCCTCCTAGTAAGTATCCTAAAATACAACTTTCTTTGAAATAGTTCTATAAGAAGAATTTTTAGTTATTCCCACCCAAGACCCACCGAAAATAAATCATGTGGAGGTGACTGTACACAACCCAAAACCAGGACATCTGGTTAAATTGCCTGAACCTCATACAAATACACTCAATTTAGATTCTGGAGAAAATCAACCTTCTTCAAGCTCTACACCTATCCAAGTTCAGCATCAGCCAGTTGCTAGTTCAGGAAATGGGCAAACAAGAGGCTCAGGTATTTATTTCAACTTTAATCAGTACTGTTAACATGCTTCTGCAGATTACCAACATTAAAAAGGTTATGACATTTTCGCACTTATTCTACTTTCGATTAATTCATTGTGCAACTACTAGGGCCTGGGTTATTATATCTTATTCATTATTTTCCTTTAGAGATTAAATTTCATATTGACCAAGATCTAACTTCCCTTGTCTTCCATCAACTTTCTTTTAACATTTGTAACCTTGTTTCATTTTAGTATATTTCTCAATTATTTTCTTGAATATGCAAATTATGGTGATTGAACTACATTTTTATAGGTCACTCACGAAATTCATCAATGGAAATAAGAATGGGAGTAGGAACAAGCTACAGTAGAAGTTCTCAGGATTTGCGAGGTTTAACGAGTAGATCACATTCTAGAACAGCATCTTTAGATTTGCGACATGCAAGAAACTCATCTGCAGACTTAAACAAACTTATCAGAAATGATGTAGGCTTAGTTTTTGGTACTGCAAGTAAGTTATTTTATCTGTTGAAAAGAATTCGATATTAAAATAATTATGCATTCTTTACTTAGATTCCAATTGGACCGATCCTTTGAGGGTTCAAATCATAAAGGCCCACCAGAACTGGATTGTTGTGGCATATGCCAGATTCTTCGTTTGTTATAGGTAAAAATATTCCCTTTGTCGTCAGCTTAATTTGTACAGGGTGTGATTCCAAAAAAAAAGTGATCCCTCTCTAGGGTAGATAGAAAACCAAAAAATAATTGGGGTTTGTTCAGTAAGATATTTTTTTAGCGCCATCTATATTCAAGATGTATTAATTAAACAAAATTTCACGAAATAAAATTTAAAAAGAGGGTAACAACATAAATTTAATCAACTAGGTCATTAAAGACAGCGACTAACGGTCAAGATATTTTAACGAGTTCGCTCCGCTCACGCTAGGTTAATAACCGTGTTGATTATAAGATTTTTCCGACGATCTCAACATGAATAATATATAAATTCTTGATTGAAATACATTCTCATTTTGCACTAGACATACATTTGACATAATGGAATTTCTGTGTTCCAATGATCAAATAACTATTAAAATATTTCGGGAACGGTACACATTATCGAGTTTTTCAAGAGTACAAAATTAAATGATGTTTAAGTTCACTTGAAATTTTGCTCAATAAATATAATATTAAAAAGGTTATGTTCAATATTGGTTGATACAAACCGGGTAACTAGCGCCCTCTATGAAAGTCACATAAAAACAAATTAATTGAAAGTATCAGCTTCCAAAACATTTTCGTATAAAATTTCATTGCAATGTTGCCGGTAGTTTCGACAAAATCTTAGAAGATGCTTATAATTTTTTTTTCTTCAACGCTCCTATTTTGAATACGGATGGCGCTACGAAATATTTTACCCTAGAGAGGGGATCGCCTTTTTTTAACACCCCGTATAATATCTCTTTTATTACAGGTTAAAAGATTCTAGTGGCTGGCAACAAGTTTTCACTAGCCCCTTCATAGACAGTACCATTGAACGAATAGCAATTAATGCAAAAATGGGGTGTGGAGAAACAACCAAAATGGTAGCTATATCATATGGAACCCAAATTAGACTTTGGGGGATTTCAGACAACGGGGATAAGACTAATATTGGTACGTCTCATTGAAAGGTCGTTAGAAATACCAAAAACAATTTTTTTTTCAGGCATCTTCAACCTTCATGTTCGGGTGGAATATTTGTTCTTTATTGGCAGCCAACTGGTAGCTCTTTCATCTTCTGGAAAATTGGGAGTTTGGCATGCGATGACTCAACATTGGCAGACACAAGATGTCATGCCTATCGCTTCATTTGATACAGCTGGATCTATTCTGCTTCTAGGCTGTAATAATGGATGCATTTATTATATAGGTGAGTGTTTTATTGGTTCTTGAAAATTACCAGAAGATGGAGCTACTGTTGTATTATGAAGGCTAGAAGTGAGGCGCTTAAAAGTAATGGTGGGTTCATTGTTTCGCTCTTGTTTCAGACGCTATGGCAACAAAATTCGAAATTTCCTCCTGTTAGGGTGCGCTGTGCAAGAATATCTGACTGCAAAGTTCTTCTAGTGTCAAAATATTGTCACTTATTTAACCTAAAAATTATGATTTGAAAAAAAAAACGACGTGAGCGAAATTCGAAATGAAGCGGCGATAAAATGAAATTTTCCGGATTATATTCAAAATGTCGGCAGTCAAATTTTATAGTTTTTCATGTTTAAGTGATTCCACCATCACTTTTAAACATATAACTCTGGGAAATGTCAAGTATAAACATACAACACAGAAATTATTTTTAATTCATGCTCATCAAAAACCTGTGTCTTTATCACATAAATGCTAATATAATTTCAATAATTTATTGAAATAAGGTGATTTGCTATGACTTCAATGGTTCTAATAATTTTTTTTATAGATATGCAAAAATTTCCATTGAGAATGAAGGATAACGATCTGTTGGTAACTGAACTCTATAGAGATCCTAACAACGATGCTGTCACAGCTATTTCAGTATATCTCACTCCAAAAACCAGTAAGTACTGCATGAATTCTTTTCAAAGTTCTTTGAAAGCACCATGGAAGACTGTGCTAGGTATAATTGATTGATAATTTAAAAAAAAACATATAATAAATTAGATTAAAATTGAAAACAAAATAGTATATCAATAAATCTATAGAAGAAACATATAATGGGGATACCAGAAATGAAAGTTCATATTTCATTCATCCTGATATAGCTATAGAAGAGTAAATTTGCATGACTTCTCTTTGTTTGAATCAAATCTCAACTTTTGGCACATCAGTCGATTCAAATCTAAGCCCTTGTGTTTCATGCCAGCTTCAGAGAGAAACCGCGAAGGTATGCCACCATTTTAAGCTTAACACTTATTTAGATAATTTTGGAAGTTTATACAATATACTTTGAATGCAATTACGTACATAAAGCTGTAGTCTGTGCATCTCGATCCTTATTATTCCAAGCTTTCACGAAAAATTGGTTCCAATCTGTGAAACGTTAACAAAGCTTTCCATAGATTTCTCAAATCAATTCTGAGCACACACATCATTTGTTGATCTGCTGGTACTTAACACAAGGACACTAAGCTACCAAGCCTTTTCCTGTATTGAAGCAAAGACAGAGTTACCAATATTTTATTCATTAAGCTACTTTATTGTAAATGTTTGAATAAACTTGTATGGATATAATTTTTTCCTTTTGTAGCACATTTATACTGTTTGGGCATTAATCGAATATAATAATCACTTTAATTAGACATGTTGTTTCGTGAGGTAAAGCTTTTTTCAAACATAATGCAGTGGTGTTCTAAAGTCCATTTCAGGAGAGTATGGAGTGAAGGAACCTCTTAGCCCCTCCTATCACTGCGACCTCTCTATCGTGAACGCGGCAGAGTAGGCTTCTATCTCTCTTGCACTAGTCTAATAAACCTCTGACACAGTCCGATTTGCGCGCGGATATGAACGATAACGAACGAATGTTTTATGGAGAAGGAGGAGCTAAAGTTTTACTCACTTCATACTCTCGTGAAATATAGTATAGTTGAAGCGATTTGCCTAATCCGAATGTTTCATGAAATACTATGTTCTTAAACAGAGCAAATTTAGTTACAACATTTATATAGATAGTAAAATGATGAAAAGTGATGGTGAATTAGTTCATTGAATGTATTTTCCATTTTTGAAGAAATCTTTACCTTCAGATAGGTTCTAATATTTATGTATTATTTTTGCTAAGTAAGCCTGAAGATGTTTCATAGAAATTGATGGAGTCCATATGCCTAAAAACTGTTCTCCTTCCACTTCAATCCCTTCCTTGAATATATGTATTTGTTTTTATGCTAGAATTAGTACTTGTGTTGGTTTTCAGGGTTTTCGCATGTTTATTTTGTACTTTGATAAATATTCAAGATGTTTAAACCGTATCAAGTTATAATAGGCAAGAGAATATTTCTGAAATTGATTGAATGTTCATAATATGTGTGGAATTATCGATTTTGAAGCACACCTCATATTGAACAGCACCAAGATGCATGCCCTTCTTTTTGTGGTTCTCAACCAAACTTAGAATCAACATTGTATTGGTTTGTTATATCTAATTGAATTTTTTTATATTTTACATTATTAATTTTCATTATGGTACCTATTTTGTGCAGATCTATGCGGGAATTGGATTGAAATAGCTTACGGTACAACTTCTGGTTCAGTTCGTGTCATAGTACAACACCCAGAAACAGTTAGTCATGGACCTCAACTGTTCCAAACATTCACAGTTCACCAGAGCCCAGTTACCAAGGTAATAAAAACATAACCGGTTTGACATTTCATTTTAATAATAAAAAAAAGATTTTCTTTAATGACTGAGATGTTTAGAAGTAATGGTGGGTTCACTATTTCGCTTTAGTTTCAGAGATGAAGACACTATTTGGGATTTGGAAAACTTAATTTTTCTGCCGTTATGATGCACTGTGCAAGAATATCTGTCAGCAGAATTTTAATTTCATTCTTCTAGTGTGAAAATATTGTCTCCAAAATAACCTAAGTACTCATTTTCATCATTTGACATAAAAATTATAGTCCTTTCACGAAAAGTTGAGCCGTCGGTTGGCCATGACAATTTGGCATATTCCACTGTGTATATTAAAATTTTCTTGTCAGATTGATACGCAATGTTTTCAATATAACATAGAGTTCTCTGATAACTCGGAAGCTCATCGGACGAGGCCGGATACATTCGGCAACGTTGACTTTATTTTAAGTTAAGAAAGCAAATACTGCCAACTAAAATAAATAAACAAAGGACTACTATGCGCTCAAGCTTTCGTGAACGGACAATATGTGAGCGAGATTTAAAATGTAGCGGCGATAAAATGAAGTTTTTCTAATCACATTTAATGTGGCTTACTTTTATATAGTATTCGTTTTGAAGAGTTTCGAGCTCCTGAGCTGTTTCAGAGCTTTGTGATCCTGAGTTGCGCTGATTGGTGGTTACTGGGGAAGGATGGAAATCGGAGTAATTCATTAATTTGCGATTTTATTAAGGAAATATCTTCAATATCATTGAAATATTTATTCACAATCCGAACGAATATAAACATGACAGCTCTGATGTAAACAAAAATCATATAGTAATTGAGTAACTCCAGAGCACCGTGCTTCAAACAAAACGAACACACGCAACCAGTATTTCGTGCTTCTGAGTTGCTCAGGAGCAACTCACCGATAAAAACGAATAGGCCTATTGCTGAGTTTGTTGCAAGTCAAATTTAATAGTTTTGCACATATGGTGCTTCCACCATGACTTTTAAACATCCCATTAATGACTTGAGTCATAGACCATTGCTCAAAGTGCTTCAGTTCGATTTTATTGCATCAAGCTTCAATTAATCAAACTTAATAGTGTAAGGGGCTTGTACATCAACTATACCATTTTCAATTATTTTTTACGGGAATTACATATTTACATTTGATATTCAAATAATTCATAACAAGCTAGCTACTTCGTGATCACTGGCTATAGCTATATTTCACAGAATAAGCTATATTATAATTATTATACATCTAATTACCTTAATTGAAAATATCAAAATTAGCGTTGACAATCTTCGAGTAGTGCCAACTTAGCTTAGGCTGATTATCTATAGTACGTTCACGAAAGTTTGAGCCGTCGGTTGGCCATGACAATTTGACATATTCCACTGTGTATTTTAGAAATTTTAGGTTGTGTTCATTTTTTTGTCAGATTAATACGCAATGTTGTTAATATCACATAGAGTTCTCTGATAACTCGAAAGCTTGCCGGGTACATTCGGCAACGTTGACTTTATTTTAGGTTATGACAGCAAATACTGCCTACTTCAGATAAATGAACAAACGCATACTATAGTCCGTTCACGAAAGTTTGAGCGCATAGTAGGCGTTTGTTTATTTATCTGAAGTTGGCAGTATTTGTTGTAATAACGTAAAATAAAGTCAACGTTGCCGAATGTACCCGGCCTCGTCCGACGAGCTTGCGAGTTATCAGAGAACTCTATGTAATATTGACAACATTGCGTATCAATCTGACAAGAAAATGAACAAAACTTAAAATTTTAATATACACAGTGGAATATGCCAAATTTCCATGGCCAACCGACGGCTCAACCTTTCGTGGACGGACTATATAACATTTAATAAATATAAATGAAATATACACATTATTTTTTCAATTACAGGTAACCTTATCCGAAAAATATCTTGTCTCGGTTTGTTGTGAATACAACCATGTCAGGAGTTGGACAGTAACCCGTTTCAGAGGAATGCTATCAACGCAACCTGGTTCTACTCCAGAAGCATCCTTCAAAATTATATCTTTAGAGGCAGTAGAACCCTATTTGAGTCAGTCCATTTCGAATGAATGCGGACCTTTTGGTGAGCAAGATGATGAACAGGTTTTCATACAGAAGGTTGTGCCTGATGCTGATCAGCTTTTCGTCAGATTAGCTAGTAATGGTAAAAGGTAAAGTATATCCGAAAAGTATGGAATATGCCTGATTAACTTTATAGGTATCTTTAGATATTTCCTCATGTTCTACTCTTTCAATATGTCTTATTATTTCTTTGCATAATCAACAAAGATAACTGAAGGTTATTCCGCATTTTTGCTTCATTAAATATCAACATATGTTAAAGATGGTACTGTCAGATCAATTAAGAATATGGATAGCCCCTAGCTGTTTATGGGTAGTAGGTATCAATTTAATTATTCTGTAAATCTATAATTATTTAGATAATATACTTTCACTAAAAATCATAAGGGGAATGCGATATATTTCTTGAAAAAAAATTCATTTTGCTTCAGTAAATCAGTACCCTTGAAAAAAGCACGCTCTGTGTTTTGTTTATATTGAACTGTCAATTTCAAAACAAACATCTAATCTTTAAATTCTTCTATTGATATTGTGCTTAGGGCATATCTATTATTTGAACTGAGGTCGTTTTGACTATACTCTGTTCAAATGTAAGAAGGAGCAATAACTACAATGTTTGGCGCAGCGGTAGGAGGGCCTTTAGATAGTTACTTTCCGTCCAGAGTCGAATCCTGGAGATTTCACACAATTGTTTAGTTTCAACTGAATATTATTATGCGAATGCAATTCATACAACACATCTGAGTGAAATAAATATTTAAACATGACACGTTTATGGAAAAGTCTTCGATTATACATGTGTTCAAATGAAAATCATAAACAGGATCATATATTATATTAGGTAATTAAGTAACAAAATATATAATAAAAAAATCAAAATATTTTCAGTCGTAAAGAAAACAAATTATTCCGAATTCGTTTGAACCTCCTCTTCGGTGTCAGTTCCTTCACAGCCGTCTAAAGTACAAGCCCTGAACAGCGAAATATGGCAACGCCGCAGGGAGGCCAGCGGATGAAAACAACACGTAGGCTTTACGCTTTACCGCCTTACCGGTTAGTTACACACGTGGTGCGTAAATCTATGCGTGGTATCGTTTGTGGTGGCTAAATTAGTGAAAACACGAAAACAATGGGTGAAAATCTCGGTGAAAAATAGTGCAATACCGTTTTAAGTGAAGTGAAATAAAGTTCAATTCGATTCTGTATTGTGTAGTTGGGAGATGGTACGGAAATGTTGTGTTCCTGCTTGCAGGAGCAATTATTCCTACCTGAAAGATCGAAAATATGTGAGTTCTTTCAAATTTCCTGAAAATGAAAATTTAAAAAAGTTTTGGGTAAAATCAATTCCAAGACAAAATTTTGATCCGTCCCCTTGGAGTTCAGTTTGAATCAATCATATCAAAAAGAAAGATGTAATTACAGAGAAAAAGTATTCAAACCCGGATGGAATTATTCAAATGATTTGATTAAGACAACCCAGATTAAAACCAAAAGCTGTTCCAAAATTTTTTCCAAATTCACCGAAATACCTTTCGAAACTGACTCCAAAAGAAAGGACCCATCCGCAGTTGAGAAGAAATGATATTATTATAAGACAGGAAAATGAAATAGAAAGCTTTATGAACTCTGATATAATTGTTGATTTTGATGACCTTATTAATAATTATTCAAGTAAAATAGATATTTCAGGTTGGGAGATCAAGAAGTTTAACAATGCAATTTATTTTTATATACTTAATAATATAATTAACTGTCGATGTTTCTTTACAAATACATAGAAAACTTCTAACAAAATTATTCATAAAAATGTTCAGATCTGTCCAAATGATTTGAAATGGATTACTCCTTACCCTCAATAGGTGGTCTCAACTGATAAATTTGCTTACTCGTTATAAAAACGTAGGCAATGAGGATTCAGATCTTAAAAAAAGTTCATTAGATTTGCTGCAATGTTCTTTATCTTCCCTTAGAGGCATTTTTATTTTAGATAGGCATAATGAAAATTTCGACAAACTGAGACAAATCGAAATCATTACTGACCAATTGAGGCAAATTCTTTCTAATAAAATTAAGTACTCCTCAAGTCAATAATAATCCTCGATAATAAGGTCATTTATATTACATTCCCAGTCTGCTTCATGCTATGAATTCATTTTACCTACACAAAGGTATTTAAGATCTATTTTATCTTCGTTACAAATATCACTTATTCTGATAATGGTAATCAAAATATTTTTCGAATGTATCTCGCAATTTTCCGATATTAGATCATGTAGTAGTTCTGTTAATTGATGAAATTCATATAAATTCCCGTTTGGATTATTGGTCGAAAAATATTATTGGGAGCGCGACTGTTCTTGCTGAACAATAAATTGAATAACAAATATCTATTATTCAGATTCATTATGATTGACTAAGTAGGGTCAAATATTGTTTATTCCTTCGAAAATTGCTAATGCCTTGCCTTCAATGCAGTTTTATATTCGCATCCCGTGCTATCGCATCGATAGAGTAGGCCTCCCGTCGACGTTTCATTGCGGCGGTGCCAAACTGTGTTCCAGGCTTTCTCTATAGACGGCTGTGGTTCCTTCAAGTTCACAACAACTCGCTGTATGGTTGATTCCATGATATAGTTTTCTTCAACCTTGTCTACGACTCTGCAAATCCGTCTTCTACCCTATGTGACATATTAGTCTTTTTCCCTTTCCACTTGGGTTTTTGAGTCCAGTTGAGAGACCTTCCTGAAAAGCTTCTCTGCAAGACTTAATGGACTCATCAACCCATACTGACTTTTTCGTGTATCCTCATTTATCCATGTCTCATCCAGGTAATAAATTTTTTTGCCTTGTTCCCTTAATAAGCGGATTTTCTTCAAATAATCTCTTCTCCACACAATTATTTCATTCCTATCTAACAGTAGACTATCACGACCACGTTTTTTGAACTTGAATTCCATTTTTTTTAATAATTTATAGAACGTTGTTCTTTCGAAATTTGTTAAACTATCATCATCATTCACGATTTCTAGTACTTTAAAAATCGTTGGGATTTCATTCCGGAAAAAAAAAACTGTTGACAATTCTTCTGATAAGGTTCATATCGAAATCGTCAACCAAATCGATTATTTTGCAATTTTGAAAACTTCGATATTTATGCAAATCAAGATGGCTTCAACACAAAATCTGACAGCTCAATATAAACAAAAGGCAGAGTCGTGCCTTTTTTGGGGATACTGAAACAAAATAAAGATAAATTTTTTATAAACTTTTAAGAAATAAGTCGAATCCATATTATGATTATTAGCGATAGCACATTATTCAACTAATTGTAGGTTCAGAAAATAAGAGAAACATACTTAAATTAATACTTATTACCCATATAAAACCCACGCTACTGTACTCAACTCTGGAATGTTGCTGTTTGTAAACAAGCAAATAATAAAGTATTTCGGCATTTCTCTGAAATAAATGAACTTCAATATCACTAAACGGCACATTGAAATGTAGAATCACGAAAACTACCGAAATTTTCTTGAAAATAATCAGAATAGCCAAAGTAAGGTTAATGTTTATAAACAGCAGGGAGGCAAATAAAGGGTGGTCCAGATCATAACCAAGAAATTGTAACTACGTGCTCTACATCAAAAATAAGGCCTAGTTAGTCATATAGACATGTCGAGAAATGTTTCCTCTCTGAGATACGGGGTGTTGAAATTATAGAAAAAAATGTATTTTATTGATAACTTACACACTGCTTGAAATATTTTTATGAAATTTGAGATATAGGTTTTGAGCGTAAGGATCACTTTTTGCATAATATCATTTCTTGTCTATTCTACCAGTGGCGTCCGTACTGCAGCGAGACGGAATATTTTCAGATAAAAAAAATGATACGCCACTGGTTTTTCCGACAATAAAAATTATTATTTAAATTTTAATCCAATTTGGAGCAAATTCGGTCTCTTGACTTTTTGCTGTACGAGGCACCGTTTCCGGTCAAAATAATAAAACACATTCTCATACATGAAGAAATCGCTAAAATTAGTTACACGTTTCGTTCACGAAAATAGTCTTATTATTATTATTATGTAACTATAGTCCATTCACGAAAGGTTGAGCCGTCGGTTGGCCATGGAAATTTGGCATATTCCACTGTGTATATTAAAATTTTAGGTTATGTTCTTTATTTTCTTGTCAGATTGATACGCAATGTTGTCAATATTGCATAGAGTTGTCTGACAACTCCCAAGCTTGTCGGACGAGGCCGGGTGCATTCGGCAACGTTGACTTTATTTTACGTTATGTCAGCAAATACTGCCAACTTCAGATAAATAAAGAAACGCCTACTATGTGCTCAACCTTTCGTGAACTGACTATACTTTATCAAATTTTGGCGATTTTTTCATGCATGAGCATGCGTTTCATTTTTTTAACGGGAAACGGTGCCTCGTACAGCAAAAAATCAAGAAACCGAATTTGCTCCATAAAAATTCAAATAGTAATTTTTATTGTCGGAAAAAACCAGTGGCGAATTATTTTTTTATCTGGTAATATTCAGTCTCTCTGCAGTACGGACGCCACTGGTAAAATAGAAGAGAAATGATATTATGCCAAAAGTGCTCCTTGACGCTCAAACCTATGTCTAAAATTCCATAAAAATATTTCAAGCAGTGTGAAAATTATTGATAAATAACATTTTTTTTCTATTATTTTAACACCCCGTATCTCAAAGAAGAAACATTTCTCGACATATGTTTAAATGACAAACTAGGGCTTATTTTTTATGTAGAAAACGTGGTTAAAATTTCTTGGTTACGATCTGGAGCACCCTGTACAAAAATAGATGTTTTCCTCATTTTTGCTTCTGTTTTCATCTGACAGGGCCAAACTACATTCTTTATTGATCTGAGATGGTTTTGCCTGATCAATTCTGACTGAGATATCTAGACATCTCAATTCTGACATATTGTTACAGAGTCTGCACTATTAAAGCTGTAGATGGCAGTACAGTCAGTGCCTTCTGTGTACATGAATGTGAAGGATCTAGCAGAATGGGGTCAAGACCAAGAAGATTTATATTTACGGGGCACTCTAATGGCTCAATTCAAATGTGGGATTTAACAACAGCACTTGATCTGTCTTACAAATCCGATACAGGTAAGATTGTTGAAATACACTGCGCAAAAAAATTAACGCACATTATGGAAATCTCAAATTTATTCTACAACTGAAGGTGTTCTCAATGATAATTATTTTTATCCGAATTATGCATGCATATGTTATCCACTTTCAACGTTTTTCTTCAATACAGATGTTTTTTCCCAGCAGGAATAAAAAAAGATGAGATTATCAGATTTTGAATGTATTGGCTCCGTTCTGAAGTCAGTTGTTCTCGATCAAATCTAGTGATCAATATTTTTCTTTCGTTTGATTTTCTACACTCGATTGCTATGCAACGCGAAACACGCAATTTGACCCAAGAGGAATGTGCCCAAGCGGTAGTTTTGCGAGAAGAACATGTGGACATACACAAGAATTGCAGAAAGGTTTGGAGTTTCCCATACAAGTGTGTCCAGAATGTTGCAGCGATTCAGGGAGACAGGTATGAATGTCCGAAGACCAGGACAGGGTAGACCAGGTAGACCACTCAGACAATAAGATCTCGCCTCAGAGAATATGATTTAAGGCCTCATGTCCGGGCAAGAGGCCCAGCTCTTACCCCAGCCCATCGAAGTGCGCGTTTGGATTTTGTGAGAGAGCATATCCATTTGGAAGAGGCTGATTGGGAAAGAGTTCTCTTCACAGATGAGTCTAGATTCTGCCTCTACCATTGTGATCGACATTCCCTTGTATACAGATGTCCACATGAAAGATATGCTCAGTGCCATTTCCTGAATACTACTGGTTTCAGGGAAGGATCGATTATGGTATGGGGTGGAATATCTTTGACTGCTCGCACAGACCTAGTGGTCGTTGATAATGGAGCTATGAATGCTGATAGATATATAAGGAACATTCTTGAAGAGCATGTAGTGTGCCATTTGCCCCATACATTGGTGAAAATTTCATATTTATGGACGATAATGCCAACCCCATCGTGCGCGCATCGTTCAGGAGTACCTTGAAGAGGTTGAAGTCTTGAATGGAATGTACAGCAAGAAGTCCAGATCTCAATCCGATTGAGCATGTTTGAGACAACCTCAATAGAAGGCTGAGAAGTTCAGAAAATCTTCCAGCTACTTTTAATGATTTAGGAATTCAACTCAGAGCAATCTGGGAAGGATTAGATCAGAACATTTTAAGATTAGGTACTCATTTTGAGTATGAACCGTCTTTGCCGAGCTGTAATTAACGCAAGGGGTGGAAATACCAAGTATTAAATCACTTATCATCATTCCAGTATTTTGAAAATTGTTTATTTCTCTATTTTCACATAAGATTAGGTGAAATCCTGAATTTTTCTTTCATTTAATGTGTCTTGTTTCGTTCAAAACCTTCCAGAAAGAACATAAAAAATAAGTTATAAAGTCGATGTAGAGTTAACTTTCATTAAAATTGAGATTTTCAGAATGTGCGTTAATTTTTTTGCGCAGTGTATATCATAGTTTTCGAGAACCAATTCTGTTGATTTAATTTATTGCAGCAGAAAAATCGAAGGGTGGGCCATCTTCAGAAGAATTATTACACATGCTAGGTCAGTGTGACTTGAGCAACAGTTTGTGTTCGACACCTTGTATGTCTCCATCGCCCTCTTTGATGGCTGCTGCCAGACTTAAAGCTAGCAATGTTGCGTTTTTGAATCAGGCACAGGACGCTGAGCGTCCCTGAGTCTCTTTGAATTCCTATTTTGAAGACTGCTTGCAATTTCAACTCTGTTATTGTAACTTTTTTAGTTCCTCATTGCATATAAACTATTGAATCTATAATCTATCTTATGATCTGTTATATCTTATATCTCATGTTGTTATATGTGGAAGATTTATCTTCCGCCTTTACTTATTTTATAGTTTCTGAAAATTTATCTGACGCCTAAAGTAACGGTTTGAATGTACAATCAAACCTCTCTTTTACCTTTAGCTTTCTCAGTTCACAATGTTTAAGGATTAAATGATTATTCTTTAAATTAATCATATCTATCCTGCATATAATTTACAAATTCGACATTTGGAATTGATGTTGCCAACCACATATTTCAATGCGCTTTGGAATATTGTAGGTGGGTTCATTAAACAAATTAAATAATGACAGATGATCTTAAATAACATTTAATAACTTGTACCCTGAAATCTCCAGTTCACATCTTTTTAAGATTATGTTGATCATAATTCTTGTAATAACGATGCAATATTTTTGAAACTCGAATTATTATGAAATGGAAAGTGAATAACAGACATAAGAGATGGAAAACATCAAATCTGGTCATTTCAAACCCATTTTCATAATTTTGAAATTTCATTCATTCATTTTGTCATTAAAAGTGATTTCTTACAAGAAGTAGTAACAATACCTCTACTATTTTACAACTTTTTGGAATGAAAGAAATCTTCCTAAGTATTTCGAATTGAGGCTCAAATATAGGAGGGTATATAGAGCGAATAAAATGAAAAAGAATCTACTGATCACCATATACTCATAAACTTCTGTACCGCTAACATGAATCTACTTTCAAATTGAAGCAGCGATCACGTGGTACAGTGGACCAATGCGCAGGCGCCAAAACATAACCTCAACCTCACGTCTTGTCAAATTTCGAGTTTGCACATGCGCAGATGATTGAATGGGCCATCGGAAATGGCAACTAGATTGCTTCAACTTATATTTCACGTTGGCAGTATAGAGTTTTATAGGTATATGCTGATCACATTTAAGCTTTTTTAGCATGTTCTGTGAAATTTTTCACGCTAAGGTATTTGTTTTACTTGCTGTATAATATCGTCCTAAATATATCAAATATTCCTTAGTGATCGATAAAAATTATATATTTTATATCAAATGAACTGCATTTTTTCATTAGTTAGTTAAAATTAAAAGATCTAGAGTGATGTAAAATTTACAGAGCTATATGTATATTCTGAGATGTTGACTTTTTAAAGGCTCAAATGACTATCAAAAATAAAGTCTTACCGATATCAATATATAATTGAAATTGATTTTATTGTTTTCCTAGAACCCAGGAATTATTCAATTCGTCAAATTGAATTAATTATTATATGAATTGTTTAATCTTTCAAATACTACCCCAGACTTTAAAAACATTGTTTTTATACAGTCGAACTCAAACCATCATCTGCCAAAAAAAAACTTCGAGTTAACAAGACATCGAGTTAATGAAAAAGATTTATTACAAATCTTGGCGCTATTGCCAAGCAATATGATTCGAGTTATTTAAAATTCGATTAATCGAAGTTAGACTGTATTAGGAAAGACAGGAATATTTTAATTCTGAAAGTTAGGATGAAACAAATTTCAGTAAAATACTCAATCTCAAACAATTTATTGATATTAAAGATTAGAATCAATTTTAATCATATAGATCTCACATACCAAGTTCATTTGTTATTAGATATTTATAGTACTTCATCAACATTAATATCATTTTCAAAATAATACTCAATCAATATAAAATGTTCATTTGGTATGAGAACGTTAGTACTAACAGTTGAGTTCTTCTATAAGATTAGTCACAGCCAAGAAGAATTAACATGTATATGGCAACAGATTTTAAGTATTTGAATGAAAAACTTACTGTTAGTGAGATGAATATTTTCTATATCCTAAAACAAAATATGACAGCTTTGAAATTGAGCTTTTGCCTCAGTAGTGGCAACATTGCTACAATGAAATTTTTTCAGGATAGGAAAATGAATTTTAATATTCCAAGCTGAAATGGAAATGTTAAGTGGATATCATTTGAAATTGCATTATAACATGAAGAACAGATTCAAGAGGATATTTCTTATTGCATCCAAAAATTCGAGATCATTTCTGTCATAAATACAGAATCCCAAGAAAAGAGGAAAGAATAATTAAGCTATCCAGCAGTTTTAAAAACCTAAACAGTAATCGTTAACATGTATTCGGATTGGCAGTTAATTTGGTAATAGTCTAGTGAACTGTGCTATATCATCAACTTGATGTTATGTTCCATGGTGACTCGTTATAATACCATGAGGGTTCTGTTAAGGGATACAAAAGGTAACTCCATGCTATTAATCCTACAAAAAATAAAGAGACAATAATAATTTTTTTAGCACCCTTATAGTTTGCGACTTCCTCGAAATTTGGAAAACCCATGTGGTTACAAAAAGCATGAACTACAAAGATTGATGCGAAGTGACCGGTTCTGAGGAAAATGAATGCGGAGTAAGCTCCGAATAGTGTGGTGAAAGCGAATTGAAAACCTGCAAAAAAATAAAATTTTATATACTGTCAAAAAAAAGAAATTTTATTTCAAGAAAATTACGAATGAAATAATTGTGTTTTTGAATTCACATAAGAAATTTTCAAAGAGTAGGCCTTGTTCTAGACTCTAGAGTGAAAATTCGTCCAAGCCTTTTTGAGAAAAATGGCTGGTTCCAATGTAACTATAGTCCGTTCACGAAAGGTTGAGCCGTCGGTCGGCCGTGGAAATTTGGCATATTCCACTGTGTATACTAAAACTTTAGGTTATGTTATTTATTCTTGTCAGATTGATACGCAATGTTGTCAATATTACATAGAGTTCTCTGATAACTGGCAAGCTCGTCGATCGAGGCCGGGTACATTCGGCAACGTTGACTTATTTATTTTACGTTATGACAGCAAATACTGCCAACTTCAGGTAAATAAACAAACGCCTACTATGCGCTCAAACTCTCGTAAACGGACTATAGAAAATATTTGAATGTACCTACACGAAATCTGCAATGCTGCTTTGAATGTAAATCCTACCTTCCTTCTTTCCTGTAGGTGATGGAAATGAGCTAAAAAAATCGAAAGATGGCATTAATTACTATAAGCTAATTCGAGTAATTCATTAAATTTAAATTAATAATATATAATAACTAATAATAACTTCTCCCTATGTAAACTGGTATACTGATTAATGAAATATATAACTTAGTTAATAGTCTATTGTTATGGGGAAAATAGTCCTTTAAGCATAAACTAATAAAGTTTATCTATCATTAGTCCGATATGGCGGGATTTTCAATTAAAAAATTTTTTTTGAGAAGTAGTATTATGTTGGTAGAAATATGAAAACTTGAATATTTTATAGTAAGTAATTACCTGTTCCGAAGAATAAAGGAGCAGTGAAGACTACAGTCATAGGAGGGAAACATTGTAACAATAAAGGCATCATACAAGATCTAAAGGTGAACTCCTCTGACAAAGGTGCAACCAGAAAATTCCTTATCCATAGTAAATTCTTAAAGTTTGAAATCCAATGCATTGGCTCTAAAAATATTGAAACTTAATCATTAATCTACTAATTACTCCAATACACTTCTAAAAGAACTTGGAGCTCAGAGTGAAAAGTAAAACTAGAGTTGCCTACACGCATCTGTTATGCAGCCAAGTTGAATCGGTTTATACGCGCGAACAACTTCCGGCGTTGCGAAATCGTGCCCTATGTTTATTCCGTATTGGGATAATTGATTTACCGCTCCCTGCTGTGATACGGCTTGCGTCTGTTACAGATAATTCTGTCAGTTTGGCAACATTGTCTGTTAGTGTTTAGTTTCTGATGCTATGTGTTCACATTTTCATTTCGATTTGACGTTCATAAACTGAATTATTTCAATGATTTGGTGGCAGTTTATTGTTGCTGAAGGCTATTCGTTAATTATAGCTAGGACAAAATTACGAAAATGTATTATAATTCAGGAATTGGAGAAATGCAAATATAACCAATTTTTACTTCACCCCAGTGAAATGCTTTCCATCTTACTCTAATGCTTGGTTGATTACAATGGCAGTTCTATTCAGGCGTAGGGGCATCTCTATGTTTATTTCTTACTCTGAGACCTGGAGTATTAGGAGAACCTAATCTTGACGAAGCAATCAACTTGTTGATTGCAGTTGTGAGAAGATGATCTGATGAATGAAATTCTATCAAACACCTACAGAAAGAAATGTACAAGGTAAGTTTTGAACCGAAATTACATGGTTAACTTGATGGGTGAAATAATTTCCCAATAATTCATATGATTTTGTTTTACAATATTTCTGAAAAAAGTGATGAAAATATTTTGAATTCCTTCTTTAGGCATAAAATACCACGGTATTGACTGTAATATGTAAGAAAGAATAGTATACTCATATTGATGAATTACTACAAACTGAAAGTGTTATCAGGTACCTGTATACAATTTCAAATAACCATTACATGCTTGCATTGCCAGAGGTCCCAGAAATAGTATCATCGTCAAAAACCATGGCATGAATATACCCTGGAGCAGCCCTTTAGTTCTCAAGCCCAAAAGGATATTCAAAGGAACCTATTGTTGAAATAAAAAAAGGATATTTAAATATTATCAAATAAGATAATCTGGTCAAACATGATTACCTGGTCTAATATTGATTGATTAATGCCAATGTATAGAAATATTGGAGATATGAAAAACATTACAAGTACACTAATAAATCTTTTTTTCACTACATCTGGATGATCCCTATAAGAAAAGAAAAAAATTAGTGTTTGATAAGAATGTTAAAATTTTACTTTTCTCTCAAAGATCTGAGGAATAGTTTTTATGAAACCCTCAATACCAATTTGATACCCCGCCACTGCTAAAAGTCCGGTTTCCGAGAACCTTCAAATTTGACATTTGCACAAAACAAGTGAAGAGATGTGCAGAAGAGGAGGGAAGTGCAGAAAGGGGGGCATCCTGCATGTCATAGGTAGCAGTTACTTCATTGTTCCACATAAATATTAGAATAGTGTTATTTAAGTACAAAATTTAGAGTTTTTACCTGTTCTGTGCTGTTCTCCAGATATATAAACTTCCAACATAAGTGACCGATAGAAGAAAACATATTAATATCGATATTAAACAATTGAATTTACCATCGCATTTCAACTCCATTCTGACATTTCTTATGTCACGTGACTTGTATGCGGCGGCTTGTATTGGTCGGACTGGTCGATTTGCCGTCTGTCTGCCAGGCTACCTTCCTTTCCTAGGGAACACTGGAACGGTGGTGAAAATGGCTGCCGAAGTTGGTTTTGTGTCCTTTGTTTAGTACTCTTTTTGAGGTGTTTTAGTGGTAGTGAAAATGCCGAGCGCTTCTTTTACGGCCTCCAGGTCGTATGTGAGAAGATCGAGAAGAAAAGGAGCTAACAGAATTCCCACACCTTCTAGAACCACGTCTGGTAAGATTACCATATAGTCTGAAAATTAACTGTGAGCTCATGGTATTTTGCAGTAAATTAGTTCATGTGATAAATTCTTCATCTATTCATTGATGGTTTCCTGCCAGGGCTCGTCCTAAATTTGAGTATTGATTTCAAATTTTATTTTTTGTTTTTGTTTTGTAAGTCATGTCTGATAGGTTTTAAATGTCAATACATTCCACAAAATAAAAATAACAGTGAAACCCACATAGCGGTCTCAGATAAACATAACTAATCGGCTATCATATGCTCTGTAGAATATATTTGTAAATTAATGAGCAAGTGAGTTCAAAAGCCAAACCTTATTGAAAATAAACTACTAATAGGAATAGTGATTATTTTTATTTCATCCTAGTTATGTACACATAAAGCGATTTCGAATGGCTTTTGCGGTTGGTTCATAGTTGACCGGTCGGTACATCAACAATGACGTCCGACCTCCGGTTGGTTCCGGCCCATTCGAATTCTTCCTTAACGAAACGGTTGGTTGATCGGCGAGCTGTCAAGTTCAATTCAGAGATAGAAGGCGAACACTCAACAATTTCCAAAACTCTAATTTATTTTAATCTCAAACAAATAATAACAAACATTTTTGAAGTAACAATAACAAATAAGTTATGACCGATGGCGGGGGATTGTAGAATAAAAAGAGATAGAACTATGAACCAGAGATCGAACCGTGCTGCAGAGCACGGTTCGAGTTTCGGTTAACCATCCCTGAAACAGCTGATTTATTACGTCATCAATTCATGAACCATACAAAAACAATATCAATCGAAAGCGGTTGGTCCTCAAATGACGGACCAATTCATGAACCAACCAAGAACCAATATCAATCGAAATCACTTATAATCATTATTCGAACCAGTCCTTTCAATTATAAATAATTACTGCAGCAAATGTTTGCAATAAATAAATACCAATATGAAACAAATATCACGTCAACAACTTTGTTGATTCTTCTAACAATCAAGGGGAAAATTTTTCACATTTTCACTTGCCTTTTCCAGCGAATCATTTCCAATGGAAATTTTCCAGTTGCATGGTTGATGGTAGCCAGTTTGAGTCATAAAATATTTCAGTTTGTGATAGAATTTTCATAGAGAAAGATAATGTCTGTATGAAATTGAATTTGAAATTTTTGTTTTTTTCGTACTTCGGGCTAAAGTGACAACTTCACTCCCTTGTGACAGGTACTAAAGTGTCACATTTAATCCCTCCGGATTAAATATTGACGAAACTCCCGGAACGGTTAAATCACAAACAAACGAATTTAAGGGATATTTTAAAATTTCTGAATATAAACAAATTTCCAAATTTACCTTAAGCATTAAATATTTATCATCCGGAGCCTCCCGTAAGAACTGATCTACCTGCTCAGACGTGAGAATTCTTGACTTCTTTGGCTTAAATCCCTCATTTCTTCTCTTCAAAAAAGCTAATAATTTTGGAAATTTACTTATATCAATATCTTCTCTAATGTTAATAACCGATTTCAGCATTGAGTAATGTGCCCAGAGAGTTGAGGCACAAACCGCTTTTGATTTATCATTGAAGTAGACTAACAGCGCATTTTCAGTAGTTGGTCTCAATTTTTTAAGCGGCACCACTTTTTAAGCATCGTACTGCTGCTCGTATAGTTTTCTAGATTTCGGTGGTAACAATTCTTCACCTACTTCGGCTGCTCTTTTATCAATATCAGATAGACCTTCTTACTCATGATACCAATAATATCAATAACAATGTTTCTTTACATGACGCTAGTAATGACAATGTTTCTAAATTATAATTGTCACAACGCAATGTTACTATGGTAACTTATTTTGAAGACAGTTTATTAAATGAGTTGAAGAGAGAAAAAACTGATTGAAATTATTAAAATAATTAATAAAATCATACCGGAAGTACGAAAAGTATCGTATATACCTTGCGACTGAAGTACATTTAATCCTTCAGGTAAATTATGGCCCTCCCTGCGGTCGGGCCATAACTTTACCTTCAGGATTAAATGTACTACTTCAGTCCCGCGGTATATAATGTACTATTTCTCTATTTTCACTTCTCATTCTACATTCATGATATTGATTTGTTTTGATTATTAGTTATTTTATGTCAACCTTCCAGGCATTGTCAAATGTGAAGAAATCTAAAATTCACTAAATTTTCTGTGCTTTCGGAATATTTTTTCAGCCCATAATTTTTGGTAAAATAAATAATAAAATTCGTGTCACAAAGTTGGGTGGATTTATCCAAAGTCCAATTCATTCATGTATTTTGAACATTGTGAAAAAATTATAAACTCTGACAAAGAAGCCATTGAAATGTCATATTCCGGTGGAAATTTGAAATATCAGTATTATTTTATTGTATAGTGGATTAAGATAGGATTGGAATACTGAATAATTGAAATAAGTTGTTGATTAATTATATCTTTCTAACTGAAGGTTTATTTCACAGTCAAACTAGTAGCGAAAAATTCAGGACTTCATCGTAATTATCAAAGATAAACAGTTGTAGAACTTTGAAAATAGAAGGAACTTATTACAAAACAGGTAACAGCACTTCTGCTGATATGACGAAGTCTAAATACACTGTAGAAAGTACCGATAGATATTCTGATTAACAAAGGTCATGGAAGCTTAACTATTAAAAAGGAAGGACTCTTAGAGTAATTTTATGTCATTGTTATCATTATGACAGCCACTTTTCCACATTGAGGCAGAAAGTCAATAGTACTGTAGCAAAGAGTGATAAGTAAAGGCAACCAGGGTATGGCTCTTCTAACATAGGAAATCATTGTGACAGAAGCCTGAGTTGAAAATGATTCGAGCGCAGCTTCTTATTAAGTTTTGACCTGAGACTTCTTCAAGTAAATTCAGTTCCAAGTAATTATGACTGGTAGCTAAAATAATATTTCATGGTAAACCTCTCGTAAGAAACATTTCTGTTAAAAACTCCGCCATTTTGAGTATGAATAAAATCTTTTTTGCCATTTCAGACATTACATTACATTTTTTGACCCAATGGTAGACCATGCCAAGCAATTTAGGTGATTTCAACCTGGCTTAGCCATTGACTGAACTTCTTATATAATGTCGCAAATAATGATGTTTACCTGTCCAGTAATTCAAGTAAAGCATCTCTTCCTATTCATTCATTGAATGAAATATGAATAAGTCATTTGGCATTTCATATGAACTTTCCTATTTTATGGCAATAGAGCAAGGAAGAACAATCAAATTAAATTGATGAAGTTGAATAAGAATATTTTGTTCTTAAGAAAATATTTTAACAAATAACATTTGTCTTTAAATATGCAAGTTTTGAATTCTTCAATCCATGAAGAAAACACTGATTTAACAGGTAAATTCTCATATTTGCTGTTATGGCTTAATGACAGTACTACTTATAAAGTACCTATTGATTTTATATTATAACCATCAGAAACGATATAAACGGCATTATTTCTATTGCGCATTTAATTTAATTTGCTTTGTAAACCCACCATAACAATATGACAATTTGTAAACTCTGAGGGATGTTGGACATGCACACAACATCTCCTGTATCCGTTGCTTAATTTCAATCTGTCATCGCTTACAGAGGTGTTCTGAAATAATACTATATAAAAATCTACTGTATGTGTGTATGTCAGTGAACTAACTCCTCTTAAACGGCTGCACGGATTTGAATGAATTGTTTTGTATGCGTTTGGGTGGCGCCCTGGAAAGTTTAGATTCACAAATCAGCCCGACAGATGGCGCTGCAGTCGGTATCTAGGTTATTTATGTATACTGCAACAAAACGGCTAGATTGACTTGAATTAATTTTTGTGTATGCTTGAAATGTCATGCAGGACAACGTCTATCAGGTCAGCTAGTCTTTATATAGGTTCGGAAATTCACATCGGAAAAATACGATTTAGAATGCATCAGACAGAGATTTGCTTGCTGTCTACTTGAACGATTGTATATTCAAGAAATTTACGTGATACATAACTGGCTGAGTCCAGTGATCCGATTGCAATAAAGTAATGTTGCCCCTCTCTCATCGTCGGGCTTAATTCAAAGGGTATGTTAGGCAACATGACATATTAAATAATTAGATGCGTGTACTGCAAGTTTCCTACCATATAGCCACTCCCAACGTTAAGAAAGAGACAACACCACATTATGGAAATCGGACAACAGCATTCGGACAATTACAGCACGTGAATCTCTCGACTATTCACCTGTTTAACAAGACGGAAAAATTCACTGTCTAATACATTGTATCGTATGTTTGCGATTTGAATTTCCAAACCTGTATAAAAATCTACTGGACGTGTGTATGTCACTGAACTCCTCCTAAACGGCTGGACCTATTTAAATGAATTTATTTGTGTGCGTTCGGGTGGCGCCCTGGCAAGTTTAGATTCAGAAATTTGCCCGACAGATGGCGCTACATTCGGTATCTAGGATATTTATCTATACTCCAAGTAAACGACTGGCTGGACTTGAATGGATTGATCTGTCGGATCTGCTAGTGTTATATAATTTTTTTTTCAATTGGACGAATTTTTTACTCTAATTCTCTTCCAACAGAACCATGTGAACCCGTCTGCCACCTCATGAATAACATTCCAGCTCCTACAGCAGCAGCACCTGCAGGAGGTTCATCGGGCGGTCCATCGTCCTCCTCGTCCTCCCTGGGTGCCGGACCAAGCGGCGGAGTGGGCGCCATAGCCGCTACCCACCATCACTCACCCTACGATCTGCGCCGAAAGTCGCCCTCTCACCATGACGCTCTGCCCGGCGTCTCGGGCCCCAGCACCAGCGCGGCAACAGCGGGCTCGCCCACATCCCCGGCCACGCCCACGGCGCCCGCCCAGGGGTACTCATCGGTAATGCTTCCTGCCAGGAAGCGCCCACGTAGAACCTGCTCGACATCTTGCGAGGGTAAGTCATTTTTGATATAATTTAATTTTTGAATTTGGTTTATTTGATGTCAACATAGAGTAAGTTTTATCATTATCAACAAATTAATGATCTTAGTTCAGTTATCGACCTCAAGTTTTCAAACAATTTTCTTTACCCATAATTCACAATTCTGATTCAAAAACTCAACTGAATCATTGAAAGATCATTTCACAAATACTCCGTTCACATTTTATTGAGCACAGAGTAGGCGTTTGTTTATTCATCTGAAGTTGGCAGTATTTACTGTCATAACGTAAAATAAAGTCAACAATGCCAAATGTACCCGGCCTCTTCCGACGAGCGTGCGAGTTATCAGAGAACTCTTTGCAATATTGACAACATTGCGTATCAATCTGACAAGAAAATAAACAACATTATCTAAAATTTCAATGTACTGCATTATTACCATGGACTACTTTGTGCTCAATAATATGTGACCGGAGTATAATTCTTCGTAAGACCAATCGCTTACTTCAAAGCTAGATTATAGATAATTAAGGGGGACACTCCACTGCGCTACAGCTCTCCCTTCAGTATCAGAACTTCAGTGAACTCCAATGTCAAGGAGGCTAGATCCGCGTTTTTCCCATATTTCTCCTGCCAAGACATTCTTTGCGCAGGCTTGCAAGACGAGGCATTCTGTAACTGAGTGAACAGTATTTTGACAAATAGAAATTTGAAGTTGTATCGAAAACCAATTTAATACAATGATCCTATTCCTATTTTCAATCAGTCCAATTTATTCTGACACCCAAGAAGTAACCAGAATTAGCTCCAGTTTACAAATCTAAAGGGTTTTCCATCCAATAAGAGGTGTTATTTTGATATTCAAAGAAAAATGCCATTTTTCAATAGAAATGATCGGATGTTTATTGCATTATAAAGAAGATGCTATGCCGTTAATAGTGAGAAATAACATCAGGCAAATGACAGGACTATATCCTTTTAATGAAAATTTCCAAAACCAAATCGCAAAGTGGCTGCCCTAGGTTCTCGATAGCCTCACGGATTCCGTCTTTGAGGTCTTGAATCGACGCGGGGCTATTGGCGTAGACCTTCTCTTTCACGTGTCCCCAAAGGAAGAAGTCGCAAGCAATATTCTCGGCTGTTCTTGAGCGACGTGCACGGGTTTTAATCTTTGCATCACTAACTTGTCCTAACAGCTATAATTTTTCCACCGATTTTTTTATTGCGATCCGACTAGTTGCTTCACGGCGACCCAAAAATGTTCGAGTTTTACGAACCGTCTCTGCCAAATTTTCACCATTTTTATAGTGAATTTTAATAATTTCAGTGCGTTCTTGAAACGTGTATCGTTTAATTTTTATTAATGGCGTAGTTTCTACTTGTCAAATGTCAAAAAATGACTGCTTCAAACGTGACATCTACCGAAATAAGGGGCTATTCAAAATAGCACCTCTTATTGGAAAACCCTTTATGTTGACATGACAATCTAAAAAGGTTCAAGTTAATTTTAATTATAATTGGCCACTATTGTAATTTGATATCTAATAAAACATTTCTATTTCCAGCTTTCACAAATTCTGCTGCTCACTACCTTCAATATGAACTTCCTGATGAAGTTTTGCTCACGATATTCAATTACCTGTTGGAACAGGATTTGTGTCGTGTTAGTCAAGTATGCAAGCGCTTTCAAGCCATTGCTAATGATACGGAAATTTGGTAAGTAAGAAATATGTTGCAAAGTTTTCATAAACTGTAAAACTGCTAGATTAAAAGTTCAAAGTGAAGACACAATCAAATCATTAAAAATTCAACATTTTGTAGGAAACGACTGTATCAGAATGTTTACGAGTATGATCTTCCTTTATTCAATCCTGCACCTTGCCGTTTCGAGTTTGTCAGTCCCGAAGAATCGGAATTGGCAAATCCTTGGAAAGAATCTTTTAGGCAGTTATACCGAGGTATTCATGTCAGGCCTGGATATCATGAGATGACTTTCAAAGGAAGAAATATTGTATATTTCAATACAGTCCAGGTTTGTATAAGTAGTGATAATTTCGTACTACTCATGAATGCAGGGTGAGTCTTCAAAATGTATATTAATTTCAACCATAGATTCGGATTCAGCTTTCATGAAAGTTTAAGATTTCATATTGAGCTAATAAACTTCTGCATATTGCTACTTATTTGTCAATGACATTGATAACCTATTATTGAGTTATATCCTCCATAAAATGACAAAAACTTCATCATTTGGTGGTTTTTCAATAGAAGCAGTCTGACTAAACTTATTCAATTCTTATGACTCCTCCTTATCATGGTACTCGCATTATAAATTTTATCATTTCAATGAAATACTTATGATTTCATTTTATCTCCTCGAATTCAATTCGGAAGTGTATTAAAAGTTACATCTAAAGCAATATAAGAAAGGTGTAAGTAAGTGTTTCATTAATTGACTTGTATCTATGGTTGAAATTAAAATACAACTTGAGGACTCCCTATACGTTCTACTTTGCACATTTCCAAACATTAAAACGCTCTCTGCAAAAGTGATTGAAATTATATTTTCTTTTTTCTTGAATACTTAACGTTTAAAGTCATAGTTGGCAACTAAGTGAAAAGAATTCATAATTAAAATTGATATGTCTGTATTTTCATGCAATGAATCATTATAGGGAGCTCTCGAATATGCCGATGAAAGAAGTGGTAGCAGTAGTTCGTCAGGATCAGTATCGGGCTCAAGCAATAATTCAGAAGTGAACAATCAAGGAGCACTTATATTTCTGCATACTGGAACTTATAACGGAGAATTTCTTGTTATCGACTCTGATATAGCTCTAATAGGTACAGTATAATAACAGTGATATTTGATTTTCACCAGTCATGAAAAAATTAAAGTTTCTCGTTTTATGTAATATAGTGGTTCAAGAAAAAAATGACTTTTTCAGGAGCTGCACCAGGAAACGTAGCCGAATCTGTAATTTTAGAAAGGGAATCCGAATCTACAGTAATGTTTGTTGAAGGAGCTAAAAATGCTTATGCTGGTCATCTGACATTAAAATTCTCACCAGACGTAACCTCAACTGTTCCGCATCATAAGCATTATTGTCTTGAAGTTGGGGAAAACTGCAGTCCTACGATAGACCATTGCATCATCAGGAGTACATCTGTGGGTGAGTACATTCTTCTACTTCGTAGTTTCATGTATTTTTACTGAAACTTTGCACAACAATTTATTTTCATTAGTTTTGTTTGTCTAGTCTTATATTCATGAATATACATATCACAAAAGTTTATGTATTTCTTATCTCAATAGTTAATTTGTTAGGAAAAAAATATTTACTCATACATTTACATCACAAATGGATTTAGGGAAAGTTACTTTAATTAGTATTTTCCTTACAGTTGGTGCAGCTGTTTGTGTTAGTGGTGCTGGAGCAAATCCAACAATTAGACACTGTGATATAAGTGATTGTGAAAACGTAGGCCTATATGTTACGGACTATGCTCAAGGAAAATATGAAGATAACGAAATAAGCAGGAATGCTCTGGCGGGAATATGGGTTAAAAATTTCGCCAATCCTATCATGCGCAGAAACCACATTCACCATGGAAGAGATGTTGGAATTTTCACTTTCGACAATGGACTTGTAAGTTGTAATTGATTGATAATAATGTCGAGAATAGTGGAATTATATTGATTACCTTAACATGCATGAAAATGGTTTTTTCCATAAATTATAAAATATATGCATAGTAGAAATCCGTCTGCTATTTAAATTTCGGTTTGTTTTCAGGGTTATTTCGAAGCCAACGATATCCACAACAATAGGATCGCCGGATTCGAGGTCAAGGCTGGTGCAAACCCCACAGTTGTGCACTGCGAGATCCACCACGGACAAACCGGCGGCATATATGTCCATGAAAATGGACTCGGTCAATTCATAGACAATAAGATCCACTCCAACAATTTCGCTGGAGTTTGGATCACTTCGAATTCTAACCCCACAATCCGACGTAACGAGATATACAACGGTCACCAAGGGGGCGTGTACATATTCGGCGAAGGGCGTGGCCTGATAGAGCACAATAACATATACGGTAACGCGTTGGCCGGCATACAGATTAGGACTAACAGTGATCCGATCGTACGTCACAATAAAATACACCACGGTCAGCACGGCGGTATATACGTGCACGAAAAAGGTCAGGGTTTAATCGAAGAAAACGAGGTTTACGCAAACACCCTCGCGGGGGTTTGGATAACAACCGGAAGCACACCGGTGCTGCGCAGGAACCGCATACATTCAGGCAAACAGGTGGGCGTGTATTTCTACGACAACGGGCACGGAAAACTGGAAGATAACGACATATTCAACCATTTATACTCTGGTGTTCAGATTCGCACTGGAAGCAACCCTGTGATAAGAGGAAACAAAATTTGGGGCGGACAGAACGGTGGAGTTCTTGTGTACAACGGAGGTCTCGGTTTACTGGAACAAAACGAAATCTTCGACAACGCAATGGCTGGCGTATGGATCAAAACGGACTCGAATCCTACCCTTAAACGGAACAAGATCTTCGACGGTCGAGACGGCGGTATTTGTATTTTCAACGGTGGTAAAGGGATCCTGGAGGAAAACGACATCTTCCGAAACGCCCAAGCGGGGGTGTTGATCTCCACCCAGAGTCACCCTATCTTGCGCCGTAATCGCATCTTCGACGGTTTAGCTGCTGGCGTGGAAATTACTAACAACGCTACCGCAACCTTGGAGTTTAACCAGATATTCAACAATAGATTTGGAGGGTTGTGCCTTGCGAGCGGGGTGCAACCTATCGTTCGGGGTAATAAGATCTTCAATAATCAAGACGCGGTTGAGAAAGCTGTGGCGAACGGACAGTGCCTATACAAGATATCTAGCTATACTTCTTTCCCAATGCATGACTTCTACAGATGTCAGACATGCAACACTACTGATCGCAACGCCATATGTGTGAATTGCATCAAGACGTGTCACGCAGGACATGACGTGGAATTTATTAGACATGACAGGTGAGTACCAGATAAATAACATTTTTAATTCTCAACATGTGAAAGTATGAATTTATGTCGCTATATTTGGGGAAAATATTGAAATTATTTTGGTTAATTTTTTTGTTTTGTTATTTGGTCAATCTTCAAACTATCAAATGGTGGTTGCTTTTTCGTGAATACACTTCCAAAGTGATGCAAAACCAAATAGAAAAGTCCCACTGCATTAGTTGAAATTAACAAAGTTTTGTGTATCGTGGAGGTGAGGTGAAAATGTGGCAGAATCGAAAGAACGCATTAAAAGTGTTTGTGAAACTAATTTCTATTCAAACGGAAATAATAGTTAACACATGCAACCATTCATTATTGCGCTGGGCAAGAATTGGTGCACTTAAAACAAATGGTGATAGTTTCTAAAAATTTCTGTAAATTATTAGGACGAATAACTTTTCAGGGTTTTTGAAGTTCCTTATTTTTTCCTTGTATGGTTTTCTGAAAGAGCTTCTATTCTCTGAGAAGTTCGAAGTTTTTATGTTGAATCTTCTCGCCCAAGGAAATTCAAGGGAATTTCCAAAGTTGGCCATTATTCATGGAAAGATTGAACAAGGATATTTAGATAGAGAGAGAGAGAAAATAACTTTATTGAAACCTTCAAAGGGGTAACAACCGAGGTCTTCCTGACCATGTACAATTCATATTTAACAATTGAAAGTGGTGTTGAAATGAGAGCCTGTGATACATTGAAACAAAAGAATACTAATTAAGACCAAGCAAATATTGAAAAATTGGTTTTTCTGGTAATTTCCTCTTGATTCTTTCAGGATAGTATATGCTGTGTATAAATGGTTTCTATTATACAGGGTGGCCATTTGAAAACGCAACAGACGAGATTACAGACGAAATAAATTTTTTCGATAGAAATGCTCGGACAGGATTTCTGTTTCGAGGGGGACAACTTAAGATGTAGGTTACGGACGCATAGCGCTTCAACCCTTGCTACTACAACCCTCACCCCAAATTTTTGAATAGGGAAGATGGGGTGAGTGATACCTCATTTGAAAGGTATTTTTATACTGATTTCAGCACAGTAATGTGTTTTTCATTTTATGCATTAGTTCTCGTTCTTAACTAAGTATTTGAAAATGAAGTGGTGTTTTTCATGACACTTGTAGTGTTTTTTTGTGAAAAATCAACATTTTGAGCTTCAAAACAACCACGTTTATCTAAATGTCGTTGATTGAAGAATTCTGCGGTTCTATTCGCACATTGATTGTTTGCAAAAAAAAGTGAAATTATTTCCACCTGCTCTGCAATTGAATAAACCATGTCGAACAATGAATTAGAACACATACAAGTCTCGATTCAAAACTAAGAATAATTCACATGTCAAAGAACCAGTAAGCCAACTTAATGATCTGTTCGTAATAAATAAAAAATTATCGATTCTCATTTTTTTGAAAAAATATGAATCCAATAATCACAAAATGAAAACATTATTGAAGCCTACTGAGAAAACACTTCATAATTAAGTCGGAAATCGTTTCACGATTGAATTGGACTGAATATTTCTGTGGCATCATTAATGATTTGATTTTCTTACCTGGTAATCTGATTAAAGATATGTACGTATTCGGACTCTTTGAAGATTTCTATCGATCAAGTGTTTACCGCATGTTATTGGAAATACTGCAAATTATATCGAAGATAAATTTAGATTGAGTTTCAGCAAGATTGAGCTCCTTCGCAATACGCTTTGTTTGTTCGACATCTTGATTAAAGATTTCTATGTCAGTGGATTGGAGGAAGGAAGCCACAGTCATGGTTGTTTTTGAAGCTCGAAATGTCGATTTTCCACAACAAAAACACTACAAGTGCCATGAAAACACCACTTCATTTTCAAATACTTAGTTAAGAATATTTTGAGAACTAATGCACATAAAATGAAAAAACAATTACTGTGCTGAAATCAGTATAAAAATACCTTTCAAATGAAGGTATCACTCACCCCATCTTCCCTATTCAAAAATTGGGGGTGAGGGTTGTAGTAGTAGCAGGGTTGAAAGCGCTATGCGTCCGTAACCTACATCTTAATTGTCCCCCTCGAAACAGAAATCGACCTGTCCGAGCATTTCTATCGAAAAAATTTATTTCGTCTGTAATCTCGTCTGTTTCGTTTCAAATGGCCACCCTGTATTTATGTTGTGTTGCTGACAGATAAAATTCTTGTTAAATCTCTGTATTCTATTACTTATCGGTTCTATTTTAGTTTTTCTCATAAAGATATTCATTAGATGGATTATGAAGTGGATTGTTGGGATGTCTCATTTTGGTGATCTTTCGTAGACTAGTGCGTTGTTCTACTTCAATAATTTTCATGGTAGGTACTTTTGTTACACTGACCAAGATTTGGTGTCCATATTCAAGGAGAAGTCTTCAAATCATCTTGTAGATTTTGCTAGCTATTTCTGTCCCAATCCCTTCATCTCTGTATGTCAATGTTTTGAAGTGGCTAGCTCTATTGATGGTTGTTTGTTTTGGCAGGATATTTATTTGTTGGCAAACTACTGAATCAAAAAATATGAGCTACATCTCTTCTTGTCGATTCACATTAAAGGAAATGATGAAATTGCAAACCAAACCAGAATCGTATTAAGATGAATATCTTAATTGTTTGTTTTGACATCTTTATATTGAATATTTTACTGGACGATTTTAGGCGAAAAGATCTCTATGGATGCCAGTCAGGAAAAACCAATTTATTTACACCTTTCAAGGTTTAAATTATGTTTTCTGTTGTTGTAGATTTCGATTTCAATGGTACAATTCACTCTAGCGAAAACCTCTTTTGAACTTCATAAATGATTAGACAAAGATCACAAACAACTGAGCTCTGGCTAGATGGACAATCTGGTGGAAATAGGAGTAGTTTTCGCGAGTGAAACTTCGCTGCAGTGAACTTCCGCTGCAATGACTTTTTGCTTAAGTGAACCCTACTCGATTTCAAGTGAATTCTCAGGACAAACCCGTGTACTAATGAATCCAGATAATGGTTTCGAACAGTCTGAAAAATCCATGATAAAAAAACCTAGTATATAAACATTAAAATAACTTCTGAATGTCAACGGAATTTTTTTTCACAAATTACAGGTTCTTTTGTGACTGTGGTGCCGGTACACTAACGAATCAGTGTCAACTGCAAGGAGAGCCAACTCAAGATACAGACACATTATACGACTCTGCAGCACCTATGGAGTCTCACACACTCATGGTGAATTAATGTGATATACCCCTACACCTATACGTACTAATATGGCAACCTGAATCCTTTTAGATATTGTGTTAAATGTTGGAACTGTAAACAAGGACGATAATATGTTTGCACAATTATCAGAGTGATATAGGAATATAGGAAAGTTTACTAATAGACAGGCGATACTGAGTTGGTATTTCTCACGGTTTTTATAGTCGTAGTGTTGTGCAATGGGAAATTCACCATTGAATTGGAAAGAGAGAAGTTGTTTTGATTTTGTGGAGTGACATATACTGGCTATGCGGATAGCTAATGTTTCCTTGATAAATAACTGTGTGTGATCTGGGACAACTGTGTACATGACTGATTTTTTCCACATTATTAGAATTAGACAATCATAATCTGGCTTCCATTTCAATTTAGGTTCTTTCAGTATATGCATATCTTGAAAAGGTTCTGTTTGAATATAAAGAACTAAATCTTGATTATGTTGATTTTGGTACGTGGTTTACAATTTATATTAATGCACGTCACTTAATGTTGCCATTGATATGTCATTTTGCCTGGGCTGAAAATATCATTGGGTATAGTTTAAGAATTAAATTTACGTATATTCATTACCTTTTGAGTAGACAGGCTTCTACTTAGACAGGAAAAAAACGAAAAGTTGCAATTCTCATTAATATAATAATTCACATAATGTTAAACATTTTACGATGAATGCTGATAATATCTTATAAAATATTATATCTCATTCATATCCTTGAATGCTTTATAAAATATTCACAAAGTTCAATCCTGACAACTTTAGAAACCTCTAGTGCTCAAAAAATATGAAGTTATAGTGATCATTGATATTTACTAAAATTATACATGTAATAATGAATATGAGGAGGTAGCAAATTCATAACTATATGCGAAATATTTCAGCTTGGAGAGTGTGGCAAATATATAACATTTCAGAGAACGACAGCTTTGAACCAAATTGAACAAAAATAGTTGATCTCTTATGCAGATGGTCGTAAACCTGAACCAAAATCATACATTTAACAGAAGAAGTTGCACCTTATGTTTGCACTTTTTCAAAAATTATTGAGTTCGTTTTTTTTAACATCTATTAATCAATGATATTCACCTCAATCAGAAAATAGTACTATTGATTTAGGAGACCCAGTGATTTCCTTGTTTTGCAAGTACATTATTGATCATTTTTATTACCATTTATTTGTACAGTAACATAACATTGTTAAACATTTTCATTATTTTCTATTTAAGTTTATTATAGTAGGGTAATTATTTGTTATTATAAATGATAATTTTATTTATTCAATTAATGCTTTATGATAACTACGGTGTTATACATGGTTTTATTGAAATCATAATTTTTTCATTTAACGTTTTATTCTGTTTCCTGTATTATTTATAGGAAATTTACAGTCAACTTAACATCGAAAAAGAATTGCTCATCATATAGGATTATTCTGAAAGGTATTTTTCATGTTTCTCTAGAACTGTTCCAGATATTAACCGACTATATAAATAAATATTTATCTTAGTATGTGATATCATTCAGTGAACCTCAAAGTGTTAGTAATTTACTTGAAATAATAATGTTGATGACTGTTTTTGGTGATATAAGTTTTATCAGAAAGTGATCACCTCGAATAGAATAAAAAAAAACAGTTCTGGAAAAAATCTTGCAGAAGCTTTTTGTGAATAACCCTATAGATGGTTTGTGATTCTTTAAAACTTTTTTTCTACAAATCTCCCAGTGTGGTTTTTAGGTTGTCCATAAGCAATAGAATGAAGTCCTCTAATTTTTGAAGTGCCTCGTAATTTCTAGTTTTCGAATGAATATTTTTTTTGTGTGAGTATGTGTTGGTGACAGTGTTAAATGGAAAAATTATTCAAGAATGTAATAATTTCGTTGTATTAGAGAATATAGCTTTAATGTATATATAAAGATACTGCGTTGCGATGTCTAAACTTGATTGTAGTGTTCACAAAATTTTAAATGAATTGCCGTTGTCGTATTTGGGGAGAACGGTGAATGTATAAATATATATCAGTATTTATCATCAATTTAGAAATCGTGTAAGTTAATGTGAGTGTATTTGTATATATAAAAAACGTAATTTGTTGCTTTGAAAGTAGTTTTCAATATTAAGATTTCACTTCATGGCAATTTCCCATAATATACTCATGGATTCATTTGAAATAGACTTCTCTGTTTTGGGATGATACCGATATCTACCTGAAGAACATAAATCATTCATCATTCTAATTTTTTAAATTTTATTTCTACATTTTCGGTGATGAACTGTGTGAAGTTTTAAATTCATGTTTTACAAATTCATTCCATTCCATTGTTGAAGTTCAAGTTGAAACTTTAGAAGAATGTAGGTAGAGCGTTGGAAACGGTTGTTAAATTGAATGAACATGTAGAAAATTTTCATTAAGAGTTGGTTAAGGCATAACTACTTTCATCCCTCAACGAAGATCCATTTTGAATGAAATATTAATTCCTGTTATCAATGGATGCCTTCACTGTTTAATATATATTGTATAGATAAAAATCAAAGTGCAGTTCGAAATAGCCTGGTGCCATAATACATGATATAACTACTACACAATTTATCGGAGCTAGCTAAAAATAAACCTATAGAATAATTAAGATGTAGTAAAATTCTTTTTATACCAATTTTCCTACGTTGACTGATGTATAGTTGTTTTAATGAAAGATGGGCTCATGCAGTCTTGGTAATAATCATTTTAGTAATTGATTAAATGGAGACTTTTTCCTGGACATATACAATCCACAAGAAAGGAAAAGTCTGGAATGGATATACAGAAATGTTGCTGGTATGGAAGCCTAAGAATATGTAAAGGTCCAAGTTCTTCGTATTGATATTCTCTCATAAATCCTATTTGGTTTGGAGTGTATTTCTTTATGTATTATGTTGTCCTTTAAAAATGGTCCCCGAAGATGCATATTCTTGAACTATTAACACAATTCACTTTGTAATATTTATTCTACTTGTAAATAAATTATGTAAAAATTTTTCGTCTTATTTTTGATAATTCCATTTCACTAATTAGTATTGAAAGTTATCAATATTACCAGCTGTTTTTGTGCGACACTGCAGTATATTTGGTATCTTGCATTCATCTGTATTAGTGGTGCTTGTTTTTTGAACAGGTGAAATTAATAACAATCTATAATTTTATTAAATTTATTGGTCGCTCGTTGCTGTGTATTTTTTAATTTATCACTCAACAAAACACACTGAATATTACTAGGAAATTAGGAGAAAATTATTCACAACACTTAGTTTGTACAAAATTTAAAATATTTAGTTAGTAAGAAGACTGGCTAAATTAAAACAGAATGATATTCAACAATAACATTTTTTATTTCCCTAGAGATTAAAAAAAGTGCATGGTTATCATCGCTCAAAAGAATTTTTCAATTGAATTTAAGTGAAAATGGTTTGGTTTCGATCTCTATGACCTCCTTTTGATGTAATTTTGCTACTCCTACAGCAGAAACTGGCAGCTCTTCTCTTCCACAGTAATGGATCTGAAAAAATGTCAGAAAATGTTATTCGCAATTTTGTTTATTCGTTTTAGAAAATAGTATTACCTTCCTTCCTATGAGATTTTCGAATCTAGGTTTGATAAATGACCAAGCTCCCATGTTTCTTGGCTCTTCTTGACACCAAACTATAGCTGTATGAGAAAGAAATGATTCATCAGAAACAAAAGTTCCAGAACTTATGAAGGAGGGTCATGATATTGAATACAGTGAGTATCTACAATCTCAGCTTCAAATAATTAAAGATCTAGCATACATATCAAAAACAATTCTTCTTGATAGAGGTTTCAACCTGCCAAATAATGAAAATTTATTCGTTACAACGTACCTGCATTCTTCTTGTATTTTTCTATGACTTTCAATAACTCTGCCGTTGGGAATGGAGAAAATGATTCCAGTCTTATAAGAGCTGTGCTCTCATCCTTAATTGTTTTTTTCTTATTCAATAAAGTGTAATAATGTTTTCCAGAAGTAATTAATACTTTATCCACTTTCTTTATATCGCCCATTTCATCAGCTGAAATCAGTGTATTCAAAATATCTATATTACCAGAAAATCACATTTTCTAAAACTGTTACACCTACCTATGACTGGCATGAAAGATGTCTGAGGTGCCATTTCGGACAGACTGGATGTAGCTTCAGCTAATCGCAATAATGTTTTTGGTGTTATTATAATCAAAGGTTTCCTGAAGTTCCTGACCATCTGCAAATACAAAGCAATAATTTAATAATTAATGGTAAAGAACAACTCGGGTACAATTCAAATGTTGTGTTATTCGTAGTCCCTTTTTTAATTAAATATTATTTCTATAATTAGTCATACATTTCGGGAACCAATGCTAATGTTAATATAGATTTAATAATGTACTACAGTGGGGAGAAAGCACTAGACACTCAATTGGAATAAATTCCTACTTAGGTACAATCATCAAATACTTGCAGACCAGACTGTGCATGTAAGTATAGTCACAAAGACGTTTGTGTTTCTTAATCAATATTGATGCTCGTCAATGTTAACATAGTATTCGAAATGAATTAGTTTTCTCTATTGAAATTCAACAATCAAAATTCCAAGCTTGACTTTGATGAACTTGAACACTATGGCATCAGGGATGTCCTCCTAAATCCTGGTTCTCAGAGCTTAGACGTGAATCCAGCGACAATCCCCACTATTCCTATTCTCTCCCTCGCTGTCGCAGAAATACAAGTGAAGTTGGTTTATTTCAACTACGAAAGAGCGTGTGTTGCGACAGATTTTGACAACCAGAAAACAAAAGGAGGGGGCAGGGAAGTTTTTTTGATATTTCTGATTGGTTGAATTGCTGTCGCAGGCTTCACGTCGAAGCTCTGAGAACCAGGCTTGAAACTGATAACTTCCTATCGCATGGTCGTTTTTAAACTGTGGAGTGGGATGGTCATAGGTCGAGACTGCTGGAGATAAAGACGGAGAGTTCCTTAGGGTTCTATATTGGGGCCTATTCTTCACACATTTACACAAACGATCTGCTGGGGAAGATAACTGGAGGGAAAAAAGCTTTTACCGATGATTCAACTCTCATAAGTAGAGGGAAGACCTGGACACTGAATCAGGAGAGGCACTATTGGGGGCACAAAACTGGTAAACAGAAAATAAACTGAAGCTCAATGTAGACAAAACCCAAAAGCTAATTTTGTCAACTATGTATAGGGGAAACTGAAAGTGTTGAATTACTGGGATTTCAAGTTAGCCAAGAAAGAGTTTCATGATAAGGAGGATAAGATACCTACTTAGTGGGGGAGGAAGCTTCCCTGCTCACCTATTTTGCCCATTCCATTCAGTGGCCACATACGGCATAATTCTGTGGGGTGCCTCATCTACATGGAATAAAATCTTTCTACTACAGAAAAAAAGCATTGATAATACTAGCGGGGGGACCCATAACAACCAGCTGCATCTCCCAGGTTGCTACATATTCGCCTGTTTGGTTTACTTTCATGGAAACAGAGCAAATAATACCTCACAATATCAGGAGCTCGACATGGAACGTTTTAAGGTGGCCACAAGAAAATACTGCTGAGAAAAACCAGTATAGCGTTTGAGGAATATATCGGAGTTGACTTGACTTGATTTTTTATTTTTAAACTGTTTATCTCACTGAATTTAACACTATATTTATCTCACTTTATTTTAGAATATTTGTCCCACTGTTTTTGTTTTTAACTTGTGATGATATTTGTGATTTTTATTGGCATAAATATATTTGAAGACGAAGAAACCATGAACTATGACTTTAATTCCGAATCTATATTACAGTTACCTGTCTCCTGAGCAAATGGAAATATTGGGCTGGCGTACTTGGCTGACAAACTTGCAAATTAACACTGTCACCATCCACCCTATCTTCCTTCGAATCTGTCTGGAGCAATATCCTCTCAATTCTCGAAGAACTGTGATCAGGACCAGCACCATCGTATCCATGTGGGAGTAGCATAGTAAGTCCACTTCCATATAGCCACTTAGCTTGAAACAGTTATAGAATTATCGAATGTGTCAATTTTCAATTTGAAACAATAATTTAATGGATTTGAATCAAATAGAAAATTCTTCAGTGGAAAATGTTTGAAAAGAATGGATCGCATTGTTTTTTTTATACAATCTTTTCGACGTTCAGGATAATAAGTGACGCCCCTTTCAGTTAAAAGTGAGGCCGCACTAGTCCGTTGCGTTGCGTTACCGCAATAGATCATCACGCTGTAGGACACACATACGTTGCGTCAATGTATGTGTGTAATACACACATACAGGGGTTTCATCATAAACTGGACAAACATTATTTTCGTGTAGAGGACATCGGGAGAATCATTTTGTGCCTTATCAATATATCCCGTTTTCGAAGCATAAGCGAGATACAGGGTGTCAAACGTCATTTTTGAGCAAGATTCTTATGAGTGTGGCCAGTTATGTATAACACTTGGTGTAACGGTTTTTGTCAAATCTCAGTATTTTTGGAACATTGCAGGTTTTCCGCCATTTTGTAAAATTTTTTTCGGAGTTCGTCAACTTTTTTGGATAGAGGACCCAAAAAACTGAGATTTGACAAAAAACCGTTACACCAAGTGTTATACATAACTGACCACACTCATAAGAATCTTGCTCAAAAATGACGTTTGACACCGTATCTCGCTTATGCTTCGAAAACGGGATATATTGTATAAGGCAAAAATGATTCTCACTTATCTTGGTAACCTAATTTTTTTCTTGAAATCGGATGAATATTTTTTTATTCTGCTGACGGTATTTGGTACAAGTCTATGTTGACTTGAGAAGTGCGTAAAAGTCGGAGAAAAGAATTAAGACGCCAGGCGTCGCGGCGCTATCGATTTTTTTTCTCCAGGAGCATAACTTTTTTACTGTGTCATTCGAAAGATAATTTAATTTTGAATGTTTCTTCTGAATACAATTTTTTTTCTATTTCTTACTGTTAGCGACCGGCAGCGTGTTTTATGTTGATTCTATTCCATTTATTTTTTTCTATACAGGGTGGTCCAGATCGTAACCAAGAAATTTTAACCAAGTATTCTACATCAAGAATAAGCCCTAGTTTGTCATTAACATATGTCGAGAAATGTTTCCTCACCGAGATACGGGGTGTTAAAATCATAGAAAACAAATTGTTTTTATTAATTCACACTGCTTCATATTTTGAAATATTTTATGAAATTTGGACATAGTTTTATCGTCAAGGATCACACTTTTGCATAATATCATTTTTTTTCTATTCCACCATGGCGTCCGTACTGCTGCGAGACTAAATATTTTCAGATAAAAAAAAGATACGCCACTGGTTTTTCCAACAATTAAAATTACTTTTTGATTACTTATTTAATTTGGAGCAAATTTTGTTCCATTGACTCTTTGCTGTACGAGGCACCGTTTCCGGTAAAATAAAATAAAACACATTCTCATGCATCAACCGCCCTTTGCTGGATTACTGGTGTACACCTGACCCTCTCACTCCGCTGGAGTTGAAGGACTTCAAGCTCCAATACAGAGAGGCACCTACATTGACGCGATGTAGGTCTACATAGTTGGTTAGTTTAAAAAGAGGCTACAGTTCACTGCAACCTCAAGGTCTCTTGTGCCCCCTCACAGAGCTGTTCTGACCACACCTTTCACAGCTCGCCTTCCAGTTGCAGAGATATAATGAAATCTAATATCTGTGAAGGCTTCAACGAGGCTAGTTCCTCTCTCTTACAAGTTTCTTGCCCAAGGCATTCTCCCCTTAGGCTCGCAATGCCAAAGCATTCCGTGACTAGGTGAATAGGGGTTTCCTCCTCCTCCCCACAGAACCTACACTCGTCAGTGTCCGATAATCCCATCCTCAACAGATGCTTCCTGAGGCGACAGTGTCCTGTAAGAAAGCCAGTGAGGAGGTGTAATTGTTTCTTACCAAGATCCAGATATCTTTTGGATGTTGCTGTTTCAAAGTTCCAAAGGAACTTAGTGGAATGATCCATCCTTGGGAGATTCCGCCAGAGTGTTTTCCTCTCGACGTTCATTTATTTAAACTCAATGCCTATACTACAGAAGGGTGCTGGGCCAATGAGTGACATTCGTGAGCTATCTTTGACGAGTGTATTGGCCTCTTTGATTCCCGAATGTTCGGGAACCCAGAGCAGACCATACGGAAAAAAATGTTAATGTGGAAATGTTGTGAATTATTTCATTCAACTATCGGTACAAAAGCCTATAGTAGCCTTAGATGTTGGCCCCTAGTGCGTAAGTCTGAATCTTGGTGCAGCATATTATGCAATGATTTCATCTTACTTTTTCGATTTTTTTTATGAATTTGTACTTCTACTGGATGATGTTGCTCACAAGTCAGTATCGTCATACTGTCACTAGCAGGAGAGTGTTGTGGAGAACTTTCGCGTTTTCTTCCATAGATTTCGCGACATCTTCAGATTCGCTGCAAGAATGCTAAAAAGATATCTACTTCTGCTAACAAGCGTCATTGAGTAAGCCTTAGACCGAAGAGTTCTTCAATGAAGTGCTGGAACGAAACGCCTTCTTCAATTAGGAGGTTGTAGATACTTGACAACATCGACATCAATACCCATAATTGCTTTTTTTAGACGAACCAAATGTCCACAGCAGCTCTGGAGTTCATGGGTTAATGTCATTCATTAACATTAAAGCGACTGATCATACTATTACTTTTGATCACTTAAATACTCGAAAGGATAATTCCAAAAAACGAAATAAGTGTAGAATGTCTTGATTATGATGAATATTACTAGAATGAAGTCGAATATTGTATATATTGATCACTTACTTTCCCCAGTGGCAACAAAAGTATCAACAGGAATTTGTGCTCCATTGAAAAAATCTCCGAACTGCGCTTCCCAAATACAGAGATTTCTAGGAGACTCAATACTGAAGCCATATTCAAAACCAACAACTGCTTCTTCCGACAGTGTACTATTTGCAATTTCTAAAAATCCTTGTTGGTCCTTGTGAAGATTGTTCAATGGAATGTACATTTCGTTTGATTCTTGATCAACCAACATAACGTGGCGATGCGAAAAGGTTCCTCGCCCGACATCTTGACCACTTATTCTCACATTATATCCTACAAAATAGAAAAACTGAGTAAAGAAAAGAATCGTCATGCTATTAAAATGAAATATTTTTTGGAAATGGTTGTATCGTATTAACACAAATGTCTCTGATTGGAAAAAATTGACAGTCAATCATTTACCTTCATATAAAAGTGAACCAAAAGCTAAAGTTTCGGCAGTCGCCCAGTCAATAGCTACACCTTCAGATATTTTCGATAAACGATTTTTAACATAGGATTTTAGTAATGTAGGATGTATATTCTACAAAAAACGAAATTATTGAAAATATTCAGCAAATGTTTCATATAATATTACAAATTTATCAGGGTATTGCACAGATTTTCCTCCAACAAGAGTTAGAACATCCAAATTCACACCGGTGTCCCAAACTGTTACTTGATTTTTGGCCTGTTCAAAGTTTTTCCAGTTACCATTGTAAGAGGGGTCCTATAATAACAAAACAATAATTAACAGAAGCAGATTATTTAGCGTAGAGCTGAAGTTGAAGAGCAATTTATTAGTAACTAAAATTTCAAACAAGCATAACTCTGGAGCTATTGGACTACTTCGCTCCATTAACGAAATCGCCCGGGACATTGTTTGGCAGTTTCAATTACAACTGGACCGGTTTTATTATTATTATCAGATCTGTTGTTGTTATGGCTGTTTTGGTCTTCCCTAGATTTTTGTTGTCTATCCTACTCATTCATGGAAACCGAAGGAGGTCTAATTGACGTTTATAAAACCGACAACCTCCTCAGGAGCCTTAGCCTTTACCTCTTGGGTTTCCAGAACCGGTTTCCCCATATCATGAACTGTAATGAGACCAGCCAGCTCCAGATACTTGCATACCATGTGTTCAGCTGTTCCTGCTTTTGATTCAGAGTGCCTACAATCTGTGCAGATTTTCCCATACGGTACTATCATATTTTTACCGACAGTGTCCCGTCAGTAGTCTCACCATCACTTGAAGCTCAGCTCGTGACAGCTTCAGGAGATTTCTGGTATAGGTAGATGGAATCATCACGAATTTTTTGGCCTAAGTAAGTCCACGAGTGTTTCTCCGGAGGGTTATTTTATTATTCAACTCCCATTGCTGAACCGCTGTTGTAAGGTTTTATTCAGTATTCAAGCTACAGGCAGTACAAGCATATAAGCATCTTAAGCTAATAGGTCACATGACCTTAGAGATATATCAATGTCAAGTTCAAAGGTGAAAAAATAAAAAAACAATAGTCCAGTACATGACATTTTCGACAAACAACAGAGAGAATAAAGTCAGTACACCATGTATAGAACGAAGTTATGAACATCAGGGCACAAACAAACTCCCTCGAATTGCATCTCCAGCTCGCACCATTAGCCTGAACAGTCTAAAGCTGGGTTTAGACGAAGCGCACCTACTCGCGCACCACCTCGCTTCCGCTCCCTCGCTCGCATCGTGTAAAAGACAGGATGCATGGAATGAGATAAGTTCTGTTCTGTCAATTCCGATTCCTGCATTAAAGGCAAAGATGAAAGGGTTGATGATTTGTGTCCATTTTCCTTCCTATTTTTTTTCAATCTCATTTTTTTCAAGTGACACTGCTAGGAAAGCAAACGACGCGGTAATTGAAGGTGTGCCATGCTGAACTGTACGACTCTATACGAGGCTGATTACTACCTCGCCTTCTCATCCTGGCTCGCCCTTCCAGGCGAATCCAGCGCTTCGTGTAAACACTAGCGCGAGGATGAGTTTTGGTGCGCGAGTAGGTGGCGAGGTTTGACTCGCGAGTGGTTGCGCTTCGTCTAAACCCAGCTTAAGGTCTGAACACACAACCGATACTCGCACCCTCGAGACCAGCTGAAGCTTTACCTCTGAGATCTTGCAGTGAGACGAACTGTATGAACTCTACGGGCACTGCGCCACAACACGCGATTGAACTGTTTATCTATGATACTGCCACCCCTCAAAGCGGTATGGATGATGTCTCCAATATCTGCATCCGTAGCGCCAACCATCTTAATAATGCTCCGGTTTTCAGGGCACCATCCTCCCCTAGCACCCACAATTAGCGGAAATACTTCGATGATTTTGTCGGGGTACTGTTCTTCAACCTTCTCTAGGAAGGTGGGGGTAGAGTATATGGCTTTCATGACTGCATAAGTCATGATCAAAGGCTCAGGGCACTCCCAGCTAACTGAAATGTCAGATATTATGACATGCTGATCTTTTGTTAGGAGAAGGTCGGGTTTTAAAAGTTTTCCTTCTCTGTCTCTAATCCTGGGCTCCCTCGTTACCTGCCAGCCGTTTTTTATCGCAATGTTCTCAAGGCGATAAGCAACGTATAGTTCGTTCACGAAAGTTGAGCCGTCGGTTGGCCATGGAAATTTGGCATATTCCACTGTGTATATTAAAATTTTAGGTTATGTTCTTTATTTTCTTGTCAGATTGATACGCAATGTTGTTAATATTGCATAGAGTTCTCTGATAACTCCCAAGCTCGTCGCCGGGTACATTCGGCAACGTTGACTTCATTTTACTTTATGACAGTAAATACTGCCAACTTCAGATAAATAAAGAAACGCCTACTATGTGCTCAACCTCTCGTGAACGGACTATAGTTATGTCTATTTATTCTGTCCCAGTGCATAAGACTGCACCTTTGCAGGACATGTGAGAGTGACTCACGTCGCATACATCCTGCACGGCACACGGCGTCTGGTTTTTGGTTGTACGGCAGCCTTGCTGTTGGTAAGCAGTTTGACCGCAGACTTTTCCAAGTCCACTGAAAAGCTCAGGTTCAGCCGGTGTTAACCTTGATGAACTCTTTGCGAATTCATCTGCTTTTTTATTTCCTTCAACACCACACAATTCCTTTGCACTCATAGTAGAACCGGTCTTACATAATTAACTCTGAACTCAGATTATTCCTGAGTTATTAGACTGTGAGAAGTCAAACATATTTGGACCTTATAACGACTCTTCATCGAAAATTCCAACCTTATTCTATGAAATATAGTGGTTTCGTATATGCGAACAAGCACCCAAAGCAAGGTATCACGGGTTTTCATTGGAATAATTTTCATTACCTGAGGTACAAATGTATCACAGCTTTTGTAAGCATCGTTAAGCCACTGGAAATGCGAGGAGGATATTTGTTTCTTCTCCTCTTCCGTAAGTAAACCTTCTGCTATGAGTTTATCAGCATAAGAGTCTGGAACCGTTCTGAAAGTATCATAAATTAGATATATTGTCTATAAAATCCAGGATAATATTATTCTTTCATTTGTGACGTTCTACTCACTTCTTTGAACGTATGATTTTGTAGAGCAGTGGGTTTGTGAAAGAGGGATCATCCAGTTCATTGTGTCCTAATTGCCTATAACAATTTATATCTAGGAAAATATCCTTTCTGAACTTCCTTGATATTCAAACACCAGTCTTGTAGCTTTGTACACCAACTGGAAGTGATGCGATCACGAACCATTAGAATTTTTGAAATTTCAATTTTATACCTAACAATATACCTCTGGATAGTCTCCATTTACATGCACAACAGGTGCTAATACCATCTTGGCAAGATCCGTACAATATCTCGAAGATCTACCTCTTTCTGCTGGCGTTGTGAAACCAAGTTGATTATTGACCACCATATGAATTGATCCACCGACTTCGAAGTGTGGTGTTTGGCTCATATTCAAGGTTTCTTGGTTGACACCTTGCCCTGGAAGTGCGGCATCACCATGCACCTGCAGTAACAGTTGCTTAGTACGTACTATACCATTTCAATTGTAATTCAGAAAACGTAAAATGTAATTCAGAAACGGCAAATTGAATTTCAGAAGATGTATATATTATATTAATTCAGAATAGGGAATTTGAATTTCAGAATAGTAATATGTAATTCAGAAATAGGAACTTGTAATTCAGAAATAGGATTCATAGATTTATCCCCTGCTTACTACCTTTGTAGTACATTTTCCAAAATTGAATTGATAAGTTATGAATTACAATTTCCCTTTTCTGAAATTCAACTTTCCGTTTCTGAATTACATTTTACGTTTTCTGAATTACAATTGGAAAATGTGTAGTGTTTCAAGCCTACAGAAAAAGAAATGGTTAAACTTTGACCATTTGAACTCGTCTTAGCTAGCTTGCCAGTTACAGATTGACACCAATGACGATCATTATAATTATTATTAGCACTGGGGTCGTTATGGCTGAGTTAGCCATCCGGTAACTGTGGGCATGTAGATCTTTTGTTCTCTACCCTACTCAGTAATGGAAAGCCAACGAGGACGTCAATGTGCGCTGAAACCGACAATCTCCATAGGAAGAAAAACTCTGTCGTAATCTCCCAGGGATGGATCATTCCATCAAGTTCCTTTGGAACTCTGAAATAGCAAGATCCAAAAGATATCTGGATCTGGTAAGAAACAATTACACCTCCTCACTGGCTATCTTACAGGACCTGTCGCCTCAGGAAGCACCTGTTGAGGATGGGATTATCGGACACTGACGAGTGTAGGTTATGTGGGGAGGAGGAAGAAACCCTCATTCACCTAGTCACAGATTGCTTTGCGAGCCTAAGGAGAGAATGCCTTGAGCGAAACTTGTATGGGTGATTAACTAGCCTCGTTGAATTCTCCACTGATATTGGATTTCATCAGATCTCTGGAACTGGAAGGAGAGCTGTAAAGGGTGTGATCAGAACAGTTCTGTAAGGGGGCACAGTAGACCTTGCGGTCGCAGTGAACTGTAACCCCCTGTTAAACTTTAACTAGGAGTTTTGGTTGTAATCTCTTGGGTGTGAAGGACCGGTTTCTTCATTTGAATTGATATTAGGCCTGTCACCTCTGGACACTTGCATACCATATATATTTTGTACTGAATGGCCTTTTCGTTAAAATGCTTTGTTCAAGATAAGCAACGAACTGGAAAAGTCCAAAATTTTAGCAAATTTTTGCATTTCCTGAAGTTAGCTCACCTCTGGCGAGGGGGCAAACCTCAAATCGGCTACCCAAAAAACATATAGGACCGTTTAGAAAAAAACTTCCGGAATTTTTTCTTCGAAAAACCCTAAATTAACCGTAGATATAAAGCCGGCCATAGACATCGTTATTTTTCATTCGTTTTCCTCGCCGCGATTCGAACTGTAGAGTCGTATCGCCGAACTGTTTTGCCCACACACTTCAGTAAATTCTGCCAGTTGTTTTGCTGTCGTTCGCGATTTAGCACGTCATGAAGATGAAACATCTCTTAGCAGTGGCGGCCGCAGTTTCGGTTCTGAGTAAAAAAGAAACGAGACTGATACTACGCTAATGGCACATAACCGCCGATTCTCGACGGAATCCCCACACACAGTCGGTATGGCACGACAACCGATGGACCGTCGTTCCAAAAATCAAGCATCGGCAGATATTTGGACCGACGATACGTCGAACGGTTTTTTCGCCACACACATCGGTTTTCGGCGCTTTTGTCGAGACGTTCTTATCGCCGCGATACGAACGGATGAAATATAACGATGTCTATGTCCGGCTTAAGTATTTTTCCTACCAGTAAATTCAATATTTTGTCGCTCAACTGTCCTTCAGCGCCATAGTCCCCGTCCCTGTTCAGCATTTGTTTTGCTCTGGTCTTACCAACAGATACAGGATTAACAGCTTCCAGATGAGATGGGTTCTTCAGTATCGTCACATGGACTTTGTCGTTCTCGTACTGCAAGTCTACTGAGGCATCTGAAACACTTTTTGTTGGGATACATCTTTCTCAATATATGAATGTCATGGTTACTTATATGACTCAGTACATCTCCAGTAGCTTGATAATGATCCGGATAATCCTTTTCTCCCTTCAAACGCAGGAATATTTGTCCTGGAGGATACTTAAGCAGACCGGTCAGTAGATTCAGTCTTCCCCTGTGAGGCATACCGCTGACTATTTCTTGAATTCCCCCTACAAAGTATTTATAAAAGAAATGTAAAATCTAACTCCTCGAATGTGGAAGAATATTGAAATCTAGGACGGCGCACTGATGTGAAATCAGAAGCATGTTCGCGATTTGTTCTAGGATTTGAATATCCTAGGAACTACTTCTTAATTATTGATAGATATTTATCTTATCGAAGCTCATCAGTAAGGAAAAAGCTCTGAATGGAATGGAACAATCAGTGGCGGCTGCTCAGAGGAGACCGGCCTCTCCTGATTTCATTGCATTTTATTAACTTTTGAATTCAAGTTCACATAGAGAATAATCACATTTCTATATCTGTATTATTTCCATCATTCTATCTACTATCTCTAATTTCAAAGTAATAAATATATGTTTATTATTCAGCGATCTAAAATATTCTTACATTATCCGCAACACACAATACAGCGTAACGGATAGCACTTAGCGAAGGTACTCGCCTCCACGAGTCGAGATTCGTTTCAAACTTTTCATTTTCATTCAAACTTCTTCAAATGAACGGTTCGGGAACCACTCAAAATTCCAGCTGTAGATCACGTGTCGGAGGCCCGGCTCCGCGGCCAGAATCAACCCCGGCGATCGTGGATGAGATCAGCTGTTGTTTTGATTCCCTACCTTTGTATAAACGAAGTATAAATCCTCTAGCGGTGGTTTGTGGTTTTGTGACTTTTTTCGGGAAAGTTTGTAGGTAAGGTTTTATATTTAGCAAGAAAGATGGAAACGGAAACAAGTGAGAATTATAATGCAAGTAGTGAACTTAAAGAAGCGCAAGGTCCTGTATACTCCGTTCACGAAAGGTTGAGCACATAGTAGGCGTTTCTTTATTTATCTGAAGTTGGCAGTATTGCTGTCATAACGTAAAATAAATTCAATGTTGCTGAATGTACCCGGCCTTGTCCGACGAGCTTGCGAGTTATCAGATAACTCTATGCAATATTGACAACATTGAACATTGCGTATCAATCTGACAAGAAAATAAACATCATAACCTAAAATTTTAATATACACACTGGAATATGTCAAATTATCATGGCCAACCGACGGCTCAACCTTTCGTGAACGGACTATAGATTTCATTTTCAGTAATAAATTCAGTGAAATGCCTTACGATGATAACATTTCATAACTCAAGTAATCAAGACACTTCGAGCAGCAATGCCAAATTCAATTATAATTCTGCTCATGATCGTTCGTTCTGCGTAAAAAGGTATAATCAATGCCAGTGGCTGATAGGAAGCCCAGTTCGAAATCAATTATTTTGTTGGTTGCGTGGTCTCGAGCCTCCTCCTCTGATTGAAATCTCACGAGCCGCCACTGGAAACGTAGAATGCCTATTTCATTCGGAGCTATTCACCATACCGATGCGGCCCGGTAGGGCGAAACAGCTATCTATGGATGCTCTGGATGATTAACTCCTTGCATTTTCTTTGAACGTTGATGAGATTAGCTCCGTAGTATAAATTTTATATTGGTTAATTTCAATCGATTAGTTTTATTCTCTACTTTTATTGTCTATATTTTCACTTGCGTTATTCAAAACGCATGAATCCTCATTTTGTTTTCAATTATTTCCAAAAGGGGAATCATGTCTGTTTTTATCCTTCGAATTATCAATTTTTTAACACGTTGAGCGCCACGTGCACACCGGTGGACATTTTGAATTTTGAAAGCAGGACCAAGTGTTCACCGGTGGTCATTGTAGATTTTCATCGATCGGACAGCATGACCAACCGTGGTCACAGTATGTGTTTTCATTTGGGGACCGCGTGCTCATCGGAGGCTACGTGTTCTTTCATTATAACATTAGGAATGTAAGGTTTGGTCCCAGGGTGTGAGCATATTTCACTTGGACTTTGTAGTTTGGTCCAGCAATGTGTACTAATTACTGGATATGTGACCACGGGTGGTCATGCTGTCCGATCGATGAAAATCAACAATGACCACCAGTGAACACTTGGTCCTGCTTTGAAAATTCAAATGTCCACCGGTGTGCACGTGGCGCTCAACGTGTTAAGGCTTATAATGTCAAAACTCGAGGGGCACGTAATTTGACGCGGGATTAGGAGAATATGATATTACAATTGAATTAAATTTTGGTAAACGTTTACAATTAAATATTGTTCCAAATGTTCAATTGTTAAATTTTGTTTTCGATCATTTTGAATATTTTTGTATGTGGAAAAGGTTCGCTCCACATCTACGGACGTAACTGGGGAGAATTTGAACCTTTGTGGTATGTTCTCCCTTAGTTTCAGGTTTCAAAACTTCTGTCCATTAATAAAACTTTCGATAAGAGATAAATCTTCGAAAGCTGGAGTTCCTTGTAGTATAAGTATATCCTTTCAAACTTTTCTCGAATTTATTTGGAAATGTCAATGGGAACGTGGATTCATTTGGCGTATTATACTCATTATTTGGATACTTTCGTAGCGCGCGGCTACTAATACTGCGCCCGGAATGCGATAAAATTGATTCGCAAATCTGACAAGTCACAATTATTAGTATTATTACTCAAAAGACCACATATTTTGTGGAATTTGGGCGGATTCAGCATTCATCGCATTAATATGTAATATGCAAATACCGCTGAAGATGTCTTAAATATGCAAATGCATATATAATCCGGTCTCTACATATAACATATAACCATACCTTGGGCAGAAAGTCGAAAAAGCTCCATGAAGAAAGGAAACATCCCTTCTGCACCTTCACCTCCATACCTCTTTAATCCAGGATATTTAGCAGCTAGGAAGCGATCAAATTCTTGGGATTTCAACATTTCTTTAGCAATTTCAACTTTAGTGCTATCGCTAATGTGTATATTTCGCAATTTCTCAAATTCCTCGGCGAACCATTCCCGTTCTTCTTCTTGCTATAAGAAGAAAAACAACTTTTTTAGTATGCAATCATCATCCAGAAGATCCAAATGAAGTTAAAATCAGTATGTATTTAAGGAACGTGCTAGATTACACTATCATGAAATTCTTCACGAATACCCAATTGAAGTTACTTGCCAATTATTTGAATACAACAAAATATCTGTTACTTTTAATCCATTTCACTATAGGAATATTATTTTTCCATCGACCTAAAAAAAGCTGAGTTCAACTAATCCGAAATTGATCAATAACGACCAATTTTATTGCGCAATTTCTCCTATTTTAATGTGTAATGGTCATGGGCAACCAAACATAAAGTATTGAAGCAATATGAGTAATGTTACGACTCTAATGAAACTTATATTATGTCAAATGTATCTCTTTTGCCAAATAAAAATGTATTTCAATCAATAATTTATACTCAATTCATAATGCGGTCGACGGAAAAATCTTGTAATCATTACCAACTCACCTCCAAGTATGTGAATTCCGCAGATATTTGCTTAGTATAGACGTTCTCTAAAATGTCTACAGCTTCTTGGACAGAAATTTCATCCTTATCGCATTCAAAAATGCCACTTGTTCTCACTCTATCTCCGTCGTTCAAACCATAACGATTTAAGTTCAATTCGGGTAGCTGTCTGAAAACATTTTTTTCACACTAGGAAACTGAAAAAAAGATAACTTACGTTTTGCATTCTTTTATAGAAACTGGGTCAATTTCTGCTTTCTTATGACCATGCTCTCTATACGCTGTTACTAATCTATAAAAGTTACTTTCCTTTGATCTATTCTGAAGAACATCTTCTGCAACTGTGAAAAAGGGTTAATCTCAAGTTAGATAGTTAATTCGATTTATGAATGTGCTGTAGGTAATACTGAAGCTATTGTTTTTTTTCATCTCAGAAAGGTGTAACTGCCATTTCACAATTATGTAAATGTTAATGTTGAGGTACGATGATAACGCTGATAATAGATATACTACGACACTGTTCACATCATGTTAATGTTAAGCGTATTGTATTCAAGCGTTAACATCGTAGCAATATTACATTACCATTAACATCATTGTAAAATGACAGTATCTGTAGTTCTTGCATTGCACTTCTTCCTCTGAATTTTTCATGTATTGTGTCGATTTTTGTAAATTTTACATATTTTTCTTTTATATCTCTCAATAAATTTTGATTTTCTTTTATTAAATTGCCCGAGACGTTCAGATACTTATTGCTTAATTAAAGAGAATCGTGAAGAGCATGACTGTTGAAAATTCAAATATATTTTTAATATAAACCTTAAACTACTAAAGGGTTTTTCCAATAAGAGGTCTTATTTCGAATAGCCCGCTATTTCGGTAATGTCACGTTTGAAGCTGTCATTTTTGACAAGTAGAAACTACGCCATAATAAAATGGATCGATACGCGCTTCAAGAACGCATTGAAATTATTAAAATTCGCTATGAAAATGGTGGAAATTTGGCAGAGACGGTTCGTGAAACTCGAACGTTTTTGGGTCGTCGTGAAGCACCTTGTCGGACCGCAATAAAGAAATTGGTGGAAAAATTCGAGCTGTTAGGACAAGTTAGTGATGTGAAGAATAAAAACCGTGCACGTCGCTAAAGAACACGCGAGAATATTGCTGCTGTAGCCGAAAGTATTGAAGAGAACCCAGGTTTGTCCATTCCTCGTCGTTCTTTGGAATAAGGCATACCACAAACGTCCATTACACCGCATTTTGCATAAAGATCTGGTTCTTAAGGCATATGAAGTTCAGTTAACACAAGAACTCAAGCCGACCGATCACACAAAAGCAACAAAACCATTGATCTTCTGCGGAAAAAGTTTCTGAACCGTGTTATCCCTCGAAGAGGTGATCACAATTGGACACCGAGATGTGACCCTGCGACTTCTTCTTTGAGGCCACGTGAAAGAGAAGGTCTATGCCAATAGCCCAGCGTCGATTCAAGACCTCAAAGATGGATTTCGTGAGGCTATCGAGGACATAGGGCAGCCACTTTGCTATTTGGTTATGGAAATTTTCATTAAAAGGATATGGTCCTGTAAGCGTAGTCGTGGTGGTCATTTGCCTGATGTTATTTTCCACTATTAACATCATATCTTCTTCATAATGAAATAAACATCCGATCATTTATATTGAAATATGGCATTTTTTCTTTGAATATCAAATAACACCTCTTATTGGAAAACCCTTTATAATAGCTACAGAGTGATCTGTGTACAGGCTGTTAACTTTAAGGTGTTTTTTCTTTAATTGGTAGGCAGAAAAACGGCCAAAAGAAATCTTTTCCTAAAAATTATCCAATAGAATATTTTGGGATATTGATCTTAATTCCAAGTCATCTTGTGCTCAATGTATACAAATAACTGACGACAAACAAATGTAACATAATATTATGTTAGTTATTTACAGTCAATCGAAATTTCAAATGACCATCGATCAGTTCTAAAAAAGTCAGATTTTAATTCAGAAACATGAGTTGTCTCTTCATTTTTGGATCACCCTCGTACATTCCATGCATATGAAACCGAGGTTATGTTATAACAAAATTTCGAAATATTCATTTGCTTAGACAACTTACCATATAATTTTTATCAACCTTTTTTCTGAACCCAAACACATTTTCACTATGATACCATTTAGACCCATTTATTCGTTCATGTCGTAAAAATTTCAAACTTTTCGAATAAATTCTTAACATTCTGATTGAAATGCACCAATAATACTTGCAACAGATTTTCGAGATGTTTACAGATTAATTGTTATGGCAAGTATGAGTTCTTATTCAGAAATTCATTGGACAACAACATCAATTTCTTCTCTCGTAAGATACAGAAAGATTGATAGCCTTATCAGCGGTCTTAAAGGATCGTATACTTTCGCTGCTCCTATTGATAAAGTTCGTGTCATTTTGAGTTGATTATGTAAATTTAGGCAGTTTCAAGGATATCATTATTGTTATTATATGGTAGGTATAGCAGACTGTTTCTGGTTTGTTGTATTGGGCATAAAGAAGTACCTATTTATATACCTACCTAAATTTATTATTAGCTCGTCCATCTATTGATATTTCAGAATTCAGAAGTACCAATCGCTATTTCTGAGTTTTTTTTCGAAATAGTCTGTTCTGTAGAATCTATAGCTGTTCTATCTTTATGAATTGTGGTTTTAATCAGTACATCTAGTTCTTCAAAAGAATCCGTTCGTTTCTTGCCAGAAATACCAATCGACTTTAACCCTAGATTACGGGACTTGTTTCAACACACATCATTGCGGGACTATCGTGAATTTTACGACGGTCGACAAAACATTCATTTTTCGGGAAATCTTTCGAGAAAAACTCACGAAAAGTGCTGAAAATTCTACATTAAAAAATGAAAAACCAAAATATAATAAAAAATTTCGAATTCCTATCCATCATCACTGCATTTTTTGCCAATGTATCCGCGGTGCTCCCCACATATCGGATGTCCCATTGTCCAAAAAAAGTTGTAGTCATCCTTATTTTTTACTAGGCAGAAGAAACAAGTTTTGCGCTTTTTTTCCTGGGGAATTGCAGTTTATTAATCATTTTGAATATTCAGAATTGGACCAATATCTTGGTGGGATATTTCGCCTCAAAGTTGGAGTCGATAATCTTCGTTTCATCCATGGCTCAGCAAGGCGACGACTCCAATCTATCATATACTTGTATCGTGAAAGAGGTTTTCCTCCCCTCCTCAAAGTATTTGTTGAATAAAACACAAAGGAGTTGATGCAGGCCATACTTATATATTTTACATTTATATTTATCTTCCCCATAATTTTTCGAATTTCTTGTTCTAATTCTGCCTGAGATAATGGCCGTTTTGAAGCCATTCTGCTGAAACGACATATCTTCAAAATGTTACATGTAAAATAATAACTTACATTTCTCCTAATTACAAACTAATGTTCATAAATTTAAAACCAGAAAACAACACGCGCGAAACTAACTAACGTAAATACGGGACTATCGTAAAATTGACGAATACTGGACCAAAATCTGCAATTCAACTGAAAATAATGCGATTTTTTGTACACTAGAGCCTAGCTAGCAACTAAATCGGAAGGTACTGAGAGTTTCACCACGTTGCGGAAGCAAACGAAATATCACGACAAATATTGACCATCGTAAATTTTACGAATGTCCCGTTATCTAGGGTTAAACATTTTACTCACTTCACGAAGTATTTTGTTCTTAGTTTTCCTCCGTAAGTTGTGAAAAGGATGTGTTAATCTAGCTAGTGCTATGAGAAGTTTTGCATGAGGTTTTCTTATTTCTCTGAATAATTATTCGAAAAAAGGGACCTGGTAGAATAGGAAATACTGATGGTCCTGTGAGCAGAACTACTTGATACAGCCTATTACTTTTCAATATATTTTCATACAGGCTGAATTACACCAAAAAAGGGAAAGGGGCGATTCCTCAGATCATTTTATGACAAAAAGTTCGCATAAATGTAGGTCTGGAAATGCATTGTTTCCAAGATACAGAGGGTGTTGAAGTTTTACTTGAAAACTGACAAAAAAAGTGGTACGCCATTGAGATATTTTAAACTAACAATTATTCTTTAATTTTTCGTTAAATTTTTGACAAAAAATCTTGTTTTTTCGTGTGGAGCGCCATTTTTTGTGAGAAAATGAAACATCTTCTTAATGTGTATTTGTAGTAGAATGTTTTATTTTTCGAGAGCTTGTTCTTCTTGAGTGCTATATGGTTTTGCCCAAAGGTCTGTAATTTTCGAATTTCGAGACGAAAATGGTCTCAAACGATAGGGTCCGACTCCTCGATAAAGAACCCGTGGTCAAAAACTCAATTCTGTCCGTGGGGCCATCCGCCCGTCCGTTAGCACAATAACTTTCGAAGGGATTGTCCTAGAGACTTGAGATTTTCAGAGTGAGTTCGGTTCCCGAATGCCTCCGTTAGGTTCATTAACCAGCCAATCGTACAGGGTGTTCCATAAAATATGGCCATTCAAATTTTTGTTCCTCAATATCTCAGACAAACGAAACTAATCGAAATGAATGTTGCGGCCACATGCAAGATGCTCATAATAAGCCTCATGCAAAATTTTGTGTTTGAAAATTAGATTCACAAACCAGCCTGGTAGATGGCGTTGTTGCCAGTTTCTAGGTTATTTATCTATACAGCGACTAAACGGCTGATCCGACTCAAATGAAATTTTGTATTTGTTTGGAATATCACGAAAAACAGAGTTAATTATGAATCGAGAGGCATTGTTTCTTGATTGTTAAATTTCCGAAATATCAGTGGGATAACATATAATAATAGTAGTGAATTTTCTTGAGGTACTTTGAATGAAACTGTATGTATAAGCAACAATTTTATTAGAGTCAACAGTAAATTCAATATAAAAGTTTTTGTATAAATAAAAATTATTCGAGTTGAAGCAAAAACATAAAGAAATCAAAATAATATCAATATTGTACTACAAATAAAATACGAGCAATTTTATTTCTATGCTAACATTTCTGATTTTCCGTTCATATTTCTGGAAAAGCACTTCCAATCAACTTTTTACCGTTGTAGTTGAATGTATATGTTCTTATGACAAAACGTTTGCCACCTAGCTTCAAAGCACATACTCGATCTGCTCGAAGTATAAAGCAAGTAGAATAAAGTGCCATTTCGAATTCAGGACTTGTTCCTATAAACATCGATCCAACAGGTTTATTGATTCCGTGGAAGTCAAAATTGAATTTCAGAATGGCGCCTTTCTGAAAAATAAAATTATACATCACAAAGTTGCTTTAAGTACTGTAATGGTACAAGCAAAATAAAATAATATATCCGTTAGTGAATTAAAGGAAGATTAAAGAACATACATCTCCTAAATCAATTTTTTTCAAGTATCCCAAATAATTTGCTCTGCGATTTGCTTCCTCTCGTTCGAAGTAAAGCCAATTATGAAGACCAGATACATCGCCTTTTTTTATTTCCGCTAGAAAAACATGTTCGAATGCACTGGATCCAACCTTATTCTTGGCTCTAGGGTAGAGATCAAACCACATTTCATGTAGTAACTTCTCAAAATCTCTTTCATTTCCGCTGATAGCACCTTGAACATAGAAATACAATCATTACAAAATCAAAATTTGAAAATCTTTTAGTGAAATAATAAAAAAAAAAGTTAAATCTAAATACAATGAAAAGATTTGAATGTTTATTGTCATTCAATAACAAAACTTATAAAATTAAAATTACCTTTACTCATCAAAAATTTTCTTGTTGCTCTCATAACCGGAGTATCTAATATCGCTTTCAATAAAGCATTTTCTTCTTGTTTTTCCTGCTGCGTATAATCTTCATTCACATTGCTCTGCACAATATAATTGTCATATAATGGTTGCAATTTAGAAATTGTTGGAATATTATAAGCTTCCCTACTTATAGATAGTAAACTGAAATATAAGTGGCTAAATTAACTGAAAATTCCTAAACTGGATATGGCTAAGATAATTTCTGTGCCAGTTTGTAATTATGTGTAAATATTCTTGGTTGAATATAAGGAAACAAAATTATGCAAGTGCTTGTGAAACTTCCTTAAAAAGGCAAAACCTTAAAGAAACGGTATTTCTCCCCAATTCAGTATTGAATTATTGAAAAACCATTGCTAAATGATAACATTAAACTTACGGTTGGGGTGCTTCATCCCTTTGTGACCTAGAAGTTGTGCTTCCTTGGTAATTTATTTTGACATACTTAGCAGCATTGTTCGTATCTTCTAACAGCAATTTTTCAGAAAACTCTCTAAGCTCATTATCGCTAACAGATTGAGCTTCTACTTTCCTATTTTCACTTCCTCCATGATCACTTCTCTTATCGTCACTGAACTGAATCCCTGTAAGAGGACGACTTGTTGTTCTTAAGCCAGACTGTTGAGGCCTATTATTGACATTTGCACGATTATTAACAGAGGAAGCATAAGAAGTATCTGGACTTAAACGAGAATTCCATCTTTCCACTTGTTGACGTACAAAGGAAGATTGTGTGGAGGTTTGCAAATTATTGTGATTGTTATGCCTTCTTTCGCCGATTGAGGGCCATTCTTGATGATTAAGTTGAGAACTGGCAGTGGTGAAAGTTCTTGATTGGGGTTGTAAGTTAGAATTATGTTGGTTCGAATTCTGTTTGGTAGAATTTATGTTTAGGGGTTGAATTGGTATTCCAAAGATAGCATCATCACCTTGAAAGGAAATTTCAAAACGTTTCAATATATCTTTAGTTTGGATGGGATGATGAGTGTTACACGAATTATAAAAATGGATTGATGTTTGTCACTTAGACTAAGGGATATAGTCTAAGGTTTGTTAAATTACCTAGGTATCTGTTATTATCTTATTATAAGTTCATTATCCTCTGATTTAAGAATGAGAAAATTCAACACCATGTGATGCAATTCTCGAACATATTTATACTTACACATATATTCACCGAGAAGTATTGCAAAAACCACAAGGCATGATGATAAAACTGACCTATAGGACATCATCTCCTTCAAATTGTATCTAATTCCTATTAGTTATTTGCTCATAATACTCATTTTAAAAGAGGATAAGCAGTGTCAAAGTTGAGATTCTTTTGATACTAGTTGGAGTCTGGGGAGAAGTAGAACGGAGTATTGTTTTGAATTCATTAATCCTTTGTTTACATTTATACGAAGGTTATGTCGTATTCATAGAATTGTGATTCATATATCACCACCATAGAATTAAAACCAATTATCTGTTGTTCATCAGTCAGCCTTCGTGGTATGGTTGGATGAAAGCTGGGTTCGCGCGCGGAGCAAACGGGTTCAAATCCCGCGTAAGGAATGGACGTTTTGAAAAGTTTAGACAGTTCTAAAATTGAACATAAATGATGTGTATCTTGTAGAGATAGCCTGAGCTGCCGAGAACATATAAGTAAGGAAAAAAATGTATTAAATGCATCAGATAGATGATTTTGCCGTCCAGTTGAAAACTCGATGTATATTCGAGAGACTTACGTGCTACGTAACTGAATCCAGTTGTCCGATTACAATAATGAAGTTTGTCTCATTCTTAAAGCCGGTCCCAGACAATGCGTGTATTTGACGAATGTTCGGCATTGGCGGTGCTTCGCATAGTATGTGGCCATAGTGTTCGGGCCGAAGTTGAGCTCCCACACACTACGCGAAGCACCGCCAATGCCGAACATTCGTCAAATACACGCATTGTCTGGGACCGGCTTAACGTTGGGAGTGGCTTAATTCAAGCAGTATGGGAGAGTCCCTACAGTACTCATCGAATTGTTTAATTTGTCGGGCTGCCCGTCGTAATACTCGATTCAGGTTCTTTCGGTTGCCTACAGTACTGCTAGAATAATGCCACTGCTAACGGTAAGAGGGTCCCACCTGGTTCACTGACGGCTCTGTCACAGCAACAGGGTCTGGGGCCGGAATCGTGGGTCCTCACTTCAATCAGGCTATCCCTCTGGGAAGGACTGTTCCATTGTGCAGGCTGAGCTATTTGCGGTTCTTGCATGCTCACTAGAAAACATTCGCAGGGGATACTCTGGCCCCACATTTATATATGTTGCGACAGCCAGGGAACTCTGAAATCTGATGTTAGAGTTGATTCTCTTTTGGTAGAAGAATGCAGGAAAGCTCTGCGTGGGCTGGGCTCTGATAACTTTTAAAGTAATCTGGTGTCCGGCTCATGCGGATATACCTGATAACGTCAAGGCAGACTGGCTAGGCGGGGAGCCGGATTAGCATTTGTTGGTCCGAAGCCTTCGCTGCCAATCTGTCGCACATCTGTCAGAAGTTTCTCAGGAACTGGCTGAACAGGGAATTTTCCTCGGAATGGAGCGCAGGGGTGGGCCTGAGGTGGAGAATGGGATTACGAGCTGCTCCCTATGCCGGTGGTGCAGGAGTACTGATGAACGGTTGAGCATATTTTGTTCAACTGTGGAAACCTTACTGAGTTAAGGTCAACACACCTAGGAAATCCAACCACCTTCTATTCCTATGGTGAGAGGGACCACTCCTGGCAGGCTCGCGACGTTTCTGTCTTCGTGTCTGAGGAGCTGAGTCTCTATGGAACAATGCGGGTGAACAATGGGCCACTAGGCCTCAGTTCGGCCGGTAAGGCATCGCACAGAGAAGAAGAAGAAGAACGGTAGGAGAGAGAGACAAGACTACATTATTGCATTCGCTAAGCTGGATTCAATCAGTTCCGTAGCACACAAAATCTCTCGAAATATACAACAGATGTGAATTTCCAAATCTGTTTTTAATTAAAATCATAATGATGATATTTATCTCATCAAACTAAAATAGGCTTTCATGAAACTGACTGTTTATTATTTCTGCAGTTTTTTGATTAGATTAGTGACAAATACTAGCCTTTGTTAGAGATTTGTCCCTAAGTTATAAAAATTACACTAGAATGTCTTGAATTATTTATTTTTACTAATACATGATATTTTTGTACCTGTTATCATATTAAATATTTACAGACTTATGAATCAATTCAGTTTTGCTTAACATACATAATGAGTTCATTAATTGGAATACTTTTTGGTCCACTATATCCTATTGTCATATCACATCATTAATCATAAGTGGGAAGAAAATGCAACCCCAAACTATAAAACAAACACTCAGGGCTGCAAAAGTCCAGGACCGCTGCTTGTCCCAACCAACCAAAATCTGTTTGGGTTTTGCTTTCACACCGGATACGCTGCTACGGATGTCCTGAAAATTTGACAATTGACACAAACATTACTCTATTATTTGAACAGCAATGATGAAAATATTGTTATTGAGAACAAGAATTCCATAGTATGTGAATGAAATGCAATTTCCGTATTAATAGCTGCTTTCCTGACAGGTGTTTGTAACACTCATTGGGACTTGACACCTGGGGCTTCACGCCATAAATTACAACTCAAAGGCGAATTTTGGAGAGCTGTGGTTATAGCTTACCATAGTTACATAGTTACGTGAGTTGACAGAAAATATGTGTACTAACTGTCAATTACATGCAAAGTCCGTTCACGAAAGGTTGAGCCGTCGGTTGGCCATGGACATTTGGATTATTCCACTGTGTATATTAATTTTAGGTTATGTTGTTTATTTCTTGTCAGATTGATACACAATGTTGTCAATATTGCATAGAGTTGTCTGATAACTCGCAAGCTTGTCGGACGTGGCCGGATTCATTCGGCAAGGTTGACTTTATTTTACGTTATGACAGGAAATACTGCTAACTTCAGATAAATAAACAAATGCCTACTATGCGCTCAAACTTTAGTGAACGGACATAACTATGGTAAGCTTTGGTTACATCGCCAAAATTCGACTCAAATGTGTGCACTCGGCGCATCTGAATGTTCCCGTACGCCGAGCGGCACACATTTGTGGAATGTAGCCCTCAGAGCCAGAGGAAGAAGTACTTCCTCCTCTGAGTATAGCCTCAGTGCGATGGTGAAGCAGCTATACTTACATAAAAAACAATAAATTTTGTCAGTTTTTGGGTTTCAATATCAGAATTATGTACTTTGTTAAATAGCTCACTCAGTATGGATATTGGATACATTGTAAAATTCATACAGTGTGCCAAAAAAGTAACATTACTCGTCATAAATTCTAGTACGAAGTACTAAGAATTATTTAGAAAAATCCTGGCACCGTGAATTTATTTTTATTTTCAGAAGCAATTTATCCTATGCGTGCTCCCCTTAGACAAACTTGTCTAAGGTGCTCCCCTTCTACTTAACTTTATAAAAAAAAAAAAAAAATGAAATTGAAATTGGTTGTGTCGTTTTTCTCATCGAAATCTTAAGGAAATAACTTACAATTTGTGATTGGAGAGTACGGCAATCAGAGCCTTTTTCTTTTACTAGGTGTCTAGGTGTATAATTATTACTAAGGGAAATTCAAGAATTCATGGTTTTGTAATTTCAAAAGCAACTCTATGCTTGTTTGAATTTCAAAACTCTCACCCCCTACGCCCACACCTTTTTTTCGAATAAGAATATATGGATCAAATGAAATGGGTAGTAATCATTAATCAAATTACTTTTCTTTTGGTGTAATATACAATCCATATTTTTTAATGGAACACCCTGTACGATTTGGCTGGTTAACGAACTTAACCGCGGAATTTGGAAACCGAACTCACCCTGAAAATATCAAGTCTCTAGGACAATCAATATACAGGGTGTCTATAACAAATGCGAGGGACTTCATATAAATTTTTTTCGAAATCGACCTCCCTTCCAAGATACAGCCTTTGGAAGGCGATGACGAGTTTACAGTTTTAATTATGATTATGATTTTCCTTCAAAAATTGGATTCGTGGGATAGATTTTCGAAAAATAAAATCTCTTATGGTTTCCCATTCAATTCTGAGAAAAAAAGTCCCTTGCAAAATTTCGGTACAGTCGATACTTTTCTCGGAAAAAATAAAAACTTACAAGCTGTACGATCACAATTCATTCCATTTCATAGAATAAATATTCTATAAATATTGTTTATGATCAAATATTTTTGTCAATTATGCTTATTATCGAAAGAAGAAAGTTCTATTTGTGAAATTAAAATATTACGGATATAATTTTATTCGGAAAATTAGAAATTAAACCTTCAGAAAGATAATAGAACATCTTCATTCCTGTCGCAGACATACAATATCTTAGAATATTAATTCTATGGAACACTCATACAAAGAAATGGAAAGAACAGGGATCTTAGCTGCTTGTAAGTTTTTATTTTTTCCGAGAAAAGTATCGGCTGTATCGAAATTTTGCAGCAGACTTTTTTCTCCAGAATTGACTGGGAAACCATAAGAGATTTTTATTTTTCCAAAATCTATCCCACGAAAAAAATTTTTGAACGAAAATCATAGGGGGTTGTTGTTTTCAACCCCTATAATAAAGTTAGGAGATCTAAAAAAATTGTGTGAGTAACATATACTTATTGCTTCATATTATGTTTAGTTATAGACTCGGTGTTTTTAACAAGCCGTAAAAAACCGTAAAAACTGTATATTGTATGTTCTGTCGACAATCCCTTCGAAAGTTATCGTGCTCACGGCCGGGCGGACGGACCTACGTACAGATTCAAAATTGACCACGGATTGGTCATCAGGAAGTCGAACCCTTTCGTTTGACACCATTTTCGGCTGAAAATTCGACAATTGCAGACCTTTGGGCAAAACGATACAGCACTCGTTTAAGTAGAACGAGCGCTCAAAAATGTATATGTATGTATGTAAATTTTCAACAAGTCTAATGTAATGTTGTGACCATGTTCAGCGATAAATCGTGCTATATTATTAAAAAACTTAGCTTTTTACCTGTGATGAAAAGGCATTCGGTGCAACTGCAGCAGTCAAAACCTCCCTACTGGTGTTCATTTTCACAACAAATATAAATAGTTCTAATATGGAATGGACTAAGTACTGCTGATAAATTCAATCATATGGTGTACACTTCATACCAATCGGACAATTCACTGATAACACGATTATCGATATTTATTCAAATATAACGAACGATCAATTTGGAGACAAAAACAATAGAAAAATTATCGGTACGTTTTACTCGTAGGTAGAATCACAAATCTTCTTACAGAGAGACTATACTCTCATGTTATGTTTGATGCAATTCACTGTGCAATAGATTAGAAATAGTTGGTTACCTTGGAATTGAATTAATAATTTGTTTATACTATTTGGTAATTACTTCGATGTTAGATTCTTGTATGATGAATAGAAGTGCGCTGTTTGTTATTATGAGTCACGGTTTTGAGCACTATTATTGTTGCAATGGATATTTTTCGGCTAAAGAAGAAGTCTGAAAATTAGCAAGTTGATATGAAGCTAAAGGGGTTTCAAATTGACCGGCTTTGCATTGATTTTCTAAAACTTTTTATAGGTATTGAAGTATCAGAGAACCTCAGAGTAAGAAATAAACTTTACATCTTGCTCTGAGAAGAGAACTCTGAAATTATTTCAATGATATTTTGACATAACTGAGGCTCCTATCTCACTAATGACACAAATAATTCATCCATTCAGGAACCGATGGTGGATTATTCTTATAGACCTGGCTTTTCACATAACCCAAAGAAAATAATACAACGGTGTCAAATCACATGATCTTGGTGGCCAATTGACATCACCGTTTCTGGAGATTATTCGTCTAGTAAATTCATGTATCAATGTCAAATATGGCTTCAGTTCCTGTGTTATTTGAACCTTATATGCCTTCAGAGCTAAATCCTAGTGGTAAATACGCCATGTTGTGGACCCACCATGATACATTATTATATCAAGGGACCCACTGAGTTCAACTTCTAGTGAACGTTATCTATAATGGACATTTGAGGGCCTTCAGCAACACTCTCACGAACCAAATCAATATTTTCTTGTGAACTATCGCTACGACTGTTTTCATTTTTCCACCGAACCGGTCTCTTGAAATTTTTTAATAATTCGACCATTGTTTAAACATTGATATGACCAACAATGCTTACAGGTAGACGATCATGTAAACCATCAAATTCCCCTAATTTTCCAACTCTTCATAGAAGGCCGATTTTACATAAAATAATACAGCGTTTTGAACGCGTTTTTGCATTGTGTATGAAGCCATTTATACAGTGTGTTACATAATGAATAGTATGTCACAACTTAAGGCGATGAACCTACGTATAATTTCAAGAAAAAGTTCATATAAACATGGGGCTGCAAAAGCTTCGTTACGGAGCTATAGGGTTTTGAAATTTCCAAAAAAAATGGTTTTTTCTTCCTAACTCCTGGCAGTTTTTGAGATATTCAGTCCCAAATTTGGAATGCGAGCTATTTTCAACACTTCCATCATTGCGTCGCGTCCTGAACTTAGCTTGAATCTACAGGTGTTTTCTTTCCGGGGCCATGTCTCCTTTTTCCCTCTCAAACTTTTTTGCGGTAGGTACGCCACAACGTAAAATCAATTTTTGATATCTTCGTTCAATTTAGAAACTTTTTCGGCTCAGGTAATTTTTCGTATTTTTAACCGTTTTTGAGTAAAAAATTATTGAACGATTGTATGTTATTTAAATAAAAAACAATAGAAATATTCGATAGGTATGCCCAAAATTTGCTTTTATTTTGATAGCTCGTCATCTGAGATTCACTAAAGCCTATTCAATATCAAGATACAATCGCTCAATATTTTTTACTCGAAACGGTAAGAGATACGAAAAATTACAGAGTCAAAAAATTGAACGAAGATATCAAAAATTGATTTTACGCTTATCAGTGGCGTACCGCAAAGAAGTTTGAGAGGAAAAAGGAGACATGCCTCCAGAAAAGAAAACGCCCTCGTAGATTATAGTTAAGATTCAGGACGTGCAATGATGGAGACACACCATACTGTTGAATAAGATCTCCCTTACAATAACAGAAACAAAACAAAATCTTTGTATAGTCCGTTCACGAAAGTTGAGAGCATAGTTGGCGTTTCTTTATTTATCTGAAGTTGGCAGTATTTGTTGTCATAACGTAAAATAAATTCAATGTTGCCGAATGTACCCACCTCGTCCGACGAGCTTGCGAGTTATCAGACGACTCATGCAATATTGACAACAGTGCGTATCAATCTGACAAGAAAATAAATATCATCCTAAAATTTTAATATACACATGGAATATGTCAATTATCATGGCCAACCGACGGCAACCTTTCGTGAACGAAGCATAGACTAACTAAACGGAGAATAGATGAGACACTAGTAGAACAAGCTTCAACGCCATCTGTTTTTTGTACAACATTACTTAATTCGTGAAAAAAGCTCAATTGAAAAAGGAATCTGTATCGTAAAGTTGCCTCAAAAAGAATTCTGTAGTGCACCTTTTGAATAGGTCGGTACACCATATACAAGAGGCAAAAAGTTTTTTTGAAATTTAATTTCCAAAAGGAAATCAGAAATGGATTCGTGCAAGTTATCGATGAGTGAGGAAATTTATTTTCATGAAAATAATACCTGCAACGAACTTTCATCTGATTTTCTTTTGGAATCGAGAAATGAGGATCAATATACCTAATCAAATTCTGGATAGAATAAAAATTTATTAACTGAAATAGGTATCACCAATTATTGAAAATACAGATTTATTTCATAAATATCTAATCAATAAACTAATAATTGCATTGAAAACATTTTCAAAAACTAACAATAATGAATTCAATAATACATAGTATTTACCGACTAAACTTATTCAATACATGAAAAACTTTTTTGAAAACTACGAGTATCTTTATTCTTATAGGTAACAGAATATACATATGAATTTTATAATTACCTTCTTGCATCTCGATTTTCACATCCAATAACACAGCACGTCTTCACTCTTGCAGGCATATCGAAATTTATTATATTTCAAAAAGAACGTGTCAAACCACTCCTTGTGTCAGTTGACAATTCAAAGGTTTTTTGATAATAATGATTTTACATACTATTTTCTCGATAGGATTTCCATGAATGCAACGACATCTAACTATCAAATTGAAAATAATTTTTTCGTGTATTAGTCTCCTCCTCCGACAGATGGCGCGGAATATACGAGTGGCTCATCTAATTTTTTAGTTTGTCTATGACTATAGACGTCATTTGCCTTGAATTGCGTCGAGTGAAGAATGGTCCGAAAATCTATGGTTACGAAGATATGGCGATTTGTCCACTTTTTGAAATTTTTTGCTTCGCTATCGAAAATAATCAAACTACTCGATACTGAATAGTACACATTCAATGAATATTTTTTCAAAGCTGAGGAGATGGTCCTTATTTCATGCGAAGGAATTATTGACAATTGTACTTTTTGGAAAGCTGATGAAACAGGGAAGTTTTTCATCACATTTGTACCCAAGTTCATAATACTTTTTTTCGAGTATATTACTCGATTCTTTTGTCAAGATTTTATGAGGAAAATAGGTGCAGACATTTATGACCCTGTATATCTCGGGTTATCTGAATTGTTAGAGAATACTTTTTCTCGAGAAATAATAAGGATCTCTTCAGCTATGAATAAAATATTAGTTGAATATTTAGAGTCGAGTAGTTTTAACAAAATTAATTATTTTCGATAACGAAGCAGAAAATTTCAAAAAAGTTGAAAAATCGCCATATCTTTTATATGTTCTATTTATTACGCATTCAAGTTCCAGCGACAATTTTCCTCGAATTTTTATGACATTGAGTTTCTTTATCAATGTTCGTAAATTATATCAGCATTATTACCATTCGTAGACTAAATACTCCATTGTTATTTATATATTTTTTAACAACGAATTTGTATTCTTGGGAGGTATTATTCGGTGTTAGGAAGGAAAAGTTATTTTCAACTATACGATTGACTAAATATAATATAAATTTTGAATATGTTGATATTGAAGAATTATCCCCAAAAATGTGGAATCATTTTGTTCGGCTATACATACATACATTCATATACATAAAATTACTCAATTTTTCGTGTGCCGATCTTCGGAATTATTGATATCATTAGAGTTTTCAACCCAATATTTTTTTTGCGAACACTTAGACAGGGTGCATATTTCGAACCTGAGAAAAACATCCAAATTTCCCCAAAAGGAACGTTCCTGGAAATTTTTTTCTTATTTTCAAGTTTCTGGGGTCGAGCATTTTCACAAAATTCCACTGAAAAATATTAGCCCAATCAGAAGTTATCGACAAGTACCTATACCTGTATTTATTAAACGGTCTTGAGAATACTACTGATCCATTTTAAACCCTTATTTGCTCACAGTCGCCATTTTATTGAAATGTAACATAATAACGCCATTCAGCAAATTGATTTCCTTTTCAGAATCCCATTGTTTATTAATTTATTTAAATCTTAAATAAAGCTTGATATATGTATAAAATATTGTACATGATGGTATTGTCAAGGTCAAGGTATATATATACAAAAATATTCTATAATTCAACTGCTTCACTCAATAAAGAATAGAATCTCAGTCAAACAACATCATGGTGTTTCAATATCCCATACACCAAGGCCCAAATCACCAATAATACTATAAGTCCAACTAAAAATATGGTTTTCTTTATGTGCCATGGGCTTCCAGCTAAATCAGGAGGATGATGCCTTTGTCTGGCTTCTTGGCAGTGTATTGGTTTGCAAACTGTGTCTGGAAGGGACATCTTGGCTGCTCCTGAGCTCTGTCCTTGGCTTTGGTTCATGCTTTTCATTTCTGTATCGACGCGAACTTTACCCTTTTCACCGATATGATCCGAATGTCTTTGGGACGGGTTAGCCATCTGAAATGAAAAGAACATTCGTACAATTCTATGGTTTCCAAATGATAAAAATGAATTCCTTCAATATAATAATAGTATATTATGCAACGAGCGGAGAATAATAGCCACTATACGCGAGTAGCATATACTTTACTTATCCACGACTACTGAATATATTCCTTGAAGATTTCAACATTTGGCGACCGCGACAAGACCCTTCTATGACAAGGGTGGAAAAAGTCAAGTTGACACATGAGAATTTTTTGGAGAAAAGTTGCAAAGGCCCCAGGGTCCTATTGCACCCAACACTTTGCAACTTTTCACTTTGCACTTTTCACTTTTCAAATGAATTAAGTTGTACAAAACGCATTCATAATTGAAAAGTACAATGTGAAAATTCAAGTGCATAGTGAAAAGTATACCTCAGAAATTAAATTTTGGGCAAATATTTCTTAGTTGGAGTACTTTAGAATACTGAAGAAATACCAATTTAAAGAATATCATATCAAAGCTAAATATGAAGCATCTGACAGCAGTGAATTATATCTCATTAATCACTTGTGATTAATGGATATCTTTTGGCGAGAGTACACAGACGTAAAATGGCTATATGGTAGTCGTGGATAAAAATAGTGTATTATGTGTCATATCTGCAGTATGAATTGAGTATTGTGCGAAATAAGCGGACTAAAATGACAACATGAATGATATTTTCCAATGTCTTCATAACCGTAAATCTAAGCCATAAAACAAAAAAATCCCAGATGGTTGACGACTTATATGGTGTTCACAGAGAACTCTGTTTTTCTGGTTGTACACCTCAAAGGGAAACAGCCAGTGAAGGGTTGTCTACATGTGATTGAAGATTGTTCGGGGGTTAGATTACACTACGACCTTTAGGTCAATTGTGCTTCCTAACAGAGATGTTTTCGCTGCACTAAAGCTCCCTTCCAGTGCCAGAGCCTCAATGAATTCCAGTTTCTGAGATGGCTTCAAGGGGGCTAGATCTGTGTTTCTCCCATAATTTTATTTTTTCTTGCGCAGTGTCGCAATGGCGAGGCCTTCTGTAGCTAAGTGAAAATAAGTTTCTCCTCTACACTAGTCAATTCTTATCACATGATTCCCAACCAAGGCGACAATGTCCTGTTAGAGAGCCAGTGAGGAGGGTTACATGCTGAAATTCAAATACTTTTTGCACCTTGTAGTTCCAAAGTTCCTAAGGAACTTCTTGGAATCATCCATTACCGAAAGATTCCTCCAGAGTACAGAGTGCTACTCTCTCACTTTTTTCCTTCTCCAAATACTCTTATGGAGCGCTCGTTCTACTTAAACAAGTGCTATATTGTTTTGCCCAAATGTCTGTAATTTTCGAATTTTGAGCCGAAAATGCTCAACAATAGGGTTAGACTCCCTGATGACGAATTAGTGGTCAAATTCATTGTCTGTGGGGCCGTTCGTTAGCACAATAACTTTCGAAGGGATTGTCCTAGAGACCAGAAATTTCCAGGGCGAGTTTAGTTCCCAAATGGCTAGATTAAGTTCGTTGACCAGTCAAATCGTACAGGGTGTTCCATAAAATATGGTCATCCAAAATTTTTGTTCCTCAATATCTCAGACAGAATGAAACCCATAGAAATGAAATGTTGCGACCATATGCAAGATGATCAAAATAAGCATCATGCAAAATTTTGTGGACAAAGTGTAAACAGAACCATATAAAATTCAATTGGAATATTGAAAAGAAAAAACTTCATATTTCCATCAAAACATGTCTGATTCGGATGAAATTGATTTATAATTAGAGATTGTTACACTGAATGTTCATGAAAAATGTTGTGGCCATAGTATCAACAGAACCATAGAAAATTCAATTGGAATATTGAAAAGAAGAATCCTTATATTTCCATAACAGGATAACCGATTCATGTGAAATTTATTTTGTGATTCAAAATTTATATACTGAATGTTCATGCAAAATTTCGAGAGGATCGCGTCATCAGAGCCAAATTTTTGTAATTATTTACTTTTTATATATTTCATTTTTCGAATAATTTCAAAAAATAATCCCGATTGTGCTGACATTCTGCATTTATATAAATACAGGGTGTTCCTAAATTGAACGTACAAACGAAAAGGGGAGATTCCTTAAGTGAGTTTAAGAAAAAAAAGTCCCATAAACATGGGGTCGCAAACGTTTCGTTTTCGAGATACAGAGTGTTAAAGTTTGAATATTTTTCAAGTTTTTTTCTCATAGTATCTACACTTCACAAGATATTCAACTGAAATTGGCATAAATATTACATTTGAGAGTTCTCACCACGTGACATGGCAGTTTAGATAGAAGATCTACAGGGTGATATTTTTTCTGGAACACTGCCACCTGTTCTTCTGCAGAACTTTTTTTTGGTGAGCAACTGTTAATTTGAAAAAATGTAAAAAGAAGCTTTGTTCTTATACTAAACTTTTCGGTCTCTTGTAGTTTTGTCGTATCTACCAACGATTTCGAGAAAAAAATTTTGAACGATTCTCTCGAAATCCTCGTGAAAATCCAAAGTATGATGGGAGGGCCACTGTAAGCTGTGGTGAATGAATTCAGTGTCAGTTTTTATGGAATTTTCCTGATCTGTAGCGATGATTCATAAGATTCGATAAACTCGTATAATCAACACATGTTTCGATTAAAACTTCAACACCCAGTACTCGAAAACTAAACGTTTGCGACCCCATGTTTATGGGACTTTTTTTTCTAAACTCACTTAAGGAATCCCCCTTTTTTGTTTGTACGTTCATTTAGGAACACCCTGTATATATTTATTTGGTAGCAATCCCAAATTCCATATAAAATTCTGAGGTGATAGTCTTACTGTTTCACCAAAAGACGAGCGCTCAAAATCTCCTCCTGTTCAGACTTTTCTTAAATTTTTTATAGGTGCATTTGCCTATACCACAGATAGGTTCTGGTCCAGTAGGTGAAGTCCACTGTTCTCTTTTTCCAATGATTCAGTGCCAATTTTCGAAAAATAGTACCTCGTATAATCATATGAAGAAAATCAGTGTTGAAAGTTGAGATTGTAGTTACGGCTTTTGAAAAAATATGTGAAAATATATGCGTTGATTCTAAAATTATTTTCCTCAATAGATAACTAAAATCGAATATGATTCACTTGGATAAGTAGGTGAGCGACTGATCAATAAGGTTTAGGATATCATTGATTAAATCAATCGCTGAGGTGAATGAGCTCTATAACATCATCAATTTCAAGATGATAAGCCGTAATATGTATCGAAAGGAATATTGCGAAACGTCTACAAACGTCTACATGAATTATCTCAAATAACCAGTGATACTTCATATGTGTTAATTCGACGAACTGATATCAGACACTATACTGTAAACGGTACTTCAGAAAGTGAAAAAGATAAATTAATTCAGGTACTTAATGGATCTTTGAGAAATGTATTACTATTATTAATTTCATAGGCTATGGAAGATTCTGCATTGAAACCTACATTTTTATACAGGGTTGGGATAAAGTTCGGCACCAAATTAATATCTTTAAAACGAAACCGGCGATATTTTTGAAATTTGGCAGCTGAGTGTAATGGACCACAATGCATCTGATGAGCATATTTGCATTAATGAGATTACTTCCGGTTTAACCGGAAATGACCAATTTTTTTTTTATTTAAATGGGACACCCTGTATATTTCTGCAGATTCTGAAGGAGCACTGTTTCGGATCTGTCCATACCAGGTTCCATGTAAAATTATCTGTAAAAAGAAGAATTGAGACAACGGATTCTTGATGAATGTGCATTAATACATGGAGAAGTCTTGAGAAAAGTTACTCAAGAATTTGTTAATAGACTGGTTGTCAGGAGGTGAATGGCAAGCACTTCGAACATTTAAAATGATTTTTTTGGAATTTTCTAATAATTTTTTTCTACTAGTAAAAAGCTTTATTTCTCTTCTTTTTATAGATTTTCATAAAAAACGTCATGAAAGCAGAAAGAGTTATCTACTACAAAGTATTTCGTTTTATTTCTCACTATCGATACAAATAACAACAATTTATTTATTTGAATGGATTTTTCCTCAAATGTACAAAAAGACTGAATTTCTTCTTTTAACAGAGAATTTTTACATGGAACCTGGTATGACAGATCCGAAACAAAGTGCTCCTTCAGAATCTGCAGAAATATACAGGGTGTCCCATTTAAATAAAAAAAAATTGGTCATTTCCGGTTAAACCGGAAGTATCTCATTAATGCAAATATGCTCATCAGATGCATTGTGGTCCATTACACTCAGCTGCCAAATTTAAAAAATATCGCCCGTTTCGTTTTAAAGATATTAATTTGGTGCCGAACTTTATCCCAACCCTGTATTGTTTCAGATAAAGGAGATACTGTAAGTACAGTGGAACTTCCCTATAACGAACGTCTGTATAACGAATGTCGTACAAGACATTGCACCTTGAATCCAAATTCCATGTTTAAAACACCCTCTAAAACGAAGTAAATTTTCTCTATAACGAAATATTCAAAGAACACCACTCTTCGAATGGGTATTGGTAGAAGGTATAAGAGTGGGTTTTTTCCGAAAATTTTCCGGACGTACGTAATAAATCCCGACCTTAAACTAATCTTTACGGCTTGTAGAGGGATCCTTCTGAAACAGTTTGAAATGCACCCCTGGCTGTTTGGTTTCAATCTAACCATTACGCTAGTGTGAAAGTTGTGCGAAAATGTCGAAAAGAAAGAGCTTAAGTTTGAATGATATACTTAAATTTATCAGTGAAGTCGACCGCGACATTGCCGACTATAGAAACTAATTTTCTGTATAACGAAATTTCTTTATAACGAATTTTTTTGCGTATTAGGAAAAATTGAATGAAAGATAATCATCTAAAACAAATTCACCTACACGATTCATAACAATGTCATTGTTGAAGAGAAGGTATGATAATATCGCATTAAGACCAAGGTGTAAAAAGAAATAAATCGTGAGATCAGTTACACTTAAGGGGTAAAGCCACCAGGTTGTTTATTTTGGGAAGACGAAAGCAAAAAATACTCATCGATAAAAATAAACAAATAGACCCCCCTTTTCTGCATGGGTTGAGGTTTGTCAAGAGTTTTTATGTGAGATTTAAGAATAATACGACGAAAAAATAAAAATTCGAAGAAAATGTAAAATAAGAGTTATGTATTGTCAAATGAGTCATGATAATTTTTGGTCCACGACTATGTATAATCAATCCATTATACGTCTGCTTGCTCGGCCATGATCACAAGTGAATAATGAGTTATTTATTATTCACTGCTGTCAGATACTTCATAAATTTAGCTTCACTATAATATTCTTTAAATTGATATTTCTTCAGTATTCTTGAATACTCAATTACCAAATATGGGTAAACCTTAGAGGACCAAATTACTTTTATTATATCAATTGAAGCCATTTTTATTACAAAATATGCAATAGAAAGTTCTCCAAAAATTTCTCATGTGTCAACTTGACTTTTTCCACTCTTGCCATAGAGGGTGTTGTCGCGGTCGCCAAATGTTAAAATATTCATGAAATATATTCAGTAGTTTTGGATAAGTATAGTAGGTATGCTACTCGCGTATAATGGCTTTTATATCACTCGGTGATTTGGGCCACTCGCCTACGGCTCGTAGCCTTAACTTCACCTAGTGAATTATATCATTATACGTTGCATAATATACTATTTTGAAATGAACTCTACATATTGAAATATGTATAAAGCATGTAGTGGTTATGTAGTCGTTAATTTACCAAGTACAGTGCAAAACTAATATAACGAACCTCAATATAACGACTTCCTCGATTAACGAATTTTTAATCCCCTTGAATCCTCCATAAGAGTCAATGTAAAACATACCTCCACATTACGAAAACTTTTTACGAACAACCTCTTTATAACGAATTTTCAACTACCAAAAAGAGTGTGAATACCTCTACTTAACGAATTTCGTTAACTCAAAACCTCTATATAACGTTTTCACCAATACCAGGTATGTATGTGATTCAGCCGGTCAGCAGGTTTCGACGCGTATTATGTAAAATACGAAGTTAGTTGATGGAAAGTAATCAGTGTTGCTCCCACTTTTTTGCAATGGCTCAGAAACGTAAAAGGCGTTCCTTATCTATCGCAGAAAGCGAAGCATCATTAATTATGTTGACAAAATCCTTCCACAAAAAATTAGACATATCTAATAAGTTCGGGATTCCCGCAAGTTCATTGGCTACAATTTTAAAATCTTAAGATAAGTTTTCCGACGAAATTGGTTTGCCTTCAAACATCAGAAGATTGAAACCGTGGGAAACAAACTACAATTTATGACTTTTTTCCAATCAAGATGAATAAAATCAGATTTAGGCTTTTATACCAATTTGTTGATTTTTCACCTTTTTTATTTTGTTCTGCGAATTTTTGAAAAGAAAAAACCTACCTACTCACTTTATTGTTTTGAAAAAGAAAATATAAAATAAATGAGTAATTTGATAAAAATTAGTTTTCATTTATATGAGCAAAATAAGTTCGCTATAACAAGATGAGTACGTAATGTCGAGGTGAATAAAACCTCGGTATAACAAATTTTGGACCAACTTCACCTCAATATAACAAACCCCAGTTTTACGAATTACTTGATATAACGAATATTTACTGGTTTCCCTTCCGATTTGTTATATCGAGGTTCCACTGTATTAATTTTGCAGAAATTCCCATGATTTACTCATTTGAGTTAATTTGGTAGATTTTCCGCGATAATTGAAGCTTAACTATTTTTTGCGGTTGAGCTTGCAGAAAACCTTGAAATATCTGAATAAAAAATTATGTAATTTAAGACAGTGATGAAGTAAATATCTACAGGTGAATTTTTCATTCGAGTAAGTAAAATACAGCATAAGGTCGAGCGAAGCGTGTTTCAAATTCAGTTCAATTCGAAAAATTTATATAATATACAGGGTGTCCCGTATTAGACCGACAAACTTCTAGTGGACATTATAGATCATATTTTAGACAGATTCGAACCAAATCATATAATGCAAAATAGCTTCGTTAAGGAGCTAGTGCCCTTTGAAGATGACGTCCTGTCCACACATATTCGCAAAACGGAGTTACATAAACTGCTGAATGTTTACACATTGGCTAATATCAAAAATACGCATCGATTAGATTGAGTGCATTTTTTTCATGTCAAGCACAATCGTTTCATTTAGGGGGGGGCGAAGGGTATTTTTAGTTGAAACTTTTTGAATTTTCATTATTTCGCGAGATTTACATCATATTCATAAACTCTGATGTTTTTTCTTGAAAAAAGATGCTCTTGTATAATAACGCCCAGATGCACCATTTCTGAAAAAATAGATTTGAAATTTTCTCTCTTTTCACTAAGTACTCAATGTTCACTTTTGTTTTGAATTTATTTTCACTTGATAATGGCATCTTTTTTCATGAAAAAACATCAGAGTTATTGAATATGATGTAAATCTTGCGAAATAATGAAAGTTAAAAAAGTTCGAATAAAAATACCCTTCGCCCCCCCCCTCCAAATGATACGATTGTGCTTGACATGAAAAAAATGTACTCAATCTAATCGATGCGTATTTTTCATATTAGCCAATGTGTAAACTTTCAGCACTTTATGTGACTCCGTTTTGCGAATATGTGGCAAAAATGTGGACAGGACGTCATCTTCAAAGGGCACTAGCTCCTTAACGAAGCAATTTTGCATTATATGATTTGGGTCGAATCTGTCTAAAATATGATCTATAATGTCCACTAGAAGTTTGTCGGTCTAATTACGGGACACCCTGTATACAGGCTGTTCTGATTTGTTTCCGACAAACTGATATGGGTGATAGATCACATCATTTTAAGCAAAAAAGTTCCTATAAACATGGGTCCGGAATGCTTCGTTTCCAAGATACAGGGTGTTAAAGTTGAAAAAATAATTCGCGTTTTCTTTAATATCTTTCGACTGATTCCAAATAATTGCATGAAAGTTGGTACATAGGGTTTTTCTGAGGTGAGAAATTCAAATTTGTGACCGATTTGGTTGTATCTTCTAGAGGGCGCCACTGGCAATCATTTCGTCCCTTTTAAACCGTTGCAACTTTTTTTGTGCTACTCTGTACGTCACTTTGGACCAGAAAAATCGATTCCCCTGACTTTTATAGTTAAAGAAGGTATAACTCATTTAAGTTGCTCGGAGCAACCGTTTCAAGAGAAAAACGCGTTAAAGCCAAATCCATATTATTGTAATCTTTAAAACATGTAGAAACAAAGTGGAAATCATTTTAAATCAAATATTTTTTAGATGTAACAATTTAGAACAAAACAAAATAACATAATAATTTTTAAAGAAGGTGTTCGAAATGTCCAAAATTGCATTGACTTAACTAACCCCTGTATCTCGGATACGAAGCATTTCGGACCCATGTTCATAGGAACTTTTCTGCTGAAATGATGTGATCCATCACTCATTTTAGTTTGTCGGAAACAAATCAGAACACCTGTATAATATAATTAAGAATTATCAATGCAAATCCGTGAATTTTTCATATATCTACTGGAGAGAATAGCCAAATCAACACATACTGATTGATATATTATTTGGGCTATTTCCATCACTCTTGCTTCTTCTATTCAACGTTTCGTATTTATCACTTTTGGAACATTGACAATGAGAAGAACACTGAGAGAACTATCGATCACAACCTGGACTTCGTTCAAAAATTCGAATTTAAAATTCATATCATAAACCAATCCTGAAAATTTCAAATTTTGAAGACGTTCCTCCCTGAAATTATCGTGTTCACGTTCAGCCTTACGGCCGACCGCTTCCGCATTTAGACAAGCGTGCGAAATCTTGTATAATATTGTTTACAGTAGAAATTGGTTTGGTTGATGTCAACGTAAGTCAAAGAATTTTGTCACATGACGAGGTTTTTGAAATAACCGAACAACGTGAATATCAATTTTTGTCGACTTGTAGTTATATTTCTGGTTAAACTGATAATTCTACGAAAATTATTGATAAATTCTCGAATTCATTGCAGGTATAAGTGAAATAGATTCTGAAATGTATCAATGGTTTCTGATAAGGTGCTTATTGCGATGAACAATTTTTTTATACGAATGCAAACAAATCCTGATAATAGAAATATTATCAGGATAATAAAAATATTATCAGAATTCAGAAAAACTACTGGACCTATTGGAAAAATCATTATAAACAAATTTATTCATTTGGCTATTTCATGAAGTTTTGGTTGAAATCTTGAAGCTAGCTCGAAATGAATTTTTTTTCCAGTCTGCCAGTTATATTATTTTGAAAGGATGCTACAAGAAGAAAGAATAAAAAAATACTGCTTCGTAAAATTCCTACCGTTTTTGACGTAAGATTTGGCAGGATTCAAACGTCTTGGCTATAAACAAAATCCAAATCGTCGCATGTCTCACCTAAAAATCTCATGCACATTTTCACCACCGCTGTCATTCTCCCTCACTCTACAGACACTATAATCAAGTTAAAACAATAACATGGGTATGATTCGTCTAAATGAGACCTATTCAATTGAAACTAAACGGTATGTTGTTGCCACTTGCCAGAGAAGGACCGAATACCTATGCGATTGCTATTCTACTTAATGCTCCGAGTCGTAACTACAACTATAGGTAGTAGGTGACATTCTGTTTACGATTCCGATATCGCTGCATGATAACATATTTCTGCAGTTTGGGAAGTCTTGGGAACCAAAACCACAGATAACGTTATCGAGGATTGTTGTCTTCGGTGGGTACATCAGAGGACTTAATCTGTCTAGATTTCCCGATTTCGTAAACAAACTTCTGAATATACAAGCTCGTGTCAGACCTAGACCTTGCAAAACACATAAAAAAAACAAAAATTTAAGAAAAACCTGAGGAGCTTTTTTTGAGCGATCGTTCTTTGGTGGAGCAATGAGACTATCAACTTAAAATTTTATATGGGACTAAAGATTGATACCAAATATATCAATGCAGAATCTCTGTACAATCGGAATTATATTCTGGAAATTATTCAAAAAATGAAATATGTAAAAAAAAAACCATTACAAACATTAAATTTTACGGTTCTGATGATACGATCCTCTTAAAATTTTGCATGAATATTCAGTATGTCATTTTTGACATACAAAATAAATTTCACTTGAATTGGTTATTCTGTTATGGAAAAATGTAGATTCTTTTTTTCAATATTCCAATTGAATTTTCTATGGTTCTCTTGACATTATGGTTACAAAGTTTTGCACGAAAATTCAGTATAACAGTCTTCATTCACAAAAAAAAAAATCACTTGGATCGGATATCCTGTTATGGAAATATAAAGAATCTTGTTTTCAATATTCCAATTGAATTTTCTATGGTTATGTCACCAGTATGGCCACAAAATTCTGCATGAACATTCTTTGTATCAATCTTCATTTGTAAAATAAATTTCATCCGAATCGGATATTTTTTTTAGGGAAATATGAAGTTTCTTTTTTTCAACATTCCAATTCAATTTTCTATGGTTCTGTTCACACTATGGGCACCAAATTTCGCATGGAGCTTATTATGAGCATCTTGCATATCGTCGTAACATTTCATTTTGATGGGTTTCGTTTTGTCTGAGATATTGAGGAACAAAAATTTTGAATGGTCATATTTTATGGAACACCCTGTACGATTTGGCTGGTTAACGAACTTAACAAAGCCATTTGCGAACCGAACATACCCAGAAAATTTCAAGTCTCTATAATATATAGTATAGTATATACAGTACAATCCATTCGAAAGTTTTTGTGCTAACGGCCGGACGGACGGTCCCACGGACAGAATTGAATTTGACCACGGTCCACGAATTCGTCATCAGAGAGAAGAACCATTCTCGGCTCAAAATTCGAAAATTACAGACATTTGTGCAAAACGATATAGCACTAGTTTGAGGAGAACGAGCGCTAAAAAATAGGAAAGAGAAGACCCAAGATCATCTTTTTTTTTATTTTTTCTATCACATCAGACTCATATTTCTTATGTACGTGATGAATATCTTCATACTTATAAATGCAGCTTCAGGGTACGGCAGAGGAACTTGCTGATTTAGAAATTCAATTGAACAAAAACAGTTTTGAAGATGATACAGGGTGTTTCATTGGGAAACGGAAAAAAGTGGACTATGAATAAAGCACTTCTAGACGGTTCCGAATATACTATATTTTATGGGTTTAATTACTTTGGCCATTTCTTTAAATGGCCATAACTTACGAACCACGCCGTATACAGGATGGTCCAGATCATAACCAATAAATTTTAACCACTTATTCTACCTCAAAAATAAGCCCTTGTTTGTTATATAAACATATGTCGAGAAATGTTTCCTTTTCGAGATACGGGGTTAAAATTATAGAAAAAAATGTTTTTTATTAATAAATTTCACACGCTTGAAATATTTTTATGAAATTTGAAACATAGGCTTTGAGCGTCAAGGAGCACTTATTGCATAATATCATTTTTTTTCTATTCTACCAGTGGTGTCCGTACTGCAGCGAGACAGAATTTTTTCAGATAGAAAAATGATACGCCACTGAATTTTCCGACAATAAAAATCGCTATTTAAATCCTCATTCAATTTGGAGCAAATTCGGTATCCTGACTTTTTGCTGTACGATTCACCGTTTCCAGTCAAAAAAAAAACACGTTCTCATGCATGAAGAAATCACACACGTTACATTCAAAAAATAGTCTTATTATTATTATGTATCTACCTTATAAAATTCCGGGCGATTTATTCATGCATGAGAATGTTTTTATTTTTTTTACCGGAAACGGTGCCTCGTACAGATAAAGTCAAGAAACCGAATTTGCTCCTAATTTAATGAGGATTTAAATAGTATTTTTATTGTCGGAAAAACCAGTAGCCTATCATTTTTTTATCCGAAAATATTCAATCTCGCTACAGTACGGACACCACTGGTAAAAGAAAAAAAATATTATGCAAAAAGTGCTCCTTGACGCTCAAACCTATGTTTCGAATTTCATAAAAATATTTCAAGCAGTTTGAAGGTTGTTAATAAAAAACTTTTTTTTTTCTATAATTTCAATATCTCGGAGAGGAAACATTTCTCGACATATGTTTATATAACAAACAAGGGCTTATTTTTGATGTAGAATACGTGGATAAAATTTCTGGGTTACGATCTGGACCACCTGTATTTTAATGCTATTTGGTACGAACATTATACTACTTCTACACGAGTGACCTGACTATCTGTCACTTTGGAAATCCGGGTCCAGATTAACAAAAATTTCATGTCTTCGCATGCCTAAAACAACACCCTGTATCATCAGTTCTTATGTCATTTCGAATATTATAACAAATTCTGAAATTTCAGAAATACCAGACGTTTCTTAAATCCCATATATATTGAGATTCTGCGAATCCGGATTTTATACACACTACTTTAGGCTCATGAAACCATGAGTATTCAAACAATATGGCATTCATTCTTTGACTCCGTGTTGTTAAGGTTAATTTTGTTAATACGGACCTGGATTTTTCCAGTGATTGAAGCTTAGGTCGCTGGTGTAGAAATACTAGAATATGTGTACCAAATTTCATGAAAATATTCCGGGTGGTTAGTAAGTTATGACCACACAAAGTAGAAAATCATCTATTTTTTATTGTCAAAATGCATAAACCTGAAATGTGAAGTTGAAGAGATAGTGAACAAAGAACATGCGCGAAAATGAAAAGTACAAAGTTCACTTCAGTTTTTTGTGCTGTTCCGAAACATCAAACCGTATTTCGAAAATACAGGGTGTTGTTTTCGGGATGCGAAGGCATATGATATTTGTGTTAATCCGGACTTGGATTCCCAAAGTGGAAGATCGCTTGTGTAGAAGTAGTTGTTAGTACCAAAATCATATAAATATCGGCGTGGTTCGTAAGTTTGGGCACTCAAAGAAATCGGCCAAATTGATAAAACAGAATCTCTGTGATGAAACTTGTTAGACCCATAAAATATAGGATAATATTCTGAACCACCCAAAGGTGCTTTATTCATCCTCCACTTATTTCCGTTACCAAATGAAACACCCTGTATAAAGACATTAAAAATTCCTATTTGAAAAAAAAATAATTTTTCATTTGAAATTTGAATCCAATCAATTTTCACAACTCGCATAGTCAGTCATTAACCTTATCACCTATTAACGTTTAATTGACATTTAATCAACTTACACAATTATCTTCTACAGTATCCGTCAAGCAAGTATGGAACAAAACGCCTATTCTGACCATCTCTCGATGTCGAATCGAACTCAAACTGTATAATATGGATAAATTTCAAAGTAGCCAATCTCGAACTGCCGCAAAACAACGAATCTTGCCGTTGATCTGTCCCAACATTTCTTCGTCGAAAACACTTTCACTTTTATCGGTTGTAAATAATTTTCTAACAGACAAAATCTGTGTCGGATGAAAGGCAATATTTTGGTCGATGCAGAATGAGCGTTTAATATTCTGCTCGGCCATTCACGAGCAATTACCCGTGACCAGTTATAATATTACGTATTTGAGAATGATGACTCTTAATGATATCGAAAAATTTCTTATTTAGAACTTCATCAGTGGAAAGCTTGTAGAATGTAGATTTTTAGGGACCTCCCTAACAATCTACATAGGCCAAGCAATAGAGGTTTTTTACGTGACAAAAATACTACCTGAAATCTGACTGTGCAGTCATGCATAGGTAGTGTCTACATTTTTTTCATGATAAATTCCACTCCTGAATCGTCTTAGGTTTTTTTTTGAGAAGCGAAAAATAGCCAAAAAATCCAAAATTTTGCTTTTCGCTTATAAACGTGAAGTATTGATCTGATCGAAAAGCTGTTTAAGGCACTTTTGTAGAGAATTCAAAATAAAAAAATGAGAGGTGACACGTCTCAAGCGGATAATTAATTTCCGAGAAAAGTTGGAAAAACTGGAAAAAACATCAATTTATTCGAAAATTCAAAACTTGGTCAATTTCTGAGACGAAGCGTAGTTGCTCTGAATTTAAGTAGTTATTAACATATACTTTATTGGTGCACAATTACAAAGCTGTCGGATAATAGTTTTTTTTGCACAATCGCAGCTTTCCGAATTCGACGTACTTTTTTCAAGAAGGTCGTGATACTCGGCTACTTGTCAGATTTGAATTTTACAAAAAGCATTTTAAAGAAGAATAACATTCTTCAAGTCGTTCATTTCTCTCGATACCGACCGATAATGTTTAGTGGGTGAAAAACGGCGTCAAACAGAAGCAAAAAGGCTCGAATGCATCAAACTAGTCGCGGAGTGGGAGTCGCCCGCTACGCGAGGGGAAAACTGTATACCTTGTATCTTCGCGCATCGCATAGCGGGCGACTCCCACTCCGCGACTAATTTGATGCATTCGAGCCTTTTTGCTCCTGTTTCACGCCGTTTTTCACCCACTAAACATCGGTCGGTATCGAGAGAATGTACGATTTGAAGAATGTTATTTCTTCTTTAAAATGCTTTTTGTAAAATTCAAATCCGACAAGTACCCGAGTATCACGACCTTCTTGAAAAAAGTACGTCGAATTCGGAAAACTGCGATTGTGCAAAAACTATTTCTCCGACAGCTTTTTAATTGTGCCCAATAAAGTATATGTTAATAATTACTTAAATTCAGAGCAACTACGCTTCATCTCAGAAATTGACCAAGTTATGAATTTACGAAAAATTGATGTTTTTTTCAAGTTTTTTCAACTTTTCTCGGAAACTATTTATCCGCTTGGGACGTGTCACCTCTCATTTTTTTTTTTGAATTGTCTACAAAAAGTGCCTTAACACCTTTTCGATCAGATCAATACTTCACGTTTTATAAGCGAAAAAGCAAAATTTTGGATTTTTTCGGCTATTTTTCGCTTCTCAAAAAAAACCTGAGACGATTCAGGAGTGGAATTTATCATGAAAAATGGAAGCAAGCCCTGAGCAGAGCTTCTGAGCGCTCGTTCTCTGGTGGAGCAATAGGACTATCTCTCAAATTCTGTATATGACTTGAAATTGATACTTAGATTAAACAATTAAAAAATTCAATTCTATGGTCACACTTGAAAATTAAAATCAATAATAATTTTTATGGTTCTGATGATGCGATCCTCTTGAAATTTGGCATGAACATTCAGTATATCAATCTTTATGCCAGGATAAATTTCACTCAATTCAGATATCTTGTTATTAAAATATAATTTTTTTTTTCAATATTCAAATTGAATTTTCTATATTTCGGATGATGCGATGATCTTCAAATTTTTGCACAAACATTCAATATATAAATCTCAATTCCAAAAATAAATTTCATTTGATTCGGATATCTTGTTATGGAAATATAAAGAGTCTTTCCTTTAATATACCAATTGGAATTTCTATGGTTCTGATGATGCTATCCTCTTGAAATTTTGATGAACATTCAGTATATCAGTCTCAACTTACAAAATGAATTTCATTTGAATCGGAAAGTTGGTTATGGAAATAAAAAATTCTTCTTTCTTTTTCAATATTCCAATTGTGATTTTCTATGGTTCTGTTAATACTATGGCCACAAAATTTTGCGAGAGGCTCACTATGTCATCTGGCAAGTTGCTGCAATTTCATTCCGTTTGCCCTCGTTTTGTGTGTGAAATATTGAGGAACAAAAATTTTGAATGGCCACTTTTTATGGAACAACCCTGTACGATTTTTTTTTTGTAACGAACTAACCGAGCTATTTGGGAGCTGACACACCCTGAAAATTTCAAGTCTCTAGGACAATCTGTTCGAGAGTATTTGTGCTCACGGACGGACGGCCGGCCCTACAGAATTTGATTTGACCTCATATTTTCCGTCAGGAGTCGAACCCTATCGTTTGAGACCATTTTCGGCTCAAAATTCGAAAATTAAGACATTTGGGCAAAACGATATAGCACTCGTCTAAGTAGAACGAGCGCTCAAAAACATGTAGAAACTACCTATTGCATGACTGCACAGTCAGATTTCAGGTAGTATTTTTGTCACAAAATCGACCTTTCGATAGCTTTATTGCTTGGTCTAACATTCCATTGCGACCTTTAGGTCCTTCGACCTGATTGCGCTACAGCTCACCCAACAGTTCTAGATCTTCAAAAGGCGTTTTCGGAAACTTACTCAGGGCATTGTTTAAACAATGCTCAGGGTTTACTAACTCGATCCATTGGGTAAGTGACGGATTTAATCGGATCACGGACCCGGGTTCTAAGTTTACGAACACATCAGGTTTAGGATTTGAAGTGACAGTCGTATCAATAACATAACCAAATACAGTGAAACTTCCTATAACGAAAGCGATAAATCCGCAAAAAAAATTGTTATAAAGAAATTTCGTTATACAGAAAATTTGTTTCTATAGTCGGCAATGTTGCGGTCGTCTTCACTGATAAATTCAAGTTTATCGTTCAAACTTAAGCACTTGCTTTTAGACATTTTCGCACAACTTTTCACACTAGGCTAATGGTTAGATTGAAACCAAACAGAGTTATTACGTACGTCCGTTAAATTTCGGAAAACCCACCCTTATACCTTCGTACCAGAACCCATTCAAAGAGTGATGTCATTCAAATATTTCGTTATACAGGGTGGCCGGACGATTGACGTCCAAAAGGTCCCTCGTCTCATGGGGTATTCGAATCACCCCATGAGAATTTTCAACTTGACCATATCAAAAAAGATATTAGAAGAAAAAGTACAAGAGTTTTCTGATATATTTTTTTGTAAATAAATCGCCATGATGTACTTTTATACATAAAATAACCAGCATCGTAATTTGATAAAATTATACAAATGTTGGTCTCAAGTGAAAAAGTTACATATTTTGGATCATGATCTAATTTTCAAATTTAAATTGAAAATGTAAACAGGCTCCTTCATGGTTTCTCAGTAGGCTTGAAAACTGCGTTCAACGCTCAGCATTAATAAAAAATGGTACTCAACCTTAGACAAAGGACTTCCTTTGTCTAAGTACTCAACAGTCTACTTCTGCTAGAATTAGCCTTCAAAATCAGCGAGGTGGAAAAATTCGAAGAACTAGACATTTACTCAAAATTATTTTTTGCCATTTTAAGATTTTCTGATCAGTTATGATATAAAATGCTAAATTTAATGAAAATTAGCATTAGAAGAAACGTTTTAGGTAAGAAAGAAAAAGGTATGGCAATAAATCACACATCATGTAGATAAAAAAGAAATTTATGTATAAAATTCACAATACGTTTTCAAAAAGGCCACCTCCATCCAGCCTCAATACACATTCTAACCTTCGCAAATTTATTTATTCATTTATTTTTTTAATTGTAATTTTTATAAATATTTTTTTTATCTACATAATGTTTGATTCATTGCCATACCTTTTTCTTTTTCTTATCCAAAACTACTAAAGCAAATTTTAAGCATTTTCTATCATAAGTTGATCAGAAAAATCTTAAAACGGCAAAAATAATTTGTGAGTAAACGTCTAGTTCTTTTGATTTTTTCCACCTCGCTGACTTTGAAGGCTAATTCTAGCAAAAATAGACTGTTGAGTACCATTTTTTATTAATGATCTGAAAGCTGAGCGTTGAGCGCAGTTTTTTAAGCCTACTGAGAAACCATGAAGTAGACTGTTTACATTTTAATTTAATTTGAAAATTTAGATCATGACCCAAATACGTAACTTTTTCACTTGAGACCAACATTTCTATAATTTTTTATCAAATTTACGATGCTGGTTATTTTATGTATAAAAGAACATTTTATGGCGATTTATTACAAAAAAATATATCAGAAAACACTTGTTCTTTTTTTAATATCTTTTTTAATATGGTCAAGTGTGAAAATTCTCAAAGTTCATAAAAAATTCATAACTCGGAAACCGTGAAAAATCGCATAACATAATGATTCGAATACCCCATGAGACGAGAGACCTGTTTTTTTCTTTTGTACGTCAATCGTCCGGCCACCCTGTATAGAGAATTTACTTCGTTTTAGAGTGTTTTCACCATGGAATTTGGATTCAAGGTGAAATGTCTTGTACGAAATTCGTTATACAGACGTTCGTTATAAGGAAGTTCCACTGTATTTATGGATTTATTTTTTTCAGCCCCAGTTTATTTTCGGATTCTCTCTAGCTTCGCTCGCATTTATTGGATTCTGTAAAATCTTTCTTATTATTCCTGGTGTGCCTTCGCATGTTCAATGTTATCTTTGAGTACCTATGTTAAAGATGTAAAGAAGGCTTCAGCTTCAACGTAGAAAGATATGCATACAAAGTTATGAAGATGATGTTTCACATTATTTTCTCGGCTCATGGAGCAACACATTTTACACTGAACCAAATTCTCTTCTCTTTCCATAATTTTAAGGAAAGGAATATATGAAAATACTAAGAAAAGAGTAGAAGACTTATTATCGCCTTTTTTAAAATACAAAACTGAACTGCAGTGCACGACCGCCCCTTGACCGAAAAGCATATTTCAGAAGTACATCGAAGAAGCGTTGGCATAAGTGCATTATATTTGAGGGGGATTTTTTTGAAGCGGACAAAATATTTATTGATGAATAATTAATGAATATTTTCGAAAAAGAATTCTAAATTTACTTTTTCTTTTGAACAAACCTCGTACTCGTCATTCGTTTTACCAGAAACATTGTTACGTATCGGCCAGAACTCATATTGTCTCTGATAATATTATCCTATAGGTGACATAAACCAAACAAATGTCTAGATATTGTAAATAACATTATTCAAGGTAAAAGTTTTGGACAGTTGTTGATAATCCAAATTTTAAAATACTGAGAACTAGTGGGTAGTGGGTCCCTTTCTATTCATTCATAAAATCATAAATTCAACTTCTGATATTCAGTTTATTAACGAATCTAATGAAGGGTTTTCACATAAGAGGTGTTATTTTGATATTCAAAGAAAAATGCCATTTTTCAATATAAATGATCGGATGTTGATTTCATTATAAAGAAGAAGCTATTATATGCCGTTAATAGTGGAAAATAACATCAGGCAAATGACCACCACGACCACGCTTATAGGACCATATCCTTTTAATGAAATTTTCCTCAACCAAATCGCAAAGTGGCTACTTTATGTCCTCGATAGCCTCAATTGTGATCACCTCTTCGATAGATAACACGGTCCGGATCATTTTCATGCATTTCAACGACCCAATCAGCAAAGACACGACGTTGTTGATCATCGGCCGGCTTGAGTTCTTGTGTTAACTGAACTTTAGAAGCCTTAAGACCCAAATCTTTATGCAAAATACGGTATAATGACGTTTGTGGAATGCCTAACTCCAAAGAACGAAGAGGAATGGACAAACCTGGGTTTTCTTCAACACTTTCGGCTACAGCAGCAATATTCCCGGCTGTTCTTGAGCAACGTGCATGGGTTTTATTCTTCACATCACTAACTAGTCCCAACAGCTCGAATTTTTCCACCAATTTAGTGCGGTCCGACAAGGTGCTTCACAACGACCCAAAAATGTTCGAGTTTTACGAACCGTCTCTGCCAAATTTACACCATTCTGCTAGTGAATTTTAATAATTTCAATGCGTTCTTGCAGCGTATATCGTTCTATTTTCATTAATGGCGTTGTTATTGGAAAACCCTTTAGTTTCTGCATTTGGTTACGAAACTCTACCTAAAAGTAAAATTCTCCCCCTCTAGGTAGTATTATAATTGTTTCGTTTAGCAATCGGATCAATTTAAAACTAAAATAAGGTAATCACATCTACAATGCAGTGTTCTTGTCCTTAAGGACCAGAACTGATGTGTTCTCCTGAACAAGTGTATAAAAATAACTTCGTTCGTCCTTCGTCCTCTTGTTCGTACGTGTTATATATTATATACCTTTACGGAAATTCTCATAATTTAGTCGTAGTGTATCAGAAAAAAAACGTCCCGACTTTTAGGTTTTGGGTGAGCTTATGTAAAAAAACTGAAAACACCGAAGAATCAATTTATCAATTTAGTTGAGATTGAAAAAATCTGATAATTCCCAAAAATATCGCAACTTACTTTGAAAGGCCTAATACAAATGTAGAAATATGGTGTGACACCAACAACAGTAAAAATTACGACACGAAAAAACATTTTCAACCACTCAAATTTGTGATAAAACGTGAGCCAGTTGGATTTATAAACATTGAGTTCATGAAAGAAACCCGATAGTTTTGTTTTATCGAAGTTAAGATTAAGATGTAGAATATAGTCGCATAATAGGTACTGGCTTTGTGCATTCTGAAAATGCATAAACAATGGGTTTTTCAATTATAGTTTTTTATTAGTTGATCATGATAATGAATATTGATGGATAAGGAAATAATGAGGAATTAAATTGTACTCTTGACTATGAAAGCCAGTTAAAGATTCTACATATTTCATTCTTCACTAAACAATTATTGTTATTACTTTGTTCATGGCCATTGAATTTTTTTATAGACTTTCAAGACTATGGTAGCCAGTTCATTCGTGAATATTTACTTGTACCTACTTTAAAAGAATAATATTTCAAACCAAATTTTGTTGAGTTCACAAGCAATTTTAATAATGTACTCTTCTTGTTTATGCACTTATTTTTATGACTATTGGCAATTCAAACGAGCAATATAATGTGGTTTTTAACTCTTTTTCATCTTTCATTTGTATATTTTATGGTAATTCAAAGTAGTTATTTGGGAGTCAAATTGTCAAATTTAATGTCTTCAGTGGTTATTTATTCATGCTTAAATTTCTGTAATACCATCTATTTGTTTACCTTCTGTCTGCTGCGAATAGGTTAGTGAATAAATATTTTTATGATTTACTTTCCTAGTCATTTTGATTTTCTACAATACGCTCATATTTTTTCTTAGTCTCACAAGATACTTTAAAATAGATTATATACTCGGTTGATCTATCGTAACCCTACACGAGAGCAGGATTGTAGAGTCACCGCATGCGCACTGCATTTCTATTTTTTATTTAATTTGAAGAAGGTGGGAATGAGTCTTCTACTCTTTTCTTAGTAATTTAATATATTCTATTCCTAAAAATTATGGAAAGAGAAGAGTATTTGGGTCAGTGTAAAATGTGTGGTTCCATGAGCAGAGAAAATAATGTGAAACAACTTCTTCATAACATTGTATGCAGATCCTTCTGCGTTAAAGCAAAAGCCTACTTTACTTCTTTAACATAGGAACTCAAAGATAACATTGAACATGCGAAGGCACACCAGAAATTATAAGAAAGATTTTACAGAAGCCAATAAGTCCAAGCAAAGCTAGAGACAATCGGTAAATACACTGGAACTGAAAAAATAAATTCTCTACTCCTTCAACATAGGTACTCAAAATTAACATTAAACATGGAAGGGCACACCAGAAATTTTAAGAAATATTTTACAAAAGCCAATAGATGCAAGCAAAGCTAGAGACAATCAGGAAATAAACTGAGACTACAAATATAAATCCATACAATATTTGGTTATGTTATTGATACGACTGTCACTTCAAATCCTAAACCTGATGTGTTCGTAAACTTAGAACCCGGGTCAGTGATCCGAGTAGATCCGTCACGTGACCCAATGGATCGAGTTAGTAACCCTGAGTAAGTCTCCGAAATCGCCTCTTGGCAGTCCAGAATAAAGTGGAAATAGCAATTATGGGTATAATTCTTTATGAAGCTGTCTTCACACCAGTTGATTCCTACGACCCGTTCATGATTATATACTTAATCTACGAAGTTTTTTAGAAATATAAAATCATTGTAACTTTGTTTATAACAGGACGCTTTTGCCCACACCTGACCACCTCCATATAAGTCTACCTCCGCTGGAACAATTCCTCGAAGGTGAGACGGCCAAATCGGTTCTCAGGGCGGCAAGAGAGAAGGAACTTGAAACTGGCAACCATATGGGTCATCTTCGTATTCTGAATGAGTGGGTGTGGCCCAAGTTAACATACCTCTGATGCACGAATTTTAAAAATTGAAATGTGGCATTTCCAAGTCTCGACGAAATAGTTTTCTCTGCCGGGTCAATTACAATAATGGCTTGAAAACTGAGGACGGATGATTCGGAGTGTACGCCTGTACGGTTCTTCAGTCCAACTAACTCTACCAATGGATATCCATCCATCAGTATTTCAAGCGGAAACCTTAACCATAAGGGGGTTCAAATCATAATAAACGAGATACAACTAGCAGAAAAAACAATATTTATTTTGTATTATCACTACAGCCGTCCTACAATCATTGACTCTCTGGCAGTTCGGCCAAAGCTAGTCTGGAAATGCAAACTGTCACTTAATGCACTTGGGATAAACAAACAAGTAAACCTTGTGTGGGCACCTGTTCATACTGAAATTCACGGCAATGAAACAGCAGACCAATTGGCCAGAGAAGGAAGAATAACCCCTTTCATTGGACCAAAGCCAATCTGCGGTCATCCAACATAGGCAGCTGAGGAATAGAAACAAAAGAGGAGGTTTAGATCTCGTCAAATGACCGAAGGACATGGACATGGAAATAATTCCAGTCCTACTCAAGGAGATTAACCAAAAGAAGACCCCTCCATCAGTAAATAAAACCTAAAGAAAATAACGGGCATACTCACTAGCTTCTGCCAATAGAGACACCTTTTTTGCAAATGTTCAGCTGTTCATAGGGCTAGGCTTTGACGCCTTACTAGTTAGTAGTTAATGTTATCTGCAACCGGAGCACATAGTGGACATAGCACCAAAGAAGAAGCAGGGTTTATTGAGATCTTGCTGTCGGAATGGTAAACACCGCGGGTTTTGTTCAAAAGATCTTATGGTCAAGGTACTGCGAGATCCGAGATCTACTAAGCCTTATCGATCCTATTCTAAGTCGAATTTTGGCGAGCTGTGGTTACATGTAACTATCTAACTATCACGTGATCATTTGACAGTTAATACACGTATTTTCTGTCAAATGATCACGTGATAGTTAGATAGTTACATGTAACCACAGCTCGCCAAAATTCGACTCTAATCTAACCATCGTCCTGTTTACAAACCTGGGTACTATTGTGGTTCCCTCTAATATTTAATCCACCCATACGTGAATCAACTATTCACTCTCTATCAAACTCGTAGGGCACATCTACATGACGTATTGTACCGTTATAGTTTCATTGTTTTCTTCTCCTCCTTGATAGTAAAATACACTCACCGGCAAAATAATCGATCCACTCAAAAAATTGATGAAGTTTGTTAATAGATAAATATGTTATTTCGAGTTCGATTCAATTGAATTTTTTTTCCATTATAGGTATATTCATCTTGAATCAATCAGTAGTTTTGAATTTCAGGAAATCTCGACGTACGTCATTTCATACAGGGTGAAACAAAATCTGTTTTTTTACCCTAACTTTAGAACCACCCTGGTGTGTTCAGTTGTTCCACCATGTGATTTCTTATTTCATCTTCAAGACACATCTTCTATGGACAATATAATTCCTCATTTATAACAATAGCTTAATTTTTGTTGAAGATACAGGACAACAACAGACTCCACAATTTCGCTATAGCTATGAAAGTACTTTCACAGATTTAATCCTAAATGCGAACGTTATGAAAATAAACTGAAAACGGAGTGAAAACATAAAACTAGAGAAGTTTTAGCACGACATGTTTTTCCGTATGCACCGTTTATTGGAGATGATTTCGTGCTAATGCTTTATAATGACAGACCGAATCAACCACATGTGGCTAGGATTGCCAGGGAGTATTTAGCAAAAGTTGAAATCCAAGAACTAAACTGGCCTGCTCAAAGACCAGATTTGAACCCAATTGGGCATGTTTGGATGCTCTTGGGAAGAAAATTCGATCTCGCGACCAACTATTGAAAATTCCAGCAACTCATCAGTGATGCTCTTATTGATTCAAAACCTTAATGAGGACATGCCGAGACGAATATTGCACCTGTTATCTGAATCTGGGCGGAAAACATGTTATGTTTTTGCCTTAGTTTTCAGTATATTTTCATTAGCTCAGAATTTTACGTTGAATTTGTACTGTTGTAGCCTTAGCGAAATTCAATGTTTTACTGAAAACCCTGTATCTTCAACAAAAATTGAGCTATTGTTATGAATGAAAAATTAAATTGTCAAGAGAAGATGTGTCTTGATCATGAAATAAAGAATCACACGGTGGAACAGCTGGAACACACCAGGGGTTGTTCTAAAGTTAGGGTAAAAAAACAGATTTCGTTTCACCCTGTATAAAATGACATACGCGAAATTCAAAACTGGTGATCGATCAAGGATGAACATACCTACAATTAAAAAAAATCAATCGAATCGGACTTGAAATAACATATTTATGACTTAACAAACTTCATCGATTTTTCGAGTGGATCGATTATTTTGCCGGTAAATGTGTATATTGCATAAGGGTTCAAAATACAACTACTCTTTATTGGCAAACTTCTTGTTTTCTGTCCAAGATTTGAAATTTATTTCTAGGCAACATCTAGGAAGGGTGCTTAGTAAGTTTTGTGATTACCTCCTCCACTTCAAAAGGTAAATATACGATATATTATGTCCATTATGTTAGCAAGGCTAAAACAATCATAATTCCGAAAATAAGATCTCATCAGGATGAAAAAAATGGTGATTAAGCCAAATAAAAACAGTGTGAATTCAACATAAAAAATGTGTAATGCTCATTATGAAATTGAAGAATTCACCACAAATCAAATTACATGACATGTTGCAAAACCCATTAAACTAGAATCTTTTATCATTTACATACGAGTAAAACAAGAAAAATAATCGTACGTTGAAGCTTTTATCTGAAGGAAAGTGTAGCCCCTATCTTTCCTAGTACATTTAGGTATTAAGAGACAACATTTCGTGATATCCTATATTGAGTAATGAGTTATTTAACTTGTAAAATTATAGAAATGTTACTCAATTATTTGAAAAAGGATGGTGCCGGTTACCTACTTATGAATGTATTCGGCATTGTTTTACATGATTCGCAATAGTTATTTTGACTATTATAATTATCACCAACAAGTTTTTGTAAATTGTATCTAATAATTAGACTATTTTTACTTCGCAATGATTAACCTTAATTTCTTTCCATTCTCGAGTTTTCATTTGATTTTTTCGACAATTGAAAACATAATCGTAAAAGTTGGAGTTTTTCAATTCAAAAATTATCCGAAGAAGGAGTTACAGTTCAATCTAGGGTAAATTCAATATGGCGGTGGATGGCATAGCGGATTTGTTACCTGTACCAACAAGTTCTGTGAATGATTTGCGTAGATTCGAAAGATGATAAAATGAACAATAATATGTTGACAATACATTTGCAATGTTGAATTAACTATTCTTCAAGCAAGGATTTTAAATACTTCACATAAATCATAGGTACTAAAGTTTGTTTGCGATGAAAGGAAATTTTTGTAGATTTATTTACTCACCACGGCTTTCCATATCCTCTTGATCTTGGACATTAGGTAATTTCTTCCATTTCATGAAAATTGAGAAAAATATTGGAATATTTCACAGAAACATGAATGACAATAGTTGACAAGATATAATTTATTCCCGAAAAATCTAATTAAGACAACGAGAGAAAATATCTGTGGTGCATTTATGTCTTAATTTTGAATTTTGAATTTTTTATATTTATTCCAAAAGTTAATTTTCCATATAAATAAAAAAATCATAATCAATATAATATATGTTTTGTAAAATATTTTCAAAAGAATGATGGCTAGTAACAAAAATAACATTTTGGTGCGGAAAAATGATTCAACCATATGTTGTCAATTGAAACTCTTACAAGACACTTATCCTAAAGTTTCACAAGGAAGTATTAGTTCCGTTTACAAAAGTCTCAACATGACTATTCATATAGTTTCTAACAAGTATCATAGAATTCTGTATAATAGTTTCAGATGAATATAATAAATCAATAAAGCTATTCAGAATTAGAACAAAACAGTGAATATCACAGTTGTCACGAACAATCAATGCAAAGGTTTAAGCTAAGTAAACAAGTTTACTTCTTCCTTTGATGCTTTTTTACTATTTCCTATCAGTATTATTAAAAAATTTATATGCAATAATATTGAATAAAATCGAAATTGGTATTGATATAGGTATCTGTTTTACAACATGTGACAAATTTGTATCAAATCTTACCTCAGAGTAAAAAGTGTTTACTTCTTACGCTGAGAATCCTACAATCTCGTTTTTCAATATAAAATGCTGCATTTTTTTTCCGCAAATAGCTGAAATATATGCTGGCAATTTTGGTATTGATTCCAAATCTTAGACCAAGTATATAAAGTCTAAGTTCTATATAGATAAAGTCTAAGTTCCAGAAATATGACATTACCCTACGCTTGTATAATGATATTATTTCTTTCTACTTGCTCTTATTTTTCTTTCACTATTCTTAAGATACTAGTGGTAGTATTAGGGAAGTAATAATATCTGAAAATGAATTTTTTTCGTGACTCAATTTTGTGTGCCTTAATACACTATAATTATGTATATTGAATATTTCTGTTCAGTATTCTAGATTTTATCTATCGCTGCGCCATTTCTGGATGATTACTGTAAAATATAGGAGCATAACCTTTGTAAATTTTCTGTCTAGGGACAAAAATGAAACTATGTAAAATATTTCCAAAACTTTTTATGGCAATTTATGTTATATACACCCTATGATTCTCTAAGAATTCACTCGATTGCAAGTATATTCAATACATAATTAATATTAACTGCAACTTAGGGTATTGCCTGAATCAGAAACAAACCACAAAGCATAATAACTCATGCTACAAAAGTTACCTACAAGCTGAGTAGTACATTTATCTTCTTATCGAGAAGTCCTCAAAAGTGTAATCTTTGATTTCTTTTTCATTTTTGAATTCTGCTTTATCAATCCTAGAGGAGGGGCTTCCTGTTTTCTGAAGCCAATTTTTCCTGCAATAGACTCATTATTTCAACTTCGAATATAGATAATTCTTTTATATTTTACATTTTGTTGATATTATCGATTTCTCCTTGGATTGTCCCTACTACTGTATCTTGCATTGTATTCCTACAGAATCCCCTCAGACCGAGATTCTGTGCTTCTTTCTGAGTGTACTAAAATTTAAAATATCATGTACATAAGGTTTTTCCAGACACAGTTTACCATAGTTGTTTTAACACATGGAAGCAGTTGTCGTACCTTTCGGAAGAAGACACCTAGGAAATAAGTATAATGAATAGACTTTCAAACATAAAAAATGATTAATTAATAGTACCTTGAACTATTCCGAATACTTCGAAATCAACAGATAATAATTTTCTAGACATGTTGTTGGAACCTTCTTTTTCACCCAATACTGGTATAATGAACAGAAAAAGAAATGCCCAATTGCAACACTGTACTTTACTTAAATATCGTAAACACATAAAAATAAGGATATAATTAATTTCACACCTTGTTTAATCGGAATAAAAATTTTTGTTTATTTATTTGGATTCCTGACACTTCCTAAAAGTGACAAGTAGTCATCACAGAATATTATATTTTTGCTGAATTCCAAGTCTGCATAATGCAAATTGAGGAGTTTCGATAATTAATACACTGTGAGGCTAAAAGTTCAGAGCTACTTATTTCAATATTAATACACTGATCTCATGTATAATTATTTTTTAATCACTTCTTCAATCAAATAGTTCAATCATATCAGGCTCATTTCTATAGCTGTAGTTCAAACGTACCAAGGTATTGTCAAAATCAGCTGATTTCAAAACTCGTTAACTTGTTACGAGATAAGTGTCATGTTTTTATCGTATTCGTATCTGTCAGTTTTGTTCTTGTGAGAATATCAGGAGCGGAGTCAATTGTGGTGGAAAGGATAAATGCGGAAGACATATAGCTGTCGCGAGAGAATATTCAGTTGGTTTCTGACCGCTATGGTATTCGCTTGGGTGGTGTTAAACTTAAGTGATTTGTGAAATGGTGACCCTTCCGACGTTACTCATGACCGCGGTAGAATTTTCAAACTTTTTTTCGATCTTTGCGGTCCTTCTCGTGTTCTGTGCGATGATTCTGTTCATAACGAAGTGAGTATACTTGATATCAGCTTCGAAAACGTTTTCACTTCACTGCATCATTTTCTTTTCATCACCTTTTCTTCTCTTGAGTATGTTTGTGGCTTTTTATTTCGAAGGGTTTTCGATCTAAACCTGCTTGCTCTTTTGCCTCTTCTATTGATGCTTTTCAACTTACCAGGAATATATCACACATATTTGATGTGAATATATCTATTCTTCCTCCGGGAAAAACTACTGGAAAATCATAATTTACTTAGGTGTTTACTCTTTCTTTACATTGCGGTTTTTCACATGCTAACTTAGTGAATACTATTTACTAGTTGATTGGAAAACGTTCATTCACTGAAAATGCATAGAAACATTTCAAGAGTAATTCAGTTCAATACTTTGTTTATAAATTACACAATATGTGATATAAAAAAATGTATTTTTTATAATATTTGTCAGCAATTCATATTGAGACGTTATTTTCGGTTTATGAAGATTTTGAAATTTAATTTACATTACTCAATTAATAAGACCATTAGATAGAAAATTGAAATATAAGGAATATTTTATCATTCTACCTTTTATCAATTTCTATATTGATAGGTTCTCTTCCTAGATACTTTCTTGTATAAAGCAGAATATTTCAAATCTTTTAATTAGATGTCAATTTATTTTAATCTTCTTCAAAAACTTACCCAGAATATCTAACCGAAACATTTCAATATTTTTAGGCGAAATATTGATTTGAAATTATGCATATTGGCATTTTCTTACGCAACTGTAGTTCTCTTTCAAAATTTTGAGGTTGTACGCACTAGGCCTGCTTATTTATTTTATCAACTATAAAACTCAAAATTCAAATTGTTTGTATCTCTAATCTGACAAGTTTTCGATTTTGCCTGGTGATCTTGCATCACTTCTTCAGAAGAGAAATGGACAAAAATTAATTCCGTCTGCAATGAAAAGTGCTCGGAAGAGTGGATTTGCATACCTATCACTATTACTAATTTATGTAATCCACAATTTCTATTTGAACATAATATGATAACTCGATAACTACTACGAATTTTTTATATAACATAAAAAGAGTGAAATTTTATGAAAAAAATGTGAAAAAGCCCTGACGTGTTGTTAGAAGCTTTTACGCGATATTTTGAGTAAATCTGAATTTCCTGAATTAAAGTGTTCCAACTATTTATGAATTCAGACATCAATTCTAGCAGTCCTATCTTCCGGAAGTTATCATGTCTACGGTCGGCCTGATGAGATAGGCCTCTGATAGGGGTTAAATTTTTGTTCACATGCTTTTGATCTGCGCTTTATACACACTCTGAATTTCAGCATCGAATTTCGCACAAGTACATATTATATCAATTTTGATCAGTCGGATTCAATTTCTTGAAAATATTCGAAAAATACTGGCGAAAGACTGACAGTATATCTTGATTGAACTTGGTCAAAAATTGTGTCCATGATAATGAAAGAATACCAATAGCTGAATGAAATGAATATTTTCTGAATGTCTTTATGAAAAAATATAGCCCATCAAGTAAGGGCTACAAACAATGATTTTAAATTGATTATTACCTTCTAAACATTTTCTGAGTATAATGAAGAATTAGATCAGTATAAATAATCATTCGTGTTGATTTTTGGTCAAAGTTAAATTTTTCGAAAGTATTAGGTATTATTAGAAAATGATTGAATATGCGTATTAGATACACTGGAAAAAATGCAACCGCGAATGCAAAGACAACGTGACCCAAATGTTTAAATTTCTGGGTTTTCGAACCTTAAATTTTTCCGAACGATGAAGTATTCGTGGTCAAAAATGAAACGGTGCTCCCGCCAAATACTATCTTTATTTTCTTTATCAGTATTTATTGTATTTTTTACAATGCCTAGCTGCGTGATTTGGGTCAGTATCTCACTGGGTGAACGCTCTCAGCGCAAATACAAAATATTGTTTTTAAGTACCTGTTTTAACGAATAAACTGAATATTTATCTCAATGTTTATTCATAAGCATCTCAGAAATCTATATTTATAATATTTCGCGGAAGTGGCTTCATATGTTGGTAAAAAGATCGTATGAATGAAACTCTGCGTAGTTTTAACTGTTCTAATCAATTTGTTGACTACGTGTTCATGGGCATGTTTCAACAACAAATTGATTATTTCCTGTTGTTTTTATGAAATATATTGGAAATAAGGTCGAAGGGTTCTATGGAAAAAAGGTGTCCGTTCATATAATAACAGATAGTCAGGAATAAGATTTTTTATTCTTTCGAGAAAGACCTCAACAAAATTTCTCGAATATTAAACGAAGTAGCGAATGTATTTCTCGTAAGCAAAGGAAAATCTGAACGTTGCAGCATAGGATACTAAAGTGTTTGTTATTCAAGGAACTTTACAAGTCCAGATTATTGAGTTGTCATCTTCTATTATTTTAAATTGTGATAATTCAATCTAAACACCAAATTAAATTTGGGAAGGATTAACAAACTTGTCTCGAATGACATTTTGATTATCACTACATAGTATAAAACAAAGTCGCTTTCTCTGTCCCTATGTCCCTTTGTATGCTTAAATGTTAATGTATAATAATATCCATTAATAGTGGATAAGTACTGTTATTTTTGAGGTTTCTAATGTGATGTCCGTGCGAAGCCGGGGCTGGTTGCTAGTAACATAATACAACTAAAACTGAATAGCTTCTAAATTAACCAATGAAAGGCCAGGAGCAGTCATGACAATCAGAATATAATACATTATATTGAATTCAATACAGAAAAAGCCTGTTTTTCTATCATTTCCATAAACAGTTTTTTGTTCTGCACATACCCACAAAGACTAATTAACGATTGTTGTGTTTTGTTGTCACAATTAGTAGATATTTGATTATTTTTATCGTGCTATACGTTGTGTAGTATTGTATTTATCTAATCATTATGAGAAGACCGAAATATTTTTGATAGCTTATTAGCGAGGCTTGTAGTGATAAATTGTGAGTTTGCATGCGGATGATTTTTCCTGTGAAGGAAAAGCAATCCAACGAGCTGTCAATCAACACGATTGATCGATTACATACGTCATGTTTCTGCGAGTAGCCATATAACAAACGATATCTGAGGATCTGATGATTTTCCCTGTATAGGCAACGGCTACAGAATATCAGTAGATTTTTCAGATACCGATTTGCCCGATGCAAATATTCATGTGTACCTGGTCTCATTTTCAAAAGGTTAATCATTATGTTTTTGCTGAAATAAGCAGAATCAATTAGGTTCTGAAAATTGACCGTATCCATGAATAAAATTAATCTATTTTAAATAGCTTTAATTCAACTGTATCTACTGAGATACAGGTAGAGAAGTTTACACGCGGAGAAATCTCGGGGGCGATCCAGGCCCCTAGGCCCCCTTGCTGCGCCTTTGATACTTGCACATAACACACATTTTAACACCCATTCAAACCTCTTGGAAAAATATGATTGCCCTCTGCACTTTTATTATGAATAACAAATGTCAATGATTGATAAAAAAAAATCGCATCATAGTTAAATGCCTTGATATTTTATCCGATGCTTTAATATTTATTCAGATATCGTCTTCGGACTCCGAATTAATATTCTATGTCGGTGTTTTCAACGTGCAAACGCCTTCATCTTCAGTGGTTATAGGTCAGGTATCTTGTTTATTTTATATAGAATATTATTGACGAAATGAATCTCTTTTCTTGAGTCTAAAAATACGAATGTTTGAAAACATATCATTCCTATTAGAATCTCTTATTTTGTGGCTTTTTAATGAGATGCAGAAATATACTAACTGACAAAGAAACTGCACACCCAGAAGGAGCTGTTCAAATTTTAAACTTTTTTTAATGAAACATACCACATATGAGGCAGTAGCCTGGTTTGCAAGTCAGGTAAGTACGAGGAAAAGCCCCGATAAAGTACAGTGGCTTGCCTGCGTGTGCATAACTGGATCTATGAGAACGTGCCCAACTAGGGCACTTGAGGTCACTACGGATCTCACACCTCTACATCTAGTGATTGAAAGGGTAGCCCATGAGGCTATCCTCAGAATATCTAAGGAAGGTACAGGTAATGAGAGAATAGAGAATCAGAGAGTCTGGTCCTCTCTGAACAACTATACATCTCATCTGCGAACCTCCCTAGTGAGTAATGATCTAGAAAGTAAGAACTGAGATAAACTTCAGGACATTGCTAAGTAAAAGAGAGGAATGGGAACGGGAATACACCGACTATAACCTCAAAGAAAATACTGTAAAATGGTATATAGATGGTTCCAAAACCTTTACAGGGTCTGGCGCTGGGATATACGGGCTAAGTACCAAGTGTGCACTGTCGCTAGGCTTCTGTATGAGCGTTTTCTAGCGAAATCTTAGATATTGAAATTTCTAGATATAAATCTAGAAAGAAACTACCAGAAGTGCGATACAGCCATACACTCAGATAGTCAAGCTGCTATTAAAGCACTGAGCTCCTATGTCATCGACTCAGAGATGATCTGGGAGTGCCGGAAGAAACTTAATGAGGTAGGCAAGAAAAATAAGGTCTTTTTAATTTGTGTTCCTGGCCATTCGGGAATCAAAAGAAACGAAGAGGCCAATACACTTGCCAAAAAGGGTGCACGAATGTCACTCATTGGCCAGAACCCTTCTGTGGTATAGGCAAATGTACCTATAAGAAGGAGTTTCTGGATAAGGTGAAAGCTGAGAAGGAAAAACTCTAGTGAAATCTCCCAGGGATGGATCATTCCACTAAGTTCCTTCGGAACTTTGAAACAGCAACATTCCAAAGACATCTGCATCTTGGTAAGAAAAAATTACAACTCCTCACTGGATTTCTTACGGACACTGTCGCCTCAGGGAGCACCTGTTGAGGATGGGTTTATCGGACACTGGCGAGAGTATAGGTTCTGTGAGGAGGAGGAAGAAACCATTTACCTAGTCACCGAAAGCTTTGGCATTGCGAGCCTAAGGAGAGAATGCCTTGGGCGAGAAACTTGTAAGAGTGAGGAACTAGCCTCGTTGAAGCCTTCCACCCTTTTTAACCATACCTATAATTATCCGGCGGTAAACCGTTCGGACAGTTACAGGATGTCCTTGTTCTTTTAACCTGATCAGTCAAAGATCGACTTGTCGCAAATCGATCTCTTATAGCTATAAGTCTTAGACGTCGATCTTGACCTTCATTTGTGTCCCTCCGACGTCCGGTGCCTGCTCTTCTTCGAATTGGGCATTATCAAGCCATGCTTGACAACATATCATAACAGTAGTTGGATTTCTGTTCGAACGGTAACCGATTTCTCGAATTGACATCCGCGCCTTCCGTAGACCAATAATTAACGATTTTTTATCCCAATTTTAATCATTTACTCCTTGATATACTTCCTATCAATAGGCGCTTCTTTTACCTAACCCGAACATCCAACCCGTGTCGGAAAGTACGGTGCTATTAACTCGATCTCTGACTCAGGTTGATCTATCGTAACCCTACACGAGGCAGGAATGTAGGTAGAGTCACCGCATGCGCTTTGCAGTTCAATTTTGTATTTGAAAAATGCGGGAATAAGTCCCCTACTCTTTTCTTAGTAATTCCATATATTCTATTTCTAAAAATTATGGAAAGGAAAGAGAATTTGGCTTAGTGTAAAATGTGTAGTTCCCCGAGCCGAGAAAATAACGTGAAACATCTTCATAACTTTGTATGCAGATCCTCCTGCGTTAAAGCTAAAGCCTTCTTTACTTCTTAAACATAGTTACTCAAGGATAACACTAAACATGCGAGAGCACACCAGAAATTATAAGAAATATTTCACAAAAGCCAATAGAGGCAAGCAAAGCTAGAGACAATCCGAAAATAACTGGGACTGAAAAAATAAATCAAATATCAATATTGATGATACGACTGTCACTTCAAATCCTAAACGGGTATATTCCCTGATGTGTTCGGAAACTTAGAACCCGGGTCCGTGATCCGAGTAGATCCTTCACGTGACCCAATGGATCGAGATTCGAGTTAGTAACCCTGAGTAAGTTTCCGAAAACGCCATATGTTTTACCAAAAAGAAATTCAAAATTTTAACAGCTTCTTCTGTGTGTTACAGTTTCTTTGTCAGTTAGTATACAAGAGGATTAACTATAAAACGAAGATTATGGTCGAAAATTATTGTGACCGGAAAGAAGGTCATCATTGACCGTGATAATGTGATCATTATCATGCATGATTAATCGTGGTTTCAAATTTGTCTCGCTGTGGTGATACTTTGAATTCGCGACCTTGGTTGTGTCAAGGATTGACAGGTATTTTAGGTGGTTACTGATGAATCGATCTGTCGAAGAAATATTATTGTTTACTGTAGGTAGTCTAGATTCTGATCATTTCTGAGGTGTTCATACTTGGACAACTTCATTGCGGTCAAGAGCAAGGATTTGAATTCTGGAAGCGTTAATGATAAAGAAAATTAATTATTCAGTCATGAATTTTTTTGAGAAAATTTGTTTTACTGAACTGAAAACAGAATTGTAAGTTGCTGAAGATCTCGCCGAAGACTCGAATTGAAGTAGAAGATTTTTCTTTCGATGCAGGTCACCTTCAAGTATAGGTATGATGCTTTCAACTTTTGTTGTAGTGAAGTTCTCTATCATGCAAAATTTAAGGGTTTTCCAATAAGAGGGGTTATTTTGGATAGCCAACTATTTCGGTAGATGTCACGTTTGAAGCTACGCCATCAATAAAAATGGAACGATACACGCTTCAAGAACGCATTGAAATTATTAAAACTCACTATAAAAATGGTGAAAATTTGACAGAGACGGTTCGTAAGGCTCGAAAGTTTTTTGGTAGTCGTGTAGCACCTTGTCGGACCGCAATAAAGAAATTGGGGGAAGAATTCGAGCTGGTGGGACATGATAGTGATGTGAAGAATAAAACCCGTGCACGTCGCTCAAGAACAGCCGAGAATATTGCTGCTATAGTTGAAGAAAACCCAGGTCTGTCCATTCCTCGTTGTTATTTGGAATTAGGCATTCCACAAAAGTCATTACACCGTTTACTTTCAACATGACGACGCTACGTGCCGCACAAGCGAGGAAACCATTGATCTTTTGTGGGAAAAGCTTCGGGACCGTGTTATCTCTCGAAGAGGTGATCACAATTGGCCACCGAGATCTTGTGATTTAACATCTTGCGACTTCTTCCTTTGGGACCACGTGAAAGAGAAGGTCTACGCCAATGGCCCAGTGTCGATTCAAGACCACAAATATGGAATTCGCTTTGCGATTTGGTTAATGAAAATTTCATTAAAGGGATATGGTCCTGTACGCGTGGTCGTGGTGGCCATTTGCCTGATGTTATTTTCCACTATTAACGGCATAGCTTCTTCTTTATAATGAAATAAATATCTGATCATTTATATTGTAAAATGGCATTTTTCTTTGGATATCAAAATAACACCTCTTATTGGAAAACACTTTATTATTTCTTCATTATTATCTGCTCCATCGTGATCTCTTAATATACATAGAAATATTATTGTTTACTGTAGTAGTAGTCTAGATTCTGATCATTTCCGAGGATGTCCATACTTGGACTACCCAATTGGGGTCAAGAGCAAGGATTCGAATTCAGTGGAAGCGTTGATGATAAAGAAAATTAATTATTCAGTCATGGTTTTTTCAGGATATTGTTTTATTGAACTTAAAACAGAATTGTGTCCTAAATATAAGATCCGATTGAAATAGCGTTCATTCGTGTTATTATCCAATATTTCGATTTTTCTTCTAATGCAGGTCACATTATAAAATTTGATGGTAACATAGGAATTCTTCACGGAGTTTTCCATAGGACTATGAATTCTTCAAAAATGCGTATCGTGCTTCAAGTTCTTGGATATACAAAATTTATTATCTACTGTTTTTGTTTTCATTACCGTTTCGATATATTGTTCTCCGCTATTTTGAGCAATCTTTCCTAATACAAAATGTACTTAAATATTCCTATTACTACCATCAGTATAAAATCTTGTTTTCATTCCAAAAATCCCAAAATATGGTTATAGGAACCTGGTTAATCATTTTAAAGGAGATTTAATTGTTTTTCAGTACATCCCATGTTTAATGTATCTGTAACACCTCGGATATAGAACGATCTTGATGTATGATTATGTAAAGGTTTTCCAATAAGAGGTGTTATTTGGAATAGCCCCCTATTTCGGTAGATGTCACGTTTGAATCTGTAATTTTTTGACATTTGACAAGTAGAAACTACGCCATTAATAAAAACGATACACGCTTCAAGGACGCATTGAAATTATTAAAATTCATTATAAAAATGGTGAAAATTTGGCTGGAACGGTTCGTAAAACTCGAACAATTTTGGGTCGTCGTGAAGCACCTTGTCGGACCGCAATAAAGAAATTGGTAAAAAAATTCGAGCTGTTAGGACAAGTTGCTGATGTGAAGAATAAAACCCGTTCACGTCGCTCAAGAACAGCCGGGAATATTGCTGCTGTAGCCGAAAGTGTTAGAGAAAACCCAGGTGTGTCCATTCCTGATTAATGATTTTTCATGGCCGAAATTGGATAGTATTGATCTGGACAACGTTTACTCTCAACAAGACGGCGCTACGTGCCACACAAGCAACAAAACCATTGATCTTTTGCGGAAAAAGTTTCCGGACCGTGTTATCTCTCGAGAAGGTCTACGGCAATAGCCCAGCGTCGATTCAAGACCTCAAAGATGGAAATCGTGAGGCTATCGAGGACATAGGGCAGCCACTTTGCGATTTGGTTATGGAAATTTTTTTTAAAAGGATATGGTCCTGTAAGCGTGGTCGTGGTGGTCATTTGCCTGATGTTATTTTCCACTATTAACGGCATAGCTTCTTCTTTATAATGAAATAAACATCCGATCATTTATATTGAAAAATGGCATTTTTCTTCGAATATCAAAATAACACTTCTTATTGGAAAACCCTTTATAATATATTTTACGTAAATGGATATAACAGAAATTGGTAATCTATACCGGAAATTTATACGAAGTACCGAAAATATGAATGTTATTTTGAAGGTATATTTTGCACGGAAAATAAGGAAAAATAAATAATATAATTTACAGGGTGTCTTATGTCGAACTTCAAAATTGTTAGTACTCTTTGATATAACCAGCAATAGCCGCAGCTCTAGAAATATTTGTGATTGACACAACAGTAATTCTCTCTCAAGAAATAAAATTTTCAATAACTTCGTACTTCCCATTTTCCGTAAAAATCAAATCTAGGGTTTAATCGACCAAGGGTCACCCGTTATAAGCAATGAAGAAAAATTTCAGAGTAATTCTATCTATTATTGTGTCATAACTTGACTATTTTGCCTTGAAATAGATTGCATTCTATCTACTGTTTCCACTTTCCTCTTCCTCAGGTTTCAGTTTTATACGGTAGAGTGCTCATGACCATGATTTCATATAAATGCGTTACTCTTTCGCCTTGATCATTTCTTTTTTTGTAAAGGTTGCAAGATGCATTTTTGATCTTTTTGCATCAGTTCCTGTATCATCGAATGAAGCAACAATAGTTAAACTGCTTATTGTGAGATGTCTGTGGTCAAGTATAGTCTGTAAAAAAATGCGAGGGACTTCGGGAGATGATTCATTGATGAAAATAAGCAGGGGTAGTTCATATATTTTTTTCGGAATTGACCTCCCTTCCAAGATACAGCCTTTGAAAGGCGATGAGGAGATGACAGTTTTTAATTTTTTTTTAGGAGTCCTAAAAAACACTGAGTCATAAAACTATACATAATATGATTCTTTAAGTAGATGTACTTCATTATTAGGGGTTGAAAATAACAACCTCCTATGATTTTCGTTTAAAAGTTGTTTTCGTGGGATAGATTTTTGAAAAATAAAATTATCTCATAGTTTCCCATTCATTTCTGGAGGAAAAGTCTCCTGCAAAATTTCGATACTTTTCTCGGAAAAAATAAAAACTTAAAGCAGTTATGATCACTGTTTATTCCATTTCATCGTACTTTCCATAGAATGAATATTCTATGATATTGTTTATGCTCAAAATTGGTTTTGTCAATTATGCTTATTAATCGAAAGAAAGTTCTATTTGTGAATTGAAAATATTACGGATATAATTTTCTTCCGGAAATTAGTAATTAAACCTTCAAGAAGATTTATAGAACATCTTTATCTCATGTCATCTTAGAATATACGATGAAATGGAATGAACAGTGATCATAACTGCTTGTAAGTTTTTATTTTTTCCGAGAAAAGTATAGACTGTATCGAAATTTTGTAGGAGACTTTTTTTCTTCAGAATTTAATGGGAAACCATTCCCATCCCACGAAAACAATTTTTGAACAAAAATCAAACCCTAATAATAAAGTTATGAGATCTGAAAAATTTGTGTGAGTAACATCTACTTAGAGATTCATATTATGCATAGTTTTATGACTCAGTGAAGCCGTAAAAAAAATTATCAACTACCCCTGCTTACTTTCATCGAGGAATGATCTCCCAAAGTCCCTCGCATTTGTTTGGAGACACCCATTTTATTTAGTATCAATCTCAAGTTCTATAGAAAAATTTGAGGTAATATAATAGCCTCCTTGCTCCACCAAAGAATGAGCGCTCAAAAGCACCTGCTCAGGGCTTTCTTAAATTTGTATGGTGTTATGTTTGTTCAATTATTTACGCCGACAAACCAGCAACCATTGACGCCTACGTCCAGATTTTTCGAAATAAGTTGTGAAAAATTTAACTGACCGTATGGACCTTCTAACTCGTATCGGCGTTCAAAGGCCGGAAAACATTATTCAACATTTTTTGTTTGTTTTTTTCTCAACCATACAAAACCAGTCACCAGGAATTGTTCCGAAGCAGTAAAACTTGGTAGTTATGATAACAGTATAGCCCGGAACATAGTGCGAAAGTATTAATTTGGTAAAATGTTCGCGGAAAATTTGTAGAGAATCACATCTGAATTGAATTGAAATTAGAACAATTCATTTTCCGTTCGAAAGATATGATCAATCGAGTGATTAATTAAGTCCTGACAAGCAGTATGGGCTAGACTTTTTCATTTTTTTGAGAATCTTTCAATGATCCGATTCGAAACTTGGGAGGAATATGCGCGTTTCTGTTAGTTCTAAATGTTAAGTTTGGTATTGATCGGATATGTAATTTTCCTAATATTGAAAAACCAATGGGACGAAGTTCGAATGGGAGTAACTGCAACTGACCAGTGAGGTCGATCGAGTCGTTTGAAATCATTACCGACCCAAAATTCGGAAATTTACAGACATTTGGACGTAACGATAGCACGCTGTTCCCCTGGACACAAGCGCGCAAAAAAGAGTGCACAGTTATTCTTGAATTCAATTCAGAAAAAAATGTACAATGTTCTTTTCTTAGATTGATTCTGAATATCAAGTTACATAATAATATCAATGGTAAAGAAAAGCACCCTCAGAGTAAAAAGTAAACCTAGAGTTGCCTTCACGCATTTGTTATGCAGCCAAGCCAAGTAGAATCTGTTCATACGAGCGGACAAATTTCCGGCGTTGCAAAATCGTGCTTTATGTTTATTCCGTATTGGGATAATTGATTTACCGCTCCACTACTCTGATACTAACAGCTTGAGTCTGTTACAGATTATTCTGTCAGTTTGGCAACATTGTCTGTTAGTGTTTTGTTTCTTGATGCGATGTGTTCACATTTTCATTTCGATTTGACGTTCATGAACTGAATGATTTCAATGTTTTGGTGGCAGTTTATTGTTGCTTAAGGCTATTCCGTTAATTATAGCCAGGGCAAAATTACGAAAATGTTGTATTATATTCAGGAATTGGAGAAATGCAAATCTAACCAATTGTTTACTTCACCCCAGTGTGGCAGTGAAATGCTTTACATCTCACTCTAATGCTTGGTTGATTACAATGCAGTACTATTCACGCGTAGGGGCATATCTATGTTAAATTCTTAAGTCTTGTTCGCACTACGCTAGTAGTAGTCGAGTAACCAGTAATTGAGTCACTGCAAGTGTGTGAACACCAAGATTTTAGTCGAGTTTGGTGATAGGATGGACAGTACCTATAGTCCATTCACGAAAGTTTGAGCGCATAGTAGGCGTTTGTTTATTTATCTGAAGTTGGCAGTATTTGCTGTCATAATGTAAAATAAAGTCAACGTTGCCGAATGTACCCGGCCTCGTCCGACGAGCTTTCGAATTATCAGAGGACTTTATGACCTATTGACAACATTGCTTATCAATCTGACATGAAAATAAAGAACATAACCTAAAATTTCAATATACACAGTGGAATATGCCAAATTGTCATGGTCAACCGACAGCTCAAACTTTCGTGGACGGACTATAGCTACTAGATCACTCGCTACTCGAATAAACAACTAGCGTAGTGCGAACAAGACTTTACTCTGAGAAAGCACCCTTTGGTGCGTTTATTCTGGAGAGCACTGTAAAATATTCATCTTCATCAATCACCGTGGGTTGGCAAGGTAAGACAAAGCGATACACTTTAATAGAATTCGAAGAATACGAAGGCCACAAATAATACTTATCATAAAAAATGGATCACGCTCGACCCACATCATCTTTGAACAAATGCCTCAATTATCGCAACTAAATAAAACGTTTCAACCTACAGGGAGCTTCAGCAAGCGCTTGCAGACCCACGGAGAGGAGATATATGGTAATTATTGTTCAGCTCTATATATGGATATGTCTCTCCCACCTGAGCTGAGATGTGCCAAATATAGATCTTATAAAAGCTCGCCACTATAAATAGATGTTTTGGACTAGACACTAGACCGGATTATGGATTGTGTTTCATCCTATAGTTTTAATGGGCGCCGAGATATACCTTGAATAGATCAGTGGCGGCGTGTGTATAGGATATACGGATTTGTAGCAGCGGTTTTCAAAACAGAAAATTGTAAAAAGTCAGTAGTCCACACTGATATGAATTATTTTTTTTTGTGACGGGAAAAAATGTGACATTTTATATCTCTTGAGAGATCACAAATTTTGACTCTTTACGAAATTACTTTTTTTCCTGTCAAAGAAGTGAGTTTCTATGTATCCGGGAAAAAAGTAGGTACTCACTTTTTTCCCGTGGGAAAAAAGTAATTTGAAAGGTTATATTTCGTTCACTATTAATTGGTCGTTTTTCCTGTCACAGAAAAAAATAGTGTATTAGCTCTCGGTTTTTGTCTCCCTCCGCTTAAATCTGATACTTTTTTCCCTTGTATAATAAACAACTATTTATACTGCTCCAATTCAACCAATATATCTAAACGTTAGGATTTCAAGTATGTAGTTTGGATTTTGAATATTTTAAATGAATGTAATCCGTGTAGGTTGAAAATAGACTGAAAATTTTTGGTCTGATGACGAATTCGTGGTCAAATTATTCAATTCTGTCAGTAAGTCCGTCCGTCCGGCCGTTAGCACAATAACTTTCGAAGGGGATGTCCTAGAGACTTGAAATTTTCAGGCTGAATTCGGTTCTAAAATGGCTCGCCTAAGTTCGTTACCCAGCCAAATCGTACATGAATCGTTCCATAAAATATGGCTATTCGAAATTTTTGTTCCCCAATATCTCAGACAAGAAGAAACCCATGAAAATAAAATGTTGCAGCCATATGTAAGATGTCCATAGTAAGCTTCATGCAAAATTTTGTGGCCATAACATCAACAGAATCATAGAAAATTCAATTGGAATATTGAAAAGAAGAATCTTTATATTTTCATAACAGGATATCCGATGCAAGTGAATTTTTTTGGGAATGAAGACTGTTAAACTGAATCTTCATGCGAAATATTTTGTGTCAACAGAACCTTAAAAAATCAATTTCAATACAAGATAACCGATTCGAGTGAAATTTATTTTGTGAATAAAAACTGATATAATGATTGTTCATGCAGAATTTCAAGAGGATTGCATCAGAACCATAGAATTTAATTTTTGCGATTATTTATTTTTTTCATATTTCATTTTTTGAATAATTTCCGAAGTATAATTCCAATTGTGCTGAGTTCTACATTGATATATTTGGTATCACTCTCAAATACCATATAAAATTTTGCGGTAATAGTCTTATTGCTCCACCAAAGAAGGAGCGCTCAAGAGCTCCTGCTTAGGGCTTTTCTCGAATTTTTCATATGAAGTTTCAATTCACCTAACCAAAAAATATACAAAATTTCCACTTAGTATAGATTTCATTGAAAGTTTTTTCCAACAGAAATATTACATTGCATTATCCTATTTTCTCTTGATATATGAGAAAAATTTGTACTGCCCTTCTTTCTATACAAGGTGATTTTTAAATAGGTGATCAATAGAAAATAATTCTGTTCTTCACCTGATATACGGGGTCTTTATAAATGATTGTAACATCGTAGGTTGCTTTGGAAATTTTTTATCTTATCTTTTCATACAAATTCTCTACAAATTTATAATTTCAGTCACATTATTCAATTTCATTCGAAATTACCAGCCTAAACTAACAGTATCGTTTGTTTAAATTGAAGTTTACATGGGGATATGAATATTTAGAATAGTCCAACGCCAACTGCGCTGTTATAATCATTTATAGAGACCCTGTATTTGATAATACAAATTTCTAGTTATTTCAGTCTTAACGGAATGCAATGAAAGTAACCCTTATTGCAATAAAAATTAAGGTAATACTCAAGTTGTCAAGACAATTATGATCTTTTGTACATTTTTGTCATATATAAGAAACCCCGGAAAAGGATAACCGTAAACACAATATTGTTATTATTAATTGAAGATTTGAATACGAACATTAATTTATCAATGAATATAATGACACATACAGCAATAGTAGTTTGAATATTCAAATTTGAATGATCGTTATCCCAAAAGGAACAAGCATGCAAAAGCTTCTGAAATGAAGTCAAAAATGTATGCTTTATTTCCATAATTTTATGTGAAAGGAGTAAGTATTCAATACGCAGATAAATCTCATGTACTAGTATGAAAAAGTAGATAATGTACTTACTATTTTTTAGTTTAAGTTTTATCTTCAATGTGTTCTATTTCAATTGTATTTCAGAACTATCGATCTGATTTTGTGTATTCCCGTAATCAGCCAAAGTATTCTATTCCCGAATATATTATGATAATTTTCAGTTTGAGTTATTTCTGTCACTTGTGCTATTAGAATTTTAAATGAGTATTAAAAATAGGTAATGAGACACAAAATGGCGGAGGAGCTAGTATCGCATCACTACTAACATTGGATAAAGGAACCCGCACATTTCTTATAGGAATTGAGTCCCGGTGGATTTGGCTGAAAATTTGATATGATGTTCTACTAATCCTTCTGATCAAATGTCTCCACAGTCACGAAGCTGAAAATGCATACTTCTAGGAGTTTTTAGCGATTTTTTGTATCCATTATGGCTTACGTATTACCGTTCACACAGAAATGTTTGAAAATATTTCGAATTGACAAAATCTGCTTTCAATAATCACGAAATATTTTCAAACATTTCTGTGTGAACGGTAATACGTACGTAAGCCATAATGGATACAAAAAATCGCCAAAAACTCCTAGAGGTATGCATTTTTCAGCTTCGTGACTGTGGAGACATTTGATCAGAAGGATAAGTAGAACATCATATCAAATTTTCAGCCAAATACACCGGGACCAAATTCCCATAAGAAATGTGCGGGGTCCTTTAAAGGAAGATATTATGACTTGCGAAATGACAGCTTATAGTTTGATCATTTTGTTTTTTTATTGGAAGTACCCACAACTCTTGATCTTGAACTATTATCGTCTTGAATGATCAAGATGTTTAGAACGGAAAGAGCTGATGAAGACTTCAAAATTTCAGGCTATTTCATCGAATAGCAAAATCGTTTGAACATATTTTAAATTATACTGAGTGTTTTTAAGTTTATTCATATTGTGAACCCCTTATAAATATGGATCCTAGGATCTCTATAACGGATCTGGTTCACGTGTGATTTTACACTCGGTTCAAAAGAATATTATGTTATTGTAAGTATGTGCGTTCCACTAATTGCAGTACCACATTGTTCATTTATTCAATGGTGAATTAATTGACATTTAAAAAGTGTATCGTGAAGGTTGGGTTTATAATAGGTTTGTTCCAACTCAAGAATTGACCGTACAATGATCGTCAGGATTCTGCGCAATAGATAAAAATGTGTTCCAACTGAAAATGTATCGTTTGAGAACGGTTTCGTTTTTGTTCCATCCTGCTTCGGGACCGTGAGTGGAACGGTTTTGTGATCGTCATTTCGATCCCTGGTCTGGAGCAAGTACTGTTTGGACGGTTCTTGTACGGTCAAAGTTTAGACGTGCGCATATAATCGATTACTAACAGTTTCGTGACCGTCAAATTACCGTACAAAAGTCAGCTGTTGGAACAAACCTAAAGTGTGAGAATGTATGTATTGAAAGTGCTTTTGAATGCATTCGTGGGCAAACAGAAATAATAAACAATCCATATAATTATTGATTATTATACGCCGACAAGACTTAGTACATTGAATAAAATGATAATTTCGAACAATTTCTGTGATTTCATTCGGATTGATTCCATCGCTGAGCTTTTGAAAATATTATTGAGGGCTTGTTCTACTTAAACGAGTTTTGCCCAAATGTAATTTTCTAATTTTGAGCCGAAAATGGCTTCAAATGATAGGGTTCGAATCCCTGATGACGAATCTGTCGTCAAATTATATTATGTCCATTGGGCTGGCCGGCCATTGGCTCGATAACTTTCTAAGAGATTGTCCTAGAGACCTGAGATTTTCAGGGTGAGTTCGGTTCCCAAAAGCCGCGGTAAAGTTCGTTAGCAACGGAACAATTGGAATATTTGAAAGAAGAATCTTTATATTTTCATAACAAGATAATCTGATTCTAGTGAAATTCATTTTGTGAATGAAGATTGATATACAGAATGTTCATGCAAAATTTCAAGAGGATTGCATCATCAGAACCACATCAGAATTCAATATTCAATTATTGATATTTTGAGTATTTAATTTTTTGCATAATTTCCAGAATATAATTCCGATCGTGCTGATATTTTTCATTCAAATACATGAATCTCAAGTCCTATACAAAATTTTGATGTAATAACATTATTGCTCCACCAATGAACGAGTGCTCAAAGCACCTGCTCAGGGCTCTTCTTGAGTATTTTCTCTCTTTACATCGCCTTCCGAAATAGTTATTTTTGTATTAAGTGCGTAAAATGAGTGTTTTTTCATGGCACATGAGAGTGTCAATTTTGGCCGAGACCGCAGGTCGAGGCCAAAAATTCACTCGAATGTGCCATGAAAACACGAATTTTATACGCACGAAATACAAACAAACATTTTTTGTACAACTGTGAATGTGAATTTACATCGTCTGAAATACGTATAATCATTGAAGATAATGATTTCAGTACATATTTAAATGCATCCAGTGATCTTCTCTGTGTCGTAACTATGAAACAGTTTGTTGAAATTGTTGAATCTTTGACAGTATTTGCTCGTAGTTGCTTCAATTTCGAATTATTTTAAAGAATGAATGTTGAACATGATATGGTAGTGATACCCCCAGCAGATATGGCTGTAGAAGCAAATACAATTGTATCTTATATGTTCCCAGCCAAATCAAAGCTAATAATATGAGAAAACATATAGGTAACCAATTTCGAGAATGGCGTAAAAAAGGTTTCTGAAAATGTGCTCACATGCTATTTCGAGGAGAAATAAAAAATTTTAAAAACCTTCCAAGTTATGGAGCTCAATGTTAAAAAAAACATCGAATGTCAAGGAAAATATTGATATAAGGAATTTTTTCAAAATTGGTCCCGCTTATCAAGAACAAAAGCTTCGGATACCGAGGAAAGAAATCTAAAGAGTTATGGAGGCATAATATCAATAAATTTCTCAGAGATGCTGATGACGAAACTAATTTACTTCATAAGGTACAGATACAATCATAATTTTGTGAAATTAGTTGTAATTAAAATATTCATTATTTCTAAGTTGTTCTAATTTTAGTTATCAGCAGTGAAAAAAAGACTTTTTTTAACGGTGAAAAAAAGACTTTTTTTAACGGTGAAAAAAGTAATATTTTACGCATCCATAGTGATGAAGAAAGTCAAGTTTTTTTGACAGTTGTACAAAAAACATTTTATTGTCGAAAGTTCAACATTTATACAACAACCCTCTAAATGATGTTCAAGTGAATATCCGAATATCCGAACTTTTTTCGTAGATCAAAAATCGAGATTCTGGAAGAAAGCTGAACTGCACCATTTATTATGGTCGATTCATATCTAATGAGAATGACATAAACCGAACCAAAGTAGTATTATGATCAATACCCTATCTTGTTTCGATATTTATTATCATTATTATATCACTTTTGAGGAGTTCTACCGTTTGTTGAAGAAAGACCAAACTTGATGAACACCCTATATGGTGATTTGTAAAATGACTCTTATATTCGAATTGATATTTGGTATTTGGATGGATTTTTCTAGCGCGGATATTGAAAAGCCACTATCATACTCAATGTTCAATAAATAGTTCTTATATTTCATAATGATTCCTTGAATTCTTTTTTATTACCTGTATTCCTTTGACCTACAGGAGCCTTGAGGAAATGTTTCTAGACGCGGATGGCAATCTCATACTATTTTGGTAATGATATTTCAATATAATAATTGATTATATGTAGATATTAGACTTCATTTAGAGCAGAATTTTATTGACGAAGGTTTTTTGGTTTGATCATCATTATAATAATAATCATGTTTCTAATCATATTGATGAATAGAGAGTTCAGCACCGAATATGAATTGCTTAACATACAGTCCCTTCAGATATTAAAGAAAAATTGATTCACGATTAACGAGATTGTTTCAATCATTCGCTGCAATGTCAGTTGAGAAAAAAAAAGAATTCATCAACACAAACAATGATTGAATTAATGATTTAATTAATATAAAAAGTAATGATTCATTAAAGGAGATTTGCCGTGATTATCAAATTAGTAATGTATTTTTATTTGGGTTTATGACAATTATTCTTTGCCTGTGATAAAATTCCAATCATGTCTAAGTCGGATTGCATTGATTCTCTTCCCTGTATTGATTATCCAAATGTATACGTAGGTCAAACTTCTCAAGCTCTGAAGAAAATAATTAACCTATATAAAAGTGATATCCGCCTTCATCCAGACAGATGTGCCTTGTCTTCACACGCAAAAAATAATTGTCATAATTTTAATTTCAAAAACTACTACACTAAAATTTTATCCATAGAAACAAATTATAACAAAAGATTCTTTTTGGAAATGTGCTATATTAGTGAAAGAAAAAATACAGTTAACAAAAAAGCAGATATTAAAACACTAAGCAGTTTTTAAAGTTACCTTCTAAATATTAATAATAACATATCAAACAATGATTGAAGTATTCATTAAATAGTTTATGATCAAGCCTTCTACATTCTTTCTATTACATGTCAATTTTTGAAATTTTTCAATTTTATATTCAGTGACCAGACTGATGTAAGTTTTATACACTGTTATACATTTGCCCTTTTAGGGTCGTATTCATAGTCATCCCTCAAGGTGAGGGTGAGTGTGAATGTAAGATTGCCCTTGAGTAGCTGTAGCAGTTTCATAAAGCATACTCATTTCATGAGTGCTAGCGCCTTCCCTCAAGTTGAGGCTGCCAAAATCGAACTCCACTCACTGAGTATTTGCTTTATAAAACGGCTTCAGCTACTCAAGGGCGATCGGACACTCTCACTCACCCTCTCCTTGAGAGATGAGTATGAATACAGCCCTTAAAGCTGGGTTTCACAAAAACTCCAATCACCTTGATTGATGAAATGTCAGTGTTTCTGTGCAAATTTAAGTTCATTTTTGACGTAAACCACCGATTCAAATCAAAATCAACGATTTGATTGCCCAATCAAGCTTTGTGAAACCCGCGGTAAGAGTTTTGAATTATAGCATCCTGATGAAGGTTCCAATACAAGAACCGAAATATAGATGTAAAAGAACCATAGTTGTTTGATTTTAATCAAGCCCTTTGCTGAGTACCCAAAAAAAATACATTACTAGATTAAAAAGTAATGTATGTTTCGTATGAAATATTCCAAATCTCAATGTCAATGCGTTTTTTCTTACAGCTCAAGGTAGACTTTCGATGTTAGCGGCCACTGCGGCCATTTCTTCGATGCGGCAATGCGACCAGTCGTATGGATAACGCTTTGATGGATTTACACATCTCCTTTCAAAGCATGCGACCGCGACTTATGCAACTGTACCCATAAAACTGGTCGCACTGCTGTATCGATCGGAATGGTCGCAGTGGTCGCTACCATAGAAAATCTAGCATCAGGTAATTTGAATTTATATTTCATTTTTCGGTGCTCCGCTCTAAATCTGAGAAAAATAGCAGTTTACTTAGTTTAGATTTTGTTCCATATCACTATTGTTTAAATATTAGATCATAACATAATTTCACAAGGCCCCTGGAGTTTCTTCATATAGAATAAATTGGAAAATTAAATTAAAGTGGACAAACTTCAAGGGGAGATTATACGAGTGATTTGCAACAAAAAATGTCATATAACATATGGTTGAAATGTTGACGGTTATTCTTCAATTTAACATTTTTTGATTTGATATTTCGAGTTTTTTCTCTGAAATGATTTTTATTCAGTTTTCCTGGTAGTCTCATCATATTTGACTGCATATTCAGAAAGAGCAATACATTTCTTTAAAATATTTCATCGGAAAAACCTTCGGAAAATAGGACTAATTTTCTCAACTTCAGAATCGTGATATTCACCTCCTTACCACACCCGCAATAAGAGCTTTTTTCTGCACACATACTCTCTTATCTTGTAGAAAATTTCCCTTTCCGAATATGTGGTCAAAGTTGATGAGACTACCAGGATAACCGAATAATGATCATTTTATGGAAAAAAAATCGAAATATTTCCTGAAATCAAGAAAATATGTTGAATTGAGGAATAATCGTCAACATTTCGACCATATGTTGTTATATGACATTTTTTGTTGCAAATCACTCGTAGATATCTCCCCTGAAGTTTGTCTTTTTAAAAGTAGACCCTGTATATGTATAGTGCTTTTTCTCCTTAACAATTCGTTTCACCTTATTTTCTCATCATAATATCGTTTATTTCAGTTGCTTTATACAGGGTGACAAAAATTCTTAGGAATTGGGTGTGAGCTATACCTCAATTGAAATATCACTTGTTCCCTTCTAAATTTTCAATAGGGAATAGGGCGTGAGCTATACCTCAATTGGAAGACAATATGTCCTCCTACATTATACTGTAGTTTGCAAATTTTTATTGAATCCTTGCTGTAGTTACGGGGTGTTCGTACTCAGTTATGCAGGTGATCAATCGATGTACAGTGCATCCCGTTTTGGGTGAGACAGCCAGGTTTCTCGCTTGTTATTTAAGATAAAGCCTTGCGGTTTTCACATCCCTGTCCTACTTTTTCGTGAAACTCAAGTTGGTCAAATCAGATTTTGCATAACTGTTTCCGTTCAAGAGAAACAGGGCGATTTTGGAAATTGATACTTAACGGACACCCCCCCCCCCTTTATCACCGAAGTTATTTGAAATAAAGCTGAGCTGAAAACTACGCCCGAATCAGAATTCTGCGTAGAATGCAGTGGCGTACTAAAATATTTTTTCGGGGTATATGTTTAGAAGGTTCAACACACTGGCTGTCTCACCCAAAATGGGATGCACTGTACACATGTGGCCAAGTTTCGGTGATGAAGATAAATGCTTCCGTAAGTGTCACTGTTTTTAAGTGCTGTTTTTCAAGTGTGAGTCGTTCGTACAAGAGATAAGTTACGAGAGAACAGTATGAATGCCTTGCAAATACATGAGAGGGCCACGAAAAATGTGCAACTATAGTATTATGTAGAGGGTCATATTGTCTTCCAATTGAGGTTTAGCACACCCTCAATTTCTTATAAAGAATTTAGGGGTGATAGCCCTTACACCTAGGATTGAGGAGATTTAGGCTTACAGTTTCGCTCAAAATATGTCCCCCCTCCCCTTCAAAATTGATCTGTTCCCGCTTTTTCTCTTAAACCATCCTTGTCGGGACATAATTGGCCTGGCAAGTTTTCAAATTGACACCTCCTGTAACTACTTCAAGGAATCAATAAAAATTTGCAAACCATAGTACATATTCAAGTAAAAGGGTTCTTTCAAGTCGTTATTCTATGGAATATTCATTATTCATTAAAATAACAATATTGAATTATCTATAGTTAAATTATCATTAATTTAACGCCCATTTCATTTTATGGATACCTATACATGTTTATATTAGTATTGCCAAATTCATGAGTACATATATTATGATTGGTTAATTCCGTTCTTCAATTTTCGCAGTTTATTAATATGTGAAAAATCACAAAAAAGAATAAATTATTCAAAAGAAAGTTTTTAATGGGATTCGTATTTCACATCAAATTTTATTTTATGCAGAGATATTGTTCATTTTTTGATTGCGAAATCCTTGAAGGAAGCGGATGTTATCTGCTTTTCGTTCCTAAACTCTGCTTTCTCTATCTTCGATTTCGGACTACCGGTTTTTTGAAGCCAAACTTTCCTTGAATCGATAGAAAATCATATAAATATGGGTTCAATAACATTGTTTTCTTACTCACATCATGTTTACTCTATCGATGTCGCCTTGAAGTGTACCTTTTACAGTTCCTTGTTTGGTGTTCATGCAGTAACCTTTCAGATCTAGTATTTGGGCTTCTTTTTGTGTATGCTGAAAAGAATGTTGAATTTTTCACCAAAATAGCTTATATAATTTATTTCTTTAAAACTTTTTAGGTTTTCACTCCTAGCTCTGAAACAGAAATAATTAAAAAAAAATTTAATTAAGATGAAGTGCTCCTGCGAAAATCTTTGCACTTATTTGTCAGGAGCAAATTGGTTTTGAAAAAATTGTTGCCTAACAGAAAATAAATGAAAAGGATAATGCTCCTGATAAATAAGTGCAAAGATTTTTGCAGGAGCACTTAGTTAAGATTTTTTTTAATTATTCCTCTTTCAGAGACTAGAAGTGAAAACCTAAAAAGTTTTTTAGAAATGCATAATCCTCCCAGATTATATTTCAATCGATAGCTTGTATAATTTATGTATAATACAGTGGAACTTCCCTATAGCGAACTTCTGTATAACGAATTTCGTTCAAGACATTGCACCTTGAATTCAAATTCTATGTTGAAAACACCCTCTAAAACGAAGTAAATTCTCTCTATAACGAAATATTCCATGAACAAGAACATCACTCTTTGAATGGATTGGTAAAAAGGTATAAGGGTGGATTTTTCCATAATTAGGCCGGACGTACATAGGTAATAAATCCCGACCATAAACTAAACTCTCTCCGAAACGTTGGATTCAGCTGGAAATGTTGATAATGACGGTTACATTGAATGATTTCGTTTATGTCGATATTAATATTGTAACAATGAACTTCCAACTGAAAAGGACATGTTGAACGGTGTCAAATACGGTGTTCGAGATCACTACGATAGCAGTGATACCGACAGCCTTGATTTGGACTATTGGAAGGACAACCGGCCAAAAAACCAAATCGTGAAGAGGTACTACTTCAAGCCTTTAAAACGTGTCGCCTCGCTTTCCGGTCCATTGAAGGGGCGGAAACTATTTTTGAATCTTTGAGAAAATGCGAAGTTTTATTATGAAAATAAAATGTTTCTTAATTGTACCACTCAGACAAAAATTATTTCCCCAAAAATCGTGAACAGCTATGTATTGTATACGTATAGTCCGTTCCCGAAAGGTTGAGCACATAGTAGGCGTTTCTTTATTTATCTGAAGTTGGCAGTATTTACTGTCATAAAGTAAAATAAAGTCAACGTTGCCGAATGTACTCGGCCTCGTCCGACGAGCTTCGAATTATCAGAGAACTCTATGCAATATTGACAACATTGCGTATCAATCTGACAAGAAAATAAAGAACATAATCTAAAATTTTAATATACGGAACGTGAACGGAGTATACCTACATAAAATGCCTACAAGCTATTAGAAATGCACTTACACACCTTTTTGATTATTTATATGGATTCACAATAAAAAATGCAATTGCTTGTTTCGATTCTTGGCACTATAAAAAATAACTTCTGTATAACCAAATTTTTTTGCGGATTAAGCGATTTCGTTATGAGGAAGTTCCACTGTAGGTATATCGCATTCTAGCGGACCAACGAAAGGTAAATCGTTGAAAATATTCGAACCGAAAATTGAATGACTTCATTTAATAACCTTTTGTTTTCAAGATCTAGGTCACCGAATATATGAAGATTTCTCTGGCCACTCATTCTTGCGCTAAATATAAGCAAATGCGAATTTTCGGTGAATTTCTTTTTCAACCGGTTTTGTTCTGGTTTCGTGATTTCGTTTGCATGGGTTACATTTATTTTTGAACTCGAATATAGCGGCTGCTAATTAATTTGGGTTCAGACTTGAAAGATTTTTCTTATTTCATTGCTTTCACCATTGAAAGGTGAAAGTTATTCCAACTGAACTTTGATTTAGATCGATTTTTTTCAGGAATTTTTACGCGCTTGATTCGAGGTAAATTATTATCGAATTTTAAGCCGGGAGAGGTCTCGAAGGATTTGGTTGGACTCATTGATGAATAATTCGAGGTCAAACATAGTTTTTTTCAGCCGTACGCACAATAACTTTCGATCGGAAGGAGTTGGAGACTAGGAATTTCGAGGATTAGTTATTGTTAAGATTATTTCAATTTTATTTTTCTAATATTTTCAAAATTAAGAATCTGTTCAAGTCCAAATTTCATATTTAGGTTTTTCACGGTTAGATGAAGGCTTGTGCAAATTGAGGATCTCTCGAACAGAAAATCTGAAAAATTCAAGTTTATGACGGAATGAGATGGATATTTCTCGAAAATTTTCAATATAACTAATCCGATCAGGTGAAAATTTCATCTCAAGCTGCTCAATAACGAAACAGAGGCTTGTGGAAATTTTCCTGAAGATGCTTGGAGAAAATAATCCCAAAAATATATTGTTCTGGTGATTCTGAATTTCTTAAACTGTTCAGTGTGGCTAAAATTGATTATCCCTGAACTATAACCTTCAACCCTATGAGATAGATAAAAATGAATGGCACATTTTGGTCATCTTTTTTCGATAAACCTGCATTGCTCTTTTTTCGCTATCGAGTTAGAAGCCAAAATTCTGCAATTAGAACTTTGGCCATTATCTCCGTTTCTGATTTGTTTCTTGGAACAAAAACTCTATTGAAAATTGAAACACTTTTTTGAATGAACTCCAGTGGCCCATTTCAGTTTTTTCTAAGGAGTTTCTTTCCTGATTCATTACAGAAATTTTTATTTTTTGAATAATTCACGTTTTTCTGGTTTCAAAAATACATAATATGTCATAAATCACCCTTAGATCAGTGGCGACATTCGGGGGGATTATGGTTGGCCCAGGCACCTTCTAAATTCTTTCTAGCCCCCTTGAAATATAGCATATGATCAACTTAATTGTACCAATTCATTCATTACTACCCCTACTGAAAATTCTGGGCCACCCCTACCACTAGTATGGTCACTTATCTGAGGGCGATATATGACATGTTATATATTTTTGAAACGGGATGAAAATGGTGATTATTTCTAAGTAAAAATAAATTACCTACTCTTTAAAAAACAAAAGTTTATGTAATAAATCTGGAACGAAACCTCTCAGCGAAATTTGATTGAGGCACTGGATTCTTATCAAGAAATGTTTCCAAAAAGTTTTTGTTTTAAGTTTCAAGCACAAATAAGAATAGGGATAATTTGAAATTTTTTAATTTCAAATTTATTTTATTATTCGAAAACAAAAAAGATAGTGCATTGCAGTTGACGGTATATTGAGTTTCTCGACAAAAGATGATGTGCCATTTATTTTCTTAATATTGAAGAGTTGAAAAGTTAGTACAGGAATCAATTCTGGTCACCTGTACATCAAAAGCGTGAATTAAATCGTATACAAATTTTCCAACATCAGATTTTTCGCAAGAAACGATATTTGACTCGAAAATGCTACATGTGTTTTCCATAAAGCAGCCAGGTCGTATGGAATATGACAATAATGTTCAATATAAAACTTTCCTTTCCAGTTACTCCTGTGTTAATTCTAAGTCATCTTCAGATATGTCGGTTAAATTGAATTTAACAAGTTTCAACCTAACGTATGCGTGAAAAAAGAAAGGATTTTCTCGTGAATTTTTGTATTTTAATACAGTGGAACTTTTCTATAACGAAAACGCTAAATCCGCAACAAAAATTCGTTATACAGAAAATTTGTTTCTATAATTTGCAATGTCGCGGTCGACTTCACTGATAAATTTGAGTTTACCATTTAAACTAAGCACTTCCTTTCAGATATTTTCGCACAACTTTTCATGCGTAATGGTTATATTGAAATTAAACAGCGAGGATGTATTTAAAACTGTTTCAGAACGATCTCTCTGCCCGCCGTAATGATTCAGTTTAAGGTCGGGATTTATTACGTAGGTACGGCCGGAAAAATTTCGGAAAGAGCCCACCCTTACACCTTCTCACCAATATCCATTCCACGAGTGATGTTCTTTGTATATTTTTGTTATAGAGAGAATTAACTTCGTTTTAGATGGGGTTTCTAACATGGAATTTGGATTCAAGGTGCAATGTCTTGTACGAAATTCGTTATGCAGATAAATTCGTTAAACAGACGTTCGCTATAGGGAAGTTCCACTGTACTTGAAATGTTGAAATATTTATTTAGCTTTTTAAGGAGCATATACTCACCTTACGGAAGAACACACCTAAAATATATTTTAAGTAAACAATTGAGATAATCATGATGGTTTATTCGAGTACCTTGAACGTGACCGTAGACCTCGAAATCTACGGAGATCAATCTCGAAGATGAGGCCATCTGCTCAATTAATTATTATTATTATTATCATCAAATCTTGACTCTGACAATGTGGATGAAATACAATGTAAACATGGAACACGTAATTCGGTAATGTCGTTCGTATCCTGGAAACGGTTAACAATGCGTCAACATCGGATAGCAAATAGAGTTGGGTCGCAGTGAGCATAGAATTTCTGGTGTGTACATTTCTTTATAACTGAACTCACGAATTTTTGAATGAGAAATTTCACCTGCACAAATTTTCTCTCGAACATGGTATCAGACATAACCTTTTCACTATTAAATTATAGAAACTGTTTTTTACCTCGGCCAAATATAACTATTTGCGGCAACACACCCAATCACTAACCCGGGTCACAAATTGATAGGAATTGATCTTTGAAGCCGGGTTTCACAAAAACCCCGATCACGTTGATTGATGAAGTGTCATTATTTCTGTGCAATTTTCAGTTCATTTTTGACGTAAACCATCGAACTTTTCTCTAAATCAACGATTTGATTGCCAATCTAGCTTTGTGAAACCCGCGGTTAATCTGTCAATTGGTAACCTAGGTTAGTGAAAGTTTCCGAAAAGTCCTATGCATAGACAAACTAAAATAATAGATGAGCCACTCGTATATGTCGCGCCACCTGTCGGAGGAGGGTACTAATACACGAAAAATTATTCTCAATTTGATAGTTAGATGTCGTTGATGCATTCATGGAAATCCTATCGAGAAAATAGTAAGTATGTAAAATCGTTATTATCAAAAAACCTTTGAATTGTCACTGACACAAAGAGTGGTTTGACACGTTCTTTTTGAAATATCATGAATTTCGATATGCCTGCAAGAGTGAAGATGTGTTGTGTTATTGGATGTGAAAATCGAGATGCAAAAGGTAATTTCAAAATATATATTATATATATTCTGTCACCTATAAGAATTAAGATAGTTTTCAAAAAAGTTTTTCATGTATTGAATAAGTTTAGTGGGTAAATACTCATATTTTGTATTATTGAATTCATTATTGTTAGTTTTTGAGAATGTTTTCAATGCAATTATTAGTTTATTGATTAGATATTTATGAAATGAATCTGTATTTTCAATTGGTGATATCTATTTCAGTTAATAAATTTTTATTCTATCCAGAGTTTGATTATTGATCCTCACTTCTCGATTCCAAAAGAAAATCAGATGAAAGTTCGTTGCAGGTATTATTTTCATAAAAATAAATTTCCTCACTCATCGATAACTTGCACGAATCCATTTCTGATTTCCTTTTGGAAATTGAATTTCAAAAAACTTTTTGCACCTTGTATATGGGTGTACCTACCTATTCAAAAGTGCACTACAGAATTCTTTTTGAGGCAGCTTTACGATACAGATTCCTTTTCAATTGAGCTTTTTTCACGAATTAGTAATGTTGTCCAAAAAAAATGTCGTTGCAGCTTGTTCTACTAGTGTCTCATCTATTCTCCGTTTAGTTAGTCTATGGTCGTATGAAGATAGACATATAGAAAATATATATAGCATCTGACAGCAGAGCAGCCCTGCTAGCGCTTGACTCTCCACAAGTGAAGTCAAAGTTGGTCTGGGAATGCAAAACGTCACTTAATCTACTCGGAGAAAAGAACCAGGTCAATCTCATTTGGGTGCCTGGTCACTCCGACATTCACGGCAATGAAGCGGCAGACCAACTGGCCAGGGAAGGGGGGGCAACCCCCTTCACTGGACCAGAACCTTTTTGCGGCTTCCCAGCCAGCCATCAGGAAATGGCTATTAAGGACTGGGAACAAAGAGGAAGCTTATGTACTGGCATAAGACCGATGGTCAAAGACAAGCTAGGGCACTTCTCTCTACTCGACGAGCTGGACCAAGAAAGTTCTCTCACTCAGCAAATTGGAACTGAGGAAACTGACGGGCGCTCTCACTGGGCACTGTCCCGTGAGGTATCACTTAAAAAACATGGGAAAAACGCCCGATAATACATGTCGCTTCTGTCAGGAAGCCACCGAGACAGCCAGACACCTGCTATGCGAGTGTGAAGCTGTTCACCAGAAACGGCTACGGCATCTTGGTTCCTGGTTCCTAAAGCCTGAACAAGTAATGGATGTGGCCCCCAGAAAGGTGGTGAAGTTCATTGAGACTTTGCTGCCTGACTGGTAAACAGCGCGGGGATGCACAATAGATCTTAAGGTCAAGGTGCTCGCAAGGTCGGTTTTGATCTGTCGCCCCTCCTCTAATCTAATCTAATCTAGACATGGGGCGCATTCAATAGAGGAAACTGTTACGTAACGGTTACCAAAATTGAGCATAATTTTATACTGCTACCAACAATGGAGTCTTCTCTTCAACATATTCGATGCGTTTAGCAGCATAAATATTGGCAACAGTTGCGTAACAGTTCCCTCTGCTCAATGCAAGCACTCATTAAAGGTTTCACAACCCTCCAATCTAGTTGACTAATGAAATGTTAGCATATACAGGGTGTCCCAAAACTCGACGTCAACCCAGAACCGGATGAAAAGTCAAGTAATGCGGTTGTTAGAAAAAATAAAAAAAGATGCATGATTTTGAAATAATGGGCATTTGAAAAAACACGCAAAATTCCACACCCTACGACAGTCTTTCAGTCTTCTCAATTTCATAAAAATAGGGCTAACTCTTCAGAATAAAAATCGAAATAAACAATTGCCTAGTCCCAACTGACTGTATTGAGAAAAAAATGTACTACTCAAGTTTGGCATGTTTTGTCAAAAGTTGACGCATTTAGTAAGGATTCCAAAATAATATGTACTTGGTAAATTGAAGCTGCCGTAGTTCAAATTCGCTTTCCATTGCCTTTGAATACACTTTTTCTTTAACTGCTTCCCAGTAAAAACAGTCCAATATATTCAAGACCGGTGAACGGGCCGGCCACGAGATTGAACCCAACGTCCGATCCATCTTCCGGGAAAAAGTTTGAATGATAACATAAATTTATCAGTGGAGTCGACCGCGACATTGCCGACTATAGAAAAAAATATTCTGTTCAACGAAATTTGTTTATGAAGATATTTTTGCGGATTTAGCGCTTTCGTTATAGGGAATTTCTACTGTATATGCTGAAAATGCTCTCCACCCTCTACTTGGCATACTTGTAGGTGATGGTGAAACTCGTTTATGGAATTCCGAATGGTCTCGTCTAATAAGTTTTTTGTTTCCACTCTAATGCCATTTTTTAAATTTTTACTATGGACTTTGTCTTTGGAACATCCCCAAAGAATGTATTCTAATGGCGTTAAGTCGGGGGATCTTGGTAGCCATTCGATTTTACCACGTCGCCCGATCCAAAGTCCTGGATATAAAAAGTTTTGTCTTATTTTTGAATAACCACATAAGCACGGTAACTTCGTGGGTTTCACAAAGTTTGATTGGGCAATCAAATCGTTGATTTTGAATTTAGTCCATGGTTTATGTCAAAAATGAACTGAAAATTGCACAGAAATGGTGACATTTCAATAATCGAGCTGATTGGAATTTGTGAAACCCGACTTTAGATTATAGCCGGGTTTCACAAAACTCCAATCAGCTTGATTATTGAAATGTCATCATTTCTGTGCAATTTTCAGTTCATTTTTGACGTAAACCATCGACTCAATTGAAAATCAACGATTTTATTGCCAATCAAGCGTTTGTGAAACCCGCGGTCTATCTAGTATCTAGCACGAGCTTTTAAACGAGCCTACACACGAAAAAAGTTGAGTGAGGTTGTAGCTACTTTATACTTCGAACGCTTCAATCAGACTAAAACTGTAGACCCTTAAGCCTAATCGTATTAATATTCATTTGGTCCTAACACTTAAATATAGAACAATTTGTGATCCTTAAGTAGCTAAATAATCCCTTATTTGCAGGAACATGATGATACTTAGGGTACACGGGGATGACTTGGTGTTTTCAACTTCCATCCATAACGTGGCACCCAGGATACCACAGATGAACATGATGAAGGTCCACATACCATTCACTTTCAAACTGATGGAAACCTCTAAGTCATCTTATAAAGGTGAGTAATTAATTAAATATTCAATATAAATTTTATTGAATATTTATAATTTTATACCGATGTCGTAGGAGTTTGTTCATCTATAAATAGTAGTGTCCGACCGAATGTTCGGTTTCGACCGAGTTTCGGCCAAAAATCAAGTTTCGGCCGTAGTTTCGGTTTCGGCCAAAATTGGCCGAAACTTTCGCCGAAACCGAAACTGATTTCGTAAGTTGTCGCTCAGTGCTGCTGGCCAAATATACTCAGATCGTCGCATACATTTGCGTGGCGAAAACGTAGACAAACTGCTCTTCTTGGCGGTCAATATAAGACTTTTTAATTTTGAATATTTATTACATGAAAAACCAAAGAAGTAACCCTAAATATGAGATACTCAGAAGTTTTTGTTTTTTTGATTTTGAAGCTGTTTTCTATTTAAACGTTTACTCAAGTTCAGTTCCAATTTTAAAAAAAATTATAAAAATATGATAATTTTATGTTACATAATATATCAAATAAATGTTCACAACAAAATTAATATACTGTGTTTCCATTTAATGTCCGAATTAATGCAAAAAATGGGTAAAATGCAACAAATTTCGGTATTTTCTAAGAAATTTTATACTCGATCACGTGAGTTTCGGTTTCGGTTTCTGTTTCGGCCGAAACTGAAGCCACGGCCGAAAGTTCGGTTTCGGTTTCTGTTTCGGCCGGAAAACCAGTTTCGGTCGGACTCTAATAAATAGAAAGAAGTTTTAAATTTATTATTATTTTTTTTACTTATTTCACTTTCTGAATAATTTCCAGAATATAATTCCGATCGTGCTCAGATTTTGCATAAGATATTCAGCATGAATATAAAGTGCTATAAAAACTTTGAGGTAATAGCCTCATTGCTCCACCAATGAACGAGCGCTCAAAAGCACCTGCTTTTCTTAATTTTTCTAATAATCTTGATATCTTTCATCATTCCTGAAAAAAGTCAATAACGAATTAGTAAGAAAAACTCCTAGATTTGCGTCTCTTCATAGTGTAAAGAATAGAAAAAAGATTTAAGTACCTACCAGCTATTAATTGACAGCCATGCCTTGAGATAGGCAATTGATGACCAATAGAAACGATATTCGCAGACAATGTGAACTGAGAAGTTCGATAACAAAAGGTGAGTTGTTCGAAAACGATCCAAGATCCAAAAAAAATCGTATATTGCAAAACATTTTCCACGACTTCGAATAAAAGTGATTCTAGTGTGTACGAAATTGAACATTAATCACCAATTTTAATGCTCAATTGATGCTATTTTAATGTGCAATCCTCATGGCAACCGTACAGAAACTATTCAGAAGCACTACGAAAAATGAAAAATGCCAAAACTCTACTGGAACATAAAAACATAGAAATTCCATTACAGTAGAGACTCGATAATCCGGAGAACGATAATCCGGATTGCAAGACTCAATAATCCGAATTTTCGATCGTTGCATACGTGGTTTACGGTTAACTTGTCGTAACTCATTTCTATGACGACGATCGGGCGTTCTTTTGGTATGTGCACAATGGTATAAGACAAAAAAAGTCAGACAAGAATAATTAATTAGTGAAATGGAATGTTTCTACCTCCAAACTATACAGCTTTGATACAGCATATTGATCATAATGATATTAAATTAACAAAACTGAAATACCGAAAAGGCCTTTTGGCACATATTTTTTCGATCCTCGAAGACGGGGATAATGTTATCAAATGCATTTAGAGCATAGATCAATTCGATGCAGTCTGTTTATTCCATAACTCATGGCATTTACTGATATTCAGCTTCTGAAAGATATACAGGAGAAAGCTATTGTTCAGCATTCTTTTTCCCTTACAGTAGAAAACGTAAAATATCTAATTATTCCAAATAATATATTTGTTTTATGAGTTCGATAATAAAGCCTTTATTTATTTCAACCGTTTTTTTAAATTGCATCTTTACTAAATTTTAAGACGCGGTATTCGGATTCCTCAATAATCCGGATCATCCCTTGCATTAATTGATCCGGATTATCGAGCCTCTACTGTATGTCAAATGTATATCTTGGACAAAATGAGAATGTATTTCAATCAAGAATTTATACACAATTCATGTTGAGATCGTCGGAAAGATCTTGTAATCAACTCGGTAGCTAGCGAACAATGGCCTCGTAAGTACTTGTCGCTGTTTTTAATAACCTAGTTGATTAAATAACTAGGTTCTTAAAGACAGCGACTAATGGTAAAGATATTTTAACTCGTGAGCGGAGCGAACGAGTTAATAGTTCGAGACCATTAGTCGCTAGATTAATAACCGAGTTGATACAAGATTTTTCCGACGATCTCAATATAATTGCGTATGAATTTTTGATTGAAATACATTCTCATTTTGCACAAGATTAACATTTGTCATAACAAAATTTCTATGTATTTATGTTCCAGTAGAGTTTTGACATATCTCGCAGTGCTTCGGAATACTTTGTGAACGGTTGCCATAAGGTTTGTACAAAATAGCAAAAATTGAGCATTAAAATGGGTAATTAAAGATCAAATTCGTACACGTAAAATCCTCTTTTATTCTGAAATCGACGGAAAATAACTATTAAAATGTAACGAATAGTAGAAATATTCAGGTATAGTTATTCCGGCTTAATAAGAAGGACGTGATTAAAACACCCACTAGTAGAAATATTATTACAGAAGCATACAAGGAACACAGCCATTCTTATATTTCTTTAATCATCTTGATAGTGTTTATCATTCCTGAAAAATATCAAGAATGAATTAGTTAGAAAAACTCCTAGATTTGCGTCTTTCATAGTGTGAAGAATAAAACGATTTATGTACCTACTAGTTATTGATTGACAGATATGCCTCGAGCTTGGTCAATTAATGTCCAATATGAAACGAAATCCGCAGAGACAATGGGAATCGAGTAGTTCGATAACGAAAGGTGCGTTTTTCAAAAACGATCCAAGATCCAACAAGGAGAAAATCGTATATTGCACCGCAAAAAACATTTTCCGCCGACCTCGAAATAAAACGTGATTTTAATGTGTACGAAATTGAGCATTAATGACCCATTTTAATGCTCAATTTTTAAGCCATTTTAATGTGCAATCCCCATGGCAACCGTACACAAAGTAATCAGAAGCAATACGAGAAATGTCAAAACTCTACTGAAACATAGATACATAGAAATTCCATTTGTCAATGTATGTCTTGTGCAAAATGAGAATGTATTTCAATCAAGTTGAGATCGTCGGAAAAATCTTGTAATCAACTCTGCTATTAATCAAGCGGCTAATGGTCTCGAACTATTAACGCGTTCGCTTCACTCACGCTTTAAAATATCTCGACCATTAGTCGCTGTCTTTAATAACCTAGTTGATTAAATAACTATTAATGTTCAATTGATACTATTTTAATGTGCAATCCTAATGGCAACCGCACAGAAAGTATTCAGAAGCACTACGAGAAATGTCAAATGTATATCTTGAGAAAATGAGAATTTATACACAATTCATGTTGAGATCGTGGGAAAAATCTTGTAATAAACTCGGTTATAAATCTAGCGAACAATGGCCTCGTACTTGTCGATGGTTTTAATAACCTAGTTGATTAGATAACTAGGTTGTTAAAGACAACGACTAATGGTCAAGATATTTTAACGCGTTTAACGAGTTAATAGTTCGAGACCATTAGTCGCTAGATTAATAACCGAGTTGATACAAGATTTTTCCGACGATCTCAATATGAATTGCGTATGAGTTTTTGATTGAAATACATTCTCATTTTGCACAAGACTTACATTTGCCATAACAAAATTTCTATGTATCTATCTATGTGCCAGTAGAGTTTTGATATATCTCGTAGTGCTTCGGAATGCTTTGCGAACGGTTGCCATGAGGTTTGTACATTAAAATGAATTAAATAAATTTAATTAAATTGAGCATTAAAATGGGTCATTAACGATTAAATTTGTTCACATCAAAATCCTCTTTTATTTTGAGATCGACGGAAAATAACTATTAAAATGTAACGAATAGTAGAAATATTCAGGTATAGTTTATTCCGGCTTAATAAGGACGAGATTAAAACACCCACTAGTAGAAATATTACTACAGGAGCATATAAGGAACACAGCCATTCTTATATTTTTTTAATCATCTTGATAGCGTTCATCATTCCTGAACAAAAAACTAGAACGAATTAGTTGTAAAAACTTCTAGATTTGGGTCTCTTCATAGTGTGAAGAATAAAACGTTTTATGTACCGGGTTTTTCACTATAATTTGACCCCCCCTTTAACTTTGTTACTAAAGGAGATACAAAAAATGTTTCGTATGAAAGTTTCACGAAATCAATTGAGGTTTTTTGATATGACTCCACAAACTGAAATATATACAGGGTGGCCAACATATTGATGGCAACTTTATTTTTTCAAATGAAACACCCTGTATATTTTTCCACATTTGGTTAGCTCTTTCTTCCCTGGTTTCGAATATGTTACATATGTTGGTCTCTCTTTCTTGTTCTGAGCACCACAGAGTTTCAAATTTCAAGAACCATCTGGCATAGCGTTTTGGAAGTTCGTGAATAAGTGGCCAATTTGATCTTTGGATTCGTAATGGCGCACCCATTTTATGGCCACCAAATAGTCCCGAAATACACCGTTGGACACGTTTTTATAGCCGTTCCTGAAGGAAAAAAATTACTTCAGCAATAATGATAATCAATGAAAGCGGAGAATAATACTAATGATATAAAATCAACCAATATTAAACCAATAATTTGGAACTAATCCCGTCAACGCACAAAGAATAATGATAATATTTTAATGATTAAAAATAAATTTTGTAGCTTCAATTTCTAACTTGAATCAGAGCCATAATTATGCATATCAAAAATAGTCTGAACAACTTGAGACAACGATAGGATTGAATGAAGTCATGAAGGTCATTTCGAGAAATTTCTTTAGTTCATGTTATTGTTACCATAGTTTATTAGTTTTCATTGGTTAAGTAATTGTTAAGTATTCATTCTAAAATAATAATTATAAGTTGTTTTGATATAAAAAATTTCGTAGGTATTTCACATATTTTTTTATTCGGTGTCATCTCAAAACTTTGAAACTCTGAAAATTGAATAGGCACATCCACATACGCATTTATATTCGAGATCAGGAGGAAATAGCCTATCAAAAAAAAAGAGAAGAATTGAATTACAGGACAGGGTGTCCCACTTGAAAAAATATAGGTGAATTCAATGTTATCATAACTCCAAAAATGAGCCTATTCAGTGAACGCACTCTGCCACTTGTAAAATGATTACAGATCTTGCCAGGTGGTTCTTAAAATTTGAAACTCTGTGGTTCTCAGAATAAAAGAGATAGACCAACATATGTTACATATTCGAAATCAGGGGAAAAAGAGCTAGCCAAACATGAAAAAATATACAGGGTGTTCGATTCGAAAAAATTAAGTTGCCAGCAATATGTTGGCCACCCTGTATATATTTCATCTCTCTTAGAAACAAAGTTAAAGGGGGGGTCAAATTATAGTGAAAAACCCGGTACCAACTAGCTTTTGATTGGCGGATATGCCTCGAGCTTGGTCAATTAATGTCCAATATGAAACGAAATTCGCAGACAATGGGAACTGAGAAGTTCGATAACAAAAGGTGCGTTGATCGAAAACGATCCAACGAGGAGATAACTGTTACGGTTCTGCGAATATTATCGAACCGGTTAGAAATAAATATTGTTGGTGACCGGTAAATCGTAACGAACTCGAAATGTCAGGTCGTTGCCACGCGAATTTGAAGCTGAAGATTGACATCCTTCATCTCCGAAAATTCTATTTTTATATAATATGATGTTTTTAATTAAACTGGTTTACAGTTTTTCTATCAGATGAGGTTCTCTGCTTTTATATGTTATAATGAAGAAAACATGGAAAGACATAAAGAAATGATTATGATACTTATAACATAAAACTTATGCAGTTAGATGGTGCTCTCCCTCCGCACCTGTAAAATTTTATCATTTATGATTTAATTATATACTGATGGACAAAATTAGCGCACCACCTAAAATTTCGTTGAATTTTAACAATTGATATCTTCCCAATAGTAGTCGGATTTCGAGTTTTTTTTTCTTTCAATAGTAGCTCTGTTTTTTTCGAATTCCCTCCATTAAGCAGAAGTCCAAAAAAAAAATCTTCATGTTGTACACGTTCAAATAATGTCATGTTTTTATAGTCAAATTTTAACGTCTTCTGTGGGCAATGCCAGGTTGCTGAGGTATATGAAAACAATAAAGCGTTCTATCTAGCCTAGTATCTCTTGAGTATTTTGTTTTTTTTCAAAACCAATTTATCTTGAAGTCATCCAGATAATTCAACTTTTTATCAACTATTGTTATTTTTATGCATTAGCCATGAATATCTTCGCAACCATTTGTCCGATTTGAATGTTTTTTTTTAGTTGTGCTCTCTTAATGACGAAAATCATACTACAATGAGATGTTGAAAAATGGAAGCAAGCCCTGAGCAGGAGCTTCTGAGCTCGCGCTCGTCTCGGTGGAGCATAGACTATCATCTCAAAATTCTGTATATGACTTGAATTGATACTTTATATATAAACAATTAAAAAAATTCAATTCTATGGTCACACTTGAAAATTAAAATAATTAAATTTTATGGTTCTGATGATGCGATCCTCTTGAATTTGGCATGAACATTCAGTATCAATCCTTATACCAGAATAAATTTCACTCAATCAGATATCTTGTTATGAAAATATAATTTTTTTTTCAATATTCAAATTGAATTTTCTATAGTTCGGATGATGCGATGATCTTCAAATTTTGCACAACATTCAATATATAAATCTCAATTCCAAAATAAAATTCATTTGATTCGGATATCTTGTTATGGAAATATAAAGAGTCTTTCCTTTAATATTCCAATTGGAATTTTCTATGGTTCTGATGATGCTTTCCTCTTGAAATTTTGCATGACATTCAGTAAATATCTCAGTCTCACTTACAAATGAATTTCATTTGAATCGGAAAGTTGGTTATGGAAATAAAAAATTCTTTTTCTTTCAATATTCCAATTGAATTTTCTATGGTTTTGTTATACTATGGGCCACAAAATTTTGCGAAAGGCTCACTATGAGCATCTGGCAAGTTGCTGCAAAATTTCATTCCGTTTGCCCTCGTTTTGTGTGAAATATTGAGGAAAAAAATTTTGAATGGCCACTTTTTATGGAACACCCTGTACGATTTTTCTGGTAAACGAACTTAACCGAGCTATTTGGGAGCTGAACACACCCTGAAAATTTCAAGTCTCTAGGACAATCCGTTCGAGAGTTATTGTGCTCACGGACGGACGGCCGGCCCTACAGAATTTGATTTAACCTCATATTTTCCATCAGGGAGTCGAACCCTATCGTTTGAGACCATTTTCGGCTCCAAATTCGAAAATTACAGACATTTGGGCAAAACGATATAGCACTCGTCTAAGTAGAACGAGCGCTCAAAAAAAGAAATGCATCATGCTGTACAGGTCGTTTAAATTTTCCGGTTTTTTCATTACAGTTTTAACGCCTTTTGTGGGCAATACCAGATATCTGAGGCTTCTAAAAACTATACCGTGATGTAGCCTGATGTTTCCTGATGTTATAAAAATGTGAATATCTCTGAAATGGTACAAGTTAAATTGCTTTTTAAAAGCCAAATACTCAGGAACATCAGGCTACATCACTGTATAGTTTTTTGAAGCCTCATACATATATTCTGGTATTGCCCACAGAATGCGTTAAACTGTAATGAAAAAAACCCGAAAATTTCAACGCCCTGTACAGCATGATGCATTTCTTTTTTTGAACATCTCATTGTAGTAGATTTTCGCCGATAAAAGAGCTACAACTAAAATAAACATTCAAATCGGACAAATGGTTGCGAAGATATTCATGGCTAATGCATAAAATACAAGAGTTGATAAAAAGTTGAATATCTCTGGACGACTTCAAGATAAATTGGTTTTTGAAAAACAGAATACTCATGAGATACTAGGCTACAACGCTTTATTGTTTTCATATACCTCAGCGACCTGGCATTGCCCACAGAAGACGTTAAAATTTGACTATAAAACATGACATTATTTAAACGCCCTGTACAACATGAAGATTTCATTTTTTGGACTTCTGCTTATTGGAGGAAATTCGACAATAACAGAGCTACTATTGAAAGAAAAAAACGCTGAAATCCGACTAAAGATTTGGAAGATATCAATTGTTTAAATTTAACGAAATTTTAGGTGGTGCGCTAATTTTGTCCATCAGTATATTTCATGGAACCGAACATATTTTACCTTTCACCTCTTTCTCCATGGTGTAATATTTCACATATTTGTGCCATTTCCATCAACCCTCTAAATTTTTTGAATAGGGAAAGTGGGTCATGTTGTACTTGTTTACAAGGTCTTTGTATCTTCTTCACAGGCCTACAGGAATTAAAAAAAATTTTTTTTATGGTTGGTTCGATAAGGTTTTCAATATATGCACTTTTTCATGGCACATTTACTCTGAGATGATGGTATCGGAAGAAATTTGTCACCGAATGAAGGTCGACCATAAGGGTACGTTCAGATGATGAGCGCTCAAAAAACGCGCGTTTACAACTACATATATCTTGTTTAGGGACGTTCAGATGATGGGCGTTCAAAATACATGTAGTTGTAAACGCGCGTTTTGCTAACGCGCGTTTACAACTACATATATCTTGTTTAGGGACGTTGAGATGATGGGCGTTCAAAATACATGTAGTTGTAAACGCGCGTTAGCAAAACGCGCGTTGAGCGCTCATCATCTGAACGTACCCTTATAGTTTTGTTCATGCACAACTTTCAACCCTTTCACGTGAATAATTAAAATGTGTCTCTGCGTGGTACCTACGTCAATGCCGAATTAAATTTCCAATGTCACTCCATTTTTTTTTCTCCATTAAGGGGTTCGTAGGTGTCCGTGAAGTTGGCACCCACTGTTTTAAAAATTTACAAGTCCAAAATTTTCGTTTGTAATAAAAATATAGTTGGAAAGTCCATCATTTGTAAGTGTTTGTAAGACAGAAATCATCGTTTGTAAGTACTGATTCTTCCGCATCTTTGAGGGGTGTTTACCCTATGATGGGGTGGACTACAAACGAATTTTTTTGAGTTGCAAATACTTACTTACGAAGTACTATCGAAAACAAAAATCAAATTTCCAAACATGTGGGTGCTAACTTCGCATGTTGGGGATGTAATTTTTTCAATATAGAGGTGGTGAAAAGCAAATTTTTTTGTGTTACAAATACTTACAAACGATGTGCTTTCTAAAACAAAAAACAAAGATATAATGTTTGAAAGATTGGGTACTAATTCCGCATCTTTGAGGGATGTTTACCCTATGAGGGGGTGGGTTACAAACGATTTTTTGCAAGTTACAAACGATTTTTTGCAAGGTTCAAATACTCACTAACGAAGTACTATCGAAAGCAAAAAACAAGAGCCATATTTTCAAACATGTGGCTGATAACTTCGCATTTTGGTGGTATCATTTTCTCATTGTAGGGTGGCTTATGAACGATAATTTCTGTCTTACAAATAATTACAAATCATGGACTTTTAACTATATTTTTTTTGAGAAATTTCGAAAAGTGGATGCCGTGAAGCAAACAGCGGAATGGGTTGTTTTTCTACATCCTTGACTTACAAACGAAAATTTCGTACTTATCTACAATTACTTACTAACAAATTACTAAGGCATGCAAACAAAAAATTGTTCATTTTCAAAAGTGGGTGCCAACTTCACGGACACGGTTCGTAGAGGTTGAAAGTTGTGCATGAACAAAACTGTAATGGTCGGCTTCATTCGCTGACAAATTTCATCAGGTCTCGAAGTAAATGAGCCATGACGAAGTGCACATACTGAAAACCTTTGAACTAACAATTTCTTTTCAAATTTATGCACGCCTGTAAAGAAAATACACAGACTTTGCCAAAAAAGTACCACATGACCATGAATTTAGAAGGTCGATGGGGATGGCACAGGGTGCAACAAAAATTCTTCAAAAATGCATAAAAATTTGGTAAAAGTGAATTTTAAAATTGTCCTCTTTCAGGATTTTGTTGCCAAATATTTTTTTTCTGCGAAAATAAATTTGTACCATAATTTTGACGGACATTGTATACTGCTCATCAAAAATTGTAATGACATACTATTTCACTCAGTAAAACGTTAACAATCTTAAATTAACGGGATTTTATATAAAAGAATTCGGCCATAACTTGCTGAAGTGAACCAAAGAATCATTTAATTGCTATAAAGCTCGAAACATTTCGTCTGGAAAAACAAACGCTGATTCTTCACGGTTGAAGGAAGAAAGAACAAGACACTGAATATTTTTCTATAATTCCTAGCAATATGAATATCCGAATAATCGTTAGAACGGAGTACAGGGTAGAATCTAATCTTAAATTTAAATTTCGTACCAGTTTTCGAGTTTTTAATCCATAACCTATTTGAGTTTAGCATTCTATTGACCCAAAGTTAGGTTAATGAATTCGAATTAATGCAAACTGATTCAGAGATATCTTTGTTGTACGAATATGTTTGGTTAGTGGAAAATTATTATAGCAGTTATGAACTGGAAGGAGAAGTAGATCACAAATGATTAAATTAGAACTTTGTACGATATTCTTAGATTTTCACACAGAAAAATGCATTATGTATGTACATATTTCTTCAATTTCCCTTCGAATGTAATTCTATTTTAGATATAGGCGATTGTAAATTTAACAAACTTCCATATTTGTGTAGGTGGTATGTAGAAAAGGTAAACCGTAGTTCCTAGTTGAAATTGAAAATGAAATCGTTTTTTGCTGACATCTCCGAAAACTTTTATTTTAGTCTTAATGGGCTGTTTTCCCCCTAACCTTTGAGACGCCAAATCAAACAGATACTGTTTTTATACAAAACAGTACTCCTGGTCATACGCTTTGAAGTATACCGTTTTCGATGGAAAACAACATTAATGGTGAAAAATATAGTATTGTTCACTAACAGTCAGAAAATTGACCATGTTTTCAACATAAAAGTTGATTTTTCTCAAAAACGGTGGACTTGAAAAAGCGCATGACCAGGAGTACCTTGTGTAGAAAACATCGGCGGCTCTCATAAACCGTACTTTTTTATTAGCGTAGAAATTGAGAGAAAACACCTACTAACCATTCAAGAATTAATAAGACTGGAGAGAAAACCTGCAGATAATATAGCTTTTTATGATTAAAGAATGCTCACGGAATCTATTTTCTGTACGATCGAAGGTTCCGAACCCGAAGATATTCGGAAAAAAAGATGTTTTCTCAAAATCAACCATGTAAACGTTGAATTTCAGTGGGTAAGGTATTCCGTTTGTTCATAGTTTCGACCGATATTTCGAAAGAGAAACAAAAAGTGTCAAAAGAAGAAAGTTTTTGAGGAGTTGTAATGATCAGGTTGACATGTTTCAGCAGTAGGATAATGCTGTCATTCTCAAACCAACAATGTTATAATTACTTTTGTTGAAGAATTACGAAAAATCAGATGCCAAAACATATCACGAATTAAGATAGCCATCTTAAATTTATGATTAATTTAATTTAATTCAACTTTTATGATAATATTCATTTTATGCTCAAGGAACCAGTAATTCAATTATACCGGGTGGCCCACCACTGACGCTATGCTCATTTGGAGGGTGTAAATGATGATGTTTTGAAAATATTTTTGTGGTGAGTGTAGGGTAATTAAAGGCACAACTTAAAATTAGTTCAATATATACAGGGTGTTCCAATACAAAGATACAGAACAAAGTTACACTTTTTCAAATGTGACACCATATATACAGGGTGTCCCATTACTCGACGTCAACCCGGAACCGGGTGAAAAGGCAAGTAATGCTGGTTGTCAGAAAAATATAAAAAAAAATCTAAGTTGCATGATTTTAAAATAATGCGCATTTAAAAAAACACGCAAAATTCCACACCCTGTGACAGTCTTTCCGCTCCTGTTGCCACAAATATCAACTTTTTCCAACTTTTTTCTTTGCTGAGTAACCTTGAATAATGCTTGTCTAAACTGTAATCAAAATTTTGATACCAGCTGCTCTAGGTTTCATAAAAATACGGCTTACTTCTCGGAAAAAAAATTCGAAATAAACAATTGCCTAGTTTCAACTGACTGTATTGAAAAAAAAATGTACTACGTAGGTTTGGCATGTTTTTTCAAAAGTTGGCGCATTTAGTGAGGATTCCAAAATGGTATAATACTTGTTTAATATAACTGCCGTAGTTCAAATTTATTTTCGATTGCCTTTGAATACACTTTTTCGTTAACTGCTTCCCAGTAATAGAGTCCAATGGGTCAAGTCCGGTGAACGGCCGGCCACGAGATTGGACCAGAACGTCCGATCCATCTTCCGGGAAAAAATGTTACCAGAAAAAAAAATTTTCAGAGAAATTTCTCAGGAAAAATTTTTTCTGGAAAAATTATTTTCTCTGCAATTTTTTTTCTGATAACATTTTTTCCCGGAAGATGGATCGGACGTTCTGGTCCAATCTCGTGGCCGGCCCGTTCACCGGACTTGAACCCATTGGACTCTATTACTGGGAAGCAGTTAACGAAAAAGTGTATTCAAAGGCAATCGAAAATAAATTTGAACTACGGCAGTTATAATTAAACAAGTATTTACCATTTTGGAATCCTCACTAAATGCGCCAACTTTTGAAAAAACATGCCAAACCTACGTAGTACATTTTTTTTTTCAATACAGTCAGTTGAAACTAGGCAATTGTTTATTTCGAATTTTTTTCTGAGAAGTAAGACCTATTTTTATGAAACCTAGATCAGCTGGTATCAAAATTTTGATTACAGTTTAGACAAGCATTATTCAAGGTTACACAGCAAAGAAAAAAGTTGGAAAAAGTTGATATTTGTGGCAACAGGAGCGAAAAGACTGTCACAGGGTGTGGAATTTTGCGTGTTTTTTTAAATGCGCATTATTTTTAAATCATGCAACTTAGATTTTTTTTATATTTTTCTGATAACCAGCATTACTTGCCTTTTCACCCGGTTCCGGGTTGACGTCGAGTAATGGGACACCCTGTATAATCTCAAAAAAGAAGGCAAGCTCAAATTATGATGAGTTTCTTCAGATCACTCTGTACATGTTGCACCTTTCACGAGAAAATCGCAAAAATTTAAATATGGTGTCATTTTAAATAGTAGATTATGAAGGAACCAGCTACGCAAGCGATACAGACAATGTTTTTTTTGAGTAGACATATTAGATAGGCCCATAGAGAGAAAAAAATTGAACTCTGGAATGTACAGAGTGATCATAATTAATTCTCAAACATCTACTGCTAATAATGGTCAAAAACTTTCTTGATTCAAAATTAATTTCGCAACTTTTTCATAAGGTTTTCCTGAACATAAACCTGATAGTTTTCCAGCAATTTCCGATTATCATTCAGAATAGTAAACCAACAATTTAAGGTATTGATAATCATGGAAAAATTTTCTATGATGAGTGATTTGACAGTTGCAGAAAGAATCTCAGAGAATGAATTAATCAAACCTGTTCAAAGTGTAGTGAATTGAAAATCGAGAATTGCTGAGAAAATATAGGATTTAGGTATAGGAAAACTTTATGAAAAAAGTTTCGAAATTAATTTTTGCGTTCAACGAGATGAAGAAATTCCCGGGCGTGCCATTTTGAATAAGAAAGTTTTTGGCCATTATTCGTAGTAGATATTTGAGAATTAATTATGATCACTCTGTACATACATTCCAGAGTTCAATTTTATTTCTCTTTATGGGGCTAGCTAATATGTCTACTCAAAAAAACATTGACTGTATCGTTTGCGTAGCTGGTCCCTTCGTAAATTACAATTCAAAAGGATTCCATATATTTAATTTTACGCGATTTTCTCGTGAATGATGCAAGAAATGTACAGAGCGATCTGAAGAAACTCAATATAATTTGAGCTTTCCTTTCCTTTTTTGAGGTCATATATAGGGTGTCACATTTCAAAAATTGTAACTTTGGTCTGTAACTTTGTATTGGAACACCCTGTATATATGGAAATAATTTCAAATTGTGCTTTTGATTACCCTTCACTCACCACAAAAAAGATTTTCAAAACATCATCATTTACACCCTCAAAATGAGCATAGCTTTTCCCTATTACACTGAAAACAAAAACTTTTACGAAATCATGAGAATGCTTTCTTGTTGAAAAATCAAATTCTTATTATTTCAAAATTCCTCAAGCATTCTTTTCACCCAAAATTGTCTTCCAATGCGAAAAGCGCATTGGTTGTTTCGATCCTCATTAAAAATTCCCCAATATCTACTTCATCGAACCAGCAGGCAGATTCCTATAATTCGTCTTCTTCGAATTCACGAGCCAATCATTCGATCGCGTGCTATCAATAACAATGAATCAAATGGATCGTGATCGACGGAAAAATCGGAAATCCGATCACGTCCAGAGAGGCAAATGTGCCAATGTCATTTCCACAATGTCACACTCGTCGTAATTTTCTTCCACGAGACCTTGAACAGCGGAGTTCACCAACGCCTTTGACGGTTACTCCGATAGTCGTTAACTAATAACGTTAGCTCGCAAAGGAAACAATCCACTATCCTCTCAAGTTTAATAGCATTTGTTTTTCTTTCGAAATGGGGAAGAATTTGAAACCTTATAGGCGAAAGGAAGAGTACGCCTTGTAGTCTTGAGGCGCCTGATATATGGCTTTAAAGGTTAGAGGTTTTAGGTCGGTCGACATTGATTCCATAAAAAACTACAAGAGCATTTGGAGTTCGCTGTCATGTTTCGACATTGGAGAACAAAGGTTACCACCTACTGGACCTAAGCCTTTCTGTGGGCTTGGTAAAGACCAATTTAGGCATTGTGGTGTGTGGACTTCCCGCCTTTCGGCATTAGTCCATATGTCCGCACTGCATGTCATGCTGCAGTGTATTGCCCATTCCGTCTATTAGTCGTCCATTGCCTAATGTGCCCATTCATTCAGTTTTTTAATGTCCGTGTCGTTTGCTTTTCTGTCCGTGTCATTTGCTTTTCTGTTTATTCCCAACTGTAGTTTCTGTTATTTTTGTCTTATTCTGGGTCTTCTTTCTATTGTGCATTGTGTTCTTATGTGTCTGGCGTCTTCGTCCTGTCAGTTGCATTCGCATTGTTCGTTTGTCTCCGTTAGGTAAAATCGTCTTAGATAGACTTTCATATTTCCATGTCCCGTGGCTAGTTGCGTCGATTTAAATGTCAGATTGAGTCTGTTTGTTCCATAGACATAGAGAGATGGACTGAGCAACCCCTATTCATCTTCATGGAAAATAAGACTGCAAAATGGGAGAGAGAAGAAACCAATTCGCGGCCAATAGTTGTCTTTTATGTCACCACAGATCCACAAAAAAGAGAAGGTAATGGCCGCGATATCGCATCCTCTCTTTCTCTGATTAGTGACACTTTCAGGCTGTTATTGATCAGTCCATTCTCTATGTCTATGGTCCGTTCCTACCTGTCTGCAGCACGATACCCAAACACCGGTATGCCGACGCGCATCGAGATGTGACGTCACTGCGGAGCATTTCCATTGCATTTGCAGGATGGAAGTGTTAGAACTCGGGGGAATGATTGGAATAATGCAATTAATCGCAAGTTTCATTGCAAATGCAATTAAATAACTTTTTCAAATGAAATTCTTCAATGTCTTAGTTTGTTGATCCTAAAATATATAAATGAATGAAATTGTATAAAAGTGGATGTTAGTGAAAAGTATTTATCTGTTAGTACCTACAGAATAAATTATTGAAGTTCTATTGAAAAATTTCGAACAAATGAAAATATTATTATGTATAAGGAAACTTCTATAAATTTCCATTGCATTTGCGGGATGGAAGTGTTAAAACTCCAGGGAATTATTGGAATAATGCAATTAATCACAAGTTTCATTGAAAATGCAATAACTAACAATTACAAATGTCATTTCTTCGATGTCTTCGTTGTTGATCCTAAAATGTATCAATGAAATTGTAAAAATATGGATGTTAGTGAAAAGTATTTACGAGTATTTGTTAATAGAGAATAAATTATTTAGGTTTCATTTAAAAACTTCGAATAAACGAAAATAATTTTATCATGTTTAGGGAAATTTCTATGAATTTTACTTATAATTCGTGAATTGGAAAGTGTGTTGTCCATTTTTCTTCATATTCTGAAAACTGATCTTCTTATTCAAATCCCTGTGTCTTAAGTTGGTACGGATTCTGCTCAAGCAAAGAATAACATCGAATGAATCTGAATATCATTTTCAGTTTTGCAACCGTGTTATCTGCTAACGCCTTGAAAATATTTTTCCTTAAATGATGAGTAGTACTGACAGGATATTTTCGACTTGGAAGCAAAAGTACCTTATTTCGGTTCCTTTGTAATACTGTAATCTTACAGCCAAAAACTGCGCAAATAGGCATGATTGCAGGTATTATAACAATAATAATATACCTCCACTTTCATTTCGCCAAATAATTTGTCTTTACGTATTCATATACAATGAGCGCAATCCAATATACGGAAATATAGCAATATTCAAACTACTACTTCTACTCTGCTCCTCAATGACGTAGATGAGCGCGCCGAACGAATTTAGATCCCGCATCTGGCATACCGGTGTATCGTGGTCTGCAGTGCCCGTATAGTTCTCGTCTCTTCTGGTTTCGTCCACGTCGTTACCACTATTCATAATGTCCCTTCTACTTTGTCCCTTCTTTCTGTGCGTCTTATGTTCTGGTGCGTATTTGTTGATATGTTTGTGTTCAGCGAAAGGTATGGCAGTCCTTTGTCTCATTCTTCGTCCTGTTTTATTTTTTTTCTCTGTCCAGTTGGCATGTATATGTTTTGCCTCTATTCACCAAGGTGTTATGACCGCTAGCACTTAAATACAGCTGTCGGTGTCGTCGCGTATGGTCTGTTGGTGAGTAGAAGCAGTGGTTTCAGTGGTAGTGTCCGTCTGTCTTATTTGTAATGTCCGTCCCGCGTTCATGGCCCATATCTCAGAGGCATACACCGCGGCCGGTTTCATTACGTTTTCTATCTATTCTATCTGTTTTATTATGTATTTGCTGTGTCCGCATCTTCTTCTTATTATCCCAAGTATATCATGATATTTTGTTTATTTTTTGTCTGGTGTCCAATTTAGGCAGCGGTCCAGCAATGGAAGTCGAATAACAGAATAACCCTCTGGAAGAACACTCCGGGACTTAGGTACTTAGACCATAAAATTCGTGATGTGTGACTTCTGAATCCACACAATTCGGGAGTTTTTATTTTCAAGGAATTATGTGGGGTTTTCGTCGCTCCAGGCCCCGTATTCTCGACAAGTGATCTTTCGAAGCGAACACGAACTTCATTGCGCGGTGTGCAGTTTTGCAGGTAAAAGAGTAACTCGCGCAGTGAAGTTCGTATACGCTTTGAAAGATCACTTGTCCAGAATTAGGGGCCTGCACATTCGCTCGATCAAGCCCCTTGCGATTTTTTCTTGGGATATTTGAAATGACATATTTATAACGATAAGAGAACAGCATTCATTAGTTTGGCTATGGCCATATACCCAACGAAATGTTGGACAAAGTTGTCCGATATTGTCTGAAACTGATGAAAGCAGTATATAGATAATAATGGACATTTGGCAGATATAATCTTTAAAATTTTCTTAACATAAACTTGAATGTTGTACTTGATGATGGAGAAATAATTGAATCGAAATATGCATAAGATTTTGCTTAATTGAATTTCAAAATCAGCAAGTTATTCTGTCTTAACACTGTATCTTTCTGAATGACAGTGGTGCTTCCGACAACTCAGTGCTTTTCTGAATTAAATCTCGATCTCAGTGGTGAGCTAATGTTCTACTGCTTATTCAATGAAACCTTATATATGCATTATTTTTCGTATGAGTCAATGTGAAAGAAAGTTCGAAAGTGGTCCTGAATCTTTCCTTTGGGTATTAACAGTAATTATGACCCGAATAAATTGCGCAAGCAAGTTTTGTGGTTTTATTTTTATTACCTTTTCCGCTTTGGGATTTCGAGAAGTGTTTTAAGTTCACCTCCGTGTAATTTATTGTTTAATCTACATCAACTGCAGGGTTTTACCGTTATAGCGATACGGTTATGTCGATGCATGACCTTTAATTATTTACCATCTTTCGGGTCATGGAACCTTGAGATTGTTTCACATTGCGGTTCGAGAAAATCTTTCAATATTGTTTGTTCATCTTTCCGTTCACACTACTAATCTGTTAGATCTGTAAGAAAAAATGATAGTTACTGTTAAGTATCTGATATATTTTTCTTCTAAAATACTCGGGTATAGCTTCAGCTCACTAGTTTTTTGGAAGTCATCAAGGGTTTCTTGTAATTTAAAATAAGTACCTTGGCCACCTTCAGAAAAGTTACTTTCAACAAGTTCGAAATTGCATTTTTAGTCGCGTGTTAGGATTGTTTTCTAGTGGTATATGCGTAGTATCCCTATGAAAAGAGGCTACCGCTGATATTTTTCATGAAATAATACAGTGGATGCTTGAAAACGGAATCCCCAGGGGGCGCTGGTAACCCCGATAGTTTGAACAGGGAACAGTACTCGAATAGTACCACATGTTGGAGGACTTCCTCAATACCTACAGTATATTTCAGGAGAGTATGAAGTGAAGGAAACCTCTTAGCCCTCCTATCTCTACGACCTCTCTCGGCAGAGTAGGCATCTATCTCTCTTTTCTAGTCCAATAAACCTCCTACACATCCTGGCCCCGTATTCTCGACAAGTGATCTTTCAATGCGTATACGAACTTCATAGGGCGAGTACCTCTTTTACATGCGAAAATTAACACCGCGCAATGAAGTTCGTATTCGCTTTGAAAGATCACTTGAGAATACGGCACCTGGTCGCGTGCTAATATGAACGACTGTGCTATGGAGAAGGAGTGGCTAAAGTTTCACTCACTTCATACTTTGGTGATATACAGGGTGTCCATGAAAATGTGGGAAATCTCTCGGATTCAGATAGAACATAATAAATGAAGATGACAAGTTCGCAATTTTTTTCCTAGCGGCCCTCCCTACGAAGATACGACCTCCTAAATGACGCCACTGGAAATCCATTTCAGTAGAATAAGTTTTAAACTACTCGATATTATTTGATGAAAATTTGATATGATTAATAGTATTAAGGACCTTTTAAATCACAGCACTCAATTTCAATTAGCATGTTCAGTTAACCAGGGGCGGACTGGGTTGTACATTTTAATGCTTACATTTTACCACCCTATATGATAAGGTGCTAAAAAAACAAATTCGGATACCTTGAACATTAAGCTGAAAAAGTACTCTTGTTCAGTGTCGAAAAATGAACCGTTTCCGAAAAGAAATAATGAAAGAATTAGTTTTTATTAAATTATATCAAGTAGTTTGAAATTTATTCCACTAAAATGAATTTCCAGTGGCGTCATTTAGGAGGTCGTATCTTCGTAGGGAGGGCCGCTAGGAAAAAAAAATTATAGGACCTTGTCACTTATTTTTTTATGTTCTATCTGAATCCGAGAGATTTCCCACATTTTCCGGGACACCCTGTATAGTATAGTCGATATTCATCATATAAAATCGGATGGCGCTCAATGTAATTCGAATAATTAATTTATAATTGATTAAATTAATAATTAATCGCTCGAATCTATGATCATTCAGGTGATTATACTCTTTCTCAGGTAGAAGTTGTTTCAAACAAATCTGGTTTAAATCAAAGGAAACATCTATGTGAACCAAAGTCGTCGAAAAAATACATTTTCCAATAATTTGTCATTTATGTCGATTCCAGAACACTTGTCTTTAATATAATGTATTCTATTTCAACTTTTTTTCTGACAGCTAGATTAGATGAAATCACTAATCAGAATCATTGGTTTGTCAAGAATTCACTCATTTTACTCTTTCTATAATTACACATCTGAGATTTATTCGAATTACCTACATACGAGTACTTGGTAAATAATTGAATGACATTTTTTCGAATGTTCATAATGGTGATCTTTGCAACGATGTTAAGTAGTAGAATAACACGCAAAATGCTGGGAGCATATACATACCTTCAATGAAATAAAAAAATACACAATACGAACAATAGCGAATTTTTCTTAATTGAGCCTTTCCAACGACCGTTCTCAACTCAAAACAGCGAAATACAAAGCAGGTTCAAGGCTTGAACAGAAGTTGATTTTATACATCAACAGAATGAGACCCATAGTTCTCAGGATAGCAAAATATGAAATATCATCATTTTCAATAAGGACAAGCCGGCTCCCAGATTTTCGTATCACCTTGGGACTTGAATACAAAGATTCAATTTGAGAAGTGCAAAATGTAATACCATATACGGCTTTAAATTTGACAGCTACAATCATTTGGGTGAAATTGCACAACATTCATGAAGAAACAAGCGTGCAAAAAATATTCCTTGTGCAAATGAATGAGATATTCTTTCTCGAGTTAAAATGTTTTCCGTATACATATGTATACAACAACAAGAGATCGACATTTTTAGGTTAATCATCTCAAAGTCTGTATCATTAATAGTTTTCAAGAAATTATCCTAAAAAAGATCTTGTACACAATCATGTATGTGCATGTGTATACCAAATATAATTCTAGTTATTTTTAATCTTCCAGCTATCCGATGTAGTTGTTAAATTTATAAATCGTCATCTATGAATTGCACATATTATTAATGTTTTTTTTTGGCACTGCAAGGTTCGACAGTTCTATCGACTCCATATTCTAACGTGCGTTCAAAAAAATTCGTGGTCAAGTAGGCTGTGGATTCTATTTTTCCCCTCATAGACTCTTAGGAAAAATGATTTTAGTTCAAAAATTGTTTTCGTGGTATAGATTTTCGAAAAATAAAATTCTCTTATGGTTTCCCATTCAATTCTGAAAAAAAAGTCTCCTGCAAAATTTCGATACAGTCTATACTTTTCTCGAAAAAAATAAAAACTTACAAGTAGTTATGATCACTGTTCATTCCATTTCAACGTATGTTCTACAGAATGAATATTCTAAGATATTGTTTATGCTCAGAATTCGTTTTGTCAATTATGCTCATTAATCGAAAAAAGTTCTATTTAAAAATATATAATTTTCTTCTGGAAATTAGTAATTAAACCCTCAGAAATATTAATAGAACATCTTTATCTCCTGTCATAGACATACAATATCATAGAATACTAGCAAACCCGGCGAACTCCGTTTCGCCACCAGATGGCTTCGTTTTCTGTAACATTTCGTTTGGTGATAAAAAAGTGAAGAAAACAGTAATAAATTCATTTCGATTACAAAAATGAAGTGTTACTTAGTTAAACTTCTCTAAGTAAATGAAATAGAATCCAAAGTAAATACTGAATCGAAGCGTTATACGTTTCCGCAAACTATCCGTTTTTTGAAATGCTCTTTGGTAAACCATATTTTTGTTTTTTTGGCCTGACGTAAACACAAACAAAGCGGATGGTTTTCCAACTCGTGAACACGTATAAAGTATAACTGCCATGTAAAAAACAATGATTTTCTAGTCGGGCCAGTAGATCTACCTTTTTAAGTAGATTTGTGAAACCGGTAGATCTACCTTTCTAAGTAGGATAATTTAACCGGTAGATCAATTGAACCGATAGATCAGATGAACAGTAGGTCTTTCGAACCGTTTTGTACACCTCGATAGATCATCATTGGTTATTGATGTTCATAGATATTTGATATATTCCTTGGTATCTGTCTGACTACACTACACACCCTGTATATACTCAGAGCGTCTATTGAACATTTATGGGAAAAGTAATACAAATGTTCGTGTTAGGAAGTAGAAAATTACAATATTTGGCATTTTTATGAAGAGACCCTGTATAAATCAAACCACCATCGATAGTAAATCATTCGAAATTCAAAAACTTCTTTTCGTTTGTGGAAATGTCCCTGTGATAATGCAGAAATTCAAAATATTCGACATGTTTATAGGAGCACCCCGTATGAATCCGAAGCATAGTATATCTATATTTAAAATTCCACCTATAACGAATCACTCGAAATTCAAAAGCCCCTTCAATTTCATTGAAAGCTTTCTGTTATAACGTAGAAATGTGAAATAATTGATAGATTTATAGAAACACCCTGTATATATCTAAAACGTACCTGTATAAAACATGCATGAAAATTTTGAATTATTTTCATCAGCTTTCTTTGAACCTGGAAAAAATACTTTTTATCCAGAATAAACAGAACATGCCACCATGGGGTTTCGAAACCGGTACACTACCAGGTCCACACACCTAGACGTTAGTCGTTACACCACTTGCCTTGTTACACGTGACGACTGTTTATCTCAGACTTCAACGGGTTTTAACATGTAAACATATCAGGAATCGAAAAAATATATTGAAATATCGATAATTATCATAATACATACAGTTTAGTATCATTTCCTGGCGTATTTTTTTCTAAAATACGAATAATCCCCGAATTTTGTTCTCATTACGTTATTTGTCAGTGAAAAGAGAAATTCGGTTTAGTAGAACCTCAGCCCCATTTCGCACCAAGCCAGTCCAGTCCAGTCGAGTCAAGTCACTTCAGGATTGGAACTATTAACTTCGTTTAAAATCGTTTAAAACAAATGGAATGTGAAATCTTGTTTCACACTAGGACCTAGTATGAAACTAGATTTCACATTCCATTTGTTTTAAACGAGTTAATAGTTCCAATCCTGAAGTGACTTGACTCGACTGGACTGGACTGGCTTGGTGCGAAATGGGGCTCAAATATCACTGCGACCTGAAATGATGCTTTTCATGGCTGAAATGTTAGGAATTCGTTGAATGAACGTTGAAGTTGATGATTTCATATGGACTTACCTATTCAAATAACGTTTTCCACTCGAAACGAACAAATGTTTACATCAGACGTATCTATGTCAAAAATATTTTGTTCTTCCTGGTTATTTCAGAATATCTTCATTCATAAACATTATAGAACTACTCAAAAACGATATTCGTACCTTGTTTGATTCGGATCTGTTCGTTTTCTTTCTCAAAATTACAAATTTCCTAGAGTTTTTTTACCTCTAAACTGAATTGAAAATTGTCACTTACTTCCTAATTTCATAGTTTCTGGAACCAATATGTTTAGTAATAACCGTTATAAAACGATTAAAATACGATATTCATACATTGTTTCATTAGGATCTGGTCTTTTTCTTCTGAAATGAGGACATTTTTGGAAGCACTTCCCTCTCGTAAGGGACTTGACAATTGTCATTGAATTCGATGTCATAAATAATGAAATTTTCAGAAATGTCAGAAATTTACCAATTTCTTCTTACCACGTTCTTCTCGATATCTTGTAATTTTTCCTGAATTTTCTTTGCTACAAACCTCGCGGAGCCCGAGACCTTTCCAACGAATGCAGAACCGTTGAAATCGGTTCGTGCGTTCTGCAGTTATAGCGTCAGGGAGGAAAACTCGACTTATTTTTATATAGTAGATAATTATTTATTAACACTTTTATACGATGAAATGAAATGAACAGTGATCATAACTGCTTGTAAGTTTTTATTTTTTTCGAGGAAAGTATCGACAGTATCGAAATTTTCCAAAATATTTTTCTCCAGAATTTAATGGGAGACCATAAGGAATTTTATTTTTCGAGAATCTATCCCACGAAAACATTTTTTAAGGAAAATAATAAGGAGTTGTTATTTTCAACCTCTTATAATAAAGTTATGGGATCAAAAAAATTGTGCGGGTAACATCTACTTAATGAATCATATAATGTTTAGTTTTATGACTCAGTGTTTTTTAGGACTCCTAAAAAAATTTAAAACTGTCAACCAAGGGCGTAGCCAGGAATTAATTTGGGGGGGGGTTTTGACTTTTTGGCAATTGACTTTGTAGGTGCCGGGAATTGTGAGGGTCGCTTTCTGTAGCAAGTATTTGTTGTTTTCAAGAATTCATAGTAATATGAATAATTTTAACTAGATTTTCGGAGATAGGTTGGTTTAACTGCAAAATGAAAGAAGATTTTTGCAACAAAAAATAACTCTGAAGCATTTCGGGGGGGGTTGAACCCCCCAAAACCCCCCTGGCTACGCCCATGCTGTCAACTCATCATCGCCTTCCAAGGCTGTATCTTGGGAGGTCGATTTTATACGAACTTCTCCTGCTTGTTTTCCTCGCATTTGTTTACAGATATATAACTGTGTTTGTGTAGAGTAGGTATTATTATTTTATTTTTCTTAACTTGACTCCTGAAAATATAAATGAAAAACGTTTAATTAACAGGTAAAAGTTTAATCTGCGACAGGAAAATCCCCATTACCAACATATAATAATGAAATATAACCAAGTAGACGAATAAATCACCAAGTTGTAAAAAAACATTGATTCAACTGACATGCTGTTTTCGACTGGTATCACATAAGATTTGCAAATTGAAAGAGAATATATTAGGTAAATGTATAAACTCGATTTCGAATGAATAATATAGTTTCCCCTTGAACTCCTATTCTAAGTATAAAGTGTTGAAAATGTTAACTTTTAGATCTGGTTTCGCGTTAACTATTGGCGCCTTTTTAAGAGCGGTAGGTAGGTGATGGAGCGCATGAAACCATCAATTAACTTCTAATTTACATTGCTGTATCGAATCAAACTCATCAAAGTGGAATACATTATCTTGAAAATGTTATTTCGTTCGAACCAATACCATCAGCGATCTGCAACGGTTCGCTATATTGATCCTGCCTTGTCGAATTTCGAATTTTACGCATTCCGAGCGATTTGATAGCGCAACAACAACGAAGTCTCCGTTAGGATAGGTCGTTTTCTACGTTGCGAAAATGCAGTGTTGCCGGAAATCTCAAGCGAGGTTTCGGTAGATTCCGAAAAATTTCGATAAATAGATGTATACTGTATATGAATGTAGAGATGATTCTGTGATGAAAATCAAGGTGGATATTTCGTATACTTACATTTTATTATGTTATTTCAAGTCCGATTCAAATGAATTTTTTTTCAATTGAAGGTATATTCTAAATATGTAACGAATGTCATATTTTATACATTTGCGAATGCAAATTCGAATGCAAATGTCTGCTACTGACATTCGCGAATCCAAATGCGAATGTAGAAGTGTTCAATAAGATAAATACAGTCGAACTTCGATAACTCGAATCATGATCTGCCAAAAGAAAAATTCGAGTTATTGAAAAAACACATTTTTTTTAATGTATTTTTTATGTGGGTAAATGATGTAACATGAAAGTAAAGAAGTCAAAATAATATTTTCACTGTCAATTTATACATTTTTTTATACATTTTCACATATAGGTATGTTAGAAGAAACTGGAAACTTACATCCTCAGCGCTTATTTCACTGTGAAATATTCGGTTATTTGTGACTGACGAGAGGATTTTTTTATTTGGTTTTCGAAAAAGCTGCAATGTTGTTCAAACCGTTATATATTAGCGACATAGCGAGTCAGTTGTATGTTCTTTTGTTTTCAAAAATGAACGCAAAATGCTTAATGAATTTGCTACCGACTCATTAGAAGTAGGTTGTTGCAAATCATCTTCCATGTCATCATCCGTCATGTCGTTTTCACTGTCATCTTTGTCATTGATCTGTACGAATTCTGACTCGGACCTTTGATATTGAATCATATTTTCATCTGTGGGAAACTCCGAAGTAACAACATCGTCATCCACATGCAGATAATCATGAAGGGTAGCACCTTGCGAATCTTGAACATTTTTCCATGATTCATAATATTTTTTTCAACCATTTGCTGGGACACCATACTTCGAAGCTCTTTCGTGCACCACTTTCCACTTCTTTTGGAAGTCTATATTTTTCATCCAGAGATAAAGTTTTCAGAGAACGTTTCGACGATATATTGTTAGCGATATTGTCCTAAAACCTCACAATTAAAGAGCTGAACTGATTTCACGGCATACGGACGAGTCGTTGAAAATCACGCCTAAATGAGGGATTCCCCCAAAAATTCGACTTATCGAATGTGCCGCTGAATATTTCGTTCGAAGTATCAAGTCATTCGAGTTATAGAAGTTCGACTTATCGAAAAAAAAATTACACTAATTCCCAATCTTGGCGCTGTTGCCAACCAATTTGATTCGAGTTATCAAAAATTCGATTTATCGAAGTTCGACTTATCGAAGTTCGACTGTAATTGTTATTTTTTGAGAGAGAAGTAAGTATTATGTTTAAGAGTTTATACATTTCTTGTTTGTTTAGATTATATGTATAATTTGATGTAGAAAAATATAGTTTTTGATTATTTATCATATTTTTGAGTTTATTCAAGATTATGATTGTTTAAATATTTAAAAGTTATATAAAGATAAAAGTTTCATACATGTTTTTGTTAGTTCCAATTGCTATCAATTTTTGTGTTATAAGTTTTTTTCTGATATTCATATTCGCAGAACATTTGCAGAAATTTTGCGGATGCGAATGCAAATACGAATATTCAAAAATATGCGAATATATGCGAATGCGAATATTCGTTACAACTCTAGTATGTTCATCCTCAATCAATCACCAGTTTTGAATTTCAAGAAAACTAAGCGTACGTCATTTTATGCAGGTGAAACAAAATCGGTTTTTTGCCCAACTTCAGAACCACTCCTGATGTGTTCCATTTGTTCCACCCATGTGATTTCTTATCCCATCATCAAGACACATCTCCTTTTGACAATTTAATTCTTTATTTATAACAATAGCTCAATTTGTGTTACAGGGTTTTTAGTAAAACATTAAATTTCGCTTAGGCTACAACAGTACTTCAACAAATTAAATCTAAAAATCTGACCAAATGATAACAAACTGAAAACTGAGTCAAAAACATAACGTGTTTTCCGCCCAGACTCAGATAACAGGTATAATTCGTCTAGACTCTAGAGCATCACTGAGCTGTTGCAAATTTTCAGGAGTTGGTACGCGAGATCGAATTTTCCTCCCAAGAGCATCCAAACATGCCCATTTGGGTTCAAATCTGGGCTTAGGGCAGGCCAGTTGAATTCTTAGATATCGACCTTTTCTAAATACTCCCTGGCAATCCTAGCCACATGCCGTTGATGTGGTCGGGCATTATAAAGCATTAGCACGAAATCGTCTCAAATAAACGGTGCTTACCGAACAATATGTCGCGCTGAAACTTCTCTTGTTTTATGTTTTCACTCAGTTTTCAGTTTATTTTCATAACTTTCGGATTAAAGGTTAAATCTGTGAAAGAACTTTCATAGCCATAGCGAAATTGTGGAGTTTAATGTTGCTCTGAAAACCTTGTATCTTCAACAAAAATTGAGCTATTGTTATAAATAAAGAATTAAATTGTCAACAGGAGATGTGTCTTGATGATGGGATAAGAAATCACACGGTGGAACAACTGGAAGCCACCAGGGGTGGTTTTGTTTCACCCTGTATAAAATGACGTACGCCGAGTTTTCTTGAAATTCGAAACTGGTGATCGATTAAGGATTAACATATAGTCCGTTCACGAAAGGTTGAGCCGTCGGTTGGCCATGATAATTTGACATATTCCACTGTGTATATTAAAATATTAGGTTATGTTTTTTATTTTCTTGTCAGATTGATACGCAATGTTGTCAATATAGAGTTGTCTGATAACTCGTAAGCTCGTCGGACGAGGACGGGTACATTCGGCAACATTGAATTTATTTTACGTTATGACAGTAAATACTGCCAACTTCAGATAAATAAAGAAACGCCTACTATGTGCTCAGCCTTTCGTGAACGGAGGATACCTACAATTGAAAAAAAATATCGAATCGGACTTGAACTAACATATTATAAATTAACAAACTTCATCAATTTTTTGAGTGGATCGATTATTTTGCTGTTTAGTGTAATTCTGAAAATATCCGGTAGAAATACATCTGCAGTTTGCTCTTGAAATCTGTAGGTTTATCGAAATTTCGGTAACTCTGGCATCACTGCGGAAAGGTAAAACTCTGCTCGCCCAGTTCCAGTGTTGCCACCTTAAAGGAAATATTGGCTACTGGGAGGAATGCTGAATGGCATGGACAAGAAGTCCTGTTATTTTAGCGTAGGGGCCGCATGCGAATTTTGGCTAATGTGGAACATTTTTTACCAGATTTCTTCCTGACTGTCTTGAGATTGGAATGAGAGCAGCATATTCTATTGTTGCAGCATATTTCAATTATAAACTGAATATTCTAGCAATCAATACTTAATTATATAATAAAAATGCGATTTCTACCTACTCGTAAGTTCAAACGTCGCACCATGATGACGTTCGAGCAAGCATAATTAGTGTGGATGACGATGCAGTCCGCATCGTTGTAAACTATGATTCAACATTCAACCAATGAAATAATTGCTGGCTCGTACGTCACACTCAACGGCCAACTGTAATCGTTTGAATTCGCCAGTTTATTTCGGTGATTTTAATGATTTCTTTCTCTAGAACCTATGTTTATCTGGAGGTCCATTATCACCAAGATGATTTTTTTCTGGAAAATACGAATATTTCATTCTTCATGTTCCAATATACTGAGAACCAGTTTTCTAGCCTCAACTTTTCCTCGAAAGTTTTCAAATGGGTAGTTCTTTCAGAAGTAAGCTTGTAAAAACGTGAAATTTTGAGTGAAGATTCAAGGTTTGGACCGGAATCTTGAATTCCAAGGACTAAGGTGATATTGGCTTTTTCTTGAAAACTTTATAGGTTTTCACTCCCAGTCTCTGAAACAGAAATAATTAAAAAAATTTTTGCTCCTGACAAATAAGTGCAAAGATTCTCGCAGGAGCACTTCACCTTGATTAAATTTTTTTTAATTATTTCTGTTTCAGAGACTGGTGAAGTGAAGTGAAAATCTATAAAGTTTTTAAGAAATGCAGAATCTTCCCAGACTATATTTCAATCGATATCTGAAAGATATTGGCTTTTGTTAACTCAGTTGATACCTTCAGAATTCCTACTTATAAAATTTTAAAACAAGCCCTGAGCAGATATTTTTGAGCGCTCGTTTATTGATGGAGCAATAATGTTATTACCGCAAAATTTTGTGTAGGACTTGAGATTCATGTTAAGTATAAGAATGCAGAATCTCAACACAACCGGAATTATATTCTGGAAATTATTAGAAAAATTAAATATCTAATAATAATAAAAAAAATATCAAATTTAATGGTTCAGATGAGGCTAGCCTTTCGAAATTTCGCATGAACATTCAGTATAAAAACCTTCATTCATTCACAAAGTAAATTTCACACGAATCAGATATTTCATTATGGAATTATAAAGATTCTTCTTTTCGAAATTTCAATTGAATTTTCTATGGTTCTGTTAACACTATGGCTTCAAAGTTTCGCATGAGGTTTATTATGAGTATCTTGCATGTGGCCGCAAAATTTCATTTCGATCGGTTTCGTTTCGTCGGAGATATTGAGGAATAAAAATTTTGAATATCCATATTTTATGGAACACACTATAAGATTCTACTGGTTAACAAACTCAACCTCGGCATTTGGGAACCGGACTCACCCTGAATCCCTTCGAAAGTTATCGTGCTAACGGCCAACCGGCCATTCGAACGGACGCATGCACGGACAGAATTTGACCACGAATTCGTCCTCAGGGAGTCGAACCCTATTGTTTGAGACCATTTTTGGCTCAAAATTCGAAAATTACAGACATTTGGTCAAAAAGATACAGATATAGGATTGAAATATAATCTGGGAGGATTCGGCATTTCTAAAAAACGTTTTAGGTTTTCACTCCCAGTCTCTGAAACAGAAATAATCAAAAAAATTTTAATTATGATGAAATTCTCCTGCGTTGTTAGGAGCAAATTGGGTTTGAAAAAATTGTTGCCTAACAGTAAAACTAAAAAAGGAAATAAATGAAAAGGATAATGTAATGTTTCGGTGTCTATATCAGACAGTTTTTTCGAAGATTTTACAAGTTTGTTTGAAGAAGGTGTCTGATATAGACACCGAAATGTTTCATTATCCTTTTCATTTATTTCCTTTTTTTTTTACTGTTAGGCAACTTTTTTCAAAACCAATTTGCTCCTGACAAATCAGTGAAAAGATTTTCGCATGAGCATTTCATCTTAATTGAAATTTTTTTAATTATTTCTGTTTCAGAGACTCGGAGTGAAAACTTAAAAGTTTTCCAGAAAAACGATATAGCACTCGTTGGAGTAGAACGCGCTCAAAAAATAATCCTTTGCGTGGTACATTTCGTTACTGCGAAAATAAATAACTTTACACTCTTTCAGTATAGGACATCAATTCGACTTCCAGCAGATTTCAGTGTTGGACGGGGAGAGAAACTGGATGAAGAGAAATTTGAGTGAGATGATTCATATTCATTTGAACAATACCGTGAATCATAGGAGTGATACTCAAGGATTACATCAATCGTATATCATTTGATTTCCCTTTTTAGACAGTTCAAGTACCGTTGAGGCGAACTACCTGTAGTTGTTTTGTTTGATAGTTTGTGCTACAGATGTGTGACATTGTGTAGTTCATTATTCATGTGTTGTTGTTTTCTTGCGCTCGATCTTATTGATGTTATTTATCTAAATTAAATGAAATAATTTTTTGGACTGTTTGAATACTGTTGCTTCCTGCTTGTATGCCATTTATACATGTTTTAAACAACTGACAAAACTAGGTAAGATATAACTGTATGATTGTTTGTGTGCTTTTTCTATTGTTCTGTTTCCTATTTTCAGTCTTGATAAAGTCGAAATGTATCGACGAAACGTCGACTTTGTTTTAAATAGTTGTTATTGCTTAGTCCTAAAAATCCATGAATATCCCCTAAATATCAAAAATAAATAACGTTTGGCAGCACTGGAATCTTGGACAAAATCATATTGAGATTCCGAACTAAACTCTCTAGAGTGCTCCCCTGGGCATAATGTTGACATTTCAAATTGCCGGTAATTAAATAGGTGCTAATGAAATTTATCAAGTTCTGAACGAAATTTTCCAAGCGAATCACGCGAAGGGGTCGTTGTCCTCAATTCGTAAACCCACTGATGTTTGGTGGTTTATGTAACAATTTTTCGAAGGTTCTTTCCTCATCTTTGTGGGTCCAGCTAGAACCATTTAGCGTTGCATAAGTAGGTTGGTTGATCGTTACATGTGTGTCTATTTTCGTTGGATAATTGTAGTATTGCATGTCTACGATCAGTTTCCGAATTCGCATATTAGATTAGATTCGGTAGAATAATGTTAAGGTGTAATTCGATAAATGCATTGACCTTCTTGGAATCATTGCAACTTTTTGCTGAAAAGAACTGCAGACCTTGTTGCTTAATTGCTGCGGGCGGTTCCCTGTGACCTGCATATCCCATACCCAGTGAATATGGCAATTTTCAACAAACAGTCTACCTTCTCTATCATTATTGTTTGATTGAGCTTCATGAAATTCCTCATATGTGAAGGGTTTTCCAATAAGAGGTGTTATTTTGAATGGCCCGCTATTTTCGCTCCAAGAACGCATTGAAATTATTAAAATTCACTATAAAAATGGTGAAAATTTGGAAGAGACGGTTCGTAAAACTCGAACATTTTTGGGTCGTCGTGAAGCACCTTGTCGGACCGCAATAAAGAAATTGGTGGAAGTTAGTGATGTGAAGAATAAAACCCGTGCACATCACTCAAGAAGAGCCGAGAATATTGCTGCTGTAGCCGAAAGTATTGACGAAAACCCAGGTTTGTCCATTTCCCGTCGTTCTTTGGAATTAGGCATTCCACAAACGTCATTACACCGTATTTTGCAAAAAGATTTGGGTCTTATAAAGTTCAGTTAACACAAGAACTCAAGCCGGCCGATCATCATCAACGTTGTGTCTTTGTTGATTGGGTCGTTGAAATGCATGAAAATGACCCGGAATTCCATCGAAAAATCATCTCGAGTGATGAGGCCCATTTCCACCTCGGTGGCTTCGTCAACAAGCAAAATTGTCGCATCTAAGTTCGGAAAACCCAAGACTTATTGTTGAAAAGCCTCTCTATCCTCAACGTGTGACTGTTTGGTGCGGTTCATGGTCCGGCGGAGTCATTGGACCTTACTTTTTTGAAAATAAGGCTGGAGCAACAGTTACGGTGAATGGATTACGCTATCGAGAGATGATTAATGATTTTTATGGCCGAAAATGGATCTGATCTGGACAACGTTTACTTTCAACAGGACGGCGCTACGTATCACACAAGCAACGAAAAGTTTCCGGACCGTGTTATCTCTCGAAGAGGTAATCACAATTGGCCACCGAGATCTTTCCGAATATGTGGCCAAATTTGATGAGACTACCAGGAAAACTGAATAATGATCATTTTATGGAGAAAACTCGAAATATTTCGTGAAATCAAGAAATGTTAAATTGAAGAATAACCCCCAACATTTCGACCATATGTTATATGACATTTTTTGTTGCAAATCACTAGTATAATCTTCCTTTGAAGTTTTCCTATTTAAAAGTAGATAACCTGTATACCTATTTCTTGAAATAACCAGAAACAAATATGAAATAAAATTTCACTTATTTAGGATGAATTAATTTTCCATGAAATACAAAAATAATTACACAAGGTCACACTGAGACGGTCACTAATATCATCACTAAATGTCATTGCGAATCTGTCTCATTATCTTGGTCACGTTTTGTAAACTGTCAGCTGGAAATTGATAATGTGCTAACCTTCAGTACAAATGTCAGCGATTCATTCTGCACGATATACTAGAAATTCTCACGGATGTAGTTAGGTTGAATTCATCGAATAAAATACAAGTAATATTTCAAATGTTAAATTTCTCATTTTTACTCACGAGATTATGCTATGAAATTAACAATTTGTTGATTGAACATTTATACATGAATTATTTTTAATTAATTAAATTATCTTAATTTTTCATTGTTTCATTGGTGGCAATACATGCTTTTTTCACAATAGAACATAATGCTTAATAATCACATTTGTTCATTTAATATTGATCATCATCATCATATTATTATATCATCACATCCAAAATATGATCATAAGGTTCAATTAATGTACCCTCAAAATGCACAGTTTCTGAGATACAGGGTGTTGAAATTGAATTGAAGCTGTTTTCTGTACGATGAAAGGTTCCAGGGACATTCGCAAAAAACTTTTTTTCAATTCCAACACCTTGCAAGCGGTGCATTTTAGAGAGTAAGTTAACCTTCGCTACACACACATTAAAAAGAGTATAATAAAACACACACTGGGGTCTACCGGGCCCCGTTATGATTAATGTGTTAATGTTGATATTTTTGCATTCGATTATTTGATTATATATTTTTTTAATTGAAGCACAATATGTATGATCAATATAAAATTTCTCAAAAACAGAACATCTTATCAGATCATATAACAGTTATATCAATAATATCGTCGGAAAATAGACGAGAGCATGCCTCAAGCTGACTTTTTTCGGTTTTCGCAGCTCCTTTTGGACCAGGTAAGTGACTAATCAGATTTTTTCTTTGGCGTCTCCCCTTTGGTTATTTCAGTGTTCACTCTTTTTGGCAAAAAAGTTTTTGCATTAGATGAACCTGATTCTTCATATTTTGATTCGTTGTTCAGCTCTCTGTAGGAACGTTTTTCTTCTTCGATCGAGTCTTCATCATCGGTTGACCCTGGCTCGTCAAAAATAGATCCTCCATCTAAAACATCAAACGGTTCATTTCCAATTTCTGATTCGAGTTCCTCATTTGTCAACGTCTGATACCTTTCTTAATCGGACATTTCTCTTGCTAATCTCTAACAAACGATTTTCTTCAGCAATATCACACAAAACACACGAATTTCAACTTAACTGAATATCACAAGGATAAAAAACCTAACGTAAAACACATACTAGGGTCTAGAAAACCCCGGAAATCTTTGATGGATCGTCACCGAAATACTTGAACCCACAACCACTTCGCAATATAATGATGCGAGAGTAGAAGAAGTATGACTAATTTACACGACGTTTCCTGCTTGTCTCAGGATATGTGTAAAGGGGCCCACTCACTAAGAAGGAGGAATGCGCAGTTAAGTCTCTGCACGTTTGCTGTAAAGCAAACGTGTGCATTCATATTCCCACACACATACACTTTTGCGTGTTGATTTGGATGTGCGACAAGCGTGAGATGACGTCGAAAGAAGATCTGATGTTAATGGCAGTGGCGTGTGTTGTTATTTAGGAAAAAATGTCCAAGGTATAAATATCGAACCCGACACTGTGTTGCTAAACATATGAAACGTGCAGAGACTTGTTGCCCATACACGGTCGTTTTTGGTCATTCTTCCACGTACGGGGAAGAATGCACACGCCACACGACGGAGATGAATGCGCATTCCAAATCTACGCCATACACACACTGTTTTAACTGTACCCCGTACAACGCGCATTCAAGTCTTCGCGCTTCCCTCTTAGTGAGTGGGCCCTTTTAACTGTACCCCGTATAACGCGCATTCAAGTCTTCGCGCTTCCCTCTTAGTGAGTGGGCCCTTTAAATCAACATGCATATCTAAATTGGATAGGTTCTAATAGACCCCAGGGTGTGTAGCAAGGGTTAATAGAATTTGTCGCTTCCAGAAGAGTCTTGGGCATAGCAGCTTAGCTGGCAGCAAGAACGCCGTATCCCACTACTCTTGTCCTCTGAACTTCGGACTCAACACCAAAGAATACAAAAAAACGGACTCATTGTTCTCACACTTGTTCCAATTCCTCCGGTGTCGAGATAAAGAAGTCTTCAACAACGTTTGAACTTTCACTAACGGAGTCTGCTTCAGCCGTAGGTATTACGAGTACGAGTTATGTAACGTTTGACCGCGTTTTGCAAGCGTTACAGACGGAGCTCAACGGTGTTTGGCTTTTATGACAGTCTGAACGATCTTTCTCTACATCGACTTCTGCGTAAGTCGCCAGTTCTTAAAGTTTTACGACGTCCGAAGATTAAAATTTCTCAATGGTATGACAATCGAGTAGTCCTCTCTGTGTTGTTGCAACTCGAGAATTTGAGTTGCCCAATGCTGAAGATTACACGGCATTATTTCCGTTGATGCTTGTCCTTGAGGATTGTCTTCAATGGAGGTTCTTCATGCATATCTCGCAGGATGCTCGATCCTCCAAGAGATATCAGTTTCTATATGGGATTGAATGTATGTTAATCAGACCATATGGCTATGATACTAGCTTTTGGCTTGAAATGTTCCGATGCTTCAAGAGTTGCTGATTTGTTGACAATTGTCTTCAATGGTGGCTTAATAATGCGCTTCCAATGATTCAAGATTTGCTGATTTGTCAGCTTCAGCGAAATGTATTTGGTAGGCGAAAGCCGGGTTTCACAAAACTCCAATCAGCTTGATTTCTGTAATGTTACCATTTCTGTGCATTTTCAGTTCATTTTTGACATAAACCATCGACTTAATTCAAAATCAATGATTTGATTGCTCGATCAAGCTTTGTGAAACTGAGGGGAAGTGTCGTTAATTCTGCATCTTCTCCAACACTTCGAACTACGGCAGCAATATATTCTCTGGTGCGTACATTTTATAGTCTTGTTGATTGTTTTGAATCGAGAAGAGCAAAATTATAGCAAAATATCACATTCTGAACCATATGTGGAAATCATACACTGTGACCTTGAAATCTTTTCTCTTTTGTGCTTCTTTCTCTTTCGATTGATTGGGGCATTTCCCTAAGGCTCACCATACTGGTCTTTATGACCATCATTAAATAAGATAACCCCAAAGATCTTTCATACCCTCCTCTTTTACTCAGAACATACACTCATCGGTGTCCGCAAGCGCCACTGCTGCATGATGCCTTCCTAGATGACAATGTCCTACAAGGAACCAAGCGAGAAAGTGCAACCTGCTATCGCAATATCGCATATCGAAATAAAAGGTGATTTTAATGTGTACGAAATTGAGCACTAACCCCCCATTTTAATGCTCAATTTTTTAGCCATTTTAATGTGCAATTCTCATGGCAATCGTACACAAAGTATTCAGAAGCACTACGAGAAATGTCAAAACTCTACTGGAACATAGAAATTCCATTATGTCAAATGTATGTCTTGTGCAAAATAAGAATGTACTTCAATCAAGAATTTATACACTATTCATGTCGAGATCGTCGGAAAAATCTAGTAATCAACTCGGTTATTAATCGAGCGACTAATGGTCTCGAACTATTAACGAGCTCGCTACGCTCACGCATTAAAATATCTTGACCATTAGTCGCTGTCTTTAATAACCTAGTTGATTAAATAACTATTATTTTATAAACTTCAAATTGAAATGAAAATGTAAACACATCGCATCCAGAAACTAAACACTAACAGACGATGTTGCCAAACTGACAGAATTATCTGTAACAGACGCAAGCCGTTAGTATCAGAGTAGGGGAGCGGTAAACCAATTATTCCAATACGGAATAAACATACGGCACGATTTCGCAGCGCCGGAAGTTTGTTCGCGCATATAAACAAATTCTACATGCATAACAAATGCGTGTAGGCAACTCTAGGTTTACTTTTTACTCTGAGCATTTTTCCCTTTGCCACAAAATGGTTCTGGTCCTCATTTCCCTTCGTTGGATGCTATATTCAGCTTGAAGAAACGCGTGTTTATTGCAGTCATTCATGTGAAACTATAACGCAATCGTTCCAAAGAATAGACCTGCTAAAAACAAAAACTCCCACGATGAATATTCGATCAGAAATTTCAGTCAAATTAATGTCATGATAAAATCAGTTGTTTCATTCTGGTTTTGGATTTTTTTCTTGCTTCTAATGGAAGTTTGGAATAATTGAATATTTCTAATTCGATCTTTTCGGTGCTATACTTTTGATTGTATCACTCCTAAGATTTATTCAAAATAAACCACTTTTTTGAATAACTTGTAAATGAGTTAGTGGATACTCTGTCTGGGATTTGGTGTTTATAACCCACACGATTAATGAATGGAAAATTTGAGTATTCTGATATTCAAACCTGAAAATGAGATTTATTTCCAATTTATTCAACTATTTCATTCAACATAGGGTACCCAGATACCTATGAAGTAAGTAGCTGATCAGTCGAAGTTTTTTATGAAAATTCATGTAGACACCTTAATCAATTACGGATTCATGTGTGTATCCAAGATTTTTTATCATTGGCTTCTAGGTGGTAGTTCAATTCTTGTTCAATAGTTTTATCAATATAAGCCTCGTTAAGAATTTGTTTCTAAAAATTAGTTTTTGATTGGATTGTTGTCAATTTCGATACTTTTGTCTGCTAAAAACTGTTTGTGAAAATAAACTGTTTTGTAACAAATAGCGTTCCATTATTAATTGAATTGCTGCTAAAAATGGTTTGAAGGACTTATGGAGTTGTTGACGTTGAATTCTTGACGATTGAACATTCATTGATATATTATTATCTGGGCAATTTCCATCATACTCACTTTTTTTGTTCAACGTTTCGGCCAGCATTCGCCAGTCGTCGTCAGAAGAGCACTGTAGACTCTCAACTCTCAGAAGAGCAACATCTTTGTCTTTTTTGTCAGTTCTAAGGAAATAATCAATGACTTTGACCTATCTTATTCAGTTGTAAAAATACATTTAATCGCTTTAAGGCTAGATATTATTAGTGAAGTAAAGATGTTTTTGACTACGGATGGAACGGATCGGCAATTTTTGGCCGGACCGGATTTCAGTATAATTCAAGATTTTGCCGGACCGGACCAGTAACATGGCCGGATCTTTGCCGAAGTTATTGGCTGGATCGCGTGCCGGATCACGTCAGAAGTGCTGCCTACCCCTTCCATTTTCGATTGCATCATCATTTCAACAGTCATATTCGAACATTTCTGCAATTCTCGACGTGTTTACTGCAATAGTGCCGTTTAAAATGTCTAGTAGAGTGTGGACCTATTTCCTGATTGACAGAAGCAATTCAAAATTTGCCACATGTAAAATTTGCAAAACGAACATATCGAGAGGTGGCGAAGGAAAAAACGCGTCATATTCGAACATTTCTGCAAGTCTCGACGTGTTTACTGCAATAGTGCCGTTTAAAATGTCTAGTAGATTGTGGACCTATTTCCTGATTGACAGAAGCAATTCAAAATTTGCCACATGTAAAATTTGCAAAACGAACATATCGAGAGGTGGCGAAGGAAAAAACGCGTCAACGAGTCCTTCGCTAAACCACTTAAGAAGACACCATAAAAAGGAACATGATAATATAGTAATTGAAACCAATAAAAAAACTTCGTCAGCTAGCGCACAAATGAAGATTACAAACTTAAAAAAATGGGATGTATACGACAAAAGAGCCCAAAATATTCAATTTTGAAAATGCAGAATGATTCGAATTTCACTGAAGAAGTCTTAGATAAAATATTGCATTCAAGTAAAGTATTCATTCATACATCTGCGTTATGACCTACATTTCCGCTCGTTGTATAATATACTATTCAAATCTTGAAAAATTCGGCCGGATTTTCATATAAATCCGGCCGGACCGGAATTCCGGCCAATTTGGCCGGATCGGCCGGATTCAGTAATCCGGATCCGGTCCGGTTCCATCCCTATTTTTGACATTGACAGACGGTTGATTGATTATCTTTCATTCACCCTAAAAAAATCCTATGGTCTTCATTCAAAGCATGTTGGACAAGCGTTGACTCATCAGTATCTCCGAGTTGAACTAGTTTCGTATGTTCTTTGATTCGAACATAAGAATGTAAAGGCTCTACCCCTCTATCGCATTCACAAGATACTTTACATGTGCAGTTCTTGTTTAGTTGATTTTCATTATCAGGTAATATGGTGTTTCCTGGTGGTAACCGTCCAGAAAACTTACAATTTATGTATATTTCTATATCCGCCTGCATTGCGGAAGAAATAACAAGAAAAATGAGAATATCATACTCAGTTGATTGAGAAATATGCGAAATTTACATCCATAACTAAGTTGTAATTGATTTCAAATCAACAAAAGTAATCATAGAAACAATAAAGCAAATTTGCATGAAACCTAACGAGTTATGCATTGCAATAAAATGAAATGAATATGGGATATAAGATAATGGTATTGCAACATTATGAATGAGCGCTTTCTGTTGTTCAAAATAATCGATTCATCTTTGTATTTCTACATTTAGAAACAAAGGTACTATCAATGGTTTTATTTAGCACAGAAGCACGAAATATACGATCGATTTTGTTTAACCGAAATCCATAATGAAAATATGAATTTGCCAAACGAATGTCCAACTTGTGCAAACATATAGAACAAAGCAATTGGTTATTTGGATAATCGCTATTAGTCATTTGATTGTAGTCTAGGATACGGAATGGGAATAGACTTTAATTTTGTATGCGGGATGTGTACTAATAGAGGTGACAATATGAACCTGTGACTGGTCAACCTAGTTTATCTTGACGTTGGCCTATTTTTAACGAAGTAGCGTTGTACAGAATGTGCTCTCTGCGCTTTTGTATGCGAAATGTACGCAATTTTTCGAATCGATTCAGACAATTAATTCCAGCCTCATTCAACATTTGAAATATTATAATTATACCTATCTATTGTATAAAAAATCGGCCAAATTGGTTATCCTTGACGTACACCTTTTTAGACCCAAATTTTAGAGATAAATGAATGCCAAATTATAAATAAGCACTTTTTTGTTTTTTCAGATATCGATTGAAATATCTGGGGGGATCCTGCATTTCTAGGAAATTTTTAGGTTTTCACTCCCAGTCTCTGAAACAGAAATAATTAAAAAAATTTCAATTGAGATGATCCTGCTTAAATCTTTGCACTAATTTGCCAGGAGCAAATTAGTTTTGAAAAAATTTTTGCCCAACAGTAACAATATAAAAGGAAATAAATGAAGAGGATAATGTAACTTTTCGGTGTCTTTATCAGACTTCTTCTTCAGACAAACTTGTAAAATTTTTGGAGTTGTTTATTTTTTCGTTTGAAGAAGGAGTCTGATATAGACACCGAAACTTCACATTATCCTTTTCATTTATTTCCTTTTATATTGTTACTGTTAGGCAAAAATTTTTTCAAAACTAATTTGCTCCTAAATGTTACATTATCCTTTTCATTTATTTCCTCTTTTATTTTTACTGTTAGGCAACAATTTTTTCAAAACCAATTTGCTCCTGACAAATGAGTGCTAAGATTGAAGCAGGAGCATCTCATTCTAATTAAAATTTTTTTAATTATTTCTGTTTCAGAGACTGGCAGTGAAAACCTAAAAATTTTCTATAAATTTTTTGTTTTTCACTATAATCAATTCATCTTTGAATGAATCGGATTTTTACATTTAGAAACAAAGGTACTTCCAATGATTTTATTCAACACTGGAGCACGAAATATATGATCTATTGTGTTTAACCGGTATCCATAATAAAAATACGAATTAGTCCAAATTGTGCAACATATAGAACAAAGCAATTGGGTATTTAATTATTTGCTATTAGTCATTTAATTATAGTCTGGTATCCGGAATAAGCACTGTTGTTTACTTAAATAAATTCATCTTCGAATACCTCGTGTTTCTACATTTAGAAACAAAGGTGCTAACAGTGATTTTATTGAGCACAGGAGCACGAAATATATTCGATCGATTGTGTTTAACCGATATCCATAATAAAAATACGAATTAGTCAACCCAATTTACAACTTGTGCAAACATACACAACAAAACAATTGAGTATTTGGACATTCGTTATTAGTCATTTTATTGTAGTCTAGGGAATAGACCTTAATTTTGTATGCGGAATTTGTGTTTTTAATATAGAGGTGACAATAGGAACCTGTACTGGTCAACCTAGTTTTTCGGCGTTAGACCTTTTTTCAACAGAATGGGGTTCATCCAAATATGTTCTTTCCGTTTTTGTCTGCCTATTACTAGAAACAGCTTGTGGTTAGGCAAATGCGCGCATATTTTAATTCTATTCATAAATTTTGAATGTTGTATCTATATCTATTATTCTAACCTAAAACCTTCTCCAAGATGGCTTCGGAATTCTGAATCTGAAAGGAAAAAAAACGAAGCGGAAAAAGGAACATAAAAATAAAATGATTGAAACTCTATTGAATCGATTTAAAATTGCCAACCCAAACCAGTTGAGTAGTTTCGAAAGGCGTTTTCAGATACTTACTCGGGTTAACTCGATCCCTAACCTTCGCGTTCGTTTACCTAACTCGAACATCCAACCCGTGTTCTGAAGTACGGTGCTATTAACTCGATCACTGACCTAGGTTGATTTACGTAGCCCTAAAAAAGCAGGGTCGTAGAGTCACCGCTTGCGCACTGCAGTTCGAATTTATATTTGAAAAAGGGGGAAATAAGTCTTCTATTCTTTTCTTAGTAATTTCATATATTCTATTCCTAAAAATTATGGAAAGAGAAGAGAATTTGGCTCAGTGTAAAATGTGTGGTTCCATGAACCGAGAAAATAATGTGAAACAACTTCTTCATAACTTTGTATGCAGATTTTTCTGCGCTCAATGAAAAATGAATTATCTACTTCTTTAACATATAGGTACTCAAAAATAGAATTAAACATGGAAGGGCACACCAGAAGTTATAAGAAATATTTAAAAAAAGCAATAAATTCAAGTAAAGCTAGAGACAATCCGAAAATAAACTGGAACTGAAAAAATAAATCCATAAAATATTTGGTTATGTTATTGATACGTCTGACACTTCAAATCCTTAACCTGATGTATTCGTTCGTAAACTTAGAACCCGGGTCCGTGATACTAGTACACCCGTCACGTGACCCAATGCGTTTCCGAAAACGCCTAATATTATTCTTACTGTAATATATTCCTTATGTTTCTTGGTATTTCTACCTGATGTTTATCCGGCCAATTTGGATGGAATTCATTATGTTGCCTCCAGTTTATAGGTTTTGATATCTAATGAAAGAAAAATAAAGAATAAGAGCTTGTCATTGCGGTATAGGTATACATAATAACTTTTGTAGAATCCTTAAAAACACTGGAATGAAATTGTAAATCGTAGTGGAAATCGTATTTATGAAATAGTATAATTAATCTATTCATGAGTTTCAACTCATGCAGAAAGTAATCTCTTTTAATAATGAATAATTTAGGTTTTATTTGGACGATTTTTTGTCTGTTTGTGTCCAAAACGTCCCAGGTGGAATATATATTCATTTAAATTATACTTTAAATTATTTGTTTATCACATAATGGAATATATTTTCATTTGATATTTTAAATATTCAGATCGATACTGGCTTCCAATATTCTAGCTGCTTTTTCTTGCTTCTTTTTTTGCTGATCTAGTTCTTACATCTGGCATCTGGTGGTCTACTTTTCACAAACGGCATTTCAATTTCGATAGTTATTCAAAATTAGCATAATTAATATATCGAATATTCAAGAGTGAGCTGGGAAAAAGTTGCAGGGTGTGATAATTTATTGGATTGTTTCTCAGGTTTCAGAATCAGTACGTTTTCGAATAAGAACGAAAAAATTACTTTATAGTCAGTAAAATTCCAAATTTGAATGAAAAATTCTCATATTGGTCATTTCGCTTTCTTATCAGTGATAAGCTAACGAAAATGATATTTATGTTATCTCAATATTCGATCCGATATAAATCTTTGAATTTGAATAGACACCCAATCCTGTATTACCAATTCGGAAAAAAAGTTGAAAAAAGTTAAAAATATTATGTTAAATCATTCAATTTAATATACTTAGTTCTTATCCTCAGTTCGATTTCAACGAGTTGGAATTTCGACCTTCATTTTGGGGAATTTTCAATTGACTAAAAAGTTTGCCATAATCCATAAAGAAGGCAATGTTAAATTTGTAATGCTAGTCTGAGTAAGTGAATAGCTTGAAAAAAAAAGTATGCAACTGGCAATATATGACATATTCTGAATAATTTATGAGTAAAAAATTGAAATTATGATCAATTATCAATAAACTATTGATTTCATGAAAGAAAACAGAACTATAAATTATTGATCTGCAGAGAATCCAAATACACCTATTGATATCGGTAAAAAAAAGTCTGTATAATTCTTTTATTTCAACTTTCCAGCACGAACAGGCCAGGAGCGGCGAAGATAATAGCAAATGTACATTTTGGTTGATAACTAGAAGAAAAAGGAAATAGAGGAATACAATTAACTGCAATTTCAGTTTTTCGAGACACCACTGTAAATAGTCATTCACTTTTTTATATCTCCTGAGTTTGAAAAGTTTGGGGCCCATCTACAGTGGAACTTCCCTATAACGGACGTCTGTATAACGAATTTATCTGGATAACGAATTTCTTACAAGACATTGCACTTTGAATCCAAATTCCATATTAAAAACCCTCTAAAACGAAGCAAATTCTCTTTATAGGGAAATGTTCAAAGAACATCACTCTTTGAATGGGTATTGGTAAGAAGGTATAAGGGTGAGTTTTTTCCTAAAATTTTCCGGACGTGCGTAATAAATCCCGACCTTAAACAAAATCATTACGGCGGGCAGAGGGATCCTTCTGAAACAGTTTCAAATACACCCCTGGCTGTTTGGTTTCAATCTAACCATTACGCTAGTGTGAAAGTTGTGCGAAAATGTCGAAAAGGAAGTTTTGAATGATAAACTTAAATTTATCAGTGGAGTCGACCTTGACATTGCGGATTTAGCGTTTTCGTTATAGGGAAGTTCAACTGTATTTGGCTCGCCCCCTACAATTCACTGCCTTTTCAATATAACATACTTGCATTACGCTAGCTCTTATCGTGAAAGAATGAGCAGCATAATATAAATGTTACAACGTTAGATTGCTTGATGGAAAATCAAAATTGTTAGTAGATATGAATTCTGAAGTATCATATTAGTTATAACGAATGCTGCAGCTGATGAAGCTTTGCGAGAATATTTGACCAAAAAGCGACTTCCACTACCTAAAATAATATTAATAATTAAATATCAAAGAAAAAAATGAATACATTAGGAAAAATTATTGTTTACTAGAACTAAAAAACAGAAAAAAGCTAATAACGAACGACCTACAGTTAAAAACGGGAGTGGTGAGTTAACACGTCATGAGTAACCTTTCAGAAACTGAATCAATTTAAAACTCTGCCTCCCTTTATCTCTTTGTTGTCTAGTTTTCAATATCTGATGAGTATTTCCTTGAAAGTTCATTTAATAATGTCGAAGGCTCAAATATCTGATTCGAGAGTAAAACAGTAATTTTCTAATGAACAAACGAATGGCTTATAAATCACGAAGATGAAAATATGGTATACCAGGTACTTGGCATATTTTGCTATCACCGGCAATCTTTGTGGAAACATCGATAATGATGTAAAACCTGTTTTTTCCAGAAATATGTAATTTCTTCTATAATAAGATAATAAATAAAAGCAGTCGAATCATAATGGGGGTCAAAGAATTCTGATGTGTGAATTAACTGAATAACTTATCAGGAATCATCCAAAATAATCTGAAACTGAAAACGTAAAAGAAATGATACAACAATTTTTAGAAAACTTTTTAGGTTTTCACTCCCAGTCTCTGAAACAGAAATAATTAAAAAAAAATTAATTAAGATGAAATACTTGCAGGAGCAGATTGGTTTTGAAAAAATTGTGGCCTAACAGTAAAACTAAAAAACGAAATAAATGAAAATGATAATGTAACGTTTCGGTGAATATATCAGACTCCATCTTCAGACAAACTTATAAAATCCTTAGAATTGTGTATTTTTTCGTTTTTATTTCAATTATTGTTTGTCTGAAGAAGGAGTCTGATGTTGTAGACAACGAAACGTAACATTATACTTTTCATTTATTTCCTTTTTTAGTTTCACTGTTAGGCAACAATTTTTTCAAACGCAATTTGCTCCTGACAAATAAGTGCAAAGATTTTCGCAGGAGCACTTCATCTCATTTAAATTTTTTTAATTATTTCTGTTTCAGAGACTGGGAGTGAAAACCTAAAAAGTTTTGTAGAAATGCAGAATCCTCCCAGATTATATTTCAATCGATACTATTTGAAATTCATAAGATTCTTAAATTAATCAGTAGGCAATATTTCAAATTATTCACAAAACTGTGGTGAAACAGTCGATAACATTCAGTTCTTCCATAAATTCAAAAATGGGGAATACTGCAATTCTGAGTCTTTCAGCCTGTTTGAAAGAGTACTAAAGATTTTGAATAAATCTGAGACAACCATGGAAAGATTTTTGAATTGAAAGTTTATGGTTACGGTCAATGAATTATTCATATAACAAATCTATTTAATAGAGGAAATGAAAATATATGATACCTACATAGATGAGAAAATACGCGTTCACGAATACTTATGATAACCTAAGATCTTGATTAATGTGTTTAAATTATCTTGAGAGGATTAATATTTTTTGATATTATCGAGAAGCAATCAGTAAAGAAATATCATAAATCTATGAATTGTTTATATGCTGACCACTTCTCAATTGAAGTGATTACATTATTATTATTTATACAGATCCTCCGAAGTTGTGATATCTGACTGAACAATAGCATTTATTGAACTCATTTATAACTTGAGATTTAATTTTTTATTCCTGTGAACTCCCTTCGTTTTTGCACAAGTCGAGTGGTTTTGAAGTTCAAGAGATTGAAAATATTGTTATTCGAATATTTTTGTATCTAAAAATTCGATCGGATCAAAAATTTATTTTTAGCTGATCAATAGCGATCAGAAAATTTTACGGAATTTCGAATAATTCGATTAGAAACTGTTGGACATCGCTATTTGAAGTGTACAGGGTGATTCACTTATCTTGGTAACATGTCAAATCATATGTTTTATATTCTGCCCATTATGATCCATACATAGATTATATCTCTTCCTTATTTCGTTATACCAGTTCAGCTTTTCTGTTGAAATCTTAAACTTGAAGTCTCAAGTTCTGAAGATCTTCCTTTCGGATTTTTTTCACAAAGAGGTTTCAAGAAGAATTTAACATATTAAATGCTGGGTGGTCAACTAAGCAATTCCGATTTAAAAGAGATAAGAAAAACTATCAATAAATTTTAATGTTTTTTCTACAAATAATGCTCAGCTCTTTGGGAATTCATTCCCATACCGTTTTTCTGCTGGCACTCTTCGAGTCGAACCCCCAAATTCAGAAAATCACGTCGCAAAGTTTCTAGACCGATGGCTTGAATTTCTTGGCGGATATTTTCCTTCAACGCAATTAGAGTGCGGGGATTGTTGCGTTAGACTATACTTGTGAAGTATCCCCCTAAGTAATAATCGCAAATGGATTCTGGGGGCCATGGAAGGTCTCCACGCCTAGAAATCAATATTGAATAACAGGTAAAGACCGATTTGAAGTGTGACAAGTGAAACCAAGTATCCCGATTGTATCCATCAAAGTCTTGAAGGGCTGGTTCAAAAAATTGTTCAACATGTCCACATAACGATCAGAATCCACCGTTACTACCCGGCCCCCTCCGTCTTCGAAAAAGTACGGGCCAATAATGCCTGCGTGTATTGCACACCAAACTGTGACTTTCAGACAATGTAATTGAGTTTCATGTTTCTCTTTGGGGTTTTCTGAATACCAATACCGACAATTTCGTTGGTTTACATTGCAGTTGAGATGCAAATGTGCTTTATCAGAGAGAAAAATGTTGATTTTGGTAATAAGCGCTCACACTGAACTAACGTTCCTCATCCAGTATAAGTTTTCTTTCATGAAATGACTTCACAAAATTTCGCATATCAAACAATATTGAGTAATATAGCTCCCTGTATAATGCTGTGATTGGATGCTAGGTATTTGCTTGAAGAATAAGCTAAAACATTCATATCGAAGGGTTTTTTACATTGAAACAAATTTTCTATTCTTCTTTCATCTTTTTATCATCTTGCCACTGATATAATATCTATTAAATGATTTCTCACTAGGTGAGCTTGCAAACAATGAATTGGAATATTACTGTGAAAAAAGATTCTATGAAATTAAAAATTTCCGATTAAGGCAATGGTTTCAATTCACCAGAGATGTTCCGGATCAGATTGATCTTCCTCCATTTCAATGCAATCTTTGAGCTATCCACATTCAATGTCATTTTTTTAAAATCATAATTCACATGAGATGATAAGGTAGGTAGGTAATTGCAAAAACATAATCTGAAACCAGTTATGCACCAAACAAAAATTATCGATGAGAGTGAAACCTGATAGCAAATGGGACATTATAAATGTTGTAATAGCCGGTTAGATCAGGCAAATTAGATCTAATTCGAAAGTTATTTAAGAAAATATTCATGAGCGAACTGCTTTTTATTAATCTCATCCATTACGTGAGATATCTTGAATTCTAATGACGGTAATTTTATCAGACTCACAAATCGATAAAAATAATCTTTTTTTTCTGAAGTAAAAGTTAATTGATGTTCGAGTATCTTTGAATGTATCTTACTCCTAACTCTTCATTATCGATGGACGTAAAGATCCTCTTGATGTCAGGGGAACATAAAAAAAGCATTTCAAAATGATAATTGATTCAATTAATTGCGTGAGTATGAAGTTGTTTTTTAATGAAATGAAAAGGATGATCACAGGTTATAAAGGTGACTCTTGAGTTGAATATAAAACTTAATTTTTACACATTTTCTTCGCAATTATATTAGAATTCACGTTGTTCCTAGGAATATTTTAGGAAGATTCTAACCCCTCAATGACACTTTGAACTCAAAAGCTGAAATTATAATATACACACATAGTCAAAGTATTGCTTTTCCAAAGATTTTCAAGGAATTAATCATATTTGTTCTGGAAATTAGATGAATATTTTCCGCCATTTCAACCGCAATATATTCAATAGAAAATCTTTTATTTCTCTTAGCTTTACACAGGATAAGAAGAAATCGTAAAAACGAAGAAAATCTATATTATCGATTGTTCATTTCTGATTAAGTATTGTTATTCCACAATAGTCTGTATTACCATATTTTTTTCGATCAACTGCCCAATACGCCCAGGATTCCCTCGAACCAAGTCATTAATGAAATTTTCAGGCATATCGTTCCATTTTTCCTGAAGGCTGAATTATACAGGGTGTCCCAAATCTCGACGTCAACCCGGAATCGGGTGAAAAGGCAAGTAATGCTGGTTGAAAAATATAAAAAAAAATCTAAGTTGCATGATTTCAAAATAATGGGCATTTAAAGAAACACGCAAAATTCCACACCCTGTGACAGTCTTTTCGCTCCTGTTGCCACAAATATCAACTTTTTCCAACTTTTTTTTGCTGTGTAACCTTGAAATATGCTTGTCTGAACTGAAATCAAAATTTGGATACCAGCTGCTCTAGGTTTCATAAAAATAGGGCTTGCTTCTCAGAAAAAAAATTCAAAATAAACAATTGCCTAGATTCAACTGACTGTATTGAAAAAAAATGTACTACGCAAGTTTGGCATGTTTTGTCAAAAGTTGGCGCATTTAGTAAGGATTCCAAAATGGTATAATACTTGTTAAACTGTAGCTGCCGTAGTTCAAATTTATTTTCGATTGCCTTTGAATACACTTTTTCTTAAACTGCTTCCCAGTAAAAAAGTCCAATGGATTCAAGTCCGGTGAAAGGGCCGGCCACGAGATTGGACCAGAACGTCCGATCCATCTTCCGGGAAAAAATGTTACCAGAAAAAAAAATTCCAGAGAAAATAATTTTTCCAGAAAAAATTTTCCGGAGAAATTTCTCTGGAAATTTTTTTTTTGGTAACATTTTTTCCCGGAAGATGGATCGGACGTTCTGGTCCAATCCTGTGGCCGGCCCGTTCACCGGACTTGAATCCATTGGACTTTTTTTTACTGGGAAGCAGTTTAAGAAAAAGTGTATTCAAAGGCAATCGAAAATAAATTTGAACTACGGCAGCTACAGTTTAACAAGTATTATACCATTTTGGTACCATTAGGTTACCAAGATAAGTGAATCACCCTGTACTGTGGTCTGATGACATATTATGACCCCCATATTTTTGACTGTCTACGGAATTTGATTTTATAGATCGCTGTACGCTCGATTCTCGGCAACTTGAATGGTTCAGGAATGAAATATCTTCGTTCCTAAAATTTCCTTACTTAGGCACTGCTTTCGTTGTAAATCGAAAGTCTACCTTTACGGGCACTGTGATAAGGTTTAACTCATTTTTGTTGTGTTTCCGAAGATTTTCCTGACCACGAAGGCTTTGCCAGAGTGCCTCTTTGTCAACCTGCTGAACATGTTCTTCCCTATGCTATAAGAGGGTACGGTTCCTAATACAAGAGGAGTCGATGACCCCTTTATGACGAGGTTATCAGCCTCCTCGTTTTCCTTGATCATGTAAACTACACCTACTCTACTGGTTGACAAAATTTTCATTTCAACGACTTCAAGAGACCAGTTAGTAAAACAATCAACTTTGGCGAAAAAGTATCGTAATCGAGAAATCTTTGGAACAATTGAGTTCATTATTGTAGGGTTTGCCTTGTCACGTAAAAATGTAATTACTGTTCAGAGTCGATCCACACTCATCGGATAGAAACTTGCAATTGGCAGGGTGTGTTTCGGCCCTGATTACCTTGTTTTACTCAATAATTAATATGTTTTATTTCTGATGTAAAATGTGGTACATATTTATGTAACTGTAATATCAATATAGATTATCACACAAATCTAGTAGCTCTGTAGCAGTAGAAAAAACAGTCTTTTTTTGAAAAGTGCAAAAATGATAATAATAATAAAGGAAATTGAGCAGTTTTTAAACTACCCTTTCGTCCGAAATTTTGTTTTAAATCGATAAATTTCAACAAAAAATAGATCCTAGTTACGATAACTTTGAAAGGAGCAAATTTTCAACATAAATTTAAGTATGATAGATAGTTGAACTCCTTGAATGACGAAATGGATCCACTAATGAACATGATATAAATATGTAACTTATCATCTCTTCAAAACGAACAGGCGTGTAAATTTTTCTCACTTAATGTGATCTCTTTATTCTCGTTGTCAACAACAATATTTTTTGTTTGAGCGATTATGTTACGATTGAAATATTCGTGTAATTTTGAAATTATTCATATTTTATTTTAATTTATTTTTTTCAGAACTGCAATGTAGACTGTCCAGCCAAGTGAACTATTCTGTGCGTGTCTACTGGGGTGTCAACATTAGAGAACTACACATATTCTTGTGGAGACCGTGGGCAGACCTCAGAAACGCATGCATGAATGGCGATTTCTTGCAAGGTCACTATCAGTATCCTGGTTTGAAAGTGAGGTAAGTAATTTAAAACTAAAAGGACTGTTACTTCTGCTATCGAATTTGCGATGATTACATGAATTATTGATGTTCAGATGTTGACACAGAGTCACTGGATGAATGCTGTTTCATTTCAGTTGTATACAGGGTGTATACTTTTAAAGAGGACAAACTTAAAGGGGAGATTATACGGATGATTTGCTACAAAAAACGTCATATAATATATGGTCGAAATGTTGACGGTTATTCTTGAATTTAACATTTCTTGATTTCACGAAATATTACGAGTTTTTTCTCTGAAATGATTATTATTCAGTTTTCCTGGTAGTCTCATCCAATTTGAGCAAGAATTACGTATTTTGTATCTGAATATTGAAGGTATTTATTCGAATCTTCTTCTTCTTCTCTGTGCGGTGCCTTACCGGCCGAACTGAGGCCTAGTGGCCCATTGTTCACCCGCATCATTCTACAGAGACTCAGCTCCTCAGACACGAAGACAGAAATGTCGCGAGCCTGTCAGGAGTGGTCCCTCTCACCATAGGAATAGAAGGTGTTGGATTTCCTAGGTGTGTTGACCTTAACTCAGTAAGGTTTTCACAGTTGAACAAAATATGCTCAACCGTTTCATCAGTACTCCTGCACCACCGGCATAGGGAGCAGCTCGTCAATCCCATTCTCTTCAAATGCTTGTTAAACAGGTGACCAGTCAATGCACCAGTCACCAGACTGAGTTGTTCCTCTCCAGCAGCAGAAGCCTATTGACCTCAGATCGCGAGGACGGTCTCTCAATGAGAATCCTCGACCACCTCAGGCCCACCCCTGCGCTCCATTCCGAGGAAAATTCCCTGTTCAGCCAGTTCCTGAAGAAACTTCTGACAGATGTGCGACAGATTGGCAGCGAAGGCTCCGGACCAACAAATGCTAATCCGGCTCCCCGCCTAGCCAGTTCATCTGCCTTGACGTTACCAGGTATCCGCATGAGCCGGACACCAGATCACTTTCAAAAAGTTATCAGAGCCCAGCCCACGCAGAGCTTTCCTGCATTCTTCTACCAGAAGAGAATCAACTCTAACATCAGATAGAGATTTCAGAGTTCCCTGGCTGTCGCAACATATATAAATGTGCTGGCCAGAGTATCCCTGCGAATGTTTTCCAGTGCGCATGCAAGAACCGCAAATAGCTCAGCCTGCACAATGGAACAGTCCTTCCCCAGAGGGATAGCCTGATTAAAGTGAGGACCCACGATTCCGGCCCCAGACCCTGTTGCTGTGACAGAGCCATCAGTGAACCAGGTGGGACCTTCTGGACTAAGAAGCCTGTTTGATGAAGACCATAGGTCTCTGTCGGGAACAATTTCCCTGTAGGGTTCGTCGAAGCAGAACCTAGTGCCCGCGCGGTCACCTCTCTGGAGAAGGGGAGCGTGAGCATCCTTGACCATTTTGAGGGCCCTCGCGTGCCCAGTGAAGAGTCCTCCATCGCGCCATTGTCCCCGTTCCCAGATTCCTAGAGCTGTCTTCATAGCCACCTCCTTCACAACCAAGAGCAAGAATTACGTATTTTGTATCTGAATATTGAAGGTATTTATTCGAATAGTTTTAAGTTTCAATTTTGTAAAAACGGCGAGGCAGGGTTTTTTTTACTGAGGTTTTTCCCTGTGCTCTGGTATCATACGACAGAATAGTATGGTATCCCGTTTTGCACCAACCTCAGCTGGGGACTTTTTTGTTTCATGTATTGTATTTTGTTAGCTCTCAATTCAAAAGAATATATACTATATATTCGGAAAGGGCAATAAATTTACTATAGTCCGTTCACGAATGGTTGAGCCGTCGGTTAGCCATGGAAATTTGGCATATTCCACTGTGTATATTAAAATTTAAGGTTATGTAGTTTATTTTTTTGTCAGATTGATAGGCAATGTGGTCAATATTGCATAGAGTTCTGTATTAACTAGCAAGCTCGTCGGACGAGGCCGGATACATTCGGCAACGTTGACTTTATTTTACGTTATCACAGCAAATACTGCCAACTTCAGATGAATAAACAAACGCTCACTATGCGCTCAACCTTTCGTGAACGGAACACAAGATAAGAGAGTATGTGTGCAGAAAAAACTCTTATTGCGGGCGCGTGCGTGTGAGGAGGTGAATATCACGATTCTGAAATTCGCTCTATTCTGAAGCTCTTGCTGCTTGAATCTCAATGTAATTTTATGGAAATCATCAGTTCATCTGTTAGGGGAAGTATGCCTATGATGGCACCCTGCTTATGATGGCACACTTCAAAGAAGTCTGTTAACATCAACTGAACAACTTATATTTACTGAGTTTGTACGCCAAATGGCATTTACGCTTGATATATGTAGTGACACCTTGAATACGTGGCATTTTGTGACTTTTATAAGAGTCCAATCATTTCGGTAAGTGTTGATGTATGATAGTTAGTTCATTCTTTTTCGTTTTATTTGGATATTCAAAAAATCTGTGATTATACTTTCCATTAATCACTCTATAACAATGCTTTAAGTGTGAAAGTTTTAGGTTTTTTTCGTCTTTTTAGCACCTTTTTCGCTTTGTTGAAAAATATACGTTACTTATGCTTATGATGGCATAGCCAGAGTGTTCCTGCATAGTGAGCTATCAAAAGAATATCAATATCAAGAGACGATTCCTCCAAAGCCTGGTACATCGCAAGAAATATTAGAGGTATCCGAAAATAATGAAAATGGTTTCAAGTGAAGTATCGAGATCATTGAAAATCATACAAGAACTCTCACCACTGCCAACTGCCGTTGCAGAGTCAACAGTGAACAGAGGAAGAAAACGAGGAAAAGTTGGAATCCTCAATACAACCTCTGACATAAAGAAAAGAAGTTGGAAGAAGAAGAGAAGACAAAGAAAGAGAGAGAAGCTAGCTAGAAAGGTCAGAAGACAGATTAAGTTCGTAGAAGAAAATGAGGAAAATGAAGAAAGACATTATGACGATGATTCAGATGCCGCTTGTCTTTATTGTTATAAGCTGTTGTCCATGTCTCGACCAAGGGAGAATTGGGTGCGTTCCCAGAAATGCGCAAGCTGGTGCCATGCCGAGTGTGCTAGTGCAAATCATATTCGTGTGTGAATTGTGCGTATAAAAACTATATTTTTATATTTTGACGTTGCCAAAGAATGTAGATTAGTTTCTTTACATTTATATTTTCATTTTCATGTAATAGGACTGCTGTTTTCTTCAATAAAAGATTTCAATTAATAATATCATTTATTTTAAGTTATATGCCATCAAGGGACATACGTGATCTTATGATGGCATCCGTGGCCAAATTTTAAAAAGTGCTATAAACCAAATTTTTAAGAATTATATTGAAACTATATATAAGAATGCATACGAGATACGAGTAGCAGTAAATCTGTACGTTCGATGGCATAGAAAAATATTCCTTTAATGAAATATGTAAATAATCGTTAAGGGTGCCAACATGGGCACCACTTCCCTACGTGTAGATGCTGTGATCAGACTTACATTTTGTAGAATGACTGATAAGGCCACTATCACGAAATCAGGTTTAATAATTTACAAAAGAACCATGTGTGGCAGTGATAAAACCGTCATACGACTATTGTTTCAATTTTCAACATAGTTAAGTCTCAACGTGAGGTTGGCAGTCATGAGGGACGAACTTTTCGGACCAATTTTACTCACCGATCACTTTAATGCTGAAGAATTCATTAGATTGATAAATAAACTAGAATCAATCGAAATACGATTGTGCGACCACATGCAAGATGCTCATAATAAGCCCATGCATAATTTTGTGGCCAATGTATAAACAGAACCATAGAAAATTTAATTGGAATATCGAAAAGAAGAAACTTCATATTTTCATAACAGGACATCCGATTCGAGTAAGATTTATTTTGTGAAGGAAGATTGATATACTAAATGTTCCTGTAAAATTTCAAGAAGATCGCATTATCTGAACCATAGAATTTATTTTTTTAATTGTCAAGTTTTTACATAGGTATTTCAGTTTTTGAGGTAATAGCATCAATGCTCCACCATTGAACGAGCGCTCCAAAGCACCTGCTCAGGGCTTTCTTAAATTTTTTAAACAGAACTTGGAACGTTGATTCGGCAAGATATTTTTAATGATTTCAATTAAAATATCTCGAGAATGAAAACCACTGAGCTGTTAGTATTCCGTATTTTATTAGCTGTATTGATTGTTATACTATATTTGCAAATTTCCAGTAGTCATTCTTTGAAGTATTTTTTCATTGATCTCCGTATTGAAAGAACTAACTTCTTCCTTATGTTGATGCTCACCTCTCTAACCTCACGCTCAGCAAACATTTCGCAAATATTTAATGGATTTTATGGATAATGTTGATCATTTTTCAAAAAGGTCTATTTTCCTCATTGCGCAAAATACATGCAACCTTGTGTTCACTTACTTCCTTGAAATTATGGATCAAAGACCTTTACATACTTGAAAGTTGTCCAGGGACTGCCGTTTCCCGACAAGTAAATCGACTCTTTTTCGCTATAGATAATGATAATTCAAGAAATAATTGACCAACTTGCGTTACTCGACCTTGCGTTTCACATCTAAGTACTCGTGACGCGAGACAAAGTCAATTTTATTAAAAATACAATCGTGCTAATTGCGTCTGATCATTTCTGGTCGATGAAGGTGCAATGAACGTTGCATAGAGTAGGCGATTGTCTCAACAAAAACATGTTTGTTATTTTTTGAACTAGGAAGTTTCCACGTCGTAAAAATGTAAGGAAATCGAAATATCATTTGAAATTATACACGTAAATTTGACAAGGAACTAGTATCTGGTATTTCATTTCCTCAGATTATAATTCCAGATTTTTCACAGGATGATAGGAAACGTGGATGGTCAAAAAACTTAATCTAACTAATGCCGACGTTTCGCGGATATATTTCCTCTTCTTCAGGGCTCATTTCGCCTGCATTCAAGAAGAAAGACTTTTCGGTTGTGTAGTGATGCATTAAAAATTGGATTAAATGTGACAAGAAAATTGCATCACTACAGAACCGAAAAGTCTTTCTTCTTGAATGAAGGCGAAATGAGCCCTGAAGAAATGGAAATATATCCCCGAAATGTCGGCATTAGTTGGATTTAGTTTTTTGATTATCCACGTTTCCTATCATCCTGTGAAAAATCTGGATTTTAACAAGAAAGTTCATGGTGTAGATCAGGGTTCTTTAATAAGGGGGTTACGAAATGGTAGCCATTTTCGCGTCCATGTTGTAGAGGCGAATGGCGAGAGATATTCAAAAATGTAAACATTGTAAACAACAGTCAGCTACATAACTACATTCGAGATTATATCGGATTCTAATGAGTAAATATCACAAAAAGTTTATTATAATGAAAATACGTTTTACTCAATGTCTGAGGAAAAATCCTTAGAATAACAAATTTTAATTTTTTTTTCGAAAAATCCAATACTTCTGAAAATGACAAATAGAGCGTCGTTGATAAAATAAGGTGTGCAAGTATTAAACCAGGTTGTATTGATTTAATCAATTAATTAATCAATTGTCCTTGACATTAACTATCATGTAAACATCATTCAGATCAGAAGCATTTGCTTGCTTGAGTACATATCGGGCGAATGATTATTCGAACTATTTGATTTGAGATTGAAATACACTGACCGGCAAAATAAACGATCCACTCAAAAAATCGATGAAGTTTGTTAATTCATAAATATGTTATTTCATGTCTAATTCAAATGAATTTTTTTCAATTGTAGGTATGTTCATTCTTAATCAACCACCAGTTTTGAATTTCAAGAAGACTCGGCGAACGTCATTTTATACAGGGTGAAACAAAATCTGTTTTTTACCCTAACTTTAGAACCAACCCTGGTGTGTTCCAGTTGTTCCACCGTGTGATTTCTTATATCATCATGAAGACATATCTTCTCTTGACAATTAATTTTTCATTCATAAAAATAGCTCAGTTTTTGTTAAAGATACTGGATTTTCAGTGAAACTTCAAATTTCGCTCAGGCTAGAACAGTACTTCAACAAATCCAACCTAAAATTGTGTTTTTCGCCCAGATGCAAATAACAGGTGCAATTCATCTAGATTAGGTTTTGAATCAGTTAGACTAGTTAGAGCATCACTAAGCTGCTGAAAAATTTCAGGCGCTGGTACGCGAGATCGAATTTTCCTCCCAAGAGCATCCCAATTGGGTTCAAATCTGGTCTTAGAGCAGACCAGTTGAATGCTTTTTTTTTATCTGAGACATACCACGAAGGCTCAGGCCTAAGTACTAGTGTACCGTGGGTGTCGGAGGAGGAGGGACAGATTCAGTCTATTAACACGTGATTTAAAAGACTGGAGGTTCACATTCTGGGGAAAGGCGTGGGCAGGAAGTTGGTTCCACACTCTAGAGACCCTTGGGATGAAAGTACGGGAGAAGGTCGATGTTCTATGCGTGGAGAGTTGGACGGTAAAGGGATGCATGTGCGATGTTCTTCTTGTGGTTCTGTTGGGATTATCCGAGGGAGGGACAATGGATGCCATTCCTCGGAACACAGGCCGTGATAGTATCGGTAAAATAGCGAAAGGTCACCAACGGCACGTCGATGGGCTAAGGAGGGGAGATTCCTTGTTAGATTGGGATCATTAATGAGTCTGATTGCCTTCCTCTGGATGAGTCGAGGATTTTAAGCGTTGATTTGGCTGCCGCTCCCCATATGTGGGAGCAGTACTCCATGCACGGTCTAATCTGAGAGACATACAGAGTATAAAGGTTAAGGGGGAGAAGTATTTTCGTGCTCGAAACAAGAACCCTAACTTTTTAGCAGCCGATGAGGCCAGAGAAGAAACCTGCCTGTGCCAGCTGAGGTCCCGCTCGTACGAGATGCCGACGAGATCGAATGTCTCCATGTTTCCCAAAATATTTCCGCTCATCTGAATGCGGTGGGTGTTGGCAACCTTTTTCGTGATAACTGGCATGATTGAGTTTTGGATGAGTTAAATTGCACCAGGTTCTTGGCGCCCCAATCAAGAATTGTTTTGAGGTCACAGGAAAGGGATTCGTGCATGGCCTGACGCCTGCTGTTCAGCTCGGTCTCGGGTACAGCCCTGGAGAAGTGGACACTAGCATGAAGTGTGCTGTCGTCTTGGATATCATCCTCTGCTAAATACTCTCTGGCAATCCTAACCAGATGCGGTTGATGCGGTCGGGCACTATAAAGCAATAGCACGAAATCCTCTCCAATAAACGGTGCACACCGAACAACATGTCGCGCTGAAACTTTTCTTGTTTTATGTTTTCTCTCCAGTTTTCAGTTTAATTTCATTACGTTCGTTTTCAAGGTTGAATCTGTGAAAATACTTTCATAGTTATAGCGAAATTGTGGATTTTGATGTTGTCCAGAAAACCTTGTATCTTTAACAAAAAATGAGCTATGGTTATGAATGAAGAATTAAATTGTCAAGAGAAGATGTGTCTTGATGATGAAATAAGAAATCACACAATCGAACAACTGGAACACACCAGGGGAGGTTCTAAAATAAGTGTAAAAAAACAGGTTTTGTTTCGCCCTGTACAAAATGACGTACGCCGAGTATTCTTGAAATTCAAAACTGTTGATTGATTAGGGATGAACATACCTACAATTGAAAGAGAAATCCATTTGAATCGGACATGAAATAACATATTTATGAATTAATAATAAACTTCATCGATTTTTTGAGTGGATCGATTATTTTGCCGGTGAGGGTATGATAGTTGAATTCATGATGGAACAAATAGTTTTAGGATATACTAATTTTAATGATCGTTTTACCAATACCAACCATCGCGCAAATGCTTTGTTAATTTTTTAATATTATTTATCCAATTTAAATCGTAAGCCATATGGATTTGAATATAATGAATAAATATGAAAGTAATTTAAGCACAATATATTATTTTATATTTATCTCAGTTATTTCTTTCAGCAAAAGTCCTCATTCCGACCATACCATTATTTTAAAATTGCCCGCCCCTTCGCTGGACCTAGGGACACCACCAAGGTTGTGTTATCCATTAGTTATCGTACTTTTGAGGAATGACGTTGTTGACGATGTGCATCCGGACGAAACTGTAAGTATTAGAAATATTTCCAGTATTCTGCCTCTGTCTCATCTTTTCATAATTTTTTGGGCTCATTTCGGAATGTTATTTCGAGGTAGGTTCTTGAAAATGGTGTTATGAATATGGATTTTGAGGAAATCTTCCTAAAATATTCGAAGTTTTTTCGAGATAGTGCATTTGAAACAAAATTGTATAGGTAAGATATTAAAAAATAGTATGACCGTAAATCTGGAATAAAATTAATATTTCTTCAACTAAGAACTAGTAAAAGAGAGGAATGGGAACGGGAATACACCGCCTATAACCACAAAGAAAATACCGTAAAATGGTATACAGATGGTTCCAGAACCTCTACAGGAGCTGACGCTGGGATATACGGGCCAAGTACCAAGTGTGCACTGTCGCTAGGCACCAGTATGAGCGTCTTTCAAGCGGAAATCTTAGCTATTGAAAGATGTCTAGATATAAATCTAGAAAGAAACTATCAAAAGTGCGATATAGCCATACACTCAGATAGTCAAGCTGCTGTTAAAGCATTGAACTCCCATGTCATCGACTCAAAGATGATCTGGGAGTGCCGGAACAACTCATTGAGGTAGTCAAGAAAAATAAGGTCTTTTTAATCTAGGTTCCCTGCCACTCGGGAATCAAAGGAAACGAAGAGGCCAATACATTTGCCAAGAGGGAGCACGAATGTCACTAATTGGCCTAGAACCCTTCTGTGGTATAGGTAAATTTACCTATAAAAAGGAGTTTCTGGAGAAGGAGAAAGCCGAAAGGAAAAAACTCTGGCGGAATCTCCCAGGGATGGATCAATCCACTAAGTTCCTTCGGAACTTTAAGACAGCAGGATCCAAAGATATATGGATCTTGGTAAGAAGCAATTACACCTCCTCACTGGCTTTCTCACAGGACACTGTCGCTCAGGAAGCACCTGTTGAGGATGGGATTATCGGACACTGACGAGTGTATGTTCTGTGGGGAGGAGGAAGAACCCTCATTCACCTAGTCACGCTTTGGCATTGTGAGCCTAAGGAGAGAATGCCTTGGGCGAGAAACTTGTAACAGTGAGGAACTAGCCTCGTTGAAGCCTTCACAGATATTAGATTTCATTAGATCTCTGAAACTGGAAGGCGAGCTGTGTAGACCAATAGGTCGCAGTGGACTGTAACCCCTTTTTTAAACTTATTCAAACTAATAACTCAAAATGAAAACGCAGAAACCCGTAAATTGAATATTGACAATTAAATTGGGTATTTTTCTTCAACCTTGAATAATAAATGGTATAGGTATGTTTCCAGTTGAAAAACCGAAGTTGGACGCGAGGTTGGATGGGCTGCTTAGAGGTTCTCAACATCCATGGACTGATATTTTTTATTCGCCTAGATAAACAAGAATTATTTTCACAAGCAGTAAAATTCTACCTAAAATAAAAATCGACCTGTCTACCTTTCCTCCGAAAATCAAATTGGTCGATTTTATTGTCAATGTTCCAGCAACTATTCGAATGAAAATGACTACTTGGAACATGATGTTTGCACATAATATGTTATTATTTGGATCATTCAAGAATTCTAGGTGGATTGTCGTAGTTGTATATGAATCACAATATTATTTCTAGTAGCTTCTTTGATAGACGATAATTGATTTATTATTCATCGTTTCAATAGGGAGACTTTGATTAACTGAAAAATATAGGATTGATACTGAATATTATGGCTACAACAATTTGATTTTAAAGGGTTTTCCAATAAGAGGTGTTATTTTGATATTCAAAGAAAAATGCCATTTTTCAATATAAATGATCGGATGTTTTTTCATTATAAAAAGAAGCTATGCCGTTAATAATGGAAAATAACATCAGGCAAATGACCACCACGACCACGCTTACAGGATCATATCCTTTTAATGAAATTTTCCATAACCAAATCGCAAAGTGGCTGCCCTACGTCCTCGATAACCTTACGAATTCCATCTTTGAGGTCTTGAATCGATGTTGGCTATTGGCGTCGACCTTCTCTTCACGTGGCCTCAAAGGATGAAGACGCAAGGTGTTAATCACAAGATCTCGGTGACCAATTGTGATCACCTCTTCGAGAGATAACACGGTCCGGAAACTTTTCCCGAAAAAAAAAATTCATTGCTTGTGTGGCACGTAGCGCCGTCTTTTTGAAAGTAAATGTTGTCCAGATCAATACTATCCAATTTCGGTCATAAAAAATGATTAATCATCTCTCGATAGCGCAATCCATTCATCGTAACTGTTGCTCCAGCCTCAAGTAAGGTCCAAAGACTCCTCCGGACAATAAACCGCACCAAACAGTCACACGTTGAGGATAGAGGGCTTTTCAACAATAACACTTAAGTTTTCCGAGCCCCAGATGCGATAATTTTGCTTGTTGACGAAGCCACCGAGATGGAAATGGCCTCATCGCTCAAAATGATTTTTCGATGGAATTCCGGATTATTTTCATGCATTCCAACGCATTTCCAATCAGCAAACACACGACGTTGTTGATGATCGGCCGGCTTGAGTTATTGTGTTAACTGAACTTTATAAGCCTAAAGACCCAAAACTCTATGAAAAATACGGTGTAATGATGTTTGTGGAATGCCTAATTCCAAAGAACGACGAGGAATGGACAAACCTTCAACACTCTCGGCTACAGCAGCAATATTCTCGGCTGAGCGACCTCACTAACTTGTCCCAACAGCTCGAATTTTTTCCACCAATTTATTTAATGCGGTTCGACAAGGTGCTTCACGACGACCCAAAAATGTTCAAGTTTTACGAACCGTCTCTGCCAAATTTTCACCATTTTTATAGTGAATTTCAATAATTTCAATGCGTTCTTGAAGCGTGTATCGACTATCGTTACATTTTTATTAATGGCGTTGTTTCTTCTTGCCAAATGTCAAAAAATGACAGCTTCAAACGTGACATATATTGAAATAGCGGGCTATTCAAAATAACATCTCTTATTGGAAAACCCTTTAATTATACAGGTTTGGAAAATTCACTCGGAAACATAGGATTGCTTACAAATCTCCAAGTCGCTCTGGCTCCAATGGAACAGTGGAAGAATCAAAACATAAGTGCCATGCCAGTCCTTCTTCTTAGATCACTACATGATTACTGTATTATCAGGTTCAAATTTCCTCAAATTCTACAGTCCATATCACGACTTATTCACACCACAAAAATATGAATGCTCTTTATTTGTACATCCAATGTATCTTTCCACGAATTTTGTCTTGAAGAATGCGGTTTGTCAATTATTTGGCGAAATTTTTATTTTTTTGGGGATTTGTGGTAATCAATTCAACAAATATTAACCATTCAAAATCTTTATTGTATATCCATTGTATTTTTCCACGAATTTAGTCTCGAAGAATACGGTTTTTATGTTAAGTCGGTTTGTCACTTGTTCGGTAAAATTCCCATTTTTTTACGGAGTTGTGGCAATTAATTCAACAAATATTAAATGTCCCATTAAAAACCTTGATAAGAGTAAACATAAGATATTCGGCAGTTTCGGAAATATGCATTGTTTCTACAAATAATCGAAAAAACCGGATTGAAGTAGCTAAAAACTAAGAAGTATTCGGGTCTCGTTCACTCGAAGTCAAACTAGAATTCAAAACCACTTGAAGTATCAACCGATTTAACTTAATGTCACATCAATCGCTATATTCCGATTTTTTCATTTGAAACTTCCGCCAATCACATAAGTATCAATTAGTAATTAGAGATCTGAAATCATATTTTTTTAAGCTTTTCAAAACAATGAAGATGCACAATTTCGTTTCCGTTTTCAACAGTTGAAATTTCCGAGATGGTTTAAAATTTGATTAAGGAATGTTTCATTCATAAACTACTGGAATGAAACCAATATCTCTCAGAATATTTACAATTGAATGATTTTGAGATTTCTCAATATAAACAAGCGCGTTGACATTTCTGACTCTACGCCCATGGACCTATTAGCATCGAAGAATAATTGGTATTCCACAAAAAAATGAATTATAAGAAAAGGTATAATTTCATTTGGCTCCAAAAATTATGGTTCAAACGACAAGTATTTTCCTGTTTAGATTGAATTACCTTAACATTCTTTTAATTTATCCAATAATTGGCTACAATCAGAATAGTTGAAATGAATTGAAAAAATAGTATAATACCTACAAGCCACTTTCAGCATCACCAAAATATATTCTTAATTGGATATTTGCATAATGACGATAATGAGGTGTCTATATTATTTGCATTAACATTCTACCACCACTTTACATATGTAAAAATTATAATTTGATTATTTGATGCTCGAAACAGATATTATTATATTATATCTTATTTTTCAGCTATAATAATATACTGGAACACAATTAGACGAATGAAAATATCCTCAATTTTAATTGCCTATAAAAACGATTCAAGATCAATATAAAAATGATAATTGAAAACAAAAATTCTCATTCAGTGTATCAGCTGATGTTCCCCATTTTTAAAGCAATATTTTTCTTTTTTACAGGTAGCCTTGATCAACGTAGTTCATATAAAGGACCAGGTTTGCACCTTACCGACCAGTATTTTAGCTCAGTATTTAAAGCAGGCAAACGGACAATTGTCATGCCTTAAAGTGAGTTTATGCAAAAATCCATAAAATTATCCTTTCACATTATCACGATAGACATCGACCGATTTCATAAATTTAAAAAACCAATAAGAAACAAATTCTTGAAAGGCAATCACTCGACGTCGAAGCTGCTTTCAATATTTAGAAAATTTATATTAAAATACTGAAGCTTCTTTGATCATAGTATCGATTTCACCCTTAAATTAATTTAACCGAGATCTTATCCTGAGAAGGGAAGAATATAACAAAAAGAAATGACTTTATGCATTCGACACATTTTATGAAAATGAAACATATCATTTCTCAATATTGAGTTTTGTTGGAAGGAATAATATTGTCTTTCGGTATTACCTATTCCGTTTCTTTTTTTCACTTCTTTATCCAATTTTTTTTTGTAACTGGTTCAGGATTTCCTGGTTTGTTTGGGCTGTTGTATATGGCTTTATTTAGTTTTTCTCTTTTTGTAACGTATCTTAATTTTATTCCAAATTTTCAATCTTCAATTACCCACTAAGTCACATTGCTATAAGGTGATATAAAGAATGTAAATGTCACTCAGATTCTGCCTTCTAATCTGCAGACCTAGTCAGGTCAGTTCACTTTTTGAATCGAAAGCAGTGAAAAAAAGCACTATTGGTTTTCAAGAATTGAAAAAAGTGCTCCGTTACCGTTATACGGCCAGAATTGCGAATAAAGGTTCTGAAACAACTTACTTTTTATTTTCAGCAATTGTATTTGGCGACAGGAAATCCAGGAGGTTTCGAAGAGAACCAGATACCCCTCGCTGTTGCAGAACCTGTAGAGGGAGGTCCAGGACCCCTAGGAAGAACACTTGTTTGTCCAACATCTGAAGATTCTGCACTTTGGAATAGTTCAGGCGACCAATTGTGTGTTGTGTGTCAATTTTTTCCTTTGTCAAGAGCACTTTTACCATGCAGGTGAGTACGAAAAAATCGACAAAATGCACAAATAAAATAGTGCAAGCTCCCTGTTATTATTTTATATATTCAAACTAGTAACACTCAATGAATTAAAAGCATAAGCATAGTTTTTATTTTCGCTTTTTAAAGTAAACTTTGTGAGAATATTCTGTTAAAATTGATGACATATCATTCACCATCTAAAAAGGCAAATTTATAAATATTATTCCAATATTAAATTACTCCTACAGTATATTTCAGGAGAGTATAAAGTGAAGGAAAGCTCTTAGCGCTCCTATCGCTACCTCTATCGTGAACGCGGCATCTCTTTTCTACTAGTCCAGTAAACGTCAGATACATTCCGATCGTGTGCGAATATGGTCGACAACTAACGAATGTTCTATAATCTATAGAGAAGAAGGGACTAAAGTTTTACATATTTCATATTTTGGTGAAATATAGTATAGCTTTTAGTAAGCTTCTCGCCTTCTCGGAAAGCAAGATTGCACAAGCTACATACTTATATTTAAGTTATTATTTACGTTGCCTCATAACTATGTCATTGCCATCTTAAACACAGCACCGCCAATTGTTGAATGATGTCTTCTACTGTATGATTATAAAAATTCTTTCCCATACTGCGATCAAATCTGAAGCCTTTCAGTCATAAGAGACTATGTTGCATATTATGTTGAACATTTAGCCTACTGACTCTATAGAGGTGAATGTAGTATAACAGTAATGTTATTTCTGATATAACTATCGATTAAATTTTTCAGGCATACTTGTATCTGTGCCAGTTGCTTCGAAAAACTTGACAGATGTCCAATGTGCCGAGGGCCCATAAAGAGTTACTTCTGTATCAGAGGTGAAGAATATATGCCAATCCAGTCCAAAAATACCAGTGGCTCCCCGCACGGCAGTTTGTATAACTGGTTAGACAGTTGGAATGACAGGTTGACAGATTTTCTCGGTTTTCAGAGATAATGATGATATGTAACTACTTACTGTACAAACTTATTTATTGACTATATTCTCCCTATTATTAAAAAAGAAAACAATTAAAAAGTAATGAACATGTGTGACTTTATACGAAGAAATAATATTTCTGATAATTGCAGCATCTGTTCTAATAATGGACTGAAGTAATGAACAGGTTTGAATCTCAATATTGTTGAATCGACTTTTGAGGATAGTTTGCTAAATATATACTGACGTTAACGAAAAAGTAATATTATGGAACTAATTTATTACGCGTTTACTGTCGATGTTTCTTCCATCATTTTTGAAATTAACAAATATGTTTAGATGATAGTTTGCTCAACATTACATAATGTATTTGTATTTATACAGAATGATCAGTTTAATCTAAAATTTTCAATGTTTTGCCTGAATTGGGACTTGTTTTGTGATGTCATGTTCGCCACTGTGATTTCAAGTTTCATGAACCAAATGTGTTAGAAAAAATTTATTTTAAAAAGTTATAAATATCAATTCCAATCTAATCAAGTTTTTCTCCAAATTTATCATTTAAATCCGCTCACTAGTTCTTCAAATAACTAAAGCCATCACTTTACATCTGATTAATAAAAAAAATGGAACTCACATGTGAAATAGGAATGAATGGTTGGATTTTGAGTATATTATCATATTTATATAATTTTCATAGTTCCTATAATTACTATTCAAGGCTCAAAGCATGGCAGATATATTTCATAAAATGACTGAGAATATTTAAGCAGTGTGTACCGACTTTTGGAGTTGTTTTTGAAACTTGAAGGTGTTTTGTTTGAATGGGATGTTCTTTCAGTACTTCTTTCATACTTTCTTTGTACAAACTCCCTGTTTATCTGGAATCATAAAATGTTATCATCAATAACTGATCTCGTATGATTTTGTTCATCCTCTTATCCAGGACGATATGCCTATATACTTCTTTTGGATATTAATACATACCTGTTAACCGCCTAAGATTTCACTATAATCGACATCCTTAACTGAAGGGTTCAATACAATAAAGGTCCAAATTTTATTGACTAAAATTTTAGGAAAATTGCTTTATTACTCATGTGTCGAAATGCTGCTGTCCAATTTAACAAAGACCAATATTAAGTTGAACCAATCAGTTACTTGACACTTGAAATATAAGGTAGAAATGTAAACATATCATGTAGTCCTTTTATTTTTCATTTCTGTGTCACAAACATCACTCAATATATCCATATTAGAGGATCAATCTAAGTGATTGATTCTTTTAGACTCATCCCTCTTTATGTATAAATGTTGCAATAATAGAAATTAGGTAGTTTAAATCACAAGTGTAAAGTTATATTTTACAGTATATTTGTATGTAGTAGAAGATGATAAAGTAAGCCTGTGATAATATTATATTGAATAATAAAAATTTATACAGATAGTATATTTATTTCTCCTCAATGTTGATATCTACTTTTAATCTGTAGCTGCACATAGGAATGGTCTATTCATACCTTCAATAGTACTATGAAACAGCCAATAGTGGCTGATGTAATATCTCATTAAAATAGTCCACAACTTTTTTAAGAAGAATTCACTGAAACCAGGTTGGGAAATTTACGTCGAAAACATATTATATTCAATGCATCAGACAGAGAATTTTGACTTCCAGTTGAACAGTTGTATATTCGAGAGATTTACGTGCTCCGTAACTGAATAATTTTCTGTTTGCAAATGATGTAGTGTTGTCTCTCTCTTATCGATGGAGTGGCAGTAAGGTAGGGAACCTGAATTACTTGAATCAAATTATTTTGTGTCAGGCTGCCAGTAATACTTGATTTAGGTTCTTTTAGTTGCCTACCTTACTACTTGAATTGAGCCACTCGCAATGATAAGAGAGTGACGTCACTACATCATTCGCAATCAGTAATTTATTCAGTCAGTTACGTAGTACGTAAATCTCTTGAATATACAACGGTTCAATTGGACGGCAAAATTATCTGTCTGATGCATTGTATATCGTATGATTCCGATATGAATTTTCAAACCTGAATACTGTGGTAGATTAGATTAGATTAGATAGTGGTCGATCGGCACGTTGATTACCCTTCTGCACTGCGACCAATAAGGTCTTTTGTGCGTTACCATACTAAAACTACGTTTTTCCCAGGAATCTAACCTCCTTAGCAAAGCTGGTTACTTCCTTAGGAGACTTCGCTCTTATGTCGGCTGGCGTTAATAACGCGCCACCTAGTAGAGTAAGTCTGGCATGCGGCAGCGCAGTGCATTGGCATAGTATGTGCTCGTGGTTTCAGTAGCCGATTCACATAACCTACAAATGTCGGAGTTTTCTTTACCGATCTTGTGTAGGTGGTATCTCACGGGACAATGCCCGTGAGAAGGCCGATTAGCAGCCTTAACTCGTTTTTCGACAGCGATAGAGCTTGTTGAGCCTTCTCTCTGGAAGGTTCGATTAGTCTCTTTGCTTGTCTTTGACCGGATGTGTTTATCCAGTAAGAGTGTTTCTCCCTTTTTTCCCAAACACCGACCTCTGCCCTAATCAGTGTAGGTGATACCCAACAGGAGGGCACGGGTCCGGTGAAGGGTGTGTTTGCTCCTCTTTTTGCAAGGGCATCAGCTCTCTCATTTCCCTCAATGTTCTGGTGGGCAGGTACCCAAGCCAAAACTAGCTTGTTGTACTCCGCCAGTGTTTTGAGGGACTGTTTGCAGCTCCAAATGGTCCTTGATCTACAATCAACGGCCATAATTGCCTCAGTGCCATCTGACTATCAGAGGCAATGCAAATTCTGGCTCCCTTGTACTGTCTGGACAGACAGACTTGGGCGCATCTTTCTATGGCCAGAATTTCAGTTTGGAGCGTTGTTATTGGCTTTCCCAAAGGCACCGATTCCCTGTATTTGGGACCGTATATGCCTATGCCTGCTCCTCGTTCCCTTAGGGACCCATCTGTGTACCAGATGAGATGGTTTTTACGAAGTCGAGACAAACCTTCCACACTTCTTGGCGATCACCTATGATCACTTCGTAGTGGCGTCAAGGTCATACTCGAATACTGTGGTAACTTATTATAAACTTCTACACTATTCCTTTGCTTTGATAAGATCTTTTTAGCTAGGAAAAAACTATCTGGGGAAGAATCGAGATGGCTACCACAGTAGACTACATTATGAGGGTATGATAATCATTATACTTTAAAACTTGCCTTTTTTTTGACATTCTATGTATGAGAGAAACTACATGAATATAATTCATAATAAATATATTAATTCTTTTGAAGCTTTCCACTAGAAATTCATACTCAACAATCTTTTATAAAAATATCTATTACATTATTATTTTAAAACTTGGATACATACTAATATCATACCGTTAAGAGAACCAATCTGTGGTTAATCCACTAAATAAGGATGATGCGTTAGACTTAATTGATGAACCTGCATCTACTGCTTTTTTTGGTGTCTTTGTGATAGGTTTTACAGATGGTATCTGAAAAATTATGAAGAGTTTTATTCAAAAGTAATATGCAATAATTACGTCTATTTTTGAAAGTGAGAAATTGAGGAATACTCATTAGTTAAATGAAACCAATAACAAATGGAGCAGTTAGTTCAATGCATACAATTGGCAAAAAAAGTATATCCACAATAAATTTTCCACACCACATCAATATTTACCATTTTGGAAAGTACCATGACCAAATGATTCCATTATGAATCAAATGTGCATTAAAGAGACTGTTTGGAAATAAAAAATATGGTTAGAATAATTGCTCAATAAAAATGATCCATTCTCAGGAAGAAGTAAACACTTCTTCCTCTGAGGATCCATTTCATCAAACACTTTACACTTATTATATTTCACCATTTTATTTAAGGTCAGTTTTACTGTTAACTAAAATAAATTGCTGATCTAGATTTCTTTCTGTCAACATTAAAAAACGACGTGAAATACCTTTTGATGTCATCAGGGTTCAAAAAATGTCTGTGGGCATTTCATACTACTTGTATGAAAGTTGAGAAGAGAATAATATTTGTTGATAAAATCAAAAATCAACAAATATCAAACTCCTGAACTATTCATGCATATCATTTATCTACTCAATTTTTTCCTATTCATACACATCTTTGGCAGTTGCCATGAAATCCTTCCGATTAATTTTCATTATTTTTGTTATGTGAACAATAAAGAATATTTTTTTTTAGAAAACAGACTCCAGAGCTCTTATACACCAGCTGCCACTAACTTATACTTCTTGTAGCATTGTATTCTTCACAGAATGCCTGTATTTGTTAAATTCAATAGTTGACGATTGGTAAACCTAAATGGATGTTATGTTCTCTTTGAAACACATATCCTCTGCATACAATTGCTGTATGTAGAGTAAGATTGATTAAGTTTTTAGAAACATCTTACCTTTTCTGCTTTTTCGGGAAAACTCGCTATATGTTTATGAGATGGAGCAGTGATTGGAAGCAAGGGAAACCAAGCATTGGTTGAAGGGCTACTAACAGCTAAAACCGATGGCTCTCTCTCTTGTTCCTTACTTCTTTCAGAAATGTCTATGTTTGACATTTGCATGGAAGAGGGCAAAAGGCATCCCAAAATAACCTAAAAATATTTTGCCAATTAAATGTCTTGAAGATTTGAAATTTCGCAGGAAATAATAAAAATTAACAAAAATGATATGACATTTGATGATTGAAGTTTTTTGTTTCATTAAATAAGAACTGAAAATGGTATTGAAAGTCTTGACTGGACTAACTGATGAATAATTTCAGATCAAACATAAGTTAGAGAGTTAGACCATTCACTCAAATCACAAAATTGGTTCTATAGTTTTGGAATCACAAAAATGACATATTTCTTCCCAATATTTTTCAGTCATTCCAAAATGTATCATCGAGGTGAAAATTTTTTCTTACCTGAGATTGCAAAGCTGCTTTTTTTACATTCATCTGCAAATACGTGTAGAAAACATCCAAATCGAAAGGATCTATCTTGGATCTCAATTTATCACAGATATCCTGGGAAATACTAACAAGTCGTTCATTTTCCCTTCGCGTACAAAAAGTGGTCAAATATTTGACATCAAATAGAAACTGTAACGCCTGATTTTGGTTCAGTTCATTCGACTGGAGTTCTTTGTAGCGATTCAAAATTACTTCTACGTTATCTTCTATGAACTGTACATGGACAACTTTTGGAAGAGTATGTGGTAAAACACAACATATATTATTGTTAAGCTTGACTAGAATATCTTCAAGAGCTGTACTAGGCTTCAATGGCACTTTGATTTGTGACTTGAAAACCTTTTCTTCAGTTTGTTCTTGGATTTCAATAACATCCCACCTCTACAAAAATATAAAATTCTTTTATATTCACAAAAAGATAGAATTGTAAAACTTACTAAAAACATTCCTAAAGTAGTTTGTGGTAGAACATCCTTGAAATTTTCAGAACAAATATTTTTCGTTTTACTAACGAAATATGCAATCCATTGTTGCCACAATTGCATACTGCATTTATTGAAGTTATCACAAATCTTGTACCAATCTTCAAGCTCATTGTTCAAAGAACAACACTTTTTGAAGCATAAACATAGTTTTGTAACAGCTTGCAATAACCTTATAGAAAATAAAGCATTTTTTACAGTAGTTTCAGTTATTTCTTGATTGAAGCTCTCTGTTATCATTTGAGACAATCTAAAACAGAAAATATCTTATCAACCCTGCTTGCTACTACTGGAGAATGAATGAAAAGGGTGGTGATTTACAGATTATATCATTATTTTATCGCTTAAGTTCCCATACTAACTCATGAGATATCTAGATAACCCATCGGTTTAGGCATGTAAGATGGCGGCGGTCCGTTCTAGTGGCAGCAACAGTGCTAGGTATGACGATTATTCTTGTATTTGAAGAATTTGCTTATTAATTATTTCCTTCCTTAGCAGTTCGAACTAACTCTAAAATAAATCAATTGAAATTGTTTTATTTCTTTCCATAGAGGTAGAGAATACATCCTGAAAGTTCTAATTGACAAGATAACATTCATTAATTTCTCTTTCACCCATGTGAAGAATAAAATATATAGTGCAATTATACATTATATTTCAAAATGTGGCTTCATTATATTTCAATTTAAAATTATTTGTAATCATGTTGTAAAAGAGAAGAAAATTCCGAACTCTTTGAAAATTAGAAAATTCTGAGTAATAGCGTAATTTATTAATTTTTGGATACATCTGGTCGTGTTCCTTCTCAAACCCTCACTTCGGATTACCGAAGTGAGGGTATTCAGATGATGCGCAATTATTAAATTGTGCAGATCATCTGAATAAACAATATTTGTTGAAACTAATTTTATAATTTCTTTTCAAAAGAAATTTGTTAATCCTAGTTACAAGTCAACATTCGATTCCAAAGATATGGCTTTTGCACAATCTGGCAACCAAAACGACGTATGGCAATTACTGCGCATGCGTCATTCCTTCATCAACAAATCGCCGCCATCTTACATGCCTAAACCGACGGTTCACCCCAAAGGGTATGAATGTAATAAAATAATCATACTTAAATGTTGCTGAAACACATTCTTGAACCAAGTGTTTCTGAAGAATGTCCACATCAACAAATTTGTGTTGATTGATTTGATCTCTCACAAATGCTGGTATGTTTTTCATTTCCTTTTCGATATCCACACCATATAAATATTGGGAAAGGTCATTCAATAATTCAAAAAATCTTTCGTCCTGTTTTTCACATAATGTCACGATAGTCTTTGAGTATCCCATTGTTTTGATAGAAATTCCTGAAAATATCAGAACGTTGACAAAATGTAAATTTCTTCTGGTGGGAATTATCCAATTATTGAAGAAACATAACTCACCTGTATAATGATTATTTATTTTGTTAATATCTTTGGGATCTTCTGACCAAATGTATTGCCTCAAATCTAGTTCATTGATTTTGGACTTCTTGGAATGTGTTAAGATTTCGGTGATATCATTACTGAATTGCTCCAGATTTGATTTTACCTTATTTGCTATAAGTTCTTTTGCTCGTTCTGTTATCAAACTTTGAAAAAAATAATGCCACACACTGAAATTCTTTGGTAAATTAACAGAATCGCAAATTTCTTCCCAATCTTTTGGTGTTTCTGAAAATAATGATGCCTGGCTGATCACATAGTTTTCTTACATTAATAATCGACTTAATGTATTTCACAGATCTCATTTAGAAAAAATATCAAATAAAACAAATTCTATATTAAATATTGAAATTTCAAGTCTCTGGAAAACAGTTTCTTTTAATGATGTATAATTACCTATCTTCAAGGCTTCTTCTCGAATGAGATGTAAACCTTTGATAGTTGTTATGACCTCAAGGGATTTTCGTAAGCCTTGCTGTACTGCTACCTTCGTGGTCTCTAGCCATTTTTTGAAGAAGTTTTCCTCAGGAAAAACATGCTCATCTTGAATTTGCTGTTTGCATTTTGGCCTAGAAGAACGATATAGTGCAGATCACAAAAACAGGACTATCACAAAAATTAGATCAAAACGGATTACACAATCCTCTTACCTGAATTCTTTAACAATCTGTGGTATATAGACAAGTAGAGGTGAATCTGGCATATTAAGTTTACTAAAAGTAGGTTTAGAACTTTCACTCAATATATTATATATCTGTTTGAATATCAGTCCTTTTTTTGAACCACCTGCAAAATAACCATAAATGAAATTCTCAATAAGTTCAAATTTATAAGATAAGTAAATTCCAGGCTTCTTAGACAATATCTAATAGGGTTAACAACACTAATAGTTGCTTCAAATTGACAATTAAAAATTGATTACAGTATTTTTGCCCCAACTTATCACTTGGCGATTCAACACCTTTGTTATCTTTTTGGCTCACATTATTCTCTCACATAAAAAAAGTATCACTAGTCTAAAAAGCCTGGTTTAAACTAATCCTATAAGTCAGTATGAGCATCAAAGCCTTAAAATATTTTTTAATAAGAATAAATTATTCTTACACATGAAGCATTCATAAACAAGATGTATAGTTGTGATTAAACATTTCATCATTGCACTGATTTGTACACGAACACTGGGGTGAGAAATATTTATAACAGTGCCCAGGGCAGTTTGTCGGTGTTCCATGAAAATACTGACCAGTTCATTGGTTGTTTGATTATTTAGCAGTAACAAACTGATTAAATTGCTACATGTTTGCTGAAAAAAATAGGATGTTTTCACTTTTTGCAGAATTATGCAAAATATAAATAATATGACAGCATATTAGTTACTTATAAAATGATATACAGCAATGAGTAAGTCATAAAATGAAATAATTCCTTGAGAATAATAAGCTTTCTATTGAAATTCAACTCTCCTCAAAAAGATTTTGCTGGATATTAAACGAAAAAAAATTATTTTCAGAATTACTAATTAAAGCATTAGCTAATCTCATTTCTTTTTTGAGCGCTGGTTCTCCTCAAAAGAGTGCTATATTGTTTTGCCCAAAGTCTGTGATTTTTCGAATTTGAGCCGAAAATGGTCTCAAGGATAGGTTCTACTCCGTGATGACGAATTCGTGGTCAAATTCCATTCTGTCCGTGGGGCCGTCCATCCGGCCGTCAACACAATAACTTTCAAGGGAATTGTCCTAGAGACTTGAAATTACAGGGTGACTTCAGGTTCCAAATGGCTCTGTTAAGTTCGTTAATCAGCCAAATTCGCTACAGGGTGTTCGATAAATATGACATTCAAATTTTTGACATGACATGACGAAACCCATCGAAATGAAATGTTGCGGCCATGTGCAAGATGCTCATAATAAGCTTCATGCAACATTTTGTGGCCATAGTGTGAACAGAACCATAGAAAATTCAATAGGAATATTGAAAAGAAGACACTCCATATTTCCATAAAAAATATTGATTTGAATGAAATTTATTTATGAATAAAGATTGATATACTGAATGTTCACGCAGAATTTTGTGGCATAGTCTTAACAGAAGCATAGAAAGTTCAACTGGAATATTGAAAAGAAGAATCTTACTATGTCCATAACAGGATATCCGATTCAAATAAGAATTTTTTACGTAATGAAGTAGTTATACTGAATTCTCATGCAAAATCTGTGACCATAGTGTCAACAGAACCATGGAAAATCAATTGGAATATTCAAAAGAATCTCTATATTTCCATAACAGGATATTAAGGTTTTACATTTATTTCATTTTTTGAAATTCCAGAATATAATTCCAAGAAGGTGAGATTCTGCATTCATATATTTGGTATCAATCTATAATCTCATATAAAATTGGAGGTAATAGTCTTATTGCTCTACCACAGAACGAGCACTCAAAAGGTTGATTAAGGAGTTTTTTTTTAGAGAGCATTAAGTTCTGATACTGATTCAATATACTTACTTCTGATGTTAATTCTATTGATTCAAGTTTCTTGACTACTCTACTTAAAATTATACCTCGAAGGGAACTTAAATTCAACTTTATATGTTTGAGTAGAGGCACTTTCTGAATAAGAGGGGAGTTTATCAAACTCAACCCTGTATGAATATTTTGCCCCAATAAATAAAACTGTGCAGCATTTAAATTGTCTTCCTTGTCTAAATGCATCCAAATTTCATCATTAACATATATTGCTAATCGTATTTGTATAACCAACATACGTTCCATGTTTCTTTCACTAAAAATTTGAATATTAGCAAAGGGATAAGAGAATCCTTGAATTGGATCTTACTCGTTTTGTGGATTTATTACTATTTTCTTTTCAGTATTATCTGTATCGTTTAAAAGTCTATCACAAGATGATGTTATGTTTTCTATACTTTCTACAATTTTTGAGGATATATTCCTCATACTTTTGATTGAATCTGATGCTGTTAAGATATCCTTGTACCGATCGCTGCAAAAGGTTTTCTGTAAGCGCTTTCATACTTTCCAATAATAATAATAGTTCATACCCGACCATTGATCGGAGCTCGGTACGTTTCCTTTCAATTTCGGCATCGAGAAGTTTTTCAATTTCCACAATTTCATCGATTTTATGTTCCAAGAAGAGTTTCTTCACATCCAATTCTATCAAATTGTGCTTGAATTTATTCATACTAACATTGTTTAAGGAGAAGATAGTAGTTACTTCGGTTCAAATATCATTGGATGGATATGGACAATATCGTTAGAGGGCGCCACTCGGAAGAGGACCAACATGATGGGTTGCCTATGTGCAATGTTGAAAATTCAGACGAGTATTATTTTTGGGTATGGTGAACAACAGATGTCTCTAGTGACGAGCTATTTTTCTTCACGTCAACGTGTCTTGCATCTTGCTCCACAATCTCTCTTGTATGCCTGTAGTATGAAATATCCGAGGGTCCAGAGTAATAAAAATTTTTATTACTCTGAGGCCCTTAGGTTGGGATTTGAGAAATATTTTCGATTTCGTCGTGAGATCGCTAGAAGGAATTTTTTACTCAGTAGCAAAGAAATATTATATTAAGAAGTGAATGATTTGAGAAATTTTTATATTCTCTGATATGTTTATGATAAAGAAATTTGGGCATCCTGGTTGTAGGTACCTATGCAGTCTCTTGAATTTAAATAAATGAATGATATAATTATTGTATCAATAATCAAAGCCACGTAATGAAGTGTTTTCAAAAGGAAATTTCAAAACTTGTATTTTTCACAAAACGTTCAGGATTTGAAGGTGAAAGTTGAATGCATAAAGAATAGAATGAAACCAACAGCTCCAATGATATTCATGAATGAATTTTCCAGTATGAACAAGCGCTTATAAGCTTCAAATCACTTCGCTGTGCATATACAGGGTTTTCGGTTAGAGGTGTCATTCTGATATTCAAGAAGAATTATAGTTTTTGAAATAATGATCGGATGTTTATCTCATGCCGTTAATTTATAGTGGAAAATAACTCATGCAAATGACCACCACGACCACGCTCACAGAACAATATCTTTTTAATGAAATTTTCCACAACAAAATCGAAAAGTGTGGCTACTCTATGTACTCGATAGCCTCACGAATTCCGTCTTTGAGGTATTGAATCGACAATGGGCTATGGCGGAGTCCTTCTCTTTCACCAAGCTTTTTCCGTAAAAGCTCGATCAACGGTTTAGTTGGTTGTGTGGCACGTAGTGCTGTCTTGTTGAAGTAAACGTTGTCAGATCATACAATCAGATTCCGGTCATAAAAAAATGGTTAATCATCTCTCGATAGCGCCAAGTTAAGTAATTAGTTGAGGTCCCAAAGACTCCGCCGACCATAAACTGCACTAAACACTTAGGCCGGAGACACACTTGGCGTTTTAGTCCGATCGGTTTTTTTTGCCGTCGACGGTTACACAAAATTGGAGCTTACACACTGGATTACACACTGGACGGTAAAATTTCCGTCTTAAGTCACAACCACGCTACCTCCGCCAGCGATCACTGACACGCAGCGAGTGCGTATTTTAAAATGAACAGAAAACAACTTTTCGCATTATTGTTATTTCGTCGTCGATTGAAGAGGAAGCGGAAAAATAGACTATTTGGGTGCATCCGATTAATCAAAGGAGAGAGGAAGTTGGAGCTTTGTTTCCTGATTTGAGAAACGACGAAGAAAAATTTTTCAATTATTACAACTTCCATTTCTGCCATAATGAACTACACCTGTGTGTGTGTGTGCAGTGCGCACACGACATCAGGTGTAGACTGGACGACGACTGTGTAATTTTGCATTCGGTCACGTAGGCCACTGCTGGGGGTAGTCGATAGAAAAACCGACGAATGTAGTGGCAGCGGTCGGCTGCATTTCTACCGACGGCGTTAAAAAATCCGATCGTCCTTTTTCCGCCGAATGTGTACCCCCCCACGCGCCACTTCTGGTACGGCGTCGACGGCAAAATATCCGATCGCGAAAAAAAAACGCCAAGTGTGTCTCCGGCCTTACACGTGAGGATAGACAAGCTTTATAATAGTAGTGTTCTTTCGTACTGATTGAACTGATGGAACTTATTCCGCGATTAGAATAATCACTTGCAATCACTTTAGAGTTGTGGAAGGGGAACTGATTGAAAACGAAAGAACGATCGCTTCAACTGATCTTTCTGATTGAAGTTATATAAATCACTTCGTTCAGTTCGAAGAACATCACTAATAATAATAATAATATTCGGTTTGTGTCTCTAATTAACGAATTTTGAGCCGAAACGGCCTCAACGATAGGGTTCTACTCCGTGATGACGAATCCGAGTCAAATACAATTCTGTTCTGTTTGTTCTAGAGACTTGAGAAGTTCGTTAACCAGCCAAATCGTACATGGTGTTCCATAAAATATGGCCATTCAAAATTTCCGTCCCGCCATATCTCAGACAAAACAAAACCAATCGATATGAAATTTTTGCGGCCACATGCAAGATACCCATAATAAGCCTTTTGCAAAATTTTGTGGCCATAATGTTAACCATATAATTTAATTTAATGTTATTACTGGATTTTACATATTTCATTTTTTTAATCATTTCCAGAACAAATTCCGGTCGTGCCTAGATTTTGCATTCATATACTAAGCATGAATCTCAAGTCCCATACAATTTTGATGTGATAGAATTATTGCTCTACTAATAGACGAGCGCTCAAAAGTACCTGTTCGGGGCTTTTCTTGCATTTTTTTAACGCCATTTTCAAAAGACACATCGTACCCTGATCACTACTCGTTTAATTGAAATTTCCATTGCAATATAAGTATAAAAAAAATTAGAAAGCCCTTTCGAACGCTCGTTCTTTGGCGGAACAATGAGGCTTTAACCGCAAAAATTTGTATAGGACTTGATACTACTATATAAATGCTGAATCTCACCACAATCGGAATAATATTCTGGAAATTATTAAAAAACTGGAATATGTAAAATTGACAATGTAAAAAATTGACAATTAAAAAAACCAAATCTATGTTTCGGATGATGCGAACCTCTTGAAATTTTGAATGAATATTCAGTAGGTATATCAATGTTCATACACAAAATAAATTTCACTGAAACGGATATCTTGTTTTGGAAATATAGCAATTTTTTTTTTCGAATTTCAATTGAATTTTCTATGGTTTACACAATGCGATTTTTTGAAATTTTGCATGAATATTAAGTATATATACCAATCTTCCTTCACGAAATGAAATTCACTTCAATCGGATATATTGAATTTGACCACGTATCGTCATCAGGATACGATTTATTGCCGCGAAGTCGATATTGACTCAAGAATTCAACACAAGAGAAACAAAGCATAGGTATTTTTCTTTGATTAGAAATATATTGCCAATAATAATACATTTCAGTATTGTCAGTATTTCGAAACTTCAGTCGTATTCTGAACCGAAATAATTTAATAATAAGGAAAACTCCTCAATTTCGCTGCGATAACTTTTTAATAGGTAATGTTTAATCATAGTTTTCGTGAGTGCAAAAACCTCAAGTTGGTACTAATTTCATTCGTCGCATTTGTTTGAAGAAGAATTCATGGCTATCAAAAAACTGTTCAAAATAAAGTCTAACCAAATAAATTACGTTTTGCGATTCAATTCAAAACACGTTAATTTAGCAAAAACCAAAAATATTCTTATATTCAATTTTTTTTATTTCATATTTTGCCTTCAACTACGATTCAAATTTCAAACTTATTCCCACTACCTTAGAATAGAAAAACTAGAATCGCATAACATAAACAGACCCTGTAATTATCAAAGTAATAAAATTCCCAACTGGAACCCTGGCTTACTCTATTCATCGACGAACATGTGTTGGAATTTACTCAGTTTCGATATTCTTCAACTTCACGTCATAAAAATAAAGTTTCATAGCAGAAATAGAAACCTCTTTACCGATAAGTAATTATTCAAGTATCCGCCAAGAGGGCGTATTAGGATGGACCCTAAAAATTCATAGTTTGCCACATAATTCTAATAGGTACCGCCACATACGCACATCCAATGCTCTTAGCAGGTCGAGTAAACTAACTATCTTCTCCTTAAACAATGATACTAATATAAAGAGCACTATTTATTTGGTTTTATGGATGCGTCAACAAAATGACATAACCTCAATAATTGACGTTTATTTTTTTCTACAGAAAAACAAGACTCTTCTTTATTTTTCTTTCAGAAACTTCATTTTAGATATTTCCTGATATTTTCTCTACTGCAACACATATTGCATCATTAGTTACAAAGTAGTACAATGTGTGTTGCATATGCATGTTCTTCTAACAGTTTGTAATTGGCAACACACAATACGTGAAATAATTACAGAACGATGCTAAGTGCCGAATTGTATGATAAATTGTGGACATTTTTGCCGAAGAATAGCTTTTTCCATTTGGAAAACTAGTGCACACAGAATCGAAGTTTCCTGAATCCTGACGCGCACCATAGCCAAGAGTGAACAACTTTCACTGAAAAGGTAATATTATCACTAAAATTAGCTCATAGGCTGGATCTGATCGGAAAAATAAAATAATAATAATTTTGTATACTTGTTTTATCGGCGTACAATATTTACTGCTGATAACCCATTGAAAATATCGATCACTTCACTTCAACTTGAAACCAAATATGAGATTTTTGCAGATTTTTTTCAGAAGATAAACTCATTGTATTGGAGGATTTATAATTTATTAAAATAATTTCAAATAAATACACATTTTATGGAATGCAATAACATCGTTGTACATAAACCTTATAATTTTTGTATATTCAAATATGGCATAAGTTTAATGTTCAACTAACAAAATAACATATGTAATAAAACCACCTTATATAATTCGAATTACTTCTCCAATATCTAGATTGCTTCGAAATTGCTAATAGCTTAAACGATCCAATCATTACATTTTTTTACAAACAGATTGCATCGAAAGCCGTAAGTACTTTATAAGACACAGCGTGAATGTGAATAATTAAATAATAAAACGTGCAACAATAATCAACAAAACTAAGTGATCTACAAATATTTTAAAACCTACATATGACATTCACAGCAAACTACAAATTGCTTGCAGAAATTTTGATTTACGTTCCATTGGTGAAGCAGTTACACTACATTCAACATTTCCCAGTGCACTTTATTTTAAATATACACAATTATATTGCTTTTCTGTACATTCAATACATGTAATGTTAAAAATTATTTCTCTAATGGGATTATTCGGCATTTTTGTCGACTTATTTTTTTTAATACCCATCAATCTTGAACTTTGGTTTTCTAGACCGTATTACTTCAAACTATTTACAAAATTTTGTTGAATATATTCTCTAAGTAGTAGTACGATATAATCTTTAAACTAATATTCCTACAAAAGTCCAACTAGTCTATACTCATTCCATTTATACTATTTTTACAATGTTCCTATACTTAAATAAAATAAAAATAACTTTATAATGACTAGAAATGATTTTAACAGACAAGAATTAAATAAAATACATATTCACAGATAGATACTATCAAAAAATATTACAAATCGAAAACAATAAATAAAATCTCGATATATATTCACACGACAATTCGAAAATACAAGGAATGTAAAGTTTGTAAAAATTGCCGAACTTAACAAATTAATAAGGTCCCATAAATATTCATCCTAAATTTCTACATATTAGAGAATATTTTGGAGCGTGTTTTGTGCGATATTAACACAATTCACGTATTGGAGAATGTCCTTTTAAGCTAAATAAAAATTACTCTTTAACACCGTTTCTAACACCTAAAAGTTTAGCAGCATCGTCTGCAGAAGAAGTTAAAACTTTGTCGATGAAAGAAGGGCGAATTCCAAGCAAATTACTGATGAGATCTCCCCCTTCGTTACAATCGGAATCATCTGTTCTTTTATTGTTATTACCTGATTCATACTTTGGAGAAACACCCTCTTCGTCACTATTCAAAGCTGCATCATTATCAAAGTTGACGTTGTGCTTCTTCCTATGACGTAACATACTGTGTTTAAGTGTGAATCTTCGCCTGCAGATGTCACACATAAAAGGTCTTTCTCCAGTATGGGTTCTCATATGTCTTCTGAGGTCTTCAGCAGACCAGAATCGACGCATGCAAAAAGCGCATATGACTTTTCTGTTGGAATAGTCAGGAAATTTTCCTCTGATTTCATTGTCCTCATCATCATTATGTGTGCTTTCTTCAGGAGTTGTTGCGCTGCTGTCCAATGCGTTTTTGGACATCAGCAAATCATATTCAGATGCATGTTTGTCTTTAATATGATCCAAAGCTTCTTGGCGTTCTCCAAACGAAAATTCACAGAGATGACATTTGAAAGGTTGGTCGGCATTGACGATATTCGGCAGGGGCTCATGATTGGGCACTTTGGGTTGTAAATTTTGGTTGTTCCAATCATTTACATTCTCGGTTACATTGACAACTTTCTCGTCTTCTGAGCTTCCAGCTTCATAGCCTTGGGCTCTAATATCATCCCCCTGAGCATTAGTGGCATGCTTGGAACTGATATGTTTTTTAAGATTTGTGTAAGTGGAAAAAGTACTGCTTGGACAACTCGAACATTTGAAAGGTCTTTCAGGAACATTTCGCATCAGATAGTTGGCATTATTGTTGACCACATCATTTGTGATGGTGGTGGCAGCATTTCCGTGTTTTCTCAAGAGATGTCTGTCACAATTCGATTTGGTAGTGAACAGAAGAGGACAATGGCTACACTTGAAGGGTTTCTGACCAGTATGGGTTAGTATATGTCGTCTGAGTGATGACGTCCATGGAAATTTACGACTGCAGTAGGGACAGCTAACTCTATTTGGCGCTAAGGAATAAGCAGACTTCTTTTTCACTGGTGCGGTGTTTTCTGATTCAGATCTGGAAAGAAAAACGAATTAGTAAGGTTTGAATAACAGTTTGAAAGATGAAGTCAACATCAAAACTTTATTATTTATATACTCACTTATTTTCATCAGTTCCAGAAATGTTTCCTTCGCTGGTACTACCACTGGCTACCAATCCTTCCTCGTCTTCTTCACTGCCAGCACCATTTTCTTCCACATCTCTCTTGAAATACTCATTGAACTGTTGCTGGGATGCGTTATCTAAAAGTCTAGATACGGGTACTAAGTCTTGGCTCTCTTCCAATTTACCAACTTTGGCTTCATAATTAATTGGTTCTTTGACAGATTCTTCCTTTTCATCCCGATGATCATCATTTGTGTACATCTCATGTGTAGATTCTAAGTCAGGCTTCTCTTCGCTGTTTTCATCGATGACTAAAGCGTCCTCTTCGTCTTCTTCTCTCTTTATGGCGTTATTGAAGTTATTGACTCCTCTAAGATGTTGAGCAAGAATGGCAAACTTGAGCCTATCGCTCAAAATCTCTTTGTTGTCCTCAAATCCATTGTTTTTCTGTATTTCATAATTAGGTATGCTCAAATCGCAGAAACCTGGTTTCATTGGCATAACCTGAGATTTTCTGCCAGGATTACCGATATTACCCCTCTGACGTTGGGACCAGAATTGAGGGTGTTGTTGTTTGATGTGACGTTCCATGTTGGAACGTAAAGTGAATCTGGCTGAACAATGTTCGCAGGTGAATGGTCTTTCAGTTCGATATCTCCTCTGTTTTTGTTTAGGCATCAAAATTCCATTCTTTATAACCATTTTCACAGAGTTTGGAGATTGTAGGATGTCGGCTTTATTGTGTGATGAAGGACTGTTCATTCTGGACATATTTTCGTTCATATTCTGCTCGATTGTTAAACTGAGGGGTCTACTGAGATCCTCGTTGGGTTTTGACGGGGAGGAATACGTGTTTTCGACCTCCTGCCTAGTTTCACTGCTGAAATTATTCATGGCCATAGGTACCATACCAGCATTCCTCATCTGTTGCAAAGCTTGCAGACGGTTCTCAGTTATCATTGTTCCACCACACAGTTGATTCCTCAGTCTATCTTTCATATCGGCAGCTGCTCCTGCAGGTATTTGATTCTGGATTTGTTGGAAAAACAGAGGATTGAATGGAAAACTTGGCCAACTTGGCAATCCAGCAAAACCGTTTCGGAGTAGGGCCCATTGGGCGTAAAAAGCAGCGGGATCCATTTTGGGAGGTGTCTTGAGAAGGTTCGCTTGAAGAATTTCTGCAACTGGTGTGGGTACTTGAGGAGGTGGAGAAGTATTTTTTACAGATAAGTCTTGAGGGATATCTTCAACCGGTTTGGGCTCCTCATCTGTTTGTTTCTTCTTGCTCAAATCTAGTGCCACTTCAATTGATTCTTCATCATCATCATATTCTTCATCGTCAGAATTATTATCATAAGCAGCCATTTTCAAGGAATTCAGATCTTTCACCTGGATTGTACCTTGTGCAGTTGGTACTGAAACATTATTCAATTTATGCTGGAAGCCGTAAGGAGGTAAATATGGAGCAACTGGAATAACTCCGTTATGCGAATTTCGGTAATCTTTGAGTGTTTTCAGATTTTCATTCCTGATAACTTCGTTGATGTTTGGAAATAATTGCATAGGTTCTTTAACTATTGACATACTGAGACTATCCTTCAGTGTTTGTAAGTTCGTAAGAATTGGATTTCTTTCAGGTGTGGTGATATGTTTGAGTTCGGGTGGAAGAGGTCTGTTCTCGAATTTCGGAGTAGAGCAGTGAATCTTTTCGGAAACATTGTCAAAAACTTCAGTGGAAGAATTATGTAACTTTCTCGAATCATCTCTGCTGGACAGTTTAGTCATCTCATCATTGGTTGGATCTTCGGAAGGGTGGTATATAATCGATTTCTTCACTTCTTCTCTTGTTGTTTTGGCATGACGATTTCTTAGATGTCTTTCACAGTTGGCTTTAGTTGTGAACGCATAATTGCAAAGAGAGCATTCGTAAGGTCGATCACCGTTGTGTGTACGCATATGGCGTATGAGGGCAGCCTTATCGACAGAGGAATGAGGGCACATATTGCAACGATACGAACCGTTGTTATTTCCATTAAGATGTGCTCTGTTATGACCTTTCAAAGCACGCAAGTTTGGGAATATTGCAGTGCATAATCTACAAGGAAACTCTCCCTTCAACTTCATTTTACGGAATTCGACAGCAAATGCGTCTTGTGTCTCCTCCTCCTCGTTTTTTGTGGATTCCTGAGGTATTTCCGGGTGCAGTTTCTGCAGATTGTTGGCCATTTCATTCGTTTTGTGCTGTAGCTGTTGCAGCAGACTGCCACTCGTAGTCATAGATATTATTGTTTGTATGTCTGCCAGATCTTTGTTATTATCTGGGAGTATTCTGAATTCGCTTTTTACCGCGTTCTCGTTTTGTATAGTCTTATTATTGATATGTTTTTCAGGTGATATATCTTGGAGGTTTAAACGGGAGAAAAAGTCATTTCTTCTGACTTCAACTTCTGTTAGTTTTTGGGCAGAAAGATCCAAGCCAGCGTTACCATCAACAACTTTGCAGTCTTTCTCGTGAAATTCTAGAGAGCTTGAGCAAGGAAAAGCGCGATTGCACCTTTTACACTGGAATTTAAGATTTCCTGACCCTTTGTGTAGATTTTTCTCGCATTCGTAGCGAGCAATGTGTGGAAATTTTTCGCTGGAAAAATCGACGAAAGTGAGATCTTTGAAACCCACCACAGAGTGCTTGTGGTTCACGTTTTCGTGTACTGCAGCTCTATGAATTTCCAGCTGCTTTTGGTTCATGAAAACATTGCGGCACTGATTGCATTTTGCAGGATAATCAGGATGGTTGTCCTCCATATGATTCTCTAGTACGGTTATAGAATCGAAGTCATTCCTTTCACAAACTGGGCATCTATATATTTGCGGAATATCCTCATTGAAGGTTATCGCTCTTTTGTTGCTGACAATTTCTTCATCTTCCTGCTCTATCTTTCGTTTTCTGTTCAGTTTCGACTTTATTCTATTATTGTTGTATTCAGTGTTACTGGTACTACTGTCAGTACTTCCATCTGATTCGTAGTTCTTGTTCTTAATGGAATGAGCACGCATGTGCCTATGCATGTTACCGTTGGTGGTGAACGTATCTCCACAATATTTGCAATGGAACGGTCTCTCACCGCTGTGTACCAACACATGACGGTCCAAACTCGAACTGGAACTCAATACTTTGAAGCAGATTCTGCAAGTGTAGCCTTTGTCGTCTTGCACAGTCTCATTATCGCTATTGTGAGACTTGATGTGAAGAGTAAATTCATGCTGGGAAGTCAATACAGTGGAGCAGATGGGACAAGAGAACCTGTCACTGGAGCTACAGTCACTGCCGTTTTCTGACAGGCAGTTTTCGGACTGAGTCATCCGACTGTGATTCTCTGAGCCTTCGTAGGTTGAGTTGCTGGTTGCTGAAAACACTCCGGAGTCGTGGTGGCTTTGGTCTATCTTTTCTTTGGTTGAATAGTTCATTGGACTAGGTGATACTTCCATTTCTGCAACAAAATAAACTATGAAAATGATTGATTTCAAAGATCGTCAAATATTTGTGCATCATGCTTATGGATATATTATACAGTGTGTTTGGTCACGAGTTAGCGATAATTCAAGGTCATCAATATACCTAATATTATCGACAAAAACACCCAACTTGGAAGTTTACCCCCCCATTTTAAAATTTACTTTTTTATTTTCGTTGACCCTTCCAAATGATATCGATTTTTTGTACTTAAAGGTCCTACAGATGTGAAAAAAAATGTTTTTTGAAAGATGATACTACCACCTTTCATTGAAGTATAACAATATCAGAACATGCAACTTGAAAAACGCCATAAAAAAATTCTTTAAAAATTCACCACTGCCTGTCTACAGAGCAGAGGCGGCCATTTTGAGCAATTTTATGATCAATTTGTTTGTTTTATCATTGAAAATTATCGAAAGTACAGTACTGAGGTTTTTTTTATTTTATCAATTTTCATAAGGGTCATGTTCGAACAGCAATAATTGGCAAATCATGTAACTTACAGAAATGATGTGAGTGTGTTTTGTAGCTTGTGTCTTGCGTGTTAAATCATTGAAAACAATTATACTTTAATGTGCTAGTTCTTGTACTATTGCGGATTTACTGAGAAAATCAGTACATATTTTCACTATGAACTTTTTAGAGAATTTTTATGGCGTTTTCAAGTTGAATGTCCTTATATTGTAATACTTCAATGAAAGGTGGTAGTATCATCTTTCAAAAAACATTTTTTTCACATCTGTAGGACCTTTATGTCCAAAGAAATCGATATTATTTGGAAGGGTCAACGAAAATAAAAAAGTAAATTTAAAATGGGGGCTACTCCAAAACTAAGGGGGTAAACTTCCAAGTTTGGGTGTTTTTGTCGATAATATTAGGTATATTTGATGACCTTAAATTATCGCTAACTCGTGACCAAACACACTGTATATTGGTTTCATTTAGAAGCCAATTCAGAGCGAAGTATGTATCTAGAGAAAACAAGGGTAGAAATAGATTTTCGTAGCAAAGCCTAAGGCTATACATATACCTATTATATTAGTATATGTATATCCAGTTTTCTGGAACGATTATTTCTAGAAGTAGGTACTTAGTTATCTACACGTATAACTTTCTGTCCTGGATACCATGGAAAGAAGAAACGTTCTACGCAGCGCTTCTCCGAATGCAAAGTTATTTCAATTGAAACTATCGATCGAATATCTTTGTCACGATGAGTTATTTGCGACGAATCATTCTCTTGACCCAAATCTCAACGCTTATTGTTTTAAGAGGCGTTGCGTAATTTTCGCATATATTAATCGAAATTGCTCATGATGGTATGAGGTAGCGATAATTATATGGAAATGGATAATTTACAAACATTTACTTTGATGTATGCAAAAAGAGCGAAATCTGTATGTAATGTTGGGTTTTCCTCAAGTTGATCAGTCTGAATATTAATATGAATGAGTGTTGATCTTTTTGAGATTGATTGAGTGAGGAGATTTGCGCGACTTTTAGATGTCGATAACCAAGATGAAAATGCATTTGAATGTTTTTGGTTTCCTTCTCTTTTTTTGTGAACCTTTTTGGACTAAATGACGCCTCCTGAATAAGTTCATTAGAGTCAGACGAATTCTAGTCACATGAGTTAGGGGTGACCAAAGTAGTTTTCTGGAAAAACTGCCAAACTGAGATCGGAAATAATATCTATTTTTATTGGAATAGAAGATTTTTTTCCAATCGAAATTAATAGAAGAAGTATTTTCGATTCATTGTAGTCATCATAAGATATCTCAATATTCTTAACCTTATTTATATATTTTTTAGGCTATTTCCATCATATTGACTTCTTCTGTTCAACGTTTCGGCCAGCATTTCCCAGCCGTCATCAAGAAAACACTTTCGGCTCTTAACTCTCCAAAAAGCAACTTTCGTCATTCTTTTGAATAATTTGTCAGTTTTGACAGTTCTCAGAAAATAATGGATGACTTTGATCTATTTTTGATTTATTCAGTTGTGAAAAATTCATTTGATCTTTTTCAGGCTAGATTTTATTATTGGAGCCCAGATATTTCTGTTATCAACAGACGTCTGACTGGAGGGGTCTTCGGTTATTGATATGAAAGCTGCTTCCTTTAATTGCCGGTTTTTCTACTTTTGATATTATGGAAGCTTCACCCAATAAAATCTTGTGGTTTTCATTTGAAGAATGTTGGAAAAGTTTTGACCGTCTCCGAGTTGAGCTAGTTTTTGAGCGCTCGTTCTACTTAGACGAGTGCTATATCGTTTCGCCCAAATGTCTGTAATTTTCGAATTTTGAGCCGAAAATGGTCTCAAACGATAGGGTTCGACTCCCTGATGGAAAATATGAGGTCAAATCAAATTCTGTAGGGCCGGCCGTCCGGCCGTGAGCACAATAACTCTCGAACGGATTGTCCTAGAGACTTGAAATTTTCAGGGTGTGTTCAGCTCCCAAATAGCTCGGTTAAGTTCGTTAACCAGCAAAATCGTACAGGGTGTTCCATAAAAAGTGGCCATTCAAAATTTTTGTTCCTCAATATTTCACACAAAACGAGGGCAAACGGAATGAAATTTGCAGCAACTTGCCAGATGCTCATAGTGAGCCTCTCGCAAAATTTTGTGGCCATAGTATTAACAGAACCATAGAAAATTCAATTGGAACATTGAAAAGAAGAATTTTTTATTTCCATAACCAACTTTCCGATTCAAAGAAATTCATTTTGTAAGTTGAGACTGATATACTGAATGTTCATGCAAAATTTCAAGAGGATAGCATCATCAGAACCATAAAATTCCAATTGGAATATTAAAGGAAAGACTCTTTATATTTCCATAACAAGATATCCGAATCAAATGAAATTATTTTTGGAATTGAGATTATATATTGAATGTTTGTGCAAAATTTGAAGATCATCGCATCATCCGAACTATAGAAAATTCAATTTGAATATTGAAAAAAAAATTATATTTTCATAACAAGATATCTGAATTGAGTGAAATTATTCCTGGTACAAAGATTGATATACTGAATGTTCATGCCAAATTTGAAGAGGATCGCATCATCAGAACCATAAAATTTAATTATTTAATTTTCAAGTGTGACCATAGAATTGATTTTTTTTAATTGTTTATATAAAGTATCAATTTCAAGTCATATACAGAATTTTGAGATGATAGTCCTATTGCTCCACCAGAGAACGAGCGCTCAGAAGCTCCTGCTCAGGGCTTGCTTCCATTTTTTATGTTCTCTCTCTACCTCACTCTCAAGGTACTTCATATATGGAGTTTTTCGTTAGTTGGTTTTTATTATCAGGTTTTACTTCAGTTAGATTATCCCTGATAGTAGGTATCTTGAGTCTTGAATGCTGGTTTAGCACATTGTACGTATTTCCAATTCTCCTAATGCTCTTAGATAACCCTTAAAATATGGTATTATATTGATTATCTTTTCTGCTGGTTCAGTTACACTTGTTTTAGGTTGCGGTTCAAAACTTTCACGTCCAATTTCTTAGGCCTTTTCCAACATTTTCTTGGGATAGCCATTTTGCCCAAGAATTTCAGATATATTCTCACGTCAACAATTCTTAATCTCAGTTCAGTCGAAGCCTCTCCCAAATATCTCTCTTTCATCTCTCACTGTAAATAAAGAAGAGTAATTTCTCCTTCTTATCTGAAGAACTGAAGCGGCCCCGTTCTGTACCTATATGCGTCGATATAGGAAGTGAATTGAATCATACGTCAAATATTTCACTTATTCTTCCAACAAACGAAACTAGATCCTGCCTTGTTCACACATAAGCTGGTCTTTAGACGAGATATCATATTATCTCGTCGTGTCACATTGTTTGCCTAAACTAATTGAAAAATAAAGCTGTCTGAAAGGAGCGCTATCATCTTCCTGGATTTACTTAACGAGAAAGAGTTTTGTAGGTGGAAGATACATATAGAGCTTGATTGAATATATCGGATATGTTGGAAAATAGTGCTTGAAGCTTTTTCATGGATTGTGACCCTGATTCTGATCTAATTTTTTCATATTTTTGGTCAAATGAAGGAAGGTTTTTGGAAAGTTTAAACAAATTTCCGATATTATTCGTCGCAGATATATGCTTGCCGGAAGAATATAGAAGTGCCAAAGAAGCTGACTCCATTTATATGAAATTTGAACGAACATTATTGGACGATCATTTTATATGAATCCTTGAAAATAAATGGAATATTCCACTGAAATTGGGAAAAATATACACTTCTCTAAATTTATGTTAAAAACGCCTAAATTCAACTCGTACAGGTGGAGGTACCTTTGATACAGATTTTAATGTAACTTATGGTCGTTTCCAGTTTCCAGTATGTTTAAATACATGTTTTCTTCGTGTGACAGCATTTAGAGAAGTGTTAAATATATAGACATCTAATTTTTCACTTAGAAATCTTAGAATTATTTCAAGTAATCAATTTGCAATTAAATATTGAAAATGCGATTTCTATACTCAAAAGTTGCGCCATGATGACGTAGGAGCAAGCATGCTAAGTGGGGATGATTATGCATAACAGAGTGGTCAGTTCGTGGTAAACTGTGATTCTATATTCAACCAATTAAATGAATGCTCACGCATACGTTACTCCCAACTCTTATCATTTGATTCGCTAGCTTATTTCGATGATTTCAATATGTAGGTAAATTTCTGACTGACAACCTGAATAAAAAACAAAAAACGAATAGTCGTTGTTGGTTTCTGAGGGTCCTGTATTTCTAAAATTATTTTTTTTTTAAAATGTCCAATTAGTTGCATGTTACAAATTGTTTTTTTGTACGAATAATGTGCAATCTCGTTAGAGAATATTAGTAGGTATATTCTCACTTAGGTACTAGCAAGTGTTTCAAAAGGGGAAGTTTCATGATCTAACCTATAAACCAATAATGTTAGTCTCATAAACATTTCAATAGTAATGGGAATTTACAGTGATTAAAAAAAAATATTTTAGAAATAATAGACACTCAGAAAATCTTGGCGATTATCCGTGTTTCGTTTCGTATAGTCAGGTAGAGGTTTTTTCCGAGATATGGGTACCTACCTTTAGTATCGTTTTTCTTGGGAAAAAAATTAATTACTTATAAAGAATCCTCATTTTTTGGTTGTTTGAAAATATGGATGTCGTTTATCTCCAGTGGCGTACTCTATTTATTTTTCTCTATCTCTTAGGGTTGAGAGGATGTAGTTCAAGATTGTCATTTAGAAGTATATCCGTAGAAGTCTTTAGAATCCCGACGTCATAGTCGTCATATTCAATCGCTATCCGTCAACAGACGAAAATAAAGAGAGAGAGAATGACATTTTCCCACAAACGCTCTTTCCGGTAATACTTATATCTTTAAGGTTAACAATCTGAAAATATTTTGAAAGGAAACTAAACCTGTGTACAGTTTGTGCGGTTTCGCCCAGTATCTCGTCGTGGACCACAATCGAGTCTCTTTTCCGCTACCGAGCTTGTTTCCTTGACGAGAATCGAGATTTCGCGCCGATCTTTATCTCTCTTCGTTTTTATTAATTCTGGAATGCGATATTTCCTTCTGCCGGGAGTGCTACGAACCCATGACTGATTAATTTATCAGTCGAGAGGAAAATGGAGCGCGACATGGAAGCGAACTTTTCCTGGACGAAAGATTGGAGGTTTGATTTTGGATAAAAACATTGGAAAACACGGTTTGGGGACGTTAGCACTCGAAAAATTACACGATTTCGACTGGTGACATTCTCATTGATAAAAAGTACGTTCACGAAAGTTCGAGCGCATAGTAGGCGTTTGTTTATTTATCCGAAGTTGGCAGTATTTGCTGTCATAACGTAAAATAAAGTCAACGTTGCCGAATGTACCAGGCCTCGTCCGACGAGCTTGCGAGTTATCAGAGAACTCAATGCAATATTGACAACATTGCGTATCAACCTAACAAGAAAATAAACAACATAACCTAAAATTTTAATATACACAGTGAAATATGCCAAATTTCCATGGCCAACCGACGGCTCAAACTTTCGTGAGCGGACTATATGTGCAGGATGTTAAAATACAGGGTGTTTCTAAATAAGTGTATCAACAGTCAACTGTAGATTCCCCATGATAAAATAACACAATCAACAAGATAGAATTATACCCATAGAGGGCATTACTGAGAAGTTGCTAAAAACCAAAAAAAATAGAGAAAATAACACAGTTCCTTATATGCAATTAATAAAACATCAAATCGCACGAACAGTAAATATTTTACAAGTTATTTCGTCGTAATATCTACAAAAATATTTTCGATCGATAATTATAGCGTATTACGTTTTCATTCCAATACATTATTGTGCCATGAAAAATAGCAAGTTTCAATTATACTGAAAGATTACTACAATACAAAGGTAATACCAAACAAATATCGTATTTTAACTAGAAGTGATTCTAATCGATGGGTAGTCATCAGTCACCAAAGATGCAATTTGTTTTTTTTCGTATTGCTCAAAACGTATAATCTTCAAGATTGGAGTTACGTATTAGTTTTAATAAAATGTTGTCAATATTCTGATAAACTTCAACTTACCTGAAGTATTATTTGGAGGCGGTGAACCTTGCTGGTGCATAAACACTACGCCCTGCATTTCGTGATCAGCTTCTGCAAATAAAAAAAACGTTATTAAATCATTCTCAATGCTATCCTTGAGTTTTTGACATACAAATATGACGTTTTATTGTTTTCTGCATGCAATAATTGTTGTTATTTCAATGAACCCTTTTTTCCCGATGATTCTACAACATTTCCTTATCCATAAAACCATTCAAATCAACAACTTATTTCAGATGAGCAAAGAAAAAACAACAATCGAAAAGATATACAAGAAAGCTCAATCGGACCGGTGTACCTCACTGATTCTCCTTGAAACGGTATCATTAACGAGATTTTTTATCAGAATTTTCGATTTTACGTCAGCGCAACATGGTTGTTAACATAAATCTCCACTTAGTAGCTATGTACCATAGACGGACATCTTCCAATTTAGCCATATTTTGTTATGATAACACGAAGATTTACTAACATTCGTTCACCTTGGTTCGAAATTATACCCATATTTCAGCATCTATATATTCACGTATTGTCATTCTCGAAATTAAACAAAATCGTGGATGATATCTCGCAACGAAGGCCGAACTTAATCACTCAGGTGACCAGCTATAAAGTACATGAGAAATGTTTAGAAAATTTAACGATGAATTGCACTATACTCTTCATTAAACCTATAGGAATGAAAATACTTTGGATTTCGCTCGACGAAGAAATTGTCCGATTATAGTTACATATCAACTACAAATATTTACTCTTCGCACTACTCTCATTTTTTTCTGATGAAAACAAAACATATTGTCCGAAAATTTTAATGATATGGGGAGAATTTCAAGACTTTTATTACCTAGCCTTCTTAAATATTCAGTCTACAGCTAGATGTTTCAATCTTCAATAGAGCATGAATGCATTGAAGGAATACTTTAGAGTGAGAGAATATATGAGTATTCTCATTTATGTAATAAGCATCAATCATATCAGAAATAATGGAATCTCAGAAAATCATAGCGATTGTCCATTTTTTCTTTCGTAGTCATGTTTTCGAAGAAAATTATTGAATTTAATCATAGATTCATAGATACAATCTGAACAGTTTATTTGAAATCTTTCGCTGTCCTACTGTATTGTATTGTATTAAAAAATATGATAATTGTACAAATGACTCAACAACAACTAATTCACTGAACATCACCAAAATAATAAACGGGAAACCCATGAACTAGAAACATGAATATTCAGTTTTTCCCATCAAACGAAAACGAGAAATAATAACACTCATATAGACTAATACGATCATGTGAAACTAGAGGAAACAATAACATCAAATACGACAACATTAACCAAAATTTCTAACGACAAAACGCCCAAATTTCGTCAAATTAAATCTTGCTCATTCTACGCCGGAAAAAATCTCATGGAAGAGCTTGAAATGAAGCAGCAATTTGGGTTTCTTCACAATCTTCTCATTATATTTAAGAGACAATCGTGTGTCATTTTATATTGTGTATCAAGATCAGAAAACAGTTTTTCAACTTGACAAAATGCAATCCAGAAAGTTTGCTTATAATCTTTAAACAGCTCTAACACTTTATTGCATTGGAAGTTTTTTTATCATCCTGAAAGAATATATCTTAACAGTAGAAATACATTCAACAACAACAAATTCACTGAACATCACCCAAAAAATAAACGGTAAACCCATGATCTAGAAACATGAATATTCAGTTTTTCCCATCAAACGAAAACGAGAAATAATAATACTCATACAAACTAATACGATCATGTGAAACTAGTGGAAACAATAACATCAAATACGACAACATTAACCAAAATTTCTAACGACAAAACGCCCAAATTTCGTCAAATTAAATCTTGCTCATTCTACGCCGGAAAAAATCTCATGGAAGAGCTTGAAATGAAGCAGCAATTTGGGTTCTTCACAATCTTTCTCATTTATTTAAGAGACAATCGTGTGTCATTTTATATGTGTATCAAGATCAGAAAACAGTTTTTCAACTTGACAAAATGCAATCCAGAAAGTTTGCTTATAATCTTTAACAGCTCTAACACTTTATTGCATTGGAAGTTTTTTTATCATCCTGAAAGAATATATCTTAACAGTAGAAATAACATTCAACAACAACAAATTCACTGAACATCACCCAAAAAATAAACGGTAAACCATGATCTAGAAACATGAATATTCAGTTTTTCCCATCAAACGAAAACGAGAAATAATAATACTCATACAAACTAATACGATCATGTGAAACTACACCATTTCCAAGTGTATTTCAGAAAGCGTCAATTGTATTTCAGAATAGTCAATTGTATTTCAGAAAGCGTCAATTGTATTTCAGATTAGTCAATTGTATTTCAGAAAGCGTCAATTGTATTTCAGATTAGTCAATTGTATATCAGAAATCGTCAATTGTATTTCAGAAAACATCACTGAATTACAAATGACGGTTCTGAAATACATATGATATAATCTGAAATACATTGACGCTTTCTGAAATACAATTGACTAATCTGAAATACAAGTGACGCTTTCTGAAATACAATTGACTAATCTGAAATACAATTGACGCTTTCTGAATACAATTGACTATTCTGAAATACAATTGACGCCTTCTGAAATACACTTGGAAATGGTGTAGAGGAAACAATCAACATCAAATACGACATTAACCAAAATTTCTAACGACAAAACGCCCAAATTTCGTCAAATTAAATCTTGCTCATTCTACGCCGGAAAAAATCTCATGGAAGAGCTTGAAATGAAGCAGCAATTTGGGTTTCTTTACAATATTTTCATTATATTTAAAAGACAATCGGGTATCTTTTTATATTGTATATCAGATCAGGAAACCAAAACAACGTTTCTTGAAGAAATATAAACCAAGCGACACAGTTCTTCAACTTGACAGAATGCAATCCAGAAAGTTTACTAAAAATCTTTAAGCAGCTCTAACACTGTATTGCATTGAGAGTTTTTTTACCACCCTGAAAGAATATATCATAACAATAGGAGTAATATTCAACAACAACAAATTCACTGAACATCACCTAAAAAATAAACGGGAAACCCATGAACTAGAAACATGAATATTAAGTTTTTCCCATCAAACGAAAACGAGAAATAATAATACTCATATAAACTAATACGATCATGTGAAACTAGAGGAAACAATAACATCAAATACGACAACATTAACCAAAATTTCTAACGACAAAACGCCCAAATTTCGTCAGATTAAATCTTGCTCATTCTACGCCGGAAAAAATCTCATGGAAGAGCTTGAAATGAAGCAGCATTTGGGTTTCTTCACAATCTTTCATTATATAAAAGACAATCGGGTATCTTTTTATATTGTATATCAAGATCAGGAAACCAAAACAACGTTTCTTGAAGAAATATAAACCAAGCGACACAGTTCTTCAACTTGACAGAATGCAATCCAGAAGTTTACTAAAAATCTTAAGCAGCTCTAACAGTGTATTGCATTGAGAGTTCTTTTACCACCCTGAAAGAATATATCATAACACTATGAGTAATATTCAACAACAACAAATTCACTGAACATCACCTAAAAAATAAACGGGAAACCCATGAACTAGAAACATGAATATTCAGTTTTTCCCATAAGATAGAACGAGAAATAATAACACTCATATAGACTAATACGATCATGTGAAACTAGAGGAAACAATAACATCAAATACGACAACATTAACCAAAATTTCTAACGACAAAACGCCCAAATTTCGTCAAATTAAATCTTGCTCATTCTACGCCGGAAAAAATCTCATGGAAGAGCTTGAAATGAAGCAGCAATTTGGGTTTCTTCACAATCTTCTCATTATATTTAAGAGACAATTAAGTATCTTTTTATATTGTATATCAAGATCAGGAAAGCAAAACAACGTTTCTTAAAGAAATATAAACCAAACGACACAGTTTTTTAACTTGACAGAATGCAATCTCTAAAAATCCTTAAGCAGCTCTAACACTGTATTGCATTGAGAGTTTTTCACCACCCTGAAAGAATATATCATAACAATATGAGTAATATTCAACAACAACAAATTCACTGAACATCACCTAAAAGATAAACGGAAACCCATGAACTAGAAACATGAATATTAAGTTTTTCCCATCAAACGAAAACGAGAAATAATAACACTCATATAGACTAATACGATCATGTGAAACTAGAGGAAACAATAACATCAAATACGACAACATTAACCAAAATTTCTAACGACAAAACGCCCAAATTTCGTCAAATTAAATCTTGCTCATTCTACGCGGACGGAAAAATCTCATGGAAGAGCTTGAAATGAAGCAGCAATTGGGTTTCTTCACATCTTCTCATTATATTTAAGAGACAATTAAGTATCTTTATATTGTATATCAAGATCAGGAAAGCAAAACAACGTTTCTTAAAGAAATATAAACCAAACGACACAGTTCTTTAACTTGACAGAATGCAATCCAGAAAGTTTACTAAAAATCCTTAAGCAGCTCTAACACTGTATTGCATTGAGAGTTTTTTTACCACCCTGAAAGAATATATCATAACAATATGAGTAATATTCAACAACAACAAATTCACTGAACATCACCTAAAAAATAAACGGGAAACCCATGAACTAGAAACATGAATATTAAGTTTTTCCATCAAACGAAAACGAGAAATAATAACACTCATATAGACTAATACGATCATGTGAAACTAGAGGAAACAATAACATCAAATACGACAACATTAACCAAAATTTCTAACGACAAAACGCCCAAATTTCGTCAAATTAAATCTTGCTCATTCTACGCCGGAAAAAATCTCATGGAAGAGCTTGAAATGAAGCAGCAATTTGGGTTTCTTCACAATCTTCTCATTATATTTAAGAGACAATTAAGTATCTTTTTATATTGTATATCAAGATCAGGAAAGCAAAACAACGTTTCTTAAAGAAATATAAACCAAACGACACAGTTCTTTAACTTGACAGAATGCAATCCAGAAAGTTTACTAAAAATCCTTAAGCAGCTCTAACACTGTATTGCATTGAGAGTTTTTTCACCACCCTGAAAGAATATATCATAACAATATGAGTAATATTCAACAACAACAAATTCACTGAACATCACCTAAAAAATAAACGGGAAACCCATGAACTAGAAACATGAATATTCAGTTTTTCCCATAAGATAGAACGAGAAATAATAACACTCATATAGACTAATACGATCATGTGAAACTAGAGGAAACAATAACATCAAATACGACAACATTAACCAAAATTTCTAACGACAAAACGCCCAAATTTCGTCAAATTAAATCTTGCTCATTCTACGCCGGAAAAAATCTCATGGAAGAGCTTGAAATGAAGCAGCAATTTGGGTTTCTTCACAATCTTCTCATTATATTTAAGAGACAATCGTGTATCATTTTATATTACACAGAAATAATAAGGGGGGCTCAGTTAGTTCCGCTTTGTGGAGATGGGGCATCGCTGAAGTATCTCTCTCGTATTAGACGGTCACGCGACATGAAGTTAGAATTTCTCAGAAGGTGAAATTATCGGGAATGAGATCGATAGCTGGATAAAAATAAATCGGGTTGTGGAAAGGCGTTTTCCAGGAGAAGAACCCTAGAATTATTTCGAGAATTCGACAATACATTCATGGAAAGATGAACAGTCATGATGATTAATATACAGTAGACTCTCGATTATTTGACACTCGATAAATTGAATCTCTCGATAATTTCAAGTTGTTTTCAGTTCCCTTGGATAACACTTGATAATTTGAAAAATATCAACGTGTTCTGACCCCCTCGATAATTTGAAGTGGTAGCTGTGACATCTTGCTCAATAACACTCTTTAATTTGAAGTCAAATCACCCAAAACACTCTATAATTTGAAGTCCCCACTCTTCTGTGATCCGTTTCATCTTGCACTTGTCTTAATTGATTTTGCGCAGTCTTCCTTAGAATTGCGTTGAACTAAAACCGGTTTTCGAATTAAAAATGGGTGAAAGAAAGAATAAGGGTCTTTCAATGAGAAAAGACTTGTTATCGAACAGGTGGAAAATGGCACATTGAAAAAAGATGTTGCGAAATAGTTCGATATTCTACCATCTACATTGTCCATGATTTTAAAGAATAATACGGCGTTCCCACGAGGCGTTATTCACGACAGTGAACCACGCTTTCGTGAATACACTTCTGTGTGAACGCATTCCTCACGAAAGCAAGTTTAAAAACTATGCGTTCACACAGAAGTGTATTTCACGAAAGCGTGGTTCACTGTCGTGAATAACGCCTTGTGGGAACTCCGCATTAGAAACGAATCACTGGAAGTGTCGCCAGTATAGGAAGAAAAGGCTTCGTCAAGCTGAATTTCCTCGCCTGGAGGAAAAAGTCTTTCGCTCAGGCTCTCGGTTCTGCCCTCAGGGCAGAAACAAACGATGAATTCTTCTCAGCTCTCAACTTATAGAAAACACCCTGGACAATGCTGGCTAGATGGAAGTCACTAACTCAAATGAAAATTGCTTACTCCTTTTCGAAATGAAATATTCATGTTATCATATACACATAATGATCATGTATGTAGAATATAATACATAATCGCATATACAATATCATTAGTACCTATGTACTTCTGATCAAACTCTTGTTTAATTTAATTTCATCCTTACTCCCTCTTATTTATTTGAACTCCTTTTATTTTGAACTCTCGGTAATTTGAACTTTTTCGTTGGTCCCTTGAGTTTCATATTATCGAGAGTCGACTGTATTATAAACGATTCCACTTTCTCAACAATGTATTGCGAGACCACGTACAGGCAAAATTATTTTATTAATTTTTCGCCTATATCTACAGCCTCTTTACTTATAGCTGCTCCACCAAACAAACCATTCGGGTTTAACAAACAGGTATCACTCAAGTGTCATCTTATTGAGGTATTCAAATTTTTAATCATTAAAACATAAAATAAGTATAAGAGCATTCTTAGTGTTTCAGTTGTTGACGTGATATTTTTGATGATGGAATCATTCGTTGATAAATTTCCATTATATTTACTTCTTCTGTTCAACGTTTCGGCGAGAATTTGCCAGCCGTTGTCAGGTAAATACTTAAGACTCTTCTTAACTCTTGAAAAACATTCGTTACTCTTTGAAAATGTTTGTCATTTTTGACAGTTCTCAGAAAACAATCGATGTCTATGATCCATTTTTGATTTATTCAGTTGTCATGTTGTCAAAAATTCATTTGATCTTTCTCAGACTGGATCTAATTATTGGAGCCCAGTTGTTGATATCAATAGGCGGTTGACTGATAGAGTTTTCGGTTAATGAAATGAAAGCTGATTTCTTCAATTTTCTACGTCTCAGTTTTTCTTCTTTTGATATTGTGGAAGTTTTATCCCATTAAATCCTGTGGTCTCCATTCAAATGATATTGTGTTGACTTATGTGACTGGAATAGTTTCGAGTAGACATGTATTGCCACATAATGATTGAATGAAAGAAGAGTTTGTTTGGAATTGAAAAAGCCAGAAAATTAACTTCTGAATAATTTAAGCAGTATCAATTCATCTAGGAACAGACGTTGCCTAACGATACTTGATTGCTATAAATCTCTAAAGCCTAAACTTTTAAATTGTTGTTTTCCATCTGATTATTGCATACTAATCCGATCGAATATGTTGTTCGGAAATTAAAATTTCAAATGAGAATAACTCCGGAACCATAAAGCCTGAAGATAGCCAGAATTTCCGTTTGAGAAACCCGTGGAAGATACTTCTGTGCCAATGAGTCTTGTACACTGAGGTCTAATTGCTTTTTCGGAACTCTATCAATAACCTGAGTTACAAACTGACAGATGAACAGTTGAATTGCTGTCAATTCATAACCCGGGTAAGTTTCCGAAGAAGCTTTAGAATTGCTTAGGTATGACAAAATTAATCAATTTTCGCAATAAATTGCTGCGATATTCACAACCTATCATAATAAAATGAGTAACACATCAACTCATCTGCGAAAATATTCATTTTCACAACATCTCGTTTGAAATAACAAGAAGAATAATATAGTCTTTTTCACTTGACGGCCACCACACCGTGAAGAAATTCCTCTAGATTCTCTTGGACCTGGCGCGAAATCAGTGCTGCCACACTCTCATTATTATTATTACATAGTTCTTTAGATTGTATGAGGAAGATCGAAAGTTAAATTTAATATCATTGTTGCACAGCTTACGGTCTGATAAGCAGGCGTTTATATTTAAAACTTACTGTGACGTTTTGCAATAATATTTTGAAGGAGGATAGCACTTCCGTCAAGCAATCCTATACACGAGGAAGATGTTTTGAAACAATGGGAAGTCGATGTTGATATAAAATTGACCGCATCAGATCTTATACTTATACAGGATGACGATTAAAGATAATATAATAGATACCTGTATTCACTTTTTCTAGAACAGTCGACATGATTTGGAATCATATTATCAAGTTTTTCTACAACTATACAGGACGATTTTACGAAAGATTTGCAACAAAAAATGTCATATAACACATGGTCGAAATGTTGACAGTTATTCTTCATTTTAACATTTTTTTTCTCTAAAATTATCATTATTCAGTTTTCCTTGTTGTCTCATCAAATTGATCACATATTCGGAAAAGGCAGTAAATTTGCTACAAGATTAAAAAGTATGCATGCACAAAAACCTCTTATTGAGATGAATATAACGATTCTAGTTAATTCTTATTTTTCCAATGGTTTTTTAGATGAAATGAAATATTAATAATTAGGCACACGTTATCTTTTCAGAAAAAATACCTCATTTAGGGTACTTTCACATGGCATATCAACTTTTGTGTAAGCTACTCATCTTCCGCCATAATATCATGGCTAACATGATAACAACGAAAAAGTCTAAAAATGCCGAACTTAAATTTGCTCTATTTGGAAGCTCTTCGTGATTGAATTTTAATGTGATTTTATGAAAATCATCAATTCATCAGTAACCTGTAGATGCTGAGACCAGACATACATTTTGTAAGTGGTACCAGAATAATTTAGGAGAGTGGGGATCCATAGGATATTATGGACAGATAAGGCCACTTTCACGAAATCAGGTGTGATTAATTAACGAAAGAACTTATACGAAAACCCTCGAAGGAAAAAACTTTAAAACTTGCAATTTTTCAAGAAAAGTTTGAACAGAAAGAGTTCAAGCTGAAGTTGGTAGGAGCGACAAGGTCTCTTTAGTCTGGTTTCCTGATCAATCAGAAATTGAAGGAAACAAAGAGGCTAACACACTTCCCAGAAAGGCAGGAAAACGCCAATTGCTGGCTCAGAACCTATACCTATAAGAAAGATTTTTGGAGAAGAAAAAAACTGAAAGGGAAACAAAGAGAAGAATCTATCGGAAAAGGATCAAACCAAAAAGTTCTTTTGGAACTTTAAAACTGCAAGGTTCAAAAAGACATTGTCGCCTCAGAAAGCATACGATGAGAGCTGGCTTAGCAGAAACTGACGAGTGTAGATTCTGTGGGAATGAGGAGGAAACTTCTGTTCACTGTATGTCAAAGAATGTCTTTTATAGGAGAATTATAGCAGAAGACGGATCCAATCTCGAAGCCCTCTCAATCCTGAACTTTATTGAAGCATGGAACTGGGATTATCAATCAGTGAGACCAACCCATCAGCCGTTCAAAACTTTCACAGCACAAAATTCGAAAGTAACTGATATTCAGGCAAAGCTTTTGCAAAAAGTCACATAGAAGCAAGCGTCTTTTATTCCTTATAAAGATAGAAGGTTTTATCAACCGCATTATCATTTTCTCTACTCTCTCGTTGGGTTATTCTTTTTATTTTTTGACCGTTTCCCTAGCGTTATCAGAATCATGCAGGTTTGTACAAGTTCCCATGGTAAGCTGAATACATCAATGTGGAGCCACCTCACAAATATGGGGGAGTTTTTATCTCCCTAAATTGCATATATTCGCTTTCGACAGATGCAAATGTTTGATTTCATCTGATGCAAATATAAACTATCTCGTCTTATCTATTTATTAAGTATTTCCTAGTTCGATATCCCAGAGTTTATCTTTAGAGATAATAGAAATAAAGCATCCAAACTTCGGGTCTCGCAATAAACTAATCTCAATCCTGCAGTTTTTCAAGTTCATGTTTGTTTTTCTACAGTCAGATTTCAGTGTGATAATTTGGTGACTTAACAATGACGTAATTGTTAGGAAGTTGGGGTGAATAATAGAAACAAATGAATAGACTATACATTTTAAGAGAAAAACGAAATAATGCTTTTGTCTGTTTTTACTTGAAGAAATTAATTGAGTGGTAACCTAAGAAGCATTCGAAGAACTATTGATCTGAAGTTGAAGTGCTCAAAATACAGTTCTCAGACATGGTTGTCTTTTCCAAAACCCAACTTCTTGCAGTACTAGCATTGGAAGAAGATTCTTTATGCAGTGACACTACCATTTTTCCATTGAGTTCATGATTGAACACTAAACATATAAATAAGCAGGTGATTTTGAGCGCTCGTTCACTGGTGTAGCTATGAGGCTATGACCTCAAAATTGTATAGGATTTAAGATAGATACTAATATCTATATAAATGCAAAAACTAAGCACGATCGGAATAATATTCTGGAAATTATTCAAAAACTAAAATATGTGAAAGTTTGACAACTGAAAAAATTTAATTTTATGGATCTGATGATGCGATCCTCTTGAAATTTCGCATGAACATCAAGTATATTAATCTTCATATTCGATATGGCTGGTTAACGAACTTAACCGAGGCATTTGGGAAGAAGCTCACAGGACCATATCCTTTTAAGGAAAATTTTCACCGTCTACGGTGTAATAATGTTTGTGGAATGCCTTATTCCAAAGAACGAAGAAGATTGGCAAACCTGGGCTTTCTTCAACATTTTCGGCTACAGCAGCAATATTCTCGGCTGTTCTTGAGCGACGTGCACGGTTTTTATTCTTCACATCACTAACTTGTCCCAACAGCTCGAATTTTTTCACCAATTTCTTTATTGCGGTCCGAAAATGTGCTGCCACAACAACCCAAAAATGTTATATACAGGGTGTCCCATTACTCGACGTCAACCCGGAACCGGGTAAAAGGCAAGTAATGCTGGTTGTCAGAAAAATATTAAAAAAAATCTAAGTTGCATGATTTTAAAATAATGCGCATTTAAAAAAACACTCAAAATTCCACACCCTGTGACAGTCTTTTCGCTCCTGTCGCCACAAATATCAACTTTTTCCAATTTTTTCTTTGCTGTGTAACCTTGAATAATGCTTGTCTAAACTGTAATCAAAATTTTGATACCAGCTGATCTAGGTTTCATAAAAATAGGGCTTACTTCTCAGACAAAAAATTGGAAACAAACAATTGCCTATTTTCAACTGACTGTATTGAAAAAAAATGTACTACGTAGGTTTGGCATGTTTTTTCAAAAGTTGGCGCATTTAGTGAGGATTCCAAAATGGTATAATACTTGTTTAGTTGTAGCTGCCGTAGTTCAAATTTATTTTCGATTGCCTTTGAATACACTTTTTCGTTAACTGCTTCCCAGTAATAGAGTCCAATGGATTCAAGTCCGGTGAACGGGCCGGCCACGAGATTGGACCAGAAAGTCCGATCCATCTTCCGGAAAAAATGTTATCAGAAAAAAAAATTTCCAGAGAAAATAATTTTTCCAGAAAAAATTTTTCCAGAAAAAATTTTTCCTGAGAAATTTCTCTGAAAATTTTTTTTTCTGGTAACATTATTTTCCGGAAGATGGATCGGACGTTCTGGTCCAATCTCGTGGCCGGCCCGTTCACCGGACTTGAACCCATTGGACTCTATTACTGGGAAGCAGTCAACGAAAACGTGTATTCAAAGACAATCGAAAATAAATTTGAACTACGGCAGCTACAATTAAACAAGTATTATACCATTTTGGAATCCTCACTAAATGCGCCAACTTTTGAAAAAACATGCCAAACCTACGTAGTACATTTTTTTTCAATACAGTCAGTTGAAACTAGGCAATTGTTTATTTCGAATTTTTTTTCCGAGAAGTAAGCCCTATTTTTATGAAACCTAGAGCAGCTGGTATCAAAATTTTGATTACAGTTTAGACAAGTATTATTCAAGGTTACACAGCAAAGAAAAAAGTTGGAAAAAGTTGATATTTGTGGCAACAGGAGCGAAAAGACTGTCACAGGGTGTGGAATTTTGCGTGATTTTTTATATGCGCATTATTTTAAAATCATGCAACTTAGATTTTTTTTATATTTTTCTGATAACCAGCATTACTTGCCTTTTCACCCGGTTCCGGGTTGACGTCGAGTAATGGGACACCCTGTATATATTGCTTCACAAAACTTGTTTTGGAAAGAAGGGACTGTTCATTCATCTCAAATTTCGGTGTATTTTGAATGAAAAATTATCCGAACTGTAATCATGTGATGGTAATAAAAGCTGCCCTGATCTTTAGAGTGTTTGGTGATTGTTGATACGCTTTTCTTATACAATTGTTCAATATGGAGTACCACGCACGTTTCTATAAATATTAATGATCCGTCGTTGAAAACGAAAGTCGAGCAGCAAGACGTAAAAAAATCACACGAACGACATAAACCCCAAGCATATTTCCATCACGACTAATTGTTCGCTGATCCTTGACCAGTTAACTCTCATCATTATCTCATTATAGGCAGCTGATCTAGACTGGGTTGGTTTAAGAAACCATCGTTAATTTTCCACTTATTAATAAACCGATCCAAATCGGAGTATTTCATATGTAATTACATAAACCAACAGATTCAAATTATTGTTATAAGAAGAAACTGCGATATACGCTTTCTTCACCGAGAGATGAAACCAAACGACCTACTAGAGCGTGGTGAATTTAGAAAACTTGATGGCCGATCGCTCTGTAGGCATCAGGCGAGAAGCAGGCACGTTTTTCTTCTTCTTCTTATCCCTGACAGCCTCTACCATGAGGTTGAATTTGCCAACAAACTCGATAAAATTTCAACCACCCTGTTGTTTTCATGACTGCATATTTTATTAATTGCTGTAGATTTCGAATTCAGCCCTTCGTTGTAGAATAGATGATATTACTGACCACAAATTCCCAAATCCCCAGCGTTTGAGACTGATCATCATCAATCCATTCGCCCTTTCGTGTACCTTGTCTTTCGAAAGCACTTTTCAAGATTCTGACTATCAAGTCGATTTTGCTATGGTCTTTGTGTAACCACTGCAACGACAATCAACAATAAATAGTGATTTGGAAAAGTTCAAAATTAATAAAATAAAAAATTAAGGTCAGTACAATGAAATCATCAAGTTGCCTCAAGCGGCAAGAGATCAAAGGTTTCTTGAAGCATATGAAAGTGAGCAGCACAAAATGAAGTCGTTCCCGTGTCTTTCCTATATTGAACGCTGTTTGTATTTCTATCATCCTTAAATCAGTTTAAATCTATACAGAAAACTGTTGGGAACTGTTGGATATGGGAAACGATATCCAGAGGAAAGCCTTCAGAATGCCTCAATTTGTTTAATCTAATGATTTCGAAGGATTTTGGTAGGCTTTCCTGTTGAACAACATTTGAAGTTGACCAACAGGTGGTTTCACTTCTGCCTTTTATTTGTTTTACTTTGATCAATCGTTTCACAGTATAGATCTATCGAAGATTCAATTTTTTTCACGAAATTGACTACTGATTAGATCACATATCTATTGATAGTAGCACACAGATAACTCGTTATCCGATTGATATCTTCCAGAACGAGAAGACAAGCTTGTTTCGATATTTTCAGGCATGGTCAACTTTGGTTTTCGATAATGGTTTCAAACCGAAGAATCCTAATTTGGTAAAATGGAAACAATTTTGGGATAAAACTGATATTGGTCCTTCTGGTTGTAGATCCAAAAGATGAATCTTTCTTGGTATATGGTTAAAAACTAATAAGAGCAACCAGCTCGTTCGATAGGGTTCCTGTAACGGTTCATACCCAGAGATTTCATCAAGGAACCTCGATAAACATATGATAAGGTCGTCGAAGCTTGTAGGTACCCCCATGAATCCACACTTCCAACAGATAGTTCGGTAAAGCATACAAAAAATAATGATACATTTGATTGTATCCGATAGACATATAGGCTGGTAGCGAGCATATGCTCTTCCACCTGCCCTCTTTTTGTTACGAAACACCTGCAGATGGCGCGTGCCTTGTGCTGCTGTCGACTTGCTTGCCTTGTTGGTACCCCTTTTTAACGGAACGTTATGCAGTCGTAAAAAAGATATATCTCTTTCTTTGATCGGCTCCAAACGAATGCTGAGGTATTGCTGGTTTTTGAGCGCTCGTTTTACCTAAACGAGTGCTAAGTAAAGGGTTTTCCAATAAGAGTTGTTATTTTGAATAGCCCGCTATTTCGGTAGATGTCACGTTAGAAGCTGTCATTTTTTTACATTTGACCAGTAGAAACTACGCCATTAATAAAATGGATCGATACACCCTTCAAGAACGCATTGAAATTATTAGATTCACTATGAAAATTTGGCAGAGACGGTTCGTAAAACTCGAACATTTTTGGGTCGTCGTGAAGCACCTTGTCGGACCGCAATAAACAAATGGTGGAAAAATTCGTGCTGTTGGACAAGTTGTGATATGAAGAATAAAACCCGTTGCACAACGCCATTAATAAAAGTGTAACGATAGTCGATACACGCTTCAGAACGCATTGAAATTATTGAAATTCACTATAAAAAGGTGAAAATTTGGCAGAGACGGTTCGTAAAACTTGAACATTTTTGGGTCGTCGTGAAGCACCTTGTCGAACCGCAATAAAGAAATTGTGGAAAAATTCGAGCTGTTGGGACAAGTTAGTGCAGGTCGCTCAGCCGAGAATATTGCTGCCGTAGCCGAAAGTGTTGAAGAAAACCCAGGTTGTTCATTCCTCGTCATTCTTTAGAATTAGGCATTCCACAATCGTCATTTACACCGTATTTTGCATAAAGATTTGGGTCTTAAGGCTTATGGAGTTCAGTTAACACAAGAACTGAAGCTATGTGCCACACAAGCAACAAAACCATTGATATTTTTAGGGAAAAGTTTCCGGACCGTGTTATCTCTCGACGAGGTGATCACAATTATTGGCCACTGAGATCTTGTGATTTAACACCTTTCGACTTCTTCCTTTGGGGCCACGTGGAAGAGAAGGTCTATACGCCAATAGCCCAGCGTCGATTCAAGACCTCAAAAATGGAATTCGTGAGGCTATCGAGGACATAGGGCAGCCACTTTGAGATTCGGTTATGGCAAATTTCATTAAAAGGATAGGGTCCTGTAAGCGTGGTCGTGGTGGTCATTTGCCTGATGTTATTTTCCTCTATTAACGACATAGTTTTTTCTTTATAATGAAATGAACATCCGATCATTTATATTGAAAAATGGCATTTTTCTTTGAATATCAAAATAACACCTCTTATTGGAAAACCCTTTATTTGAATACTGTATGTTTGGTTGCCCATGACAATAGCACATTGAAATAGAAGAAATTGAGCAAAAAAATGGATCATTATTGATCAATAGAAGGTATGTTCAACGCATACGAAATTGATCAATAATGATACATTTTATTGCTCAGTTTCGTATGCGTTGAACAAACCTTCTATTTTGAGGTCGACGAAAAAAGCATTTTTCAACCCTTGATGTCGAATATGGTTGTGCACGCAAAATTCAGATATTTTCAACTTTCCACTTGAGGAAATCGAAGCTGCTGTGTCAAATCTATCAAGATTTCCTCAATTCTCCTGAAAATAAATTATCCTTATCTCATATCGAGATATACCTAATTGACGGGATGATTTTTAAATTCCCGGGTGGTTTCCCAAGCGCACGGAAATATTTCTCAAATATTTCAGAATTAATAATGAGCAGTTAATAAGCGCGTGGATGTATAATTGCCAAATAAAGATTGCTTCAACGAACGGATGAGATGTTTTCTCTAGTTATGAGGAAAGCGGGCAAAAAATTTTTCCGATATGCGGCTGCAGCGTTTACAAAAGAGTTGAAGTTGAGTAAATCGGTAATACGAAATGAAATTATAACTTTTTGCCGAGGTATTGCAAATAGCTCAATTACTTGCGTTTTGAGCTGGATTGTTACCTTGTAATCAAGATGATTTCTAATAAGTTATGGATTGATGGACGGGAATCTTTTGATCTTTTTCAACAATTACGCACGCACATTTCGTTACTTTAGAAATGCATTTTTTGAGATGTATTGTGAAAATATGCAGTTGTTCGTGAAGGTGAATGTTAATCTGAATAAATCACCACACCAAAATCCATTATTGTTCAAATGTTCAGAAGATGAATTCTTTTGCTGAAATATTCTTTTTCTTTCCGCAGCAAATATCATAACCTTAATGCCGTTCAAGAAAAAAAATAAATACGATTTCAATGTCTGTTCGTACATATTTATCGAAAAAATAAAAAAAAATTTATACTATAGGTACCTACTTAGGTACGTGGTTTTTCAGAATCACGTCATCAAAACGCCAAAAGGATATTTTCCAGGTTTTTTCAAGGATAAAAGTTCATATAAACATGGATACATAACGGCTTCGTTACCGAGAATTTTTTTATATTTCAAAATTGACTAATGCTAATGAATTGAAATTTGCTCCGTTCACGAAAGTTTGAGCCGTCGGTTGGTCATGGAAATTCGTCATATTCCACTGTGTATATTAAAATTTTAGGTTATGTTGTTTATTTTCTTGTCAGATTGATACGCAATGTTGTCAATATTGCATAGAGTTCTCTGATAACTCGCAAGCTCGTCGGACGAGGCCGGATACATTCGGCAACGTTGACTTTATTTTACGTTATGACAGCAATACTGCCAACTTCAGATAAATAAACAAACGCCTACTATGCGCTCAAATTTTCGTGAACGGACTAAACGTCAGACCCATTCAAAGTGCTCTGTAAATTTTGAGGAAACATTTCACGTCAGGTCGTAGAATTTGGGGGTGTCTTAGTGGATTTTCACCCCTTTTGAAGAGAAACAACACGAATGAGAAAACTAGTATATTTTTATGTCCTTCTCGAATTTGATCCTATCTCTAACCGTTTTTAAGAAATACACACTCTAACATTGAAAAACATAAATGACAGGTTTTCGTAACAAATTTTTCAATTGAAAAAATTGAGATCTCTGAATTTTACGCTCTGAAATGTTTAATCTTTTCTCCATTTCTACAGAGAATTTTGAAAAGGTTTAGCGTATACCAAATTCCAATTCAAGAGCAATAGGTATTCAATTGCGAAATATAAAAAAAAATTTCTCGAATTTCCTATCGTTGTGAAAATGCCATATTTTGAAAAATGATTTATTGAATTATTGGTAATGACAAAAATATATTCTCTACATGCATGTATGTGATGTATACCAAACAGAATATCATCTTTCTGTAGAGGTACTGCTCCCATAGAAACTGAGAAAAAAGTTCTACTGATTTCATCTTCGTAGAATTCACCAGATGTGCATATACCAGCGTTCACTCTCATATCTTTCTGATAAAACCAACCAGAATCTGGAACTCTACTTGAATAATCTGAGTATGCTTTCACTACCAAATGTAAGAACGAGTTCCCAGATAGGATTTTATCTATAATCCATTATTTCACTAGTTGCGAATACTCTGTACCACTTTCCGAGAAGGAGCGGCAAAAAATCAGCGAATTTACATTCTCGATAACGAAATGTAAAAAAATGCGGAGATATGGCTCGAGTGAAGCCAAAGATACGGTGTCCCAAATAATATTTTTACCAATTCTTATCTGAAGATTTTCGCGATGAGAGAAGATAACCTCGAATTAGGATGTATCGATGGGATAGATGGGAGTAAGTTCGAAAACTAAAATAGTTTCAAGTTGATTGGATATATTTTTATCAGATTTATTCATCTGTGATACAGGATACTGCCCATGTTTCATGTAGAGCGAATCATCTATGAACTTTCCCAAAAGTAAAACAAAACGAAATTTCGAATTAATTCTTTCTATGCATTGTTTCCGAAAAAACTGGCTAAAAAAACGATATGCCACTGAGATATTTTGAACTGACATTTATTTTCGAAATCTTCGTTTAATTTGTGACAAAAAAATTTTCTGCTTTTTCTTTCGCGTGAGGCGCCATTCTTAATTTCCTCACATGGAAAAAAGAGAGGAGATTTTTTGTCACAAATTTAACGAAGATTCAAAAAATTATTGTTAATTTTTGATTTACAGTGGAACTTCCCTATAACCAACTTATGTATAACGAATTTCGTACAAGACCCTCTAAAACGAAGTAAATTCTCTCTTCAACGAAATATTCAAAGAATATCACTCTTTGAATGGGTATTGGTAAGAAGGTATAAAAGTGGGTTTTTTCCGAAATTTTTCCGGACGTACGTAACAAATCCCGACCTTACACTAAATTTTACGGCGGGCAGAGAGATCCTTCTGAAATAGTTTTAAATTCACCCCTGGCTGTTTGGTTTCAATCTAACCATTACGCTAGTTTGAAAAGTTGTGTGAAAATTTTCATCAGTGAAGTCGACCGCGACATTGCCAACTAAAGAAAAAAATTTTCTATATAACGAATTTTTTTGCGGATTTATGCCGCTTTTGTTCCACTGTATAACAATTTCTGTAATATCGAATTTCATTAAAATAATATAATAAAGGACCCCGCACATTTTGTATGGGAATTGGCTCCCGGTGGATTTGGCAGAAAATTTGATATGATGTTAAACTAATCCTTCTGATCAAATGTCTAAACAGTCACGAAGCTGAAAAATGCATACTTCTAGGAGTTTTTAGCGATTTTTGTATCCATTATGGCTTACGTATTATGGGAATTGGCTCCTGGTGGATTTGGCTGAAAATTTGATATGATGTTCTACTAATCCTTCTGATCAAATGTCTCCGTAGTCACGAAGCTGAAAAATGCATACTTCTAGGAGTTTTTAGCGATTTTTTGTATCCATTATGACTACCGTATCACCGTTCACACAGAAATGTTTGAGAATATTTCGTGATTATTGAAAGCAGATTCTGTCAATTCGAAATATTTTCAAACATTTCTGTGTGAACGGTGATACGATAGTCATAATGGAGCGATTTTTTGTATCTATTATGACTTACGTATTACCGTTCACACAGAAATGTTTGAGAATATTTCGTGATTATTGAAAGCAGATTCTGTCAATTCGAAATATTTTCAAACATTCTGTGTGAACGGTAATACGTAAGTCATAATAGATACAACAAATCGCTAAAAACTCCTAGAAATATGCATTTTTCAGCTTCGTGACTGTAGAGACATTTGATCAGAAGGATTAGTAGAACATCATATCAACTTTTCAGCCAAATCCACCGGGAGCCAATTCTCATACAAAATGTGCGGGGTCCTTGGCATTCTTCGCACCCATATTTAGTGATTGAACATCCAAGTATCAAACTTTTTTTAGGTTTCGGGAATGTTGGAAAAATAATAGAAAAATTATTTTTCCAACATTTACAACATTTTCCGATCTCTGAAAATTAGTCTCTGCTAGAGTGTTTACAGACGGAGTCGGACGAAAGTACTTTTGACCTCGCATTTTTCATCACACCTTCTCATTTGAGAACGATCTCATTCAGCTCTAATTTCGGAAGTTACAGACATCCAGGCAAAACTATGGTACGCTATTTCCCTAGGAACAAGCACGCCATTAAAAAAATCGTGCTTTCATATTCCTGATAACTGGATAGAAAACAATACCATTTCGTTATGAAATATCGGGAATAAATATTGTTTAAGAAGTTATTGAATTGATTGGAAATCTATAACGCAGTTTTCAAGTGAAAAACAGTATCGTAAACATATTTTATAGGTTTATACGAGAACAAATAGAGATGCAAGCCATCAAAGTATTATCGATCATTAGAGTTTCTTTTTACAACACGTTATGTTGTTTACCAATACCATAAAAGAGCGGTTTCAAAGGGGTTCCACACGATGACTCATTCTCGCATGCTTAAGTTAATACTCATAGTCATACTACTGACCACCTCTACTCGTTCTCTCAGACACGTTCTTCGATATACAGGCTGCATCTATTCTTTTCATCTCATTTATTTCATCATTTTACAATAGAAAATCAGTTGTGAAAGTCATAACTGAATAATTTTATTTTTAGAGTGGGTGGGTCTGGCCTTTTTAAAAGATTAATTTTTTAATGAATTATGAATGGGATGCATATAAAATTCACAGTCAGTCAGCAATTAACATTAGTGAAATTTCCACCTGGCACGCTTGGTAGGGTAAATGTGTATAGAGTACTCATGTGCATAAGAGTACGCACCACTATTTTTTCAATAGACCGCCACCTGTTTTTGATTCTGAAAAGCCTATTTCAATCCGAATGCTATATAATGATACTGACAAGATCGAAATCTGCAATTGCGATCGTCGATTGAAAGAAAAATAGGTTAGAAGTTTTCGTTGCCGCGCACTGTAATTTTCACCGTTCAAAGTTTTGTGTTTCTACAAGTTAAAACTAGCGCTTTGGCCTTGTAAATATTAAATTATGTCACAATATGTTTCACTTCATTTCAATTCATATGAAAACAGTAGCAAAATATATTTTTGTCATAATTGAAGCCGAAAGTATCGAAATTCATGGATGTGGATAAGAGTACGCAAAATTATCTGTATAAGAGTACGCAGTAGAAGACATATAATGCTTGTTACTATTCACAAGGTGAAGTTTAGGCTAAGAGCGTCAGGCGAGTGGCATAAATATCATCGAGTGAATAATAGCGATTATACGCGAGTAGAGTGTTATTCTTATACTACTCGCGTATGTTTCATCTATTACTACTGTGGCAAAAGTCGAGTTGACATGATTATTTTTTAATTGACTTGTCAGTGTTCATTTCATAAAAGTTGATTATATTCAAGATTTTGCCCTCGATGAGAAAACAATGTAGAAATATCAGTTTTAACAATAAATATTCATAGCTCAATCCAAGAAGAATCTGACAGCAGTGAAAAATGACACATTATCCACTAGTGATTAATGGTATTATTATGACCGAATAAATAGACATATGTTAAGATTATAAAATAGTCGTGAATACATTATGTTATAGGAAAAGTCATATGCTCCAACGAGGAATAGAATTTTTTTCATCAGATTTTCCGCTAATACTTCGTTGAGTCATATGAGGTGAAGGAGAGTATCAATTTATGTAATTATTAAGTTGTCATAATAACTTCCCTAGTCTTCTTAGTATGTTATGTTTTGAAAGAAAAAGTTGAATAAATGGAAATGTTTTGGTTCGCTTCTAATCGTTTTTCATCCAGAAATGAGTGTTATATTGAATTATAATAATATGCGTACTCTTAAGTATGAGCGTGCGTACTCTTATGCACACCTGTGCATAAGAGTACGCATTCGAATAGGTCCAGGAAAAGTTGAATAATTTATTTGTATATGTTTTTCAGATGTAAAATGCCATTGAAATATAATCTTCAATGTTCAAAGAAGACGGAAAAACATAAAAAAGTGTCCTCGCATGGAAAATCGAAAAGATATTGAAGTTAAATCACTAAGTGCGTACTCTTATACTCATTCACCCTATGGGGGTGCTATGATATATTACGCATGACAAATGGTTTTCAACCCTCTACCTCGCTAATATCACCGGAGATGAAGATATTTCTTTCGAACAGGATTGTATTAGCACTTAACGCACATAATGTGAAATTATACACATATTTCCCGACCAATACATCGTACGAAAAAATTAACGCAACTCGTCAATAAAAAAATTATTAAAGAAAATACCCGCACTCATCGATTTTTAATTTCAAAAGCAATTTATCCGATGCTTTTTTTGGTATTTCTCACCTCTCTACTTTATTTCTTCAAATGATAATTATATGGCTTGTGATACATCAAATGAAAGATAATATTGATCTCATATTCAGAGAGTAGAATGGGTTGTACCGTTTTTTTATTAAAAAAATAGGAAATAATTTACAATTTGTGATTGCAGAGTGCTGTAATCAGACTTTTACTCTTTTACTAATTATTATTAAGAGAAAGTCACGAATCCACACGAATTGTACTTTCAGTAGGAGAGCTGGCACGAATTTTGGGTAGGTATTTGAGGCAAGCTGAAAACTTGTCAGATACCTCTCCTATCATATCCCACTCGGGATTACAGATCTGGCTGGTGAGTAGCTGGGCTAAATCAACCCCTACATTTTTAATGGCCTGGCAGGTAGAAAGCCCTACCGAAATGATCTGTCTTTTTGGGAATATTATTTTTTTGTTATAAGTAACCCTCCATTAAAATTTCAAGCTGCCTCAAAAACATTTTTTTATAATTTTTTGCAAAATTTTTTGCACGCGTCTGGCAATGTTAAAACCCCGATTAAATTATTTGGCAGCTTGAAATTTTAATGGAGTGTTACTTATACTACAAAATAAGATTCCCAAAAAGACAGATCATTTCGGTAGGGCTTTCTACCTGCCAGGCCATTAAAAATGTAGGGGTTGATTTAGCCCCGCTACTCACCAGCCAGGTCTGCAATCCCGAGTTGGGATATAATAGGAGAGTAATCTGACAGATTTTCAGCTTGCCTCAAATACCTACCCTAAAATTCGTGCCAGCTCTCGGACTATTTCGGAAGCAGGTCGGCCTATATGCATTTTTGAATTTGAAATCTCTCTACTCTCTACGTCCACACCAGTCAACTTTTTTTTCAAACAGAAATATATGGATTGTGTTACATCTAATGAAAGATAATTTGATTACCTACTCATTTCATTTGATATAGTCCGTTCACGAAAGTTTGAGCGCATAGTAGGCGTTTGTTTATTTATCTGAAGTTGGCAGTATTTACCTACTGTCATAACGTAAAATAAAGTCAACGTGCCGAATGTACCCGGCCTCGTCCGACGAGCTTGCGAGTTATCAGAGAACTCTATGCAATATTGACAACATTGCGTATCAATCTGACAAGAAAATGAACAACATTACCTAAAATTTTGATATACACAGTGGAATATGCCAAATTGTCATGGCCAACCGTCGGCTCAAACTTTCATGAACGGACTCAATGTCACAATCCATATATTTCTATTTAAAAAAAGGCGTGGATTGTAGGGGGTGATAGATTTCGAATTCAAACAAGCATAGAAAGACCTGCTCTTGAAATGACAAATCCATGAATCCATTTATGGTTTTCAATGTTTAACTGTGTATTTCTAGAAAAGGGCAGATATCAAATTGGAATAAGAAAAAAAGTTGTCAGAAACTTACTAAGTTTTCTACGCCCTGACTAGAATTTTTTAATCTCTTCTCAATTTTTACAGACCAATTTCAATGGGTAAAGCAATGGCCAATTTTAAAATATATTTATAATACTAGCTGATCCGGCAACCGTTTCTTGCCTTATAAATTATAAATAACCTAGATACCGACTGCAGCGCCACCTGTCGGGCTGATTTGTGAATCTAAACCATTCTCGAATCTCCACGAACACACACAAAAAATTTCATCAAAATTGGTCCAGTCGTTTAGGAGGAGTTCAATCACATACACACGCATACAAGAAATATATATATTAAGATATAAAGAATTTCTTGCATAAGTTATTGGAAATCTTGGTTTATACACATTGTAAAATGTGTGCTTATAACTCCAAACAATGTAGTGAATGTATAAACAATCAGAATTTTTCAGTGCAGAAATTACTGAACCAAAAATAGAAATAAGGAAGTTTTCGATTAATTTCAATGTATTGAAAAAATTTTATCATACTAACTACAATTTAAAAACTCGGCATATAAACTCGTATTATAAATAAAATAATAACAATAACAACGATTCGAATTTGAGAATTGTGAAATTTCTGCAGGCAGCAATTTCAAATTGAGAAAAACTTTAGTGGAAATAAAAAATAATCGATCAAAACATAGACAGGAAGTGAACCGAATCGGATACGTTCGATCCCCCCAATACTACCAACACAAACAAACCACCACACCGTGGCCAAATCTAATCTACGTGATGAATTGCGTATTCTTTGTGCCCCAAGGCAAGAGATGATCAGCCCCTCCGGCCCGTACAATAGCCGGCGTGGTACAGATTGTAACCTACCTTTTGACTCCTGGAATAGGATACACCCCGCATAATAGGACGGATCACTGAGTGCCCTAGGGCTAAATGGGGCGCCTGACATGAGTTATTCCGCGTATTTAACGCCTTTCAACAAGCTTCATTGTTAGATTGAGTGCAATCTGCTTGTAATAATCCCTAAAACATCATTTAGAGAGTGTAAATGATGGAGGAGGAGTATTCATATGGTTTTGAAGGTTAGGGGTGTGAATGGGGTTGGTAGGTCTTGGTTTCAGACAATGAGTGTTTTATTATGATTTTTCTTATTATACGGTTGATTTTGACCTAAACAAAATGAAAAGCAAACGCTCTATTGATTCAACATCTCTTTATATTGATTATATTGATCAGAATCAATGAAGTAGGCAAGAACAACAAGGCCTATTTAGTTTGGATTCTTAATGGTCCCTCAGGAATAAAAGCAAATGAAGATGCTAACACAGTAGCCAGAAATGGAGCACAAACGCCTACAATTACTGCCCCCAGAACCTTTCTATGGTGAAGGCAAATTCACCTATGAGAAAAAGTTTTTGGAAAAGGAAGAAACTGGAAGAGTTGCAATCTGGAGGAATCGCCCAGGAATGGATCATTCCAAGAAGTTCCTTCGAAGCTTTAAAGCTACAAGGTCCAAAAACTATTTGGATCTCAGCAAAAATAAGTTATTCATGGCTTTCCAACAGAACATTGGGAAGTCTATGATGAGAATTGCCTTAACAAAAACTGATCAGTGTAGTTAACTTCTCCGATTATATGAGACTGTTCGAGACGTTGTGAGGCAGATATTCAGTGTTCAACTTTTAACCATGGTTAGATGCAAAATTGATCAAACCATTGAAATGCAAATCTACCCACGTCGTGCAGGGTGACTAAAGCCAGAAGATTTTAGCTTCTAGACCTTCGAGTCATCCAGGAACCGAGTGAAGTTTGACGGAAGATGCTACTACGAAAGTTAATTTTGAAATTATAATTAACTGCATCAACTTGCAGAATGTAACCTCTTATGCCTCCTTTGAGCCTATAACATCCTAGAAGAATTTACATTAGACATGGTTGGATCAGAAACCAATAATGTAAGGTGAGGTGTAACTTTTTCAAGAGTCATAATAATGTTTCTGTAAACTTAAAAATGAGTGCTTTCCGAGACAGCTGTTAGAAATCTACTAAGTAAGTAAGTCGTAGGAAGTAAGTTTCATTTCAACGATGTAGAATAGTGAAGTATTGGTTTAGTGGTTTATGTTGAGTCTGTATTATATCTTTCAGCAGTTGCAAATGAGAAGACCTTCGAGCTGCCCCATTCAATTTATTGATTAGAAAAGAGTAGCACTGAATTTCTAAAAAAAAAAGATTCATCAAAGGGACGAACATGTGTTAAAGAAGTGTTGGGAACATGAATCTTAAATGAGGTTCCAATATATCACCCAGAGTCCATCTGCTTTTCATCCCCTCATTCACCTAAAAAAATACTCAGAACAAACCACCCTTAAGAAAGAAGCCCTGCAACGACTTCCTGACAAAGCCATAGCAACGCCTCTCCTAATATCCAATACCGAAAATAATAAATCTAACAGCCGAGAACGGAGTTAATGAATCATCTCTCTCTCCCATCATCATTTCGCCGTCCAGAAAATCTATTTTGCAAGTTTCGAGCTACTTCCCTCCAACACGCGATGACGTCTTGAGGTCAACCCACCGCCATCTATCAGCAGTCTACAGGACCGGGGGCGGATTACAAAGAACGAAATCATCGAACCCGAAAAAGGTCGATTCTCTGTGGTTCATCGGTCGCGGCGGGATTTTGGAAATACGACGCGATCTATAGATTTGAAGACCAGGTATCTTACATCTATGACACGGTCAAGGAGATCTATAGACAATATGGATATCTCCTGAACGATGTGCGCACGATGGGGTCTGGCATTATCGTCCATAAAAATGAAATTTTCACCAATGTATGGGGAAAATGGCACTACATGCTCTTCACGAATGTTCCTTATATACCTATCAGCATTCATAGCTCTATTATCAACGACCACTAGGTCTGTGCAAGCAGTCAAAGATATTCCACACAATACTATAATCGATCCTCCCCCGAAACCTGTAGTATTAAGGAAATTGCACTAAGCACATCTTTCATATGGACGCCTGTATACAAGGGAACTTCGATTAAAATGGTAGAGGCAGAATCTAGACTCATCTGTGAAGAGAACTCTTTCCCAATCAGCCTCTTCCCAATGAATATCCTCTCTCGCAAAATCCAAACGCGCCCTTCGATGGGCTGGGGTAAGAGCTGGGCCTCTTGCCGCGACACGAGGCCTTAAATCATATTCTCTGAGGCTATTTCTTAGGTATTGTCTGAGTGTTGATTTGCACCCCATGAGTTTGCTCAAGCTGATTTTGAAGTCTACCCTGTCCTGATGCTCTTCGGACATTCATACCTGTCTCCCTGAATCGCTGCAACATTCTGGACACACTTGTATGGAAAACTCCAAACCTTTCTGCAATTTTTGTGTATGTCCATTCTTCTTCTTGCAAAACAACCGCTTGGGCACATTCCTCTAGGGTCAAATTGCATATGTTTCGCGTTGCATAGCTATCGAGTATAGAAAATCAAACGAAAGAAAAACTATTGATCACTAAAGAATTGATCGAGAACAGATTTCAGAATGGAGCCAATACATTCAAAATCAGATATTCTCATCTTCTTTTATTCCTGCTGGGAAAAAACATCTGTATTGAAGAAAAACGTTGAAAGTGGATAACATATGCATGCATAATTCTGATAAAAATAATTATCATTGAGAACATCTTTGTTGTAGAATAAATTTGAGATTTCCATAATGTGCGTTAATTCTTTTGTGCAGTGTAGTTTTGATATAATATTTTCTGATTGTCAATGTTTCCTGTGGTTGAAAAATCTTATCTTATTCACCTATTTATGTGAATGTGTGTTTTGAGTGATTTCATTTCACGTCAAGCTAGTTTCAGTACCCACACCTGGTCTGTTGGGCTTCTCCGTCTCTGCCTACGCGAAAGAGGGTTACCGAACAGTCTCTAGCTAATCTATTTTCCTGCAGAGTTGTGGGTGTGCCTCCCTCTAACTTGGGGTCAGGCACGATCTCAGGAGAGCACCGGGCCAAGATGGCGCTCGCCGTCAACACGGGTGGAGGCCCTCGCGTATTGATCTGAGTCTGTACTCGCTGTCTCCATGGTTGCATATCACACACAGACACCTGGCTCGCCAGGTCACCGCCTTCCATATCTCGCTTTTCAATTTACTACCAGACGAGGGCTATTTTCATGGTTTGCATAATTTCCATAAATTTCGTTCGTATGTTGTCCCAGACAGTTTTTTCTACTTCTGCACCAGCTTTTGAGGAATTCATTCAATAACCAAGAGAGCCATTAACGCATTTCTCAGAATTCAGTAGATTTCTTGAACGCAACCCCTCGCGAAATGATCATAGATATTGAATCGCAAAAAAAAATAATGTGTAATAATGTGCCAATTCTGCGAATTGAAAAATTCGATACCTACACATTGAAACTAATCGGAAAGCTGAGGTAGTTCGAGCAATCCATAATAATACTATTTCCAGCAATTAAATCCATTAAGAAATTCTTACTATATCTGTTCTTCGAATATGCCGCTCTTGATCGAAGACATATCGATCACAGATAAGGAATTCAACAATCGTTCTTTCAATGGTACCAACAATTGCATTCGAATTTCTAGATTTGTATAACGAAAATAATGTTTATCTACGTTTACATACGGATATCGATTTCAGGAAACATGAAAACAAGATTTAAATAACCATTGTCTATTGTTCTGCCGTTTAGGTGCAACAAAAATCGTACATGCTTGTATCGACACGTCTCACCCCTGACCATAGAATACAACTGTGATAATTATGCTGTCGTCATTGTCACAATTCACGATTATGAATAAGTGAGGTTATATTCGAACAATGAGAAATTGTTGAAGATTGAGCAATTAATATTTGAGTACAATACTGGAGCAGTAAGGCAAATCGAAGCAGGTCAACGTGTGGTCAAGAACTAGATCAAATCAGCAAAACGCAGCATTATTTCCAAATTCAAAAACATCAAATGATCATTGTTTGAAAATAGCGCGTAGTAATTGTGAAATCTTTATGCAAATTAAGATATTTTCGTGGGATCTTGCGATGTGAGAAATTCATCGAATACCTTGTAATTTTATTTATACAGATCGGGAAACATGACCGATATTGAAAACATTTCGATATCGTAATGATGTGATTTTCTTCGGAGAGCGCAGGTTATTGATATTATAATTACTATTTAATTGAACATGAATTATTTTTAAACGCTAGTTAGAGATGAACTGTGAGAAATTCTCTCCGCAGGTATCTTAGACTTCGCAGATTCCGAACAGTGACGTGCGCAGAAAACTATTCATGATCCATATACTGCTAAGAATGGGCTTCGAAGTTCGAATAATACGGCGCAGCAGATTCGACATTATAATAAAGGGTTTTCCGATAAGAGGTGTTATCTTGAATAGCCCGCTATTTCGGTAGATGTCACTTTTGAAGCTGTCATTTTTTGACATTTGACAAGTAGAAACTACGCCATTAATAAAAATAAAACGATACACGCTTCAAGAACGCATTGCAATTATTAAAATTCACTATAAAATGGTGAAATTTGGCACAGACGGTTCGTAAAACTCGTATATTTTGGGTAGTCCTGAAGCACCTTGTCGGACCATATTAGAAAATTGGTGAAGAAATTCGAGCTGTCGAGACAAGTTAGTGATGAGAAGAATGAAACCCGTCCACGTCGCTCAAGAACAGCCGAGAATATTGCTGCTGTAGCCGAAGGTGTTGAAGAAAACCCAGGTTTGTCCATTCCTCGTCGTTCTTTGGAATTAGGCATTCCACAAACGTCATTACACCGTATTTTGCATAAAGATTCGGGTCTTAAGGTTTACAAAGTTTAGCTGCTGCATAATGTATCAGAGGCACACGAGAAAGATTAAAAAACCAATACAAAATCTGAGAAAGTTTTACTTCGAAAAAAAACTTTTTCACAACTTTTCCAAATTCCTGCAATACAGTTAACTAGACGATAATATTGTTTACACTACCTGCTGACGTGCTAATCGATCGAAAGGACTTTTGTCCTATAGTTTACGTTCTTCTGTTGTGACAGGTATATCAAAAGATAATAACAATGTTACCGGTGCATCAAAAACAAATTAAACGTTTTTATTTTGTTAAGCATCAACGATATCGATTAAAGAATAAGTACTTAATCCAATAGATACAAATCTTACAAGAGAAATAAATGCAATTATGAATTGATTGTTCAATAGAGTATGATGATAGAACTGAATATTGTTGTGCCCGATTTTCGTCGACGCACCTGCATATACGAATGAATCCTTGAAAAGAGCAATTAGAACGACCAAGTTGGTTGAATAGGAGGACTATTATCAGTGAAAATTCCAGCGTTAGTCAACCCAAAAGATGGTATTCTTCGAATAATACCATTTTTATCATTAGCGACTGAGTCGTATGATCGCTGAATAGGATGAGAAGCTTGTAAAAGCGATTAAGAACCGCTTCATTGTTCTTCGGAATAATTGTGATTTTATTCAGTTTTTCGAGCGTTGCCAATATATTATTGGGATTATATTATATAGTTCAATTAATACGCGATGCAAATATCAAAGATTCTGCGTAGCGAATTAAAGCAATATAGCAAATAAGTGCGACAAACTTTAGGATGTGATTCTGCAAGAAGACACATTATGCCCTTCAGCTGACTATTTATTTATTGCTTCGAAACCGGTCGAGATATTGAAATTTGGTGGGTTATAACGTGATCTAACATAAAATTAAGAATTTTATGTTCGTGATTGTAGCACATACGTGCAATGATAATAATTTTTTGGAGAAAAAATTTAAGAAAAGCCCCGAGCAGGAGCTTTTGAGCGCTCGTTCTTTGGTGGAGCAATAAAAGTATTACCTCAAATTTTATATGCGGTTTGAGATTTATACCAAATATATAAATGCAGAATCGGAATTATATTCTAGCAATTATTTAAAAAATCAAATATGTAAAAAATAAATAATTAAAAAACTGAATTCTATGGTTCTGATGATGCGATCCTGTAATTAAATATGTAAAAAATAAATAATTAAAAAATTTAATTCTATGGTTCTGATGATGCGATCTTGTAATTTTGCACGAACATTCAGTGTATCAGTCTTGATTCACAAAATAAATTTCATTTGAATCGGTTATTTTGTTATGGAAATATAGAGATTTTTCTTTTCAATATTCCAATTGAATTTTCTATGGTTCTGTTCACACTAAGGCCATAAAATTTCGAATGAGGCTTATTATGAGCATCTTGCATATAGCCGCAACATTTCATTTCGATGGGTTTCGTTTTGTCTGAGATATTGAAGAACAAACATTTTGAATGGCTATATTTTATGGAACACCCTGTACGATTTGGCTGGTTAATGAACTTAACCGAGCCATTTGGGAACCGAACTCACCCTGAAGATTTCAAATCACTAGGACAATCCCTTCGAAAGTTATTGTGCTAACGGCCGGCCAGACGGATATTTAATCGATTTTCGGTCTATTTCCATCATTTTTAGAGTGAATTTTCATCAAATACATATTTGAATTCCATTTTCGATTTAGTTATAGTAATACACTAATACAGTAAAGTGTCAATTGACTTCTCTATTATAGGGCACCTTTACCTAAGAAAATTTAAAAGCGGTCTTTCTATGAGACGATTTTGCAACGTTCGCTTCAAAAAGTAATAATTTTGTTTTTTATTTCTTATCAAGATTGAGGCATATTCATAAACATCATTATCCAGAACTTATAACAAAGTATTTTGTTAGATAACAAAATACAAGAATAGCAAATTATGTTCATGTGGAAATTTTTCGCTATTTCCCCATAGTCCAAATTGCCCAATGCTGAATAATACGCGCTCATTGGCCGAATCGTCCTTTGTCTGGTTCCACCCCTGCAATCTCCCCAATCCGGAACACAGAACAGATCCATAAAACACAAATTATCTGGGAACTACGGGTGTTCAATTTTCCTTCCACGGATTGCTGCGACAAAAGCAATCAGCTTGACAGCCAGCCAGTCCCCCGTTGCCATGGCGATTCCGAACGTACACAGAGCAAGCGTGAGGGTGTTCGTAGAATGGGGCGAGTTGTACACACATTTCCCCCGATTTATCTTATCAATACCGCCCCCTCCCCCTTGACCATAAACATCAGCTCCAATTGTTATCCTGGCATCGCCGGAAAAGGTGTTCAGCATGGCAACTGGAAATATTCCAAAACCTATCTCTCTGGTCTTTCGGGATTTATCAGTTTCTATATACGAAACCAGAGAAAATCATTACACAGCTCATACATAATATTATTCTGTGCATTGGCAATTCTCTATCTATCTGTGTGGTCTTTCAAAATTTATCATTTTCTATGTACGAAACCAGAGAGAATCATTACACAGCTCGTACAGAATATTATTCTGTGTGTGTGTACTAATTGGCATTGCCCAATTCTCTGTCACAACCATCGAATTATATTTCAGAAACTTCGATATTGCATCGATGGCGTGAAGTTTCATGATAAACCATCATATTTTGTGCGTATTAGTCTATCATCGAATGATTTCTTTTGTAACAATTTCTCATATTGTATTAAGGTCGAATTACCCGAGCAATGCGTATATATTTTTCGCTTCGTATACGTTATTTAAATCGGGCGAACTCTATCTTGAATCAATATTTAAATGACGACCATTGAACTTTTCTATGACACTTGTTAATTGAGCATTTATTTGATTGTTATCCAATTTTAATGCTGCATTCCTCTAAATTTGCTTCGCTGATTCCATTTACTTCCTTCCTGATCGGTAGAATGAATGGACACATACAGGTATTTCTGGGTTTATCTCCATCTATTTGTATTTTATCATCGTTTCCGTCATTTTCGGAACACAGATTCTTCCTGCCAAATCTACAGAAGACACACCTTTTCTTCTTTTCTCTATACCGAGAACACATATTAGAAATCTGGTCTCAAACAAAGGAAATGATTTATACTCATCGAACAAGATAATGAAGTATATTTGTTTTAAGAAGTGAATCATATACGGGTTCATGTTACAGAAACGAGATGATTTGTTTATTCGCAAGACTATGATGGCATTATTCGAGATGGATATATTCGTCATGTGTCGCCTAATCATATCGAGTTAAACGATAAGGGATTAGTGTATTTTCATTGTGCTTATTTTATTTGAAAAATGCAGAATATGAAGAGATATTTCAATAAACCATAACAAAAATATTCGAATCGTTATTATCCTCTATGACGTCCATTACTTGATCATCGAAATTGACACTTGTCGAAACATGGAAAACGCTTTGGAAGAAGGTGCCAGAACGGGTTATAAGTGCAGACAACGGAAAATTACTGAAATGATTGCCATTAATATGTGAATTATTCATTTCGTTTAGGTGAGGTGTGAATTCGTGGTTATTAGTACATTACTGCAATTTAATTGGATCTTTATGTGACAAGTTAATTTGACCAAATAGGTAGCTTTCTATAGTTGGAAGGAATCTTCTTGTTATCCATTAGGTAAACGCATAAATAAGAGCAAATTCCGTAGAATGTGATTCTGATTATACGCTAAGATGTCGAATATTGCAATCAGATGAAAATGTGATAGTTTTGTTATAGAATAATGTTGTACTGTGGTTTTGTCTCGACCTTTTTCACAAGTCTTAATTTTGCGCCATTCGGAAACGAGCAATCCTGAATTACAAATGCTATCTACACCATTTCCAAGTGTATTTCAGAAAGCGTCAATTGTATTTCAGAAAGCGTCAATTGTATTTCAGAATAGTCAATTGTATTTCAGAAAGCGTCAATTGTATTTCAGATTAGTCAATTGTATATCAGAAATCGTCAATTGTATTTCAGAAAACATCACTGAATTACAAATGACGGGTTCTGAAATACATATGATATAATCTGAAATACAATTAACGCTTTCTGAAATACAATTGACTAATCTGAAATACAAGTGACGCTTTCTGAAATACAATTGACTATTCTGAAATACAATTGACGCTTTCTGAAATACAACTGACTATTCTGAAATACAATTGACGCTTTCTGAAATACACTTGGAAATGGTGTAGATGGAAAGCAGCTGCTTGAAGTTTTTCAGAGTTTACCCGATGCAAAACTGATAGTTTTGTCAAATTATTACCTATGCATAATGATGCGTCGAATAATTGTTACTCATGAAATAGTCTTGTTAAATACCAATTTTTCTCGTGAAAAGAATCGAAAAAACACAATGCAAAATGGCAAAGTAATAGTTATGCATGTGCAAAAATCCTCGACTCGGATTTTTGTTGCCATCAGTACTTGTGCTTTTTGTTGAAATATTATCTACTTAGCAAGGTGTTTATTCGATTTTTTCTTGAAAAAAATAGATGCCCTTAGGATAAAACTTAAGACTATTTCCCTCGTTTTAATTTCCGCCAATCAGAAACGCGCAATGTTGAATTACAAATGGTTTCTAGATGGAGAAACTGTATAACAGCAACTGCCAGCAAAACTCAGTTTTTGTCCAATCAAATCCTAATTTCCTATACATAGTAGCATGCTGAATATAATCTGTTACTCATAAGATAGTCTTGTGAAAATAGCATTCGGGCATCTAATTTTTCCTGTGAAGAAAATCGGAAAAACACAATTCAAAGTAATATTATTTAACAAAAAGCATTCATGCAGGTGCAAAAATCCTCGGATTTTTGTTGCTCAAAAAAGCGCAATTTTAAATTAGGTACAAATGGTTTCTAGACAGAAATACTGTATGGCAGCTGCTGTCAGTAGTTTTTTCAAGTTTACCCGCCGCAGAACTTTGCAGTTGATGTCAAATTAACACCTATACGTAAGGCATGCTGAATTATCTCTTACACGTGAAATAGTCTTGTCAGATACCATTCGGTCATCTATTTTTTCCTGTGAATAAAAATCGAAAGAATCCAATTCAAAGTTATAGCATTAGTGCAGGTGCAAAAAATATAAAGTAGCAACATGGTGTTTTTTCGACTTTTATCGGTAAAATAAGATGCCCTTATGATATAACTCACGAAAATACTGATAACCACAGAATTTTCATTGTCAATGATGTAACAGTATGATAACAGGAAAGTTAATTAAAATAATCTATTCTCGCCTTCTGTACAGGCTATTTCGGATTTTCCTCTCTAAATGATACCAAATGATTTTGAAAACAAGAGGAAAATGAGATACTCTTATCAGCAGCGACTTCCTCCTTTTTCTAGAGTTTCTCCTGTTTGTGGGTCGGATTTTTGACATGATATTTTACCTCAACTTCCTTTGACGGAAATCATCTTCCTAGTATGAAATGTTCCCTGGAGAACCTCGAGTTTCATCTGCGGGTTTATCTCTTGCCATAGATACTTCGCATCCAGATAAACAGGAATATTCTCAACAATAATCTTTTTTATCGAAACTAAGCGCTCGTTTAACTGTGAGAATTATTTGAGAGAATGCATTGATAAGCGGATCCATAGATGTAAGTCACAGATTACTATAGACGGTCTGTTCTGAAGATAGTGAATCACGTAAGAACCGTTGGACTCATTCCGATAGAATTTTGATTACAAACTATGAATTTTCAATTTTGTTTTATCTTGGTAACCTAATTTTTCCCGAAAAGAGATGAATATTTTTTTATTCTGTTTACGGTATTTGGTACAAGTCAATGTTGATTTGAGATGTGCGTAAGTCGGAGAAAATAATAGACACCAGGCGTCGCGGCGCTATCAAAATTTTCTCTAGGAACAAACCTTTTTTAGTGTGTCATTCGGAAGATAATTTGGTTCTGAATGTTTCTTCTGAATAATATTTTTTTTTATTTCTTACCGTCAGCGACCTGCAGCGTGTTTTATGTTAATTCTATTCCATAATTTTTTTTGTATTGTGACAGTATTCAAATATTTTATTTTATAACAATAAACATTTTTTAAATAACAAACGAAACTTGTCAAATCATATGTTTTATACCTATACCGACCATTAGCATCCATAAATAAATTATATATTTTCCTTATTGGTGGATTTTCGATTTTTGAAATAATGACGATTCAAGTTTGGCTTTCATATGTCTTACAATTTCGTCACATGTCAGTAATTTCCGAAATGTAAACCGAAAGAAAGTACATAGAGTCTAAAACTAATGAATTGGACTAAAAAAATAATATTTTGCCAAAGAAAGGAAGTGAAGGATATTGGTATCATTTCGATTTAATTTTTTGGAAAATTTGGTAACCAAGTGATAATTTCAGATAAGAATTTCGAAAAGCACGAAGATAATTTCATTAATATGTAAGGATGGTACCAATGCAAATGGTGCGCTCAAAAGTTCTTCTGGATCGAATACTTTTTTTTCAAATTTTAGTTCTCATTGATAAATTTAAGATTACCCATTTCTTGAAAATATTTATTTTTATTAACATATATTATAATATATTTTTATACAAGTACCCATAAAGAAACCGGCTTCGAAAAGAAAATCATGACATACCTACAGCAGCTAAGTGTAAAACATAAGTAATCAATTTCGTATTTAATAACAGAATTCTATGTTCCCATAAAAATGGAAGTAACACATAAAAACGCGAATCGCAAAAAATGTTAATTTCCGACATAAATCTGAATAAAGTCCACTTTACCTGAGATGAAGTAGGATATAATCCATCACTCCGGTCAACATCACAGAATCAAGGCACTTGCGAAGACACATAAAACTGAAAAATCTATTGGAAGAAGATCCGCGGAGATCACAGGGGCACGCACCACAGAAGGGTTAACACAAATCGAACAACACTGCGAGAGCACAGATCTGAAACGCTAAGTCCCTCTCTCGCTCAACGTGTGTTCCAAAGTGAATTAAAAAGTAAAAAGATCAACATCAAGTCACCCGGGAGCTTGAAACCGTCAAAGAAACGGGCTCTCATTGGCTCAGAGCAGAGAGTAGGGGATGCAGGTAAGATAGGTGGGCGAGAGAGAAAAAGATATACTCTCGGCAGCGAAACAGCGCTCGTCTATGCTGTCGCTTTGCGCTAGGTATTCTGTGAATTTGAATTCAATGAATTCGGTGGTCGCGCCTACGTTTTCGTTAATGTTGCGGCGACCGTTTGTTATCGATGAATAATTATCTTTGTTTCGATTAATGATGGTATTTCGGTATATTCGACGTCGCGGCTCGACGTTTCAGGGAAGTTTCCACGGTGAAGATGATACGGCGATTTAAATTATACGCTTTATTTAATTAGGCATTCGTTGCACGGATTAGATGTATGAATATGATCACGTTATTCTATGGTTTCATTCGGCAACCCCTTCAATGAAAGTTTCCAGGGATTCCCAGAAAAATTTATTTTAGAAATAATGGACCCTCAGAAGATCAAAGCGTTTCAGTTTTTGTTTCGTAGTAAGGTTTTCCAGAAAAACGTCACCGAAATTAGCGAGCGAACTCAAACGAACAGAATTGGCGGTTGGGTGTGACGTACGCGTTAGCATTCATTTCATTGGTAGAATAATATGGAATCACAGTACAACGATGCCAACTGTTACTCTCTTGTGAATCGTCATTCGTGATCCCCATTTAATTGGAAATGGAAAAACTTTGAATTTCAAGTGAATAATTGGACATGTTAAACTATTTACCTAACAATGTTGTTCCGTTCACTTTTTTGATTTTCATGCTTCCTCCTGTCAAAAAACTAAAAAAAAATATTTTGTGACGGAATGATTTGAAATTTTAATAGTATATAACATTACTAGCAAGGTAAGAGGGTTTTTACTGGCGAATGGAGGATATAATTGACGAGCCGCAGGCGAGTCAGTTACCTCCTTGAGCCAGTAAAACCCGTTACCTTGCGTGTATTGTATTGTTTTATATTTTATTGTTTCTCGTTTGTAAAAAGTTGAGATAAATTCCAAAAAAAAATCTCAATAATTTGTCGCAAATGTCGTAAGCTATTTATGATTATTTATGACATCGGAAAATTATGACAACTGTCAGTGGCTTTACGAGAGGGAAGTCGTTCGAGAATATTTGCTAATTTCTGACGAAAAAGGCCAGATCCAAATGAAAAAAGGTATGAATATCTTTTTTTAATACTTTTATAACGTTTATTACTAAAAATATTTGTTCCAGGAACGATGAAATTAGAAGAATAAATGAAATTAGAAGCAAGTACGTGAAAAAGAAAACAAATAGATACGAATAAACAAGGTACGAATATCGTTTTTGAATAGTTTGAGAACGTTTATTGAGAAATACATTTGTTCCAGGAACTCTGAGATTAGAAGGATGAATGAAATTAAAAGCAAGTATTTGACAACTTTCAATGTAAATAATACTACTAACTTGTAAACATTTTACAAGTTAACTGTCAATTTTACACGTTAGTGACTTGATAAAATAAACTTCCTTGATTAATATTGTGTTTTTGGAAACTGACGTTTACAAATGAGAAACAAATAAAATTAGTAACCCAATCGAGTCGAAATTTTAACCAATAATTGCATACCTACTTTCAGAAACTTTCCTATATAATAATAGCTGAAATTATGATCTACCTAAATTTCCAATTGCGTCGACGAAATTATAAGAAGTTTATTAGAAATTCTACCCTCCAGTTTGTTCGCAACAAAAATATTTGGAGTTTTAAATTCGGATATCTTCTTCAAGTCAAAAATTGCGAATGTATAGGTATTCTATTAGGGTTTCTTGACTTTTAGTTCGCGTAATAGTGTATGAATAAATTCGAAATTAGGTATATAGTCCGTTCACGAAAATTTGAGCGCATAGTAGGCGTTTGTTTATTTATCTGCAGTTGGCAGTTTTTGCTGTCACAACGTAAAATATAAGGTTTGTTCCAACTCAAGAATTGACCGTACAATGATCGTCAGGATTCTGCGCAATAGATAAAAATGTGTTCCAACTGAAAATGTATCTATCGTTTGAGAACGGTTTCGTTTTTGTTCCATCCTGCTTCGGGACCGTGAGTGGAACGGTTTTGTGATCGTCATTTCGATCCCTGGTCTGGAGCAAGTACTGTTTGGACGGTTCTTGTACGGTCAAAGTTTAGACATGCGCATAAGATCGATTACTAACAGTTTCGTGACCGTCAAATTACCGTACAAAAGTCAGCTGTTGGAACAAACCTATAGTCAACGTTGCCGAATGTACCCGGCCTCGTCCGACGAGCTTGCGAGTCATCAGAGAACTCTATGCAATATTGGCAACATTGCGTATCAATCTGACATGAAAATAAACAACATAACCTAAAATTATACAGTGGAATATGCCAAATTTGCATGGCCAACCGACGGCTCAACCTTTCGTGAACGGACTATAGGTAGGTTCTCATAATTTGCGTTTTTAGTTTTACCGGGAATATAATCAAATCAATCAGTCAAAATTCGAAATTCACTGTGTGAATATTCTGTCACGTTAATGTCGTTGACATCAATCTACGATCGACCGTAAACAAGATTGCTTCCGAAAGGATCTAAAGATAGGAATGCTGAATTCACAGATAAATAGAATTACACCAATATTTTTCAAGATATTCAAATAAGGAACATGAAAGGTTTTTTCTGATTTCACTTCAGGCTCTCCAGGGTTTTCTTCAAGTTTTCATAATCCAACACCTATATTTATATGATGTTTTCGAAAAAATTAAGGAGTTATGAATTTAATATAACAATATTGGAGACTTTATTATCTCAAAATTAATTGACAACTACTGTCATAACTACTAACTAGATAATAGTATTAACACAACAAGCCCCTGTTTCTATATACAGGGTGTTACATAATAATATGTCACAACTAAAGGGGATGAATCTACGTATGAATTCAAGAAAAGAAGTCCATAAAACATGGCTCCGCAAAACCTTTATTACGGAGCTGCAAGGTGTTGAAATTTCCAAAAAAATTGGTTTTTTCTTCATAACTCCTGCTGTTTTTGAGATGTTCAGTCCAAATTCGGAATACGAGCTATTTGCAACAGTCTCCATCATTGAACGTCCTGAATCTCAACTAGAATCTACAGGTTGTTTTTTTTTCGGAGCCATATCTCCTTTTCCCTCTCAAACTTTTTGCGGTACGCCACTGATCAGCGTAAAATAAATTTTGATATCTTAATTCAATTTAAAAACTTTTGTGACATTTGTAATTTTTTCGCACCTCTAACCGTTTTCGAGTAAAAAATTATTGTTATTCGCTAAATAAAAAAAATAATAGAAAGTTTATCCTCAACAGAAATTGAATCCGAGTTCTGATGAACCTACTTCCTTAGGAGAAAAATAATTAATTTTTGGCTTGAAATTCTCCGGATATAAGAAAACCGGAAAAAGTTCATTTCAAGAAATCAGTCCCATTTCTTGTATTCTCAATATAGGTAACCTTGATTTTTGGAAGACCGTCACACAGATCCTGTTTTTCGAAAAGACCTACAACTCATCAGACAATAAAAAACAACTTATTGAAGGATGCAGGATGCATTTTCATGTAGTCATCTTTATCGTCTCCTATATTCGTTCAGTAATTTGAATAAAAACCTTGCTAAATATGGGTACCTCTCCTCCATCATTCGCACAGAAATTAATTAATTATAAACGCCTGAGATATTAATGATGTTTTCATCTGATGTGCTCGTCATTATCTCGGTTGTTTCGGGAAAAATCCCATTGCTCGAGTCGTGTTTTTGAAGATTAATTTCAATAATTTGATTGTTGAACATCGTAATTGTTCATTATTCAGTGATGACTGGATCCTATAATTTTGTTCTCAAGACGTTATTTGTTATAATAATGATTTCAGTATGGAATGGGGTTTTCTGTATAACCTTTTCCTCGAAATAACAGGGTGTTCCTGAATTCATTCGACAAACTTCAGGAAATAAATCCTCAGATCATTTTATGAACAAAATGACTGAAACAATTAATACGCCACTGGGATATTTAAAAGTATCGATGATCTCATTTGTCTTTTTCTCGTATGGGCGCTGTTTTCATGTGGGTAAAAAATAAAACATCTTAACGTATAAAAAAAATATTATTATTAAAATGGTTTATTTTCTTACATAAAAACGGTGCCACACACGAAAGTAGGCAGGAGAGATTTTTTCACAAAATGAAGGAAGAATAAAAATATATTTGTTATTTAATCTGATTGGCGTACTAATTTTTTCAGTCAGTTTTTAAGTAAAACTTCAACACCCTGTATCTTGGAAAGTTTTTTTATGAAATGATCTGAGGATTCACCTCTTGAAGTATGTCGCGTGAACTGAGGAATACCCTGTATATTCTTCTTTGTGAAACTTTAACTCCCTGTATCTCGGTAAACTGAGAATTTGCGAAGTTTTAAAGCATAATGTCATAATTTTTCATGAAGAAACATCTTCTGAAGTTTGCTGCAGAAATTCCCTAATAACCTGTGTAAATATAAACATCTTAAACAAAAATTTCTTTTAATGGCTTCAATAACTATTTGTGATTTTGTAAAAAAAATTGAGAAAAGCCCTGAGCAGAAGCTTTTGATTGCTCGTTCATTGGTGGGGCAATAAGACAAACACCTCAAATTTTTATATGGGACTTCAGATTGATATCTAATATATAAATGCAGAATCTCAGCACAGTCCCAATTATATTCAGGAAATCATTCAGAAAATGAAATATGTAAAAAATATAAATTAGAAAAATGAAATTCTATGGTTCTGATGATCTCTTAAAACATGAACATTCAGTATATCAGTTATCATTCACAAAATAAATTTCACTCGAATCGAATGTCTTTTTATGGAAATATAAAATTTCTTAAGATTAAGAGCATCTTGCATGTGGCCGTATTATTTGACTTCGATTAGTTTCGTTTTGATTGAGATAATGAGAAACAAAATTTTGTATGGCCATATTTTATGGAACACCCTGTATGATTCAGCTGGTTAACGAACTTAACCGCGGCATTTGGCAACCGAACTCACCCTGAAAATTCCAAATCTAAGACAATCCTCTCGACAGTTATCGTCATAACGAAAGTCTCTGGTACAATCCCTTCGAAAGTTATCGTGCTAACGGCCGGACGGCCGGCCCCACGGACAGAATTGAGTGTGACCACTAATTCTTAATCAGGGAGTCGAACCCTATCGTTTGAGACCATTTTCGGCTAAAAATTCGAAAATTACAGACATTTGGGCAAGACGATAAAGCACTCGTTTTGTTCTTTTTTCAATCAGTGCAAATATTGACTTTTGATCTTCGATCATGTTGAGTCCGATCCTGCCTTGAACCGAGGGTTAAAACGAGATCTAGAGATGCGTGCTGACACACCGTTTAGCAGACTTCATCCCTCGCCTTGCTGACTATATACATTTCATCCCTTTAATTAATTTACGCCAGTTTAGTCGGTGGGTTTCAGCTTGTCTTTCCGAGAAACCAACTGCAACTGCCCACCCCTGATTCGTGTTTTTAACTGAATAACTAAGGTTTCAGTTACGAAACTGATTGATTAAACAAAACAGTTTTTTTAAAGATGTTTCCTACTTAATTACATCATATTTACTTCTTCTGTTCAACGTTTCGGTCGGATTTGCCAGCCGTCGTTAGGAAAACACTTTAAACTCTTAACTCTCAGAAAAGCAAATTTTTACAGTTGTTTGAAAACAATTTTTGATTTATACCGTTTCGAACATTTATTTGATCTTTTTTAGACTGGATCTTATTATCGGAGCCGTTCCAGTAAGATTTGAATTAAGACCACAGGACTTCAGTGGGTGAAATAGCACAAATAATATATTTTTTTCTGATCGAATCATAATGAGCAATATCGCCTTAGTTACCATATGTCATAACACACTCATATATCCCAAGGGAAATATGAAACGTCAAGTCTTATTGTCCCAAGGGAAATATGAAACGTCAAGTCATATTTTACTCAAAATAGTATATTATGCAACCTTATACATCAGAAAAAAGTCATTTGGTGCTTCTATCAAAAATTCTGATCTGCTCCCGGACAACACTGCTGATTTTTTGGGAACGGATCCTTTATTTTTGTTCTTAACAAATACTTCCACTTCATCGAATAATTGACATTCGTTTCTTCCTTCAAATGTAGCATGGATCTTAACATAGATAATTTTCCCCATAACGTGTTTGGTGAATATTCCTGCAACAGGAGATCGAATGAATTAATCATACATTGAAAAGAACAAGAATCAGAGCAACATACCAAATCTTCAAAATATGCTAGCAAAATATTTTCGCTGACACCGTCCACCAAACTTTTTCTTTTCCACTCCCGAAAGCTTTCATACTCTTTACTATGAGCAGCTTTAGATTTGGCCGGAATCAAAAATTCACGGGCTTTCGCCGCTTGAGTTTCGACGTAGTTCGACATTATTTCAATGATTTTATTTCTGACAAGACGTCAAAATAAAACCAGTCAATCATGATTCTCACAAACACGGCCCATAGCAACGTTAAAAATTCAATTGAATCAATAATTTACAATATAATATTAATTTTTTCATTTCTAAAACGATATTATATCGATCAGAAAAAAACTATGATTACAACACGGGAAATATGAATACATTTCCCACGGTTGCCTCATACATCCCTCGGGCTTCGCCCTCGGGATGTAACTAGGACAACCTCGGGAAATATACTATTCATATTTCCCTAGTTGTAATAATAGCTATAATGAATTTACCATAATCGTGAATTTCACGTCAACAAAGGTTTCCCACTATATGTATATGAAATTTTGTGCTTCTGATTTCATTACTTAACGTGTCGTTGATATTTCCAGTTTTAAAATTTTCAGAAAATTCAAAATATATTCATGATTCTTATGTGAGAGTAGAAAATCGTTCATAGAAAATTTTCTTTCAATACATTAGCTTGGAGATAGTACTAGTCGAAAATCGACCATGTTTATCAACATAAAAGTTGTTTTTTCCCGAAAAATATCGACTTCAGAATGACCGAGACCCTTTTTCGTGTAGAAAACAATGGCGGTTTAAATTAAGGAAGAAAAATTCGCAAAAACAAAGAAGCAGCTTACTCATTGGAATTTTTGACTTTTTATACAAAAATAAAAATTTCAAATTTGTCCAAAATTTTTCATAGACATAGAGTACAAACTCCTAGATTTTTAATGGGTCAGCATATTCAATTCATGACGACATATTCTTATAAAATCCTTTCTATATCAAATTTTGATCTACAAATTCTTGAATCATGTATACAGGGTGTTACATAATACATAGTGTGTTTCAACTTAAGGAAGTGAATCTACCTATAATTTCAAGAAAAAGATTCCATATGAACATGGGTCCGCAAAAGCTTCGTTACATCTACATGGTGTTGAAATTTCCAAAAGAAATTTGTTTTTCCTTCATAACTCCTGCAGTTTTCGAGATATTCAGCCAAATTTGGAATGCGAGCTATTTTCAATAGTCTGCATCATTGCACGTCTTGAATTTTAACAAGAATCCACAGGGTGTTTTCTTTTCCAAAGCTATGTCTCCTATTTCCCTCTCAAACTTTTTTGCGGTACGCCACTGGTCAGCGTAAAATCAATTATTGATATCTTCGTTCAAGTTGAAAACTTTTTTGACTCTTGGAATTTTTTCGTATCTCTAACCGTTTTCGAGTAAAAAATTATTGAACGTTGTATGCATTCGCATAATAAGCTTAGGTTGAGTTTCAGAAGACGAGCAAATTTTTGGCATACCTATCACGTATTTCTATAATTTTTTTTATATTGCGAATAACATACAATCGTTCAATAATTTTTTGCTCGAAAACTTTTAGAGATACGAAAACATTACTTCAGTCAAAAAGTTTTTAAATTGAACGAAGATATCAAAAATTTATTCTACAGCAAAAAAGTTTGAGAGGGAAAAAGGAGAAATCTCCAGAAAAGTAAAAACTCTGTAGATTCTATTTAAGATTCAGGACGTGCAATGATGGAGACTGTTGAAAATAGCTCGCATTCCAAATTTGTACTGAATATCTCAAAAACTGCAGGAGTTATAAAGAAAAAAACAATTTTTTTTTGGAAATTTCAACACTCTGAAGCTCCATAACGACGCTTTTACGGAAGCATGTTTATATAAACTTCTTTTCTTAAACTTACATGTAGATTCACCCCCTCAAGTTGTGACATACAATTATGTAACACCCTGTATACAAGAAACTGTATACAAGAAACTCGGTAATAAAGAAAATTTATCTTTCAACCCTGTACGACCTGATTTTCCTTCCCGGAAATTTATGATGCAACCATAAAAAGAAGCAGTTCATGAATACACCCCGGACAAAAGATGAGATCGGTGCCGTGCTTGGAAAGCACATCTCCTACACACAAACCTGACTTTCTCCATTGTAGGTCCCACCCTAATACAACAAACACCTCTTTCAGCCACTCGCGTTTTTAATAACGCTAAGGTCAAACGAACTGGAGCATGAGCAGGGGAGGTTTTTTTGAAGCTGTTGACTCTCATGTGGAAAACAGGGTGAGAGCGAGGAGAATTCATGTGAGGATTCAACTTCGAACTGTTTATGATTCTTCATCCTTAAGTTCTTCCTAAAGTCGTTTTGTACAAATCCAACGAATCGTTTTCATAAATCAGATTGATTCGTTATAGGATAGGGAATGCACCAAGGACACTGCAGTGATAATGAAATAGGCATTTGAGTTTTCGAGTGCTGATTTTGGTTTTTTAGCTTAACCATAAGGTGATGGGGTTTTCGGTTATTGATATGAAAACTGCTTCTTTCAATTTGCTACGTCTCAGTTTTTTCTCTTTTGGTATTATATGAAAACTTCACCCCATAGAATCCTATGGTCTTCATTGAAAGCATGGTGGACAAGCTTTAAATCAGCCTTTTGAGCTATAGTTTCTATTATTCGAACATTCAACGACGTTCAGTTTCTCCAATAAAGGCTCTACCACACTCACAAGGTATTTCATATTATGCTATTTTTGATTAGTTGATTTTCATCATCAGCATTTACTTTAATTAGAGTAGTACTGATAGTATCTTCAATCTTGAATGCTGTGCCTACATTGTACTCATTTTCAATTCTTCTGATCTTTTCACATATGGTTCTACATTGGTTATCCTTTGAGCTGGTTCCGTTTTACTTGTTAAAGGTTGTGGTTCTATAATTTTATATCCAATTGCTTTGGTCTTAGCTAGCACTTCTTTGGGAAATACATTTTGCTTAAGAATTTCAGAAACATTCACAATTTATTCCATTTCATCTATCTCTTTGAAGAGACCATATTTTTGATGCTGGTGTATGCTGACCAGAACATTTAACAAAAGAAGCTTGATCTACAATTTTCTAATCATATCGATACAAGACCACCATCGAATACAAAAAAAGGAAATCTATCTTTCAACCTTGTATTCCTCAATTTTCCTTTGCTGAAATTCATGATGTAATCATGAAAAGGGGCAGTTCATGAATACACCCCGGACAAAAGATGAGATCTCCTACACAAAAACCTGACTTTCTCCATTGTAGGTCCCGACCAAATACAACAAACACCTCTTTCAGCCACTCGCGTTTTTAATAACGCTAAGGTCAAACGAACTGGAGCATGAGCAGGGGAGGTTTTTTTGAAGCTGTTGACTCTCATGTGGAAAACAGGGTGAGAGCGAGGAGAATTCATGTGAGGATTCAACTTCGAATTGTTTATGATTCTTCATCCTAAAGTTCTTCCTGAATTCGTTTTGTAAAAACCCAAGAAATCGTTTTCAGAATGATTTGTTATAGGGTGGAGAATGCACCAAGGATGCAGTGATAGTAGTAAAATTGACATTTTCGTTTTTGAGCGCTGATTTGGTTTTTTAGCTTTGCCATAAGGTGATGGGGTTTTCGGTTATTGATATGAAAACTGCTTCTATCAATTTGCTACGTCTCAGTTTTCTCTTTCGATATGATATGAAAACTTCACACCATAGAATCCTATGGTCTTCATTGAGAGCATGGTGGATAAGCTTTACCCTGTTGAGCTATAGTTTCTATTATTCGAACATTCAAACGACGTTCAGTTTCTCCAATAAAGGCTCTATCACACTCCCAAGGTACTTCATATTATGCTATTTTTTATTAGTCAATTTTCATTATCAGCATTTAGTTTAGTTAAAGTAGTCCTGATAGTATCTTCAATCTTGAATGCTGTGCGTACATTGTACTCATTTTCAATTCTTCTAATCTTTTCAGATAACCCTTCAACATATGGTTCTACATTGGTTATCGTTTGAGCTGGTTCGGTTTTACTTGTTGAAGGTTGTGGTTCTATAATTTTATATCCAATTACTTTGGTCTTAGCTAGCACTTCTTGGGAAATACATTTTGCTTAAGAATTTCAGAAACATTCACAATTTATTCCATTTCATCTATCTCTTTGAAGAGACCATATTTTTGATGCTGGCGTATGCTGGACCAGAACATTTAACAGAAGAAGCTTGATCTACAATTTTCTAATCATATCGATACAAGACCACCATCGAATACAAATAAAGGAAATCTATCTTTCAACCTTGTATTCCTCAATTTTCCTTTGCTGAAATTCATGATGTAATCATGAAAAGGGGCAGTTCATGAATACACCCCGGACAAAAGATGAGATCTCCTACACAAAAACCTGACTTTCTCCATTGTAGGTCCCACCATAATACAACAAACACCTCTTTCAGCCACTCGCGTTTTTAATAACGCTAAGGTCAAACGAACTGGAGCATGAGCAGGGGAGGTTTTTTTGAAGCTGTTGACTCTCACGTGGAACACAGGGTGAGAGCGAGAAGAATTCATGTGATGATTCAACTTCGGATTGTTTCTGATTCTTCATCCTTAAGTTCTTCCTAAATTCGTTTTGTACTAACCCAACAAATCGTTTTCAGAAATCAGATTGATTTGTTATAGGATAGGGAATGAACCAAAGATACTGCAGTGATAGTAAAATAGGCATTTGAGTTTTCGAGTGCTGATTTTGGATTTTTAGCTTAACCATAAGGTGATGGGGTTTTCGGTTATTGATATGAAGACTGCTTCTTTCAATTTGCTAGGTCTCAGTTTTTTCTCTTTTGGTATTATATGAAAACTTTACCACATAGAATCCTATGGTCTTCATTGAAAGCATGGTGGACAAGCTTTAAATCAGCCTTTTGAGCTATAGTTTCTATTATTCGAACATTCAACGACGTTCAGTTTCTCCAATAAAGGCTCTACCACACTCACAAGGTATTTCATATTATGCTATTTTTGATTAGTTAATTTTCATCATCAGCATCTACTTTAGTTAGAGTAGTCCTGATAGTATCTTCAATCTTGAATGCTGTGCCTACATTGTACTCATTTTCAATTCTTCTGATCTTTTCAGATAACCCTTCAACATATGGTTCTATATTGGTTATCATTTGAGCTGGTTCGGTTTTACTGGTTAAAGGTTGTGGTTCTATAATTTTATATCCAATTGCTTTGGTCTTAGCTAGCACTTCTTTGGGAAATACATTTTGCTTAAGAATTTCAGAAACATTCACAATTTATTCCATTTCATCTATCTCTTTGAAGAGACCATATTTTTGATGCTGGCGTATGCTGACCAGAACATTGAACAGAAGAAGCTTGATCTACAATTTTCTAATCATATCGATACAAGACCACCATCGAATACAAATAAAGGAAATCTATCTTTCAACCCTGTATTCCTCAATTTTCCTTTGCTGAAATTCATGATGTAATCATGAAAAGCGGCAGTTCATGAATACACCCCGGACAAAAGATGAGATCTCCTACACAAGAACCTGACTTTCTCCATTGTAGGTCCCGACCAAATACAACAAACACCTCTTTCAGCCACTCGCGTTTTTAATAACGCTAAGATCAAACGAACTGGAGCATGAGCAGGGGAGGTTTTTTTGAAGCTGTTGACTCTCATGTGGAAAACAGGGTGAGAGCGAGGAAAATTTATGTGAGGATTCAACTTCGAACTGTTTATGATTCTTCATCCTCAAGTTCTTCTTAAATTCGTTTTATACAAACCCAACGAATCGTTTTCATAAATCAGATTGATTCGTTATAGGATAGGGAATGCACCAAGGACACTGCAGTGATAATGAAATAGGCATTTGAGTTTTCGAGTGCTGATTTTGGATTTTTAGCTTAACCATAAGGTGATGGGGTTTTCGGTTATTGATATGAAAACTGCTTCTTTCAATTTGCAACGTCTCAGTTTTTTCTCTTTTGGTATTATATGAAAACTTCACGACAAAGCATGTGGACAAGCTTTACCTAATCACACTGTTGGGCTATAGTTTCTATTATTCGAACACTCAAACGACGTTCAGTGTCTCCAATAAAAGCTCTACCAGACTCACAAGGTATTTCATATAATGCTATTCTTGATTAGTGGATTTTCATTATCAGCATTTACTTTAATTATCTTCAATCTTGAATGATGTGCCTACATTGTACTTATTTCCAATTCTTCTAATCTTTTCAGATAACCCTTCACCATATGGTTTTACATTGGTTATCGTTTGAGCTGGTTCGGTTTTACTTGTTGAAGGCTGTGGTTCTACACTTTTATGTCCAATTGCTTTCGTCTAAGCTAACAATTCAATTTTTTGGGATACCCATTTCGCTAAAGAATTTCAGAAAAATTCACAATTTATTCCATCCCATCCATCTTTTTAAGAGATCATATTTTTATGCTGACCAGAACATTGAACAGAAGAAGCTTGATCTACAAATTTCAAATCATATCGATTCACCACCATCAAACTCAAATGAAGGAAATCTATTTTTCAGCCTTGTAAACTCCCCAATTTTCCTTATGATGTAATCATAAAATGGGGCAGTACATGAATACACCCCGTACAAAAGATGAGATCTCTTACACACAAACCTGACTTCCTCCTCTGTTCGCGTTTTTAATAACGCTAAGGTCAAATGAACTGGAGCAGGAGCAGGGGAGGTTTTTTGAAGCTGTTGACTCTCATGTGGAACACAGGGTGAGACCGAGTAAAATTCATACGAAAATTCAGCGTTAAATTGCTTTTGGTTTTCTCTTTATTATCAACATCTTTATCATTCAAATCAGAAATTGTTTTCAGAAATTAGATCGATTTGGCTTAGAAAATGCATCAAATATGCTGCATCAGTGGAAGTTAGCTTTGTATTGCAGATTTTTTAGACGAACGGCTGTACGTACCTACAGTATTCTGCACCAGGCAACTATTCCATCTCTTAACCCCACTTTCGATGTAATATAATTTGAATCAGTCTGTTGAAAAATATAAGGGTCATAAAATCAAGAAAAAGATCAGATCAAATTGTGGTTGATTGGTTTTTTGTACTTTACCATATACAAGCTACATTTTGCCTAGGGACGTAACCTTCGCAAGGATAGTGTCAGGGTCGCACCGGACAGTAAAGGTTTGTGCCAATACATTACTTTGGCATTTTACAGGTCACTACTTGAGGGGGTGAACCTACATGTAATTTTAAGGAAAAAGTCTATAGAAACATGGGTCCGTGAAAGCTTCGTTACGGAGCTACAGTTTTTGAGATATTCGGCCAAATTTGGAATGCGAGCTATTTTAAACAGTCTCCATCATTGCACTTCCTGAATCTTAACTAAAACTACAGGGTGTTTTCTTTTTCGGAGCCTTGACTTCTTTTTCCCTCTAACCGTTTTCGAGTAAAAAATTATTGTACGATTGTATGTTGATATTGAATAAGCTTAAGTTGAGTCTCAGATGACGAGCTATCTAAATAAAAACACATTTTTTATTTAGCGAATAACATACAATCGTCAATAATTTTTTACTCGAAAACGAACACCCTATAGATTCTTGTTAAGATTCAGGACGTGCAATGATTCAGACTGTTGAAACTAGCTCGCTTTTCAATTTGGACAGAATATGTCAAACAGGTGTTTTGAAGAAAAAACAAATTTTTCTTTGGAAATTTCAACTTACTGCAGTTCATAACGAAGCTTTCGCGGACCCATGATTATAAACTTTTTTCTTGAAATTATACGTAGATTCATCCCCTCGAGTTGTGACATACTATTATGTAACACCCTGTATATGTTCGATAGTTTCTGCGGTCGATTTACATAACTTACAAATAACGAAGTTTTCCTTATCCATCTTGTGCAGATGATATATCTCAAAAACAGTGAGCTGTAAAAAGCTAAGAAAGCAGCCTAACACGTTTTTTCCAATCATTGACCTCCGCCCTAATCAGTATGGGAGTGTTTGCTCCTCTTTTTACACAAGTATCAGATATGTTAATAGCGAAATTATGTGATTATGAAGAAAAATTCAGGAAGAAAGTTCGTCAGAAGTGTTTTTGAGCAATCTTCATTTTGATTCTTTCTTTCATGATTCCTTTTAAATTCAGAGGTTCCTATCTGGAAAATGGATCAGAGTCCTGCCCTGTATAATCCACCGTTGCGGGATGATTATTAACTTTTGCAGGGCGTAGAAAGGGCAAATTGGATTGACCCATTTAATGCTCTCACGATACCGCAACTGAAGCTTCTGGATCATCCAGCTTACTCTATTCATGTTCATTGAAAACAGAGGAGTTAATCCATTTTATTGGCTGGAAGCCAGTGCATAACTCGGATGGGGGTTCAGCTAATCGTGAATTTACCCTTTAACCCTATTCTATATTCTCTCTATAAAGAGACATGCTTTTATTCGATATAGAATGTTTTTATTGCATGAATTAATTTAAGTTCTGATAAGATGATCTTATTTTTCAGTTAATACGATATACAAAACATGCGAACTTTTTGCATTCCTATTCGCAAATTTAGAATCACGCCAATTATGGATGTTATTGTCAGTTCAAGTATTTTCTGAATTGAATAGATAATCTAGTGAATAGTGATCTTAATTGAAGCTGTCTTTTTCGACATTTGACAAGTAGAAACTACGCCATTAATGAAAATGGAACGATACACGCTTCAAGAACGCATTTAAATTTTTAAAATTCACTATAAAAATGGTAAAAATTTGGCAGAGACGGTTCGTAAAACTCGAGCATTTTTGGGTTGTCGTGAAGCACCTTGTCGGATCGCAATAAAGAAATTGGTGTAAAAATTCGAACTGTTGGGACAAGTCAGTGATGTGAAGAATAAAACCCGTTCACATCGGTCAAGAACAGCCGAGAATATTGCTGTTGTAGCCGAAAGTGTTGAAAAAACCCCCTGTTTTTCCGTTCCTCGTCGTTCTATGTAATAAGGCATTCCACAAACGTCATTACACCGTATTTTGCATAAAGATTTGGGTCTTAAGGCTTATAAAGTTCAGTTAACACAAGAACTCAAGCCGGACCATCATCAACAACGTCGTGTCTTTGCGAGAAAAGTTTCCGGACCGTGTTATCTCTGGAAGAGATGATCACAATTGGCCACCGAGATCTTGTGATTTAACACTTTGCGACTTCTTCCTTTGGGGTCACGTGAAAGAGAAGATCTACGCCAATAGCCCAGCGTCGATTCAAGACCTCAAAGATGGAATTCGTGAGGCTATCGAGGACATAGGGCAGCCACTTTGCGATTTGGTTATGCAAAATTTCATTAAAAGGATATGGTCCTGTAAGCGTGGTCGTGGTGGTCATTTGCCTGATGTTATTTTCCACTATTAACGGCATAACTTCTTTTATATAATGAAATAAACATCCGATCATTTAAATTGAAAAATGGCTTTTTTTTAATATCAAAATAACACCTCTCTTTATTATGCCAATGCAATGTTTTGGCGCAAACCAGACTTTCTCCACTGGGTAGCGCAACACTCTTACTGGTTCAACACATCAAGTCAAAGACAACCAAAAAGAATGATTGCATCTTCAAAAGAGTAAAAGAAGGAAATATCCTAAAAGATGAGGCATCTGTGCCTTCTTAAGCATTCTCGTCTGCTAACGGTTCTGTCAAAAAGATGATTTTGTATTCCTTGTGTTCGTAGTGAATATAAGAACAAACTCCTAATTTTGCAGGTGTGTTCTATAATAACAGCAAAGTAAGATCACTACCATAAACGGAGACATTCGATATCATGTTCGAAAGTATACAAGAATCGCTTTTGTCTTCCATTTTTATGCTTTATCCGTCTTCAGTTTTCAAGAACATTCGAAGAAATAGATTGATCTGGTTTGAAGTTCTTCCTAACTTTCTCAAAATCCGATTTGAAGCTGTAAAGGAATCGAGTATAATGCTCTCCATAGGTGGCAGGATCTGATCCTGGTGAAACTAGTAGGATGTGACCAGGCAGTTTCTCTTTCCATCTTCGGTATGCCGAAGACACCTCAGCGTTCAATGGCCCAATAATACAACCCAAGTTGGTACAAGCACATCTACACAGCCATGCTGAATGCTTGACGCGTTGAATATGTTATTGTCACTGGGTACGTGATCAACCAAACAACTGTTATGCCTTCGCTGTCTCCTCTTTATATGATTCTAGAGATCGCCGATAATGGTGTCAACAATTCTTCGGGTTATTGTTTTCTTCGCCGCTAATGCTAAGACGCGATCCGTTTCGATTCTCTGATGGTCAGAGAAGCGTTTGACTACGTGGACATGGAGGTATTCGGATTTGCATACGGCGTGTGCTACGTACGAGAGTGGATCGAAAAATGTTCAGTCTCCAAAAGTTGAAAAAAAAAAGAATTCATAACATCAGGAAGTTATAGCTCGTCCAAAAATATGAATAAAAATTCTATTAACTTTACTCTGAAATGCACCCTTTTCGAAAAATTGAAAACAAAATCGATTTTTGGGAATACCTCAGGAACCTTTAATTGTACAGAAAACATCTTTTGTGAGCATTTTCTGATCATAATTTTTTTTTGCCTAATTTGTTTTTCCGAATCTTAATTAGTGAAGGTTTTGAGGGGAGAGATGGTGTTTATACGCTATTGAAAAAAGTACGGTTTTTGAGACGCCCATGTCAACCGCCAATGTGTTCTACATTAAAAGAGTACTCTTACTTATACGCTTTTGATTTTGCCGTTTTCGAGAAAAATCAACTTTAATACATGGTCAACTTTTTCGACAGTTAGTGAAGATGTTTAAAAAGGGTTCAAAAACAAGGTTTTTCAACATTTAAGTTGATTTATCCACGACTATTGTGAAATCCGTCCTTTGTACGTCTCTGTGTTCGGCCATAATAATACCCTTCAATCACAAGGGGATAATGAGATATTAATCACTGCTGTCAGATGCTTCATAGATTCAGTTTTGATATAATATTCTTTAAATTGGTATTTCTTCAGTATTCTAAAGTACTCCAGCTAACAAATATGGGTATACCTTGTCAATCGAAGGCCGAATCTACTCTTATAATTAAGCATTTTTATTACAAAATATACAATGAACATTTCTCTAAAAATTTCTTATGAGTCAAATTTTTTCCACGCTTGTATAATAGAAGGGTCTTGTCGCGGTCGCCAAATGTTTAAATCTTCAAGAAATAAATTATGTAGTCGTGGATAAAGTATAGTATGCTACTCGCGTATAATGGCTGTTATTCACTCGATGATTTGGGCCACGCGCCGTAGGCGATTGATCACCTTGTGATCAATAACTATCATTATACGGTCGTTGCATATATACTATTTTCTCAAGAAGGACCGTCTCGAAACAGTACTTTTTGCAAAAAACATCGCTTTTTATGATTGGAAAATGCTCACTTTTAGCTGTTTTCTGTATGATGAAAGGTTACGGATATACAGTGTGTTTGTTCATGACTTAGCGATAATAAAGGCATCAAATATACGTAATATTATCGACAAAAACACTCAAATCTGAAAAGTTACCCCTTAGTTTTGGAGTGCCCCCATTTAAATTCACTTTTTTATTTTCGTTGACCTTCCAAATAATATCGATTCCTTTGAACATAAAGGTCCTACAGATGTGAAAAAATGTTTTTTGAAAGATAATACTACCACCTTTCATTGAAGTTTAACAATATAAAACATTTAACTTGAAAAAGCCATAAAAAATTCTTTAAAAAAGTTTTAGTAAAAATATGTACTGAATTTCTTAGTAAATCCGTCATAGTACAAGAACGAGCACATTGAAGTATATTTTTTTTTCAATGATTTAACATGCAAGGCTATAAGCTACAAAACAACACTTACATCGTTTCTAAGTTACATAATTTGAGAGTTATTGCTGTTCGAACATGATCCATACGTTAGCAAAAGACACAAGACAGGTAGTCATGAAGGCCACTGCCTGTCTGCAGACTCCAGAGCAGAGGCGGGCCATTTTATGATTAATTTGGTTATTTGATCATTGAAAATTATCGAAGTACAGTACTGAGGTTTTTTTTTTTTTATCAATTTTCATAAGGGTCATGTTCGCACAGCAATTACTTTCTAAATATGTAACTTACAGCAATTATGTTGTTATCGTTTTGTAGCTAATATCCTTGCGTGTTAGCTCATAGAGAAAAAATATACTTCAACGTGCTAGTTCTTGTACTATTGCGAATCTACTAAAAAAATCAGTACATTTTTTCACTGAATTTTTTTTAAAGAACTTTTTTTGTAACATTTTAAGTTTATGTTTTTCGTATTGTTCCACTTTAATAAAAGGTGGTAGTATCATCTTTCAAAAAACATTTTTTTCACATCTGTAGGACCTTTATGTCCAAAGATATCGATATTATTAGGAAGGGTAAACTAGAATAAAAAAGTAAAAGGGAGCTTCTTCACAAACTGAGGGGTGAACTCCCCAATATGGGTGTTATTGTCGATAAAATTAGGTATTTTTGATGCCCTTAAATTATCGCTTAGTCATGACCAAACACACTGTATACGCTCAGGTAAGAGTTTTTCGTTTTTATTTTTCCATCATTACAATGAAACAAAATCAGTTACGAATCATCATTTCATCGTATCCGAATGAATTCAATCATGAATCTCTACAATCTTCAAATAACCCCACTATAACTGAATTTTACCTGTTCGAAATTGAGTCATTGAAAACAATGAATAAAGGATTGTGGGATTTTGTCTTTGGTACGTGATAAAGTTAACTACAGGCCCTCCCACCATGCTTCTCGTACTTCTAAATCGAGAGGGATTGTATGCATTATTCAGAATCAGGGTTCAACAAGATTTACGAAAGGAGAAACTTATAAAAAGGTTTTCATTCTCATTATTTGGAGAATCTTCGAATAGAATTTAAATTTTACTCTTTCTGAGAAGAGTAGAATATGAAGCTTTGGAGTTGCTGGAGCTTACACTTGTTGAGTTCTTTCAGATAAAAAATATTCTTAGAATGTTATCATCGAGTTTCAATATACCGCAGGTGTTTCATGATACAGGGTGTTAGCGAATAACGGCGTCAAATGTCAGGAGGTTGTTCTGAATGAATTATTTAGGCCGGGACTCTCGAAAACCAATTAATGGATTCTATTTCCCAATTCCAAGGATGATGAATTGATGAACCAAACAATAAATAAATGAATAAATAAAACTTATGTCTGCTAAAGGTTTGTTCTCCCAGATATAAGGTAGTACACTAAGTAGATGTTACACAATTTTTTTAGATCTCAAAACTTTATTATTAGGGGTCGAAAATAACAACCCCCTATGATTTTCGTTCAAAAATTGATTTCGTGGGATAGATTTTCGAAGAATAAAATCCTCTTTTGGTTTCTCATTCAATTCTGGAGAAAAAAGTCTCTTGTAAAATTTCGATACAGTCGATACTTTTCTCGGAAAAAATAAAAACTTACTAGCAGTAATGTTTCATAGAATGAATATTCTAATATATTGTATGTCTATGACAGGAGGTAAAGATGTTCTATAGATCTTTCTGAAGATTTAATTAAGTACTAATTTCCGGATGAAAATTATATCCGTAGTATTTTAATTTCGCAAATAGAACTTTCTTTCGATTAATAAGCATTGACAACAGTAGTTTTCGTTTTTTTCCAGAAACTTTGGAATATACGATGAAATGGAATGAACAGTGAACAGTGATCATAATTGCTTGTAAGATTTTATTCTTTCCGAGAAAAGTATCGACTGTATCGAAATTTTGCAAGAGCCTTTTTTTCTCCAGAAATAAATGGGAAACCATAGAAGAATTTCATTTTTCGAAAATCTATCCCACGAAAACAATTTTTGAAGGAAGTCATAAGGGGTTGTTATTTTCAACAACTAATAATGAAGTTATGGGATCAAAAAAAATTGTGTAAGTAACATCTACTTAATGAATCATATTATGTGTAGTTTTATGACTCAGTGTTTTTTAGGACCCCTAGAAAAAATTAAAAACTGTCAACTCGTCATCGCCTTCCACAGGCTGTATCTTGAAAGGGGGGTCGATTTCGAAAAAAAGTATATGAACAATCCCTGCTTATTTTCATCGAGGAATCATCTAACTAAGTCCCTCGCATTTGTTTACAGACACCCTGTAGAAATCACATTTTCAATAGGTATTCAATTAAAAATTGAGTAATTGGATAGGTATAAATTTTACGCTATTCTCAATGCTGTCACATGAAAATTTGAATGAAATAATCTACCTAATCTAATTAAACAATCAGAACGATGAACGTTGCAGATTTTTGGGTACCTTCTATATCATTTCAAAGTAGATACACGGGTAGATATCTACAGAGCGGATATGGAATGAACGAATTAATTCCACTCAGCAGTTATAGTGAGTTTTCTGCAAATCGATTCATAAACGAACATTCATCTAAATTTATAGAATTCGGAATCACCTTGAATTTGAAACGCAGTAGACAATTAGCAGTGGCTCGGCGAGAGACCAACTCTGCATAATGGATAATTAGCTTTCACTGATAAAATGTCATAGACGTATGAGCTGAAGAATCTCAATGCACCGTTCACTTTTGGAAAGGAGAATTCTTGATTAGGTTAAATGATGATTTCTCGAAAATATTCTCATTAGGCAGAGGTTTATCTGCGGTAATGATCGAAATATGTTGCGAATTATTAATAATTAGGTTAATTTGTCATATCCTCTCCTGAATATTCACGTATTGGAGCAATTTTCGACTATCAATTTTCTGAATCCGTGGTCGAATTTCTTCTGTCAGAGTATTCGTCTTTTAACACTATAATTTTCGTGGTAAAAGATCTAGAGACTCAAAACTTTGTAATATTATGCCCGTTTTCATAATCAACGCGAAAATTTTGCTTCTGCTATAGTTCCTTCAGGTCTTTATGTCCATTTTCACAATGAAAATAGATTTGGGAGTGTTGGCGGAGAATTAAATTTTCAAAGGCAAGCATAGTACTAAGCTGAAATTTTTTGAAGGGTAGAAATCGAAAGGAAGCCTTATAAACGCAAATAAATAAATAAATAAATAAATACCGTACTTATTTGAAGGAATTCACATACAAAAAAAATTAACCAACTTTATATCAGTAACTGGTCAGCACACAATAGTTGGAATAGCTGCAAGCTGCAAAAAACGAAATAAAAAAGTGTGAAATATTTGTGTTTTACGTACATGAGTTCCTATTTGTCTAACTAAATTTTTAAATTAAGCATTTGAAGACAAATCTTTTAGACTTTTCTGCTCTTTTCATGTAACGCAATATTTCTCTACCACATCTCAATGAGAAATCCATTGACGTTTTGTATGAGAGGAAGCAAAAATTGTCAGAATTTTTGAAACAACTGAATATACTAAAGTAGTTGTGTTATCCCTTCAACTGAAGCTTCAACGTCTTGAAGTGTGAAGTTGTATTAAATCGCTTATCGTTTCAATGTCAAATACTACCATGAAAATTGAAATTTTTCTTAAATTCATTATAAAGATGTACTTCTTCGCCTAAGTTATTTAATACCTGAAAATCTCAGTTATGTTTGTTAATAGGCAAAAAGTGAAAATTGATACAATACTTAGTAACACATTAATGGCAATGGCTTGTACGTGATGCTTGTCTAATGTTTATGCCTTAGGTTATCCCATTCCCATGATATATCACATGACGACCTTTCAATATCAATTTGCGCACAGCATCAATAATTTTTGGAAAAATAAATGATTTTGAAACTTTTAGAAAACTCGATTGAATTCACCATACCATCGATCAACACTGTGATTCATAAAGCTCATTATTATTATTATTATTAAAACTGCGGTCATTGTGGGTAGGTTTAGGGCCGGATTAAACTCTTTTCCTCTCCTAAGCCAAAAACAATTTGCCACCCCTCTGAGTGAAGAGAATTTAAAAAAATCAAAATTTCTAAATACGCGATTTTCGTTGAAGTTGTTAAAGACAATTTTCTATCTAATATGAAAGATTGTTTCAGAGTGTCAAAAATTACAGCTTGCTTTCTTTTCCGCAAATTGTTGAAACACTACTTCGAAGTCTAATTTTTTCAACAACTCAGCTTCAATGCACAAAACGGCTAGAGAATTCAAACATTCTTGAGACCATGCTAGATTGCAATACGATAAAATTCGCTTCAATGCTGAAAACAACCTATCTGCTGAAAAGTTCGTTGCAAAAGTGCATAAAAACATTCTAATTGTAATATAGAAATAGGGAAACTCTTGCACTAAGCTTTTATCGCTTCTATTGAAGGTACCCATCTCGTGTAGAATTTTTTGAGATTTTTCCAACTGAGCTACGTAAGATTTGAAGTGCAAACATTCATCGTGAAGTTTGATTTGTAAGCGCTACTCGTAATTCTTCAAAACTAATCGATTGCAATTTTAAAAAAGAGAACTTCGCAGCAAAAGCCTTATAGCAATTTTGACGCTCATTTAATTTTCTTGTTATATAGTCAATTATAACAAGAGTTAACCCTACTCTGAAGTTTTCCTTCCAATCATAACGGTATGTCCAACTCGAGTTTCATCAGCAGGAACAGTTTTGCTGTAACTCTTCTTTCTTCACTTCGATATTTCTCGAATCCAGAATTCATCTTCTTCTCTCCTCAAATCAATCAAATTGATCTCTTAATCCTAAGATATACTGATGAACAAAATTAGCGCACCACCTAAAATTTCGTTAAATTTTAACAATTGATATCTTCCCAATCTTTAGTCGTATTTCAACGTTTTTTCTTTCAATAGTAGCTCTGTTATTGTCAAATCCCTCTATTGAACAGAGGTCCAAAAAATAAAACCTTCATGTTGTACAGGGCGTTTAAATAATGTCATGTTTTATAGTCAAATTTTAACGTCTTCTGTGGGCAATGCCAGGTTGCTGAGGCAAATAAAAACAATAAAGCTTTGTTGCCTAGTATCTCTTGAGTATTTTGTTTTTTAAAAATCAATTTATCTTGAAGTCGTCCAGAGATATTCAACTTTTTATCAACTCTTGTATTTTATGCATTAGCCATAAATATCTTCGCAACCATTTGTCCGATTTGAATGTTTTTTTAGTTGTAGCTCTTTCATTGGCGAATATCATACTACAATGAGATGTTCAAAAAAAATGAATGCATGATGCTGTACAGGGCGTTTAAATTTTCGGTTTTTTTCAGTACAGTTTAACGCTTTCTGTGGGCAATACCAGATACTATATGAGGCTTCTTAAAACTATACAGTGATGCAGCCTGATGTTTCCTGAGTATTTTACATTTTTTAAAAAGCAATTTCACTTGTACCCTTCCATAGCTATTCACATTTTCGTAACATCATACATTTTTCTGTTTTTCTTAATTTCTTTTCGTTTATTTTTGTGTTGAAAGTTAATTCTTATTTATTTTTTTGGCCGTTGTCTCCGTAGACTTATGGAAAGTAAAGAAAACTTTAGAAATTTACACAATTATTATTTCGAATGAATTTTATGAATTAGAGAAAATTATGACAACTGTAAACCCCAGTATCACTCGACTGAAAATATTCATTGTCAATATATTGTATGAAATGCAAGATGTTATAAAAATGTGAATATCTCTGGAAGGTACAAGTTAAATTGCTTTTAAAAAAGCAAAATACTCAGGAAACATCAGGCTGCATCATTGTATAGTTTTTATAAGCTTCATATATCTGGTATTGCCCACAGAAGGCGTTAAACTGTAATGAAAAAAACCGAAAATTTAAACGCCCTGTACAGCATGATGCATTTATTTTTTTGAAAACCTCATTGTAGTATGATATTCGCCAATAAAAGAGCTACAACTAAAAAAAACATTCAAATCGGACAAATGGTTGCGAAGATATTCATGGCTAATGCATAAAATACAAGAGTTGATGAAAAGTTGAATATCTCTGGACGAATTCAAGATAAATTGGTTTTTAAAGAACAAAATACTCAAAAGATACTAGGCTACAAATCTTTATTGTTTTTTATATGCCTCAGCAACCTGGCATTGCCCACAGAGAAGTTAAAATTTGACTATAAAACATGACATTATTTAAACAACATGAAGGTTCCATTTTTTGGACTTCTGTTTAATGGAGAAAATTCGACAATAACAGAGCTACAATTGAAAGAAAAAAACGTTAAAATCCGACTGAAGATTGGGAAGATATCAATTGTTAAAATTCAACGAAATTTCAGGTGGTGCGCTAATTTTTCCATCAGTATATAATCAACCAATGACTCATAATACAAAACTACTTCATCTATACCAATGTCAACTTTCTGTTTTGCTTCGCTCACTTTATCAAATCAAATGTGCGAAATTTTCGAAGATGGCTATTTCTATCTATATTCACCGAAAATTTGCCGCCCTTAGGCCATGGCCCCATGTTGGCCTAAGCGGTAATAGTGCACTGGGTAAGCTAACCTTCCGACCATACAGGTCGTTCTTTCTCTACTATACTCATTCATGGAAAATCAAGGAGGTCGTTTATGGCGATGATAAAACTGACAGCCTCCTTAGGAGCCTTGGCCGTTACCTCTTGGGTGTCTAGGACCAATTTTTATATGAAGCCAGCCAGCTCTGGACACATGCATACCATAATTGTGCAGCTATTTCGGCTTCTGATTCACAGAGCCTGCAAATCTCATCTACTAATTTTCACATATGGTACAAATTATGTTTGAACTCTCCTTAGGCTCGCAATGCCGAAGCATTCCGTGACTAGGTGAATGGGGGTTTCTTCCTTCTCCCCATAGAACCTACACTCGTCAGTGTCCGACAACCCCATCCTCAACAGGTGCCTCCTGACGCGACAGTGTCCTGTAAAAAAGCCAGTGAGGAGGTGTAATTGTATCTTACTAAGATCCAGATATGTTTTGGATCTTGCTGTTTCAAAGTTCCAAAGGCACTTAATGGAATGATCCATCGCTGGGAGATTCCGCTAGAGTTTTTCCTTCTCGGCTTTCTCCTTCTCCAGAGACTCTTTTTTATAAGTACATTTACCTATACCACAGAAGGCTTCTTGGCCAATGAATGACATTCGTGCGACCTCTTTGGCAAGTGTATTGGCCTCCTCGTTTCCTGTGATTCTCGAATGGCCGGAAACCCAGTAAAAAGATCTTACTTTTCTTGCCTACATCATTGAGTTTGTTCCGGCACTCCCAGATCAATTTTGAGTCGATGACGTAGGAGCTCAGTGCTTTTATAGCAGCTTGACTATCTGAGTGTATGGCTATATCTCACTTCTGATAGTCCAGCAGGGGTTAACCTTTTGCAAGTTCATCTGCTTTTTCATTTCATTCAATATCTCCAATGTCCTGGCATCCTTAGTAGAGTAACTTTATCGCCTCCTGCCAGTACAGTTGCTTTATGGTGTTATGGCACTCCTAAGTCAGCAGACAATCCTGTCAGTGCGATTCCAGGGATAAGTGTGGCTTGGCTAGGTGATGTAGACTTGCGCTCTCTCGAGGTTCAGAATTTGATTCCATTTTGCGAACAACTTAAATAGCACTCGTATGTAGAAACATTTTGAGTACCTTTTACCTAAAAAATGTCAAACTTTACGATAGAGCTGTCATACAACATACTACAACCCTAGGGTTTGTACAATTACGCTATATAAAAGGCGAACCTCTCAACAGCGACCATTCTTATCTCATCCTCTATCGTCTTCGAAATTAATTCAACAAAACCTACTCTAAAAAATTAATCCATTTCTTTGTTAACAAGCAGCGGTCAAGCGTTACACTCCATTGTCATTATACGTTTGAACTCTGCTCTTCACCGCTTTAAGATAATAATAATAAACGGCCTCTTCATTAAAACGAGATCTGAAACAAGTGAGACTGTAAAACGTAACAGTTTTTCTTCTGGGACTAATTTAAATACGAATAGAGAAGTCGTTCTAGAACGGGAGATACCTGTTGATATTCCGCAGAAGACATTGTAGCATGATCTTTTGTCTTTTCCCAGGAAACAGGCTTTTTGTTCAAGACATTTCGAAATTTTCGTGGACATTAAAATACGATATCAGTGCTTTATGAGGTCCGAATTCGAGTAATGTTCTAGCACCAGTTCTTATTTTCAGAATTTCTGACAACGATGTGCTCTTGTTAAATTGAAATAATTGTCTGGGAACTGTGTGAAATATACATAATTCTTCGAGATATACCTAGATACACAAGCATTGATTGCAGACGATTAAGAATTAGCTGTGAGCAAGAATTTATGCATTTCAAACCATATATCTTTGGCAGCTAACGGTTGCTGCGTAATTCTTTGCATTTTCTGAAATCATTTATCATAGTTATGTATATCTTTAAAAACTATGAGTAAAAAGAAATTGCAACGAACAAAAATTCCACTCTTTTTCGACGCGAAAATGTTTTCATTCCAGGTGAACAAAATGCGATAAAATGAATATTTCGACTCAAAAAACTACAGTTTGTTTGATAAATAAAAAGAGTGGGTGTCCACGTCAATTCTTCATGTGAATTTTGATGTTATGTTAATAATTGTAGGGAATTTTATTACCTCTAATTCTGATGTTTAACGTTTATTTATGGGACCTGTAGTTTTGCACGAAATCGAAATAAACCTTGTTTCACCCTTTAAAACTCACCCCTACCACTTCCAGACCTCAGATCGACCCTAAAATTATTTTTCCTCTGCTTTTCGCTGTATTCTCTGACTTCTTTGATGAGTTTCATTACTCCAATTTTTTTCACTTTTTATCATTTTTAAGGTTTTCCAGTACCAGTCTATAATCTGATATTCAATGAATTGATCTATGAAAAGAAGACTTATTTCTACATACAGGCTGTCCCAAAACTCGACGTCAACCCGGAACCGGGTGAAAAGGCAAGTATTGCTGGTTGTCAGAAAAATATAAAGAAAAATCTAAGTTGCATGATTCTAAAATAATGGGCATTTGAAAAAACACGCAAAATTCCACACCCCGTGACAGTCTTTTCGCTCCTGTTACCACAAATATCAACTTTTTCCAACTTTTTTTTGCTGTGTAACCTTGAATAATGCTTGTCTAAACTGTAATCAAAATTTGGATACCAGCTGCTCTAGGTTTCATAAAAATAGGGCTTGCTTCTCAGAAAAAAAATTCAAAATAAACAATTGAATAGTTCCAACTGACTGTATTGAAAAAAATGACCTACGCAAGTTTGGCATGTTTTGTCAAAAGTTGGCGCATTTAGTAAGGATTCCAAAATGGTATAATACTCGTTAAACTGTAGCTGCCGTAGTTCAAATTTATTTTCGATTGCCTTTGAATACACTTTTTCCTAAACTGCTTCCCAGTAAAAAAGTCCAATGGATTCAAGTCCGGTGAACGGGCCGGCCACCAGATTGGACCAGAACGTCCGATCCATCTTCCGGAAAAAAATGTTACCGGAAAAAATTTCCAGAGAAATTTCTCCGGAAAAATTTTTTCTGGAAAAATTTTCTCTGGAAATTTTTTTTTCTGGTAACATTTTTTCCCGGACAACCAGCATTACTTGCCTTCTCACCCGGTTCCGGGTTGACGTCGAGTTTTGGGACACCCTGTATATGTATAAAAAAGTAGCAGCACATTAATGCAAAAATTGTAAGTACAAAAGAATTGAATGGTTATCAAATTAATTCACACGATTAATATAGATACCTAAGCAAACTTTTGCATTAAACACTTTGTAACACTAAAAACGTGAAAATCAAACAACGATAACATTGTTCTTAAATTTGTTTTATATTCTGTAGAGGATCTTTAGATATCATCTTAGTAGCTTTCTTCAATTTTCGAACCGTATTGTATATCATCGAATTGCAGAATTCTTTGAGAAAGGAACATAATGCTATTCTTTTCTGAATTAGTATGTATGTATGTAATATTGAAAAAGGTATGATATATTATCTATTTAATGGTAGGAACAGTCTGTTCTTCCAAGAACTCAGAGAACGAATGGAAACACAATAATAGTATGATGTACCATACATACAACACCAGGAGATGTAAAAATTAAACGAGATGTAGAGAAGATAACGTCGCTTGTAGTTCTTCATATGTACAGGAGATGGATGTGAACTAATTTGAATATCTTCCTCACCTGCAGTAGTAATGTAAGTGAAGATAATTCAACAATTCTTTTGAGATATGTTGGTCGTTAATTTTTCACAGCGAGCGACTACTGAAAGAGAAATACATAATTGTTTCATTTTAAATTGACATCGTCCTTAGCGAGGATTTTGTGGATTTTACCTACTGATTATGATCGACATTTTTAGGTACCAGTACATTATTTCACCCAAAACTTTTTGATAGCAGTGATGTGCACTCAAATATATGTGATAATATACTCGTAGAATAGGTATAATTTGGTAAAAAAACTCTGAAATTTTCTCAGAAGAATTAAACAAGAGATCATAAACTCCTGATTAATACATCTAATTCATTCACGGGTTTTTCGTTTTTTTAGAAAAAACGATCGATAATAATCATAAACAAACGCGTTGTAGATAAATTGATCATTTGCTGGGGTAGGTAAAGTTTTGTTCAGTTATTATTTTTCATCAAATAAACAGAATTTTAGGTCTCTTATTATACTCATTCATAAGATCACTTATGTGCACTATGGAAATATTGTATTATTTATAAAAAAACTTTTTTTTTAATTTCATCACCAATCGTTATTTTATGCAAAAGTCATAATACTGACTTATTCAAATTCGAATATTCAATTAGCGAACGGTGTACAAAATGACACAAGGGGGTAAAATTACGTAGCGCTTGTATTTCCTCAAATCAACGTGGAATTGCGATCGAAAACGAATCTACTGATGCAAAAGCTGTCTAAGACTTTGTACATTCAGTATTGATTGGTCCATTGCATGATATACACGACAGATAGTTGTCTTTAAGATATCGAAAAGTTTTCGAAATGATGCAATGAAATCTGCTATAACTTTCGAGTGTTTTGAGAAGTTGAATTGAAATTTATGTAATTTTTTACGTTACTAATGGTTTTGAAATTCTACCCTTCCTATGTTATGAATAAGTTGTCGTTTTTTTAAATTGCGTTTTGTTTCGCGAGTGACATAGTGGGGTAAAATGACATGTATCTTAGAGGACAAATTGACATACCATATTTCCAGTTCAATACACTCAACTCCAAATATCGAGATAATATAATATAAAAGTAACAGAAAAGATTTCCACAAAATTGGAGACAGATGAAAAAAAAGGAGTCTTATCTTCGGACGAGAGGGAAGAAAATTTTGCTTGCATATATTGTACAAAACTATACAACTTATCCAAATAGGGTGATATTCGGCTAGAATGCTGTTTATATGGGTAGTTAGCACATGTCTTGGAAGCCGGTATACTAGATGAAAATGTATAACTTGTTATTTAACCCTCTGAGTGGGGTTATATGAAATTATGCTCTCCAATTTCCTTATCATCAACTAGAAAACAATATTCTGTTTTATGTCGGAAATGTCTTGTTTTTAAAGCTGAAAATATTGGCTATGTTTTGTTCGACAGTTTTTAGAAAAATACGAGTTTTTCAAAATATATGTCATGTTGTACACCCTTCTCCTATAAGGAATAATTTTGCTTCACAAGCCAATAAAGTCAACAAAAGATTCTTTGGAAAAACAAGGAAAAAAATGGGAAACGAATAATTGCCTATAATAATGTGGGGCTGTTTTTTCACGAGTTCGAAACTCGAAGTGGTAAGGTACTGAATAAACGAGGGTTGGAAAAAGTATTATGAAATACGTTTTCGAATTCACTGAATTTATTTGAAATTAATTTAAAATTTCCATTCACATCGTTTAGTAATATTTGCATTTTAATATGTCGATTGACAGTTAAGTTTTCCTTTCGATTGAAGTCTTTACCAGCATATAGATATAATGAAATAAAACAATAAAAACTGTGCAGTGAATCTGAAAAATAACAGCACTATTTTGCGCGTCAATAATTGGCACAATGAACAAAATTAGAGAATATTAATCTTATTCTGACGATGGAGATCTATCGAGAAAAGTATACTTATTTCTATGAAGTGTCGAATTTTCGGAGGCGAAATGTTTAATAATTACGAACAGAGTGATCAAATATCATCATGATGACCGCTTTTCAACCGGATGTTATGAAGAGGATTATGATGAATAGAATTTATTGATATATTACTTTTTGAGTAAGCAATTCTTCATTATATCGATATTCACTTTGTCATCATTGTGTAATATTCGCAACCAAATTTCGTTCAAATCAAGCGATACAGGTTTCATTCATCATATTCTATATTAGAGTAATCACTGAGAACGTAACAACTGAAAAACCACCCTTTTTAAAAACAAAGGAACAGATTAATATTTCGTGCAGTTTCCTGATTACCCAAATATCGAATACCTATACTGGGTGTCCGGAAATGACGAGAAAAAATTCAAGGGTGATTTCTAGTCCAAAAACAAATGGAGTCTCTTCCTATTTTGTTTCCAAGATGATCAAACTTAGTTACAGGGTGGAACAGTTAAATTTCATTCACGATATGCAAAATCGAATGATTGTTTTCCCAATACGAAGTCAGTTTTGATAATATGGAAGAAATGGAAGAATTGTTATGCTCGAAAATTTATTGCTTCAAAATTTTATAATTATACGATCTTCACGAAATTTTCCACTCAAAAGCAACTTCAAAATCGACTAAATAAGGTATTTTAGAAATATTGAATAAGGAAAATATTCCAGACAATAACTTCGAAACTAACCAACCGATTTGTCCGCTCAAATGAAAAATGTTCAGCTTTTTCCGTTGTAGGGTTTATGAGTATTTGGGTCCAAATAAGCAGAAAAAGTCAGAATTTTCATTTTGGTAGAATCACTTATGTGCGATCCTAGTTTTAGCGTGAATATGCTTGTCATTATCTCATTTCTAAATAGTATCAAGTTTGTCATTGATCGGATTTGCTATTTCGTAATATTGACGAAGTTTGAAGTTGGACATATGGAGCCCTTAAATCTGTCAGCTTAACGAACATAACTGCGGCATTCAGGACCCTGACCTTCAATATTCCAAAACCCCAACGCCATTTGTTCGACAGTTATCGTGTTTACGGACGGGTAGAAAGAATTTGGACACCGAGTAGTTTGAGACGACTCAGGACATCAAATTAAAAAAAATTCGATTGAAACGGTAGCACGCAACTCCTTAATGGGTCGAATACATTGATATACTTTACAAGCTGCTAATGAACGAATTTAGAAGCGAGTGAATTAGCTTGTGAGATTGTGATGTCGACTCGCTGAATAGCCAACAATCTAGCGATCCACGTGAGGTTTATGTTTGTATCGTTGTCAAGGATCTAAGATACGTTTTCAAATTTTCAAATTTAAGAACCAGGAACCACCGAGTAGATGAGAATTCACAGATTCTTTAGTAGCTACTGTGATTACACAAGGCGTGTTTAAATGCCAAAACGCCAGCGATTTAGCGTATAAAGTAGCCCAGCTTTCAACTTTAGTAGCAGCTTTTATACAATCAGATTGTTGGCTTGTGAACATGATTACACTGAGCGAATTTACAATCAGCTACTAAATTCGCTCAGTAGCAGCTTGTAAAGTATCTCAATGTAATCGACCCTTTAAGAACGAGTTCCTAAGAATGACCTGACTTTCGAAGAATTAAAAGGGACTACTCTGGAAGGTTACGCTTTTGTTACTGAGCAATTCTTCATAATATTAAAGGGAGTGAAGACTTAGACTAACGGTTGACATGTTACCAACCACGGTTAATCTCCATGTCAAAAGGTATGTATGGGCTTGTAATTTGGGGGCTGGACAGTGGTCAAAGGGTGACCCTTCACCAGGGGGTCCAGGAAATGTAATCGACCTGTGACCAAAGGTCTCACCTCTTGCTTCTTGTCAAATATAAGGGGAGTGTTAAGTGATTTATTCCGCAATAAAATATATTCTACTGGAGTAACTGAATGACAAACCGTTAGGAGGTGATAAAGACATGAATTAAGTTATATTAAAGTGTTATGTGTTTTCAGATGAATTATGATGACATTTTGAACATAAGTTGACTAGAGATTTGCTTTAGTGTGTTCTATGGAAAGGAAATAAAGGTATGAAATTAGGAATGTTGCTGCATATTTCTGATTCATCTAAAATTGAATTTGATTCTTAGTGATACGATTATTCCACCTAAAAAATATATTCAAAGCTATATTGGTTCGATTTTATTATTTATTATTAATTCAACTTTCCTGTTTAAATCTTAAGCCTATCTTACATTTTACAATTTTCAGAGTTTGTTTGATATTTTCTTGAGTTTTGAGTTTTCTTGAGTGTGTTCTATGGGAAGGAAATAAAGGTATGAAATTAGGAATGTTGCTTCTTATTTTTGATTCATCTAAAATTGAATTTGATTCTTAATGAAACGATTATTCGAATTAAAAAATATATTCAAAGCTATATAGGTTTGATTTTATCCTTTGTTATTAATTCAACTTTCCTGTTCAAATCTTAAGCCTACCCTACATTACAATTTTCAGAGTTTGTTTCATATTTCAATAAGAATGTTGAATTTTGGAATGAAAACAATGTGATCAGTGGTGGATTAGTAGTTTGTTGCTGACAATGAGAAGGTCAGTAAGATTTATGTGTTCTTTGTTTTTTGACTTTTGAGAAGAATAGATCATAGAATCTGGATTAAATTTTGCGTTGAAATGGAATAAAGTATTTGAAATGTTAACTGTGGCATTACTCGAATCTACTATGTCTCAAGAAAGTGTTTATAAGTGTTCAATCATTTCACCGAAGGTCGAGAAGATGTTGATGACAATGAGCGTCCTGAAGATGCAACCACGTCAACAGGCGAAGAAAACAGTCTGAAAATTGTTTTGAAAAACCGCAAAATCGCTATTTGGGAAGTTGCAGAGGATGTTGACATATCAATCGGCTGATGCCATGCAGTTTTCGTTTTTTGGGCTTTGGAAGGTTACGCTTTTGTTATTGAGTGCCTGCAATAATTGTTCATAATATTGAAGGGGGTGAAGACTTAAACTAACGGTTGACATGTTACCAACCTCCGTTAATCTCCATGTCACAAGGTATGCATGAGCTTGTAATTTGGGGGCTGGACAGTGGTCAAAGGGTGGCCCTTCACCAGGGGGTCCAGGAAATGTAATCGACCTGTGACCAAAGGTCTCACCTCTTGCTTCTTGTCAAATATAAGGGGAGTGTTAGTGATTTATTCCGCACTAAAATATATCGTAGAGAAGTAGCTGAATGACAAACCGTTAGGAGGTGATAAAGACTTGAATTAAGTTATATCAAGGTGTTTTGTATTTTCGAATGAATTATTATGACATTTTGAACATAAGTTAGCTAGAGGCTCACTGAGTCTGTTCTATGGAAAGGAAATAAAGGTATGAAATTAGGAATGTTGCTGCATATTTCTGATTCATCTAAAATTGAATTTGATTCTTAGTGATACGATTATTCCACCTAAAAAATATATTCAAAGCTATATTGGTTCGATTTTATTATTTATTATTAATTCAACTTTCCTGTTTAAATCTTAAGCCTATCTTACATTTTACAATTTTCAGAGTTTGTTTGATATTTTCTTGAGTTTTGAGTTTTCTTGAGTGTGTCTATGGGAAGGAAATAAAGGTATAGGCCGTTCACGAAAGGTTGAGCCATCGGTTGGCCATGGAAATTTGGCATATTCCACTGTGTATATTGAAATTCTAGGTTATGTTCTATATTTTCTTGTCAGATTGATACGCAATGTTGTCAATATTGCATAGAGTTCTCTGATAACTCGCAATCTCGTCGGACGAGGCCGAGTACATTCGGCAACGTTGACTTTATTTTACTTTATGACAGTAAATACTGCCAACTTCAGATAAATAAAGAAACGCCTACTATGTGCTCAACCTTTCGTGAACGGACTATATGAAATTAGGAATGTTGCTTCTTATTTCTGATTCATCTAAAATTGAATTTGATTCTCAATGAAACGATTATTCGAATTGAAAAATATATTCAAGCTATATAGGTTTGATTTTATCCTTTGTTATTAATTCAACTTTCCTGTTCAAATCTTAAGCCTACCCTACATTAAATTTTCAGAGTTGTTTCATATTTCAATAAGAATGTTGAATTTTGGAATGAAAACAATGTGATCAGTGGTGGATTAGTAGTTTGTTGCTGACAATGAGAAGGTCAGTAAGATTTATGTGTTCTTTGTTTTTTGACTTTTGAGAAGAATAGATCATAGAATCTGGATTAAATTTTCCGTTGAAATGGATTAAGTATTTGAAATGTTAACTGTGGCATTACTCGAATCTACCATGTCACAAGAAAGTGTTTATAAGTGTTCAATCATTTCACCGAAGGTCGAGAAGATGTTGATGACAATGAGCGTCCTGAAGATGCAACCACGTCAACAGGCGAAAAAAACAGTCTGAAAATTGTTTTGAAAAACCGCTAAATCGCTATTTGGGAAGTTGTAGAGGATGTTGACATATCAATCGGCTGATGCCATGCAGTTTTCTATAATTTTTTGGGCTTTGGAAGGTTACGCTTTTGTTATTGAGCTCCTGCAATAATTCTTCATAATATCGAAGGGGGTGAAGACTTAAACTAACGGTTGACATGTTACCAACCTCGGTTAATCTCCATGTCACAAGGGGTGCATGAGCTTGTAATTTGGGGGCTGGACAGTGGTCAAAGGGTGGCCCTTCACCAGGGGGTCCAGGAAATGTAATCGACCTGTGACCAAAGGTCTCACCTCTTGCTTCTTGTCAAATATAAGGGGAGTGTTAAGTGATTTATTCCGCACTAAAATATATCGTAGAGAAGTAGCTGAATGACAAACCGTTAGGAGGTGATAAAGACTTGAATTAAGTTATATCAAGGGTGTTTTGTATTTTCGAATGAATTATTGTGACATTTTGAACATAAGTTAACTAGAGGGTTTCATGAGTGTGTTCTATGGGAAGGAAATAAAGATATGAAATAAGGAATGTTGCATCATATTTCTGATTCATCTAAAATTGAATTTGATTCTTAATGATACGATTATTTGAATTAAAAAAATATATTCAAAGCTATATAGGTTTGATTTTATTATTTATCAATAATTCAACTCTCCTGTTCAAATCTTAAGCCTACCTGACATTACAATTTTCAGAGTTTGTTTGACATTTCAATAGGGATGTTGAATTTGTGAATGAAAACAATGTGATCAGTGGTGGATTAGTAGTTTTGTTGTTGTCAAGTGAGAAGGTCAGTAAGATTAAATGTTCTTTGATTTTTGACTTTTGAAAAGAATCGATCAGAGAATCTGGATTGAATTTTGCGTTGAAATGGAATAAAGTATTTGAAATGTTAACTGTGGCATTACTCGAATCTACTATGTCTCAAGAAAGTGTTTATAAGTGTTCAATCATTTCACCGAAGGTCGAGAAGATGTTGATGACAATGAGCGTCCTGGAGATGCAACCACGTCAACAGGCGAAGAAAACAGTCTGAAAATTGTTTTGAAAAACCGCAAAATCGCTATTTGGGAAGTTGCAGAGGATGTTGACATATCAATCGGCTGATGCCATGCAGTTTTCTATAATTTTTTGGGTTTTGGAAGGTTACGCTTTTGTTATTGAGCTCCTGCAATAATTCTTCATAATATTGAAGGGGGTGAAGACTTAAACTAACGGTTGACATGTTACCAACCTCCGTTAATCTCTATGTCACAAGGTATGCATGAGCTTGTGATTTGGGGGCTGTACAGTGGTCAAAGGGTGGCCCTTCACCAGGGGGTCCAGGAAATGTAATCGACCTGTGACCAAAGGTCTCACCTCTTGCTTCTTGTCAAATATAAGGGGAGTGTTAGTGATTTATTCCGCACTAAAATATATCGTAGAGAAGTAGCTGAATGACAAACCGTTAGGAGGTGATAAAGACTTGAATTAAGTTATATCAAGGTGTTTTGTATTTTCGAATGAATTATTATGACATTTTGAACATAAGTTAGCTAGAGGCTCACTTGAGTCTGTTCTAAAGGAAGGAAACAAAAGTATCTAACGATATTGAAGAATAGCAGAAAATGGTTGAGAAAAAATGGTGAATTCTGAATTCCAGTAGGCTGTGCACATTGGATCATCGGTTTTGGATTTGTAATTTTTCTGTCGATAAGTGCAAACCTAATGAAAATAAACCGAAAACTAAGTCAAAAACATAACGTGTTTTCCTCCCAGATACGGATAACAGGCAGGCACGTAGCTAGGGGGTGGGCTAAGGGGCTGAAGCCTCCCCCGAAATTATTAAAATATCAATAAGCATGTGTTCAGTTATACGTTGTGGCAATCATAAATTATTATTGTACTCAAGTTAGACCACCCCCCCCCCCGAAAAAAATTCCTGGCTACGGGCCAGGTGAAATCCGTCTCGGCATATCCTCATTGAGGTTTTGAATCTATTAGAGCATCACTGAGCTGCTGCAAATTTTCAGGAGTTGGTACGCGAGAGATCATCGAAACATGCCTAATTGGGTTCAAATCTGGGTTGAGAGCAGGCCAGTTGAATTCTTGGATATCAACCTCTGCTAAATACTCCCTGGCAATCCTAGCCACATAGGGTTGATGCGGTCGGGCATTATAAAGCATTAGCACGAAATCGTCTCCAATAACCGGTGGATACGGAACAACTCGCTAAAACTGCTTTTGTTTTATGTTTTCACCGAGTTTTCAGTTTATTTTCATAACGTTCGGATTTAAGGTTAAATCTGTAAATTGCCTAGGGAAGATATGTCTTGATGATGAAATAAGAACAACTGGAACTCACCAGGGGTGGTTCTAAAGTTAGGGTAAAAAAACCGATTTTGTTCCACCCATTATAAAATGACGTACGCCGAGTTTTCTTGAAATTCAAAACAGTTGATTGGTTAAGGATGAACATACCTACAATTAAAAAATTCGGACTTGAAATCAGTGGCGCAGCCAGGATATTGTTTTGGTGGGGGCTGCACTGAACAATTTTTTATGATACAACAAATAACGAAAAAATAAAGAAAAAAGGAATAACGAAGAAATTCATCTTTGGGGGGGCTGCAGCCCTAAAGCCCCCCTCTAGCTGCGCCAGTGCTTGAAATAACATATTTATAGATTATCAAACTTCATCGATTATTTTAGTGGATCAATTATTTTGCCGTGAGTGTATTTTGATCGATTTTATCACTTTAGTAGATGACTTTAGCTATATGCAATCAACTCTGTAACTGTCTTTATTTTATACCTTTTTGAACCTATAATATATAGGTACTAACTACTTAAATCATTTACTAACCTGCCTTCTGTATCAGCTTATAATGTGAGGGATTGAGTTGCTACTCACCAGGGATTTCAGCAAATATAATCGATTTATGACCGAAGGTCTAACTGTAGGTAGGCATCATGTCAATGAACAGTATTCAGATTCATTGGGATACTATTTGAATGACAAACCGTCATTCAGCGATAAAGACCTGAACTGAGTTTTATTATTGTACTTTGCAGGCTTGCAGACAGGTAACTTTTCTTGGCATTTACGTACATTCATAAATGGTACTTTATGGGATGAACTTTTCTGCTACCTGATATTTTCACTGAAGTATCGTAATAGTATAAGCTGAGCTATAAAGTGATTTTATTGATTTGGCTATTTCAAAATGAGCCTTCAAAATTTATAAATATAATATACATATATTAAAAAGTTGAAATTATTTCTCATTCTGATTGCTTTCAGGTTTCCCTAAATTGTTTCAGTTCAAATCGCCGAAAAAACCATTTTTAACAACTCTTATATCAACAAAAATCTTTCATATTATTTTAACTATTTTTTCATCCAATAAAACACATTTAAATGACGAACAGGATTTTTGATACTCCTGAAAGATTCAAATGAGTACCCACTTCATTATAGCTGACACACAACTCTTTCAAATTCAGGTAGGTAGGTGATGGTGATTAATTCAAATTGTGCTTCTTGGTGATCAGACACAGAAACAGCAATCCAATCTGCTTTCTCGAAGTTCTTAACGAGCAGTAATTTATTCAGAATCAATTAATTTCCGGAACAAACAGAAGCACGAATCGATTTTGTAACTAGGTAAAAAGGAGTTAGTTCTGATTGAACGTTGTGTACATAAAATGATTACACTTGCTACCGACTTGAAGCTAGAAGAACTTTTTCATGATGTAAGCAAGATTACAAGTGTTTTGTAAATTACGAAATAAATTAGTTATACTTAAGGGTGTCATTGGTCACTAACTAACACAATTACTACCACCAACAGGGTGATCTACAAAAAGAGTCCAGTTGAATATTCTCGAAGAAAGAGACTGCATTCTATTGTTCTATTTAGAGATGTATTATAAGTAAATTATACAGGTTGTCTACTTTTGAATTAGACAAACTTCAGGGGGCGATTATATTGATTTGCAACGAAAAATGTCATATAACACATGGTCGAAATGTTGAATTTAACATTTCTTGATTTTACGAAATGTGAGCAGCTAGCACAAAAGTTGATATGTGATTCGAAAGTACACTAAATGAGGTACTTTTTACTGAGACGAAAACGTGTACATAATTCTTGATATTTCATCGAAAAAACCATTGGAAAAATATAGAGATATTCATCTCCTCACCACGCCCACAATAAGGTTTTTTTCTGCACACAGCCTCTATTACCTTGTAGAAAATTTATTGCCCTTTCCGAATATGTGGTAAAATTTGATGAGACTACAAGGAAAACTGAATAATGATCCTTTTAGAGGAAAAACTCGAAATATTCCGTGAAATCGAGAAATGTTAAATTGAAGAAAAACCGTCAACATTTCGACCATGTGTTATATGAAATTTTTTTTCGCAACTCACTCGTATAATCCCTCCCTTCAAGTTCGTTCACTTGAAAAGTGGTTAAAAGTTTAATCCCTTAAGTGGGATGGTTTATCCTTGGCAGCTTTAACGGGGGTTAATTCTTTCATCAGTCGTTTATTTTAGGAATTTTTGGTATTAAACTATTTAGGTTTGATTTATTTTGGAATGAAATTGAACCACTGGATTCCTATCAAGAAAGTGCTTCGATAATGTTTTTATTTCAAGTTTATACGGGGTCTTTATAAATGATTGTAAAATCGTAGGTTGCTTTGGAAATTACAAATACTTTACAAATTAATAATTCCAGTCACATCATTCAATTTCTTACGAAATTACCAGCCCAAACTCACAGTATCGTTTGTTTAAATCAAAGTTTATATCAGGATATAAATATTTATAATAGTCCAATGCCAACTGCGCTGTTAAAATCATTTAACGAGACCCTGTAGTTCAAACAGGAATGGAGATAATGACCATAGTTGAAATTGCCAAAATGTCAAAAAAAGTTGTAGTTCAGAGATCACCAATTCTGGCCATCATGTATTACTTCCGTAGTGCTCCGAAATGTATTAGATATAGAAATTTTGAACGAATTTATTATCATTTCTCACAAAATCTTCTTTCTTCACATTAATAATTGTCACATTCTGACGGTTTCTTCAATTTAGTATTTGATGTATACCATTTTGTATACACATTAGTGAACCATCTAATATCTCGTATTTTTCGTTAGTTGACGAATAAAAATGTTTCTAAGGCTTGAACTACTTCTATTATACATATTATATATGTCTGTTTCTCATTCTGAACCTTCGAAAAACAGATCAACAACTGATAGAACTCTTGATAGATAGACCTTGGGATCGTTTAACAAAAGGGCAATAAGTCTGTGGACCCAAACCAACACCCACCCCATTAGTCAGAAGTTGAAGGGTTGCTGACAGTAAACGGACACCTGAAATTCAGATTTCCTTATTTTGAGTCATCGATTGATGATGCTTAGTCGAATGATGACTTGTTCTTTGTTGTTTCTAAGCGGTTTATGCTAATGGTATTCGATGTTTGGGCTTTACCAGGTGTAAACAACTGGACATCTGATTTTATTCAAATTGGTTGAGGTGTTTTACTGAAGCTGTACAAAGAGATGCATTCAAATGGGTGTCTTTTGGGCATATGGAACGAAAAGTCCACCAGGTTAAATGGCAGTTTTCTGGAACCATTGTTATTCAATTTTCTTTAGTATTTGAGCAAATATCGATTGATAGTAATTAGAAACTCAAATCTTATTACAATAACAATCTTTCATTATCATGTAATTTTAAGGAAAGCCCTAAGCAGGTGCTTTTGAGCGCTCGTACATTGGTGAAGCAATAATGCTTTTACCTCAAAACTTTGTATAGGACTTGAGATTCATGCTTCAGTATATGAATGCGAAATCTCAGCACGATTGGTTATATTCTGGAAATTATTCAAAAGATGAAATATATAAACAATACAAAAAAATTCAAATTCTATAGTTTTTATTATGCAATCCTTTTGAAATTTTGCGGGAACATTCAGTATATCAAACTATATTTAGAAAATGAATTTCACTCAAATCGGATATTTTGTTATGAAAATATAGAGATTCTTCTTTTCGATATTCCCATCGAATATTCTATGGTTCGGTTAACATTATAACTACAAAATTTTGCATGAGGCTTATTATGAGCATCTTGCATGTGGCCGCAAAATTTCATTGCGATTGGTTTCGTTTTGTCTGAAACATTGATGAACAAAAATTTTGAAAAGCACTATCTATGGAACACTATGTATGATTTGGCTGGATAACGAAATTAACCGCGGCATTTGAGAACCGAACCGAACTAACCCTGAAATTAAAAAATATTTTGTTACTCAATAAGAGGAGAAATATTTTTTCGAGATCTCCGTTGAGTGATGATGGTTTGAAAAGTTATTACTAATGCTATGTCTCTGAAAGAGAATTCGTCAAAAATACAGGCATTGATTGGGTAATTTCCATTATTTTCTCCTCTACTATTAAACGTTGGATGGAAATAGCACAAATCACATTGCAATAAATTTTCCATCATCAGCAATTTCACATCAACAGTAAGTTTTTACCTCTTAATTGTTTCCATGTCTACAATCTCAATCAACAGTGTACCGATAACTTCCAAGGAAATGATGACAGCGCTTGTAACTATTATATTGTGTTGAATTTTCATTTGAAAAGATTATTTCAGTTTCCGAATATAATCTTGTTTTACTCTAGCATCAAACTGCTACTGTGTACCGGATAGCATAAAGATATGCAGGTTGTTCCAAAACTCGACGTCAAACCGGAATCGGGTGAAAAGGCAAGTGATGCTGGTTATCAGAGGAATATAAAAAAAATCTAAGTTGCATGATTTTAAACTAATGGGCATTTAAAAAAACACGCAAAATTCCACACCCTGTAATAGTCTTTTCGCTCCTGTTGCCACAAATTGCAACTTTTTCCAACTTTTTTTGTTGCTGTGTAACCTTGAATAATGCTTGTCTAAACTGTAATCAAAAATTTGATGCCAGCTGCTTTAGGTTTCATAAAAATAGGACTTGCTTCTCAGAAAAAATTCAAAATAAACAATTGCCTAGTTTCAACTGACTGTATTGAAAAAAAGTGTACTACGAAAGTTTGGCATGTTTTGTCAAAAGTTGGCGCATTTAGTAAGGATTCCAAAATGGTATAATACTTGTTAAACTGTAGCTGCCGTAGTTCAAATTTATTTTCGATTGCCTTTGAATACACTTTTTCTTAAACTGCTTCCCAGTAAAAAAGTCCAATGGATTCAAGTCCGGTGAACGGGCCGGCCACCAGATTGGACCAGAACGTCCGACTTAACATCCTGTACCTTGAGCACTTATGCGACATATACGTACGTTCATTATCGTATTTTTTTTTAATTTCTAATCGCACCAAAAATTGCACCTTATAGCGTATCGTTCAGGAACACGCTTTATGAAACTGGTCTGAGTTGAAACTGTTCTGCCCTTCAACATAATAGAATGGGTAAAAAACAGTATTAATCCAAACTAATCCTTGCTTCCCATCGTAATAGACACGATCCAACGTCCGTTGATTCGAAACTTAACACAAGAATTCTTTTCAAGCCTGAACCGTCCTTCCAGACAGCCAAAAAACAATGGTCAGCTCCTTTTTGACCACTGGTCCCGATCCCTTTTATATCCTCGGTGAATTTAAATTAGATCAAATGGTGAGGTCCCAAAGGGTCAACTAGGAAGGTGTAGCCAGGTAGGTAAAGTTCCTGGGTCCTGGTGCACCCGCAGGTACTCTTGTAGTACCCACTGTCCGCGCTCGAACGGTCATAATAATGCAATATTGAATTGTAAAAAAGTCCTACCTGGAAAGGAGTTTGGATGACCATCGGCCACATGAGAAACTTTTGCGTAAGATGTCCAGGTAATAAGAATATGAGTATGTGACCTAATTCTAATCGTTCGTTGAAATGGATATTTTAGCCGTTGGAGAACCCTTTTGCCCTGATTTCGATTTTTCCACGGTGTTTAAGGATTCGAGGCTACCTGGTATGGTCAAGCTGGGTCGGTTCAAAAGTAATGTTGAAAAAAGTAACATAACCTTTTTCATAATATATGTTCATTCGAAAGAAAATACCCACGGTTTTTCTCGATTTTCAACTACTCCGAGAGCCCTACTGGATATTCATCTCTTGTGAAGTGTTACTCAATAAAAGACTAATGAAGAGGTATGATAACTCTGATGAAATCAAGAAGAAAAATTCACCCCGGTTTCAAGGTAGTGCAGTAAAAATTAAGTTTTCCAGTTTTGTTATCTGCATTCCTCAATATGTTCAGCAGAAATTTGGCTAACATAATATATGACGAATCAATTGCCTGTGAATATTTTCTTCAATTATATTTCTTCATTTTTTCATTTTAGAACTATTTTGTGGTACCTACCGTATGTGCATTTCAAAATGTGCTAAGAATATTTCTTTATTTGAATATTCCTTAATCTGCATACGAAAATTTCTGATAATATTTTTTTTTTGGATACTTATATAATTTCAAATGAAGAAATTTCGAGGTCATTCATATACATTTTTTTGTATTTGCAAATTCAGACTTTATTTGAGTATTCATAGTTCGCCCTTGAGGGTGAGTGACAGTTGAGGTCACCTTTATGTCTAGTTTTCATAAGGGCGATACAAACTGTCACTCACCCTCAAGGGCGAACTATGAATACGAGCCTAAGTCGTAATTATTGAGAAATTTTATGATTAAATACAGAAATAGAACCAACTCTAGATTCGGACTTCGTCAATATTAGTTTCTGAACTTTGAAAGTGAAGTTCTAATTACATTTATTAGACATCTGAGTCTTCGAATATCATACTATTACTGCAAATCGAAATATACTGAGTGAATTAAATACCTTATGATTTTTGAGTGGCGCATTTGACTCGCAATATAATGTAGACTGAATTATTTATTTTAACTAAATAACTTCTAAAATGCAGCAAATATAATGAAAAACTCCAAAAGTAATTCTTTGCGTATTGCTTGCTGATTCATGTCGTTTGTATCATCAATTTATAACAACAACCTTCTCAATATTCATAAAAAAATTGAGTTTGCGGTTGACTGAAGCATTTCAAACATTCCATTGAAATACTTTGATTATATTTCACAATTCAATTAGGAAACTGTCTTAAGTCTTACGACCATCTTAGGAATAGTAGAAAAATCAACAGTTCCTATCGGTGTCGAAAACTGCAATTCTTATTACGCAGAGAAAAATAATCAAGACCTTGATGGATTTATTTTTAGGCCAGGTCTAACCTGTTCTTCAAACCTCGTGATACACAGCTATACACAATCATCTCGAACGGAAATGAATCAGCGTCATCGAACCCGAATCAAACGCTAGGAAACTCGTTTTTCTAGACAGGAAAATCTCAGGTCTCGGCCGATAAAGTCGCAGACACAACGCCAGCACAGTTTTTCCACAGGAAAAGCGCCGAGTCTAGTGATCCTATTTTAATCATGTGTACTTGCGCGGGTTTTCCTGTTAGATGTTATCACTAGAGATATCTCTTCGAGACCTGCGGACAAGAGCGGAAAATGCATTTCAACCTCTCCTTAAACGCATATGAGTTATGGTTTCCCTAGATTCAATCGATATCCTATCGGGGGTGGTAGGATTCCATTTCACGAAGTTTATCGAAACTGTGTGAATATTTTGAGTATCTACGATTATTGTGGAGTACCTTACAATGAGGAAGCGGTATTTCGGAAATCAATTACTTCCGGAACTACTTTTCAAATTCTAACCTAAATATAATATTCATCAGTATCATGTCTAAGGAACATAATTTATACATTAGTGAACAGACAATTTCTATCCACTATTCAAAACTTTTATTCTAATAAAATAAATGAGCTGACTTGGTGACCTGACCTGACAGACTTTATAGGGATTATTTCTGCCGATATTGGATTTGAGTCTAGATCTGGAATGATTAAATTTTCTGTTTTCCTTTACAGTTTCGAGTTTGATGTTCTTGTATAATGTGGAGTCAGAAGCTTCTTAGTTCTTGTTCATTTTGGAGAAACAATAAATTGAATTCGAATATATATATATATTAATATGAGAGCTATTGTTTTCATTCTATATTAATTTATGAATTCAACTTTCCTGTTCAAATCTTGAACCCACCTTGAAATTTTCAAGAATCGAAGTTCTTTCTTTCGGAAGTTATCGTGTTCACGGTCGGCCGTAGGCCTACCGTTACATGGTAACTTTCGGGAGGAATGACTTCAAATATTGAAATTTTCAAGACAGGTTTAAGATTTGGAAAGGAAGGTTGAATTCCTGAATTAATTGAATGAAACCAATAGCTCTCAGGATATTCAAATTCGATTGATCGTTTTCCTAATACGAACAAGAGTGCTAGAATCTCTGACTACCCGTTATACAGTGAACAAAAACATCAAACTCGAAAATGTAAAGAAAACGTTCAAAATATTTTTCGAGGGGAGTGACCATGAATTTATTTTACCAATTTGAGGAGATACCTCTACACCGACAGGGTAATTTTGAGATTCAAATATAATCCCGAATTTATTACCAATTTTTTTTTACCTATATACGCTAGAAATCATAAATATAATTGAGAAAGAAAGTTACAATCAAATTCATGTTACCATGTTCAAAATTCATATGAGATTGAAATAATATTTTAGAGAAAACTATCAAAAAAAATTAATGAAATAACAGAAAAACAAAGTAACATATTTTGCCGTCAATTATTATTGTAAACCCATAAAATCTCCAGCTCCTGTAGGGTTCATTACCCATAAATTCCAGTCAACGTGCCATACTCCTGTTTACAACCTGTAAAGTGACACCATGGTTGGGTGGTATAACAGGTTCTCTATAGAATTGACCACTGGTCACTTGACCCTTATTTATATGGCACGCGTTGGTCCATATAATGCATTATAATGGTTTTTTCTTGTATTAAATTGGAAACAATTATTTTCATTCAAATTCCTTACAACTATAGTAACCCTTTAATAAAGGAGTTAATGAAGTCGTATATACATTAAAATATTCAGAGAGTTTGTATAAGACATTTTTTGGATTAAACGATGTATATTTCGTCGAAAAAAGGAAAATGACTATGTAACACTTTCAATATTTCTTGGCAAATTCACCAAATTAGAATGAAAACTTCCAAATTTTTTCTCGCAGATTGAGCTGAAGGATTATGAGAAAGCTTTTTGTTATAACAAAAATACCAAATATTTCATGGTACCAAAACATTATAACAATACAAACGCGAAACCAACATTACAAGTAAAACAACACGAAGCTAAACTATCCAAACGTACTCCGTGATACAAAATTCCAAAACATTTCCCTAATCATCCGAAACACTCAACAATAACATCTCATTCCTGACATTCCTCCAGATTGAGACAATTCGACATTCCGAGAAATCATCTCGTTGTATCTCGAAAACGATTGCACTCAACAGAAGACGAGCAGATAAAACTGGTGACTTACCATAAAGTAGCTCCGGTAAGAGGTTCCTGCGTACAAGATGCTGCCTTTTAATCGTGCCCACGTGCCTCAGATAACCGGAATTGTTGCCACCAGTTGACTCCATGGTTAATCACTTTAGTCCCAATAAATCACCAATACCAAATCAGAACATAAAAAATCGACGCGACTTTTTAAGAGTTTATCCGATAGGAACCGATAAAACGAGAAAAGGAAAATTTAATTTTAAACGAAAATAACAATAACGAAACGCGAAACGCATAAGTAATAAAACAATTAAAAAGAAACCCGATATTAATAAAACTTTAAATGAAAAAAATCACCAACAATAAAAATAACAAATATTAACAATATAAAATAGACCGATTAAAATGAATAATATAATTTTAGAAAGTTCCGTAACAACTATAGGATTTAATTCTTGAATTTTGTAAGTTTTTTATTGCGTAAATATATCACTAGTGTTGTTTAGAGCTTAGAGCTAGCGATGTGTAGTTCTTTGGTAGTCAAGAACGACTGAGGATTGCAGATTCCAGAAGCTGCGTCCTAGGGATGAGGGGCCACATCCCACTTCTCCCTAATTTGAATAAAAAAGGATAGTTCATTGAATGGTGTGAGAGGAATAGGGATGGAAGGGTAAGGGTTGAAATAATTCTGTAGAGTCGAATTGCAGGGGGTTGAACAAGTGACCTGAATTCATTGCATTAGTGGTGGGGTTATTTTGACAGATTTCATTGGTTGAGAGGTAGACTGTTCGTTTGAAATTATTTTGGATTCAGAATTACATCAAGTTAAGAATAGGGTGAAAAGATTTTGAGGGGAGAAAGAAATCAAATCTCATATGATCGCGTAAGATATCGATCAAAGAATTTAACTTAAACATCGAAATTTCGGGCGAAGTTTTTCAGAAAGATTTGCCTGCTTGTTTAGCCACAATCTCATCATAGAATTTTTTATGATTTCTTCGACTGAATAGGAATGAATTTCTCGTTATGAACTAAAAAATTAATTTTAATTTAATTTTGAAACTAAATGAACGATCTAGAATAATGGTTGAAAACTGATTCAAGTGGTTTAAGGAATCAAAATTTATTGGTATTTGTAGAAGTAGTTAATAATATTTTCAGAAATATAACCTCTTTCGCAAAGTTAATTATTTTCCTAGGAGACTTCGATCTTATGTCATGCCACACAGTAGAGTAAATCGTGTTTGAATCAACACAACACATTGGCATATTATGTGCTCATAACTTACAGATATGTCTTTTTTTTCTGGTCTTGTGTAGGTGGTGTCTTAAGATGAAATAACCTGTGAAAAGCCCAGTAAACAACGACAACCAAAGAACTTGTTGAGCCTTGTCTTTAGGGGGTGCAATTAGCCTCTTTGCTTGTTATTACTCAGGGGTGTGTAGTGGAGCTCTGTCACTAGACTCTCCTCTTTTTCTCAATCATCGACACCTGCATCACGGTGGGTGATGCCCAACACGGCACTGGTACGATGAAGGAAGTAGTTCCTCTCTTTTTCATTTACCTCAATGTCCTGGTGAGCACGCACCCAAATTCAAAATAGCTTTTTGAAGTAGTATTCACTATAAGAAGAGGTTTAACGCGTAACATCGTCATGAATACAAAAATAATGAAAGCAGAGAATAATATTAATCGATTGAAATCAACCACTATTAAACTCATATTTCGGAGCTAATCTCTTCCTCGTTCAAGGCAAAATGCAAGGAATGTATCAAACAGATCACCTATGGATGGCCATTTCGTCTTTATTAGGACTCATAGTTGTCAAATTCTTTTGGGCAAAAATATTTATCAATTATTATCTCCTCGATGGAATAAATGCCACACCACGATATAAATATTCTATGAAGTCACCTCATATTTGAAATTTTCATGAATATATCAGTAAAAACCAATAATCTGAAAAGTTGCTTGATAACCTATGCAAAAATCTATGACGAAGTAATATAATTATGATGATCACAACTTGATTCAAAATAATTAATCTGTTCTCTTCATTTCGAAGAGTTCACTTGTTGAGGAGCACATTAATTACTAGAATAAACATCATTTATGATGGTATTCATATGAAGAATAATTTGAAAGTTAAATTCTTATTGTGAATTATCCTGTTGTGATGTTATTGTATTGAAATTGATGTTCAAAAATATTTATTTTTATTTTGAAGCGTCTGCGATATCTTGACGCAATTCAGTTATTTATATCTTTATTATTTCAGGTTCATTTATTGAATAACTTATTAGCATTTTTTTCCTTCAGTAATTCGATATTTCTACTCATATTCATGAGTTTACCTCATAATAATAATCTTAAAGTAGGTGAAATATTTTCCTTCTATACACATACCATCAATATTACCCAATTGTCCTGCACAGAAAGTCGAGAGATGACGGTTTACCTAGCAAGAAGAATTCAAAAAACTTTCATTTTACCCATTGCAAAGGGTATAGCCGGAATTCAATGGTAAATCAGCCTCCGCGGCCTTTTCGATTCATATTGAGGGGATCGATAAGGAATAGACGTATAATTTCTTATGAATTTCCGCTGAAAAATCGATTTCTAGAACAAAAAAATAAAATTATAGTAATTTGTTTTTCGGTGTTCTTCAAAAGTGGCCACCGCCATTTTTTGACGTAAAATGTCTTATTTGATCTTTTATACTCTAAATTTTTTTTACATTTTTAAAATTGGTGAAACATTTTGAAAAAAAATTAGAACTGTTTGAATTTTGGGAATTTTTTGATGTTTTTGCAATAATTATTGAATATATTTGATATAAAATGAATCAAATCTCATGTACAAATGTTCAAAGAGAATTTGAACTAAATAAAGCGGTAATTCAGTATTTTTGTAGTGAGAAAAGTGACTTTCTGGTGAAATATTTTTCGGACTTTGAGGCCCATATCTTTTAAACTAAGACAGATCGCCAGTTGTTTTTTCACTAATACGTTTAGGAAGCCAAGATGGATGAACTGCACTAAAATTTGTTGGATATCTGCTGAATACCAAAATTCAAACAGTTCTGATTTTTTTCAAATGTCCCACCAATTTTGAATATGTTGAAAAATTCCAGCGTATAAAGGATCAAAGAAGACATTTTATGTCAAAAAATGACGTTGGACACTTTTGAAAAACACCGAAAATCAAATGAATGATTTTCTTTTCTAAAAACCGATTTTTCAGCTGAAATTCATAAAAAAAAATCATACATCTATTCCTTTGATAGCAAAGAATAAGGAGAAAAAAATCACCTTTCGAAAATTTTGGATTTCACTAGAGAAAAAATCAAACCGAAAAGAATCTTAAAAATGGTTCGAGATAAAGAGCTTAAAAGTTGGCTGAATCATTTTCATTCGATGTCTAATCGATCCCCTCAATATGAATCGAAAAGGCCGCGGGGGCAGATTTACCTTTGAAACCCGGTTACGTTTACCCTTATTTGCTTTTTGTGCTGGAAATCGGTTCAATGGAGAATATTCTCCAGATCTACCAACTTCCTACTTAGGCTGCGAAATTTACGTTTTCAAACATAATTCGCATTCTTCTGATTGAAGGATGGCTCAGGAAAGAAAAGTCTTATCTTTTCTCAATAAAATGTCTCATTGAATGGGCATATTTTACGTAATGTATATAATATAGAGCTTATTGGCATATACATAGTGTTGAACTTCCCATTTGAAAACGTCGGTTACAAATCGGTGGGAATCGCCATCATGACCAAACAGTGGCTATGACCGTTGTAGATCTACTTACCTAGTACTTCGTGTAATATTGCCTCAGAATGGACCCAGCTTGACCGTTACAGGTAGCCTCGAATCCTTTTACCATCGTGGAAAAATCGTAATCAGGGCAAAAGGGTTCTCCAACGGCCGAAATATCCATTTCAACGTACGATAAAAATTAGGGCACATACTCAAATTCTTATTACCTGGACATCTTACGCGAAAGTTTCTCATGTGGCCGATGGTCATCCAAACTCCTTTCCAGGTAGCACTTTTTTACAAATTCAATATTGCATTATTATGACCGTTCGAGCGCGGACAGTGGGTACTACAAGGAGTACCTGCGGGTGCACCAGGACCCAGGAACTTTACCTGCCTGCTACACCTTCCGAGTTGACCCTTCGGGACCTCGCAATTTGATCTAATTTAAATTCACCGAGGATATAAAAGGGATCGGGACCAGTGGTCAAAAAGGAGCTGACCATTGTTTCTTGGCTATCTGGAAGGACGGTTCAGACTTGAAAAGAATTCTTGAGTCAAGTTTCGAATCAACGGACGTTATGATCGTGTCCATTACGATGGGAAGGCAGGATTAGTTTGAATTTGATGAGGTTTAATACCTACCCATGTTGATGTCCGTTACAGTTACAACCCCTACTAGTTCTATATTATATCGGTTGAGTTCAATTGCAGCAACGAATTTTCTAGAAGCTTACCGATAATTATGCATAATTATCATTTAACTGTCTCATTTTGAGATAGTTTTTAGTCGAAGCTAGAGCCTAATTCATCCAAAGTCACCTCCATAAAATATTCTCTTGTATCCTGAATTTTCCAATATTCGTGTAATTCTTACACCACTAATCCATCAAACTATGTGCGTTTCATTTAGATTTCAGATGCGTGCGAAAGCTGCTGACTTGTACGATATGAATGTCATGGACCATTGTCAACAATTTTTTTGAGCCGATGAATTTATTCTGAACTAAGAAATCATTGTACTCCTAAAAAATTACTGACATTTTGTACACCTGATTTTGTCGACAAAGTCTCAATATACCTACATACATTTGAATTTTAAAATATTTTCAAGAATTTTCAAAAATTTAATGAAGCTTTTGAATCATAAAAATATGAAAAGGACCTAATATGAAATTTCAATCCTTGATTTTATTGCTTTGAAAATATTCGAAAAACTCATATTTCATAAAAAAAATTAATTCGTTTGGATACATTTTCATCTTGGAAGTTTTCCAGCTATCAAAGCTGATGCCTTTCGATGTTTATAGAAATTTCTGTTCACATAACGAAACTTGTACTTTTTCAAATCGTAAGGCTTTTTCATGCAGTGAAATCTCTATGATGAAACATAAAATCAAATCCATAGTTGCACATACAGAGTGTTTCAGAATAACGTCATCAAACAAAAAAGGCATTTTCCAGCTTATTTCGATAAGAAAAATTCATATAAACATGGCCCGAAACGGCTTCGTCACGTAGGTGAGAATTTTTTTTTTCTACAAACGTCAAAAAATGACAAGGTTCGCTCATTGGCAAGAATATGCGAAGTGACCCTTTTTTTCATTTTCCTTTGTTACTATGACACCGTTCGCGAAGTAGTGTGCGAAATACTTACTTCGCACACTGCATGTAAACTATATGGGATTTTTATATTTTAACTTGGTGAATTTCTTGAAATCCACGTTTTCTTTAACATTGAGTGTTGCTTTCAACATAGAATATATTGCCCATAGTTATAATACCTAATTACTTGATTTGGAAAAACAGTTCAAACCGGTTCAATATTTTTTTTCATGTTAAGCTAAGCGTTTGTAGAAAAAATTTTGTTTGCATCTCATGCGCGAAATACTTTGGTGATCTCGACTATTTTTTTCTCAGTTCTCGATCACCAAAGTAGCATTTCGCGCACTAGATACAAAAATAACTATTTTATGTTTCAGAATTGACTACTGCAATTGAATTGACATTAAGTATACGCTGAACTCATTCAATATGCTTTGTGAACATTGAGGAAAGATTATTAAGTTCAAGTCAGGGCGTGAAATTTCGGGCGTCCCAGTGAATTTTCACCCTTCTTTCTCAACAAGGTAAAAAATAGCTATAGCTATTCGATAGCACAAATGAAAAACATAGTCAGTTTTCGACTAATTTAATGTTCTGCTCGAATTTGATATCTCCAATCGTTTCGAGAAATATACATTTAAACATTTAAAAACGTGAATGACATCAGGTTTACGTAACAATTTTCTTTATTGAAGAAATTGACACCCCCAAATTCTTCGCCCCTGACTTGAAATTTTTATTTTTTTTCAAATTTCCCCCTAGAATTTTGAATGGTTTTAGAGTATTCCAAATTTCACTAGCAATATTCAATATTGAAATATTAAAAAAAGTCCTTGAACGTTGACATTCCGTATCTCGGTAACGAAGCTGTTTGAGACCCATGTTCATAAGAACTTTTCTTCTTAAAATGAGCTGAGAAATCTCCTTTTGGTGTTTGATTCTGAAAAACCTTGTATAAATGAACTGAAATTCTTACATACCATAATATATAAAGAAATTTTAAAATTCATGAGTAAAATTTCACGACCATTTTGATCTTCCTCTTCCTTTAAATTTCCATTCAAATAACACTTCATATTAATTCGAAAGGTAAACACTCAATTTATAGTATAATAAAAAGTATGCAAGAAGATACCAAACTCAGTCAGCATATTCACGCTTCAAGATAATCAAAATCAAATATTCAACCCATTTCGGCGCTTTATGCTAAGCAGATGAATACATAAATTCATTATACAGTAGGACGGTCCTGATGATCTCCAAGATAGCCAAGAATTGGTTGATCCGGCCGCTAGGGACACCTGCGGAAGTGAAGTGAATTTTTTTGTCATCTATTGTCTGCCGCAAAACACACAACCTTGTCATCCAGAATGGATCGTGCGTTACTTCAGCTTTTTATTGCCGCTTCTGTTTCGAAGGAACGTTAAGGGGCATGTTATGCTGATTTTTCGAATATTTCATCCTGGAATATTAATATTCCTTATCGGTATTATCGGATTGGGGTCTGGGAAATTTTTTTCGCTTATTAGGCTTTGAACTACAGTTTGTGGTCCTTCTAGAATGTCATTATCCCTTTTTAACTAATTACACTCATCATTTTTTTGTCCCAAATCCAAGAGCGAAATTTCATGAAATTTGAATCGATTCTACTACATCGACAAACTCCAGGATGCTGTAAATCTTTCGTAAGAATTTTCTTATCATGATAAGCTATGATTTGCGGAATTTTTTCCTCAAGTTTCAATTGGTGAAGGTTGGTAAAGATTTTGAAAAGCTAGTGGTTGTTTTATCCCCAACTTCTACACTATTGGAAAAGTGAAGTGAATCATTTTGTCATCTATTGTCTGCCGCAAAACACATAACCTTGTCATCCAGAATGGATCGTGGGTTACTTCAGCTTTTTATTGCCGTTTCTGTTTCGAAGGAACGTTAAGGGGCATGTTATGCTGATTTTTCGAATATTTCATCCTGGTATATTAATATCCCTTATCGGTATTATCGAAGTGGGGTCTGGGAATGTTTTTTTCGCTCATTAGGCTTTGAACTACAGTTTGTGGTCCTTTTAGAATGTCATTATTCCTTTTTAACTAATTACATTTATCATTTTTTTGTCCCAAATCCAAGAGCGAAATTTCATGAAATTTGAATCGATTCTACTACATCCACAAACTCCAGGATGTTATAAATCTTTCGTAAGAATTTTCTTATCATGATAAGCTATTATATGATTTGCGGAATTTTCTGCCAAGTTTCAATTGGTGAAGGTTGGTAAAGATTTTGAAAAGCTAGTGGTTGTTTTCGCCCCAAATTCTACACTGATGGAAAAGAACTGTGAAGTGTTTTTTTGTCATCTATTGTCTGCCGCAAAACACACAACCTTGTCATTCAGATTGAATCGTGCGTTACTTCAGCTTTTTATTGCCGCTTCTGTTTCGAAGGAACGTTAAGGGGCATGTTATGCTGATTTTTCGAATATTTCATCCTGGAATATTAATATTCTTTATCGGTTTTATCGTGAATTCGGAGTGGGGTCTGGGAATTTTTTTGCTTATTAAGCTTTGAACTCCAGTTTTTGGTCCTTCTAGAATGTCATTATCCCTTTTTAACTAATTACACTTATCAATTTTTTGTCCCAAATGCAAGAGCGAAATTTTTATGAAGTTTGAATTGATTCTACTACATCGACAAACTCCAGGATGTTATAAATCTTTCGTAAGAATTTTCTTATCATGATAAGCTATGATTTGCGGAATTTTTTCCTCAAGTTTCAATTGGTGAAGGTTGGTAAAGATTTTGAAAAGCTAGTGGTTGTTTTCGCCCCAAATTCTACACTGATGGAAAAGAACGGTGAAGTGAATTTTTTTGTCATCTATTGTCTGCCGCAAAACACACAACCTTGTCATCCAGAATGGATCGTGCGTTACTTCAGCTTTTTATTGCCGCTTCTGTTACGAAAGATCGGTAAGGGGCATGTTATGCTGATTTTTCGAATATTTCATCCTGGAATATTAATATTCCTTATCGGTATTATCGGAGTGGGGTCTGGGAATATTTTTTTGCTTATTAAGCTTTGAACTCCAGTTTTTGGTCCTTCTAGAATGTCATTATCCCTTTTTAACTAATTACACTTATCAGTTTTTTGTCCCAAATGCAAGAGCGAAATGTGTATGAAGTTTGAATTGATTCTACTACATCAACAATTTCCAGGATGTTATAAATCTTTCGTAAGAATTTTCTTATCATGATAAGCTATGATTTGAGGAATTTTTTCCTCAAGTTTCATTTGGTGAAGGTTGGAAAATGTTTTGAAAAGCTATAGGTTGTTTTCGCCCCAAATTCTACACCGATGGAAATGAACGGTGAAGTGATTTTTTTTTGTCATCTATTGTCTCCGCAAAACCCAGGACCTTGTCATCCAGAATGGATCGTGCCTTACTTCAGCTTTTTATTGCCGCTCTGTTTCGAAAGAACGTTAAGAGGCATGTTATGCTGATTTTTCGAATATTTCATCCTGGAATATTAATATTCCTTATCGGTATTATCGAAGTGGGGTCTGGGAATGTTTTTTTCGCTCATTAGGCTTTGAACTACAGTTTGTGGTCCTTCTAGAATGTCATTATCCTTTTTAACTATTACACTCATCAATTTTTTGTCCCAAATGCAAGAGCGAAATTTTTATGAAGTTTGAATCGATTCTACTACATCGACAAACTCCAGGATATTATAAATCTTTCGTAAGAATTTTCTTATCATGATAAGCTTGATTTGCGGATTTTTTTCCCAAGTTTCAATTGGTGAAGGTTGGTAAGAATTTTGGAAAGCTATGGTTGTTTTTTTTGCCCCAAATTCTACACTGATGGAAAGAGACGGTGAAGTGAATTTTTTTTGTCATCTATTGTCTGCCGCAAAACACACAACCTTATCATCCAGAATGGATCGTGCGTTACTTCAGGCTTTTTATTGCCGCTTCTGTTTCGAAAGAACGTTAAGGGGCATGTTATTCTGATTTTTCGAATATTTCATCCTGGAATATTAATATTCCTTATCTTATCGGTATTATCGGAGTGGGGTCTGGGAATGTTTTTTTCGCTTATTAGGATTTGAACTACAGTTGTGGTCCTTTTAGAATGTAATTATCCCTTTTCAACTAATTACACTTATCCTTTTTTGTCCCAAATGCAAGAGCGAAATTTTGATAAAGTTTGAATTGATTCTACTACATCGACAAATTCCAGGATTTGTAATCTTTCGTAAGAATTTTCTTATCATGATAACCTATGATTTGCGAACTTTTTTCCTTAAGTTTCAAATGGTGAAGGTTGCTAAAGTTTTGAAAAGCTAATGGTTGTTTTCGCCCCAAATTCTACACTGATGGAAAGAACGGTGAAGTGAATTTTTTTTGTCATCTATTGTCTGCCGCAAAACACACAACCTTGTCATCCAGAATGGATCGTGCGTTACTTCAGCTTTTTATTGCCGCTTCTGTTTCGAAGGAACGTTAAGGGGCATGTTATGCTGATTTTTCGAATATTTCATCTTGGAATATTAATATTCTTTATCGGTTTTATCGTGAATTCGGAGTGGGGTCTAGGAATTTTTTTGCTTATTTGACTTTGACTTTGGAGTACAGCTTGTGGTCCTTCTAGTATTCATTATACCTTCTTGACTAATTAAACCAATCATTTATATTTCTTTTATCTCTATTGCTAGACCGAAAAATTTCATTTGATAATGTTAATCTTGTGAAGTTTTAATCGATAACAATACAGTGACAAGCTTCAGAATGTTTTAACTGTTCCAGAAATACAGTGAAACTCCCAAGAGCGGACACCCTTGGTTCCAGATTTTTTGTCCGCACGTGGGGGGTGTACGCTTGTGGGAAGGTTCGAAATAAATACAAAGGGAAAAGAAAACAAAATTTGTACTGAATATATGTAAAAACTCGTTAAAGAAAAATAATTCGCAAAATATGAAGCAAATACTGTTAACAATATAAATGTACATATTTAGAAAAAATCAGTTATTTTGGGTGGTATCATTTTTTTTTCTCTTTCGGTCAGTAGACTTTTCTGTAACATTTATCAACTCCATCTTCTCTTTTAATGTCAGAAATCTTTTTGTAGGCGCTATGATTCTATTACAATCGGCATACGTTTCACTGCTAGCGGCACTGTGTATTGAAAGCAACGAACGTATTATCACGATTACGTCGTTCACAAACCAAATGAAGGGGATTCCCGGATTTGGTCTCTAAGCGGTTCTGCGCGAACAATTGCGCGTCCGTTTCTGGGAGGTTTTAGGCATTTCTATGTATATTGTGGTGTCCGCGTCCGTCCGATAGAGGTGTCCGCTCATGAGAATTCGTTTTACAAGAAAATTGTGTCGAATTTCTCGGTTCCAACGAAATTGTCCGTTTGAGGGGAGTGTCCGTTTAAGGGAGTGTCCGTAAAGAGAGGTTTCACTGTATATGGATCAAACATTCTATTAACCTACCCCCAAAATGAAGCGTTTTTCGAGATAGAGGGTATTGCTTTGGAAACAGCGTTGTTAAGCATTTTCAGATCATAAAAAGCTATGTTTTACGGAATTTTTTCTCAAGTCTTAATTAGGGAAGTTTTTGAAGAGCTAGTGGAAAGTTCTCTCCAACTTTTACACCTAGATGTATTTTTAGTCCGATATCTAAGTAATAAATTGTATATTATATATTATTTATATTTTTGTGTTTGTATATGAATAGATAAAAATAAATAAATAATGGAAAAGTACGGTGAAGTTAATTTTTTTCGTCATATCTTGTCTGCCTGCAAAACACAGAACCTTGTCATCCAGATGGATCCTGCGTTACTTCAGCTTTCTATTGCTGCATGTTATGCTTATTTTTCGAACAGTTCATCCTGGAATATTAATATTCTTTATCGGTATTATCTTGAATTCGGAGTGAGGTCTGGAAATTTTTTTATTATAAGTCTTTGAACCTTTGAACTACAGCATGTGGGCCTTTTAAAATTTTATTATCCAACTACATAATAGGAACTAACACTAATCATTTTTTCCCAAATGCTGCTAAAGTTTGTTTGAATCGATACCAATACAGTGACAAACTTCAGGATATAATACCTCTTCCCAAAATAGGTATGAACTAAAGAATCTATTGACTTACCCTCAAAATGTACCGTTTTCGAGATCAAGTGTGTTGTGTTGTAATTGAAAAGCAATGGTATAGAAAACAGCTTTTGTGAGCATTTTCTAATCAAATAGGCTATGCTTTGCGGAATTTTTTCTCAAGTCATAGTTGGTGAAGGTTTCGAAAGGCTAGTGGGTGTTTCTCCCCAACTTTTACACTATTGGAAAAGTATAGTAAATTGAATTTTTTGTCATCTATTGTCTGCCGCAAAATACACAACCTTGTCATCCAGAATGGATCGTGTCTTACTTCAGCTTTTTATTGCCGCTTCTGTTTCGAAAGAACGTTAATGGGCATGTTATGCTGATTTTTCGAATATTTCATCCTGGAATATTAATACTTCTTATCGGTATTATCGGATTGGGGTCTGGGAATGTCTTTTTCGCTTATTAGGTTTTGAACTACAGTTTGTGGTCCTTCTAGAATGTCATTATCCTTTTTAACCAATTACACTTATCATTCTTTTGTCCCAACTGCAAGAGCGAAATTTTTATAAAGTTTGAATTGATTCTACTACATCGACAAACTCCAGGATGTTATAAATCTTTCGTAAGAATTTTCTTATCATGATGAGCTATGATTTGCGGAATTTTTTCCTCAAGTTTCAATTGGTGAAGGTAGGTAAAGGTTTTGAAAAGCTAGTGGTTGTTTTATCCCCAACTTCTACACTATTGGAAAAGTGAAGTGAATCATTTTGTCATCTATTGTCTGCCGCAAAACACATAACCTTGTCATCCAGAATGGATCGTGGGTTACTTCAGCTTTTTATTGCCGTTTCTGTTTCGAAGGAACGTTAAGGGGCATGTTATGCTGATTTTTCGAATATTTCATCCTGGTATATTAATATCCCTTATCGGTATTATCGAAGTGGGGTCTGGGAATGTTTTTTTCGCTCATTAGGCTTTGAACTACAGTTTGTGGTCCTTTTAGAATGTCATTATTCCTTTTTAACTAATTACATTTATCATTTTTTGTCCCAAATCCAAGAGCGAAATTTCATGAAATTTGAATCGATTCTACTACATCCACAAACTCCAGGATGTTATAAATCTTTCGTAAGAATTTTCTTATCATGATAAGCTATTATATGATTTGCGGAATTTTTTCCTCAAGTTTCAATTGGTGAAGGTTGGTAAAGATTTTGAAAAGCTAGTGGTTGTTTTCGCCCCAAATTCTACACTGATGGAAAAGAACGGCAAAGTGAATTTTTTGTCATTATTGTCTGCCGCAAAACACACAACCTTGCCATCCAGAATGGATCACGCATTACTTCAGCGATTTATTGCCGCTTCTGTTACGAAAGAACGTTAAGGGGCATGTTTTGTTGATTTTTCGAATATTTCATCCTGGAATATTAATATTCCTTATCGGAGTGGGGTCTGGGAATATTTTTTTTGCTTATTAAGCTTTGAACTCCAGTTTTTGGTCCTTCTAGAATGTCATTATCCCTTTTTAACTAATTACACTTATCAGTTTTTTGTCCCAATGCAAGAGCGAAATGTGTATGAAGTTTGAATTGATTCTACTACATCAACAATTTCCAGGATGTTATAAATCTTTCGTAAGAATTTTCTTATCATGATAAGCTATGATTTGAGGAATTTTTTCCTCAAGTTTCATTTGGTGAAGGTTGGAAAATGTTTTGAAAAGCTATAGGTTGTTTTCGCCCCAAATTCTACACCGATGGAAATGAACGGTGAAGTGATTTTTTTTGTCATCTATTGTCTGCCGCAAAACACAGGACCTTGTCATCCAGAATGGATCGTGCGTTACTTCAGCTTTTTATTGCCGTTTCTGTTTCGAGGGAACGTTAAGGGGCATGTTATGCTGATTTTTCGAATATTTCATCCTGGAATATTATATTCCTTATCGGTATTATCGAAGTGGGGTCTGGGAATGTTTTTTTCGCTCATTAGGCTTTGAACTACAGTTTGTGGTCCTTCTAGAATGTCATTATCCCTTTTTAACCAATTACACTTATCATTCTTTTGTCCCAAATGCAAGAGAGAAATTTTTATAAAGTTTGAATTGATTCTATTACATAGACAAACTCCAGATGTTATGAATCTTTCTTATCATGATAAGCTATGATTTGCGAAATTTTTTCCTCAAGTTCCAATTGGTGAAGGTTGGTATAGGTTTTGAAAAGCTAGTGGTTGTTTTCGCCCCAAATTCTACACTAATGGAAAAGAACGGTGAAGTAAATTTTTTTCGTCATCTATTGTCTGCCGCAAAACACACAACCTTGTCATCCAGAATGGATCGTGCGTTACTTCAGCTTTTTATTGCCGTTTCTGTTTCGAAGAAACGTTAAGGGGCATGTTATGCTGATTTTTCGAATATTTCATCCTGGATATTAATATTCCTTATCGGTATTATCGAAGTGGGGTCTGGGAATGTTTTTTTCGCTTATTAGGCTTCGAACTACAGTTTGTGATCCTTCTAGAATGTAATTACCCCTTTATAACTAATTACACTTATCATTTTTTGTCCCAAATGCAAGAGCGAAATTTTTTAAAAGTTCGAATTGATTCTACTACATCGACAAACTCCAGGATGTTATAAATCTTTCGTAAGAATTTTCTTATCATGATAAGCTATGATTTGCGGAATTTTTTCCTCAAGTTTCAATTGGTGAAGATTGGTAAAGGTTTTGAAAAGCTAGTGGTTGTTTTCTCTCCAAATTCTACACTGATGGGATGAAGTGAATTTTTTGTCATCTATTGTCTGTCTCGAAACACACAACCTTGTCATCCAGAATGAATCGTGCGTTACTTCAGCTTTTTATTGTCGCTTTTGTTTCGAAAGAACGTTAAGGGGCATGTTATGCTGATTTTTCGAATATTTCATCCTGGAATATTAATATCCCTTATCGGTATTATCGGAGTGGGGTCTGGGAATGTTTTTTTCGCTTATTAGGATTTGAACTACAGTTTGTGGTCCTTCTAGAATGTCATTATCCCTTTTCAACTAATTACACTTATCATTTTTTGTCCCAAATGCAAGAGCGAAATGTGTATGAAGTTTGAATTGATTCTACTACATCAACAATTTCCATGATGTTATAAATCTTTCGTAAGAATTTTCTTGTCATGATAAGCTATGATTTGAGGAATTTTTTCCTCAAGTTTCATTTGGTGAAGGTTGGAAAATGTTTTGAAAAGCTATAGGTTGTTTTCGCCCCAAATTCTACACCGATGGAAATGAACGGTGAAGTGATTGTTTTTGTCATCTATTGTCTGCCGCAAAACACAGGACCTTGTCATCCAGAATGGATCGTGCGTTACTTCAGCTTTTTATTGCCGCTTCTGTTTCGAAAGAACGTTAAGGGGCATGTTATGCTGATTTCTCGAATATTTCATCCTGGAATATTAATATTCCTTATCGGCATTATCGAAGTGGGGTCTGGGAATGTTTTTTTCGCTCATTAGGCTTTGAACTACAGTTTGTGGTCCTTCGAGAATGGCATTATCCCTTTTTAACTAATTATACTTATCATTTTTTGTCCCAAATGCAAAAGCGAAATTTTGATAATGTTTGAATTGATTCTACTATATCGACAAATTCCAGGATGTTATAATTCTTCCGTAAAAATTTTCTTATCATGGTAAGCTATGATTTGCGGAATTTTCTGCCAGTTTCAATTGGTGAAGGTTGGTAAAGATTTTGGAAAGCTAGTGTTTGTTTTCGCCCCAAATTCTACACTGATGGAAAAGAACGGCAAAGTGAATTTTTTGTCATCTATTGTCTGCCGCAAAACACACAACCTTGCCATCCAGAATGGATCACGCATTACTTCAGCGATTTATTGCCGCTTCTGTTACGAAAGAACGTTAAGGGGCATGTTATGTTGATTTTTCGAATATTTCATCAATATTAATATTCCTTATCGGTATTATCGGAGTGAGGTATGGGAATATTTTTTTTGCTTATTAAGCTTTGAACTACAGTTTTTGGTCCTTCTAGAATGTCATTATCCCTTTTTAACTAATTACACTTATCAGTTTTTTGTCCCAAATGCAAGAGCGAAATGTGTATGAAGTTTGAATTGATTCTACTACATCAACAATTTCCAGGATGTTATAAATCTTTCGTAAGAATTTTCTTATCATGGTAAGCTATGATTTGCGGAATTTTTCCCTCAAGTTTCAATGGTGAAGGTTGGTAAGGGTTTTGACAAGATAGTGGTTGTTTTCGCTCCAAATTCTACTCTGATGGAAAAGAACTGTGAAGTGTTTTTTTGTCATCTATTGTCTGCCGTAAAACACACCACCTTGTCATCCAGAATGGATCCTGCGTTACTTCAGCTTTTTATTGCCGCTTCTGTTTCGAAGGAACGTTTAGGGGCATGTTATGCTGATTTTTCGAATATTTCATACTGAAATATTAATATTCTTTATCGGTGTTATCGTGAATTGGGAGTGGGGTTTGGGACTGTGGAGTACAGCTTGTGGTCCTTCTAGAATGTCATTATCTCTTTTTAACTAATTAAACCATTATAATATTTCTTTTATCCCTATTGCTAGACCAAAAAATTTTCGTTTGATAGTTGTTATCTTGTGAAGTTTTAATCGATAACAATACAATGACAAACTTCAGAATGTTATAACTCTTCCAGAAAAAATGATATAAACCAAAGATTTTATTAACCTACCTCCAAAATGTAGCGTTTTCGAGGTAAAGGATGTTGTCTTGGAAAAAATCGTATAGAAAACAACTTTCTTGACCATTTTTTAATTGTAATAAGTGTTTTTTAGAATTTCTTTCAAGTCTTAATTGGGGAAGTTTTTGAAGAGCTACTGGGTATTTTTCTCCAACTATTACACCCAGATGTATTTTTAGTCCGACATCTAAGTTATAAATTGTATATTATTTATTAATTTAGTTTTTGTATTTGTATATAAATGTGGGCCTTCTAGAATCTCATTATTCCTTTTAAACTAATTACACTTATCATTTTTATTTTTTTTATCCCTATTGCCAGATCCAATACTTTCATTTGATATTTGAAAATCTTCTTGAGTTTATGTCCTAATTGATACCAATATTTTGAGGAATTTATGTAAAATTCTTTGTGCTTTTTCCATCAATTTTGTTTCTCCTATTCGAAGAGTAACGAAAGTTGCATATCATTCTCCCATATACAGCGTGTATCAGAATAACGTCATCCAATGCCAAAGGTGGATTTCCCTTCTTATTTCAGGGAGAAAAGTCCTAATAAACGTGGGTCCGAATCGGCTTTTGTAACTCAAGACATTGTTGGTGAATGTTTCGAAGGGATAGTGGATGTTTATTCCCTTTTACACTATTGGAAAAGTACAGTGAAGTGAATTTTTTCTGCGTCTATTGTCTGCCCGCAAAACACATTACCTTGTCATCCAGAATGGATCGTGCGTTACTTCAGCTTTTTATTGCCGCTTCTGTTTCGAAAGAACGTTAGGGGCATGTTATGCTGATTTTTCGAATATTTCATCCAGGAATATTAATATTCCTTATCGGTATTATCGGATTGTGGTCTGGGAATGTTTTTTTCGCTTATTAGGATTTGAACTACAGTTTGTGGTCCTTCTAGAATGGCGTTATCCCTTTTTAACTAATTACACTTATCATTTTTTGTCCCAAATGCAAAAGCGAAATTTTGATAAAGTTTGAATTGATTCTACTATATCGACAAACTCTAGGATGTTATAGTTCTTTCGTAAGAATTTTCTTATCATGGTAAGCTATGATTTGCGGAATTTTTCCCTCAAGTTTCAATTGGTGAAGGTTGGTAAGGGTTTTGACAAGATAGTGGTTGTTTTCGCCCCAAATTCTACACTGATGGAAAAGAACTGTGAAGTGTTTATTTGTCATCTATTGTCTGCCGCAAAACACACCACCTTGTCATCCAGAATGGATCCTGCGTTACTTCAGCTTTTTATTGCCGCTTCTGTTTCAAAGGAACGTTAAGGGGCATGTTATGCTGATTTTTCTAATATTTCATACTGAAATATTAATATTCTTTATCGGTGTTATCGTGAATTGGGAGTGGGGTTTGGGACTGTGGGGTACAGCTTGTGGTCCTTCTAGAATGTCATTATCCCTTTTTAATTAATTAAACCAATTATTATATTTCTTTTATCCCTATTGCTAGACCAAAAAATTTTCGTTTGATAGTTGTTAATCTTGTGAAGTTTTAATCGATAACAATACAGTGACAAAATTCAGAATGTAATAACTCTTCCAGAAAAAATGATATAAACCAAAGATTTTATTAACCTACCTCCAAAATGTAGCATTTTCGAGGTAAGGGATGTTGTCTTGGAAAAAATCGTATAGAAAACAACTTTCTTGAACATTTTTTAATTATAATAAGCTATGTTTTTTAGAATTTCTTTCAAGTCTTAATTGGGGAAGTTTTTGAAGAGCAACTGGGTATTTTTCTCCAACTATTTCACCCAGATGTATTTTTAGTCCGACATCTAAGTTATAAATTGTATATTATTTATTAATTTAGTTTTTTGTATTTGTATATGAATGTGGGCCTTCTAGAATCTCATTATCCCTTTTAAACTAATTACACTTATCATTTTTATTTTTTTATCCCTATAGCCAGATCCAACACTTTCATTTGATATTTGAAAATCTTCTTGAGTTTATGTCCTAATTGATACCAATATATTTTGAGGAATTTATGTAAAATTCTTTGTGCTTTTTCCATAATTTTTGTTTCTCCTATTCGAAGAGTAACGAAAGTTGCATATCATTTTCCCATATACAGCGTGTATCAGAATAACGTCATCCAATGCCAAGGGTGGATTTCCCTTCTTATTTCAGGGAGAAAAGTTCTAATAAACGTGGGTCCGAATCGGCTTTTCTAACTCAAGACATTGTGGTGAATGTTTCGAAGGGATAGTGGATGTTTATTCCCTTTTACACTATTGGAAAATTACAGTGAAGTGAATGTTTTCGTCATCTATTGCCTGTTCGCAAAACACATTACCTTGTCATCCAGAATGGATGGTGCGTTACTTCTGCTTTTTATTGCCGTTTCTGTTTCGAAGGAACGTTTAGGGTCATGTTATGCTGATTTCTATAATCTTTCATCCTGCAATATTAATATTCCTCATCGGTATTATCGGAATGGGGTCTGGGAATGTTTTTTTCGCCTATTAGGTTTTGAACTACAGTTTTTGGTCCTTCTAGAATGTCATTATCCCTTTTCAACTAATTACACTTATCAGTCTTTTGTCCCAAATGCAAGAGCGAATTTTTATAAAGTTTGAATTGATTCTACTACATCGACAAACTCCAGGATGTTATACATCTTTCGTAAGAATTTTCTTATCATGATTTGCGGAATTTTTTCCTCAAGTTTCTATTGGTGAAGGTTGGTGAAGCCTCTGAAAAGCTATAGGTTGTTTTCGCCCCAAATTATACACTGATGGATAAGAACTATGAAGTGAATTTTATTCGTCATCTATTGTCTGCCGCAAAACACACAACCTTGTCATCCAGAATGGATCGTGCGTTACTTCAGCTTTTTATTGCTGCTTCTGTTTCGAAGGAACGTTAAGGGGCATGTTATGCTGATTTTTCGAATGTTTCATCCTGGAATATTAATATTCCTTATCGGTATTATCGGAGTAGGGTGTGGGAATGTTTTTTCACAGTTTGTGGTCCTTCTAGAATGTCATTATCCCTTTTTAACTAATTACACTTATCATGTTTTTGTACCAAATGCAAGAGCGAAATTTTGATAAAGTTTGAATTGATTCTACTACATCGACAAATTCCAGAATGTTGTAAATCTTTCGTAAGAATTTTCTTATCATGATAACCTATGATTTGCGAAATTTTTTCCTTAAGTTTCAATTGGTGAAGGTTGCTAAAGGTTTTGAAAAGCTAGTGGTTGTTTTCGCCCCAAATTTTACACTGATGGAAAAGAACGGTGAAGTGATTTTTGTCATCTATTGTCTGCCACAAAACATAACCTTGTCATCCAGAATGGATCGTGCGTTACTTCAGCTTTTTATTGCCGCTTCTGTTTCGAAGGAACGTTAGGGGCATGTTATGCTGATTTTTCGAATACTTCATCCTGGAATATTAATATTCTTTATCGTGAATTCGGAGTGGGGTCTGGGGATTTTTTTGCCTAATAGGCTTCAAAGTACAATCGGTGGGCTTTCTAGAATCTCATTATCACTTTTTAACTAATTACACTAATCTTTGTTATTTTTTATTCCTATTGCCAGATCCAATACTTTCATTGGATAGTTGATAATCTGCTTGAATTAATGTTCTAATTGATACCAATATATTTCGATGATTTTATTTGAAATTCTTCGTGCTTTTTTCATCATTTCTGCTTCTCGTATTTGAAGAGTAACGAAATTTGCACAGCATTTTCCCATATACAGCTTGTTTCAGAATAAGGTCATCAAACGCCAAAGGTAGATTTCCCTTCTTATTTTAGGAAAAAAAGTTCTAATAAACGGGGCCCGAATCAGGTCCAGATACGGAATGTAAAAGTTCGAATTTTTTTTAATATTTCAAAATTGACTATTGGTATTGATTTCAAATTTGGCATACCCACGCCCAATATATTGAAATTGCAAAAATTATTACCTAGAGAAATTCTAAAATCCATGAATTCGTAATTCCAAAAGCAGATCTCCTTATGGTTTTTTGAATTTGAAATGTCTCAACTTTTTTTAGAAGAGGAAAATGGATTGTAATACATGAAGAAAATGAGGTGATGTAATTACCTACTCATCTCAAAAATACCAAAGCTTGAGAAATGTGGGCACTCGGTCAAGCTTTGATATTTTAGAATATACCGGGTGGCCCATCACTGACGCGATGGGCAGTTTGAGGGTGTAAATGATGATATTTTGAAAAAAAATTTTTTTGGTATGTGTAGAGAAATCAAAAGCACAATAAAATTATTTCTATATCTACTGGATGTTCGAATACCAAGATACAGAACAAAGTTACACTTTTTTAAATGTGACACCCTGTTTACGACCTCAAAGAAGGAAAGGCAAGCTCAAATTATGATGAGTTTTTTCAGATCACTCTGTACTTTTGTTGCACCATTGCCACCATTTACGAGATAATAGCGAAATTTGAAATATGGTGTCATTTCAAATAGTAATTTATCAAGGAACCAGTTATGCAAGCGATACAGACAAAGATTTTTTGAGTAGACATATTAGCTAGTCCTATAAAGAGAAAAAAAATTAACTCTGAAATGTACAGAGTGATCCTTATTTATTCTCAAACATCTACTACGAAAAATGGTCAAAAACATTTTCATTTTAAATGGCACCCGGTATTTCTTCATCTCGTTGAAGGCAAAAATTAATTTCGAATCTTTTTTCATGATGTTTTCCTATACCTGAACCCTATAGTTTCTCAGCAATTTTCATGGTGGGCCACCCAATATACGGTACTACTCTTTGATCATAACTACTCCTTTCATTTGATATGTCACAATCCATTCTATCTGAAATTAAGATTAAGGAGTCTAAAAAAATGGCCTAACCTACTCAAATCACCATTCATTAGATGAATTAAAATCAATATATTCCAATTTGAAAAAAATAAAGTATAGGGGTGTGCGGAGCAGTTGGGGAGTTAAATATCAAATAAAAAAGGCATTGGATAAATTGCTTTTGAAATGAAAAATCGACTGTTGCGAGGATTTCCTATATAATTCTTCGTATAAGAATTATTGACGAGTTACGTTACTGTCCTCTATAAATAATTTCTCCATTGAACAGAACCGCTACCTTCTGATCTGGATGCGACGAGCCGCCACTGGCATACCCGTGTCGCAAATGACTAAATGGCCCCTAATTTAGGATGATTCTCTATTGTCACAATCGCATAATATTCATGCACAGATATTTAGAATTCTTGAAATCACGTAGACGCATTTTGATTTTTTTTCGAATCGAATTCAGAAATCTATTGTTTCCATCAACATCCGCTGACATCTACGCTCCAATTATAAATGTTAATCAGGGGACGAAAAGATTTCAATAAATGATCGTGGACTGATCTTTAATCTTTTGACCTGAGATTTTGATCTACGTGTTGTGACAATGGAGTTTTTGGGAAAAGATTACATCTTTCGACAGGCCTTTACGCATAATTCGGCTATTTTTCGGAGGGCCTTTGTATAATAAGTTCGAATTATGCTGGGCGATATGGGCTTCAGTCAATAAACTGTTTCATTTTATTATGGACGTGTGTCCATTGTGTAGACCTCCTGATGATCGATGCAAAATCTTTTTGTGACTATAGGAAGGATGTTTTCAATAAAATTCACATATAATGAGTGGAATATTTCAATGATGTTCACTATAATTATTGGTTCAATTGATTTCATTGATTTCGTAAAAATAAAGATATCCAATAGCAACATGAATTTTCATCTACTATCCCAAACAACAACAAACAAAAGAAGAATTCAAACTTTTTGCGGTTCATCAGATTAATGAACATAGTAAATTCGATCAGATAGATCTAGAGACAGGAAATTTTGAGGTAGTCGAAAGCCTAAATCAATATGGTTATCCTAGGCTTCGGTTAAATCGGGGGTTCGGTTAAAAAATCAAAAGTAGGTCCGACATTGTTTTTCCGCAAAGTTTTTCATTGTCTTGCTTCGATATTTGTTTGCAAAATAATTCTCAATCGAATATTGTTCTGTTAGAGGGATTTTCAAATGTTTTTTCGTCATAAAATAATTATACTTTTGAGATAGGTATAGGTTTGTACAGAAATTTAATTTTCCGTCGACTTCAAAATGAAAGTTCAGTATAACGTACACAGAATCGATCAATTATGACCCATTTATTACATGTTTTCTCCATTTTAATTTGCGATTGTCATGGACAATCGAACATAAAGTATTCAGAAGCGATACGAGTAATGTTACCACTCTGTTAAGAGTTATTTTTGTTGTTGCAATAATTTTTGGGCTTATTATGTTAATGGATGCCCATTTTTAAAAACCTTAAAAGAAGAATGAAAAAAATATAAACAGAAGAAAGTGAAGTGAAGCAAGTGGAAATATAAACTATGACAGTGAAGAATAATATTAACTGATGAAAATCAACCAATATCAAACCTTAGACAAAGGTCTAAGTATCAAACTCTTACTTCGGAGCCATAGTCTCGTCAACGTTCAAAAAACTTACAATGGAGTTATATCATCCAGAGCATCCATAGACAGCTATGTCGCCCTATTGATAAGGAGAATAGGTTTGAATTTAAGGGTCCTATCGTTCGAGCTTTTCTTCATACCAACAGGCGTTTTCGGATACTAACTCGGGTTAACTCGATCCCTAACCTTCGCGTTCGTTTATCTTACCCGAACATCCAACCCGTGTTCGGAAAGTACGGTGCTATTAACTCGATCACTAACTCAGGTTGATCTTTCGTAACCCTACAAGAGAGCAGGGTCGTATAGTCACCGCATGTGTACTGCAGTTCAATTTTGTATTTGACAAAGACAGGAATAAGGCTTTTACTTCTTTGTTAGTAATTTCATATATTTTATTCCCAAAATTATGGAAAGAGAAGAGAATTTGGCTCAGTGTAAAATGTGTGGTTCTATGAGCCGAGAAAATAATATGAAACAACTTCTTCATAACTTTGTAAGCAGATCCTTCTGAAGCTGAAGCCTTTTTTGCTTCTTCAACAAAGGTACTCAAAGACAACATTAAACATGCGAGGAAACACCAAAAATTATAAGAAAGATTTTACAGAAGCCACTAAATCCAAGCAAAGATATAGACAATCAGTAAATAAACTGGAAATGGAAAAATAAATGACCTACTTTTTTAACATAGGTACAATAAATGATCGTGGACTGATCTTTAATCTTTTCACCTGAGATTTTGATCTACGTGTTGTGACAATGGAGTGTTTGGGAAAAGATTACATCTTTCGACGGCCCTTTACGCATAATTCGGCTATTTTTCGGAGGGCCTTTGTATAATAAGTTCGAATTATGCTGGGCGATATGGGCTTCAGTCAATAAACTGTTTCATTTTATTATGACGTGTGTCCATTGTGTAGACCTCCTGATGATCTGATCGATGCAATCTTTTTGTGACTACTGGAAGGATGTTTTCAATAAAATTCGAATAAAATGAGTGGAAATATCTCAATGATGTTCACTATATTATTGTGTTCAATTGATTTCATTGATTTCGTAAAAATAAAGATATCGAATAGAACATGAATTTTCATCTACTATCCCAAACAACAACAACAAACAAAAGAAGAATTCAAACTTTTTTGCGGTTCATCAGATTAATGAACATAGTAATATTCGATCAGATAGATCTAGAGACAGGAAATTTTGAGTAGTCGAAAGCCTAAATCAATATGGTTATCCTAGGCTTCGATTAAATCGGGGGTCGGTTAAAAAATCAAAAGTAGGTCCGACATTGTTTTTCGCAAAGTTTTTCATTGTCCTACTTCGATATTTGATTGCAAAATAATTCTCAATCAAATATTGTTCTGTTAAAGGGATTTTCAAATGTTTTTTCGTCATAAAATAATTATACTCTTTTGAGATAGGTATAAGTTTGTACAGAAATTTAATTTTCCGCCGACTTCAAATGAAAGTTCAGTATAACGTACACAAAATCGATCAATTATGACCCATTTATTACATGTTTTCTCCCATTTTAATTTGCGATTGTCATGGACAATCGAACATAAAGTATTCAGAAGCATTACGAGTAATGTTACCACTCTGTTAATAGTTATTTTTGTTGTTGCAATATTTTTGGGGTTATTATGTGAATGGATGCCATTTTTAAAAACCTTAAAAGAAGAATTACTATCTCTACAAATGAAAAAAATATAAACAGAAGAAAGTGAAGTGAAGCAAGTGGAAATATAAACTATGAAAGTGTAGAATAATATTAACCGATGAAAATATCCAATATCAAGCCTTAGACAAAGGTCTAAGATCAAACTCTTACTTCGGAGCCATAGTCTCGTCAACGTTCAAAAAACTTAAAGGGAGTAATATATCATCCAGAGCATCCATAGACAGCTATGTCGCCCTATTGATATAAAGAATAGGTTCGAATTAAGAGTCCTATCGTTCAGAGCTATTCTCATACCAATAGGCGTTTTCGGATACTTACTCGGGTTAACTCGATCTCTAACCTTCGCGTTCGTTATCTTACCCGAACATCCAACCCGTGTTCGGAAAGTACGTTGTATTAACTCGATCACTAACTCAGGTTGATCTATCGTAACCCATACACGAGAGCAGGTTCGTGGAGTCACCGCCTGCGCACTGCAGTTCCATTTTGCATTTGTCAAAGGCGGGAATAAGGCTTTTACTTTTTTCTTAGTAATTTCATATATTCTCTTCCCAAAAAATATGGAAAGAGAAGAGAATTTGGCTCAGTGTGAAATGTGTGGTTCTATTAGCCGAGAAAATAATATGAAACAACTTCTTCATAACTTTGTAAGCAGATCCTTCTGCGTTAAAGCTAAAGCCTTTTTTGCTTCTTCAACAAAGGTACTCAAAGACAACATTAAACATGCGAGGAAACACCAAAAATTATAAGAAAGATTTTACAGAAGCCACTAAATCCAAGCAAAGATATAGACAATCAGTAAATAAACTGGAAATGAAAAAATAAATGACCTACTTCTTTAACATAGGTACAATAAATGATCGTGGACTGATCTTTAATCTTTTGACCTGAGATTTTGATCTACGTGTTGTGACAATGGAGTGTTTGGGAAAAGATTACATCTTTCGACAGGCCTTTACGCATAATTCGGCTATTTTTCGGAGGGCCTTTGTATAAAGTTCGAATTATGCTGGGCGATATGGGCTTCAGTCAATAAACTGTTTCATTTTATTATTGACGTGTGTCCATTGTGTAGACCTCCTGATGATCGATGCAAAATCTTTTTGTGACTACTGGAAGGATGTTTTCAATAAAATTGGAATAAAATGAGTGGAAATATTTCAATGATGTTCACTAGAATTATTGAGTTCCATTGATTTAGTAAAAATGAAGATATCGAATAGCAACATGAATTTTCATCTACTATCTCAAAACAACTTGATCTCAAAAAAAGAAAAATTCAAACTTTATTGCGGTTCATCAGATTTATTAACAAACACTCACTGTAAAATAATCGATCCACTCAAAAAATCGATGAAGTTATATTTGTTAATTCATAAATATCAATCATCAATTTCAAATTTAAAGAAAACTTGGCAAGCATCATTTTATACAGGTTGAAATAAAATCTGTTTTTTTATTCTAACTTTAGAACCACCCCTAATGTGTTTCAGTTGTTTCAACGTGTGATTCCTTATTTCATCATCAAGACACATCTCCTCTTGACAATTTAATTCTTCATTTATAACACTAGCTTAATTTTTGTTAAAGATACAGGGTTTTCAGAGCAACATTAAAATTCACAATTTCGCTATGCCATGAAAGTACCTTCACAGATTCAACATTAAATACCAACGTTATGAAAATAAACTGAAAACTAAGTGAAAACATAAAACAATAGAAGTTTTAGTTTGTTCTTTATGCAACGTTTATTGGAGACGATTTCTTGTTAATGCTCTAAAATGCCCTACCGCATCAACCGCATGGCTAGGATTGCCAGGGAGTATTTAGCAGAGGTTGATATCCAAGAATTCAACTGGCCTACTCCCAACCCAGATTTGAACCCAATTGGGCATGTTTGGATGCTCTTGGGACCTTGGGAGGAATATTCGATCTCGCGTACCAACTCCTGAAAATTTTCAACAGCTCAGTGATGCTCCAATTGTTTCAAAACCCAAATGAGAACATACCGAGATGAATTGCACCTGTGACGTTTTCAGTTTATTTTCATTGTGCCAGAATTTTATTTTGAATTCGTTGAAGTATTTTTGTAGCCTTGGCGAAATTAAATGTATTACTCAAAACTGTATCTCTAACAAAAACTGATAACTATTGTTGTGAGTGAAGAATTAAGTTGTGAAGAGAAAATGTGTCTTAATGATGAAATAAAAATCACACTGTGAAACAACTGTAACACACCAGGGGTGATTCTAGAGTTTGGGTAAAAAAACAGAGAAAATAATGTGAAACAATTTCTTCACAACTTTGTATGCAGATCCTTCTGCGTTAAAGATCTAGCCTTCTTTACTTCTATAACATAAGTACTCAAAGATAACATTGAATATGCGAGAGCAGACAAGAAATTATAAGAAAGATTTTACAGAAGATAATAAATCCAAGCAATATTAAGGACAATCAGTAAATAAACTGGATTTGAGAAAACGAATTCTCTACTTCTTTAACAGGTACTCAAAAATAAATAACATTAAACATTGAAGGGCACACCAAAAATTATAAAAAATATTTTACAAAAGCCAATAAATGCAAGCAAAGCTAGAAAGTTAGAGACAATCCGAAAATAAACTGGGACTGAAAAAATAAATCCATAAAAATTTGGTTATTTTATTGATACGTCTGTCACTTCAAATCCTAAACCTGATGTGTTCGTAAACTTAGAACCCGGGTCCGTGATCCGAGTAGATCCGTCACGTGACCCAATGGATCGAGTTACTAACTCTGAGTAAGTTTCCGAAAACGCCCCAATAAGGCGAATAGTTGTCAATAGATGCTCTGTATGATATTACCTCCTTGTATGTTCTTTGACGAGTACTAGTTTCAAATTGGTTGATTTTAACCGATTTATATTATTCTCTACTTTCATAATGAAAGAGATCCGTTACATAAGACAACATTTCGCAGTTATAAAAGTGTCTCTTATCAAAAAGGTTTTAGGTAGGTAATTTGGTCTATCATCTAATGCGTTTTCATCCTTATCTTCCAACGACTTTTTCATAATTCAGCGTAGTCCGATAAGGGGAAACTTACGGGAAAACACTCAGAATGCTATCTAAGTTATTATTAGAAGAAAATATGTCAACTTATCTGCATTTTCATTTCGGACGAGATAATTTATAATTTTATGCATAATAACTACTGGAGTTATTTCTATTTCGCCCAACTATTTTTCAGATAACGCTGGAATATTATCACAGAATTATGATAGTTCTGACGCTATTACTCTAAGGCAGTAAATGTAATTTTCTGAAAACTAATTGTCGTAAATGATGACAACCATTGGCAGTAGTACCTATCTGTTGGAAATAGTTCTCGTTTCAAGGATAGAACTGATAAGAATTGAAACATTTCATGTCGTTTTTCGTTTTAATGCAGTTATTGACATATAGCTGGTGAAGAAAGCAGCTTTCATGAGAATTCAAGACAAATTTCATACGTTTCAGTATTTCTTCTTTTAATATTATGGATTTTCATCCCATGGAATCGTATGATCTTCAATTCATTCAAAGCATGTTGGTCAAGCTTTGACCTATCAGCGTCTCCCTGTTTTTTGTTCTGTGGTACCAAGCGCGGATCTAGGGGGGTCATGACCGCCCTGGACTGGACGAACCCTCAAATCTTGTGTTAGTTAAAAAAATGTTTCGATTGAAAAAATAGAATTTATGTTGTGTGTTCGTAAACATTATTGTGTTTTCTAGTTGTTCATCATATTTAAGTGAATATTGGAGAGGAATTAATTCCAATATTGAAAAAAAATCTGAATTTTAGGAGAATAATTTGTTCATTTCAAGTCTCAATTATCCGATTAGTATTGAGTTATTGCTATTTGAATATTTCTTCATAATTATTCTCATTTAGTTCTTGTTTTTGCAATAAAGCAAACAAACTTTTTGTTTGTGTAGGAGCGTATGAGAATTTTATTTTAGGGGTCCTGATTTTTCTCCAAAAAATCAATAGGCGGTTATGTAATACAGCTGACCGTGACCCCCCCCCCCCTTTGTCGAGAGCTGGATCCGCCACTGTGTGATACGCACGTTTTTCAGTATCTCCACCATAGGCTCTACCGCACTCACAAGATACTTCATACATGCATTTTTTGTATACAGGGTTGGGATAAAGTTCGGCACCAAATTAATACCTTTAAAACGGAACGGACGATAATTTTGAAATTTGGCAGCTGAGTGTAATGGACCACAATGCATTTGATGAGCATATTCTCATTAATGAGATACTTCCGGTTTAACCGGAAATGCATCAATTTCTTTAATTTAAATGGGACACCCTGTATATTCTGCGATTCTGAAAGAGCACTTTTTTTCGGATCTGTCCATACCAGGTTCCATGTAAAAATTATCTGTAAAAGAAGAATTGAGACAACGGATTCTTGATGAATGTGCATTAATACATGGAGAAGTTTTGAGAAAAGTTACTCAAGAATTTGTTAATAGACTGACATATTGTCAGGAGGTGAATGGAAAGCACTTCGAACATTAAAATGATTTTTTTTTAAATTATTTCTAATAATTTTTTTCTACTAGTAAAAGCTGAATTTCTTCTTTTTATAGATTTTCATAAAATACGTCATGAAAAGCAGAAAGAGTTATCTACTACAAAATATTTCGTTTTATTTCTCACTATTGATACAAATAACAACGATTTATTTATTTGAATGGATTTTTCTCAAATGTACCAAAAAAGACTGAATTTCTTCTTTAACAGAGAATTTTTACATGGAACCCGATATGGACAGATCCGAAACAAGGTGCACTTTCAGAATCTGCAGAAATATACAGGCTGTCCCATTTAAATAAAAAATTTTTAGTCATTTCCGGTTAACCGGAAGTATCTCATTAATGCAAATATGCTCATCAGATGCATGTGGTCCATTACACTCAGCTGCCAAATTTCAAAATTATCGTCCGTTCCGTTTTAAAGATATTAATTTGGTGCCGAACTTTATCCCAACCCTGTATAATAATTTGATAGAGAAGTGCTCTTCACAAAAGTTCACGATGGAAATTCAGCTATTTTGACTCAGGGGACCTGCTGGATGTTGCATCATAAACTATTACCTGAACTTTCATAAAAATCAATGTACAAGAAATAAGCTTATCTAGAATTGTAAAAATTATTTGAGGAAGTAGGAACTCTTAAACAAAAAATCCACTTATTTTCGTGATTATATTCTAATGATTTTATGCGATTGACATTCAATCTAATAATAAAACTTGATAAAAGTGCCTATGCACAACAGAAGTTATTGTCGGTGATTTTCCTCATGTATAATTTTATCAACTTGAATCTTGTGGGAATATCGATCACGAAAGGAAAATTATCGAAAGTTAAAAGGAAAGATATTAAACTTTTGATAAGTGAGACCATTTCCTGAGATGTATAATGATACGAGTGGCCTTGAGGAACGAGAATTCGATTGAATTCCTCTAGGCTGACTATGATTTATTACGCACAATTTATTCGTTTGTTGCATTTTCATTCAGTTCTTTGAAAACGATCTGGAAAAGAGAAACAGAGAAACTTAGAAACTTGCTCGATTAATAATAATTAAACAACTCTGAAAAACTTAACTCAAGTCTTTCAGAATTGAATCTTAAGGCATTGATGAGAGCTTGATATGGCATAATCTCCTTGTAGATTCTTCAGGTTATGTCATGATTAGTTCCGGAGTTTAATATTTGTTGGAAGTCAATTTATTTATGAAGAACCCAAATTAAAGTTTCAAAGCCCCATAATTGAAAATTCTGCAGGTACAGGCCATACTTCATTGCTCTTCAATACTCAGACCGCCAGACTAGAAATACGACATATTTTAATAAAAATTTAAACAAAGTATTGATGAGTTCAACGATAAAATATGTTGATATAAGAACAATTATTTCAATGTATTGAATTTGATTGAGGCTTATTATGAGCATCTTGCACATGGCCGCAAATTTCATTTCGATTGGTATCGTTTTGTCTGAGATATTGAGGAACAAAAATTTTCAATAGCAATATTTTATGGAACACCCTGTACTATTTGGTTGGTTAAGGAATTTATCAGCGGCATTTGAGAACCGAATTCACACTGAAAATCTCTAGGACAATCCTTTAGAGAATGATCGTGCTAAGGGCCGGACGGATGGCCCCACGGACAGAATTGAATTTGACCAAGAATGTGTCATCAGGGAGTCGAACGCAATCGTTTCAGACCATTTTCGGCTCAGAATTTCCGAAAATTACAGACATTGGGCAAAACAATGTAGCACTCGTCTAGGTAGCTCAAAATGGAGACCACTGCAGTCTCTTGGAAAACTGGTGAAAGGTTGACTTGGGTCAATAAATTTCTAGCTTGAATAAAATTTTGCAGTAATATTTCATGACAAAAAATCCTAATTTTCAGAAATCCTCAATTTCACAAAGCATCTTCGCAATCTTCACTTTCATTTCACTGTTTCGAGAAACCTATACATCTGAATTATCTGTTGACTTTCATTACAAGGCAGGCTTATCTAAGAAACTAAAAGCTCCATTGCCTTCAGTTGTATCTCCTCCTCCTAGTTCAATTTCCAAAGAGATGAATTAATTGAAAATCTAAACGGAACGCATCGAGAACCAAGAATAACAGTCTTTATCTGGCTGAAGCACTACAGTAATAGCTTCATAGCTTAGTATGGAATTAATGCAGAGAAAAATGAAAATAGCAGTACCTCAAAAAACAAGATTGATTAGCTAAGGTGAATTATATTCTAGATTTGATAAAATTTTTCAAGAATATTTCATGACTTAATGACAACTTTAATAATAATCTTCTTTCTTCTATTCTTTCTGTTCATTCCATTACAATGAAAAATCAAAATTCCTCAATTTCTCCTAGCATATTTTCAATCATCACGCATTTCCCTGTACCGAGAAATCTACATCTGAGTTATCTGTTGACTCATAAAAAACAGGCTTATCTGAGAAACCAGAAGCTTGATCATATGCTTCATTATCTTCAATTGTATTTGTATCTCCTCCTCCAGATCAATTTCCAAAGAGATGAAGTAGTAGAAAATCCAAATGGAACGCATCAAGTACCATGAATAACAGTCTTTATCTGACAGATGCAGTACAGTTATAGCTTTATTCTGTTGTTATAATTGCAGAGAAAAATTAAAACAACTACAGTCGCTTAAAAAACTGGAGAAGAGTTGATTAGCTAGGGTGAATAGTTTTCTAGATAGGATAAAAATTTTCAGGAATACTTCATGATAGAAAATCAACTGGACCATTAATCAATTATTTTGTTTATTCCATTGAAATGAAATTTCGAAAATCCACCAACTCTCCTTGCATCATCACAATCATCACTTGCATTTCTCTGTTTCGAGAAACTGAACTATCTGTTGACTTTCATAACAACATGTTAATGTAAGAAACCAGAAGCTCCAGTGCCTTCTATTGTATCTTCTCCTCCCAGTTCAATATCCAAAGGGAATAGCAGAAGCAGTACCTACAAGCAGCTTCACGTTGAGTATATAATTGATGCAGAGAAAAAAGAAAAGTACAGCAAGTCCTCAAAAAAACTGGAGAAAGGTTGATCAGCTAGAGTAAATAGTTTTCTTGGATGAAAGTTTGTAGGGATATTTCTTAACATAAAATCAACTAGACCTCTAATCTTTTTTTCTTTTTATTCCATTGAAATACAATTTTAAAAACTATATATTTCCCCCAGCATCTTCACAATCATCACTTGCATTTTTCTGTTTCGAGAAAGCTACATCTAATTTAAATATTGACTTTCACAAGCTCCATTACCTTCTGTTGTATCTCTTCCCCCAGATCAATCTCTAAAGAGATGAATTGATTGAAAATCTAAACGGAACGCATCGAGTATCATGAATATCAGCCTTTATCTGGCAGAAGCAGTACAGGTACCTTAACTTTAAGTATATAATTAATGCAGAGAAAAAGGACACAATGGCAGTTCGCAAAAAAACTAGATTGATTGGATAGGTAAATAGTATTCTAAATTGGATAAAATGTTGCAAAAATATTTCGTGATTAAACAACAACTGGAATAATGATCAATTCTTTCTATTCATTTCATCGCAATGAAAATTTGAAATTCCTCCATTTCTCCTAGCATATTCGCAATCATCACTCTCATTTCCTTGTTTCAAAAAACCCACATCTGAATTATCAATTGACTTTCATTACAAGACAGACTTATCTCAGAAACCAGGAGGTTGATCACAAGCTCCATTACCTTCTCTTGTATCTTCTCCTCCCAGAGATGAATTAATTGAAAATCTAAACGGAACGCATCGAGTTACCATGAATAACAGTCTTTATCTGGCAGAAGCAGTACAGGTAGCTTCACTTTAAGTATATAATTATGCAGAGATAGCGCGCAGCGCAGCCTATGCTCAGAGAGATAAAGTGTCGCTCAACTCACGTTTCAACTACAGCAATCGTGCTTGATATGAATGCTATTTTTCGTATGGTTTATTGTTTTCACTTTAAATAGACATGAGAATGTATAGGAGGATCTTGGAATTCGGTTTTTTCTTTTTCTCTGCAAGCTGCACGACTGGCCTGAGAAGAGCTAGAATGTTCGAAAGTAGAAAAGAACATCAACACCTGTAAACTCTACTTGGTTTCACACAAGAATTTAGAAAAGTAAATGTTCGCAATGAAAAATTGGTAACCAAACTTATAGATATATAAAAATAATGGAAACAATCATCTCATAAGTTGAGAGATATGTGAAATTAATATACTTCATTTCATACTTTGTAGAGCTGAGTTGAAATTTTGGTTCCCAAATATCAGTTTTCAGGTTTCTTGTATCATATCAGATATTGACTGTTTCCAATTCGAAGATTTGAGTCAGAATTTGGCAGATTTCTTAATTTATTTATTTACTAGCTGATCCGGCAACCGTTTCTTGCCTTATAAATTATAAATACCTAGATACCGACTGCAGCGCCACCTGTCGGGCTGATTTGTGAATCTAAACCATTCGCGAATCTCCACGAACACACACAAAAAATTTCATCATCAAAATTGGTCCAGTCGTTTAGGAGGAGTTCAGTCACATACACACGCACACAAGTAATATATATTAAATTTGAAAATAATGAGTGTTGAGGTTAAACCTATAAACCCCCCAAAAAAAATCACCACATGGAAATGAACATTTGATTTGTAAAAAATTACATTTATAGTGTTTATAGTAGTTTATAGACTCCACAATCGTCGATAGCAGCTGGTTCCATGCGTTGAACACCGTGTTGGAAGGTAATGCTGACGTGGCGATGACCTGAATGGTACCTTGGATAACTTAAAGCGATAACCACGCAAACTCTTCCTATTTAGCTGGTTTTTTATTTTCTCGCCAAAGTGACCATTCATCGCACGAAATGTGAAGATGAGATCACCCCTTGATCGACGCTCGGCGAAATTAGGAAGTTCAAATATATCTTGAGACGATCTTGATAGGATGGGCGAAAGAGAATGAGGCTGACGAGTGCCCATCGTTGCACAGACTCCAGGAGAAAACTCATCATGTTTAGTTGAAAGCCACCATACCCTGACCAGTATACTCAATTATCGTCTTTTATATTTTTTGAGAACGAACGTCCAGGTTGAAACATCGGAGTTTTTTGAAAGTTTTGTCAAGTAGATATGTTACTACTGCTTCGTCCTTACCGTAACCGACCCACATGTTCGGACCATCCGAGATCTGAGCACACTCCAAGATCAACGTGCTGAGAAACAGACAGTAGTTGATGACCATCGATTGAGTAGGGATGTTTTGGATTGTTCCTACCAATGTGAGTACACAACACTTCTGGATGTTAACTGGAAGCATCCAGTCGTGGCACCATCGAGAAAGAATATCCAGGTCTTCTTGAAGAGTTTTGGCATGTAAAAGAGGGAGGTTGTAGAGCTTGGTATCGTCAGCAGACGAAAACAGGCAGGACCTGAGAAGGTGAGGCAAATCAGAAATATATAAGAGAAAAAAAATTGAGCCCAAAACAGATCCGTGTGAAACACCAGATGATACAATTCTCTCTGTGCAGGAGTGGGTATCCCCCATCCTCACGCGGAAGCTACGATTAGTCAAAAATGTCCTAATCCAGTTCAAAAGTTCACCTCTTTATTCCCAGGTGCTCCAACTTAGCAAGAAGCCTTACATTTAGACAGTTTTTTCGAAGAATGGTGCTGATTTCAATTCATCATTTTCAAACCTGTTAAATACACGTGTTAATTTCTTAATGTAAAGTCTACCTCGTTAGACTATGAATTCTCAGCGTAAAGGTGAGGATCTCGCAGGATCAGATATGTTTATCGAATATTTACTACTGTGATAACACCATATCCATCCATATTTCATGACTATTTTCACACCATTTTCACGATGAATATTTTACAATTGAACTTGGTTGGAATCAAAAGCAGTTATTTTCTATAACCGATTAACAGCCCGTTACCTTACAAGTGTTCGAAAGATACCAATAAAAGTTGGCAATTGCATATTGCATTGTGTAACTATTGTGTAACTGAAATGGCAACATTGTTAGCTCTTGAATCCATCCTCGAAGGACCAGCAGGTCTTCCATAGGGAGTCTTCACGCTCGGTCTCGATCATATCATCCTATATACTCATTCGTATTTTGTGTCACCCGTTCGTTATACATCATGGGGTCATTATCTGAGAGTACATCCTGTCTCAGTCGATATGGTGCCCGCATGTTAAGTGACTACCGACTAGAAGATATCACCTGCGCTACTGCGTGGTGGTGTCAGCGAGGATGCTAGCTCGTATGCCATCGCGTTAACCGGTCATGACACCGCGATAAAAGCGAATAAAATGAATTTAGGTATATCAACCGTGAAATAGTACAGATGCGATCGTTGATTTGACATTAATTCGGTAAAACAAATAAAATGAAAAAAGTTCAGTCAGGTTTCTAATGTTCACTCTGCATTTGTGTTTGTGAAAGGAACAAGATTGGCTTGAAAACTCTAAGGATAACTCTTGCAAGCTGAATAATTTCAAATTTCTTATGACAATGTTTATTGAGGCAGAAAATAGCATCTCTTGAATTTATTTTATTAACCATTTGAAGCTTTTACTTCAGTCTTCTGTTGAAAATATTCGAAATTGAAAGAAATGTTATGGCACTCATTCTTTGTACATGACCACATTGTTCATGGAAAGTGGTATACTTAATACCTGAATCGTACATTTCACAATAGGTGGATAGGAAACAACGGACCGATTCCACGGCCACCGAGAACTCCTGACTTAGCCGCTTTAGAGTATTTTCTGTGGGGTTATCTGGAAAAAGTTGTTTGTGCGTTTGAAGTGACCACTAGAGATTAACTAAAACAAAAAACAATGAATTAAAGGCTTACGTAGTGAGCATAAACTTATGAAAAAAATTATTTATCAATCGATACAACGATCCAGTATTGATCACATTAAAGTTGGAGCTACCTATCCATTTCCAACATTAATTATGAATTTCTTGTTTTATTTAAGTTGTTGCCTGTCGGTAATTACTACCGATTTCAATAAATCTTATTCCTCTTTCGAAATTTCATCCTAACACGAAAAGGTTCTCTTGAAACTAATTTTGTGGATTATGTTGTCCCTCGTTCTTCATGTAAGTACCAAGAGTTGTGAAGAATGGCATCACTTTCCTTTCAATGTTTCACTATTGAATAATATCCATATTGAACAATGAAAAAAAAACTTATACCATTTAAATCGTAGGTAAATAGAATTAATTCAGAAGAATCTATTTTCTGTCACCATCAACATAAGACAACATAGTCATATGAGGTTTATTCGTTGAAAATACCATTTTCCTATACATATCTCAACATAACTTTTTCGCTTAGGTATGCCGAACTTCGAAATTATCGATTTTGCGAAAGCTATCTTCAGGTATCTCAACCCAATATTGTATTTTTCGCAAGATTTCAAGATTTTTTGAGTTTCTCTAAATGAACATATTTACCATATTACCCTGTAGCTTGAAAACGGTAGACTTCAACCTTGAATTATTTTAAGTTCCCTAGGTCCTCCACGCCAATGAACTATGGCTGACTAGCTGCTGAACACCCTGTACCTACATATATCAAATTTTTGTAAAAACTACAGCACTATGTTTCCATGGATAAATGTAGCCAATCCATACATAATTAGTGTTAATTAACTACCTCATGGTATAAGGTATAACTAAATACAATAAAAGTTCAATATTCGTCCATAATCATAGTTGAGTTATATGTGATGAAATCTTATTTTTGAGATCTCGTTCTACTTGAACGAGTGCTATATCGTTTTGTCCAAATGTCTTTAATTTTCGAATTTTGAGCCGAAAATGGTCTCAAACTATAGGGTTCTACTCCCTGATTACGAATTCGTGGTCAAACTCAATTCTTTTCTTGGGGACGACCGGCCGTTAGCACAATAACTTTCGAAGGAATTGTCCTAAAGACTTGAGATTTTCGAGGTATGGTCGGTTCGCAAATAGCTCAGCTAAGTTCGTTAACCAGCCAAATCGTACAGGGTGTTCCATAAAATATAGCTATTCAAAATTTTTGTTCCTCAATATCTCAAACAGAACGAAACCCATCGAAATGAAGGTTATTCTGTTAATCAAAAATGATATACTAAATGTTCATGCAAAATTTTGAGATGATGGCATCATCAGATCCATAGAATTTAATTTCAGTAATCATTTGTTTTTTACATATTTCATTTTTTGAAAAAATTTCCAGAATATAATTCCGATTGTGCTGAGATTCTGCATTGGTATACAGGGGGACTTCCCTATAAGGAACCTCTCTATAACGAATTTCTCTGTATAACGAATTTCGTACAAGACATTGTACCTTGAATCCAAATTCCTTGTTGAAAACACCCTCTAAAACGAAGCAAATCCTCTGTATAACGAAATATTCAAAGAACATTACTCTTTCAATGGGTATTGGTAAGAAGGTATAAGGAAGGTTTTTTTTCTGAAATTTTTCCGGACGAACGTAATAAATCCCGACCTTAAACTGAATCATTACGGCGGGCAGAAAGATCCTTCTGAAAAAGTTTTAAATACACCCCTGGCTGTTTGGTCTCAATCTAACCATTACGCTAGTGTAAAAGTTGTGCGAAAATGTCGAAAAAGAAGTCTTAAGTTTGAATGATAAACTTGAATTTATCAGTGGAGTCGACCGCGACATTGCCGACTATAGAACAATTTTTTGTATAACGAAATTTCTTTATAACGATTTTTTTTGCGGATTTAGCGCTTTCGTTATAGGGATATTCCCTTAGACAAAGATGTTCCACTGTATTTGGTATCAAACTCAAGTCCCATAAAAATTTTAAGTTAATATTCTTATTGTTCAACAAAGAATGAGCGCTCAAAAGCTCCTGCTCAGGGTTTTTCTTAAATTTTTCGACATTACCCGAATAACACTATCCCCCCGCGACACCTTCCAAAACATTCTACCACCGCAAATGAAACCATCCATCGAACCAACCACCTCGGGCGTCGTCAAATCAACCCAGAAGTCCATTAGTCGAACCTTCAACTCCCCTGCCGAAGATCGAAGAAGCGCTCACCAATTTCCTCCTATCTGCTCGTCCCGCATTCCACACACCGGACTTTTTTCAAGAAATCGTTATTAGAGACGCGTGCCTTCTGTCTCAGCCCAACATCTGCCGATCTCCTGCCCCGATGGGGATGCATCTTGAGAATCAGCTGGTGGATAACTTCCTTTGAGTTGTTACCGGACTTTGGTAATGGCGTGGGGTCGGTAATAACCGCGCACAAAGAAATACTTACGTTTACGATCAACCCGCATGTTAATTTGAGGAAATTGCCTGGCTTCTGGGTGAATTTTGGGCTGATGATGTACATGTTTGATTGTTGATGCTTACCAGATTATAGAGTTAGCAAAAAAGTACCTTAGTACTAATAACAGTTGGATGTCCCGAGGACTCTAAGTATAAGTTTTCAGATAGATAAAATGTATCAGATGAAGTGATGAAGACTATGAATGAATAATTCGTCGATTGAATGCAGAACTGTCCATTTTCCAGAAAATCGGTTTATGGCCCAAAAAGATGCTTGATACTACGTTCCATCTGATGCAGAAGTATTGCAAGTCCATCTTATCTCCTCACCACACTTTCAATTTTATATAGGACATAGTTCAGTTGAAGGTGGACATAGCATATTTCGGACCCATACCATAAGGACAGGGTTTAGTTGAAAGTTTACATAAAATTGTTCTAATATGAAGAACTAGTGTATGTTTATACAAAGCTATATTATATACAGGGTGTTTCCTAAACATGCGGCAAAAATTCAGGGGGTTGTTCCTTGGACTATTTTAAGCATGTTTTGTCCTTTGATGATTTTTGAAAAACCTCTTTGTTTCGAAGATACAGGGCGAACAACATTTTTCATATTTTTAAAATTAATAATAGTTTAAATAAAAATGCGTACCGCACTGTGTTTACTAAGTAGGTACAATTTATTTTTAAATTTGTTTAACAACATTCCAATTACTAAAAACGGCCAGTTTTTTGACTTGAAATTGATAAGTTCAGATGGTAAAGGAATACAGATTAAACACGGTTTTCATTTGAATTCATTTTGTGATATATTAGCAATTAACATTCTATCTTTGACTATTATGAATCGCTATAGATGTGGTCATTTTCAACAGTTTTTGTAGGTTAAGTTAAATTTTCATGTAATTTTTCATAATAAAATGTTATTATCTAAAATTTTGTTTCCCCTGTATCTTCGAAACAAAGAGGATTTTCAAAAATCATCTAAGGACAAAATATTCTTAGAATAGTCCAAGGAACAGTCCCCTGTTCTTCTTTTTCGGCAAATTCCTACCATATCACAAAACAATCATGATCTTCAAGTTAAAGTTTAAAATGAAAGAATTTTAATCAGCTTACGACCTATTCAATAAAACGTGTCTACTGAAAAGTATAAATTTCGGACTATAGTTCTGCATTCAACTGACGAACTATACCCGATATTTTGAGCTAACCATCAATTTAGAGTTACAAGCAGTCACTTTTCCTGATTTTAGAGTGTTGATTTGTATATATGATTTGCAGAATATAGTGAAAAAATTTAGCTAAAATTGTGTTTAATTTCCTCTGACTCATTAATTACTCTTTCAATCTCGAATATTTCTTTCGACAAGTTGATGACTATTCAGGAGGAATAATTGAATTCGTTGAATGACACAGGCCAATCTGCCGATTTCCTGCCCCGATGGGGATGCATCTTCCTTCGAGTTGTAACCGGACTTGGGTTGAATACAATTAAAATGTATATGCCTTTATTTTGAGCTAAGATCTGTTCAAAGCTGACAGCTATCTCTTTCCCTGATTTCTTACTGCTGATCTGTGGCTTGCTCAATATCTTGAGAAACTTAAATTGCATATGACTTTTCCTGGCTCGTCGGAATCCCTCAAAACATAGGATTAAACATAAAAGGACGATTTCTCCTCACCTTTTTTTTCTCTTAATTCCACGAGAACTTCCTCCGGATACTGAAGAGTTTTTAGAGACGAGCTATCCATTAAGCAAGCAAAAGGAGTTCTTGCTGAGTGGAGCTAAACTGGTTTTCTGTCAACACTCCTATTGATGTAAACGTAATCTGTACTAATTGTACTCAATGGTTTGGGTTCTACAAAATAACAAGAATGTCAGATATTATTTGTGCTCTAATTAGCTCTCTTTCATGATGAGAGAGCTGTTCTCGTAACTGTGCTACAGCTTGTCTCCACTTCCAGAGCTGAAAGGGCATCAAGGAGGTTGAATCTGTGTTTCTCATATTATTCTTCTGTCGAAAACATGCTTTGCGCGAGCTCTCAATAGCGACGCATTCTATAAATAAGTGTATAGGAGTTTCCTTCTCTTCCCCACAAAATATAGGTACACTCGTCAGTTTCTGTTGTTCCAATTTTAATCATATGCTCCTAAGACGACAATGTTCTATTAGAAAGCCATTTATTCTTACTGAAATCCAAATAATTGTTGAACCTTTTAGATTGAAAGTTCTGATGGTACTTTCTGAAATGACCAATTCCTGGAAGATTCCTGCAGAGTGCTTCTCTGTCAGTTTCTTCCTTGTCCAAAATATCTTCCTTATAGGTTCATTTGCTTATCTCAGAAGGGTTCCGAGCCATTAAGTAGCGTTTGTGTCCTTTTCTGGCTAGCACATTAGTCTCTTCGGTTCCTATGATTTTAGAGTGACTAGGAATACAGACTAAGAGATTTTGTTTTCTTGCCTGCTTCGTTGATTTTTTTTCGCAACATTGGTCGGCAGTTGAGAAAAAGACATAAAAATGTATTAATTAAAAACACATCAGACAAATAGTAGAGCTATACGGTCTCAAGAAGAAGACTAGACATTATGAGGTTGTTGATGAAACAATGATGAAAGCATTTAACATAATATATCTTGAATATAATACTATGTGGTCATTAGATAGTTTGAATGAAAGTGACCAATGGCGCAAAGATCATAAAAGTAAACTAATTTACAATGACCAGAAAAGGACAAAGTCGGAAGTTCTCGGTTATGAAAAATAAAAGATTTATTTTTTGCAGAGTCATAGACACAATTATTTCTTCCTATTTCTTATACCTTGCTGGCAGTTTATAATTCTAGCAGATAAATTATTCCTCATTCATATTGCTGGCCGTTATTGTAACTTATTTGAAAGAGAAGATGATCACATTTGAATGGGCTATTCAGTGATTGTATTGGATGAAGTTATCTACCACTGGTGCAATCCTCATGAATATTTTTGCATGAGGCTTAATGTCGCTGTTATTTTACTAACACAAAATATTTGAGATGACTACCTTGGCAAGAGAAACAACAAGAGCTACTGGTGAATTTCATACATTTCCCTAATTTTTTCTCGAAATTCGTTTCAACTGTCAAATTTCCTTCCAACGATCAATTCTCATCACCAGAGATAGTCACGGTGGAAGGCGACAAAACAGCAACGTAATGGTCGTCCTGGGCTGTCGGATGGTATGCATAATTGATGCAGCAGACGCGAAGGCGTCGGGCGGCTGGTCGAGCAGCGTCGCGCCCGCTCTGCAGGTGTCAGGCCTCCCTGGGACGTCGTCACCATGGCACCCAGAATGATGCTTTTCGCGCCTGTGGATGCGTATCGACCGCGGGCGAAGCTGCCAATGATGCCTCCACATCTGACGATTGGAGAGAAGGGTCAGGCTGATGGCTCGACCTCGGCGAATGTCCAGGTGAATTGCTCCATAGCTGTTATGGGAAATGAAAACAGTTTGTTATTATGGAAACGTATAGTCAAGTAGCGAGTCATTTTGAGACTACTGTCCTTCCAATCACTGGACTCTACTAAATTTTTCGTGTTCACAGAGATTTAGTAATTAAATTACTCGCTACTCGACTAAATTCCCAGCGAAATGACAAGCCTTATTAAGAACTAATTTGATATTCTTCAAGACGAGAGATTGGATCATTATTCAGCCCGATGATCTGTGTATGTAAAGGGTTTTCCAATGAGAGGTGTTATTTTGATATTTTAAGAAAAATGCCATTTTTCAATATATTCAAATGATCGGATGTTTATTTCATTATAAAGAAGAAGCTATGTCGTTAATAGTGGAAAATAACATCAGGCAAATGACCACCACGATCACGCTTACAGGACCATATCCTTTTAATGAAATTTTCCAAAACCAAATCGCAAAGTGACTGCCCTATGTCCTCGACAGCCACACGAATTCTATCTTTGAGGTCTTGAATCGACGCTGGGCTGTTGGCGTAGACCCTCTTTTTCACGTGACCCCAAATGAAGAAGTCGAAAGGTGTTAAATCACTAGGTCTCACTGGCCAATTGGGATCACCTCTTCGAGATATAACACGGTCCGGAAACTTTTCCGCAAAAAATCAATGGTTTCGTTGATCGTGTGGCACGTAGCGCCGTCTTGTTGGAAGTAAACGTGGTCCAAATCAATACTATCCAATTTCGGCAATGAAACAATCATTAATCATCTCTAGAGAGCGCAATGCATTCACCGTAACTGTTTCTCCAGCCTCATTTTCGAAAAAGTAAGGTCCAATGACTCCGCCGAACCATACACCGCACCAAAGAGCAGAGCCGGACCGTGGGCGTGGCGAAGGAGGCATTTGCCACGGGTGCAAACGACCTAGGGTCGCAAAATGTGAAATAAAGAGTTTTTCAATAAGAGGTGTTATTTTAAATAGCCCGCTATTTCGGCAGATGTCACGTTTGAAGCTGTCATTTTTTGACATTTGACAAGTAGAAACTACGCCATTAATAAAATGGAACGATACACGCCTCAAGAACGCACTGAAATTATTAAAATTCACTTTCTTCTTCTTCTCTCTGTGCGGTGCCTTACCGGCCGAACTGAGGCCTAGTGGCCCATTGTTCACCCGCATCGTTCTATAGAGACTCAGCTCCTCAGACACGAAGACAGAAATGTCGCGAGCCTGCCAGGAGTGGTCCCTCTCACCATAGGAATAGAAGGTGTTGGATTTCCTAACACCTTCTATTCCTATTCACTTTAAAAATGGTGAATATTTGGCAGAGACGGTTCGTAAAACTCGAAAATTTTAGAGTCGTCATGAAGCACCTTGTTGGACAGCAATAAAGAAATTGGTAGAAAAATTTGAGCTGTTGGGACAAGTTAGTGATGCGAAGAATAAAATTCGAGCACGTCGCTCAAGAACAGCCGAGAATATTGCTGTTGTAGCCGAAAGTGTTGAAGAAAACCCAGGTTTGTCCAACCCTCGTCTTTCTTTGGAATAAGGCGTTCCACAAACTTCATCACACCGTACTTAGCATAAATATTTGGATCTTAAGGCTTATAAAGTTCAGTTAACACAAGAACTCAAGCTGGCCGATCATCAACAATGTCGTGTTTTTGCTGATTGGGTCGTTGAAATGCATGAAATGATCCGGCAAAGAGCATTTACACTCTGCCGCAACATTACCCTCGGGTCGGCAACGACGGACAAAGAAATTCCACAGAAACCTACTTAAATTTAATCACTTGCAGCTTCACGCTGCCGGTCCTTTTGACTTTGACCGTACCAAAAACCACCAATTCAGAAATGCAATGTGAGGCAGCAGGGAAGTGTAGTAATTAGATTCTCGTGCTGCCCACTTCCCGGCTCAATTCCTTGTTCCCTGCCTTGGAAGTGAGCTGAGTGTAATCGGGGTGTAAACAGAAAAATATTGTGATCGATTGTATCAAAATCTTTGCTGAAATCAGTCTGCAAGGACTTCAGCTATAAATAGAAAACTCCATAACAAAATACATTTCTTTCGAAGAAAAACTCAGTTTTCTGTATTATTTCAGTAGTCTAATCTTCTTATGCATCTGAGAAATGTACCTAATCCAATATATAAGAATTGTCTTATTGGATTATTAGAATCCATGATGATTCGGATAAATATACAACTGAAAAAGCCGCCCTAGATAATTTACATGGACAGCATTTTTTGTTTCGAAATTTCAACTTATTTCTCTTGATATTGAGAAACCCCTCGTATCCTTAACAACTGGTTTTAAGATGTACGTCCTTCATCTAGAAAGTGAAGCGAGATCCAAAATACGTTGAGGTGGCAGGTGGAAACGGAAAGGTGGCTGACATGCTTGATCAAACAGATGGTAGTCTATCTGCCGGTGGGTGTTTATTATAAGTATAAATTCGAACTATTATATACAGGATGTTTGAATTGGTATGCATAACAGGTTACAGAAGTCTATGGATCAATTAATTCGCCTTTGTATTATACTCCAGTTGCTTCTTAATCTTATACATCTGACTTTTTGTTGCTCACAAGCTTATGGTGCGAATTTTAAGATTGTTAAACAATTTAGCGAATGAGATCCAGTTTAGTAATTATAAATATTTTCTTCTATTTCACACAAAGTATATCGTGGTATTAAAAGCAAAAAGTCAACCTCCTAATATGTTATGAATAAAGAAAAAACCGTATCACAGACTGAGGTTATTATTTACTTAGGTACTTTATGTTGGTCCATTTGTTATTTTTATAGACGATTCTCATTCAGGGTATACCCTGTTCCAATTCGTTGAATCGTTGCGATTACTTGGGTTTCCAGCTCAAGAATTGTTCCCTGAAGTAACAAGAAATTCTCAAATTCTTCATCAATTGCATCCTCTTAGTGAGGTTTTTCAAAAAAACATTGGGAACGTTCAGTTACAAGATGTTCCGGGGTTTGCTACTCTTCTCCATTGAATTCTCTACTTATCGTTTAAAGCAACACCAAATCTCAGGAATTTCCTGAAATATTCTCGTTTTGAAAGTTCCAAGAAATTTTTTGGAAAGTTCTTGTAAAGGTACTATTCCATTGCGCGAAACTGTTTCGCGAAACAAAACTGGCGTAGTGGATACCGCTTTCGCGCCAGAAATTTTGTTGCGCGAGTCAGTTTCGCGGTGATCCGATGCCAGTCGGTTTTTGAGAGCGAGTCAAAGAGATTCGCGGTATTAATTTCGCCTCGTAGAAACGCTGAAATGAATCAAGACGAGTGCATTCATCTAATCCAGCTTTATTAGGCCTACCGATTTTTGTAGGATGCCTATGCTCTTCTTATTTTAGGATCAGCCTGTGACGAGAGGTATTCAAAGTCTTCTGACATCATCCGGGTAAAATCCTGATCGTAGCCTCGATGGCTTCCGCTACTTAATCCTTTAGCAACTGATTTCTGGTTTGCAATCTCCGACGAAATTTTCTCTGATCCATCATCGATGTTTTTCTTCGTTTTTTATTTTTATTCCTCACATAACCCATTACAATTATAGCAAATGCTGAGGCTTCAGTCGGAAGTACGGACGACATACTTGTCTCTGGAAAACTGGCAGCTCACCCATTTTCACGAAAAGTTTCGCTTCGTGTAAACGTATCAGGCCGAAACAGCGACTCGCGAGCCACTCTAGAGAAACGGTTGCGCGAGTCAATTTCGCGCAGTGGAATAGCCCCTTAAAGGTCAGATTGCCTTTTTGTCTGCCTCATATCTTCTGCTGAATATCTCAGATTGAACTAGATGGTGGTTGATTGGCACCGAAACTATCTCTTTGCAGTGCGACCAATGTAGTCTCTTATAAATTGTATTGGCATCGATGGTTTTTGCGGCCGATCTACATAAATTACAAATATCAGAGTTTTCCTTACTTGTGCAGATGATATCTCATGACACAGTGACATGTGAGAAGCTCAGTAAGAGAGTGTCTCTCTCTTCCTTCCAATCCTCGACTTCGCCTTTATCAGTGGCTCAAGTCCAGCAACTAAGTTTGAATTTTTACTGTAGGTTTTCTTTCATTTGTCAGAGGGTTTGGGTGCCATATCCGAAACTAAATTCCATTTTTTTAGGCAAAAGACTAATCGTTCTACGAAAAAGCTCTGGAGATTTAAATTATTCGATTGATAAGTACCTGAAACGATTTTTACGAAAAAAAAGTGTTTTCATTGCTGAGCCGGAACTCTTCAGCAATGTGTTATCATATCCCTGACGATTTGACTGAAACTATTTCTTTCCAGATGAAGATAGCCACCGTAGACGGTGAAAATATCTACTGCAATTCTTGCACGTACAACCATACGACCGCTTTCCCCAACCAGTCTGCCAGCCATCATTATTCATTTTCTGAATGCAAATATGTAACTGCACTGCGCGAGATTGAGATATTCTGTTCGGGTAATGAGTCAAGTTTAACGCTACCGATGACTAACATGAACGTTGACGAAGACCTCGAATGATTGTTCAGGTGGTGGAAGATCGAGATCTCATTAATCAGATAAACTATCATAGATATCTGAATTTCATGAGTATACTTTGTGGAAAGGCTTAAATATTTCATAGATTTATAATACTAACTAGGTCTATGAAATATTTTCAATCTACACAGATGAGCATTATTCTGTTTGGTGACACTTTTCAATTGAAACTTCATGAAAAAATTTAAGAAAAGTCCTGAGCAGGAGCTCTTGAGCGCTCGTTCATTAGTGGAGCAATAATACTATTACCTAAAAATTTAATATGGGACTTGAGATTGATACCTTATATATAAATGCAGAATCTTAGCACAATCGGAATTATATTCTGGAAGTTATTCAGAAAAGGAAATATGTAAAAACTATAAAAATAAAAATTGAGTTCTATTGTTCTGATGACGCGATCCTCTTGAAATTTTGCATGAACATTCAGTATATCAGTTTTCATCCACAAAATGAGTTTTACCTGAATCGGATATTCTGTTATGGAAATAAAAAGATTCTTCTTTCAATATTCAAATTGAATTTTTCCATGGTTCGGTTTACAGTATGGCACGAAATTTTGCATAATTTATTATTTTGTGAATGGAGATCGATATGTTGAATATTAATCCAAAATTTCGTGGCTATAGTGTTAACAGATCCATAGCTATTTCAATTGGAACATTGAAAAGAATCTTAATATTTCCTAGAAATTTTGAGAAGGAATTGTATAGACTCATTCTGGGTTGTGAACCTTATAGTTGTGATTAGTTCAAGGAATTTTGTAAGAGGTAAAATTCCAAATGTTTCATCATAGGCACAATGGTAGACTTATTGAATATTTTATATCAGTATGTTGTAATTATTTGAAACCAACAAACATATTATTATCATCCAATAAATTCCTAACGATTTTTCATAGAGAATAATCTCCTCCATCAGACTATAACACACACATACAAAACACACACCGTTTTTATCGTTTCCCGGATGAACGGAATGATTCAGGGTAACTTCCCATGTCCACCGCTGTTGCAAGTATCATTAGACGACACGTGTGTGACGCATTCTGCACCCCCTTGCTGCACCGGTGGACACTTTGCGTAATTAGTGGTCAGGGGTTGGTTGGCTGAGCCAGCAGCAGAGAAAGAGAAAACTGGAGGACATTAACGACTGCTCCCCAGATATGACGACCGGTCGCCGGCTGTAATCGGCATCGGGAAAATGGAAATGGTCACGCTCTGCGCGTTTCATCTGAATTTTTCACGATGAAACGGCAACGTTATGCGTGACGCCTTCCGAGAGGTGTTTTAGGTAGATTAAAACACGTTCCGATTCCAGCCGGGACGACACTGACTGATGGGTTGGGTGTCATTGGAATTACTATGGAAACATGGATTTGTATTTTGGAGCGCTTGTTTCTGTCGTACCTACTGCCTAAATGTCTATAATTTTCGAATAATACCCAGAATGAATCTATACAATTCCTTCTCAAAATTTCTAGAACATATTCCGTAATACTAATGCATTAAATATCCAGAACCTTTTTGAGGCATGTGTAGACAAATGGTCATATAAGAATGAGTTTTGGAGAGGAACGAAACTGAAAGGGAAGCACTCTGAAGGTACCTTTTGGCCTTGTCCTTTTCTGGTCACTAGGGGGATCAAAGGAAATGAAGAGGCTTGCACACTAGCCAGTGGGGCAGAACCCTTCTGTCCACCTATAAGAAAGAGTTTTTGGAGAAGAAAGGAAGTGAAAAAGAAGCTCTAGAGGAATGATCCGGAAATGTATTAGTCCAAAAATTTCCTTTGGAATATTAAAACTGCGATGAACAAAAAGTATCTGGATCTCAGTAATAATATGTTACGCCTTCACACTGTCCTTCTTACTTGACATTGTCTCCTTGGAAAGCATCTCATGAAAAGTGGCTTGACAGAAACTGACGAGTGTAGTTTCAGTGGGGAAGAAGAAGAAACTCTTTTTCACTCAGTTATAGAATGGCTCGCTAGAGCGAGCCTGCGCATCTATCTTGGACACGAAAATTATTGGAGGAACACAGGTAAAGCGATCCATATAGGCCTCTCAGATATTGGAGTTCTTAGAGGCACTGGAACTGGAGATCGAGCTGTAGGCAGTTGTGAAAACACCTGTGATGAGAGGCACAATAGACTTTAAGGACGCAGTGGAATGTAACCCTTCAAAAATCTGCAACATACAAGACATTAGATAAACTTATAGCTTACAGCTTTACTCCTCCGCACCGATACAGCTTAGTTCCTACTCTGCAATGGAAGGATGTAGAAAAAATTCCTTCAGTGTTATTCAAACCTCTAAAACTATGAACATTTTTATTGAAGAAGATAAGCAGTTTGTAAATGTACAAACTTTATGCTGTCAAAAGATTATTTTTTGAACTCACCTTAAGGTACAAATCCATATTAAACATTACATGGTACTTAATATCTATATAAAAGAATGTGTCTGAATAAAAAGAACTACCCCAAGAGATGATTTCATGTGAGAGAAGAGAATGAAAATTCACATAATTACTAATTACAGCAGGTCAAAATCAACCTGACTCCACAAATGGAATAATATGCAGCAATCAATGTTGAGTCTTCTCTTCAACTGTGCAGTGTGTGGAACCCACTCTAGGTATTTATCAAGAACTAGCCCCTAAAAATTCACTGGGTTTTATCAACGTTTGAAACTGGATCATGATTACAAAACCACCCAGAAGTGATACAAGAAGAAGGGATCAAACAACTGGCGTCATCGGCAAACAACCTGAATCAAAGTTCTCTGTATAAACGAAATAGCATTTAAATTTGTATTGGCAATGATATCCAAAAAATACAGCCTTTATGTTTAATTTATGACTCGAAAATTATAAGAAATAGTTGATAATAAACTTGAGGATACCTTCCATCTAGAATACCTGAACTCTGATATTAAAATCAATTATTTCAATCTTATATTGAATATAGATTTCCCATTATAATTTTATGTCGGGATTTATGAGTCTTTCAAATGGAACGGTTTAAATTGATAATCAATATTACAGGACAATTTCCATCAGTAATTATTACCATAAACGCTTTCAAATGCTTAACTTCGAATTCTTAATTTGTATTTTTAAAACCTCTATGATTAGTAGGATTCTCTCGAAAGGAGGGATGAATGCTCCTTGAACATTCAACCAGAAAATGACTGTTCGCACACGAACACAAATTTACAAGTGGCAGAAAAGGTACTTCGACCTCAAAAAGTCACATACACATACAAGCACCTTTCAAAAAAGCAGCTCGTTTTGTATCCTGCAACTTGAAACTAAAATAAGCATTCATTAATCATTATAAATCATCCTGTGCAGCCTACAGACTGCTGGAGTCATAAATTGAGGGGCTTTTTAACAGCTTAGTGAGTTTCGAAAGAGGTGAAACGTAGTTGGTGTAAATACTATAGGTTCTGTTCAATTCTCGAGCATTTAGTCGAAGACAGTGTCCGAGAAACTAGAGGCCCCCTTGTATCAAGGGGGCCAGATAAATAGAAGAGCTTTTCCAAGACCAACTGTTTGGACTGGATGTTATGTTCTACCTCTCTCTCATTCCTAGACATCGAAAATATCTACCAGTCTAGCGCACCGAACGTATGAAATGGAAGCTCGTATGTCAACACTTTTTTGGCCATTGCATGATATCTGTGGAAGGTATGTTTACCAGACACTTGAAATCAAATAATGGAATGCTATTGCTCATGGAACAAAAGATCCTGAGTTTTCATAAGAGGCAACCTAATGGCCATGTGTAACGTCTGTGAAGTTGTTCTGCAGAAGCTCTCCAACTCAGTTTTCAAACAATAAATGCGTACCCACATCTTTGAAGACGAGTTGATTCTTTTTCCCTCAATTGGCCAGGGAAGTAGATTACATAATACCTTAATTGCATCCACCACATATTGATGTAACACAAAGTCAACTTGACTAAAATGATATATCATTCATTCATCTTCTCTTTATTGTGCCCGACTCTGAGGTCATGTACACAGATCCAGTATCGACAATTTTTTATTTCACTCAATCATACCACATTAATTTTTCGAGACAATTTTTGTTGTAAAGACAAACTAGGACATACACAAACATCCATACCCACGCCGGGATTCGAACCTAGACCTACAGCTTCGCAAGTACTTGTAGGCAAGCACCATGTGCTTGCAGCCACCGAGGCGGTTAATGATATATCAACAACCAAGTTTCAACATTTGTTGGTACGTATAGAGATAAATGAATGAATGAATGTATGAAATTCTGTCGATATCACCATTGAAACTGAGTGGAATTGTTCTTACTATTATGTATGGAGATGTGCATAGATTACCAAAGAAAGTAATGGATGCCTTCGAAAAACAGGTAAAGAAGAAGACCAAAAATGAATAATGGAAAAATAAAATGAATGAGAGGAGACTGAACGATGAAGACTGCAATAATAAAAGGCACTGGCAAATTGACAACGTTGTAGAATGCTTTATTCTTTCAACCAGATATAATTTTGATTATTACTACCTCTATTTTGTTAAGTTTTTAGTATATCAAGTTTCTTTGATAAGTTCCCAAACCTCAAACCAAAACGTAATGTGGATGCTGTTTACCACCTAAAATGCAAACCGCCGTGTTTCTACCATCAGCAGGATCGATTTTTCTCATTTCCTGAAAATTTAATCGTATCAGCGAGTCCAGGTCGGCGCCCCATGCAGGGAAATTGGCGGTCCCAGGTGGATCAACACGTCACGTCCGTACCCGCATCAGCGTCGTTTCCAGGCGACGCCGGCCAGCGCCGGGTCGGCAGAAGCGATCTCATTGGTTCCACAGCTCTGCAGCATTGTCCATCTTTATCCTCTCCCGGAGGAATTTTCCGTGTGAGGCCATGTTGCCTTATGCCCTGGAATTCGTGAATAATTCTGAAGTACGAGTATATTACATTTTGACGAAGGATGGATTGGAGGGAAAATCTCTATTTATCTGTGATCCTCCCTTGATGTGGAAACACATTATATTATGTCGTGGATAGTTAAAGTTGAGCTTAGGAAATTCAATGTGACTATAAAGTGATGAGTATTTCCATTCGAAACCTAGAAATCTTTCAATGAAATTTAAGAATATTCCACAACCTTCACTTGATATCATTTCTTGAATAATTAAATTTCGATCAATATGTTCCTTCAATGTAATTATTCGTGAAATAATATTCAATTGCAGATCCACATCCACGAAATTATTATCATTTCTTCTAATAAGAAAATCTGATGATGATCATAAGTAATTTATTTTATAATTAACTGTTTTAATTTTTTTTTGTTCATTCTTATGAATATCACATATTGTATTTGTCTTCCAATTGACAATGAATTCTAGCTCCTTCATATTAAAAAATTCAAGAAAGCCCTGAGCAGGTGCTTCTGAGCGCTCGTGCTCGTGGTGAAGCAATGAGGCTATTACCTACCTCAAAATGTTGTATAGGAATTAAGAGATTGATACTAAATATACAAAAGCAAAAATCTCAGCAAGATCGGTTTAATATTCTGAAAATTGTTCAAAACTGAAATTTGTGAAAACTTGACAATTATGTGGTTCTGATGATGCGAACCTCTCGAAATTTTCATTAATATTGACTATATCTATTTTCATACACAAAATAAATTTCACTCGAATCGAATATCTTGTTATGGAAAGATAAGAATTCTTCTTTTCGATATTCAAATTGAATTTATATGGTTCAGAATTGGCGATCTTCTTGAAATTCAGTATGTCAATCTTCATTTACAAAAGTAATTTCACTCGAGTGAGACTTCTTACTGTGGAAATATAAGGTTTCTGTTTCTGAATATTCCAATTTAATTTTCTATGGTTCTGTTAATACTATGGCCACAAAATGTTGCATGAGGCTTAATATGAGCTTCTTACACGTGGCCGCAAAATTTCATTTCCATTGGTTTCGTCTTGTCTGAGATATTGAGAAACAAAAATTCTGAATGACCATATTTTATGGAACACCCTGTACTATTTGGCTGGTTAACGAACTTAACCGTGGCTTCTGGAAACCTAGAGTCTAGAACAATCCATTCGAAAGCCGGCCCCACGGAGAGAATTGAATTTGACCACGAATTTGTCATCAGGGAGTCAAACCCTATCGTTGGAGACCATTTTCGGCTCAAAATTCGATAAGACAGACATTTATTTTGTATAACCTTAAATCTTTTCATTTTTTGAACCAAGCCTTTAAATTATTTGAGTTCAAAAATGATAAGGTGAAAAGCACTAGCTCTTAGGATATTCAAATTTAAATGATGGTCCTAGAAGATCGTAACATGGAGTTTGAATTCATTGAACTATCACTATCATATTTTATCCAATCTGTGATAACCTATGTTCCTGATTAAACAAAAAAATTTTTGGAAATACGTTTGAAATTAATGGAGTGAATCCTATTCAAACCATTCTAAAGGAATATCGACCGATTTGGCCTATTGGCCGATTTGACCAAGATATTCCGGCATTTCCAACCATATACCTATCTCTGGCTCTTTCAATCAGAATGGAGTGTTCACGAAATTCTGGACAGATTTATGTTCGAGTTCGGATTTTTTATAAACCCTCAGCCGAAATTTCAAAATTTCAGCTTGGGCACAATTATGCTACAATGTTATCTTAGAGACAAACAAAAAGGTGGATAGATAGAGCCAAACAGCAAAAGCTCTAGAATTAGACTCTAGGTACAGATGTCTTGAAAAGAGTATTTCCTTGTTAATTCAGAAAATTGCTGAATGATCTTAGTTGTTTCCAAATTATTGCAATCTGTATGTATCACCAAGGTCCGATGCTCAAGCGCTGCAAATAATGGCGAGGCAGCGTTAGAATAGAACCCTTACAGTTCAGGTAAGCTACCTGCGATAACTACGCCAAATAGGAACATTTAAACGGAACGCATATTGCTTTAGTAACCCTACACCTATCGCGATAGCTGTCAGAGCTGTCGCAAGATAGGTATTCAAGCACACGCAAGTTTTCCACCCTATCGTGCGTGACATCCGATAGCTATCGCGATAGGTCTATGGTATCGCAACGGGAGCTGCCTGAGATAAGTACGCCAAATGGTAGCATGTTAACGAGACAGATATAGCTTTCGAATACTCTAGACTTATTACTATAGCTACCGGTGATACGCAAGATAGGGAGAGAAACTTGTCTGCCCCGATACCCATTTTGTATCACCTCCTATAGCTTTCGCGATAAGTCTAGGGTATCCGAAAGCTATACCTATTTTTCTGGTTAACATGCAACCATTTGGCGTACTTAACTCAGACAGCTCTCCTGAATACTATTGATGTGATTACTTTGTAGCGCATGTGTACCGGATAGCAGCAAGGTGATTGCTAAATAAGCGTATACTAACATCATAAATACAACTGAGGTTCTTTCTGATATCTACACCATCTACAGATTTTTGAGACATGTAGAAAATCCGATACTGAATGTTTCACCTCGGAGGTCTCTCGCCTATTCAATCAGGTGTCTCTGAAAGCTTCCCAGTAAACACAGACTTCTGAGCGATATCGCCGAGAGGTTACAGTCCGACATCCATGCGAATTCCTATTGCGACATCTTATAGATTTCACAAATATATAATCAGAAGATGTTCGTATTGCGACCTCTGGCGAGATCGCCGATAGGTTACAATCAGAAATCTATGCGAAATCCTATTGCGACATCTCATAGATGTCACAAATAAAACCAAAATAAGATATTCGAATTGCGACTTCTTAAAGAGGTCGCAAAGATATCCCATCGCTGGGATATTCTCAAAAAGCTCACAATGTGGAGGTTGTTGCGAAGTTCTCATACTTGTTACAATGGGAAGGTTTATGCGAATATCCTATTAACCTCCACAATGTGAGTAGTTTGAGAATTTCTACAAGGGATATCTTTGAGAGCTCTCTGTGAGCGTCCCTGAGACGGAAATTTGGAGGAGATTTAGAGCTCCCAGCAACCTCGCAGGGACATCAGAAAAGTAGTCGCAACCTGCCGAAAAAATATCGCTGGGATATCTATGCGACGTCTTTGTGTTGACTGGGTTAATAACACTGAAGATAAAAGATATTCAGAATGGCTTATTGAAACGAAAGATAAACCAAGGAAAAAACTCGATAGCCATTACAAGAAAAAAAATCATTGAAAATTGAGGAACAACATTTTCCCGTCAGAAACCTCGGCAACGCGGCAGCCGGGAAATTCTCCCTTCCCCCTTCTGGGCACACCTCTGAGTCATCTCAGGTAAACAGATAGGGTAAAAAATCCCGCGCTATTGCATGATTTAAGAAAATTATCGACCGGTCGTCTCTCCGAGGGAGGTGAAGCGCACGTGTGGACGCAGCTTACTCCGTCGTTTTCGTGGAAACGGCGCGGGGGCCAGTTTTCAGCGTCACCGGAAATTGGGGAGTAGCCGAAACTCGTGACGAATGGAACGGGGAGAAAAAACTGGAATTTTGGAGAATTGCGTTGTTAGAATTTTGCGGAGTTGGATGGAGGGTGGTTTTTTCTGGTTTTAAATTGGGGGAACGTGGAATTTTGATTGAATCACTTCTGGTTGAGTAGTCTGGCTGGTTGGTGTACACGATATTAGGGCTTCCAGAGTTGGAACTAAATGCATAAAGCTATAATTTTCTGATTATTCTATATTTTCCAAACACTCAAGTTTTTCGGATTACTTAAGTTTTTTTGGAACAGGACTAGCCTTCAGCGAGCGTGCTACTGGCCACGACGTGATTTGCAATCCAGCTACCTACATCACCATTATCGGATCAGCTTTTTCGAAGAAGCAACAGTATCTACCTCAGATCAATAAAATACACAGATAGGCCCTTACAGATATAAACAGAGGCAAAAATGGGAACAAGATCTCTATGTTTATATTCCCCTCCTGCTGTTTATAAACATTAACCTAACTTTGGTTATTTTCATGATTTCCGAGATGTTTTTGCTGGTTCTCGTGATCTTACATTTTAATATGCCTTGCATTGATATTAAATTTCATTTACTTCAGAAAATTTCCGAAATACTGTATTATTTGCAAAACTTGTAGAGAGCACGATTGTTCACGAAAATCAAGATTCTAGAGTTGAGTGCAGTTACGTGGGTTGATTATGGGAAGTAAGTATTACAATAATTATGTTTCTTTTATTGCCTGAACCTATAATGAGCTAGATGATGTTCCGCTGCTAATAACCATAAGGTGGATGCGTCTTATCACTCAAAAAAATCCTATTGATCTGAGTTTATGAAAATGTAATATTTATTCCTTTTCAGTACCTACCCCTAAAAACCCACCATTCTGCCTTTGGACTGTCGAATTTCGAAACAAAAACAAACATTAATTTGCTTTGTATATCTTGTCCTCAAATTCATTCTATATGTAACGCTGGGTCCTATTTAGGTATTTTGTTAATTTGATGTATCTACGTAACTGCAGCATAAAATTATTCCACTCTTCGTCTGAAATAAAGTAGGTTAAGATGTAGGAGTATTATTTCAATGTTTAATGTAAGAACTAAGAAGTCTTCTATAACCTCAGGGTAGGACTGAAGTACTTAGAACATAACAGGCGTATTTCAATAGACCTCCCTAGTATCTCATTAGTTCTAGTATACTCTGTGTTGTCAATAGATGCAACGCGTGAAAGTCGCAATAGACTACCCTTTAACCAAAATCGAAAAAAATTTAAGTCGGCAACTAAATTATGGAAAGAAAATAATATCGTCATATATTCTTAATTAAATTGGATAATTATTGCAAAAAAAACTTAGGTGGTACATATTTAAGCAAATAATTCAGAAATGCAGCGACATGAATCCAGATGTTTTGAAATCTTCTATATGAGAAAAATGATATTTCAATTTCTGAGACCTGTTACTCTGACTCACACATTCACTCAAATTTGTTCATTCCTTGAACAAAATCCTATCGTATCGGCGAGTCCATGTCGTTGGCCTCTGCAGAAAAATAGGGGTGGTGCTCCAAAATCTACTTCTAAACCAAAAACAAAACTTTGAGCCTGTAATTAGATCATTGAGTCAAACTGAATGCCTTGGTCTCATCAAAATTGCAGTATGATTGCCCGAGAAAAAGACGGTTGCTGTTGCCCAAATTAAAAAAAGACTCAGAGAAGCACTGGCATGTACTCAAAAGCTATGGATTCTCGAATACAATTGTAAAAAGATATTTCGAATTTTATTGTCTTGTTGGTATGATTTCACTCATTCATGAATTGAATTTTCCTGTTTTCCTTCTGAAAGTAACATTTATGACATAGTCTGAACAGTTTCTCTCAAAAATTAACACAATGGAATCATTTCCATAATATTTAAATTCAATTAGTGATTTTGCCGAATCCAAACCAGTGCGAAAAGTAAAGGCTTTTCATTCGTTGCGGAAATACTGCTCAATCTGAACGAAATTTTCTGTAATGTATTCCTCAAGACATCACACACGGGTAATTGCAACGTGACCATATAAGCAAGTGTAAAATTTCGACCCAATCTGATCTACAGTTACTGAAAAATGTTCAAAACATTATAAAACAAACAAGCGCGCAAACAAATCATCGGTAATTTCCATTCGAAATGATTTCAGTTCATGAAAGAACGCCAAAATAATCTTGACTTAGTATCAAGATTTCGTCGAATATGTAATATGAGATCCTACATTACCTTCGAAATAGGCACCATGAGTAATGGTATCGCAAGTAGGCACTTCGTTTTCATTTTCTTTGACATTGTACAGCTCACTATTCAAAAACACTAAAGCAAATCATGTCAGATAATAAATCGAAATACCATGATCACGGCTACAAATCTCCAGACTCCTTAAAAGCATAGTCGTAAAATGAAATTCCGAGATGAAGACATTAAATCAACAATGAAAACAATATTCGCCACCTTCTAGTTGTAATTCGCCACGCAGATCGACTATTCCTCTTTTTATGGGCGTACTTTAATAGTTTAATGCAATTTTATTACATGTCTTCTCGAATACACACTCACATTAATAAATATTGATAATATGTCCTCTCGGGATGAAGTCTTCAACCTGGCGAATGACGAGAATACAGGATTACGCATTAACCACCGTGGTTCCTGTGAGAGATACCATCAGTGACCAAATGGATGCTGCGAACTTGCCTTGAATATCAATGTTGAACAAGAGGTTTTGGTTTTGTTGTTTACTCGCGGTTACACGGAAAATCTCACTTGAAGCAATTTAAAATACGTAGAAAACAGTATTGATAAAATTCAATTTCCGACAACAATTCCAAACATACTTCATTCTATTCTTTTTCACAATCATTGATTTATATGATGAAAAAATGGAATTCAGTTTTTTTGCTTACTTCTTCTTATTCGAGGAGGTTGAAGATATGGCCAATAACAATAATAACTACCCACAAATAAATAAGCTTATCATTCTTATCAACACAACAAGAAATGTACAAAAAGTACCAACATTAGAGCTAGTGAAAAAAATAAAGGTACAATAGGTTCAAAAGGTACAATAGGTTCAAAAATTCAGTTTCCCCTACATCAAAACACAGGCCAAAGTTAAATTTGGGGGGGGGAAGAAGTTTCGAAAATTTTCCAACTGTTTTGAAATTTTTCCAACTGCTTCGAAATTTTTTCAACTGCATCCAAAATTTACAGACTGCTTTGAAAATGTACCAACTCTGATCAACATGAAGCGCACCCCTTTACCAATTCCATAGAAGTTTTCCAAGTGCTTCTGGCTCGAAATGTTTCAAACTGCTACGAATTTTTTTCCACTGCTTCAAAAAATTTACCAACTGCTCCGAAATTTTTCCAACTGATTCGAATTTTTTCAATTGCATCAACATTTTACCAACTGCTCTGAAAATTTGCCAACTCTCATCAAAATCGTCTCGTCACTGTACCAACTCCATTGAATTTTTTTCAACTGCTTCAAAATTTTCCCAATGTTTCGGAATATTTTCGATTGCTTCGAAATTTTTTCTACTACTGCGAAATTTCACCAACTGCTCCGAATGTTTGCCAACTCTGTTCAACATTGGTACTGGTATAATAATTTGACCTATCGTGAAATGAGAAGGAAGCATTGAAATAGTGCGTTTAAACTTATGAAATCATTTTATGAAAATGTTAGCGATTGAAATATAATCTGAAACGATTCTGAATTTCTAAAAAACTTTTTAGGTTTTCACTCCCAGTCTCTGAAACAGAAATAATCTAAAAATTTAAGATGAAGAGAAAAGAAATTTGATTATTGTGTTCTAATTCCATCGTAAATTTAATAAAGAACCAACCATTAAATTTACGATGGAATTAGAACACAATAATCAAATTTCTTTTCTAGATGTTCTAATAAGAAAATTTATAGATCATTATGAAACAAGTGTATTCGGAAACAAACACACACTAATAGATACCTAAATTTTATTCCAATCATTAATTAAATGTAAAAACAAGTATTATAAAAACACTTTATGATAGGGCCTTTTTAATTCATCTACACCTGAAATTAGAAATAATGAAATTTCTTTCATTAAAGAGTTCCTACTAGATAATCAATACCCACCAAATTTTTAGAAAGAACAATTTCAAATTTAGAACGAAAAATATCTAATCGAAATTCTAATGATGATCAGGTACAAACAGGAAAACCGTCAAGAACAACCAAATTTGTTGAACGTCATTCCTTATATTCCTGCCTCCAGAGAAAATAAGAAGAATTGGTTCCAAATTCAACATAAGAACTGTTTTCAAAACACAAAATGATTTGAGATCCATTCTAACTAGAACAAAACCAATGAATGAGACACAAAAATCAAAAAATTGTGTTTACAATATTCCCTGTATATGTGGACCTTTAAAAATAAGAAAACGGGAACATAAGAATAACATCAAGAATAGAGACATCACAAGATCACAAATTGCTGATCATATATGTTCAAATAGCGGAGATCATATGATGAACTGGAACCACACAAAGATCCTCATGACGGAACCTGATAATTATAAAAGGAATTTAAGGAATCTACATGTATTTTGTTGGATGAAGTGAATAATTTGGCAATTGTTCTGTTGGAATAGATCGTATTTGGATTGATTTATTAAGGAAGGAAGTGACATCAGGAAATTTCAAAATCAAATAAATCAACATCTCTATAGATGACAACTATCAATGTCAATCGGATTACAAATGAGAAAATACACAATTCTGAAGAATTTTAGAGTTTGTCTGAAGAAGGTGTCTGATATAGCCACCGAAACGTTACAATATCATTTTAATTTGTTTCATTTTTCAGTTTTACTGTTAGGCAACAATTTTTTTCAAGACCAATTTGCTCCTGACAAATAAGTGAAAAGATTTTCGCAGGAGCACTTCACCTTAATCAAACAATTTTATTATTTATGTTTCAGAGACTGGGAGTGAAAACCTATAAAGTTTCTAAGAAATGCCTACTTCAGACATTGAAGGTTGTCAATACATAGAGATGTTGATTTATTTAATTTTAAAATTTCCTGATGTCATTTCTTTCTTCAATAAATCAATCCAAATACGATCTATTCCAACACAACAATTGGCCAAATTATTCACTTCATCTAACAAAATTCATGTGGATTCTTTAATTTTCCTTTTATAATTATCAGGTTCGGTCATTAGGATCTTTGTGTTGTCCCAGTTCATCATATGATCTCCGCTATTTGAACATACATGATCAGCGATTTGTGATCTTGTAATGTCTCTATTTTTGATGTTGTTCTTATGTTTCCGTTTTCTTATCTATAAAGCTCTTGATGTCTCTTCTGTATAAGATTTTCCACATATAAATATATACATTTTTTAATTATTTCTGTTTCAGAGACTGGGAGTGAAAACCTAAAAAGTTTTTTAGATATGAAAATGTTCACAATATTTATTCACCGATGCGAAATGTGAAATAGTTCCTATTCACGTTCATATTTTCTTGTCACGTAGCCAAACCGCTGTTGAAAGGCAATTTTTCCAGGGTGGACATAGTCCATTAGGGCAATCGCCGTTAAGCCCAAACCAATTTTTCACTCAGCTGACCTCATTCTAATGGCGACTCACATAATTTAATCCCTGAAATTATGATTTATTACGAAAGGGGGATACGTCTTCGCAACCCTTCAAGGAAATAGATTTTTTCACCGGTCATAGGACAATGGTCACCAAAGGGTCTGGCATAATGAAGGCGCGAACGACACCTCGTTTCGTTTTTTTTCAGCGCACCATCATCATGACAAGAAAGGAAGACGAGCATGATAGCTTTACCTGTAACCGGTTCTTTAGCTACTGGGGTGTCGAAGTCACTCAGACTCGGTTGTTCTTACCGGAAACAAGGAACGCTTCCGTTGCGAGATTAAATGGTTTCTCTTGCCTTTGTTCTTTGACCATGTAGAATTCGTGGGCTTTGTCTGTGTAGTTGAGATGTTTACATTTGGGATGAGAGATCAACGTATTTTAGCGTTCTTGATTCTTTATTGTGGCGACACTGGGAATGGTCGGTATCAATGGAGAATGGTTTGGCTAGTCTTGTTATCGTTATCTGGATTTCCATTTAGACTTGCCTCTTATTATGTTACAGACAGTCGAAAAATTCAGAATATGGAGTCATTTTAATTAGCATTCATGAAGGAAGCAAGCGATACGGACAATGTTTTTGGAGAAGACACATCCTCTAATCCCCTAACGAAAAAAAATTGAACTCTGTTGTATACAGTGTGATCATAATAAATTCTCAAACATCTACTACGAATAATGGTGAAAAACTTCCTCATTTCAAATGGCACGCCCGGTATTTTTTCATCTCGTTGAACGCAGAAGATAACAATTTTTTTCTTCAGGGTACTAGAAAATATGTCCACTCAAAACAATTGTCTGTATCGCTTGCGTAACTGGTTCCTTCATAAATTGGTTATTGAAATGACCCCATATTCTGAATTTTTGGCCATTTTCTCATGAATGGTGCGTCAAATGTACAGAGTGAACTGAAAAATTAAATTGTGCTTTTCATTACCCTACACACCACAAAAATATTTTCAAAATATCATCATTTACTCCCTCAAAATGAACATTGCGTCAGTGGTGGGCTACCCGGTATATCATCACAAAAATTTTGAGCCCACGAAAGATTCTTTTGATGGCTTGAAAATACTCTCACAATAATACAATATCAACTATCTTCTTCAATAGACATTCCCACCTTGTTATAATAAAGGGTTTCTTCATGTGACTGCATTAAGAGAATGTTAAATATACACCTATCCAATGATTCACTTAAAAATTCAAGTGATTGATTTCAAATAAATTATTGAAACTGTGATTTCTATTCTCATAAGTTCAACAGAGGGGGCAGTTGATATCGTAAACTGTGATTCAAGATTCAATCAATGAAGGGAATGCTAACGCCCTAAGGATTACCTTCGTCACACTCAAGCACCAATTGTAATCGTTTGAAACAGAAACAGAAAACGGATAATCGCTATGATTTTCTGGGGGTATATTATTTCTGAAATTATTTTTTCTGGGAATCAGTGGAAATGCTCATTAAAATATATTGATTGGACGACTTTCAATTTCCTCAAAAAACACAGAATAAAACAATTGCTGTTTTGCAAGAAAAAAATTTTTATGCCATTTTGAAATGTTCTATATAAGCATTTTTCTTGTTATGGATGGACTGACATCAGTGTTTTGGATAGCTCGTTCAAATAGGAAAAGTGATAGTAAAAAAGGTTGAAATCATCACCTGATGCCACTGGAGCTCTTCATTTTTCGGAATGGAACCAGAAATTCACAAAGGAGTCACCTACTCTAGTCCTCGTCATACCTTAGTTGAAGTTGGCGTTCCTTTTAAAATGAAACGTTTTCTTAACATTTTAAGAAAGACAAATATATTCCAATTTTACCATATTATGAGAAATGAGATTTGTAAAATTGAAACATATCAAATTATTCTCTTCAAAAAATAACAAACAAAAATAACGTACTTGGTAAATAAGAATTTATAGTTAGAACATCAGAAATTGAGATATCCCAGTTCAGTAAATAAATAACAAATCACTGAAGAGGTTGGCGAGCTATAAAGCATTATATCTCATTACGAGAAAAATCAAAAACCCAATTATTGATCCACAAGTCGCAGAAACTTATACCTATAGAAATTAATATCAATCTCAATAAATAATGATTTAAGAGGTTAAAGTTCAGGTTATGAGGGGAAATCAATCGTTTAATATTTATTTATTCATCTGAAATCAAAGGTCATGGAGCTACAAATCAATAGAATAAATATCATAAAGTCAGAATCTCCCTTTAACGCCTGAAAACTACAAAAAAGCGTTATTTGATGAGGGTTACCACTTACCAGCTAGTTCATAATTCGTCAGTTGAATGCAGAACTATCCCAAGTCCATTTTTCCAGAAAATCGGTTTATGGCCGAAAGAGATGCTCAATACTACACTCCATCTGATGCAGAAGTATTGCAAGTCCATCTTATATACCCCACTTTTTCAATTTCATATAAACTCACGTGATAGTTCAATCTAGCGAGAAAGTGGACATAGTATAGTTCTGACCCTGACATAAGGACATAGTTTAGTTGAAAGTAGACATAGCATAGTTCTGACCCATACCATAAGGACATAGTTCATTTGAAAGTGGACATAAAATAGTTCTGATATGTAGAACTACCGTACAAGGCTATATTTTGTCCAAATTTTTCGGAAATTTCTTTTTGGGCAAATTTTGACCATCACAAAACAATCAGGATCTTCAAGTTGAAGTTCAAAATGAAAGAATTATTATATATTTTCAATCATCTTTTGACCTATTCAAAAAAAACGTGTCTCCTGAAAAGTATGAATTTCGGACTTGGTATAGTTCTGCATTCAACCGACGTTTGGAAAAACAATATACTCGTATATGATTTCGAGATATGTATTAGGGGTTCTACATACTCGAAGGTTCGAGGTCAGTCTTCAGCATTCATTCATAGTTCAACGATCTATTCTATCGCCTCCACTAATTTACACCTGTTGTTTGAACATTAGGTAGCATCTGCCCCCGACTTAATGGGATGAAAATTATGATGGTACCCGTTTTATCTGATCAAAAACGAAATACAAATGACACAATATTCCGCTGATCCTCACCTACATGCGGAGTTGAGACGCGTTAGTTGGATTTTATCTCTTGTATCTTCTTGTTCAACACAAGTCCTCACAGGATCTGGGGACCCTGTGTGAGATACATTAGCTTTTGGTATTTACTGCTTATTAACCTCAAATTACAATTTTTTAACAGGTGTTAGGGGCGTTGATCTCAGTTCAAGTTGAACTTTGAATTTAAAAACCCCCATATAGACTAGGGTCCATCATTTTGGGAATAAAAAAAATATAGTAGAATGAAACCATTTAAAAAGTAGATAATAGGAAGAGTGGGAGAGTGGGTGAGTTTGTAAGAATAAGAAACAGTTAATTTCGATCTCCAGAAATTTACAATCTTTAAATGGCAGAGTTGTAAGCAATGAAAAACTTACAACTTTTGTATTCACACCATTTTTACATAGGTATCCCCTGCATTCATGTGAAATTTTTCTTTGGTTTTTTATTTTAACCATTTAAAAGAAAAAAAATTTCACGAAATTCTGTGAAAATTTATCTTTTTGTGTTCCAAAAACACTATTATATTTTCCGTTTAAAATAACAACTCATTATTTCTGAGAAGATTATTTCTATCACTAAATCGCTGAAAATGTTTATTGTAATATATTGGGCGAATATCATTTTCCTCGATGTAACATACAATAAAATAATCGCAGATTTCAAAAAAAAATTCTAGCACTTAGCAACTTATTTCTTCAATAAGTAACTACAATTGCCTAATAGCCTATTGGTATTCTATTTTTACCGTTTACAAAAAAAATTACCTACGAAATTTGATGGAATCTTACGTTTTCATGTCCAGAACTTATTTCGATTTTTTTAATTTGTAATATTCCGTTTTTCACTTTATATTGACTCAAAATCGAAAAATTTTCATTTTCAATAAAAATCTCAAAATGTCAAAAGAGTTTTCGTGAAAATGCCTTTGCGGTATTTGTTCTTTGAAATCTGTTCTTTCTCATGGAATAGAAAATATAGGTACGTTACTATGAGCATAAATTTGTGCATTTTAATCCATGTTTTCGGCAGCTAACTTCCAAAATGTTACATCCAGTTTCACAGCTTAGGCATTTTGCATTTTCTGAGAACATTAAACAAAGTAATGTAATTTTTTTATACAATGATAAATAAAAGATTTAAGCGAACCAATATCCCACAGACTTCTTCTAAAGCACTGTTATTTTGACATGAGAATTTTCGATTGAAAATAAAGGGGCTTTTCCGATTTTTTGTCGATATAAGAAGAAAAACTCAATATTCTGCTTCAAAAAAATTACAGGATGTTTAAGACATAAAAAGCTTAGCCACCAAATTTCGTGAATTCTTTCTTGTGAACGGTAAAAATGAAATACCAAAAACTTGGTTGTTTGAATTTTTCACATGAATTTAAAGAATATGTAGAAAAGTGTGAATTCAAAAGTTCTAGGTCTTTTTATTCATTACTTTCAACTTTGCCATTTAACTTTTTCCTATAAGACTTGTAGTTTTGCCGTAAATCGACTAAAATCGTTTTTTACCGTTAACAACTCGTCCGACTTCCCTTTACGACTTCTGAACGCCTCCGTTTGAGTAAGTTGTATTCTCTTACTTTTTTAACGGCTTTTCTTCTACCATAACAGTGCCCTATTACCGCCTAGGCCAACATAGGTCATGGCCTAGGGGCGGCAAATTTTCGCTGATTTAAAAAAATTTCTTCAACTTCTCTACGAAAATGTAGAAATAGCCATTTTCGAAAACTACAACTCGCTAGTCGGCGATATATGAAACTTGCAACAGCATGAACCAAAATTGAAAGAAGTTGTCGCAGCTTCAAGTGCAATTGATGAGCGACATGTCTAAGACTGGGAGCGAAGCAAAAGGATTTAAAATCAACCTAACATCTCTTGAAACCGCAATAATGTTCGCTGTTTGGAGTACAATTTTGAAGAAATTTGATGAAGTGAGTTTTGTATTATGAGTCATTGGTTGATTATTTCTTGGGATTGAGAGATCAATTTGATCGATTTGAGGAGATAGTGAAAATCAATTCTGGATTTGAGAAATATCGAAGTGAAGAAAGAAGAGCCACAACAAGAACTGTTCGTGCTGATGAAACTCGAGTGGGACATACTGTTTTGAGTGTGAGAGATAACTTGACTATCTAACAAGAGAATTAGTGCAAGTGCAAGTGTTTCCCTATATCGATATTAAAATTTGAATGAAAATTGAAGGTATCGTAGGGAAGTGGACAAATAAGTAAGATCTCTTATAACTTCGTCGACGTTTCGGAACCGTTGGTTCCTTTCTCAAGACTCGTTACAATGTTAAATCTCAAAAGTTGGAAAGTAATCTTGGATTAAAGTTGTGTACGATTTTAATTAATTTATTTTCGATCTAACAAGCCGATAATCCAACTTTAATCCAAGATTACATTCCAACTTTTGAGATTTAACATTGTAACGAGTCTTGAGAAAGGAACCAATGGTTCCGAAACGTCGACGAAGTTATAAGAGATCTTACTTATTTGTCCACTTCCCTACGATACCTTCAATTTTCATTTGAACATGGACGAGAACACAGAATTAAAATTTGAATGTTTTTAAGCACTTTTGCAACGACCTGTTCAGCATTTAAGCGAATTTCAACGTATTAGCGATCTAGCATGTCTCAAGAGCGTTTTAATTCTCTGGCCATTTTGTGCATTGAAGTTGAAGTTAAGTTGTTAAAAAAATTTTACTTCGAAGTAGTGTACTAGCGGAAAAGAAGGCAAGAAAAAAACCATTATTAGTTTGATAAAAACTGTAATTTCTTACTATTAAATATACACTCTGAAACATTGGATTGTTTTATTTCCAGATAGAAAATTGTCTTTATCAACTTCAACGAAAATCGCGTATTTGAAAAATTTGAATTTTTTAAAATTTTCTTCACTCAGAGGAGCGGCAAAATGTTTTTGGCCTAGGGGGGAAAAGAGATTAATTCGGCCCTGCATAACAATTATATCTGTCAAGTGTCAAACCATAGAAAACATCCATCGAAACTTCTCAAGCAACTAAAAAAACAAAAGCAAAATTGATAAAAGTACAAAGCCGATACACTGACTTCCAATGCAAATCAATAGTTGGAATAAAATATAGGTCGTATATCCGCTTCCCCTTTAAAGCCCCATTCAATCATGGACCAAACGATCATCATCAGTGATGTGATAACACACACACACGATGATATCAATTTCGTATCTCATTTTTTACGGTGCTAAAAGGTCCGCAAACTGTATTGTTTGCTGGTCCCACGGGCGCAACAAACGGCCCCATAATAAGCTCATCAATTCCCAAATTAAATGTAACACGAGATGGGCGAGGGGACGCGAACCGCCGCTTGGGGAATACCCAGGGAGGCTGTGCCGTGGATGGCATTTAGGCTGACATTTGAGATGAGCGTTGCTCTTTATTTGTCACGCTCGTTGACCGCGGCGGGATGAAAATATGAAACGTGATATTATTACATCTCCATCCGTTCGGATTAATTCGTGCCGTTTTACTACAGGGCGTTCGTGATTAATGGGTTTGGGGGACAAGATATATCTTGTGTTGAGAAAGAATGTTCGAATATTTTGGGAGCTGATGAAAGACCTGAAAATAAGTGAAAAATTCATATAAACTGTGACCGCAAATAAGACGTTTTGGAGAAAATAAGCGATAAGCGATTTTCGAGTTTAAAATTAACTAAAGGGTTTTCCAATGAGAGGTGGTATTTTGATATTCAAAGAGAAAATTCCATTTTCAATATAAATGGTCGGATGTTCATTTGATTAAAAAGAGGAAGCTTTGCCGTTAATAGTAAAAAATAACATCAGGTAAATGACCACCACGACCACGCTTATAGGACCATATCCTTCTAATGAAATTTCCATAACCAAATCGCAACGTGGCTGCTCAGAGTAAGAAATAAATAACATGTTTATTTCTTACTCTGAGGTGGCTGCCCTATGTCCTCGATAGCCTCACGAATTCTATTTTTGAGGTCTTGAATCGACGCTGGGCTATTGGCTATTGGCGTAGACCCTCTCTTTCACGTGGCCCAAAGGAAGAAGTCGCAAGGTGTTAAATCACAAGATCTCAGTGGCCAATTGTGATCACCTCTTCGAGAGATATCAAGGTCCAGAAACTTTTCCCGCAAAAGGCTTGAGTTCTTGTGTTAACCGAACTTTATAAGCCTTAAGACCCAAATCTTTATGCAAACTACGGTGTAATGACGGTGGAATGCCAAATTCCAAAGAACGACGAGGAATGGACAAACTGGGTTTTCTTCAACACTTTCGGCTACAGCAGCAATATTCCCGGCTGCTCTTGAACGACGTGCACCGGTTTTATTCTTCACATCACTAACTTGTCCCAATAGCTAAAATTTTTCCGCCGATTTCTTTATTGCGATCCGACAAGGTGCTTCACGACGAACCAAAAATGTTCGAGTTTTACGAATCGTCTCTGCCAAATTTTCACCATTTTTATAGTGGTTTACGGTTTTCATGTGAGTATAGTCTTACCAATGGAAATGGTCCATTTACCGAATTTGGTTGCACTAGAATTAAAGGATATTTGAAAACCGAAATTCGCTCACATCTTCAAATCGACTCTCTTTCTGTATTGAAAAGAAGAATCTTTATATTTTCATAACAGGATATCCGATTCCAGTGAATAAAGATTGATATACTTAATCTTCATGCAAAATTTTGTGGCCATAGTGTTAACAGCACCATTGAAAATTCAATTGGAATATAGAAAGAACAATTTTAATATTTCATAAGAGAAGATCAGATTCAAGTGAATTTTTTTTTGAAAATTAAAACTACTATACTGAATGTTCGTGCAAAATTTCAAGGGGATCGCATCATCAGAACTATAGAATTAAATTTTTGTAATTCATTTTTTACGTATTTCATTTTTGGAATGATTTTCAGAATAAAATTCCGATTATGCTGAGATTCAGCATTTATATATTGGTTTCAATCTCAAATCCCATATAAAATTTTGAGGTAATAGTCCTATTGCTCCACCAAAGAACGAGCGCGCTCAAAAGCTCCTACTCAGGGTTTTTCTTAAATTTTTATTATAACAAAGTGATTCGAGTAGAGACTGTTCTCGAACATTTTCAGTAAATCCAGAATAAGTTCTCAATTTGTTATTTAACTATCTTTACTTTCAAAGTTTCTACAGATTCGGTTCAGGTATGAAAATACATTTTGTTGTGAATAGAGAAAATAATGAATATTCCTATTTATGCTACTGACTTTGACTTCAAATTAAATTTTGGCATTGTTTTCTGCAATTGTTATGTGTGTTTTTTCTTTGATTGTCATTTCAATGTTAGTTGGACTGTTTTTTTAGTTTTTCATTTAACAATAATCGAATGTTGTTCCATAACGCGGTGTAATTTCTCTTAGTAATATTAGAATATGTAAGTAATCCTATTATTTTCTCCATCAACAGATTCATATTTTTGGATGGCGGAACTTTTTCCTCCAATCCAGAAATGTAATTTCGCACGGTAGATATTTCTGGATTCGATATTCAGATTTATGAAAATTTCACAATCCATAAACATTGAAAGTTCTTCACTTGAGTGTCAAAAATTCGTGAATGTGTGGTGAAGGAGAACAATATATATTCTTTTGAATTGAGAGCTAACAAAATACAATACATAAAACAAAAAAGTCCCTAGCTGAGGTTGGTGCAAAACGGGGTACCTACCATACTATTCTGTCGTATGATACCTGAGCACAGTAGAAAAAACCCTGCCTCGCCGTTTTTACAAAATTGAAACTTAAAACTATTCAAATAAATACCTTCAATATTCAGATACAAAATACGTAATTCTTGCTCTTGGGCCAGGAGGATGTTTTAAACCAGGTCTGGCGTTCCAAGTGATGATTTTCGAATCTTCTGTTTTTCTAAGACCGCTACAGGACCCTACTGAAGGGTAATCATCTCCCATAGATTTAAATAGTGGTATTTCATCCTAAATATCGAATTTAAATTCGGAATAATGATAAAAAACGTGTGACAAACAATAATCAGTATTGATGAACCAAAAGCAACTGAACAATAAAAGGTCAGTATCATTGAAAAAATGAATAGCGTTTTAAAAATAATAATTATTACTTCTTCCAAATGGCATACGTATTGCCAGAAAAAATCTAAGATCTAAATATAAATCTAAAAAAAAAGAACAAAAAAATATTGTGAGACCAATATTTTTGTCGATTGGCATTTTTCAGTGGAATACATTTAAACCTTCTTTATCTGTAACGAGTTTTACATCATTTACGTTTAAAATTGAATACCTAACATTCGTGATACAGTTTCAGTATCAACTATCTGAAGAGCCGAAAACGAAAATACTGGATTTTATTTGTCGCAAATGACTTTTGACTAAATTCTGGCTAGTTTTCAAACATCCTGTATAACACAATACGCATTGTAATAAATAAAATGCCCATAAAATCGTCCAATTCCAATTCCTAATAATCTTAAACATCTCATGCACCAGTGAACCTGAAGCTCACTCGACCTCGTGAACTTTACCTGCGCGATTTCAGATGGAAATATTTTGTCTATCAAGCCGGTGTTTTATTGAAAAGAAATCTACAACAACCGCAACCAGCATCCGGTAACTCGAGAAGGAGCAGCTCACTTCAGCGCATCAGCATTCTAATGTGCCACCTCGAAAAATTAAACGACGATCAGGTTAACTACCTCGATAATCTCACCAAATTGCATATTCGACCTTACGAAATAGATGAAATCGATGCTACCGATCGATATTCGCTAATAAAAACAATAATTATGCATTTGGTGTATGGTTGACTGGCGGTAATAGGTTTCGTAATACAATGCGATGTCTGTTTAGAAGAATGGGATACGAGAGGTGCTTGAACTTGTACTCATATCGTCCGATTTTTGTTGAGGTTTCGGATTTCGTACCGAGTAGTTTTTGTCCTTTAACTCTTCTATTGATAAGTGGTGGTATTCTGCTTTTCACCTGTAAGTTACGATACTGTAGCGTACGATTGATCTGTAACTGGCCGACTTACGGATTCGTAAATAATGCAATTCTGGAATGGTGCCTGTAACTTTCTCATTTACAGTGTCACTTTTGAACTACTCATCGAAAAACATAACCCTCAATCGTAAAATTTGATCATGGAACTTTATGTATTATGAGTAAATGATTTTGATTTGAATTTGAAAATAGATTTATCTGATTGTAGTTTGCGTTGTTTTTTCTTTCATCTAATGAATTGAAAACAGGAAAGAAAAAATGCCTTGGTTAAAATTGCTGTACCGCATTTATTAAGTTTAAAGTACACTGGTTCTTCACTCTGAACATGTTCACAAACTGGGCATTCGGCATTTCTTCAATCTGAACATTTTCTGGGCATCCGGCATTTCAAATGGATTCATTTGATCACGCAACCTTTTGCTTCCAATACCTACTTCCAAAACGAATGATTTTCAGGTCATGTATATTATTAAACAATGTTTTACCTGTTATGATTTTCTTCCGATAACAATCCAATAAACAGAGCCTTATTATTTTATTCATCATGAATTTCTAATATTAAAACGTTGGTGTTCGTCCTTAAATAAACAAACCATTCAACGTAACCTTCGATAATGCTCTCAATAACCCGACGAGTACTCGTGAATATTTAACGATTTTTGTAAGCTACAGATCCCTTAAAGAGGTCCAGAATTGCAATTTTCCTGCAAGCTTATGGAAAGTTACAGATTGGCTCACAGATGAAAGAAGAATACCACCTTATATTGATTGAGGTCGATTGGAACCGTGAATACTTCTGCACTTCGACCAATGAGGTATCTTGTGCTTTACCATACTAAAATAGAGATACTTTACTAAAATTTGACCAGAAATATGACATCCTTCGCAAAGTTGATTATTTTTCTAGGAGACTTCCTCTTATGTCGGCTGGCGTCAAGGTAGCGCAACACCCAGTAGAGTAAGTCTGGTTTGGACCAATACATTGCAATGTCATAATAAAGGGTTTTCCAATAAGAGGTGTTATTTTGATTTCAAAGAAAAATGCCATTTTTAAATAGCATCGACAAATGACCACCACGACCACGCTTACAGGACCATATCCTTTTAATGAAATTTTCCATAACCAAATCGCACCGATAGCCTCACGAATTCCATCTTTGAGGTCTTGAATCGACGCTGGGCTATTGAAGTAGACCTTCTCTTTCACGTGTCCCCAAAGGAAGAAGTCGCAAGGTGTTAAATCACAAGATCTCGGTGGCCAATTGTGATCACCTCTTCGAGAGTTAACACGGTCCGGAAACTTTTCCCGCAAAAGATCAATGGTTCCGTTTCTTGTGTGGCATGTAGCTCCGTCTTGTTGAAAGTAAACGTTGTCCAGATCAATACTATCCAATTTCGGCCATAAAAAATCATTAATCATCGTCGATAGCGCAATCCATTCACCGTAACTGTTGCTCCATCCTCATTTTCGAAAAAGTAAGGTCCAATGACTCCGCCGGACCATAAACCGCACCAAACAGTCATACGTTGAGAATAGAGAGGCTTTTCAACAATAACTTTTGGGTTTTCCGAGCCCCAGATGAGACAATTTTGCTTGTTGACGAAGCCACCGAGGTGGAAATGGGCCTCATCACTCAAGTGATTTTTCGATGGAATTCCGGATCATTTTCATGCATTCAAACGACCCAATCAGCAAAGACACGACGTTGTTGATGATCCGCCGGCTTGAGTTCTTATGTTAACTGAACTTTATAAGCCTTAAGACCCAAATCTTTATGCAAAATACGGTGTAATGACGTTCGTGGAATGCCTAATTCCAAAGAACGATGAGGAATGGACAAACCTGGATTTTCTTCAACACTTTCGGCTACAGCAGCAATATTCTCGGCTGTTCTTGAGTGACGTGCACGGGTTTTATTCTTCACATCACTAACTTGTCCTAACAGCTCGAATTTTTCCACCAATTTCTTTATTGCGATCCGACAAGGTGCTTCACAACGACCCAAAAATGTTCGAGTTTTACGAACCGTCTCTGCCAAATTTTCACCATTTTTATAGTGAATTTTAATAATTTCAATGCGTTCTTGAACCGTGTATCGTTCCATTTTTATTAATGGCGTAGTTTCTACTTGTCAAATGTCAAAAAATGACAGCTTCAAACGTGACATCTACCGAAATAGCGGGCTATTCAAAATATCACCTCTTATTGAAAAACCCTTTACGTGTTCGGTGGTTTCTGTGACCGATCCACATAACCTATATACAGGGTGTTTGGTAATTCGACTTGAATCTTGGAAAGGGATATACTAGACGTTTGAAGCATGGTCCTAAAATCTATGGTTACGAAGATAACGTTTTTTCAATTTTTTGAAATTTTCTGCTTCGTTATCGAAAATAATTAATTCTGTGGAAACTTCCGACTCTAAATATTCAATGAAATTTTTTTCAGAACTGAGGAGATAGTCCTTATTTCTTGCAAAAAAGTATTCACTAAAAATTAAAAAAACCCGAGATATTCAGGGTCATAAATGGCTGCACCTGTTTTTTTCATAAGATCTTGATAAAAAAAATTGAGAATCACTCGAAAAAAGTATTATGAAATAGGTAGGTGTACAAATGTAAAGAAACTTTCCTATTTCATCAGTTTTCCAAAAAGGTACATTATGAAGATAATTCCTTCATGAATCAAAAAATATGGGCGTAAAAACAACAGAAGTCATTGAATATTTAGAGTCTAGTAGTTTTTACAAAACTAAATATTTTCGATAAGATAAGTTGAAAAATCTCCATATCATCGTAACCATGCTTCACTCGACGGAATTCTCTGCAAATGACGTCTAGTCCCTTTCCAAGGTTCACATTTTCCTTACTGATCTTGTGCAGGTGATACCTCACGAAACCTTGGCCTGCGAAAAGCTCGGGAAGCAGCCTTAACACGTTTTTTGGCAACGATAGACTTTGTTGAGCTTTCTTTTTTGAAGGTGGAATAAGCTCCTTGCATGTCTTTGACTTCTAGCGTTAATCCAGTAAGAGTGTTAATCTCTTTTTCCCAATCATCTACTTATTCGATTTCCACCCCAATCAGTAGGTATGGGTGATAGGTAAGTACCTACCCAACATGGGGCACAGGTCCGGTGAAGGGAGTCTTTGCTCCTCTTATTGTGACACCTCGAAAACTTTAACGACAATCTGGTTAAATACCTCGCCAAATTGCATATTCGACCTTACGAAATAGAAAAAATCGATGCTAGCGATCGATATTCGCTAATAAAAACAATAATTATGCATTTAGTGTATGGTTGACTGGCGGTAGGTAATAGGTTTCGTAATACGACGCGATGTCTGCTTAGAACTTTATCCTGGTTGATATTTTAATATGTGCGATATTTATGGAAGAATGGGTTACGAGAGGTGCTTGAACTTGTACTGATATCGTCCGATTTTGTTGAGGTTTCGGATTTTATACTGATTATTTGATGTTCCTGAACTATCTCTCAGTTCACTCCTTAATTGAAGTTTTTTTTGTTTCAGAACCAGAAGCTTCTACAATTTCAATACCTTACGGTAAAATGAAAATCTGTCAATTTACAGATGAAACTCTCACCCCGAATATCTCAAGTCTTTAGGATAATCCCTTCGAAAGTTATCCTGCTTACGGACGGACGGCCCCTCGGAAAGATTTGAATTTGACCACGAATTCGTCATCAGGGAGTCGAAGAGTATCTATCGATACCATTTTCGGCTCAAAAAACAGGTATTTGAGCGAAACATAGTGAAGCGCTTCTGTACCAATTATGAACACCTTTTTGACTCGCCGAATACCACATTCAACATTTGAACTGCCTTGAAGCACTTTACTCCATTTTTAACGCCAAATTTCATACGGATTTTTCGATCCATTCCAAAAATCGATGAGTAGACAAAAACGTGACTTACCTTTTTAGTTTTCGAAAACAAACGACTTACCCAATTGGCTGATGATGTCAATATATGATAAACATATATGTATATGATTAATCCATTAATATTATTCAGCAATCAACTCAAGAACAAACAAGAATTAACAGCGCGAGTGATTGAAACTAAGGAAAATAAAGAGAATAAAATAAAAGAAAGAACTACATCTAAAGAAAATGAAAGTTCGAAGATTGAAAGTTGGAACATTGAGACAGGCCATTTACACCAAATTTGTCGTCTATATCCTTATAGAAGTGCATTTAGTTCAGTCCTGTCCTGAAGGGATACAATATCGAAATGTCAATTCTCTTGTAGGTACAGTAAAATTACATTGAGTGTTGAAAATCAATTCAATTCGCCTAAAATGAATCTTCTCATGTGGACTAGAGGCAAAATTAACTATATTTAAAATGTCGTAGTGTACCGGGTGTCCTAAATTCGTTGTCTAGTGAGGGGATCTCAGGAACCGATGAGCTAGAACAGAATGAGTGGCACATTTTCGGGCTCGATTTTTGAGAGAATTCATTTGGTGAAAATTTCAACCTTCTGAGTCAAAGCTTTCGAGCTATTATACAAAATTGGTAAATAGCGTCAAATGAAAACTTCTTTATTACTGGAGTCATGAACATGTAACTAAAACATTAGACAGGCACTTTTTTCAGTAGAATTAATTAAGGTAATCAATTTTTCTTCATTACATTTTGTTCTAATTAGCTCATCGGGTTTCTGAGATCCGCTCACTAGACAACGAATTTAGAACACTCGGTACACTGAGGATTGATTAATAATTAAAAAAATCTATATAATGTCAATAAGAATCTGACCATGATTGTATCAAGCAATGTTATCAAAAAATTATCCAAAAGAAACTTTCTAATCCAGTTTTGATACATTGTGATTGAAAGTGAGCTTCGAATACGACAAGGAGAAAAACCAGGAGATTTTCCGTGTTAAAAAAATATTTGGTATTTCGACACAGTTTTATGTAGTTTGTTTGTGCAACAGAAATCTCCGAATCTTCATGACAGTCAAAAAAGTTTCGATGAAGCAACAACTCGGTAGCCAATACCCAAACAATGGGCACCAATTGTCATCAACACCAGAAGTGAAAACGAGAAACCTCCAGATTTAAGTGGGTCCACCCATCAGCTCTCTTCGTATGTAAGGAACAATTGGATGTCGCAGGAATGCGTTAAGTCCATTATATAACTGATTGGTAGTCTAAAAACGGCGGCAATAAAGAAATCGATGCGGATGGCGCAATTGTCTTGGAAGAAGAGAGTGTACCGTTAGCGTCCTGCCTCTCTGGCGGTCCGTGTCAGGCCTACCAAATATCGACCCAGGAAACGCCGGTGGACAACACCGACATATACAGCTACTTACACCATCTCCGAAGGAATCAGTTATCACCCAACGTCCTCTTCGTTTCTGATCACGACGTTACGTCGTACTTTTGCGAAATTTGGCAGGGCCGAATTTGTAAGCAGCTGCCAGCGGTCATAACAGGATTGTTTCCCAATAGACAGATGAGGAAACTAAGTTTACAAGATATTCGTGGGTGTTAGGCAGTGCCCTATTACCGCCTAGGCCAACATAGGCCATGGCCTAGAGGCGCCAAATTTTCGGTGAATAAAAAAAATTCTTTAACTCCTCTACGAAAATGTAGAAATAGCCATCTTCGAAAATTTCGTACATTTGATTTGATAAAGTGAACGAAGTAATACAGAAAGTTGATATTGGTATAGATGAAGTATTGTGAGTCATTGGTTGTATTATGAGTCATTGGTTGATTGGTTAATTATATAGGATTAAGAGATCAATTTGTTCGATTTGAGGAGAGAGCGAAGATCAATCTGGATTCGAGAAATATGGATGGGAAGAAAGAAGAGCTACACAACACACTGTTCCTGCTGACGAAACTCGAGTAGGGGTTCATCTTATTATAATTGACTATCTAACAAAAGAATTGAATGAGCAAGTAGAAGGTTGTTATGCACTTTCGCAACGAAATATTCAGCATAGAGTTTTGTTTTTAGCATTGAAGCGAATTTTATCGTATTTGCGATCTAGCATGTCTCAAGAGCGTTTGAAATCTCTAGCCGTTTTGTGCATTGAAGCTGAGTTGTTAAAAAAAGTAGACTTCGAAGTAATGTTTCAACCATTCACGGAAAAGAAGCCAAGAAGAAAACTGTTATTAGTTTGATGATGAAAACTGAGAATTTTCACTATGAAATATACACTCTGAAACATTAGATTGTGTTATTTCCAGATAGAAAATTGTCTCTATCAACTTCAGCGAACATCAGAAGCGCTTCATATGTAAAGCGCCAGGAAATGTTCAGAGGATGTAGGCATATCAATCGGCTCATGCTAAAAAAAAATTCTCGAATGTTTTGGTAGACTCGTGACACCAAAAATCACAATAACTTTTCGGCCAAGTAGCACCATGAACTTGCCTCAACCACCGTATTCACCAGCTTAGGGTTCCTGCAAATTTTTCCTCGCCCCTCAGCTGAGGAACCAGTGAGAGGAAAGAGAGAATGAGAGTCAGAATCGAATAATAGTAAAGAGCATTTCGGAACTGCTTAGAGAACCGAAAGAGGCGCTGTCATGAGTGCATCTTCAAGTCAAGTCAAGTCTTCAGTCAATTTTGATTTATTAATACTCTTGTACTTATCAATCGCTCCTATATTTGCAAAAAGTTGTTCTTCAAGTAGTAGACCTCATCAAACCATGTGATGATTTTCAGAACTCCAGATAGGGGAATTATCTACCGACCGCTGTTCTTTCGGGAATTCAACCGAGAATTTTCGCTGAAAATCAAATGAAAATTGAGAATTAAAATGGTAATCTTATGACAACTTAATTATTGTCTTAGTGAAAAAGATTTATCTGCAACGGTTACAAAGAACACAAACTGCAAGAATCGAATCAGTTTTTTTGAGCGCTCGTTTTACCGAGTGCTATATCGTTTTGCCCAAATGTCTGTAATTTTCAAATTTTGTGCCAAAGATGGTCTCAGACGATAAGGTTAGACTCCCTGATGACGAATCCGTGGTCAAATTCAATTTTGTCCGTGGGGCCGTCCGTACGTTAGCACAATAACTTTCGAAGGGTTTGTCCTAGAGACTTGAAATTTTCAGGGTGAGTTCGGTTCCCAAATGGCTAGGTTACGTTCGCTAACCAGCCAAATCGTACAGAGTGTTCCATAAAATATGGCCATTCAAAAATTTTGTTGCTCAATATCCCAGCTCAGACAAAACGAAACCCATCGAAATGAAATGTTGCGGTCTTATGCAAAATGGTCATATAAGCTTCATGCAAAATTTTGTAGCCATAGTGTAAACAGAACCATAGAAAATTCAATTTGAATATTGAAAAGAAGAAACTTCATATTTCCATAAAAAAATATCCGATTGGGATGAATTTATTTAATAAATAAAGATTGATAAACTGAATGTTCATGCAGAATTTTGTGGCCATATTGTTAACAGAACCATAGGAAATTCATTTGGAATGTTGAATAGAAGAATCTTAATATTTCCATTACAGAACATCCGATTCGAGTGATTTTTTTAGTGAATGAAGACAGTTAAACTAAATCTTCATGCAAAATTTTGTGGCCATTGTGTCAACAGAAACATAGAAAATTCAATTGGAATATTGAAATGAAAAATTCTATATTTCCAAAATAGGATAACCGATTCAAGTGAAATTCTTTGGTAAATCAGAATTGATATACTGAATGTTCATGCAATATTTCAAGAGCATTGCATCATCAGAACCATAAAAATTCATGTTTGTACTTCTTTTATTGAATAATTTCCGGAATATAATTCCGATTGTGCTGAGATTCTGCATTTATATATTTGGTATCAATCTCAAATCCCTTATAAAATTTTGAGGTCTTTAAGCTCCACCAAAGAATGATCGCTCAAAAGCTCCTGCTCAGGGCTTCTCTTAAATTTTTTGTATCAGAATGGGAATAGTAAGTAGTTACTAACTCAAATTTCAATCTCCACCTCTGTTTCCCATTGTATCTCCTCAAACTTCAAGATAAAATCTTTCAATCGAAGATAGTTCAGTAGCCTTCTTCACATTGTTGGTTGGTTTTCAGGAGATGAACCTCACATTCTTTTCTTCAATCCTCATCTGTAACGCTACGACACAGAAGAACGCTGTGGTCAAATCAGACACAGATTACCAAGATCATACCCGATTCCTAGAGAAACGTCGCCAAAGTGTGAGAATTACCATTCAAAGCTTGTACCGACGTCCCGTTCGAGATAAATTTCTATCGAAGTCAGTGGATCGTAAAAGTGATGACATTTCTCGATCTTCATTCACATGAATTCATTCACACAGCTCGAGTACCGTTTTTCAATATCTAAACGATCTTTGGTCTCACAGAAGGTGATTTGCTATTAACTGGAGAAGCCACATTTGTCGCAGACGTGAGTTTCCTCTGTCATTCATGTTTTGTGCCTTCAGTTTGGAGTTATTTCTTAAGGATATTAAATCTGGTGGTTTCCATTCATTTTTTCTTGACTTTTGTTCCGTTTTAAACGAATTAGTTGTATCCGACAAACCATTCCTCTTTTTGAGCGCTCGTTCTACTTGAACGAGTGCTATATCGTTTCGCCCAAATGTCTGTTATTGTCGAATTTTGAGCCGAAAATGGCCCTAAGGTTCGACTCCCCGACGTCGAATTCGTGGTCAAATTCAATTCTGTCAGTGTCGGATAACTTTCGAAGGGATTGTCCTCGAGTCTTGAAATTTTCAGGGTGAGTTCGGTTCCCAAATGCCGCTGTTAAGTTCGTTAACCAGCCAAATTGTACAGGGTATTCCATAGGATATTGCCATTCAAAGATTTCGTTAATCGATATCTCAGACAAAACGAAACCAATCGAAATGAAATTTTGCGGCCACATGAAAGATGGTCATAATAAGCCTCATGTGAAATTTTGTGGCTATGATGTTAACAGAACCATAAAAAATTCTATTGGAATATTGAAAAGAAGAATCTTTATATTTCCATCACAAGATATCCGATTCGGGTGAAATTTATGAATTTATGAATTTGTGAATGAAGATTGATATAGTGAATGTTCATGTAAAAATTTCAAGAGGATCGCATCATCAGAACCATAGGATTTAATTTTTTTTCTGAATAATTAACATTATCGAATAATTCAGATTTTGTCGATTGCATTGAAATGAAATTTTGCAGTTAAATGTCCAATGACGATTCAAAACAGTAGGCAAAATTTGGTGGGTTTCGTTATTCACAACCATAATCTCTTAGTTATCTTAGTTATACCAAAAAAATTCTAATATGCCATGCAATACCTTGATTGCTGGTGTTCTGGAAAGTAAAATGAGAAATTTTCATTCCTAGATCTCAGATCTCCTTCAGAGCTAGTTGGGGCAGTGGAAATTGGATACTACTTCATTAGAATTATTACCGAAGTAATGGAGAGAAACGTATGAAAATGCAGATATTACTGGCAATATAATTATTCAAGTCAGTTTTTATAATGCTTGGTTATTTTCAATAATGCCATTAAAATTGGGCAATTCGATAAATTTGAAGTACTTCTCGATAACTTCTCACACTGCAGGTCATTATAAATACCGCTATTATTTCATTGGGCATTTCGATTAATTGACAGCAATGGTACAACCATTTATATGTTCTTCGAAAAAATCTCTCGGCAGTCTTGTTATGGAAAAATAAAGCTTCTTATTTTATTGAAAATGGAATTTTCTATTGTTCTCTCAACACTATAGCCACAAAATTTTGTATGGGGCTTATTATGAGCATCTCGAATGTGGCTGCAAAATTTAATTTCGATTGGTTTTGTTTTGTCTGAGATATTGAGAAACGAATATTTTGAATGACTATATTTTATGGAACACCCTGTACGATTTGGCTGATTAACCGCGGCATTTGGGAACCGAACTCACCCTGCAAATCTTAAGGTTCTAGGACAATCCCTTCGAAAGTTATAGTGCTAACGGTCGGTCCCAAGGCCGTGATTGAATTTGAACACGGACTCGTCATCAGGGAGTCGAAGCCTACCGTTTGAGACTATTCTCGACACAAAAAATCGAAAATTACAGAGATTTGGGCAAAACGATGTAGCACTAGTTTGAATCGTTTAAAAATGACTAAATTGATTTCGAAAAAAAGGCATTTTTTGGAAATACAATGAAATTTTTTTCTTCGACCCCTTAGCTGCATCCTTATTCAACTTTTTTTCAGAAGCAATGTTATGTTAAGTGTAGACTCGCTGAAAAGCTCGTGAAACATGGAATTTCACCATATTTTATTTATATTTTACTTATGTTGTAATTAATAAATAAGACATAACATTAATAAAATCAGAAAAATGTATACCTTCTCAGTACTAGCTACGAGTGGATTTAATTCAGTAGATACTGAAAATGCCCTACACCCTCTACTTAGCACACTCCCAGGAATAGTCTTTCGTCTATGGAAATCCGAATGATCTCAGCTGGGATGTTATTTGTATCAATTGCCCACTTCACTTTTAGCATCATACATAATGACCGGGCAATGTAATATTTGCAACATAATTTATCATTTTGTCATATCCTTTTGGGAACTTTTCAAATTGCCCGGGCATTATAAACAAAGCCCAATTATTTATTTTGCCCAAATACAAGTCGTTTATGTATGTAAGTTTAGGTTTTCAATGATCATGTTCAAAATTTCATGAGTATCTCTTTCATAGAATATCTTAAAAGTTTAACTTTGTTGCGGAATAACACAGAAAAAGTACATGTATGCTCTGAAGATCTCGGCAATAAGTTCATTGATAGCTCTCAAGATATTCGAATTTGAATGATACCTAATTGTTTTGCCAATCTACATTTCATGTTTGGATTTCCTTCGATTTTGCATGTTATGGAATATTTTAACTTCATTTTGCTTTTCCCAATGCCATAACGGTCCAAAATTATGAGAGTTCAAAGATATCTCAATGACTCAGTCACCTCTTCCGGTTTCCACTCTCATCAAGCCAAGAACTCATAATTTCTGACCCAAGTAAAAAATTCGACATAAAGGTCCAACAATGGTCCTAAGACACGGTTAACGGCCAACTATCTTAGACAAAAGAAAGCCATTTAACTTCCGATACTAAAAAAATCTCTCCATTTTCCAAAACCGGTTTCTGCGAGAAACATCCGCATTTTTGATATGCAAGTCATGCCTCTGGACCATTTAGAGACCGCCATAAATAAAATTCGCGTCAAAACCAAGAAAGGACATCCAGCATCTGCCCTTCTGGACCGTGTGACCATGGGACATCTAGGGCTAACCCTCGATGGCCCAGAGGTAGCCCTGGACCACTTGGGTCACCTCATTAACCCTTTGTGAGTGTCAAAGAGCGTAAAGATCGCTTAAGAAGGAAGTGTTTTGAAGGGGTCCTTTTTTTGCCGACAGGTATCTGCATAATAATGGCGAAGGGATAAATGATACCATTCATCTAAGCAGACTATTTGTATTTTCTTTCTCTCCGGTGGAATAATGATGGTAATAAATTCACTTGTCACAATGGTAGATGACGCTGAGATTTGATTAGCTTTTTTGCGGAAGTAACTGAAGACGGCGCGTTAAAAAAATCGTGAAAGTGATACTTATTGATGATAGTTATTAGTTTTCTTGATTTAACGGGGTTTTTTGTACGTTTTCTGATGGTATTGCCGTGTAACAGATTTATTTTTTTTAGAAAGTTATGTTAAAAGGAGTAAATTATTATTTAATTATGGGTAGTATAAAGCTGGGATATTATTCATAATGTCTTGATCAACAGAATATTTTTTTCAGGACGGTTTGAGTTATATCAGAAAAAATTCATGAACGATAAAACAGGGACACCTTCAAACTGAATAAACGCAGCATGGGTTATGGGTTTGTTTTCCAAGCAATTTTTCTTAGCAACTAAAGCACTTAAATGACTTCAAATTTCTTGATGGGATACTTACAGAATTGAGGAGCATATAGGTTATCCAATATTTTTTGCTCGTTTAGTCCTAGTGGGACAACACATGCCATAGAGTGTCCAAATTTCAGTAAGTTTAGAGTTTTGAGACTGATAAATAATTAAACAGGTTGAGGTTAAAAACAATTTTGTCAGGTCGGCCGTACATTTTAACTTTTGGGCGGAAGTTCGGTTAGGGTTTGTCAATGGCCTAATCGGTCGACCAGTTCTCGATATGATTTGAAAAAAAAACTAGGATTTTGATAGAGTCCGAATTCATATTTAGTTGCTTGCTATGGAATGACCAAGAGACTTGAAAGTCAATGTTTTTCGGGTGAAAAAAATATAAAAGCCATTTCTCGAATGTTTTCGAAACCAGTAGCCCAAAAACGACCAACTTTTGTACTGAGCTGCTTGGTAACGAAATAGAAACTTTTTCAAAATTTTGTGAAGTTCCACCGAATGGAAAATTTCAACTTTGTTGTTGATGAAAAAAATTTCAGAAACTGTTCGACAAACAACGCCGCAATTTCGACTATATCGGGTGTCCCAAGGTGAGTGACCAATTAGGTTATTATGAAAACTATTGATAGTAAAAACTTCAAATTTTATCATTATCGATATTTGGCTATGAAAGGTATATTTAAAAAAAAATCTCATTTCCAGTGTTGCCGGATGTACGAAATTTGGCAACAACTTCGTTATTTTCAATTGGTATTTCTATTTTTTTATGATACTCCATAGAACATTAAATCTATTTACTCTTACGTTTTTATACCTATCTTTAACGGTTTCTGAGTTATAATTATTTTTCGAAATTTATATCAAATTGGCGTGTTACGAAAATTACTCTAGTTCGATCAATATTTTAGATTTGAGTCAGAAATTTAGAGTCTTTAGATATTGATCTGATCCATGCCACTTCTTTTGAATTATAGTTGTCAGTTATACAGGATGTACCAATAAATCAAATCAATCAGCCAAAATTTACAAAATCGTAAAAAAGTCTGTTTTTTCAAATTAGACACCTAGTATATCTTTGAATTTTTGGAATCAGTACAACACACTCTACATTTCTTCTATTCGCGTCCTATACCTATCTCAACTGATTTCCGAGTTATATTTTTGATCCATCCTGTATAACTGACAACTATAATTCAAAAGCAGTGACATGGATCAGATTAATATCTAATGAATTGCTGAATTTTTGACTTACATCTCATTATTGATCGTACTAGAGTCATTTTCGTAACACACCAATTTGATCTGAAATTTCTAAAAATAATTAATAACTCAAAAACCCTAAAGATAAGTATAAAACAGTAAGAGTGAATAGATTTAATGTTTTATGGAGTACATATATAAAAAAATAGAAATACCGGATGTCCTATTTAAAATAACAAAGTTTTTGCCAAATTGGCGTACAGCCGGCAACACTGGAAATGTGAAATTTTTTTAAAAATGTACTTTACATGGCCAAATATCGATCCACAGAATTTGAAATGTTTACAATCGATAGTTTCCATAATAATTTAATAGGTTACTCTCAAGCTTGTTCCCAAGAAAAAAAATCAGTTTTTTTTCGGAAATGCTACATTCCATCAGAAAAAGCAAATGTATCTATTATTCTGATAGTTCATGATCTATAATTTGCATTCAATGCTTAATAAGACGTAACGGAAGGAATGAATACATCAGCCAAATCCGCTGTTTAGGTGACAGTTAGATTGATTCTCTCAGTGAAAATATTCCATGACGTCAATTTCAATTGTCATAAGCTTTCACACGCTCGTTCATGTTAGGAAAACGGTAATTGAAATTTGAATATCCTGAGCTTTTGGTTTCATTCTCTTCATTTAGGAATTCAACCTTCCTGATGTTCAAATCATAAACCTAACTTCCTTGATAATTTCGAGTATTGAAGTTGCTCCTTTTGGAAGTTATCCCTAAAAAATAGATCTGAGTAAATTAAATGCAGCATCTGCAAAATGAAAGCTCGAAATTTCAGGTAGATCATCTTTACAGAAAGCTCACTAATTGATATCCCTGACCCACATGACACTTTGCATGAGAATGAATACAAGCAGAATATTTTTCAGTCGACCTCAAAATAAGAGGCTGGTTTAACGTTTACGAAATTGAACTATAATGACCCATTCTAATGTTGTACAATTGTCATGGGCACCGAACAAAAATTATTCAGAAATAATACGAGTAATGTCACAATTCTACTGAAACTACTGAACTTATATTTTTTCAAATGTGCAAAATAACAATGTATTTCTATCAAGAATTCATACTCAATTCATAATGGGGTTGACGGAAAAATCTTGTAATCAACTCATTTATTAATCTAGCGATTATTTCAGTAAAGTATTAAAGAAGACAAAAATTCCCGACCGAAGTCGGTTCTTTCGTCGAAGTTATCAATGGGAATCCCAAAAAAAGAGAGGAACTCCCATCAATATCTGAAGTAAGAGCGGCAGATGTCCGGCAGGTAATCGTTGATTAGAGGAGCGTGGGGCACGTGCCTCTATCAGACGATGATCTACAATAAACACGGCTAACAGCAGTCGCGGCTTCATCTCGATTTCGGACAACGTTGCCAGATCTATCAAAGAAGAGATACAAGTATCTTATGCTCCACGAATGGAAAACATCAAAAAGTACTGAAAAAATTTATTTTAAGATCACTTTTCGCAAGTTACTGTTTTCACAGAAGGTCGTCAATTTTTGAGCTACCTCAAACATTATATTTTAAGGCACCCTTATATTGAACATTTTTTAAAATTGTTTTATTATGTGGATGTAAACTGAAAATAATCTTGAGGCTCTGGTATGAGTCAGTAAGTTTCTTTAACTTATAGAAATATATATTATATATTTCCCTTATGAGTGGGCTACTTTCAGCCAGTTTAAAGCATTGTCACTTAGCAAGGTGTCCCTGAAAAAATCTCAGGAAACTGTTAGAGATCAAAAGCGTTTTCAGAGGGCCTACAGATCTTCTAGATCAACAGGACTTGAAAAAATCATTTATAATTCTCCGAACATATCGCAGTCACTTGGCTTGCTTCCACCAAACAAGAATCAAGGAAAAGTCAGGCTGTAGAACAAAAGCGTTTTCAGAGAGACTAAATATATTCAGCAGGACCTAGAACTATCTATTATAATGCCCTGAATTTTTCACAAGTCTCGAACTTAGTCACTTTGATAAAGAAACTTAAGATCTTCTCGATATCCAGGACTCTTTCAAAATTTCCTGAATTTGGTAATCACAGTCACAAGTTCCGAACATTGTCACCTTCTGGTTATCATCAAATGAAAGGCAAGAAACTATCAAGCTGTGCAGCAAAAATCAATTATAATAAATAATAATAAGTTTGGAACATTTTCACTTGGCTAGGTACCACCAAACAAGAGTCAAGAAACGTTCAGGCTGGAGAACATAAACGGTTTTCAGAGGAATTAAATATATTTTAGATCAGCAGGACCTGGAACTGTATGCTATAAATTTGTTGGTTACAGTCACAACTAAGTCGCTTGGCTAGGTACCGCCAAACAAAATACAAGAAACCATTGGGCTCTAAAAAGAAAGCGATCTTAAGGAGATTAAAGATCTTCTTGATCACCTGGATTTGTAAAGATCTACATATAGTATGATTCCCTCAATTTGTTGGTCCCGAACATCGTCACTTGGCAAGGTACCATCAACCTAAATTTAATTAGGCTGTGGAACAAAATGGGGGTATATGTAAGGGACAAATATCTTCTCGATCACCTGGACCTAGAATCTGTAGACCAGAAGTGATTTTAAAGAGATTTTGAATCTTGGCAGGAACTATTTGCTTTTTGTTTTTTAGAAGCTAAAGCAGAAACTTTTACTTATTTGCCATACATTCCGAATTGTAACCAGTCATTGCCTAGTGAAGAGCTGCTAAAACCAAAACTTCCATGGATTACTATGGATTCCAATTACGAAGTTTTACTTCAAAAACCTTCTCGAAACAACCAATTCTGCAAATTCTACCAATCGAAAATTCAGTATGGAAGAATCGATCGATCAGGACAATAAATTAAATCAATAGGTACGGCAACATCGCTAAGGGAGCGTCTGCATCATGGAACATCTGGACAACAGCTTCACCAGACCGGACTTTTACGTAATGATCAGAAGGTAGTATCTCATTATTGATACTCAACTTCGCTTTTAATGTTCTCTTGTCTCGTGTTGATGATTGCATGGGGTGGCCCGGTTATCTTTACCGTTTTTTCTGGCCGTCGAGGAAGATGTTATTTCGACCGCAGCTATATTTCAGACAGTGAACGTTGAGGTCAGGGCTCTGAGAATAATAATTATTGATGAGGTCAGTTCGGAATATACTATGTGGTTCGAACATAAGTTTTAGAACTTCAAATGAGTCAACAAATGTGAAAATTCGATAATTATTTTTTTCTTTTGTTTCTAGAGGAGAATATTTTTCAGAAGAGAGGGGTTTTTTCAGCTGTCTGGAAGTAGGAGAGAGAACCACATGAAACCAGTACCCTATTGCCGTCTAGGCCAACATAGGCCATGGCCTAGGGGCGGCACTATTTTAGGGGATGCAAATTTTCTTTAACTCCTCTACGAAAATGTAGAAATAGCCATCTTCGAAAATTTCGCACATTTGATTTGATAAAGTGAGCGAAGCAATACAGAAAGTTGACATTGGTATAGATGAAGTAGTTTTGTATTATGAGTCATTGGTTGATTATATCGTAGGATTAAGAGATCAATTTGATCGATTTGAGGAGAGAGCGAAGATCAATTCTGGATTCGAGAAATATCGAAGTGAAGAAAGAAGAGCCACAACAAGAACTGTTCCTGCTGATGAAACTCGAGTGGGACATACTGTTTTGAGTGGAAGGGAAAACTTCAGAGTGGGGGTTATAATTGACTATCTAACTAGAGAATTGAATGAGCGTAAAAATTGCTACAAGGGTTTTGCTGAGAAGTTCTCCTTTTAAAATTGCAATCGATTAGTGCTGAAGAATTAGAAGTAGCGGTTACTAATCTCATCCCTAGTTTTCCTGAAGATTTAGATGAAAAACTTCACGATGAATGTTTGCACTTCGAAGCCGACTTAGCTCAGTTAGAACAACCTTCAAAAACTCTACAACGAGATGAGTACCTTCATTAGAAGTGATAAAAGTTCAGTGCAAGTGTTTCCCTATATCGATATTACAATTAGAATATGTTTATGCACTTTTGCAACGAACTGTTCAGCAGGTTCAGCATTGAAACGAATTTTATCGTATTTTCGATCTAGCATGTCTCAAGAGCGTTTGAATTCTCTGACCGTTTTGTGCATTGAAGCTGAGTTGTAGTAATTGAACAATTTGCTGAAAAGGAGGCAAGAAGAAAACCATTATTAGTTTGATGATGAAAATGTAATTTTTAACTATGAAATATACACTCTGAAACATTAGATTGTTTTATTTCCAGATAGAAAATTGTCTGTATCAATTTCAGCGAAAATCACGAATTCAGAAAATTTTTGGCTTATAGGGGAGGAAGAGAGTTAATCCAGCCCTACTTGAACCTTAAAAGTTTCAAGATTGAGGCTTGAACAGGTCCAGTTCATTAATGAGGAATTATTCTCTTGAAACGAAGGAATTTTTTATACAATATCTAGCTCTTTTCTTTTCTTAGGAAGTAAATTGTCCGCTTTATCTTATTCCTAGGGGAACAGCGTGCGTTTTTCACTAATGTCTGTAAGTTTTGTATTTTTAACTGAAAGTGATCTAGATAATTGATGAGACTTTCTGATGAAGAATACAAGGTCAAAAGTAATTCTGTCCTGCCATTCGCAAACACTCTAACGTTCAAACAATTGAGTAGGTAAGAGATTTGAAATTTTCAGGCTTTGTGTAGAGTCGAAATACTCTAGTTTAGTCTTTAATAGTTCCAGAAATATGATGAATATTATTTTTTTAATATATTCAAAACTTAACAACATATCTTCGGATCACAAAATTTTATTTATCTTAGTATATATCGCTGCTCCAAAAGTATATAAAAACTTGAACAAAATGCCCCCATAAATATCAAAAACTGAAGACTTGGGCCAAATCGGTCAAATGATAATGGATTTATAAAGATTTCGATTTGGAATATACTTCTTCGAATAATATCGAAACTAGACGGCCAAAGAAGTAATGATTATGTTTAACTGGTCAATAACAACGAAGATACAGATAGAAGAAAACATTTTCGAGGAATTCTCTATACTTCAGAAACTGTGCTAAAGTGCGGAGTTCACAAATGAATAGGTAGTAAAAAGCAGTATGCACAAAAATTCAAAGATTTCGAAAATATAGGCTCTTCCTATGACTTACTGTAAACACGATAACTTCCGGAAGAAATGACTCAAAACTGGAAAATTTCAGGGCAGCTGTAGAATTCGAACATGGAACTTGAATTCATGAATGAATAGAATGGGACGAATAGTTCTCAGGATTTCAATCTTTTTTTATTTACGAAGAAGCGTGCTAAATCTTCAGACCTCACGTAATAATTCTCTGCAATTTTCATAAATCTGTGTTCCTGAGGAACAAGTAACTAACTTCCTGAAAAAAACCTCATTCCTACAATCCTCATACCAATACTCATACTCATATCATAAGAACACGATAAACTTGAATAACGGCAATGCAGCTTTCCAAGAAACCCTATGATTTCCGACAGTCAAAATAACGCACCAAGTAATTCAAGGTTTTCCCGAAACAATAATAATAAAAATGCTAATTTTCATCGGTCCCAAACTGCTATAAGTTTCTCGGCAGACTTAATTAAGCTTGGTAACTGAAATCGAAGACATCCACGAGAACAATTGAAGGGAAGTGGTTATTGGGAACACACGACTGCGCTACTCCTTGAGTTCGTCTTTGATCGATGGTAATGTCTGGCGCGAGTTCTACGAAATCTTATCCTTCTGCGGTTTTGCCAGAGGATATGCTGATTTATGTCATGTAGACTGCATCTTCTGTTGAATAGACAATAGAAAAATGATGAGTTTTTTCAATAACAAATGTTGAACTGGTTCATTAATATTCCGTGGAGTGAGCGTCTGAGCGACAATCCGCCTTATCACCGGACTCCACTCCACATTTCCCTGACCAGATCCAGCCTCTGGATGAAGCTTATCATCTTATTAGGGAATAAGTTCTTCAGTTCATTCTGAACGATGATGGCGTGTCGTAGACTTCGAATATGATAAGATCCACCGTTGGACACCCTGAGATGATGTGCAGAGCTGTCTCAAAATCATCAAGACAGTCTACACTCATCATCCTCGACCAGAGTGATTCCAATGCAGCATTCGAAGAAACCCTATGATTTCCGACAGTCAAAATAACACACAAAGTAATTCAAGGTTTTCTCGAAACAATAATATAATAAAAATGCTAATCCCATCGAGCCCAAATTACGATAAGTTTCTCGGCAGACTTAATTAAGCTTGGTAAATGAAATCGAAGACATCCACGAGAACAATTGAAGGGAATTGGTTATTGGGAACACACGACTGCTACTTCTCGAGTTCGTCTTTGATCGATGGTAATGTCTGGCGCGAGTTTCTACGAAATCTTATCCTTCTGCGGTTTTGCCAGAGGATATGCTGATTTATGTCATGTAGGCTGCATCTTCTGTTGAATAGATAATATGAAAAAAGGAGATTTTTCAATAACAAAGTTGGACTGGTTTATTGTTCTCTCTGAGTGATTGTCTGAGCGACTATCTGCCTTATCACCGACTGTTGTGGCACACTCCTGGATTCATATTTCCCAGAGATCCAGCCTCTGAATGGGGATAATAATTTCTGTTCGTCCTGAGCGATGGTGGTGTGGTTCGAAGACTTCGAATCTGAGGCGATCCACTGCTGGACACTCTGATATGATGTGAAGAGCAATCTCGAATCATCAAGACAGTCTACAGTGATCATATTCGACAGGCTGATTCCAATGCAGCATTCGAAGAAACCCTATGATTTCTGACTATCAAAAATACGCACAAAGTAATTCAAGGTTTTCCCGAAACAATAATAATGAAAATGCTAATTTCCATCGAGCTGAAACTACGATAAGTTTCTCGGCAGACTGATTAAGCTTGGTAACTGAAATCGAAGACATCCACGAGAACAATTGAAGGAAAGTGGTTATTGAGAACACACGACTGCGCTACTCCTCCACTTCGTTTTTGATCGATGGTAATGTCTGGCTCGAGTTCTACGAAATCTTATCCTTCTGCGGTTTTGCAGAGGATATGCTGATTTATGCCATGTAGACTGCATCTTCTGTTGAATAGACAATAGAAAAATGATGAGTTTTCCAACAATAAATGTTGAATTGGTTCATTAATATTCCTTGAGTAAGCGTCTGAGCGACAACCCGCCTTATTACCGGACTTCATTCCATATTTCCCTGATCAGACTCAGCCTCTGGGATGAAGCTTATCATCTTATCAGGGAATAAGTTCTCCAGTTCATTCTGAACTATGATGATGGCGTGTCGTAGACTTCGAATATGATGAAATCTACCGTTGGACACCCTGAGATGATGTGCAGAGCTCTCTCGAAATCATCAAGACAGTCTACACTCATCATCCTCGTCCAGGCTGATTCCAATGCAGCATTCGAAGAAACCTTATATGATTTCCGACAGTCAAAATAACGCACCAAGTAATTCAAGGTTTTTCCGAAACAATAAATAAAAATGCTAATTTCGATCGGTTCAAACTGCGATAAAGATTCTCGGCAGACTTAATTAAGCTTAGTAATTGAAATCTAAGACATCCACGAGAACAATTGAAGGGAAGTGGTTATTGGGAACACACGACTGCGCTACTCCTTCAGTTTGTCTTTGATCGATGGTAATGTCTGGCGCGAGTTATACGAAAACTTATCCTTCTGCGTTTTGCAGAGGATATGCTGATTTATGCCATGTAGACTGCATCTTCTGTTGAATAGACAATAGAAAAATGATGAGATTTTTCAATAACAAATGTTGAACTGGTTCATTAATATTCCGTGGAGTGAGCGTCTGAGCGACAATCCGCCTTATCACCGGACACCACTCCACATTTCCCTGACCAGATCCAGCCTCTGGATGGAACTTATCATCTTATTAGGGAATCAGTTCTTCAGTTCATTCTGAACGATGATGGCGTGTCGTAGACTTCGAATATGATGAGAACCACTGTTGGGCTGTTGGCACCCTAAGATGATGTGCAGAGCTGCCTCGAAATCAAGAACAGTCCACACTCATCATCCTCGACCAGGCTTATTCCTATGCAGCATTCGAGAAAACCCCTATAACAGTCAAAATATCGCACCAAGTAATTCAGGGTTTTTTTAAGGCCATTCTAAGTCATTTTCCACCAAAACCATTTAATTCGAACCATATTCGTATATGGCACATACCTCAGCTACAGACTTTTTTGTTTCATGTATTGTATTGTACGCTCCCAATTCAAAAATTATGAATATGATCAACATTTTTCCGGCACTCCTGTTAAACCGTACCACATCAGATATTGCATAATCCTGATATAGGATAGGAAATACATAATTATATTGCTAATAAGTGCGGTCATCTCTTTCAATTGAGATAGAAAAAAAGTTCGAACGTTATGGGAATTGAAGAAATGTACAAAACCAATTGAGGACCATATGCTAAATTTGATCATAAGGAGAATGACCCTCACTTAGGCTCACCTTATCAACCCTTAGCTTCCGTCCATCCACCAATGAATCACCCTGTATTTCCCATTACCCAATACATATTATCTTAAGATTTTCAAAGGCCTATTCTAAGTCATTTTCTACCAAATTTTTATTAAAATTTCAACTTTATTTATTCAAATATTAATTCAAATATTCGACTTTATTCAATCTTTCAATTAATAATATCCCAGCTAGCATTTAATGCCTTATAAATGTTCTGTAAAACGTTTTCGGTACTTTTTCTTACGACAAATGAAAGTCCTGTAAACATTTTCATTCCGTCTATACAACACCTTTTCAACCAAAATGGGCACAAATTATAAGACAATTTGTTTTTTGGCATAGTCTGATATATGTTTAGCGAACTCTTATACGATATTCAATAGAACTATTAAAGAACTTACTATCGGTGTCCCTATATTGGTTCGATTAATGACCTTATATCCACTATACGACAAATGTACAACTTCTATACAACCACTCATTTCTTATTATTTTTCGGTCAGGAATAAGACTGTTTTTGTGATACTTGTCACATTTATAAAACCAAACGATTGTATAAATGTTTTTTAAAAGACTGATAAACCGAGTACTTCCTATGGACATATATGTTTCCATTTTTATATTGATGAAACTTGGTTATAACGGATACGTTGATGATTTCTGTAAATGCAATGCATCGAAGTTCTGGATTTATTCCACATGACAGATAAATTTTACTGTGAAGTAGATAGCAATTATGGAACTAAATTTTTATGGGCTTCAGAATTATTAATATTGAAGAAAAATCTGAGTTACAAAAAAAATATTTTTCTGTTATTTTTGTTTTAGCTCCTTAAAATGTGATTTACTCTTCAATCTTTCATGGGTGATATCACACAACAATTTTTAGTTAACAAACTATACCTAGAATAATAATTTTTTCATTCATCAATTTATTTCCACAAAATGGCGGTCAATAATACGTCCCCTTCTTGTTATTAAGATGGCGTCTTTTCAGTATGTACAGATGAAACATTTATAGAACTTATTGGTTCTCTCAAGTACTCCAATCGAATACTTATGAGACCTTTGACAATTATTGGCGCCAAGAACCACGGGTCCGTATTCGAAGTGATGAGTACCTATATGATTATAATTACAATAAGGTAAGGGTTGTAAAACATAGTAAAACTGGCATGCTACATCTCTGAAAAACGGATATCCTTGTTTTTTAAATAGTACAGAGTTATCTTTATTCCGTATTATACAACCAATCTTGTCGCATTAAAAGCGCTTTATATATTCTTTTGAGACAATTAGGTCGCGAAAAAAACTATTATAGGACAAATCGGAGTTCTTAAATGAGGGGACAAATACATATACTTAACCTAACTTTAATTGTGTTACTATGACAGTTATTGTATTTATACACTGAAAATCTTCGGTCTTTCAAAAAGTGAAAACTATTGAAAAAGGCAGAAATGAAATTAAATAAACATTGTTTCTTCTGTATGGGAAAGTGGCTGAAGAGTAACACAGAAAACATCGTAATTCAACGAAAATCTTTGTCTCATTGACTATAAGATCCTCAAATAAAACAACTTTGGCACAACTTTTATAAATAGAACTTTTTTTCACTGCACGAATTATTTTCTCATAATTCTCAGAAACTCTTCGTCAAAAAGATTTACTATTTTAACATTTTTTCCATGAGCTTATATCGGACATGTGTATTATACCAATAGCTATACAAAAAACTGGAATTTAGAGATAATACTATGGTATAGGAATAGGACTCTTTCGTATTACATATTTTTATTTCGTGAGCGTCGTTTGGTAGATCTATCATTAGGCCTTCTACAATGGTTATACAATTATATTTCATATTCAGAATATGTCGTATAAGGAATTCCGAAAAGACACATATAGAACATTTCTATTGGAGACCTATTAATGTCCAGGTTACACTATTACGACAATTAATCGACAACTACATACCATGGACAAAAATGTCGTATAAAATTAGTCCTGTGAACTTTTACACAACATTTTGAGAAAAAGATGTATAAGTGTCCTGTAATTTTGTTGTGAGAATATTTACACGACATCTAAAACAACTATTCAGTTCAATAGAACTAAACGGTCCCTATTAGAATATTTACATGACAAAAAAGTATTCATGGGACATTATTACAACAATTACAAGGCCAAATTGTCTTATAACGAAAAAATTATAGGACAATTTGGCTAGTTGGGATTGAACTTCAAGAAGTCTGTGAGGCGAGGTACTTGGGTCTGATGTTGGATACAAATTTGAGCTGGAAAAGCCACGTTGACTCCATAATCGAGAAGATAATACCGATCGTTTCGGCTATATTCAGGGTGTCCCAAAAATACCACGCGAAAGTGACACTGGAGATAGATTGGCATTAGGTCTATCAGATAGCATCAACATGACTTGTAAAAGTCCGCTGGTTTTCGAGATATCACCATTTTTGTGTATTTTTTAAAAATCTCCAGTTTTCGGTCTTTTATCGCCTAGCATTGCTAGAAATTACTTCAAACTCATGTTTTTTACCTCGGCTATCCTAAATATTTGCTTCAAACAATGAAGTAATAACTTCACCGAGAACTAGAACAAAATCCTTCAAAAAATGTCTAACTTGTTGTACATTATGCTGTGTATCATTTTAAAAAGGGCATGTAATGGACAAGTTTTTAAGATTATTTGTCAATTCAGTCTGATATAATTTTTTTTGACAGCAGTCACTCAAACTTAAGTAAACGTTTTAACTTCGGCATAAAATACAACAAGTTAGATATTTTTTGAAGGAGTTTGTTCTAGTTCTCGATGAAGTTATTACTTCATTGTTTAAAGTAACTATTCAGGATAGCCCAGGTAAAAAAATGAGTTTGAAGTAATTTCTAGCAATGCTAGGCGTTAAATGACCGAAAACTGGAGATTTTTAAAAAATACACAAAAGTGGTGGTATCTCGAAAACCAGCGGACTTTACTGAGGTTTTGTTGATGCTATCTGAAAGACCTAATGCCGATCTATCTCCAGTGTCACTTTTCCGTGGTATTTTTGGGACACTCTGTATAAGGTTCGATCTTATTTATCAAAAAAAGTAAATTGCAGGTTTACAATGCGTTTTTTATGTCACATATAAGATACTTAATATACCGATTTAGGGAACCTGTGGAAAAACATACTTCAAAAAAATACAAACGTTACAAAAAATTTCTATGGAAGTATTGTTTAATTATGATCGTTTAACAAATACTACACAACATTACTCTGATTTGCAAATACCAAGTTTGGCGAAAGTATTAGAATAGAACAATGTAAACTAATTTTACGAGAGATGTTCACAGTTATGAAACAAGAACACATCAAACTTATATCAGACAGAAGTAAAAAGCCAAAAAGGATTGAATAACCTCATAGCACAAGCTTCAAAAATATTTAATCAATTACCTACTTCCATAAAATCTCTAACTTCAATTAGCAAATTTTCTAATCAATAAGAAAATACTTAGAGTTGGTGTAATGTAAATTGTCCGCTTGTTCAATAGAATGTAAAGCCCCCTTTTTTAAAAATTTTGTCTTGATGTGGAACTGCTATTCCATCAAACATCAAGTGTGTATGTACCTACACAATAAGACTCAATTTGCTAACAAAGGTTCTGTTAAATAATTTGAATGGAATTTTGTATTTACTGTCCTCGATTATGAATGTAATTTTTTTGTACTTTTATATTTCATTCAATAAATCATTTGCAAAAAAAATTATCATCAACGTTTTTCCGGCACTCCTTATCAAACCGTATCACAGGTATTGCGTAATCCTGATACCTATAGGATAGGAAATAATTATATTCCTAATAAGTGCGGTCATCTCTTTCAATTGAGGTAGAAAAAAGGCTCAGGAAATAGGAGATTGCGTGGGGCAGCACATGTCTCTAGCAATTAGTACCGAATGGGGGCACCGCCGTTTGCACCTTGCTGGTCCTCCGGTGGCGGGAAACGCAAAGGAAGAAGACGACGGTTACATGGATGGAACGCTTCGACCATGACGACGATTCAACGGGTGAGACGGCAAATGTTACTTATTCGGATGAAAAAATGAAGATGAATGCTAACGCATTGGAAAAACCGCCGATTGTACTCCGTAATTCATCAAGCATTATTTATTGATCTAATGGTTCACTCGATATACAGCGTGTTTCATAGGTAAATGGGCATTACTCGCCTAGGGTAGCTTTAGTTCAGATTACCGTATATTCATTTACCAATGAAACGCCCTGTGTATTATCTGATATCGTAAATTTATCATTTCCCTGAGGATGTCAAAATAGCAGTTTCTCATAACAGCAAGAGTCCTCTCATTCTGCAGTACAAAACATTAGCGCCGACTGTTAATATACAGGCTGTTTCAGAATAAAGTGCCGTTACTTTGGGATTTTAATCTTTTGATGATTTTATGATATAAAGTAAAGGTAGGATGAGTACGCATTAAATTGTTTTTTCGCCGACCTCGAAATAAAAGGTGATTTTAATGTGTACGAAATTGAGCATTAATGGCCCTTTTTATGCTCAATCCTCACCGTACACAAAGTATTCAGAACCACTACGAGAAATGTCAAAACTCCACTGGAACATAGAAACATAGAAAGTCCATATTGTCAAATGTATGTCTTGTGCAAAATGAAAATGTGTTTCAAATCAAGAATTTATACACAATTCATATTGAAATCGTCGGAAAAATCTTGTAATCAACTCGGTTATTAATCGAGCTACTAATGGTCTCGAATTATTAACGCGTTCGCTCCGTTCACGCATTAAAATATCTTGACCATTAGTCGCTGTCTTTAATAACCTAGTTGATTAAATAACTATAATCAACTAGGTTATCGAAGACTAATGGTCAAAATATTTTAACACGTGAGCGGAGCGAACGCGTTAATAGTTCGAGACCACTAGTCGCTAGATTAATAACCGAGTTGATCACAAGATTTTTCCGACGATCTCAATATGAATTGTGTATAAATTCTTGATTGAAATACATTCTGATTTTCCACAAGACATACATTTGACATAATGAAATTTCTATGTGTATCTGGTCCAGTAGAGTTTTAACATTTCTCGTAGTGCTTCTGAATACTTTGTTTACGTTTTCCATGAGGATTGCCCATTAAAATAGCATGAATTGAACATTAAAATGGTTAAAAATTAATGTTCAATTTGGTTACATTTAAACTTCCTTTTATTTTGAGGTCGACGGATATGGTTATTTGATCAACTAGGTTATTAAAGGCAGCGAGTAATGGTCAAGATATGTTAATAGTTCTAGACCATTAGTCGCTAAATCAATAACTAAGTTGATAACAAGATTTTTCCGACGACCTCTTTATTATTTATGTATGAGTTCTTGATTGAAATGCATTTTTATTTTGCACAACACATACATTCGACATAATATAAATTTCTATTTTGCTTCTGAATGCTTTGTGTTCGGTTGGCCATGGAAATTGCACATTGAAATGCCATAAATTGAACACTAAAATGGGTCATTCAGGATTAATTCCGTACACATTAAAATCACTCATTATTTTTAGGTCGACCGAAAAACTCATGTTTTTCAATTCAAATTTTTTTTCAATTTTCACCAGTGGCGTCTTTACAGACTTCTGTCCGAATAAATTTGACGAATAAGGTACGCCAATGCTTTTTTCAAAATTGAAATTATTTCACCACATAGTCGTAATGAGAATGGTGATTGGTATCTTGAGTTTTATCTGCGCCGAATAATTTCTGAGAATAAAAATAAAATTTAATTTCATCTGAGACAATTACGAAATTCTTAGATTACCTACTTCCAAAGTTTTCCAGAGACAGATTTCCAGAGAAAGATATACAGATGTGGAAGAACGGATGGAAACACGGGAGTTCCAGTGTTAAATTCAGAAGGCTCGGGGTCCAGTGAAACAGTGGAAGAATCGTAACCTCGGAGCGATGCGATGTTGAATAAGCGGCTGGTCTATTGGAATGACAGTCTGTAGTGAGTGGGGAAGCGCGCAAGCAACGATCTAGGAACGAATATCGAATCAGTAGTAACACTCCAAACGGGAGATGGATAACGTCGCATGTCTAATGAAAATGAAAAGTGGCAGATTTCGATGTCAAATAAATTTCTCTTCATAATGGGAACATCTTCCAAATTTCTGATCTTTCATCCGAAAGGTTCGATATGACTATCTATTCAATCTACTGGGCAGGAAGAAAAGCCAACCAAATAGATCCTAATTATTCCAATCCATACAAAAAAATTAAAATGAAGAGTTTAAGCTCTCTGTGTCTAGACGATTTTGGAAGTAATCAAACAATTTAGTAACTCTCAAAAAAATTGCATTTTATTTTTTATCTTAGAAAGTATTCGTTACTGTGACTTTATTTGGAAAATACGAAAATAATTTCAAATTTGAAAAAAGCATTGGCGTACTATAATTTTTTCCACGAAATTTACTCCATTTAAGATTGATGACCGTTGTGAGAAATCGATTTTAAGGTGGCCAAATGAGTACCTACTTAACATTTCTATTAAAAGTTGGAAATAACACTGACAGATGATACATTTGAGTTATAATCTGTTGTTTTATATTCGGTTTTGATCTCACATAATTGCACATGATGAATTTCAAACGATATAATAGTCGGATGGTTGTATATGTATATCGATCTTCCTGTGAATTTTTCATAGATTCAGCAGATATTTTCCGTAGATTCCGGTTTTCCATACAAGTCTTATCATTAATTTCATAGATCATTTCAACAGATACAAATAAATAGTAACTTTCATAGTATCTTCATTAAATGTTCCATATGTATCTCTGAGCACCCATTATAATTCGTATTTTCATATTCTTTTTTGTTGCTTTTTGAGAAGCATGCAGAATTCATGAATTATGCATCCAACTTTCATTCTAAAAATCACCATATTTCATTCAGAGTTATTGATTCGTCGATCCTAATGAAAACTTATATTTCATAATAAAAATCTCCTCCTCTTTCCATCTGCTAATTAGTTCTCTTGCCGAATTTCTGTTAAATTATTTCCATAATAAGTTTCATCGTTTGTTCATCTCTAAAGACACGTCTGGAAGATTTATGTTCACATCTATTCATTAACAATCCATTCTTATATCTCTACTAATCAAGAGGTTCTGGTAGAAATGAATGTTTCTATTCGTGATAGGAAAAATCAATAATAAAAGTTCACAAGGGAGATGAACACATGCTACAGATAATACAAATAATTATTATCTAGTGAATTATCATTGAATGAGGGTGTTGGCAATCCACCTTGCAGGTGAAACCTGACAGGAAATAGTTAGGGAGATGACGGTTAACGGCCTATGAAATAGAAAGAATAGACAGTATTTTCTATCGTAAATTCATTGGCGTAGATACGTGAAAAGTTTCCCATAAGGGCAGATGTTCCATTATCATTTGGAACTGAGACAAAACAATGCAATTCAATGAAATGTAATTCAGACTTCGCATATTTATTTTAACAGCGCTCTAGCATTTCGTCCAAGTTTGTCTAACTTGGTTGAAATAGTTCAAAAATCAAAAATAATGGTCTTAGCAATGTAAGCAAATATCTGGAATGTGGTATAAGAATGAAAATCATTCGAACGAGAGAAAGAATTAAACTTTTCAGGATAGGATCCAAAAATATTCATTTCAAATGTTTGCCCAAAAGATGCGTTCATTCGGGAAGGAGTTTAAGAAGACAATTAAGTTTTTGTCAGTTTGGTATCGAAATAGTTAATATCATTTTGTGAAAATATCAAGAATAAACTATGTATAATAATATGATACACGCTCAGAAATTCCTGTCTTCGGGACAAAATACATAAGTGATCGTCTTAAATAATGGTATGGAAATTCACAGACACGTTATTTAGGTTACAGTTCGAATAAATCAAAGTCTCTTGAGAATTATGTTCATATCCTTGACATTATCTTGAAAAAATCTTTTTGTAACAACATCATATAAATCAGAAAGCTTTTGCATGCTTGTCCATATTAGGAAAACGATCATTCGAAATTGAATTTCCTGGAAACTATTGTGTACATTCGATTCAATTTTGATTTGTCCAAATTTCAAAATTGCCTGGTAAATTTCTAGCCGAAGTGAGCTATATTCGTGAGAAAATGCAAATGTGAAAAACTTAAAAATCTTATCAGTCCCACAAATGATTGCTTATATACAGGGTTGGGCGAAAGTCCTGAATAAAATTAATCTTTTGAATCAGTTACTTTTTTCTCATGTTACTTCTGTGGGTATTAGGCAATAGGACAATTTTTTTTGAAAATCAAACGAATTCATTATCTATTCTATGCCATCTATGCTGTGCTATTCATGAGTGATTTCAAGGTAGTAGATGCTGAAAATGCCCTCCACCCTCTACTTGGCATGCTCCCAGGCATAGATAAAACTCGTCTATGGAACTCAGAATGGTCTCAGCTGATATGTTACTTGTTTTCAGTTCAATCCTATTTTTTTAAATCTTCATTATCAGCAAGCCTGTTTTGATAAACTTTGTCGTTAAGACATCCCCAGTGGAAATAATCTGGTGGCGTTAAGTCGGGGGATCTTGGTGTCCATTCCATTGTACCACGTCGTCCAATCCAGTGTCCTGCAAATGAAGATATTCGTCTTATATCCTTATAACCACGTAAGAATGTCTCAAAAAATAGTATGATAAGATTCCTTATGTCACGAGCTTTTCTACGAACTCACAGACATCTTTGCATTTGAAAAAAAAGTAGTAAGGAAGGGTTGCAGGTGAGGAGTTAAAGAAAAATATTTCATTTTATTGCAAAAAAATTTGTGTAATTCTAAATTGATTCAAGTGTTTACAATAAGAACTTTCGCCCGAGTAACACAGTAGATTTGTGGATCTTAAACATAGTAGATTTATTGAAACTTTTAGTTACAGCATTTATATGTCAGAAAATTTCTCGGTGCTCAAAGATCTCAAAATTGAAAAAATTTCCAATGAAGTTAAGTGATCACGAGCATTCACCAAATACAGTGGAACTTTCCAATAACGAACGTCTGTACAACGAATTTCTCTATAAAACGAATTTCGTACAAGACATTGCACCTTGAATCCAAATCCCATGTTAAAAACACCCTCTAAAACGAAGTAAATTCTCTCTATAACGAAATATTCAAAGAACATCACTCTTTGGATGGGTTTTGGTAAGAAGGTATAAGGGTACGTTTTTTCCGAAATTTTTCCGAACGTACGTAATAAATCCTGACCTTGAACTAAATCATCAGGGCGGGCAGAGAGATCCTGAAACAGTTTTAAATACACCCCTGGCTATTTGGTTTTAATCTACCCATTACGTTAGTGTGAAAGTTGTGCGAAAATGTCTGAAAGGAATTGCTTAAGTTTGATTGATAAACTTAAATTCATCAGTGAAGTCGACCGCGATATTGCCGACTATAGAAACAAATTTTTTGTATAACTAAATTTCTTTATAACGAATTTTTTTTCGGATTTAGCGCTTTCGTTATAGGGAAGTTCCACCGTGTGAAGGCATATTTTCTGGAAATCCATTTTACAAAAAGCCCTAATTCTAACTCCATTTCATCCAAAGTTTTTTTCACACCGAGCTAAAAAAACAATCTCAAGTCTTACAAGCCATCCTGGCTGTGTACGTACATCAGACAGGCCATTGTGATATTCCATCAGGAAGTTCGTTGCTCGAGATTGCAGGATGTAGCCGGAAGCCAAACTAAGGGTCTGATGAGTTTTTCATGTCATGAAGAGTACTCGGGTAATTGTCATTCTTGGCGACAGAGCGGTGGTCATCGCAGATGGCTTGCCGCTGATGGAATATCTAATTGATATAGGGCGCGTCCGTATAGCATAGGTAAACCTCCTTGTGAGAATGCACAAGAGTTCCTTTGAACGAATGAAAAAAAGGAGAAATAATACGAGGATTGTCTTTTATGTTTTGGTGTTGGAAAATTCAAACGTTGGAATCTGGTGATTGACAGTTCTTCCGTCAAGTTTGGCATTTATGAGGTAATCTGTCCTCTATCAAGCTATTTATGTTATTTACATCAATTTAAAACGGCCAAAGATAGAATCAAATCGTGAACTATTTCGTGAGATTATTTTTCACAACTTTCGACGTTGGTTAACATAGCAACAGTGCATGTATGAACTAAATTCGATTTTGGAGGTAAAGCACCATTAACGACCAGTGATTATTGATGATATGGTGTATTCTATCGGGGTCTTATTCCTTTCTGAGCCTAATTGAGTGAAGGTCGTCCAAAATCACTTGTTGTTCTGAAAACTGTTTATGTTGTCCGCGAACTGATATTGAAAGGTCATTAGGTGGTCTATCGTGAGGTCGAGACAACCATAGGTATTCTAGACCAGCATACTTACATTTTATGTTACATGAACATCCACTGCTAAGAATTTTTTTAGCTTTGGATCCCACACAATTTGTCAATCGTTCAAACCAGGGCTCGTGCTGATTGGTCGAAAGAAATGCCCAAAAAATACGATTGCGGTACTTCGAAATACATCTATGACATTGTGACAGATGCTGAATCGTGGATTCACGCATATGAGTAATAAACAGCAGTTGAGAATATATGTAGATGTTTTCAGATGAGCCAAATCCAACAGAAGTTGTTCAATCTCGAAGAACATCCTGCTTTTTCGAAAAAACTAAACATGGATATTGAAACCGAGCCACTAGAAGCACAGAACAGACAATTCTGAGTGATACATAACCATTTGTTCACCACTTGTGTTCCAAGAAATGAGGTACATTTTTTCTGAAAGAAGTTATTGAAACCATCAGAATAATGAGGGATTTGTATGACAGTCAATCCGTATGAATTTTTCTGAGAATCGTGCATATTTTACCTTAGGAATAGAATTATTTCGATTTATTGAAAATTATTTTGCTCTAGAAGTAATTGGTTTTTGCCAAATTATCACTGATTGATACAACTATTCGAAAAAATTTACCCTTTAAAACGTAAATATAAGGAAAAAATATTTCATCATCCTGACTCTCATAGCCAAAACATCATAAAACAAAACAATTTGCATTACTGTGAAATGTAATATTCTTTTGAATTATGGTTCTACTTCTACGAAATTTCTCGTATATCCACCAATATCACATGTATATTTCACAGTATTAGCAGAGGAAAATGTGAACAGATAACCATATCCTATTTCTGCGTATGATTCAGATCAGAGAGAAAAATTCAGTGAAAACCTGTGATGCCCGTATAAGAGTAGGTAGTGCTTGTTCGAATAATAAGCTGAAATATTCATATTTAAGGTTCATTTTCTCAAAATATTTTGAATAAGAGGGTATATACAGGGTGTCCCAAAACTAGACGTCAACCCGGAACCGGGTGAAAAGGCAAGTAATGCTGGTTGTCAGAAAAAATATAAAAAAAATCTAAGTTGCATGATTTAAAATAATGCGCATTTAAAAAAACACTCAAAATTCCTCACCCTGTGACAGTCTTTTCGCTCCTGTTGCCACAAATATCAACTTTTCCAACTTTTTTTTGCTGTGTAACCTTGAATAATGCTTGTCTAAACTGTTATCAAAATTGGATACCAGCTGCTCCAGGTTTCATTAAAATAGGGTTTGCTTCTCAGGAAAAAAATTCATAATAGATAATGCCTAGTTTCAACTGACTGTATCGAAAAAAAAAGTACTACGCAAGTTTGGCATGTTTTGTCAAAAGTTGACGCATTTAGTAAGGATTCCAAAATGGTATTATACTTGTTAAATTGTAGCTGCCATAGTTCAAATTTATTTTCGATTGCCTTTGAATACACTTTTTCTTAAACTGCTTCCCAGTAAAAAAGTCCAATGGATTCAAGTCTGGTGAACGGGCCGGTCACGAGATTGGACCAGAACATCCGATCCATCTTCCGGGAAAAAATGTTACCAGAAAAAAAAATTTCCAGAGAAAATAATTTTTCCAGAAAAATTTTTGCGGAGATATTTCTCTGGATATTTTTTTCCGGTACCATTTTTTCTCGGAAGATGGATCGGACGTTTTGGTCCAATCTCGTGGCCGGCCCGTTCACCGGACTTGAATCCAATGGACTTTTTACTGGGAAGCAGTTTAAGAAAAAGTGTATTCAAAGGCAATCGAAAATAAATTTGAACTATGGGAGCTACAATTTAACAAGTATAATACCATTTTGGAATCCTTACTAAATGCGCCACTTTTGACAAAACATGCCAAACTTGCGTAGTACATTTTTTTTCAATACAGTCAGTTGAAACTAGGCAATTATCTATTATGAATTTTTTTCCTGAGAAGCAAACCCTATTTTGATGAAACCTGGAGCAGTGGAGCAGCTGGTATCCAAATTTTGATAACAGCTTAGACAAGCATTATTCAAGGTTACACAGCAAAAAAAAAGTTGTAAAAAGTTGATATTTGTGGCAACAGGAGCGAGAAGACTGTCACAGGGTGAGGAATTTTGGGTGTTTTTTTAAATGCAAATTATTTTAAAATCATGCAACTTAGATTTTTTTCATATTTTTCTGACAACCAGCATTACTTGCCGTCGAGTTTTGGGACAGCCCTGTATATATGTTAGGATTTTTTCAAAAATATTTTTAGTTAATTTTCTCGTGATGGGGTAGGTTCATACAGCTGTAAACGGGGTACATTCAGACTCCATGAATGTGCTCCTCTTTTCATACTAGTTTTTGGAACTGAATTGACATCAAAATTTTGTTCTATAGAAGAAATATGGTCAGAAATTACAAGAAAAAAGAACTAGGAGTGGAGAAGTGGAGGAACAGGCCATGTGTGAAAGCTATCAATGAAGTTTTAAAATACAAACTCTCTTCACGGTAATCAGCAGCCGAATATGGCGTTAATGCACAAACACTACATAATCGTATGAAAAATTTACGCAAAAAAAATTATCCTGTTAGCAAATATCGTGTATTCGAATCGGAATTTTCCTGTATAAAAGTGCCCCGCATGTGGGGTACATTCATACACTTTTTTTTGTAACTCTTACAGAAAGTCACACAAGAGTATTCATACAAATCACATATTTCCGGTGCATGGTCAGATGGTGAGACTATTACTTTTTGATGAATTGATACAGATAACGATAACAGAAAAAAAATTCTATACGACGAAATAAGAAAACTGTATGGAGGTGCCCCATCTCCCCCTACATCCAATCTACGGCTATAGTATCATCATTCTTCTCTGGTACTATAATTATCACAGCTATCTACAGATCTATCTATAGGATTTCACACGAAACAAATACTTCATACTGGAATACAAAAAAAGCATCAGAGACTAGTCGAATTAATTCCGCATAAGCTCCTCGTCTAATCGGTTCTCGAACAAGAAGACAGAGAAAGACAAGAGGAAAAAGAAGAAAACCTAAAACTGATATAGCTCCTTGGAAAGGTAATAGTGCGAGTGTAAGTGACGCGAATCGGAAGTCATATGTGAGGAAATGGCTCTAACGGCCGAGACGATTCAGGTGTGCCCCCAAGTCCATCTTGGACCTGCCAGAGACGGCGTAGGTTAATGTTCCAATGAAATTTATTGTTTGAATAAGCTCGTAAGAACGAAATTATACCAGTAGGATGGAATGGAGTGAAAGAAATCAGGTGTATCAGTTCATTCGATGACATTCTTAGAGAAAATTAAAGATGTTCTATGCCTGTGCCCTTTCCCTCGTCTTAATTTCCACCCATCAGATATGCGCAATTTTTAATGTATGGCAGCTGTGTGCAATGTGAAAAGTCAAGTGCAAAATGAACTTCGCAGAAGTTAAATGTTGGGAGAAAATATGTGCAACATAATTAATTTTCCCTTTCGAAATTTGTCAGAATGAAAAGTGCGAAGTGAAAATTTGTATTTTGGTTCAATAGGCTCCAGCACTCATGCTTCTTGCAGAAATATTACTCTTGTGTTTTTCCGATTTTTTCGGAAAATGCCCTTATGGTATTAGATACTCACGATAAGTATACCGGGTGTCCTAAATTCGTTACCTATCTAGTGAGGGGGGTCTCAGAAACCCGATGAGCTAGAACAAAATGAAGAAAAATTGATAACTTCAATGGATTCTACTGAGAAAAGTGCCTGTATAATGTTTTAGTTTCATGATTATAACTTCAGTAATAAAGAAGTTAAAAGAACTTTTGATTTGACATCATTTTCTAATTTTCTCTAATAGCTTGAAAATGGTTGCTGTTTTCACCAAATGAATTCTCTCAAAAATCGGGCCCGAAAATGTGCCACTCATTTTGTTTTAGCTCATAGGGTTTCTGAGATCCCCTCACTCGAAAACGAATTTAGGACACCCGGTACACTCGTTTGATAGTCGGTAAATTGAGATTAAATTTTGAATGAAATATTCAATGAGACTAGCTTTCGCAATCTTAACATCTGAAGTTCTGAAAATCTGAAACATTATCACTCAGAGAGCCAGACTTGGTTTGATATGCGAGCAATATTTATACCAGGAAGATCTACTGGCCAGTTATATTGATTTTCAGAAGAAACGCTATCTGGCTTACTAGATGATTTACCGTTGCCAACAATTCGAGCAATGTGGGTTAAGCACGGTGGTACAATAACAGGTGCTTTCTGATAATGAAATGTTGTAACTCTCGGATTTTTTTTACCCTTTATCTTTGAAAGAGGTGGTTTTTCGAAGATCATCAAGGAACGAATATTCCTAACATAGTCTAGAGAAATACCCACTATTTTTGTATGTATATCTGTATGTCCTCAGAAGTAGCAATGCTTTCACAGTCCTTGCCCCTTCTTAATTTTGAGGAACAACTTCATCTCTACTCATTGAAGCGGTTGATATCATTAATTCTATATATTTTAGTCATCCTATTGTTGTGAATTCATTTTCGCGAGCTTATACATGAACGCTTTTCTCACGCCTTGTCTCAAAGATCAAGATATGAACAACTGAATTTCACAGGAAGGATCAAAATATTTGTGCGCAGCTCGAATTTCCTCTACATCTCCGGTCTAAAAGCCGGGGAATCACGTTCCGCACCAGCGATACCCAACATATTGCTCATTTTTTTCTATCCACTTATTATTCAAGCAGTACCCGAAGTGATCCACAGCAGCAGTGAGAGAGACGTACCCATCAGAGAGCACTAGGTAGAGGATACTCTTGTGAATTCGTTTATGGCAGGTAAATTATCGTGGGGAGTATCTGTCTGGGCACGCTTGGCTGCCCATCTCCGGAGATAACTTATCTCCGGAGCGGATGTGTACTGCTCCACACAAATATGAGTCGATGTACCAGCGACGGTGGACTACGAAGGTCAAGACCGGCTTCGACTAGTTGGATAACAAAAGCGACGTAGTCCCGGCTTGATTTTGCTAGGAATTGCTTTTCCCTAATGCTTCTGGCCTTGGTTAAGGTTATGAGGCATATCTATTTGACAGGGCAGGTATTTACCAATTCACCAAAAAATTAAAGTGAGCCCTGACGAGAATTCAGAAGGTTTTGTGTGCTTGTTCATTTTAAGACAACTTTAATTCAGAAGAGGCAAAATAAATTATCTATAGAACCTTCCCTGATCAACAACTTGGAAATCACTAATAACCAAACCAAGTTATGGGTCCATTAAACTCGAGAAGAAAATTCACACTACTAAGATGACTGAAAACTTATTCCATTGATGATGTCTAACCTTTAACTTATTGGAGATGAATATGTTCCTTAGAAGTTATAAGGAGTAGGTATTATAATTTTTTTTCATTCAGAGGGTGTTTCAAGAATTATTGTACAGGCTTTCAGGGCACATACAGGACATTTTGGTGAGTCGAAATCAGTGTTAGAAATATGTCCTATCATGATTCGTTTAAGAGATACAGGATGTTTTATGTATTTCTACAGAAATTCGCAATCGGCATAGCTCTTGAATGCCTGCATGGATCTTCATGAAAATTTCAGGGAATAAGTATGGGCCAGTGAAAAATATTCTTAAATAATGGCTTGTTGATATTGCAGGCCCGGACTGAGAAGGCATCTGCCCTGAAAGCCTGTACAATCATTCGTGAAACACCCTGTATATATGGATTCTCAAAATCTCTCGTATTTCAAACAATATAACACTTGTTTTCCATAGTTTCAGTAGAGGAAAATGTAAAAGGGGCAATATTGATTATCATAAATTTCTGTCTATGATAAAAGAGCACTAGAAAAACACCAATAAAAACCTCTACCTCCCCGTATAGTGCTTGTATGTTTGAATTCGTTTTAGGGATAACTTGGAATATTATATTGAAAGCTTCTTTTCATTGAATCAAATTTCGTTTCTCCCTTCATTAAATTGTCATATGGAAAATGCAATTGCAAAACAAATCACTAGTAATATAAATACCACCTCTGTGCCACAAATTCGAACTTGTTTTATGAAATTCCTTCTATATTCGAAAAAATCTACTCTGAAGCCAGTAGATTTGGCATTGCTACTCCCATTGATGCTTTCAATTAAAATTCAATCTCAACTTCCCTAAATGTCAGATATCATACAAGTGTAAGTGAAAGAATATGTGAACAGACAAAAAAAATCAGCAAAAAAACTCTGTCTCTCCGTAAAAGTGTAGTGAACTAGAATTTGTGAAATGAATAAACTGATTTTTCTCATCAAAGCCATTGACAACCTTTTTGAGTTTCTATGAAAGAGTAGGGTTGAGAACATAAAATCTACATGGTCGCAGACTTCGCAGTTCCCGAAAGGCTAACATAGTCGCCAAACATCAGAAACAATCCAACATATCACAGAAGGCTGCCAAATATTAGCTTGAAATGAATATAAGAGTCGACATGATGCAGTTTGTTAAATACTTCATCAGGAGCATGCCATTCATTTGAAGTAACAGCGAATAACGACAATCTACGTCAAAGATACGCTGAGAAAATATCGACGTATCGGGATTTGAAGGTAGTGAGGAATGTACCGGGTTTTTCACTATAATTTGACCCCCCCTTTTACTTTGTTACTAAAAGAAATACAAAAAAAATGTTTCGTACAAAAGTTTCACGAAATCATTTGAAGTTTTTGATATGAGTCCTGAAACTGAAATATATACAGGGTGGCCAACATATTGATTGCAACTTAATTTTTTCGAATGGAACACCCTGTATATTTTTCCATGTTGGGCTAGCTCTTTTTCCCCTGATCTCGAATATGTAACATATGTTGGTCTATTTATTTTATTCTGAGAACCACAGAGTTTCAAATTTCAAGAACCACTTGCCAAGATCTGTAATCATTTTACTAGTGGCAGAGCGCGTTTACTGAACATGCTCATTTTTTTTGATAGGCTATTTCCTCCTGATCTCGAATATAAATGCGTATGTGGATGTATCTCTTCAATTTTCAGAGTTTCAAAGTTTTGAAATGATGACACCGAAACCGAATAAAAAAATATGTGAAATACCTATGAATTTATTTATATCCAAACAATCTACTTGAAAGTATTATTTTAGAATGAATACTTAACAATTACTTAACCAACGAAAAATGATAAAACTATGGTAGTATGGTAAGAATAACATCAACTAAAGAAATTGCCCAAAATGACCACCTTCATTCAATACACCTGGTACTTCATGGGGTGCGGACGCAACAACTCTTCGTACTGCAGTTCTAGCCTTAGTGTACTCTACTGCTGAATATTGTTGCCCGTTTGGCTCAACAGTGCATATGTACATAAGATCGATGCACAATTAAATTTTTCCATGAGAATAGTAACTGGAACAATAAAATCAACACCAACTCCATGGTTACCAGTTCTTTCAAACATTTCTCCTCCACATATCCGCAGGCAGGTCATTACTTCGAAAATTTGGAACAAATTTAATTCTTCGACAAATTCATATCAAATACTCTCATATATTCCAGACAATAAGATTCCTCGATTAAAATCGCGTAAACCTTTTGGTCAAATTCTTTTCTGAACTCAAATGAAAGTGATAAAGCAATTTGGCAATCCGAGTGGAATTTATGTAATATACAGAACAAAGATTAATAACTGATCCCTCGAATAAAGTTCCTGGATTTGATCTTCCAAGGAAAATATGGACTGTTCTCAATCGTATAAGAACAGGTCATGGACGTTGCAATAGTATGCTTTTCAGATGGAATTCAGTTGAGAGTCCTAGTTGCGAATGCGGAGAAGCAGAGGAGACATTGAACACCTGATAAATAACTGTTCCATATATAAATTTCAGGATGGCTGAGAGCTATACATGAAATTACCGATTCGTTTTGAATTGGGTTATTAATTTTAAATCGATTTAATAGAGTTTCAATCATTTTATTTTCTGTTCCTTTTTACTGCTTTGATTTTCTCGTTTCAGAATTCGAAGGCATCCTGGAGAGGGTTATCGTTCGGTCTGAATGAAGAAGGAATCCTTCAATATTCTAATAGTTTTTAAGTGTCATTTTTGTTGAAACGGCGAGACAGGGTTTTTTCTACTGGGGTTTTTCCCTGAGCTCTAGTATCATACGAAAAAATAGTATGGTACCCCGTTTTGCACCAACCTCAGTTAGGGATTTTTTATTTTTGTTTTATGTATTGTATTATGTTAGCTCTTGATTTCAAAAGAATATATATATACCTAGTTCATATAATATGTAGTTGTCTCAAGTTGTTTACACTATTTTTTATAGCATTATTGTGGCTCTTGATTCAAGTCAGAAATAAAGCTTCAAAATTTGTTTCCAATCATTACAATATTATCATTTTTTTTTGTGCATTGACAGGATTAGTTCCGAATTATGGGTTTAATATTGGTTGATTTATATCATTAATATTCTTTCATTGATTGTCATTATTGCAGAAGTAAATTTTTTCCTTCAGGAACGGCTATAAAAACGTGTCGAACGGTGTTGAATTGGAACTATTTGGTAGCCATAAAATGGGTGCGCCATTACCAAACCAAAGATCAAAATGGCCACTTAAATATTTACGAACTTCAAAAACGCTATGCCAGATGGTTATTGAAATTTGAAACTCTGTGGTGATCAGAATAAGAAAGATATACCAATATATGTTACATATTCGAAATCAGGGGAAAAGGAGCTAACTAAATATGGAAAAATATACAGGGTGTTCCATTTGAAAAAATGAAGTTGTCATCAATATGTTGGTCACCCTGTATATATTTCAGTTTCTGGACTCATATCAAAAACCTCAGTTGATTTCGTGAAACTTTTATACGAAACATTTTTTTTTGTATCTCCTTCAGTAATAAAGTTAAAGGGGGGGTCAAATTATAGTGAAAAACCCGGTACACATGTACAGTACCTATTCTCATATCATCCACAGGAATTATCCCTTTGGAGTCTCAAGTCCAACCTCAAGGAGTTAGATTTGGATGAGAATCTTTACAAAGTAATGCACGACGGATACCAGGAACAACCGAGGAGGGGAACAATGCAAAACAGACTACCAGGACATCAACCGAGATATCCAGGACCAAGCAACGAAGTACGAACAACCCATGGCCCAGGATAAGAAGAACACCGAACACCTCAGTGCTCAATCCCCCTGATACTTGCTATCCGGGATGAGTGAATGTTCCCCTTACCAGGGAGTGTGATAGCCGATCACTAGAGGGTGTGAGAAATCAAACTCTTCCTACGCCAATAGGCTCAAGTCGATAATAATAATTTATTTCAGCATCAATAATTTACATGCTACGTCAGTTTTAAAGATTTTAACAATAACATATTCATGATTTGCTTAAAGTGTTGTAATTCAAGAATTCTTGAATAGTGTATATTGTGTTACTCAGTAAAATCTTCTTCATGCATCTCTCGAAATTTTTGAGTTTTCGCTGTTTTGCGCTATCAGGCAGTCTGTTGTAAATTTTAGGTCCCCATAATCTACTCCTTGCTGTGCATACTTTCGTCATGGTAAGGTATGGTTGATTTCGGCTTCTTGTGTTGAAGTTGCGGAATATGCTATTGCTTGGGAAGGAGTCCAAGTTGTTGTGACATATGTGGCACACTCCAATATCACTGATGATATTATAAGTATATTGAGTTCACGAAACGCATGTCTACAGCTTTCTGTCTGTTTTAGCCCAACTATTGTTCCAACTGCTTTCTTCTGAAGAAGCAGGATGTCGCTGGCATGAACCGATGTGCCCAACAGGAGGATTACATATGATGTAACTGAATGGAAGTTGAAAAAATAGGAGATCACAGCCGCCTCTCTGGAGGAAACTCTATTCACAACTGAGATGTGTAGATTGCCATCGTAAGTTTTCTTTTTAGTGAATCAATGTGGGGTTCCCATCAAAGTGTTCCATCTCCGTCCAATGTTATCCCCAGCAATTTGATGGTCTCATTTTTTGTTCTTTTATCCTCAAGTTCTGCGTTTTAGAGTCATTTGTAACAAGAAAGTTATATCTGAACCAGTGCTTAGAAGTTGAAAGCACATATTTCTCCAATATCCTCAAATTAGCAGCATCATGGTCTCATTCTGCGAGGAAGATATTCCTAAGATTGACCATTGACAGATCTATAAATTTCTTTCTCAAAATCTCCTGAAACTAGTTCTGTAGACATCTCGAATTTTAACTATGATCTGATTCATCAAGATGAGTTTCGAAATAAAATAATTTGACGAAAAGAAGCTAAACAAACTTAAATCCTGTCTGATGTATTCTCGTATATCGGTGTGACCTGGCTAGATCTGCAGCCCCTGGTAAGAGGATGAGCCAGGATGTAGGTAATAGGATGTTAGGTCCACGAGTCTCGGGCAGGTTTCCTCGACTTTTACGGATTCTTTCCTCGGCTCGGACGCACGTATCAACGGACCACCGAACTTAAGCTTACATACACTATCACATCCTATCTTTTATAATAATAATTATAATCAATATAGCTATTGATAGAGTCCATCTAAGAAGGATTAACATCCCAGTTTGTTTCAGGCCCTACTTCGATATGAGCCATACCCAGATGGTCTATAACTGTATCTATATTATATCGGATGTCTCAAGGTGAGTGGCCTATTAGATTATTAGGCAAACTATTCATGGTATAGATCTCAAATTTTGTAGATCAATATTTGGACATGTAAGGTACATTTTTAAATTAATTTCACTTTTCCAGTGTTGCCGGATGTACGACAATTTGGCAACAACTTGGTTATTTTGAATGGGACATCTCGTATTTCTATATTTTTATGATACTCCATAAAATAATAAATCTATTCACTCTTTCTTTTCATGCCTATCCTTAACGGTTTTTGAGTTATCAATTATTTTTCGAAATTTTAGATCCAATTGGCGTGTTACGAAAATGACTCTAGTCATTAGATATTGATATGATCTATTTCACTGTTTTTGAATTATAGTTGTCAGTTATACAGGATGGACAAAAAAAATAATCATTTGCTAAGTTACAAAATCGTTTAGATAGGTATAGGGACAAGGACGTAAATAGAAAAATTGTAGAGTGTGTTGTACCTAGTATATTTTTCAATTTTGTACAACACACTCTACAATTTTTCAACTCAAGTCCCTATACATATCAACGATTTTGTAACTTGGCAAATGATTATTTTTTTGGTCCATCCTGTATAACTGACAACTATAATTCAAAAGCAGTGACATAGATCAGATCAATATCTAATGACTTGCTAAATTTCTGACTTAAATCTCAAATATTGAGCGAACTAGAGTCATTTTCGTAACACGCCAATTTAATCTAAAATTTCGAAAAATAATTAATAACTCAAAAAAAATAATCATTTGCCAAGTTACAAAATCGTTGAGATAGGTATAGGGACAGGGACGTGAATAGAAAAATTGTAGAGTGTGTTGTACCTAGTATATTTTTCAATTTTGGTAAAACACACTCTACAATTTTGTGTTGTACCTAGTATATTTTTCAATTTTGGTAAAACACACTCTACAATTTTTCTATTCAAGTCCCTATACCTATCTCAACGATTTTGTAACTTGGCAAATGATTTTTTTTTAGTCCATCCTGTATAACTGACAACTATAATTCAAAAGCAGTGACATAGATCAGATCAATATCTAATGACTTGCTGAATTTCTGACTTAAATCTCAAATATTGAGCGAACTAGAGTCATTTTCGTAACACGCCAATTTGATCTAAAATTTCGAAAAATAATTAATAACTCAAAACCGTTGAAGATAGAAAGGAAAAAGAAAGAGTGAATAGATTTAATATTTTTATGGAGTATCATAAAAAAATAGAACTACCGGATGTCCCATTTAAAAAAAACAAATTTGTTGCCAAATTGTCGTACATCCGGCAACACAGGAAATGTGAAATTATTTTTAAAATGTGTACTTTACATGGCCAAATATCGATCCACAAAAATTGAAATCTTTATATAAAACATGTCATTTATGAACGCAAAAAATTGGCTACCTTAAATTGTATTTTGTACAAATTAAAACAGATGGGTACAACTTATGCATTTTAGAATCCTTGTTTTTCAATTACCGAATTGAAACACTGATTTTCTTGTCGATGCTTAGCTAGCGAAAAAATACAACTAGCGTATAATGAACATTCGAGTGTATGGCCAGCTTTACTCACGAAATAGAATCAATCTTCTTCCGGAGTATTTGAAACTATAAACTCGAGCGTAGGTGTACATGTTTAAATCGTTTAGTATCATTTTCATGCTCGAAGGAGGAGAAATGTTGAATGAATTCGGCGAGTATTTCAAGATGAATAATGATGACGGTTTTATTCATAATCGGTTGTTCAAGTAGGGAAAACTTCGGAAATAATTTGCACCAATATCAGAGTCCGAAGCTATTTCGCAAGGTCGTATATAGCACCGAGTAATCCAAAATCCAATAGAGATTTTAGAAAATGTTAATCAATCAATATCACAAAATCAGTATGAATTCAGGAAAGGTTATTGTACAGAGAAGGCTCTTGCTACGGTAATAAGGAACATCAGTGGCGCAGCCAGGATTTTGTTATGTGGGGGCTGAACTGAACAATTCTTGATGATACAACAAATACGAAAGTTGCAAAAAAATATTGAAACTGTTAAAATCTTCGCTGCAGCCTCAAAGCCCCCCCTAACTGCGCCAGTGAGGGACATTATCGAAACTTATGATTGCACGTGGATGAACTGAAGGAAATTAAGTACAACTTGGACGGATTCTACCACCAGAGCACTAAAACTCTATATCAGAGTCGCCTGGACGAAAAACTCAATGAAGGTTTCTTGGAAAATACACCGACTGCACTGTACGATCACATAGTCGAAACTTTACACTCTGCAGCCAAAGAAGCACTAGGCAAAAAGGAAAACTCCAGCCCGCACAATGCTCAGCTTACTTGGAATGATGAAATGGAACAACAAAAACAGATTAAACAGCATGCGTATAACAGAATGCTCACCTCTAATGACACCAATGATTGCATCTCATATAAACGTGAACGAGATAAGTTCAAGAAAATGGTGATTCAAAATAAAAACGACACATGGGAGAGGAAATGTCAGGAATAGAGTCCTATATGGGAGGAGCAAGATCATCCGAATCATGGAACTCATAAAGGAATGAGGAAAGAAAGCTCAAACAAGGTCAATTTAAACCCAATCAACTGGAAAAATGGAAGGAATACTTGAGCAAGAACTGAATGAGGACAGAGAACAATATTTAACACGGTCACCAACCAATTACACCATTCAGGGACAACATATACAAGTCAGTGAGGAAATGGTTTGGAAAGCAGTGAAGAACATGAAGAATAAAAAAGCTGCAGGACCAGAGGGAATCCCAGCAGAGCTGTTTAAGAATGGTACAAAAAAACTAATAAAAATGTTGCGTCATCTTTTCGAGAAGTTCATAAATGGAGCGGCAATACCAGACGTTTGGAAGGAAGATTGGATCACACCAATCCATAAGAAAGGAGTTAAAAGCGAGTGCCAAAACTATAGGTGCATTTCGGTGACAAGTACCTTCAGTTGAATATAGGGGAAAATATTGAGGAGCATAATCGAAGATGAATTCGAGCCCCATGATATTGAACAGCAGTCAGGTTTCAGAGCAGGCAGATCATGTGTAGACAACATCTTCAGCATAAACCAAATAAATGAGAAAAAAACAGCTACCAATCGAGAAGTTCACCTTCTATTTGTAGACCTTACTAAAGCATACGATACAGTCCCGATGAAGAAACTATGGCAGGTATTAGAAACGTCACCAATTAACAGTACAGCGATCAATGCAATAAAACAATTATACGAACAATCTTACTCCAGAGTAAAACAACGAAACTCTCTTTCGCCAAAATTTACGGTTACAAAAGGTCTCAGACAAGGCTGTTGTTTGTCCACCACTCTGTTCAAAATATATTTAAGTGAAGCTTTGAAGAGATGGAGAAGATCTTGCCATGGAATGGGAATTCAGCTCACTGATGATACAACGCTCTACACACTGCACTTTGCGGATGATCAAGTTGTGATTGCACAAGACAAGGAAGATCTGGAATTTATGTCAAGAAGACTTTTCGAGGAATACCAAAATTGGGGTCTCACAGTAAACCTGAGAAAAACAAAATATATGTGTGTTGGCGGTAAGAAAGAAACGCTGATTGTGAATGATGACGTTGAAATAGACGCCTGAGATGAATACATCTATTTGGGGACGAAAATAACTGCAGATGGAAGAACACAGAATGAAATAGAGAGCAGAATCAACAAGGGAAAAACAACCATAAGACACTTAAATTCGATACTATGGTCCAAAAGCATATCAGCTGAAATTCCTCAGTGTTCAAGAGCATCGTTCTATATGGAAGTGAAACATGGCAATTAACAAAAAGTCTCGAAAGAAGACTACTGGCTCTTGAGATGGACTTTTGGCGAAGATCAGCCAGAGTATCGCGAATGGATAAGGTGAGGAATGAAAGGATAAGGGAACTAATGAAGGTGGACAAGACAATAATAGAAGAAACTCAGCAAAAACAACTGGTTTGGTACGGACACGTTGAGAGAATGTCAGATGGAAGGATTCCTAAACTTGCTCTAAAGTGGGTACCGAGAGAAAAGAGGAAGCGAGGAAGACCAAAAGTCACCTGGATGAGTGGCATACAGAAAGCAATGTCGGAGAGAAACCTGAGACCAGGAGAATGGGAAGATAGAAGAGGATGGAAGCTGGGAACCGGAAGGCGTAGGACGCTATGAACCCGGATATATATATATGATTCTGGTTTACCAACATTGTCTCAACTTTGCTATACTCTAGAAAGATCTTCGATAACTTGAATTATGAGTTATATACAAGATCGACAATATCTAAGTTTCAAGTTCTCAATTCATATCTTCAAGATCTTGCAAAATCACAAGGTCATCGATGGTCATATACGTATCTCAGTGTGCATATCTCGTAGTGGTCACACATAACAATTTTTCACATTTTTTTCCAAACTTTTAATATCGTTGTTGACAAACCAATCCTAGACGAAAATTTGAAATTCAAGCAAAAATAATTACTATTAGAAATTAAAATATTTCATGATTTTTTGTCTAAATATAAAAATTTGTATTCTTTCTTAACTCTTCAAATTCTGACGTGAACTACAGAAGGAAAGTACAAACAAAAATGTTCAAAGATATATCGAAATACTATATTGAGGCAAAATATACAAGAAAGCATGCCTCTTCAAAAAACTCAAAGGTAACTAACACAACCTTTTATGGCTGGGAAACTTTTATCAAATTTAACTTCATAACCATAAATTTCTCTAGATATACAATGAAATAACAAAAGAATTGAGAAGAGAAAAAAGTTATGTTGATATTTTAACTATATTTCTTTCAGCTGGCGCTAAGTAAGTAATAACAAGAAGAGTGAGAATATTTTTCCGTCGTGAATAATAGATCTCAGAAACAAGTCGATGGAACAAACAAAACTCGACACGAATTTTCCATCAAGTTATTTTTCATACGTGAACCTGAATTGCTCCTTACAAGTTCTATTTCGAATCAATGCAATGCTCAAATGTAACAATAAAATTATTCCATTCACTTTGAACTAATAATTAGTGAATACAGCTTGCCAAAAAAGTAACGTAACTCGTAAATAATTCTTGTACGAAGAATTATTAAGGAATTTCCTCGCACTTGTCGATTTCAATTTCAAAAGTAGTTTATCCTATACTCTCCTTAAACGAGTGCTACATAGTTTTGCCCAAATGTCTGTAATTTTCGAATTTTGAGTTGAAAATGGTTTCAAACCATAGGGTTCTACTCCCTGATGACGAATTCGGGGTCAAATTCAACTCTGTCAGTGGGGTCGTCCGGCACAATAACTTTCGAAGGGATTGTCCTTGAGACTTGAAATTTTCAAAGGTATTTTCAGTTCGCAAATGGCTCGGTTGAGTTCGTTAACCAGCCAAATCGTAGGTACAGGGTGTTCCATAAAATATGACCATTCAAAATTTTGTTCCTTATTAGGTATACCGATTTGGAAATTCACATCGAGAACATACGATATACAAGGCATCAGACAGAGAATTCTTCCCTACAGTTGCACATATGAATAGGCGAGATAATGAAGTGCGATAACTGAATGAATTCAACTGTCTTACTGCGATAATCTAGTCTCGTCTCTCTCTTATCGCAGTATGGTAGGGAACCCGAACTACACGTATAGAATTTTTAATTTGTCAGGCTGCCCGTAATACTCGATTCAAGTATTTACTGTTGCCTACCATACTAAAGAATTACGCTCCTCTAAACGATAAGAGAGACAAGACAGTAGATAAAGAAGTAAGACAACTGAACTCAGTGTGTTACAGCAAGTGATATTGTCTCGATATTCATCTGGGCAACTGGGCCGAAGAATTCTCTGTCTGATGCATTGTATATCGTATGTTTCAGATGTGAATTTCCAAACCATAGACAAAACAGAACCCATCGAAATGAAATGTTGCGGCCATACGCAAGATGCTCATAATAAGCTTCATGCAAAATTTGGTGCCCAAAGTGTGGACAGAACCATAGAAAATCGAATTGGAATATTGAAAAGAAGAAACTTCATTCTTCTTTCAATATTCCAATTGAATTTTCTATATGGTTAATACTATGGCCATAAAATTTTGCATGAAAATTCAGTTCGTCAATATTACAGAATAAATAATTTCACTCGAATCGGATATCTTGTTATGGAAACAGGCACGTAGCTAGGGGGGGCTAAGGGTCTGAAGTCCAAACCCCCCCCCCCCCGAAATTATTAAAATGTCACTACTTAAGCATGTTTTCAGTTATGTTGTGGCAATCATGAATTATCATTGTACTCAAGTTAGCCCCCCCCCCGAAAAAAATTCCTTGCTACGGGCCAGTATTGAAATATAAAGATTTTTCTTTTCAATATTCCAATTGAATTTTCTATGGTTCAATTAACACTATGGCCACGAAATTTTGGATGCACATTCAGAATATCGATCTCCATTGACAAAAAAAATTACATGAATCGGATATATTTTTATGGAAATATGAAGTTTCTTTTTTTTAATATTCCATTTGAATTTTCTATGGTTCTGTTCACACTATGGCCACAAATTGTTGCATAAGGCTGGTTGTCAGCTTCATGCATTTGGCCGTAACATTTCATTCCGATAGGTTTCGAATTTTCTGAGATATTGGGGAACAAAAATTTTGAATGGCCACATTTTATGGAACACCCTGTATGATTTGGCTGATTAACGACCTTAACCGAGCCATTTGGGACCCGAACCCATCCTGAAAATTTCAAGTCTCTAGGACAATCCCTTCGAAAGTAATTGATGTGCTAACGAACGGCCGGACGGCCCCACGGTCAGAATTGAATTTTACCACGAATTCGTCATCAGAGTGTCTAACCCTATCGTTTGAGACCATTTTCGGCTCAAAATAAGAAAATTACAGTAATGTGAGCAAAACGATATAGCACTCGTTTGAGTAAAAAGAGCGCTCAAAAAACGTTTGAGTGCACATAGAACTCCTTCGATTTAATCAATCAAGTTAACGGAACGTTTCTTCAGTTTGAAGTCGTTTAAATAGAAAGATTGCTCAAAAAGTATAGGATAACTCAATTTTGGAATTAAAAATCCTTTATAAGTAATAAGTAATTTATTGCCATCAATAATTTACATGGTTAGTCTAAACGTATCTCTAATAAGACATAAGATTAAAACACAAAAATTCTTCCACTGAATAGAAAGCATTATTGACCAGCAGATCTTTTATTCTTTTCAATAACCCTCTTTCCGGTAGATTTCTCACTTCCTCTGGCAACTTGTTGAACATCTTGATTCCCCAGTAGGTCGAGAAATTCTGTGTATATTTTCTCTCGTGTAGTGGTGTTATAAGGTCGTTCCTGTATCTGGTGTCAAATGAGTGGCATGATCCATTCCGCATCAAGATGTGTCTTCTTTGATGAGTATATTTCAAACACTCCTTTACATAAAGTGAAGGAAAGGTAAGTATTCCATGCTTCACATATACTGGTCTACATGAGTCCCTTCCTCTGATTCCATACATAATGCGAATTGCCTTCTTTGCAGATGTGAACTCTGGAAGCCTCTGCAGCATTGCCCCATAAGAGTATACCATACTGCAGCACAATCTGAAAATTAGCAAAATAAGCAGTTCTCACCATTTCGTGAGTACCACACTTTTTTAATCGTCTCAACAAAAGAGTATCTTAGATAATTTAGCACATACAAAATCTACATGTGAAAACCAATCCAATTTATTGTCCAAGACTATTCCTAAAAAATTTGCATACTTTCGATTCTGTCTACTACCAAAATTCAAACTTGTTGTTTTTTCATTGTTTAATTTTAAAAGATTCTTCCGAAACCAATCTTCAACCTCTTCCAGAGCAAGTTTTTTCCTTCCAAGAAAGTTCTCCATACATTTTGAAACAATGACAATAGAGGTGTCGTCACAAAAGATGCACAAACAGTCACAATGTTGAAAACTCATATCATTTATCAGTATAATCTTCGTACAGGAATTATTGACTAGTTACGTTAATTTTTTGGCAAACTATAGGTAAAAATACATCTCAATATTCCTAATGAATTCGTTCCATATACCAATTAATGAAATCTACAAAAAATTGGTAAAGATTTCACATGCCTTCCACCATCGCCTACACAAAAGTATCGAGGTCTCTCGTCGAAGTCAATAACCAACAAATTCTTGCATGTCGAAATTTATTACAGCTCAAGAGGTAAATGAGTATCTTTCGTTGAATAAATTGAGTGGCAGGCAGATTATTCAATCTGACGAGAAGTTGGATACGCAATAAAACAAACTATGTACTCAAGAGAAAGATACGTGCTCGGTTTGACCAATGGAAGTTTGGAATTGATAATGTGCTTCGGAGGATTTGATGTTGACACCGAAGAAATTTCGTAAATACCTTTCTCAAGAGACGACGTCGGAATAAAAACATCAGGCCTGAATTCCTCATTTATGAAGTTCATTCATGTTCATACAGGGTGAGCCATCCATAACTTTCCATCCCGAATTTTGAGCTTTGGGATGGTAACGAAAAAAACACTCGGACAGGTCAATTTTTGTTGAAAGGGGGACTCTCTTCATTATTATACAGAGTGACTTAGTATTCTATCAATAACAACTTTCCACCCCGAATTTCAAGATTTGAGATGGAAAAACGCTAGGACAGGTCAAATTTTGTTGAAAAGGGGAAAATAAGGGTGTTCAAATGAGTTTGATATCATTACCACTCTAGCCGCAACCCCTAACAGGTCTCACTTTTGAATAGGGAAAAGGGGTCGAGCAGCATCATGTTGGAAAGACAATTTAATTTCCTACATGAGTGTATTTTTTTTACAAAGGTAATCGTGCGCTTACGTTTAAAATGAAATAATTGCTGTTAGGGTAGCGGCTGGAAGGTTAGTAATATTAAACTCATTTCAATACACTAACATGTCCTTCTGTAAATAATTTTTGACTTGTTAGAATGTTTTCCCACCTCAAAGATCCAAATTCGGCATGTGAAAGTTATTGATGGAATACTGAGTCACTCTATAAATAAAGCGATGAAAAAAAACTCATGCAGAAATCTAAATTGCCTTTCCAACAAGGTGCTGCTCGACCCCTTTTTCTATGTAAAAATGAGAGCTGTTAGGATTTGCGGCTAGAGGGTAAGTGATATCAAGACCATTTGAATACCCTTATTTGTCCCCTTTTCAACAAAATTTAATCTGTACGAGCGTTTTTCCGTTATTCTACCCCAAACCTCAAAATTCGGGGTGGAAGTTATGGATTGCCCACCCTGTATGTATTACTTCATCACCCCAAAACTTACTTTCCGCTATTTTACATCCTTAATTTTTATTTCGAGTCACGTACTCATAAAAGTCTTCCATCTCCCTATAGGAAAATATCTTCTTGAGAAATTTGGAAGATATTTTTCAGATGTATCCTCAGGAAATGAACAATATACACACACCGTTAAAAGTTTCTCAAGTAATAAATAATCTTATGTTATGGCAATGCTCCAATTTCAATATATTATTATTTGATGGAAAATCTTTTTGAGCGCTCGTTCTACTTAAACGAATCCTATATCGTTTTACCCAAATGTTTGTAATTTTCGAATTTTGAGGCGAAAATGGTCTCAAACGATAGGGTTCGACTCCCTGATGACGAATTCGTGGTCAAATTCAATTCTGTCCGTAGCGCCTTCCGTCCGTTAGCACGATAACTTTCGAAAGGGTTGTCTTAGAGTCTTCGGATTTTCAGGGTGAGTTTGGTTCCCAAATGCCGAGGTTAATTTCCCCAAATCATCTATATTTCCATAACAAGATATCCGATTTGAGTGAAATTTATTTTGTGTATGAAGATTGATATAAGTACTTTACGTTCCTGCAAAATTTCAAGAGGATAGCATCATCAGAATGATAGAATTGAATTTTTTTATTCATTTAATTTTTACATATTTCATTTTTGAATATTTACTAGAATAAAATTCCGATTGTGCAGAGATTCTGCATTTAGGTATATATTTGGTATCAATCTCAAATCGCATTTAAAATTTGAGGTAATATAGTCTTTTTGCTCCCTCAAAGAACGAGCTCTCAAAAGCTCCTGCTCTGTGATTTTCTTTAATTTTTTACATGCCTATTACAATTTTCGAATAAGTTCCAGAATTTGATTCCGATCGTGCTGAGATTTTGCAGTCATATACTTAGCGTGAATCTCAAGTTCTATACAAAATATTGAGGTTATAGCATTATTGGTCTACCAATGAACGTGCGCACAAAAGCACCTGCGCTTATTTCATTTAAAATAATCACAAATCACAATCCATGCTGTTCTGACATAACTCGTTCAAACTACATCAATCTGATCAAACTAATTTACCTGATATCATCCAAGCTCTGTACCTGCGGATTCCACCAAGTAAACATTGTAAACAATAATTAAAAGTCACAGATTGTTATAAAACACATTTAACGCTATCAAGTTGAGTCTACTAATCTAGTAATTATCTAATCCAGTGAAATCGCTGAATAAATGCATTAAGTGTTCGCACAAGTCCAGACGACAACGGAGAATTACTCATGTTAATGAAATTATTTTAAGAGAACAATAAACAATGAGGTTCAATGGAACGGAATATTTATCGTTAGAGTTATTTATCTGTTGGTAGCATCTGATATAGCCTTCTAGAAGACTTCTCATTAGAAGTTACACAATGAAATATGAGATTGAAGGCGCCAAATTTGACTGGTCGATATCGCATATCGCTATGATCTAAAGTTTTATTTGGGGATCGGAATCTAATTATATACAGATGTGGAAGAAACGGATGGAAACAGGGGAGTTTCAGTGTTAAATTCACGCTGGTTCGGAGTCCAGTGGAGCAGTGGAAGAATCGAAACCTCGGAGCGATGCGATGTTGAATAAGCGGCTGGTCTGTTGGAATGGCAGTCTGTAGTGAGTGGGGAAGCGCGCAGGCAATGATCTAGGATCGAATATCGAATCAGTAACACTGCAAACGGGATATGGATACATCGCATGACTATTGAAAATGAATACGACAAATTTTCTCCACTCTTATGGGCGCCATGGGCGGAAGTTATTTGCCTCAATGAATGAAACAAATTTTCCTGTGAAAATTAATATTCAGGTTCTTTTTCGTCATAACTGGTTTGAAAATAAAATAATTAATTAATTGGTAGCTGTCGAACTGTCGGAATATTTGATTCTGTAATAGATCCAAATATTTTGTAGCGTTTAGGTTACCATCGATGAAAACTGGCCCTATCATGTAATTACCCAGCATTCGTTTGGCAAGAGAAGTGGATGTGTGAGCTGGTGTTGAAACCAGTGCACCTTGTTCTAGCAGAAAAATTGCCCAGCAAGTCGATTGGGCGATAGAACTGTTCGGAATATTTTGAAAATAAATGGTTACAAATGTTATAAGGTGCAAACCTTTCAGGAAATTTTCCAGAAGACCATTTCAAAAGAATGGAATTCTGGAAAAGATGATGGAAAAAGAGAATGAGATTAGTTCTTTTCTGAGCAATATCTTATTCACGGATGATCCCCACAAAAAAATCAAGTTGTTACCGGCATAGTAATTTTTCATAAAATCCGGTATCAAATTCTTATGTAAACGAATTTTAAACAGGAAACGGTATTATAGCCTAGTGATTTTACTAAAAACGTTCATGTTTTCACTCTATGGCACCATTGTATCAATTTAACGTTCTAAACTAAGCAAAGATATTTTCCTTTCATAAATTTGCTGAATTATAATGGAATATATCACCGGCTTATTGATTTCTACAATTAAGTAGAACTCGATTCACTTTCTATTATGAGGATTTATGCCATTTAGCCACGAATCTAAAAATTTTTAAAACTACAGAAAGTCAGCGGTTAATTTGCTTTCCAACTCACTGCGACTGCGGCGAACGCGGAAGCCCGGAAGCCAAAGTAGAATTCGTGTCTCTAGACACGAGTTAGATCGTTGCTTGCGCGCTTCCCCACTCACTACAGACTGCCATTCCAACAGACCAGCCGCTTATTCAACATCGCATCGCTCCGAGGTTTCGATTCTTCCACTGCTTCACTGGACTCCGAACCAGCGTGAATTTAACACTGAAACTCCCCTGTTTCCATCCGTTTCTTCCACATCTGTATACCCGACCTGTGCCCTATTACCGCGCCTAGACCAACATAGGCTATGGCCTAGGGGCGGCAAATTTTTGTTGAATAAAAAAACACTTTAACTATTCTACGAAAATGTAGAAATAGCCATCTTCGAAAACTACAACTCGCTAGTCGGCGAGATATGTAGCTTGCAAAAGCATGAACCAAAACTGGAAAGAAGTTGTCGCAGCTTTGAGTGAAATTGATGAGCTGGAGAGGTCTAAGTTTGGGAGCGAAGCAAAAGGATTCAAAATCAAGCTTACATATCTTGAAACCGCAATAATGTTCGCTGTAAGGAGTTCAATTTTGGAAAGATTTGAGCAAGTGAGCAAAGCAATACAGAAAGTTGACATTAGTATAGATGAAGTAGTTTTGTATTAGATATGAGTCATTGGTTGATTATATCGTAGGATTAAGAGATTTATTTGATCGATTTGCGGAGAGAGCGAAGAAAGGAGAGCCACAACAAGAACAGTTCCTATTGATGAAACTCGAATGGGACATACTGTTTTGAGTGGGAGGGATAACTTCAGACTAGAGGTTTATTTTGTTATAATTAACTATCTAACAAGAGAATTGAATGAACGTAAAAATTACTACAATGGTTTTGCTGCGAAGTTCTCCTTTTTTTGTTAAATTGCAATCGATTAGTTCTGAAGAATTAGGAGTACCTAGCGGTTACTAATCTCATCTCTAGTTTACGACGATTTAGATGAAAAAATTCACCATTAATGTTTGCACTTCAAATCCTACTAAGCTCAGTTAGAACAACCTCCAAAAAGTCTACACGAGATGAGTACCTTCATTAGAAGTGATAAAAGCTTAGTGCAAGTGTATCCCTATATCGTTGTCCAATGCCTATATCGATATTACAATTAGAATGTTTTTATGCACTTTTGCAACGAACTGTTCAGCATGCGAATTTAATCGTTTTTCTGATCTAACATGTCTGAAGAGCGTTTGAATTCTCTGGTCGTTTTGTGCATTGAAGCCGAGTTGTTAAAAGAATTAGACTTCGAAGTAGTGTTGCAACAATTAGCGGAAAAGAAGGCAATAAGAAAACCATTCGTAGTTTGATGATGAAAACTGTAATATAATACTATGAAATATACACTCTGAAGCATAAGATTGTTTTGTTTCCACATAGAAAATTGTCTTTATCAACTTCAACGAAAATCGCGTATATTTAAAGCATTTTAATTACAGACCAGATGGAAGCACAATGTCGTCCCACAGGAGAGGATACATTCTTTATTTGCAAACCTAATGCTCCTGGTCGCTCTTAATCAGTCTTTTTTCATCTTTATCTAGACTAGAGTAGAGATGATCTGGAGGTACTCACCCAAAAAAAAGCTCACAACTTTGAGTAAGTGATATACCGTTAATTTTGAATGCATGAGACTAGACCGAATATTTCTTCGATACATCTTAGGCAGTCTGAATGTTCGAGTCCATATAAAATTGTCACAAATTATAATAGCAGTCAGCAGATCCACTACCTAAATATATTTAGATGAATTCAACCAGCGATAGTTAGGCTTGCGTACAGCCATAGTATGTATTTGTAGGTACAAGAGTGATTCTTCAGTGGAAGGATAATTTTCAAATTAACAAGCGTCTGCGAAAGTTCTTCAGCTCAAGTTTATCCTGGGTAGAATCTCTTCCAGTCCATACCTGTCTGCACCCACCAATTTTCCTAAAGGCACCAACCTCCTCTTATTGTCATCCACGTCATATCGACATCGCTAATGACGGTCTTGAATCCAGCCAAGCAACACCAAAAGAGAAGTCCAATGATGGGCGTACCTCAGCCTCTTCACCGTCCAGTGGTCATCTGAAGTCACCCAGATCGATTACATCGTTGGCTCGTGCCATCGCAGAGAAACGCGGAAGTCCTCTCTGATTACAGACCAGATGGTAGCACGACATCGTCCCACAGGAGAGGATATATCCTTCATTTGCAATCGTTGGATAACGAAAATTACAGAGCTGCATGGCTCACTAAGCGTGAGATGACCGCGTTCGAACGGTGTCATTCTAAGCGACTAGCGGAAGATTCAGCCTGGTTGACCACCGGGTCAGTTCCCGATCGAAGAACGCAGGTTTCAGCGGACCAGTTCGTGGAACACTACTTATTATTATTATTATTATTTATTAGCGTTTCTACCACAGATGTCACGCGTCTTCTCTAGACTCTTTAAGCGCTGCAGGCAGTCGGTGAAATGGCTTTCAGGTGTCTATGGCAACAACCTCTTCATTTGAACAAGGCTAATCTTTGGGTCCTTTAATGGTGGAACTTTCCAAAATAAAAGGTTCAGGGTGCATCACAACGCAAACATTACCATTACAGATATCGATTGAAATATATTCTCGGAGGTTTCTGCATTTCTAAAAAATTGTATAGGTTTTCACTCCCAGTCTCTGAAAAATAAAGAATTTTAATTAAGATGAGGTGCTCCTGCGAGAATCTTTGCACTTATTTGTCAGGAGCGAATTGGTCTTGAAAAAATTGTTGTCTAACAGTAAAACTGAAAAAGGAAATAAATGAAAACGTATAATGTTTCGGTGTCTGATATAGTCACCCACTGACAAATAAGTGCAAAGATTCTCGCAGGAGCACTTCATCTTAATTAAAATTTTTCAGAGACTGACAGTGAAAACCTATAAAGTTTTTTTAGAAATTAACATTACAACTGGGTGACCCGGGCGAGATCACTGGTGTACACTTCGATCTGTGGTTTTCAGGAATTTCAAGCTCCCTGTTCTAGGAATTTGCGTTTGTTCGATTCGGAGTGGGGTTAAACCGGGATAGATGCCTTACATTTTGAAAATGCCTCATATTTTTGAAAATATTGATTTTATATGAGTAATTTCTATAAATGTAGGTAGGCTCATTATTCGACTTGAAATACTGAGACTTTTCTCTGATATAGCCATCCCATATTTCACAAAAATTTCATTATTGTGGAACCCTTTTTTTGAGGTAGGTATGGATAGTTGACGCACCATGAAGATACTGAGAAGGATAGTTGTCCTCCAACTAACTCCAATGATATTTTCTATGTTCAAGACAGCAACTTCCTCTGAGAAACATGGATCGAATTAACAAAAATATTGTGCATTGTTATTAAGTCTTTCAACTTTATGAGTGTTATGACTTATGAGATAATCCCAATAACATAAAAAACCGGATTGAATTTCAAAAGCATATAGGTATTAAACGAAAAGTTGAATTCTTCATATACTGCGGCAAATACTTAGGTACCTACCTCCAAAACTTTGGCGTGTTTGTGAAGTTCGCTGATGCGGAGACGATCGCTTACACTAGAGAAAAACGACCTAACTTTACAAAAATCCTTACAAAACTAAGGTCCAGGGTGACCGTGGCACCTACTCATAAACTTAATTTTTTGTTACGGGTTTCGAAAGTTAGGTATTTTGAATATGGGGCATCCGTTCACGAAAGTTTGAGCCGTCGGTTGGCCTTGGAAATCTGGCATATCCCATTGTGTGTATCAAAATTTTAGGTTATGTTGTTTATTTTCTCGTCAGATTGATACGCAATGTTGTCAATATTGCATAGGGGAAAACCCAGATAGATGCCCCACTTTTTGAATTTGCCTCATATTTTTGAAAATATTGATTTTATATGTGTAATTTCTATGAGTGTGGGAAGCCCCATTATTTGCTTTGGAATACTGAGACTTTGCTCTGACATAGCAATCTCAAATTGCACAATAATTTGATTTATGTAGAACCCTCTTTTTGGGGATAGTTGCCTACAAGTATGGATAGTTGCCCCTTCATGAAAATACTGGGAGGGATAGATGCCATTCATACTGTGTGAACCAACCCAACTAAATACAATGAGATTTTCCATGCTTAAAACAGCAACTTTATGTATCTACGTAACTTGGATCGAATTAACAACAATTGTGCATTTTTAATTGAATTTCAAAAGCATATATTAAACGAAAAGTTGCATTCTTCATATTAACATAAAGCATTATTCCACACATTCATGATAAATTAATTAAATAATAAATCTCAACAAAAATGATCAGGAATCAAATTTAAAATCAAAATAACACAATGAATCGAAAATCTGCTAAGAAGATATGGTTTTAGTACAGATGTCCTAAGGGGCACCTATACCTCAAAAAATCAGGGCAACTATCCTTTTCGATAGGGATAGATGCCCATGAATTTTTTTAATAAATTAAGAAGAAAACAAAAACTATTTGTACTTAGATGTACACTCAATGAAACACTGTATTGGCGTAATAAAAAAATTATTGAATTTATTACCACTTCAAAAGTTATACAGCGGCAAATACCTACCTCTAAAAGTTTGGCATGTTTGTGAAGGTCGCTGCTGAGATGATCGCACACACTAGCGAAAAACGGCTTCACTTCACAATAACCCTTACAAAACTGAGGTCCAGGGTGACTGTAGCAGCTTCTTATAAAATTAATTTTTTGATACGTGTTTCGGAAGTTGGGTGTTTTGAAAATAGGGCATCTATCCAACTGAGGCATCTATCCGGGTTTTACCCTACAGTTCTCTGATAACTCGCAAGCCCGTCGAACGAGGCCGGGTAGGTACATTCGGCAACGTTGACTTTATTTTACGTCATGTCAGCAAATACTGCCAACTTCAGATAAATGAACAAACGCCTACTATGCGCTCAAACTTTCGTGAACGGACTATAGCTGGTTTTTATTTGTTTCCACTCTGATCCTATCTTTTAAATCTTCAATATTAGCCGGCCTGTTATGATAGGTACCTATATAGGTACTTTGTCTTTTAGACAATTCCAGAGAAATTAATCTGGGGGCGTTATGTCGGGGGATCTTGTGGTGGTCATTCAATGTAAGTACCTATGCATTTCGTTGTTTATCGTTTGTATCAGTTCATAGAATAGAACTAAATTTAATTCCAATAAATGTTTCTTTGAGTACCTATACTTAGAACAATGGTAATTTAGCCATTAGCCACCACATATGTATTTAGTTTTTCGACAAATTTTGGTTTACATCTAAGTATAAATGGTTGCTGTTTTCTTCTTAATTTATTCAAAAAATTCATATGCATCTATCCCTATCGAAAAAGATGGTTACCCTGACTTTTCGAGGTTAAGGTGCAGGTGCCCCTTACGGCATCTAAACTAAAACCTTATATCTTCTTAGCTGATTTTCGATTCATTGTGTTATTTTGATTTTAAACTTGATTCTTGGTTATTTTTGTTGAGACTTAATATTTTATTAATTCATCATGAATGTGTGGAATAATGCTTAATGTTAATATGAAGAATTCAACATTTCGTTTAATATATGCTTTTGAAATCCAACTACAAATGCACAATTGTTGTTGATTCGATCCATGTTGCGTATAGATAAAGTTGCTGTTTTATGGCATGGAAAATCTCAATGTACAAATATTTAGTTGGATTTTTGGTTCACATAGTATGGAGGGCAGAGGGCATCTATCCTTTCCGCTATTTTCATGGTGGGGCAACTATCCATAGCTGTAGGCATCTATCCTCAAAAAAAAGTTCCACAAAACTCGAGTTTTCAGAAAGTTTCAGTATTTCAATTCATATAATGGGGCTACCTACATTTATAAAAATTATTCGAATAAAATCAATATTTTCAAAAATATGAGGCAATTTCAAAAAGTGGGGCATCTATCCGGGTTTTCCCTATTGCAAAATCTCGGTCTTTTCGGGGGAAGTAAGTCGCAAGGATCGGGGTGCACCGAAAATCTCACCCTCGTTATCCTAAGGATGCTAGGCCCGTATTGGGTGGCACCCAGCACGGATTAATCTGGTACACGGCGCTCTATTGGATGAGGATGTGAATGGGGATCAGTTGAGAGTGGCGTGGATGCTGAAAGGAGGATCCGCCTCTCTCGTTTTCATCTCCAATAGAACTAACCAACCGAGACAGGACTAGTGCGACGGTGAAATGTACAGGGACGAACTGGGACGAAATGTTAATAGTGTAAAAGGCTCAGAGTGAAAAGGAGTGAAAGTGTTTATTTCTTACTCTGAGGTAAGGGGAGTTGAGTCTCAAGAATATATTTTCAGTTATCTACCTCAAAAAATGTTGTTATAAAGATATCTTTGTCCTGGGATGATATAAGTTGATATTTCGAAGAAAAATATACCTATAGAAACATATTCACTGAAACCAAAGACTTGGTGGTGATATGTAGATGATATTTTTGTAATTTGGCAACACGGCAGAGAGTAAATTGAATAAGTTATTTGATTACATCAATAATAGAGAACCTACTATTAAATTTGAGATGGAATTAGAATAGGATAATCAAATTTCTTTTCTTGATGTTCTAATAAGAAAATTTAAAGATAATTTTGAAACAAGTGTATTTCGAAAACAAACGAAGTTGCGATGTCCGTGATTTCCAGCACAGATGGCGTAATACCGATTACCGGCCATCATTTACGAATAAGAATCGCATCATAAAAAATTCTTTTCCTTCGTTGTATTGGAGCAGTCTTTGAGTGTCCATTGGCCGTAGCCAAAAAAAAATTCGGGGAGGGAGGGTTTACCCTATGACAAAATGACAATTTTCAAAGGAAAATGTTCTAATCCTGTACTTTTGAAAAAATTCTGGGGGGTTCGGGCCCCCCTCGCTACGGCCTTGATTGGCCACAAATAACACACCAAACTTCTCCATTCTTTCCAAATTCTCCGCACACAACACAGATACTTATGTATCTTCATTGACGTCAAAATCATCGTTTTCTTCCACTTATTTCTTCATTTTCTCTAATTTCCTCATAATTATTCGAGTGTGCTGTTTTTTTCTTGGTTCAGAAATTGCAATTTTTCATCAAAAACATTTCTTTTCGCGTTTTAAGTGTTTTGTATTCTTTTTCGATTCTTTTAATTCTATAAAGCTTCTTCAAAAAGCGTGATTACAGAATGTTATTTACAATACTTTCTTCTAGGTTTTGCCGTATTATTATTATAACATGATAGAACAGAGATTATTTTTGTAAAAAAAACCATGTAAATTTTGTAGCCGCCTGTCTCGTAGATAACCCATTTTCACTATCATTTAATACAACTTCTGACTGTTTTTTGGGCCAAGACGCTTTCTTTGATTTTCTTGTACAATTGCGTGGTATCTGTGAAAACTAATATAACTCTATTTTATTTTATTTTAATGTTCTATATTCTTGATTTTTTCGAAAATGGGGTAATACCGACTTTTCGACGTTTTTGCAAGTGGGTAGGTACCTACTCTCTAGATTACCTACTTACTTCAGGAATGATCTGCATTAGGTATTCTACATGAAATCCATTTTAGGTAGGTACGCTTAGGTATAGGTACTATAGAAGTAAACATAACACAATAGCACCTCACATCACGTGCTAGAAATCCGTATCTCTTCATATGAGACTACAATCTTCAAGATCTAAAGATAACTCGCTGCATCATCGTTTAGCTAGAAATGGCGAATGTCTTATTGATCGCGCCGTTTTCGACGAATGGTTTTACGACTCGATCGAAATGGCCGACATGAAATGACGTCTCGTCCAAACAAAGTGATCTGTTAGATATTGTGCTTATTCTCTTTTTGGGTTATTCAGGACGCCATTAGTATTCCGCGAGCGCGTCCGCAGGCGGCGATGAGTGTGCGGCAAATACCTTTGTGTGAGATCGCCGGGCGACAACTTATCTGGGTTGAGTCATTGATCAAAGGAATATTTGACCGTGATGGTTTTCCAATTGAACTATTCGGAAAAATGTCTCATTGGGATTGAATATTTCGAGGGCTTAGTGGGCAGGTGCAATGTAACTTCATTATTTGTTGGAAACTACCACGTTTTCCCGCATAAAGATGTCACTACGTCTTAGTGCGCGTCCACAACGGAGCACCGACCCTAGCCCATCGCACCCTCGCCCAAAGCCCTGACCCTCGCCCATAGCACCGACCCATGCACCAAGCCCTGGACTGTCCACATTGAAGCCCCGACCCTCACACCTATTTCACGGTTATGTGTCTTTGTTTTTATTTTTCAAATCAGCATTTAAATCTTCAAAAACCTAAAAATGCATTTGGAAAGACTGTTTCAGTTAATTCAAACAACAAACTTTATATTCTGCGATATAATTCATAAAAGCAAAGCAATAGTAATAGAAGAAGAATTCATATTCATATTCAGGCTTGATACCCGCTGCACGGAATATTTCGAACAACTATAGAGAAAGTAGATTTTACACCACAAAAACAGAATATATTTTGTTGTCTGTTCTAAAAAAACGTCTGGGGTGCATTTCGACATTTCGACTCAAAGACTCCCTAATCATGATATTTGTATTGACTGATAGGTACTGTGGATTCTATTGATGGCAAGCACTCATTGAACAAGTCATACAGAAGAAGTACTTCGAAGAGGCCACTGGCGTACCCAGGGGGGGGGTTATTGGGGATACAACCCCCCCCCATTGGTCAAAAAGAAAGAAAAATCAAAGTAAAATTTATTAATTTTTTACTTTCATTACCAGTAAACTAGCAAGGTAACCCCCCCCATGAGTCGGCTCTAGTTACGCTAATGGAAGAGGCGCTAAGCCTAATAACGTTTCCCTACCTAAGGAGTTATGGGTGTTTTCCAACTCAAACATCAAAAACCACAAAACATATATGACAAAAATTATTACGATTATACCATAGATACGGATAGCATTAAGTAAAAGAGAGGAATGGGAACTGGAATACACCGACCATAACCTCAAAGAAAATACCGTAAAATGGTATACAGATGGTTCCAAAACCTCTACAGGAGCTGGCGCTGGGATATACGAGCCAAGTACCAAGTGTCGCTAGGCTCCTGTATGAGCGGCTTTCAAGCGGAAATCTTATAGCGATTGAAGATGTCTAGATATAAATCTAGAAAGAAACTATCAGAAGTACGATATAGCCATACACTCAGATAGTCAAGCTGCTATTAAAGCACTGAGCTCCTACGTCATCGACTCAAAGATGATCTGGGAGTGCCGGAACAAACTCAATGAGGTAAACAAGAAAAATTAGGTCTTTTAAATCGTGTTCCCGGCCGTTCGGGAATCAAAGGAATTAAAGAGACCAATACACTTGCCAAAGAGCGCTCACAAATGTAACTCATTGGACCAGAACCCTTCTGTGGTATAGGTAAATGTACCTGTAAGAAGGAGTTTCTGGAGAAGGAGAAAGCTGAGAGAAAAAAAACTCTGGCGGAATCTCCCAGATATGGATCATTCCACTAAGTTCCTTCGGAGCTTTGAAACAGCAAGATCCAAAAGACATTTGGATCTTGGTAAGAAACAATTACACCTCCCCACTTTCTTTCTTACAGGAAACTGTCGCCTCAGGAACACCTGTTGAGGTGGGTACCTATTATCGGACACTGACGATTGAAGAAATCTCCATTCACCTAGTCACGGAATGCTTTGCCATTGCGAGCGTGAGGAGAGAATGCCTTGGCCGAGAAACTTAAGTAGGAGTGAGGAACTAGCCTCGTTGTCACAGATTTTGGATTCAATCAGATCTCTGGAATTGGAAGGCGAGCTGGACTTACCTACTGATTCGCTAATGAAGAATCTGAGGTTGAAAGCAGTTCTGTCCGTCTCGTCGCCGATCCATCCGTGAAGTTTCGACCGAAAAAACTAGAGTAGGTAGACTCTTGGGGGTAAATCGACCAAATCCGACGAATAGTTCTCTCAGGTTCTAAAACAAATTGCAGGAATGCTTGCGGTCCTGTTACTCCATTTACAAAGACTCTATCGAAATTAGTCAGAACGAAAAAATGTAATAAGTACAACATTTTTCGATCAATTCCATCGTCAGCTTCAGATGCGGAGTAATATGAAAGGAACTACACCAAATTTCGAAGAAGTGACCTTCGTGTTTCAATAATAAATATTCTTCAATGTTTTCAAAGAAAAATAGCGAATCATCTCCGAAAAATAGGTACCTATGTAATTTCTCAACATATACAGGGTGTTCCTAAATTAAACGTACAAACGAAAATGGGAGATTCCTTAAGTGAGTTTAAGAAATAAAAGTCCCGTAAACATGGGGTCGCAAAAGTTTCGTTTTCGAGATACAGGGTGTTAAAGTTTTAATCAAAAACATGTGTTGATTATACGAGTTTATCGAATCTTTATGAATCATCGCTACAAATCAGGAAAATTTCCATAAAATCTGACACTGAGTTCATTCACCACAGCTTACAAAGTGGCCTTCCCATCATAATTTGGATTTTCACGAGGATTTCGAGAGAATCGTTCAAAAATTTTTTTCTCGAAATCGTTGGTAGATAGACAAAACTACAAGAGACCGAAAAATTTAGTATAAGAACAAAGCTTCTTTTTACATTTTTTCAAATTAACAGTTGCTCACCAAAAAAAAGTTCTGCAGAAGAACAGTTGGCAGTGTTCCAGAAAAAATATCACCCTGTAGATCTTCTATCGAAATAGCCATGTCACGTGGTGAGAACTCTCAAATGTAATATCTATGCCAAATTTCAGTTGAATATCTTGTGAAGTATTGATACTATGAGAAAAAAAATTCAAACCTCAACACTCTGTATCTCGAAAACGAAACGTTTGCGACCCCATGTTTATGAGACTTTTTTTCTTAAACTCACTTAAGGAATCTCCGCTTTTCGTTGGTACGTTCAATTTAGGAACACCCTGTATTTTACCCAAAAAAGTTATTTCAAAAAATCAACCACTTGTCGAATGAACCATAATAATTCTTTCGAATAAAGAGCAAACCAAAATACAATACATGAAACAAAAAAGTTAAAATTTGTCACTTGAAGACAAAAGATTCAATTTTCCCAAAAATGTATCCGCTGTGCTTGTGCTACCATCTGACGAAAAACACTGGACTAAAAGAAGATGAATATAAAAATATTCATTCAATTCATTGCATAATGTCTCATTGGTAATATAAAATACATATTTGCAAAATTTACAATCTACTTGTGCAAGATCTAATGCTGGTTGTAATTTGAATTAAATAATTCATCAAAGTAAAAGTAATCTGTGAAATTTGATCGGCTGAGTGAAACCTTACCGAGAAGATGGCGCTTGAAGTCCTGAATACAATCTTAGATTATTTACAATCTTGTAAATTGTAAATAATCTAAGAATACAATAATTTGATTCTCCTAAGAGAATAGAGGTGATCACTGCACTGAAAATCCGAGAAATTGCAACACAGTTGTGTACTTCATAGAAGGCCGTGACCAGCCGTACAACACAATCTTTAGTTATTGAGAATTCTAATAATCTCTGGCCATGAATACAGTAACTTTCTCTCTGGGCAATCAAAACATAATTAATCTCCAATGAATTTTGTGCAAATATAATTTTACCATCTTCCACATTAATCATATTTTTTATATTTATCGTGAATTAGTATAAGCGCATCCACCATTTTCAAAATCCGAATGCTGCCAATAAATTAATCAATAAAACATTTTTTGGGGATCTTCAAACAATGATAAGACCAACTCTACGAAAAGAAGGACTTACAAGAAAAAAATTTCTTCTGTCGAATGAATCACTTCTCGCATTGAGATTTTTAAAATATACAACAAAAAATTATATTTGTTGACCTGGTTAGTGTGATGAGAAACCCATTGAAATTTTGGCTCTGGTTCGACTCAAACTTGAACCAAGATAATTTTCATAGTATAAGTTTTACCAGTTGTTGTCGATTTGATATCAACAAAATATATAATAAATTATGTGGGATATTAGTTGTTTGCAGGGGAACGTATGTGTGTTGCCTATCGTGGCCGTAGGCAAGGCGTCAGGTAAGGGAAATAGGAGTTTTGGGAATCCCCCTAACGTATAGATGAATAAATTATGAGATCCATAAATGCAAAAGATGATTAAGCTGTTGAAAGAAGAAAAAAGGAGTCAGTCCAATTTGAGAGGTGGTATTTGCATGGTATTAGACTCACCGTCCAGTTATTTCGTTACGCAATACAATTGCTTACCTTTACTCTTCTTTGTAGTTAATCTCATTATTAACTTAAATCAAACTTGAGTAAGGCAAATACCTATATCATTGTTTAAGGAGAAAAAGTCTCCTCTTTAACAATGCCTATATCAAATTTCGTTTATAATATATAGTCCGTTCACGAAAGGTTGAGCACATAGTAGGCGTTTTTTTATTTATCTGAAGTTGGCAGTATAGTCCGTTCACGAAAGGTTGAGCACATAGTAGGCGTTTTTTTATTTATCTGAAGTTGGCAGTATTTGCTGTCATAACGTAAAATAAAGTCAACGTTGCCGAATGTAACCGGCCTCGTTCGACGAGATTGCGAGTTATCAGACAACTCTATGCAATATTGACAACATTGCGTATCAATCTGACAAGAACATAACCTAAATTTTAATATACACAGTGGAATATGCCAAATTTCCATGGCCAACCGACGGCTCAACCTTTCGTGAACGGACTATATTTGCTGTCATAACGTAAAATAAAGTCAACGTTGCCGAATGTAACCGACCTCGTTCGACGAGATTGCGAGTTATCAGACAACTCTATGCAATATTGACAACATTGCGTATCAATCTGACAAGAACATAACCTAAATTTTGATATACACAATGGAATATGCCAAATTTCCATGGCCAACGACGGCTCAACCTTTCGTGAACGGACTATACGTACTTCACATCGAAGCATCCGCCATTTTCAGATTTATTACGTCCAAGAATAGTTAGGAGATTATTCTGGTATTCAGTTTATGAACTGAAGATGAAGTGACTCAAGTTATATCAATAATGTTTATAATTGTTTTAAAATTTCGAATATCTTCAATTTTGATATTGTAAGCATTGTTTAAGGAGTTAACAAAAAAAACTTACTTACTTACATGACTTTACTAATACTCTATGGTTTACTTTCGAAAAAACTAACCTCTCTCAACTTTCAAAAATAAAATAATAAAAACAAAACTTAAAACTGGTATAATTATTTAAGATTACTACAAAAGTTTTAATTCACCATGGCAAACCATAACATGATAGCAAGTCTTTCGAAGCGTCTGAATGTGGATGATCCTTTTACAATCAAGTAAAGAAAATTTGGTTGTCTTCAGTTTAGAATTTTTGCGGAGTTACTATTGTTGTAACATTTTATTTTTTTAGAAAATGTCAAGAATTCTTAAGAATATTACAATCCAAGAATAGCTTCAAATTATCTGAACAAGTTCAAACAATTATTTGTTTGGATATAGCAACCTCGATAACCGGAAATGCATTTGATAAGGTATGGTTGTTAGATTGGAGTATGATATTCAAATCATTTATGCCTGTTTAATTCAGGGAACTGCTTTACAACTGTGTTCTCTCAAAAAGGCAGCATATGAAAACACCCTACATAATATCAAAAAAGTTCTGAATTTAGACAAACCAATAAGCATTAAAGAGTTATGTGTTCAATTCGGCTGTACACAATTGAAAGATGAAGCAGAAAAATTGTTCGCTTGTTACAAGAAAAAAGATAATAAAATTAAAGACGTTGAACACCCCCAATATACAGCAGCAGCTGTTTACACTGTCTGCAAGTGAGTATATAATTTTGGATATGGTATACCTAGAATAATTCTACACTTTGCGAGAGCTCCTTGGTAGCTGTCAAGCTTTTGTGAGTTAGTAGAATCAGTTGTTCTGGGAAGATATTGTTACTGTGTCCTTACTGCCACCTAGGCACAGCAGTGGATGGGATCTCTTCTGGCTAGATTTTTTTTTCAATATGGAAAAACTTAGGACTTTAGTATCCTGCGACACTTTATTTGATTATGATTTTACTTCAGCTAGTAACATATTTAGATTCAATACAATGATATTTTCAGACTGAATAATACTAAGCTTCCTAAATCACAGTTCTGTACTATAAGTCGCTTGAAAGCTGCTCAGTGGTCAGCTCTTGTTAATGAATTTGAACAATTTGCAAAAGATATGGGTTTTGGCAGTATGAAAAATAGATCTAAAAAGAAAGACTTAGTAGAGGAGATCCTAGAAGAAAAAGGTAATATTTGCAATAATTTCTGGAAATTTAATTTTAACGCAAAATATATTAGAGGAATCCCCAAAACAGTCGAAGGAAGAAGATGAAAAGCCTGTTATTGAAGATTATGAAGTTTGGAAGAACCGGATATTAGCTATTGCAGAGGAAGCTATTAGAAATGGAAAAGACTGATATTTTATGTATATTTCGATTGTGACTATTTTCTTATTGATTAATTTCTTCATCTTTTATTATATCATTATACTGAGACTCCAAGGCTTTCCTTCACCTATTAGGTATTTCATTTGTGCCAATAGAATCAGTTGTGTTCAGTGCCAGCTTTTTAACTGCAACTTTTTTTAAGTTTCAATTCAAGAGTGATAGATGGTTTATAGTAAGTATAATATTTAAAATGTTACTTTCTAACTCAGTTTTAAATAATTGGCAAAAATACTGAAATGATAAATTTGGAATAAAAACACCATTACACTTACACATTAACTTCTATTTCAAATCAAGTCATCATAATCTTTGACACTGATCAAATGTACCTCGAAAAATAATTCAAATTGATGATAACAACTATTGGTTTCATCAACAACTAAAAAATAATTTTTGGATAAAGCACTGAATTTCTCAATCAGGTTTAATTGTTTGTGCAAGAATAAAATTGGGGGTTCTACAAAGCCCCAATCATTCAATATTTTAATAGACTTTTATAATCAGAATTATTTTTGATTGGTCAAAGCAATATTAGTTGTTTCAGTGAATACAATAACTGAGAATTCAGCTCTTGTATCATTTGCATCTGAGTATTTAAAAAATTTAGAATTGGTCATTCTGCCCAATAATATTAATTCACATATCAGGCAGCATTCAGACTCTGCAGATAGGAGCAAAAACAGCTACATTTGGTCAATCTGTTTGAACTGTTATTATATTGTAGACTATTTTTGAGCGCTCGTTCTACTTAAACGAGTGCTATAGCGTTTTGCCCAAATTAATTTTCGATTTTTGAGCCGAAAATGGGCTCAAACGTTAGTGTTTGACTCCCTGATGATGAATTCGTGGTCAAATTCAATTCTATCCGTGGGGGTCCATCCGCCGGCCGTTAGCACGATAACTTTCGAAGGAATTGTCCTAGAGACTCGAGATTTTCAGGTGAGTTCGGTTCCCAATGCCTCAGTTGAGTTCGTTAACCAGCCAATCATATAGGGTGTTCCATAAAATATGGCCATTCAGAATTTGTTCCTTAATATCTCAGACACACAAAACAAATTTCAAGAATACCGCATTATCTGAACCATAGAAATCCATTGGAATATTGAAAAAAAGAACCCTTTATTTCCATAACAAGATATTCGATTAAAGTGGAATTTAGATTGTGAATGAAGATTGATATACTGAATGTTCCTGCAAAATTTCAAGGGGATCGTATCATCAGAACCATAAATTTAATTTTTTCAATGTCAAGTTTTTACTTATTCTGATCCTGCTGAGATTTTGCATTTAAATTTTTAGTATCAATCTCAAGTCCTATTCAAAATTTTGAGGTAATAGCCTCATTGCTCCACAGGGTTGCTTTTGAGTTTCCTACTAGAAAACCTAGGATCGAAACCAATTAAACAATATTTGCAATGTCTATGAAGCATCCTATAATTATAGCTCAATGTTCAACCACAAATTAGTTGAGGCATGAGAATCTTTAGAGATCATAAAAAGTAGTAGAATTCCTCGATTTTCCTCTGACTGTGATATAATATTGAATGATGGGCCGTTTCTTCTGTTTTTGAGGACATCGATAAAGTGAATACTTTGTTCAATCTAAAAATTAAGTGCTGGAACAGGGTGAAGCCCTATCTTTATTTATTTTTCTTCTGGATTTTTCCCTTTTTCTTCCACCAGAAGACCCTGATGGACTGCTACAAGTAGAATTAGAAGGAGATGAGCAGTTTGAACGGTCTCCAAGAAGATCCCTAAAATCCAATAAATCCTGTTCATCATTTAGAACTTCCAAATGAAGCAAATCCATATAGTCATTTTCTTGGTTTTTCTTAGATGAAGCTTGAATACAAGGCAAAAAATAAACAATTTCCTTTAGTATTCGTAAAAAGGTGTTTCCTATCAATTAGAAAGATTTTACTTCCACAGGGTAATTGCATGAGACTGAAAAGGAAGCGTTTTTTTATTCATTGTAATACTTCTCTCTCTAAATATTATTACCAAAAGTTAAATTTTTTATTTGAAAAAGTATCCATCACTTAACAATCAATCTTTAATAACAAATTTCATAACTCACCTCTTGCATTGCTTATGAACAAAAATTCAACCATTCCTCTATTAGTTTCTATAATTTAATTCAGATAAACGAATGTATGGTGAAACTTTGCTAAACATGGATTGATTAATATTATTCTCTGCTTTCATTGTTTATATTTACATACCTGCGTTCCTATCGACGCATTAATTCTCAACATGAAATGTTAAAATAGAAGCATTTTTTCATTTAAATATAATAAATATTTAAGTTTAGAGTGTAACACATACAAGTATAAATAAAATTCATAAATTAGAGCACTTTTGACTTGATTAGGCAAACAGGCCTTGATAGTACCACAATCAATTTCTTCCAGTGTGTCATATTTTCTGTACAGTAATGAATAAAATGTATCTTCTCTCTGGGTCCCTGGGCGCTTGACGAAAGCACCCAGTGAGTGAGCCACCACTCTCTTGGTCCGTAATTGTAATAAATTAATATAAACATAACTTGTTATACCTTAGTTGAAAAAATATTTAATATGTATGTGTATTCACTGAGGACTATTAGTGAAAGGGTAACATTCTATTCCACGTACAACTTGAAACCTTTATTAAGAAGTAGATATAAGTGATGAATTTTCCTTACATTTGTAGTCTCGTCACATAATTTCATTGGAATGAAGCTCTAGCTATTCAGGCATTTTTACCTTTAGCACGCTTTCTTCCATTCTTTTCCTTCTTCTTCTTACGCCTCTTATCTCCAGGACTCCAATCCGCATCATCATCAGTATTATCATAATCTTCACTCATACCGCTATCTTTAAAGTCATTGTCTTGTTCTTCCTTAGCAGCATTGCTTTGTGCAGCTTTTCTTGCAGCATTTTTCTGTCTATTTTTACCCTCGATCATGCATTTCTCAAGATGTGTGGCAAATCTGGTAGCAGCTACAGCTCCCTCACAGTAAGAACAAACACAATACTGCGTTTTTTTTATAGTGTATTGTGAAAATGTTTCGATATCTTCACCTTTTTCAATTTCAATTCCGTCTTCTTCGTCGTCTACATCAAAAGCTCTTGTTTTCGCCTTTCGGTGCATATCAAATATTATACCTAGTGTTAGTTCATCCACTAGATTGTAGAAAAACCGTTCTGTTGATGACTTTAGCAGTTGTTTATTATTAACAATTTCGTGTAAATCCTGACTCAGTTTGGAAAATAATTCGCTACTCATATCCTCTGTACATTCTTCCGCCATAATTATAAAAATAAATATTTATTGGGAACCCAAACAACTGATTATTATTATTATTTATTTAATAATTATTTCAGACAGCTGTCAAACGTGCACGATGACACGATGATGACATTAGAACTACAAAATATGTCAAAATGCTGTTGACCTATCATTATTAGAGCTATTTGCTTCTTTTTCATTGATATGTGTCATAGCCATGCTTGAAGTGATGACAAGAGTGACAGGACATTGACATTGACTCGTTGGTTTTCTATGACATTGACTTGACAGTTGACAATTAAAACGGGCAAAACAAAACATACACTTGGACCTGAAATGTTTTTGTGCATCATTTATAAATATTAAATATTTCTACAATCTTCAGAATTCTACATCGCTAAGCGTCATATTAGAAACATAGGGACACTATCAGTTTAATAAATTTGTAGTTGTCCTTTCCCAAACTGTGCCAGATGCCACCTAAAAAAGGAAAACCTAAGAAAGATATAGAATCTGGCGATGATTCAGATGAATATCGTAAAAAGAGAGATAGAAATAATTTGGTATGGACACATTTTGCCGAGAATAAATAACTAAAATATATAATTAAAACATAGCAGTTTATGTTACTCATTTTACAGGCTGTCAAGCGGAGTCGTGTGAAATCGAAACAGAAAACTCAGGAAACCATGTCACGTGTTAACCAACTAAAGCAAGAAAATTCAGTGTTGGAAGAAAAAGTGAAAAGTTTAACACAAGAATTAGGGTTTCTCAAAGAGCTCTTTTTAGCTCACGCATCCAACAGTGCTAATCAATCTAAGTTTGAAGGTATAGACTTAGAACAATTGATTAAAGATCCACCAGATACATAAATGCATTTTGCTCATCCCTTATAAATCGGAAGGTAAAAGGTTTTAGTTATAACAAAAGGCGTTTTTGGAAACTTACTCGGGTTCACTTGATCCCTAACCTTTGCGTTCGTTTACCTACCCTGAACATCAAACCCTTGTTAAGAAAGTACGGTGCTATTAACTCGATCGCTGTAAGCCTTCTTCTCTGTTCTGAATAATTCATCTTATATTCTATTCCTAGTAATTATGGAAAGAGGAGAGAATTTGGCACAATGTTGTATGGTTCCATGAGCTGAAAGAATAATGTAAAACAACTTCTTCATAATTTTGTATACAGATCTTTCTGCGCTAAGCTACAGCTTTATTTACCTCTTTGACATAGGTACTCAAAGATAACATTTAACATTGAAACATAGATTCACTTCCAAATCCTAAACCTGATGTGTTAGTAACCTAAAAACCCAAGTCCGTGACCCAATGGATCGAGTTAGTATCCATGAGTAAGTTTCCGAAAATGCTTAAAGCAAAATGATCTTTAAATGCAATGTTAATAAGAATCGGAAGTAAATAAATATAATGGATGAACAAGTTAAAATTCTAAGAGATATATAGATAATAAGAAAGAATACCCATCTTATATTTTCTGCATATTATACATTATTTCATTTACTGCTAATTTTTGAAATTATCAAAAATATATTTTATATTGTTCGAAAAACTGTAGAGTACAACCCGTTGATTCATATTATGAGTTCGGTACAAATATATTCCAAAAAACATCAATTTTTTACATTCGGCAATGTTGCCTTTATTTTACGTTATGACAGCAAATACCGCCAACTTCAGATAAATAAGCAAACGCCTACTATGCGCTCAACCTGTCGTGAACGGACTACACATAATATGTAGCTTCAGTTCTATGATGTTACTATTTACAATAAGTACAATTTTATGCAAGAATGATTTTATTGAATTTAAATACATATACAGTAGAGACTTGTTGAAAATGAAATTTGTAAATATCAAGTTTTAATATGTTTATACTCCTTAGATACATAATATTTAATCATATTTTATCATCATCACATTTTATACTCATATATCATTTTTTACTGTCAGCCAAGGTCTAAAAGTTTACAGCTGATTTTTTTTATGAAAAAATTATTTGGTAATGTAAACATTTTTCTTAAATAGAAAAATGTTTACATTATAATTTATTATATATATTAGATGCATAACAATGTTATACTTTTCAGACTTTCATTCTGTTACACCATTCACGAATTTTTTTATGCTAACTCCATGTATATCTGATCATATTTCTTAAGCCACCAAGCATAATAGAGAAAAAAATGTTTATTAAAAATCGTTTTGTAAAATTCTTCGTATTTTTCACATTTTTCCAAACCATAAAGGTGGTCCGATTGAAATTTGATATTATAGTTACACATATACAAATTTTCGCGAGGATCGTTTCACGAGAAAAAAATTGTCTCTGATACTGGGGCTTTTCTATTTGGCTGATTAACTGAAGAAATCACTTCACTTCCACTGAATCGACCAATAGGAACGCTGCGTTACTGTCTTGGTTGTGAGCTCTTCCATAAGTATGTTGGTGTCAATATGGTTTGAATAAAATAGCATATTTTTGGAAAATAAATCTATTGGCTGCGTTACTGATTTTGCATAAGTTTGGAAGTGATGCTGCGTCAAATAGAAAAGTCCATATGTTTGAAATATTCCTATTCAGAGTGTACATTTGTAACTATGAGTCCGGGTGTAAAAAACTTATACAGGGCAGAGAGAGCATAGTTGTCTCTGTACAGGGTGTGTACCTTTAAAGTGGACAAACTTCAAGGGGAGATTATCCGAGTGATTTGCAACAAAAAATGTCATATAACATATGGTTGAAATGTTGACGGTTATTCTTCAATTCAACATTTCTTGATTTCCCAAAATAGTCAGAGTTAAGAGAATCTGTGCGCAAAAAAAATCCTATTAGTGGCGGGGTAAGAGATGAATATCACGATTCTGAAGTTGACAAAATTAACCCTAATCTTCCAATGGTTTTTTCGATGAAACATCAATAATTATGCACACGTTTTCCTTTCAGTAAAAAATAACCCATTTATACATTCGAATATGACATATCAACTTTTGTTTTAGCTGCTCATTCTCCGTCATAATATGGGTAATATAATAACATTCCGACATTTCTATTTGACGCTTCATCACTTCCAAGCTGATGCAAAATCAGTTCAGCAACGTTCATTTTGGTCGATTCGGTCGCATTGAAGTGATTTCTTCAGTTAATCAGTCAAATAGAAAAGTCCAATTGTTTAAACAATGATGATAACAACGAGAAAGTCTAAAAATTCCTAAATTTCGAAGCTATCAATTCATCACCTGTAGATGCTTAAACTCACATTTTGTAGATGGTACCAGAATAAATGAATAATTTAGGAGGGTGGGGATCCATAGAATATTATGGACTGATAAGGCCACTTTCACGAAATCAGATTGATTAGAATTTACGAAATAATCATGTATGGCGGTGATAAAACCGTCATGCGACTATTGATTCACTTTTCCAACATTAGTTAAGTCTCAACGCAAGGTTGGCAGTCATAAGGGACGGACTTTTCGGACCAATTTCTGCATCCCCAAAGCACCTTCCCCCCCTCCCTAGCTGCGCCAGTGATAAAGATGATTTTCATAAAATAAAATTAAAATATAGTTTTTTTTTCGAGAAAGTAACTGTAACTTAATGCTTCGATGTGGTACTTTTCAAAATTAAGGTTTTAATCTTTTTGTTGAAATAAATCGAATCTAGTCGGCCTTTTTTTGAAAAAATTGGTTTTATGAAGATAAGGTTGACCTATGAACTTGTTAAACAATCTCCGAAGTACTATTTACCTTAGCTTTGAAACTGAAATTCTCCTTACTTCTGGGCCAATGCAGTTGGGGACAATTTCGAAATAAATTAATATTTTCACCTGAATGGTAAACCTGATTTCTTCTCGTAATTCGAGATTCCGATCTAGGCATGTAATACATTGAAGACTCAAGATCTCTCAGGTGGAGTAACACCAAATTATCATGCGTCAAAATGTCAATGACGGCTTAATTGCCTTAAGGAAAGAGAAATCCATTGTACAAATCAGGCATCACCAAGAAGGTACATGTAGTGTTTGCATCTGTACTATGTGATTTGAATTATTTGCTAATTCTAGCCGCAAGATTACAGTTATTGTGGTTTATGTACACCAATCTTCTTCCTTCGGCGAGCAATCGCATTCCTTATTTGGGAGGACGGTTGACGAAATAGAAGACAGAATTTTTACGACTTCAAACTGAAGAAATGTTTCTTTATCTTGATTGATTAAATCGAAGGAGTTTTATGTGCACTCAAACGTTTTTTTTTTGAGCGTTGGTTCTACTTAAACGAGTGCTATATCGTTTTGCCCAAATGTCTGTAATTTTCGGATTTTGAGCCGAAAATGGTCTCAAACGATAGGGTTCCACTCCCTGATAACGAATTCATGGTCAAATTAATTATGTCCGTGGGGCCGTTTGGCCGTCCGTTAGCACAATAACTTTCGAAGGGATTGTCATACAGACTTGAAATTTTCAGAATGAATTTGGGCCCCAAATGGATCGGTTGAGTTCCTTAACCAGCCAAATTGTACAGGGTGTTTCATAAAATATGGCCATTCAAAATTTTTATTCCTCCAGTGTCTCAGAAAATACGAAATCAATCGGAATGAAATGTTACGGCCAAATACAAGATGCTGATAACAAGCCTCATGGAAAATTTGTAGCCAAAGTGTGAACAGAAGCATAGAGAATTTAATTGGAATATTGAAAAAAAATCATATTTCCATAAAAGGATATCCGATTCGAGTGAAATTTAATGAAATGTTTCATAACCAAATCGCAAAGTGGCTGCCATATGTCTTGATAGCCTTTGAGGTCTTGAATCGACGCTGGGCTATTGGCGTAGACCTTCTGTTTCAGGTGACCCCAAAGGAAGAAGTCGCAAGGTGTTAAATCACGAGATCTCGGTGGAAAATTGTGACCACCTCTTCGAGAGATAACACGGTCCGGAAACTTTTTCCGCAAAAGATCAATTGTTTCGTTGCTTGTGTGGCACGTAGCGCCGTCTTGTTGAAAGTAAACGTTGTCCAGATCAATATTATTCAATTCGGCCATAAAAAGTCATTAATCATCTCTCTATAGCGCAATCCATTCACCGTAACTGTTGCTCCAGCCTCATTTTCGAAAAAGTAAGGTCCAATGACTCCGCGGGATCATAAACCGCACCAAACAGTCACACGTATAGGATAGAGAGGCTTTTAAAAAATAACTCTTCCGTTTTCCGAGCCCCAGATGCGACAATTTTGCTTGTTGACGAAGCCACCGAGGTGGAAATGTGCCTCATCACTCAAGATGATTTTTCGACGGAATTCCGGATCATTTTCATGCATTTCAACGACCCAATCACCAAAGAAACGACGTTGTTGATGATCGGCCGGCTTGAGTTCTTGTATTAACTGAACTTCATAAGCCGTAAGACCCAAATCTTTATGCAAAATGCGGTGTAATGACGTTTGTGGAATGCCTAATTCCAAAGAACGACGAGGAATGACAAACCTGGGTTTTCTTCAACAATTTCGGCTACAGCAGCAATAATCTCGGCTGTTCTTGAGTGACGTGCACGGGTTTTATTCTTCACATCACTAACTTGTCCCAACAGCTCGAATTTTTCCACCAATATTTCTTAATTGCGGTTCGACGAAGTGCCTCACGAAGACCAAAAAATGTTCGAGTTTTACGAACCCTCTCTGCCAAATTTTTACCATTTGATAGTGAATTTCAATAATTTCAATGTGTTCTTGAAGCGTTCCATTCTTACTAATGGCGTATTTTCTAATTGTCAAATGTCAAAAAATGACAGCTCCAAACGTGACATCTACCGAAATAGCGGGCTATTCAAAATAACACCTCTCAGTGGAAAATCCTTTATAATGTCTATATACTTTTGCTAAATCATATTGAATTGCATATTTGAAAAATTCTAATTCTATCAACTGGTTACATGATTACTGATCATTTTCAACCTTTTCTAGCATCTCAATCGGGAGTCTTCAAAGAGATAACCTCGTGTGGTGCTCACAATGCCGAAATTATTCATTCTGATCTTCTTATCTCGCATAGCTAATTCTTCCCTATCTTTCCCATCCTGGAATAATAAGATGGCTCAACTTAATCAACCTTATTTTCATTCTATATAGTGACAATGACCGTCAACGTTGAGAGAGCGGCCAACAATTATTATAATTTATCGATAAAATGCGCACAATTGAGCAATCCTTGGTATGAATTAAGACAAAACATGTTCTTTTTTTGGATTGACACTAGTGCCGACGTTATTTGAATTCGCGTTCTTGATTTCAATCCGATAATTAAGACATAAGAAGACTGGATTGGAATTGCTTTTTGCATATAAATGTGACAGGAAGATGATATACATTAACGTTTACGCCTTGAAATTACATCTTGGAATTCTGGAATTTTTGTTCGATCTCTTTTCGCCATGACAATGCTACAAAATGATGAGCAAGTGCGAACTTCAAGAAAGCAGAAACAATTATTGTCTTTCAGTATAAATTCAAGAGGATCGCATACATAATCAGAACCATGGAATTTGATTTTTTCTAAATTATCCACATTTTCGAATTATTCAGAATTTGTCAATTCGATCGAGATGAAATTATCACTGCATAATTTGTTCAATACCCTTTTCAAAGCAATACGCAAAATTTCGAAAATTTCGTGGAGTTTCGTTAATTCAACCGTATAATAGTATATTATGCAACGAGCGTATAATGATAGATATTATTCGCTAGGTGAAGCCAAGAAAGGTCAAGAATCACCGAGTGAATAACAGCCATTATACGCGAGTAGCATACTATACCTTATCCAGGACTACTGAATATATTTCTTGAAGATTTCAACATTTGGCGACCGCGACAAGACACTTCTATGACAAGCGTGGAAAAAATCAAGTTGACATATGAGAAATTTTTGGAGAACTGGGGCCTATTGCACTAAAATACTTGCAACTTTTCACTTCGCACTTTGCATTCTGACAAATTTCAAAAGTGAAAATTAGTTATGTTGCACAACGTTCCTCCAACATTTAATTTCTGCGGAGTACTTTTCACTAAGCACTTGACTTTTCACATTGTATTTTTACATTAGAAATGCTTTTGATGCAACTTAATTCATTTGAAAAGTGAAAAGTAAAAAGTTGCAAAGTACTTGGTGCAATAGGCCCCAGGTCATTGTATATTTTGCAATAAAAAAATGCTTTAATTGATATAATAAAAGTAGATTTGGCCCTCGATTGACAAGGTATACCCTATACTATAGGTACCCATATTTGTTAGTTGGAGTACTTTTTAGAATACTCAAGAAATACCAATTTAAGAAATATTATATCAAGGCTAAATCTATGAAGCATCTGACAGCAGTGATTAATATCTCATTATTTCCTAGTGATCAATGGGTATTATTATGGCCGAGCATAGAGATGTACAATGGACGGATTTTACAATAGTTGCGGATAAAAGTCTATTATATTATAACATAATTAAACAAACAATGATTATAATATCGAGAATGAATGCAAATATTTCCATGAAAAAACTTTCGATTGAGATGAAATCAAGTTTGAGGATGTAAATTGGCGAAGTGAATGATCTTGAAAGTTTTTAAAAGGATTGTGGAATCAGAGCCACAGAATTTTTTTATTTTTATCATTTCGATCGTGCTTCTCTGATTTTTTTACATAAAAACGGCCAATCATACGAAAAAACTCAAGAGAGGTTTTTTCAACGAAAAATTCGAAAATGATCTTTAGTTAAAAATATTTTAGTAGTGTACTATTTTTTCCAGTCAATTTTTGTTTTTTAAGTAAAACTTTAACATATTGTATCTGAGAAACAAAGCATTTCCATACTTTAAGGTACGTACTTTTTCCGCCGACCTCGAAATGAAAGGTGATTTTAATGTGTACTAAATTGATCATTAATGATCCATTTTAATGCTCAGTTTTTTGGCTATTTTAATGTGCAATCCTCATGGCACCGTTTACAAAGTATTCTGAAGCACTACGAAAAATGTCGAAACTCTACTAGAACATAGATACATAGAAATTTCACTATGACAAATGTATGTCTTGTGCAAAATGAAATTCAATCAAGAATTCATACAAAACTCATATTGAGACCGTCGGAAAAATCTTGTAATCAACTCGGTTATTAATCGAGCGACTAATGGTCTCGAACTATTGAAGCGTTCGCTCCGCTCACGTTTTGAAATATCTTGACAATTAGTCGCTGTCTTTAATAACCTAGTTGATTAAATAACTATTATGGGATATTTTTTCCTAAAATGATCTGGGGAATCTCCCTCCCTTGAATCTTTCGAATCAATTCAAAAACATAATATAGTATTGTACTGTTCTAATCAGTGGAAAAACTGCCTGCGTTACATCATTAACAATGGTTACATCGTACGATTAATTTTACTTCCGAAAATATATTGAAATGCATATAGACAGGCCTTTTCAGAGAATTGATTTATAAAAGAACAGAAGCGATATTTTGTTTTTTTTTTAGTTTCTTTGTTAATATGCTCCGAATTCGGTAATGTGGACAATTTTTTAGGTAGTCCTAATAATCCTAATATTGATCTGTGAATACTATTTGTGAGTTACTACATCACCAAGATTTTCAATAGTATAAATGAATAAAATATATGCTGAAGTGTCACCGAATTTGTTTTTCATCATTAAAATCAATTTAATTTTCCTCAAAAATAATTATGAATACAGTTCAACATTGGGTCCTTTGAATGGTTCAGTACTTGAACACCGAGCAAACCAATTTGAAATTTTTGACTAAATTGGTTTTGGAAGAACAAAATTTCAAAGCATTACAACTTGAGAACTCGCAGATTTTCGGTCAAAAGTATGGCATGCTGTTTTCCTAGGAACAAGCAGACCAAAAGTATATCGAATAGGTAAGGTTATTTTTACGATTGATGTACTATAATTTGCCTACTTTACTTTTTCGACATGATTTCTATGGCGCATTCTTAATCCTACACCACCAACAATTCTTTCACGATCAAAAAAGGAAACAAATTTCTCCCAATCCACAAAACTACGCCAAATTTCTCTATTGCAAAGTCTCGATTATGAAATAGGCAATTTCGATTTAATTGTCGATGAACTTCACTTTTTTATTGATTGGGAAAAATACCATCAACTGTGGCTAGATGTCGGGTTACCGAAGGTGCGAATAGTCAAGAGAAAGTTCCCATCTATCAATTGAAATGGTAGGTAAACAAAGAACGCGTAAGAGTCCTCGAGTAATTAATGGAGACCATAAAAAAATATCTTCAGAATCTGATCGAAACGGAATGCGAAACGAAGGACAGTGTCTTCAGATGTGTGGCAATAAATCAGTCATCCTGGCCATGAAATGTTGAATCTAAAGAGATAAGTAATGATCAATCTAACCGGAATTATACAAGTGCTCAATGTAATCCAATTCGGCTGATGTTGGGAATTCTGCACGAAATGGTATTTGTGCTGTGTTCTAGTTTCATTTGAAAATATCAAGGGGATCCAATAAGTGACACGACGGTCGATGAGTTATTAATTCCGCAGGTGGTGGAAATAAGTTGCGAAATGTTAACCTACCCTTAAGGTCGAATTTACACAGTACAAAGGAATATAGAATTCATATATTCAGTTCTATTTGTCCCAGTCTCTTTGCTGGCCAGAGTATACTTTAGTCAGAAATTTCCCTACAGTTCTATTAATTCCTTTGGCCATGCCCACCGAGTGTGGATAAAGAGCCGTTGTTCTTGTTTTCTGGATTTCAAATAATTCGCATACATTCTGGAACAGTCTGGACTCGTCCTTGATCTGAATGTACACTGTGCAAAAAAATTAACGCACATTATGGAATCTCAAATTAATTCTACAACTGAAGGTGTTCTCAATGATAATTATTTTTATCAGAATTATGCATGCATATGTTATCCACTCTCAACGTTTTTCTTCAATACAGATGTTTTTTCCAGCAGGAATAAAAAAAGATGAGATTATCAGATTTTGAATGTATTGGCTCCATTCTGAAATCAGTTGTTCTCGATCAATTCTAATGATCAATAGTTTTTCTTCCGTTTGGTTTCTACACTCGATCGCTATGCAACGCGAAACACGCAATTTGACCCTAGAGGAATGTGCCCAAGCGGTAGTTTTGCGAGAAGAAGGGTGGACATACACAAGAATTGCAGAAAAGTTTGGAGTTTCCCATACAAGTGTGTCGAGTATGTTGCAACGATTCAGGGAGATAGGTATGAATGTCTGAAGACCAGGATAGGGTAGACCACGGGTAACAACTGCCATTCAAGAACGTTACTTGAGAGTTTCTTCGTTGAGACAACGGTTTTCAACCGCTCGCCTCCTTCAAAATCAGCCCGAGCAAACTCATGGGTTGCAAATTAGCACTCAGACCATTAAAAGTCGCCTCAGAGAATATGATTTAAGGCCTCGTGCCGCGGCAAGAGCCCAACTCTTACCCCAGCCCATCGAAGGGCATGTTTGGATTTTGCGAGAGAGCATATCCATTGGGAAGAGGCTGATTGGGAAAGAGTTCTTTTCGCAGATGAGTGTAGATTCTGCCTCTATCATTGTGATCGATGTTCCCTTGTATACAGACGTCCATATGAAAGATATGCTCATTGCAATTTCCTGAATACTACTGGTTTCGAGTGAGGATCGATTATGGTATGGGTGTAATATCTTTAACTACTCGCACAGACCTAGTGGTCGTTGATAATGCAGCTATTAATGCTGATATGTATATAAGGAACATTATTGAAGAGCATGTAGTGCCATTCGCCTCATACATTGGTGAAAATTTCATTTTTATGGACGATAATGCCACAATGCGCGCATCGTTCAGGAGTAGGGGAGAGGGGGGCATAGTGGGCTAGCGGGGCAAAGCGGAATTTCCTCATTACAGCCAAACGAATTTTTGAGCACGGTTTCAAATAGCTCGATTTCATTGATAATCGATCAGCACGTGGTCTTCATATGCTAAACACGTCACTTCTAAAGTAATTTAGTCAGTAAGACTGAAAAACTGCAACGGGTGAGATTGTTAATAAAATCTTCAGTATTGAATTTCAGTTTTTACGAAATCCTGAGCTCGAATAATTATGTTTTATATTTCTTTTTATAGAGAATCCATATAGAATCAATTATTGAAAATGCAAGAGAGATTGCGAAAAGGTTAAATATTTTCAGTTCATGTTTAGTACTTGAAGTCATATTGGGGCATAGTGGGATACATTGAAAGGGGCAAAGTGGGGTATTGTTCGAACGGTACCCCACTTTGCCCCTTTTTGAAATACCTCAAATATTAATTTCCTTCATCAACTAAAGTAACTTATTATCACTAAATATGGTTCAAACGTATAAAAGGACTACAGAACAGCATTTCTGGTCAATGAAAGCAATGAAAAAAGCGCTTCAAAATGTTGCGTCGGGAGAAATGGACAACAAAAAAAAGAGTCAACTTAGACAACGTTCCCTGAACTACACTGAAGAAAAAATAAGAAAGCCCTAAGTATGTACTTTTGAGCGCTCGTTCATTGGTGGAACAATTAAGCTATTACCTCAAAATTTTGTATTGGACTTGAGATCGATACTGAATATGTTAATGCAAAATCTCAGAACGATCGGAATGATATTTTGGAAATTATTCAAAACTGAAAGATGTAAAAATTTGGGCACACCTCTCTTGTGCGGGGGAAGATGATATCGATGACGTAAGCACTAATATATGTGTGATGTGTGCTGATGAATAAATATTATCATTATTTTCATTTCGTTAGGTTGATGTTTTAGTTCTTATATAAATATGAATGTTTATAAGATTATAATGATAATATATAGGCCAAAGATTCGTATTTATTTTTTTTCTCGTGTAGTAAAGACTATCAAGTTCGAAGTTTATATTCCTAATTAACTTATTATAGCTACCCCACAATGCCCCATAAGGTACCCCGCTTTACCCCTATATACGGGGCAAAGCGGGACAAAATGCCATCTGACATTTAAACCTTATATTTCATTTATTTCTCGAAAAATTGAGAGAAAAATATGTGTAGTCTTTCGTAATGAGTTAAACACTGATTTGGACTAAAATTTGCTGTTTAATCACCAATATATTTTTTGTACGTACACTTAAGTGTTAGGTAACCCACTTTGCCCCGCTCTCCCCTACCTGAGAGGTTGAAGTCTCTCGAATGAAATGGCCAGCAAAAAGTCCAGATCTCAATCCGATTGAGCAGGAAGGATTAGATCATAACATTTAAGATCACTCATTTTGAGTATGAACCGTCGTTGCCGAGCTGTAATTAACGCAAGGGGTGGAAATACCAAGTATTAAATCACTTATCACATTCCAGTATTTTGAAAATTGTTTATTTCTCTTCTTTCACATAAGATTCGGTGAATCCTGAATTTTTCTTCCATTTTATGTGTCTTGTTTCGTTCAAAACCTTCCCGAGAGAACATAAAAAATGAGTTATAAAGTCAATGTAACTTTCATTAAAATTGAGATTTTCAGAGTGTGCGTCAATTTTTTAGCGCAGTGTAGTTCAAGTGACACACCAAACTGGCTTAACATCTCCTTAATCAAAACATTCGCCACTGTCGAGGTCTCTTAGTTTGGAATTGCATAAGCCTCAATCCATTTCGTGAAATAGTCCATCGCCACCAGTATGTATGTTTTCATCTTCGGTTTCTGGAAATGAACCTGCAACCTGCAATATCGATGGCAACGTATAAACTGCCCACACGTAACACTTATTCATTGGAGCTCTACAAATTCTTGCGTGTGCCTATTGATGAGGCACATAATCTGCATTTCCGGTACCAATATTTAACGTTTTTTCGTAGTTGACCCAGTAAACGCTCTCTGACCTTATCAAGTGTTTTCTTGGTACCGATATACCCTCCTAAAGTTCCAAAGTAAGTCAGCCACTCGACTTCGGGGGTTATCAACTGATTCCTGGTTACAGTATGTTCATCTTTTTCAACGGACCTTTTCAGCAGTCCTTTCTTCAGATGTGTGGCAATAAATCAGTCATCCTGACCATGAAATGTTGAATCTAAAGAGATAAGTAATGATTAATCTAACCGGAATTATTACAAATGCTTAATGTAATCCAATTCGGATGATGTTGGGAATTCTGCACGAAATGGTATTTGTGCTGTTCTAGTTTCATTTGAAAATATCAGGGGATCCAATAAGTGACACGACGGTCGATGAGTTATTAATTCACGCAGGTGGTGGAATTCAGTTTCGAAATTTTAACCTACCCTTAAGATCGAACTTACACAGAACAAAGGAGATATATTCAGTTCTATCTGTCCCATTTTCGTTGGTGATCAGAGTCTACTTCATAGTCAGAAATTAAGCTACAGTTTTATTAATTCCTTCAGCCATGCCCACCGACTGTGAATGAAGAGCCGCTGTTCTTGTTTTCTTGATTTGAAATAATTCGCATACATTCTGGAACAGTCTGGACTCTTCCTTATTCTGAATGTAGTTCAAGTGACACACCAAACTGGCTAAACATCTCCTCAATCAGAACATCCGCCACTGTCGAGGCCTCTTGGTTTGGAATTGCATAAGCCTCAATCCATTTCGTGTAATAGTCCATAGCCACCAGTAAGTATTTGTTTCCATCTTCATCTGTTTCTGGAAATGAACTTGCAATATCGATGGCAACGTATAACTGCCCACCTAATACTGATTCATTGGGGCTCTACAGTTTCTGCTAGTGCCTATTGATGAGGCACATAATCTGCATTTCTGGTACAATATTTTACGTTTTTTTCGTAGTTGACCCAGTAAAAACGCTCTCTGACCTTATCAATCGTTTTCTTAATACCGAAATACCCTCCTGAAGTTCCATAGTGTAACTTATCTATTACGTTAGTACTCGAACTCGATTTCTGGGGATTATCAACTGTTTCCTGGATACAGTACTTTCAATTATTACAAGTACTTGATGTAATCCAATTCGGATGATGTTGGGTTGTTGGGAATTCTGCACGAAATGGTATTTGTGCTATGTTCTAGTTTTGTTTGAAAATATCAAGGGAACCTAATAAGTGACACGATGAGTTACTAATTCTCGCAGGTGGTAGAAGTTGCGAAATGTTAACCTACCCTTCAGGTCTATTTTACACATTAGAGAGAGAGTAATATACATATTCAGTTCTAGACCTCTTGGAGTACAAAAAACATCGCTGTTTTGAACAGTGACTATTAAGTTGAGTTCTTCTGTGCTTAGTTATACTTACTACTAAGGTTCCAAGTACTAAGTTTATATAATTTCGTTGATTATTTTCCTGTCAATTATTCTTTTACGAAGAATTATTGAGGGAAAATCTTCACATCCGTTCATTTTTAATTCCAAAGACATTTTGCTTTTTGAGGGCTCGTTCTACGCAAACGAGTGCTATCTTATCGTATATTTTCAATTTCCGGATTTTGAGACGAAAATGGTCTCAAACGATAGGGTTCGTCTGCCTGAATGAATCTGAAATCTCTCACCTATTACGTCCCACATCTTTTTCCAAATAACAATATATGGATCGTGACATATCGAATGAAATGAGTAGGTTGTCAAATTGCCTTCCATTCGATGTAGGAATCATAATTCTTCTATTCCTATTTGAAGAAAAATCAAAAAAGCATAGGGAGATCCGCTTTCGAAATAACAAATTACATGAATTCGTAAGTTGAAGAATAATGGTCTTATTGCAGTACTCTCCAATCACAAATTGCAAAGTATTTCCTAAATCTTCAAAAAAACCAGCACAACCAATTTAGGTACTTATCAAATATCCAAAAATTCTCATTTGAAAAAATAAAGTAGAGTGGTGCGTAGGGGGTGAGAAATATCAAATTGAAAAAAGCATTGGATGAATTGCTTTTGAAATTGAAAATCGACAGATACGAGGATTTTCCTTGATAATTCTTCGTACAAGCATTATTGATATTACCTTTTGACACGCTGTATATCGGTTAGCTAAAAGGGCATGACCATCATCCAGTACAGCCTGGTTTGCATCAAAACATTGCAATACCAAAAATATGATTTCGGTGGTTTTTGGAACCGATTCCTTATCTACTGGTCAGAATTTTCCTTTTTCTATCTGTGTAGGTGGTATCTCACACTGCCCGCTTTTTCGATAGATGTCACGTTTGAACCGGCCATTTTTGACATTTGATAAGTAGAAACTGCTCCATTAATAAAAATTGAACGATATACACTTCAAGAAAGCATTGAAATTATTAAAATTCATTATAAAAATGGCAAAAATTTGCAGAGACAGTTCGTGAAGTCGAACATTTTTGTGTCGTCGTGAAGCACCTTATCGGACCACAATAAAATAATTCGTGGAAAAATTCGTTACAGTTAGTGATGTGAGGAATGAAACCCGTGCACGTCGCTCAAGAACAGCGAGAATATTGCTGCTGTAGCCGAAAGTGTTGAAGAAAACATAGGTTTGTCCATTCCTCGTCTTTCTTTGGAATTGGACATTCCATAAACGTCATTCACCGTATTTTGCATAAGGATTTGGATCTTAAGGCTTATAAAGTTCAGTTAACACAAGAACTCAAGCCGGCCGATCATCAACAACGTCGTGTCTTTGATGATTGAGTCGTTGAAATGTATGAAAATGATCTGGAATTCCATCGAAAAATCATCTTGAGTGATGAGGCCAATTTCCACCTTGGCTGTTTCTTCAACAAGCAGAATTGTCGCATCTGGGGCACGGAAAACCCAAGAGCCTGAAAAGCCTCTCTATCCTCAACGTGTGACTGTTTGGTGCGGTTTATGATCCGGCGGAGTGATTGGACATTATTTTTTCGAAAATGAGGTTGGAGCAACGGTTACGGTAAATTCGATATTCGATATCGAGAGATGATTAATGATTTTGTATGGCCGAAATTGGATAGTATTGATCTGGACAACGTTTACTTTCAACAAGACGGCGCTACGTGCCACACAAGCAACGAAACCATTGATCTTCTGGGGGAACAGTTTCCAGACCGTGTTATCTCTGGAAGAGTTGATCACAATTGGCCACCAAAATCTTGTGTTCTTATACCTTGCGACTTATTCCTTTGGGGCCACGTGAAAGAGAAGGTCTACGCCAATTAATAGCCCAGCGTCGATTCAAGACCTCAAAGATGCGTGGTCGTGGTGGTAATTTCCCTGATCTTATTTTTCACTATTAACGGTATATCTTCTTCTTTATAATGAAATAAACATTCGATATTTATATCGAAAAATGACATTGTTCTTTTAACATCAAAATAACACCTCTTATTGGAAAATCCTTTATCAGAATTTTTCTTTCTGTGTCTGTGTAGGTGGTATCTCATAACACAGTTATCTGATGTAGATATTAGTGCATATTGAACTTTCTTCTACACACTATTTCGTGCTACTATGCAAGTGGGTTTCTTTTGGAAATGAGTCATCCAATTATGCTGAATTGTAGCTTGAAAAATACATAATTTCGATGAAGTTTTCTCACATCCAAGAAAGACCCATCCCAGAGAGGTCCAAATGTTATCGTTACACCATCTCCTTAACGGTTTTCACATCTCGATTTCGACCACGTTCATTATCAAAATCGTCCATTATGCAGAATAACCTCAAATTGAAATATAAATTCGGTTTTTTACCCAGTTAATAACACTAACTGCAGTTGGGACAGACCTCATTGTATTCAAATTAGTGTGCGGCAATAACTCATCTTCCCATTTATTCTATATCTTGAAGATTTATGAATAACAGAAAGAGACCGGTATTGCAAAAATATTTTATAGATGGGAACATTTCGAAACGGTATTTAATCATTGTTCAAGTTCGTTATCGCTGACATCTACTAGAAATCTGGTCTTTGATGGATTAAAAGCGACCAGAATGAGAAATACTATCGTTAAAGTGGTGTGAAATCTTTGATAATCAATGAAATTATCAATGTACTTAATTTGTTATTGGTACAGGTTGATGTTATTTTAACATTGTCAATCGATTAGAGTTGATGATATTTTATACAAAGAACTACTTAATTATGTGATGGGGTTTCGTAATTTTGGCATCGTACTCACTGTGACGAAAAAACAGTGTGTATATTGTTAAGGAGGTTACATTCCACTGCCACCTTATTAAGGCTAATGAGACTCCTATCAGAGATATTTTCGCAACAGTGCTACAGCTCCTCATCGCGTTCCAGACATTAATGAACTCTAGTATCAGAGAATCCAGATATTCTTTTTGTCTTTAGATTACTAATAGAGGGCGCCACATTTAAATCAACCATAACTTTTTTGCCTTACACTGTATGTCATTCTGGACTAGAAAAAGCGATTCCTCTATCTTTTTTCCTACGAAAAGGTATACTCTGTGCTAGGACCAATTTTCCGGTAAAAATGCATCGAAAAGTTAGGAAACATGCAAATTGTCCAGAAGCACCAACGTAACCTACTTACAATAACAACCATTGTTGTGGCACCCTCTATTAGTATTCTAAAAACTAATAGTATATTTGGATTCTGCATCATACAAAACCTCCGAATATCACATTTTGTTCAATTCTTACCTCTTTGTCCAAAGTTATAAAAAAACCGAATAAAAAATAAACTTTAACTTCCTGTATTTCTTCAAGGAAGCAGTTTCGGACATATATTATTATATTCATGGGAAATTTTTTTCATATAACTACAACAAATCGCATTACATACATGGGATATTTTTTGAATAGCCACAGATCTGAGGAATCTAAAAATAATTTATTGACGTCTATCGCCGGACACCTTGTATAGTAAATAATTCGTCGAGAATGTAGGAATCTAAGGATTCGCGTCTTCTTGGTCCGGGGCACTCTAAAGCGAGCTTCGATAGTAAATATGTATCATATTAGAACCCCATAAACAAATCTTCACTTCATAAAAAGATTTCTCTAACTTCTCGGGAAGAAACTTATGCAACGGAGTCTAGTAGAAGCCCATGAGTGAAATTACTTCAATAAAATAGAGTGAATAATTGAAAATTTGGTATAGCAGAATGCCATAACATCGGTCACCTAAACACAAATAATATTTTAGTAGAAAAATTCTCGGAGATGGAGGAATTTAATCCTTGAAATAATGTCAGTAGCTAAAGTTATTTAAAACCCTGAAATTGAAAGACCAGCTGTAGAGCAATTACCTAGGTCAGCTCAAAAAAAGGACACAATAGATCGCAATGCTCGATTACTTTCTGCTGTAAATCTTGAGACGAATGATTGTCTTGTCATAAACGAAATAAAATAATCCCATAAACATTGGATCATTATTTGGCAAAAATAATGTAATAATTTTCGAGCAGATTTATGATTGTTGCATCAATTAGCATAAGCAACATTCGAAGTTTTTCTCATAGATACATGGCAAACTCATATTATCTAATAGGGTCTTAACTATTTCGCAAAAGGTATGTGAGTGTGTACCATTCTTCCCAACGAAAGTTACCCATTATATTCGTGTTATATCTTCTCGTAAAACAGTGTGGGATAGCAAGAAATGTAATATCTACTGTCATCGCATACAGGAAGACCAAATGCGAAAAAATAGGAGAGCACGCAGAGCATAAATCAGGGACCTTTAACTTCTCGTGATAAAATCGCTCAAGAGTCTCCTAAACGGTGTACGATAAATAACTGGAGACTTAACAAGACCGAAAGTCCTGATCATAATTGGATAGCGATTTTTTTATGCATCAATTCAACCATAACTGAGTAGCAGTTGGTATCGGAAAGTATATCGTTCGTGGTTTTGGTTTATCTAGTTCCGTTGTTGGTGCATTTGCAAATCACAATGCCTGTTCAATTATTCATTTTTGCCTCTGGCACAGTTCAGTAGTTTAGATGAATCATACGAACTATAATACCTACTTGCTGGATATTCCCGACTTCCCCATTTTGGTGAACGATTTTCCAGTTATAGATAATTCTTGAGTATCGAAGAGAACCCTAACATTCGTTTATCTTGCTTTATTATAAGATGTAATAACGATGGGGTGGAACAAATTGGATATTTCTGACTTGAAAGTTCTATTCGATCTCGTTGATTCTCAACATTTTCAATGGTGATAACCGTCTTTACTTTAAGGAGTGAAAAGGCTGATGTTGAAAAAATCTTTAAAATTTTCTATTATGAAAACTTATCAATAAATAACTGGAGACTTAACAAGACCGAAAGTCCTGATCATAATTGGATAGCGATTTTTTTATGCATCAATTCAACCATAAATGAGTAGCAGTTGGTATAGGAAGTTATATCGCTCGTGTTTGGTTTATCTAGTTCCGTGTTGGCGCATTTGCAAATCACAATGCCTGTTCAATTATTCATTTTTGCCTCTGGCACAGTTCAGTAGTTTAGATGAATCATACGAACTATAATACCTACTTGCTGGATATTCCCGACTTCCCCATTTTGGTGAACGATTTTCCAGTTATAGATAATTCTTGAGTATCGAAGAGACCCTAACATTCGTTTATCTTGCTTTATTATAAGATGTAATAACGATGGGGTGGAACAAATTGGATATTTCTGACTTGAAAGTTCTATTCGATCTCGTTGATTCTCAACATTTTCAATGGTGAAAACCGTCTTTATTTTAAAGTATGAAAAGGCTGATGTGGAAAAAAAATCTTTAAAATTTTCTACTATGAAAATTTATCGATGAATAACCGGAGACTCAACAAGACCGAAAGTCCTGATCATAATGGATAGCGATTTTTATGCATCAATTCAACCATAACTGAGTAGCAGTTGGTATAGGAAAGTATATCGCTCGTGGTTTTGGTTTATCTAGTTCACAATTTACAATGCCTGTTCAATTATTCATTTTTGCCTCTGGCACAGTCCAGCAGTTTGGATGAATCATTACGAACTATAATACCTACCTACTTGTTGGATATTCCTGACTTTGAATATCCTTTTTGGTGAATGATTTTCCATTTCCAATAACAGATAATTCTTGAGTATACAAGAGAACCCTAACATAACATTGGTTTATCGTTTATCTTGCTTATCATAAGATGTAAGGATAGGATAGAAAAAATTGGATATTTCTGACTTGAAAGTTCTATTCGATCTCGTTGATTCTCAACATTTTCAATGGTGATAACCGTCTTTACTTTAAGGAGTGAAAAGGCTGATGTTGAAAAAATCTTTAAAATTTTCTATTATGAAAACTTATCATAAATAACTGGAGACTTAGAAAGACCGAAAGTCCTGAACATAATTGGATAGCGATTTTTTTATTCATCAATTCGACCATAACTGAGTAGCAGTTGGTATAGGAAAGTATATCGCTCGTGGTTTTGGTTTGTCTAGTTCCGTTGTTGGCGCATTTGCAAATCACAATGCCTGTTCAATTATTCATTTTTGCCTCTGGCACAGTTCAGTAGTTTGGATGAATCATTACGAACTATGATACCTACTTGTTGGATATTCCCGACTTTGGATATCCATTTTTTGGTGAACGATTTTCCAATAATAGATAATTCTTGAGTATAAAAGAGAACCCTAACATAACATTCGTTCATCTTCTGACTTGAAAGTTCTTTTCTATCTCGTTGGTTCTTAACATTTCAATGGTGATAACCGTCTTTTTTTAAGGGTGTTAAAAGGCTGATGTGGAAAAAAAATCTTTAAAATTTTCTACTATGAAAATTAATCGATAAATAACTGGGGACTTAACAAGACCGAAAGTCCTGATCATAATTGGATAGCGATTTTTCTTATGCATCAATTCAACCATAACTGAGTAGCAGTTGAGTTGGTATAGGAAAGTATATCGCTCGTGGTTTTGGTTTATACAGGGTGTCCCGTAAATACCACGCGAAAGTGACACTGGAGATAGATTGACATTAGGTCTTTCAGATAGCATCAACATGACCTCAGTAAAAGTCCGCTGGTTTTCGAGATATAACCACTTTTGTGTTTTTTTGAAAATCTCCAATTCGTCTTCAAACTCATGCTTTTTTTACCTAGGCTACCCTGAATAGTTGCTTTAAACAATGAAGTAATAACTTCCGAGAACTAGAACAAAATCCTTTAAAAAAATGTCTAACTTGTTGTATTTTATGACGAAGTTAAAACGTTAATTGGTTATTGGTAGCGTCCATGATGTAAATAGTTAAATGATGGTAGCAGGAATTTGGACAAGTTTTCTTTATTTATTCTCTATCCTATTAATACATCGCCAACGTTTCGAACCCTTTGTGGTTCTTTCTCAAGGCTCGTATTTTTTTCGGAAAGAAATTTTGTCAAAATCGATAAAATCTTGGTGTGGTAGATTTTCATTTATTGTCAATAATTCAATTCAACACTGATAACGAATTCAGAACATCGAGAAAATTGAATTATTGACAATAAATGAAAATCTACCACACCAAGATTTTATCGATTTTGACAAAATTTCTTTCCGAAAAAAATACGAGCCTTGAGAAAGAACCACAAAGGGTTCGAAACGTTGGCGATGTATTAATAGGATAGAGAATATAAAGAAAACTTGTCCAAATTCCTGCTACCACATTTAACTTAAAACGTTAACTTAAGTTTGACTGACTGATGTGAAAAAAAATCAGACTGAATTGACAAATAATCGTAAAAACTGGTCCATTTCCAGCACTTTTCAAAATGATACAACACTACCAATTTTTTTATGTCAAAACCTTAGAAATTATAATTTTGTCGCGAGAGATGAGTTTATGCCGAAATAATTAAAAATTAGGAAAAATGCACAAGTATCACCTGTTGCCAAATTACATGTTGCTTGATATTCTTTCCTCGCTACCGTTTCAAACAACCATTATTTTTGCTCTTCTTTCTCTTTTATCTCACTTTCTCTTTCATTTTTTGTTTGCAAAAGTGGTGATATCTCGAAACCAGCGGACTTTTACTGAGGTCATGTTGATGCTATCTGATAGACCTAATGCCAATCTATCTCCAGTGTCACTTTCGCGTGGTATTTACGGGACACCCTGTATAGTTCCGTTGTTGGCGCATTTGCAAATTAAAATGCCTGTTCAATTATTCATTTTTGCTTCTGGCACAGTTCGGTAGTTTGGATGAATCATTATGAACTCTACTACATGTTCGATATTCCTTATACTTGAATCAATTTCATTCATTTAGAATTCAACTTACATATTGAAATCTCAAAGCTAGGTGCACAAATTAACACATCCAGAAGCTTTTCACTTGTATAGGTAATGTATTCAAAAAAAATTGGCTTATTCCGTCAGAAGTTGTGAAAGAGTGCTGATATTGTTTGAGTGTAGCTAACTTACTTTCTTACCTGGTTATGGGAAAAGCTTGTGCTACAATTGAAATATCTCCTGACTGTTAGAAAAAATTATGAATTTGTGTTTTATTAATGGCAAATTTTACTGTGGTGTGGAGACTTAGGCAAATACCTACCACAGTAATATCAACACATGTGAATTTAAAACTATAAGATAGTGCCCTCCTGTATATTTTACCTTCGAATATCTTCTGTCAGAATGAAAAACATATGTCCATCGTAACATTCAATCCACGTTTCGAACATTAATATTTTGGAATTCATGGAGTTGAACTTCAAAAACATATACATCTGCAATTCAAAGTTTGTATTTATTGCATGAAACATATAGATACATATAATAAAAATAACCTACATTGAAAATTGAAAAATAACCAGAAACCGCATTCAAGCGAGGACTGCCGGTTATCCGTTCTAGGACAAAAGGGTCTAACCAAGAGCTGAACCAATTAGTGGAGTTTCGTGCTCCTGAGCTGTTCCAGTACTTGTGCTCAGCCAATGGCAAGCTGCATTTCGAGCTTTTGAGTTACTCAGGAGCATGAAATATCTCAAAACGAATAGGCTTAATGATAACCGAACTTATTATTGGTTATCCGCTTGAATTTGATTTTGGTTATCAATATTGGTTAACCCTTTCTTTCCCAAGTTTCTTCAAGATATTCTGGTACGCTTCAAAAAATTATTTCCTGCGCAATACATCTTGATCCGAGAATAAAAACTCAAAATATACTATTTAAATTTTTTTAGAATGCGATTTGAAAGAAAATTTTTTTTGATGCCATATGGCATCAATGGGAATAAAACGTAATTAAAATAATTTTTTTTTATGAAACTCAAATCAATAAACTTTTGCAACAACAATAGTAAACATTCTTTCTATATAACTAAAAATGGAAATATCAGGAAATTAATAATAATATTAAATATAACACAACTTATGACTTGAAATGGAAAGCTTGAAGCAGTTTCTATCTTTGGTCACGCAAAGAGCAATATCACATGGAAGCTTTTTTTCGAAAGTCTGTGGTTTTTCGTGAAGGAAAGAGTGTGGCCAATGGAATATCGTCTTCATCTGTATCCAGTGTGGAATCGAGGTTTATATTGTTTCTAGAACAGCGTTGATAGGAGATACGCTCATATCATGTAATAATTTTCCTACAGTTTCCACCTCATCATCATCATCTAACTCGTCAACATCAGAAACATCTCCCTCCAAAAGCAGTAGTAATTCAGCAGCCTCTTTTTCCGATAGTCCCACATACGAGTCCACGACATCTGGAAAAATATAAAAAAAATTATATTGAGATTCCCATTGACTCCAAATGAAGTCAAATATTGTTTGAGTCATAAAATTATTTTGATGAGATATTTTGAGGAGAAAAGTTCCTACGGAATCACAAATAATGTATGAATATGCTTCATATTTTTTCAATCATAATTAACTTCAATACTTACGATTTCATCAACCTGAATAATCAAAAAACTGAGCACAAATCACGTAACTTTGCAACGACACCAAATTTCAAATTGGATCTGGAGGAAAAAAAGAAGCACCACCTGGCACGCCGACGTATGTCGTAAAAACGAACTGAACATTAAGAATCTATCCTGGCAACAAACAATACATCCCCATGCAAAAATGTGAATGACGCCAAATGTAAGCAATGGGAAAGAGAGGGTTAATGATTTTCGATTAGATCATTCTTGAATATCGAAGAGGACCCAAATATTCGTTTATCTTATATTGTTAATAGATGTATCGATGGCGTAGGACAAATTGGATATTTTTTAATAGAAAATTTTTTAATCTCCTCATAATTCTCAATATTCAATGGTGATAACTTTTCATCTTTATTTTAAGGCGTGATGAGACTCATATTGAAACTAAAAAAATGATATTTACTTCTGGAATCTTCAATAAGTTGTTCATGAAAAAGGATCGACTAATTGGCAAAATATGAAAAAAGGTTGATCAAATCGATCAACGATAACCTTTCGAATTAGAATGGAAAGAAGTATTGGTGTTATATTCTATTTTATTTTTTTATTTATTGCTGATAAATATGAATATTTTTTGTATTATGGATTCAACTTTGTTCTCACTAATCAATAATCCAGTCGAATTGTGCTTTTAGCAGGAAAGTTTTGGGGTAGTTTAGATTTCTTTCATTTTTTATGTTTGTTGGGGTGCTGAATCCGAACTTGAGGTTTGCTAACAAAATTTCTAGACGGAACATAGAAAAAAATACAAAAAAACAACAAATTCAATGAAAATCTCATTCTTGGTCAGTTTTTTGCATATAACTCTGACACTATCAACTTTTCCTAAAATACCTTTCCATACAAAATGAAAGTACATAAAATTTCCCACAATTGTACTACCACAGCTTGTTTTGCGACAACCCGTTCTGGTTCAAATAATAGTTGAAAATGAGGTATTTTCTATGACTCAATAAATGAAAAAAAAATTAATTCTATGGTTCCGATGATACGATCCTCTTGAAATTGTGCATGAACATTCAGTACATCGGTCGCGATTCACAAAAAAAATTTAATCGAATCGGACATTTTGTTATGGAAATATAAAGATTCTTCTTTTCAATATTCCAATTGAATTTTCTATGGTCTGTTCACACTATGGTCACACAATTTTGCATAAGGCTTATTATGGGCATCTTGCATTTGGCCGCAACATTTCATTTCGATTGGTTCCGTTTTGTCTGAGATATTGGAAACAAAAATTTAGAATGACCTTGTTTTATGAAACAAAATACGGTTATTCAAAATGTTTGTTTCTCAATATCTCAGACAAAATGAAACCAGTCGAAATGAAATGTTGCGGCAATATGCAAGATGGTCATAATAAGCTTCATGTAAAATTGTGTGACCATAGTGTGAGCAGAACCATAGAAAATTCAATTGGAATATTGAAAAGAAGAATCTTTATATTTCCCCTACAAGATTTCTGATTCAAGTGATTTTTTTTATGAATCGAGACTGATATGCTGAATGTTCATGCAAAATTTCAGAGAATCGCATCATCGGAACCATAGAATTTAAGTTTTTCTCATTTATTGAGTCATAGAAAATACCTCATTTAAAACTATAATTTGAGCCAGAACAGATGGTCGCAGAACAAGCTGTGGCAAGTACAATTTGTAGGAAGTTTTATGTACTTTCATTTTGTATGGAGAGGTTTTTCACGAAAAGTTGATTGTTTCCGAGTTATAAGCAGAAAACTGCCAAAGAATGAGATTTTTTCTATTTTTTTGTATTTTTTTCAATGTTCCCTCACGAAATTTTGTTAGCAAACCTCAGATTCGGATTCAGCACCCCAAAAAACATAAAAAATCGAAAAAATCAAAACTACCCCAGAACTTTCCTGCTAGGGGTTCTTTTGAGCACAATTGACTGGACTACAAGTGGTGATAGGAATTAAAAGTCACAGAGCCTGATGTTGTGAAAAATAAGGAAAATGATAGTGTGCTGGACTTTGTTGATTCAATCTTTCAGAATACATCCAGGCATACTTCTATAAGATAATCTTTTTTCTGTTAATACATAAATAATTTCATCTCAGGGTGACATTGAACTGAATTATCTTTCGGCCATAGTGTACCGTCCCCGGTAGTGAAAAATTGTGTGATCCAGAAGACTTAAGCAATATTTTTACATCCGATGAATACCAAAAGTACCCTACACCAGAATGTCATCAATGTCTTTCGATAGATAATTGAGGATCTCGTATTTCACCACGTCGTCTATTCAAATTCTTACACAGTCATCATGAAGGACAAACATAACCTGAGTTGAGCAGAGCTTTGTTGGCCTAAGGACCCAGTAACAAAGCCTACACAGAACACAAATGATTCTTCTATTCGCACAAGCTTCTGATGGAATTATCGAAGAATAGGATGAAAATTATTATTATTTATTGCACGGGGTTCGTTTTTCTATATCAGTGAATTATTTATAGATGGATTTGGATTTCATACCATGTGATCGAAAGAAAAAAAAAAGATAAACAGGTTATGTAAGTCTTCGGTAACGTGGGGTCAGTCAGACCACAAACTTTTTTCGCGAAATAAAGGTATGTGTTCGCATTAAACTAATGACTTTTTATTGGTACGGTATGAATGTTTAGGTATTCCTGAACGTACAGTGTGAATGATATAAATTGCATACTCAGAAAATAATTATTCTATTCGAAATGAATGAATCTGGATGTGGAATCTACGGAATGTCAAAGTTTCGGATTTCACATAATTCGAATGATATGTGTTTCTGAAGATTCAAAACATGAAATATAAATTCTTATCTTAATAAACAATCACATTTTGTGATATTAATGAAAAAAACTACAAGAGTTTTTCTGAGCAGTCTTCGCAGATGCTTCATCCACAATTGCCATACTGGAAAATGGAAAACGGCACATGTTACCAAGTCTTTATGTCTCGTGTGAACATTTAGCGTATCTACTGCCATTTATAATGTATTCGATCTAATTCCTTCAGCTTCTGAGAATTGAAAGAATGTTCTGTTTCAGAATCTTAGGAAGATACTTATTTTCTATTCTTTGTTTCTAGGGCATCCAAGTTTTAAACCATTCTTCAAACCGTGGATCATCCGTTCGCATTTGCTTTCGTGCAAAACTTGATATCACAACATCCAAAGCGACATGACTTCTATTACAGAATACAGAATAATAACACCTATTAGTAAGCTGATGGGGTCTAGTACTTATATCCGAGCCCAACAAAAATTTTCAGTAGAATCGTGCTGAATCGAAATATGAATAGATTGAACTACGCAAGAAACATTAAATGAAAAACTACTTGAACTATCGAGGAAAATCAAATCTTGGGGTTCTGGGGACCCCACCATTAGTTAGTTAGTTAGTTTAAAGAGGGGTTACAGTTCACTGCGACCTTAAGGTCTATTGTGTCCCCTTACAGAGCTGTTCTGGCCAAAACCTTCACAGCTCGCCTTCCAGTTCCAGGGATCTAATGAAACCTAATAAATGTGAAGGCTTCAGAGAGGATAGTTCCTCACTCTTACAAGTTTCTCGCCCAAGGCATTCTCTCCTTAGGCTCGCAATGCCAAGGCATTCCGTGACTAGTGGATGGGGGTTTCTTCCTCCTCCCCACAGAACCTACACTCGTCAGTGTCCGATAATCCCATCCTCAACAGGTGCTTCCTGAGGCGACAATGTCCTGTAAGAAAGCCAGTGAGGAGGTGTAATTGCTTCTTACCAAGATCCAGATATCTTTTGGATCCCGCTGTCTCAAAGTTCCGAAGGAACTCAGTGGAATGATCCATCCCTGGGAAAATCCTGCCAGAGTTTTTCCCTCTCGGCTTTTTCCTTCTCCAGAAACTCTTTGGCAAGTGTATTGGCCTCTTCGTTTCCTTTGATTCCCGAGTGGCCGGGAACCCAGATTAAAAAGGCCTTTCTTTTCTTGCCGACCTCATTAAGTTTGTTCCGGCACTCCCAGATCATTTTAGAGTCGATGACGTAGGAGCTCAGTGCTTTAATAGCAGCTTGACTATCTGAGTGTTTGGCTATATCACAATTTCTGATAGTTCTTTCTAGGTTTATATCTAGACATCTTTTCAATAGCTAAGATTTCCGCTTGAAAGACGCTCATATAGGAGCCTAGCGACAGTGCACACTTGGTACTTGGCCTGTATATCCAGCGCCTGCTCCTATGTAGAGGTTTTGGAACCATCTGTATACCATTTTACGGTATTTTCTTTGAGATTATAGTCGGTTTATCCCCGTTTCCAATCATTTCTTTTACTTAGCAATGTCATGAAGTTTTTCTTAGTGATTACTTTCCTGATCATTACATCACTAGGGAGGTTCGCAGATGAGATTCAGAGAGGACCAGACTCTCTGATTCTTTATTTTCTCATTACCTGTACCTTCCTTAGATATTCTGAGGATAGCCTCATGGGCTATCCTATCAACCACTAGATGTAGAGGTGTGAGATACGTAATGACCTCAAGTGCCCTAGGTGGGCACGTTCTAGTTCCAGTGATGCAAACACAGGCAAGCCTCTGTACTTTATCGAGCCTTTTCCTAGTACTGACCTGACTTGCCTTGGTAGACCAGGCTACTGCCCCATATGTGATTATAGGTCTCACAATCATGACGTACATCTACCACCATACCAAGTACGGGTTAAATTCTTGTTCCATCAATCAAAACTTTGTTTATTTTTTTTAAACCTCTTGATAAATGTCCAGCGTCAATCAAGAAATTGATACCGCAAACCAATACCCACTTTTACTTTATCAATATCGAACAGGCCTCGTCCTAGTCTAGACACCACGGTCTATTGATCTAACTACAACTTCATCTTCATCAACACACTCATAGTTTCGACCTCAAACACTCATCTCTGACATATTCCGTTAGGGCACTAGTGGGTCGTCATCTATCACCGTCGTTATATAACAGGTTCTTCATTATATCGGAATTATACAATGCGAAAGACAATTTCTCCGCCTGCATGACCTTCAAGATCTTGCGAAGTTTATTGATAGATTCTATGTACTTTCTTTTCGATCGTGAGACGAAGAAAGTACCGTGTGGGCCAGAGGTGCATTATTGTCGAACACGAGCGCCTCACTTACATTACCAATCGTTCGTGATGGTTAATCCGAGATGAGGAAGATAGTTTTCAGTTCAGAAGAGAAAACGATTGCTTTTGCTTGAATGTTAGTTTTGATTCAGCTGAGCAGTCGGTATTTCGCTTATTTATACTCGTACAATGAAAGCAGAGAATAATATTACCTTACTGATTCAAAATCAACCAATATTAAACCCATACTTTGGAACTAATCCCGTCAACGCACAATGAACATGCATAGTGGTAATATCAAACAGAGCATCCATAGATAGCTATTTCGCCCTATTTGTATTGGTGCTCTTCATTAAGAGTCTGAAAGGCATTTTAGGCTCCCTTATTTGAAGAAATGTCGTCTATCTCTGAGAATAACAGAAACAAAACGCCATCTCCTAGGATTCTTACGAACACCTACCTCCTATGCATGAACCTTGAACGAAGTCGCGAGATGTTTATCCGTTTTTCATACATTCTCTTGGTAGTCAAACTATGTGGATTTAACCTCCAGTCGATGAAGTGGAAACGCTCTTTTAATCGTCATAAACCAGACGTGGTGATAAGAGTAGAAAATGAAAATTCATGCGTTTAAGAGTAACGCAGGTATAATATAAACAATGAAAGCAGAGAATAATATTAATTGATTTGACATCAACCAATATTAACCCATACTTCGGAACTAATCCCGTCAATGCACGAAGGGGCTCTTCAGTATGGAGAAGCTCCGTCTGAAAGGCATTCTAGGTTCCCTTATTTGAAGAAATGTCGTCTATCTCTATCTCTATCGCTTATTTGTATGGAATATGATTTCCAGGTTTTAGACCTCAGAACACATAGGATATTGAATCAATTGGATTCGAATCTCTTGGCAAAACTATCGGATGTTATGCCATCCATCTTCGATTTCGAAACTACTTTCGAAACGGTCATAGCTGACCGTCCTAGTGCAATAATTTCTTAAATCTCTTGGATAAAAATCCATCCATATGGTTCATTCTTCTTCGTGCAGTGCCCTTCCGGCTGAACTGAGGCCTAGTGGCCCATTGTTCACCCACATCGTTCTATAGAGCCTCAACTCCTCAGACACGAAGACAGAAATGTCGCGAGTCTGCCAGGAGTGGTCCCTCTCACCATAAGAATAGTAGGTGTTGGATTTCCTAGGCATGTTGACCTTAACTCAGTTAGGTTACCACAGTTGAACAAAATATGCTCAACTGTTTCATCAGTACTCCTGCACCACCAGCATAGGGAGCAGCTCGTCAATCCCATTCTCTTCAAATGTTTGTTAAACAGGTGACCAGTCAACGCACCAGTCACCAGACCGAGTTGTTTCCTCTCCAGCAACAGAAGTCTATTGACCTCAGGTCGCGAGGACGGTCTCTCAATGAGAATCCTCGACCACCTCAGGCCCACCCCCGCGCTCCATTCCGAGAAAAATTCCCTATTCAGCCAGCTCCTGAAGAAGCTTCTGACAGATGTGCGACAGATTGGCAGCGCAGGCTCCGGACCAATAAATGCTAATCTGGCTCCCCGCCTAGCCAGTTCATCTGCCTTGATGTTACCAGGTATATCCGCATGAGCCGGACACCAGATTACTTTCAAAAAGTTATCAGAGCCCAGCCCACGCAGAGCTTTCCTGCATTATTCTACCAAAAGAGAGTCAACTCTAACATCATTAGAGATTTCAGAGTTCCCTGACTGTCCAACATATGTAAAAGTGCTGGCCAGAGTATCCCCTGCGAATATTTTCTGGTGCGCAGGCAAGAACCGCAAATAGCTCAGCCTGCACAATGGAAAAGTCCTTCCCCAGAGCTGATAGCCTGATTGAAGTGAGGACCCACGATTCCGGCACCAGACCCTGTTGTTGTGACAGAGCCATCAGTGAACCGCGTGGGACCTTCAGGACTAAGAAGCCTGTTGATGAAGATCCATATGGTTAACCGGTAGATTAAAATCAGAGAGAAGCAGTAGCATGGGGTATATAGACCTAAACTGAGGATCTCTAAAGCCCTGGAAGTGAACACTCTATTTCACAGACAGATATACGGCTGTCTATGTCTACATAAGTGCTAAAAGTGTCCTAAAATATTTTATAGATGGGAACATTTCGAAACGGAATTCAATCATTGTTCAAGTTCGTTATCTCTGACATCTACTAGAAATCTGGTCTTTAATGGGATTAGAAGCGAAAGAAGAAACAATCACAATCGTTAATGTGGTGTGAAATCATGAATAGTCAATGAAATTATCAAGGTACTCAATTTGTTATTGGTTCAAACTGATGTTATTTTAACACAGTAAATCGATCAGAGTTGATTATGATATTTTATACGAAGAACTACTTAATTCTGTGATTGGGTTTCATAATTTTGGTACGTAATTCTCTGTCTAGTACCTTCCATGACGCAAAAACAGTTTGTAGATTGTAGATTTTTGAGGGAGTAACATTCCACCGAGACCTTAAAGTCTATTTGGACTCCCTTCAGAGCTGTTTTCGCGCCTTCAGTTCCAGAACACCAATGAATACTAGTATTTGAGAGAGCTTATAGGAGGCTAATCCGCGTTTTCCTTATAACCCCCAAGGAGTTTCTTCCTCTTCCCCAAAAAATGCACTCTTCAGTTTCTGTTAAACCAATATTCATAATATGCTTCCTGAGGTGACAATACCTCATTAGAAAGGCAGTGAGGAGGTGTAACTTCCGAAGAAAGATTTTGGAATGATCCATTGCAAGAAGCAGTCTCGAAAGTGCAATGAATTCAAAACGAATGGAATATAACTGTCATACGTCTTTTTATTCGAGGGGTTATCTTCTAAATCTAATATGTTTTTTCAATTAGTCGTTCCTCAGTACCTCACACCTTCTTCTTATTTTTCAAGATCAACTCATGTAAAGACCAATCTTTATAGCAGAAAATTTTCAGAATCTCTTTCAATATGAGCCTTTTCACGCCTTAAAAATGAAGATGATGAGAGATAGTTTGCAGTTCAGAATAAATAAAACGATTGTTTTTGCTTGAATATCAGTTTTGATTCAGCTTAGCAGCCGGTATTTCGTTTATTTGAATTGAATATGATTCCCAGTTTTTAGACCTCAGAACGCATAAGGATATTGAATCAATTGAATTCAAATCTCTTGGCAAAACCATCGGATTGTATGCCATCCATCTTCGATTTTGAAACGACCTTTGAAATAGTCATAGCTGACCGTCCTAGTGCAATAAGTTTCGTAAATCTTTTGGATAAAAATCCATCCATATGGTTAACCGGTAGATTAAAATCAGAGAGAAGCAGTAGCAGTGGGGTACACAGGGTGTCTACTTTCAAACAAGACAAACTTCAAGGGGAGATTATACAAGGGATTTGCAACAAAAAGTGTCATATAACATATGGTTGAAATGTTGACGGTTCTTCTTCAATTTAACATTCTTGATTTCCCGAAATATTTAGGTTTTTTCTCTAAAATTATTATTTTTCAGTTTTCCTGGTAGTCTCATCAAATTTGACTACATATTCAGAAAGAGCAATAAATTTGCTACAAGATAAGAGAATTTAGGTGCAAAAAAACTCTTATTGCGGCGTGGTAAGAAGGTGAATAGCCCTAATAATATCATGGCTAACATGATAACAACGAAAAAGTCCAAAAATTCCGAACCTGAATTCGCTCGATTTTGAAACTCTTCGTGATTGAAACTTAATGTAATTTTATGGAAACCATCAATTCATCTGTTACCTGTAGATGCTGTGATCAGACTTATATTTTGTAGGAGAGGATATTATGGACTGATAAGGCCACTTTCACGAAATCTGTTTGATTAATTTACGAAAATAACATGTATGTCAGTGATAAAACCGCCATGCGACTATTGTTTCACTTTTCCAATATAAGTTCCGTTCGAGAGTTACAGTGACCCAAAATTTGAGGGTTTTCGTCGCACACACAAAATAAACTTTTTTTAATTTTCCTCCATCCTCACAAAATGTTGTAGTGAATTGCGCTTCATTTTCTCCATCAAAATTCCAATTTTGAGCCCTTTATCGTTTTGCGCAAAAGTCTGTAATTTTCGAATTTTTAACGGTCTCAAACGGTAGGGTTCGACTCCATGATGATGAATCCGTGGTAGAATTCAATTCTGTTCGTAGGGCCGTCCGGACGTTAGCACAATAACATTCGAAGGAATTGTCCTAGAGACTTGAGGTTTTCACGGTGAGTTCGATTCCCAAATGCCGCGGTTGAGTTCGTAAACCAGCCAAATCGTACAGGGGGTTCCATAAAATATGGTCATTTAAAATTTTCGTTCCTCAATATCTCGGACAAAAAAACCAATCGAAATGAAATTTGGGGCAAGATGCCCATAATAAGGCTAATGCAAAATTTTGTTGCCATAGTGTTATCAGAACCATAGAAAATTCAAGTGGCATATTGAAAAGAAGAATCTTTATATTTCCATTACTTATAAAATATCCGATTCGGATGAAATTTATTGTGAATATAGTTTTGATATACTGAATGTTCATGCGAAATTTCAAGCGGATCGCATCATCAGAACCATGTAATTTCATGTTTTTAATTGTAAAGTTTTTACATATTTTATTTTTTGAATAATTTCCAGAATATCATTCCGATCGTGCTGAGATTTTGCATTTATATATTATGTATCAATCTACTATACAACATTTTGAGGTAAAAGCCTCATTGCTCCACCGAGCGCTCAAAAGCACCTGATCGGGGCCTTTCCGAAATTTTTTATGAATTAATCGTATAATCTTTAATTCGACATTGAATGTTTCACCTGTATAGTTATTTATGTTTTAGTCTTCGACTATTATCAAGATATATTTTCATTAAGGTGGTTAGAGAAACTAAATAGTGATGGTTCACGAAAATTCAGATTTATTATGACAAATATAACATAGGTCTTTCCTGAAAATATATGAATAGCTTATGACAATTGAAAGATGTCATCACAATACTCTTATACCCTGGGGAATGTCTTGTATATACAAGCGAGTTTTTTCGTTATATAAAGTGCATAATCTCCCTCTTTCTTTACTTCAGCATCACAGGCATCTAAACCTTTTTGTACATCGAAACCTCCCTTAAATTGGGCTTCAAACTTAGCCTGAGCCACAGATCGAATCAAATCATTGTCATCTGCCAAATCTGCTTTTTTCATGTAACATAATACATGTTTAATCAGGTTTGCATTGGTAGTGTCTACGTCCCCTTGTTGAGCTCTCGAAAGCACTTGAGGATCTACATTGCTCGTCTTAGAACATTCCTTGTTATTTGCTTCAATTCTGGCCATAAGCTCTTCCTGAGTTTTAGCCTGAAATATTGAAATAAAATTATTAACAATCTTTAACTGCAAATTTTCTGAAATTTTTGTCCCTAGTTTGTGCTAAGGATGCTTTATATGATGTTGGAAAGTTGATTATACAGGGTTGTACCGGAAAATGTGGGAAATCTCTCGGATTCAGTTAGAACATAAAAAATGAAGATGACAAGTTCCCATAATTTTTTTCCTAGCGGTCCTCCCTACGAAGATACGACCTCCTAAATGACGACACTGGAGGTACATTTTGTGGAATAAGTTTCAAACTTCTCGATATAATTTGATGAAAATTTGATATGATTAAAAGTATCAAGTACCTCTTAAATCACCGCACTCAAATTTCAATTAGCTTGTTCAGTTTACCTGGGGCGAACTGGGGGTTGTACATTTTAATGCTTAAATTTTTAACACCCTGTATGATAAGATGCTATAAAAACAAATTTGGATGAACCGTTTAAAAAAAAAATAATGAAAGAAGTAAGTAATTTAATTTATTCCACTAAAATGAATTTCCAGTGGCGTCATTTAGGAGGTCGTATCTTCGTAGGGAGGACCGCTAGGAAAAAACGTTATGGATCTTATGGTCATCCTATTTTTTATGTTCTATCTGAATCCGAGAGATTTTCCACAATTTTCGGGACACCCTGTATACAGGGTTCATTGAGAAACGGAAAAAAGGGATGGATGAATGAAGCACCTCTAGAAGGTTCCAAATATACTATATTTTATGGGTCTAACAAGTTTTATTACAAATATACAGGCTGTTTTTTATCAATTTGGCGATTTCTTTGAGTGGCCATAATTTGCGAACAATGCAGAATATTTTCATGATTTTTGGTACGAATATTTTAATACTTCTACACAAGCGACCTGACTATCAGCCACTTTGGAAATCTAGGTCTGGATTAACAAAAATTTGATATGCCTTCGCATCCCGAAAACAACACCCTGTATTTTCGAAAAACGATTTGATGTTTTGGAACAGCACAACAAACTGAAGTAAACTATGTATGATAGTCAAAGTACTGACGAAACTGCCCTGAAGATGTTTTTATTTCGAGAGCGTTGTCACCTCAGAGTAAGAAATAAACATGTTCATTTCTTACTCTGAGGTTGTCACTATATTGCGAAAAATATTTTCAGTCATAACTATTGGCCAAAAAAAAATAGAAACAGACAGAATATGTTTATCAAAAAAAGAGAATATAACATGTTTATTACTTGTTTTCTATATTTTTTTGATATGGGAGATGTACCTGGTAGTAAACCTTTGAAATCTGACCACACTGTACATATTCCTCAATCAAAAAGATCTTTATCATGAAATTATTTAAAAAAATTTAAGAAAAGCTCTGAGCAGGATCTTTTGAGCTCTCGTTCTTGGTGGAGCAATAAGACTATTACCTCAGAATTTTATATGGGATTTGCGATTGATACCAAATATATAAATGCAGTATCTCAGCAATCGGAATTATATTCTGGAAATTATTCGAAAAATGAAATATATAAAAAATGAATAATTACAAAAATTAAGGTCTATGGTTCTGATGATGCGATCCTCTTGAGAATTTGCATGAACATTCAGTATATCAGTTTTGATTCACAAAATGAATTTCACCTGAATCGGATACCCTGCTATGGAAATATGAAGTTTCTTCTTTTCAATATTCTAATTGAATTTTCTATGGTTCTGTTTACACTATGGCTACAAAATTTGGCATGAAGCTTTTTATGACCATTTTGCATATGGCCTCAACATTTCATTTCGATGGGTTTCGTTTTGTCTGAGATATTGAGGAACAAAAATTTTGAATGGCCATATTTTATGGAAAACCTTGTACGATTTGGCTGATTAACGAACTTAGCCGAGCCATTTGGGAACCGAACTTATCCTGCAAATTTCAAGTCTCTAGGACAATCCTTTCGAAAGTTATTGTGCTAACGGACGGCCCCACATACAGAATTGAATTTGACCACGAATTCGTCATTAGAAAGTCTAACCCTATCGTTTGAAATCATTTTCGGCTCAAAATTCGAAAATTACAGACATTTGGACAAAACGATATAAATTGGATTCAATACTTACCGCATCCTTAATTGCAAGGATTGGCACTACGATGAATAAAATGAAAAATTCCTTCATTTTAGGTATATTCACTGATATGATTATTCAAATGAATGAATATCACTAAGATACTTGAGTAGAGATAATATTGGATTTATATATGATTTTTCTACGTTGAACTTGAGTTTTTTTTCGAAAATAATGTCAACTTTAATTAGTGGGTACTCGATTCGATCGACATGTAATCATGCATAATATGAGTATGGGAAGACAAGGTTTCAGTTTTTTCAATTAAATCATCAATTAAAATATTCTGAGAGATGAGTGTGTCCAACACCATTCACGCACAGCAATTAAGTATAAAAAATTCACAGTTGAGACAATATGAATATAACAGTCCAGAATTATCTAGTTCATTTTGAGCTCGAAAATAGTGAATTCTACGTATTTTAGTGCTTCAAGTTCTGATTTAACGTATTTGCTTTTTTACGCGTTTGTTCTCAGGGAATCAAAGTGCTATAGTGTTTTCCAAATGTCTGTAAGTTTCGAATTTTCTTCAGACAAACTTGTAAAATCTTGGGAATTGTGTGTTTTTTCATTAGCAATCTAATTGACAATATTTCTGTTTCAGAGACTGATGGGAGTGAAAACCTAAATTTTTTAGAAAAGCAAAATTCTCCCAGATTATATTTAAATCGATATCAAAAACAATTATGTCTGGCCGTAGGTACTCAATCTTACTTCCGAACAGAAACGGCTAGAAACTTGAAATTTTTCTGGGTAGGTGCAGGGTAATTTATATTTTAGCCGTTCAATAGCAATAAAGAGACTAGTGAGAAATTTCTTGAATATTCGTGGATTTGAATATTTATTCGAGAAAAAAATTCCAAAAATTTTCTTACTTCAAAGCCAGTTAGACATATTATGCCTATTGCTAAAAATTTGACCCCACCTACATAAAATCGATAAAAAAAATTTCAACGATCCAACTTGTTCGCAAAAAGAAATTCAAATCTAAGTTATTATTGCTTGGACTTGGGGATACTTCCTTTTCAAAAAGAATACCAGACAACATAATATAACTCTGTAATTGTATTCATAAATGCATGTAATGCATTATGAATAGGCAAGAGAAAGCTTCTAACCATAATATGTCAGTACTTTTCTTGAAAAATATTTTGTGGATTTTTTTGCTTTTCCTAACTCAAACAAGCTCCTGTCGGCTATAATAGTTATAACCTCAATTTAATCTTTGCTTAAACAATATTGTACTTATTGTAGTATTTGATCAGGTTCATGTTATTTTGATCGAATTTCATATAATCGGGAGGAAATACGAAATTGAATTGGAAAAACTTCAGCTTTGTCGCCAGAATGTCTTATTTCATCGATTTTGATGATAATTCGATGGAACAATAGTTATTTTCCTAACAAGTGCTAAAGTGATATTTTCCCGCACGAAACTGCCGTTTACCCAAACGACGCGAAGCGGAGTTTGGGTAAGCAGTTGAGTGCGGGAAAAACACTTTCCGCACGAGTTAGGAACATATTTTTTTTTTCAAGCGCTTATACGAGATCGATTTCAACACACAGATCAAATGTGAATTGATCATTCTAAATACACATGAATGACAAAAGTCTCTGACAAGTCGTTCACATGCCGTTTCCATAGTAACGTCGTCGGTGGCATAGAGATATATCATTATTCAGTTTATTCTTTAGAAAAAGCGTGCGAGAAAAACCCTTGCTAATCCATTACCACACGCATTTGCGTGCGGTAATGGGATAGCAGGGGTTTTTTCCACACTGTTTGGCAATGTGACTCTTTACGAATTGAAATACGTGCGAAAGAGAATGGAAGTGCACGCTTGTAGAAAAATATAATTTATACTCCATTTTTTTTCTCAAGTTTTTCAGTTGAGAATCTACAAACCTAAATGTTCTGATACTCCATTTTATACAAGCGCGAAAACTCTTATACAAATGTATGTTGATAGCCAGATCAAATTCCTTCAGAAAACTTTTTTAAACATTTTATGAGTAAGTACATAAAAGAAGTTTTCCGTATTCAAAATAGAGAATCGTTGTCCTTAAAAAAGAAGTTTTTGCCGAGAAATCCCTGTATAATATCTCGGTAGAACAAACTGTAATCAGTTTTAATGAATTTGTTTTCCGACTTGAAAAAATAAAATGATGAATGATTTGTTGTGAGTGGTTCAAGGTTTCCACTGTATAAAAAATAATATTGCAATTAGAAACTAGTTTATATTGGACCGAATTCATAAAAAATTAGACTCTTTTTCTACGTTTCACATCAGATTGATTTGTTGACGATGATGGACTCAATTATAGCTGAAAACTTCAATTTTCTCACTTTTTATCATAAAAAATGTGAAATAATAGTCTTTTTTCTGTCGAATGTCTTAAAACAGAATTCCAAAAAGAAGAAAGCACTGCAGTCTTTCAAAATATTTTTCCTTTCGCTGAAAACCGAAAAAAATGGATTAGATCCCTTGCTCTATATAAGCGAATTCAAAATCATTTGATCACCAATGGAAAATAATGAACAATCTTTCCAGAATTGATTGATCTGCCGTATGAGAACTAATCGATGCAATAAGCAACAGAAACATTCTGTTCAAAGATTAATCTTTTATTCTGTTCTCGGTCCTCAAGCATTTCCTGGCCTAGTCCAGGACTAGACCGGGAAAAACCACGTCATTGTTGATCATTACCGTAGCAAGGAAATAACGGCTGACAGATCATATGAAATTAGTTGTTAAAATTTTGTATGATTTTTGATTGTAATACACAATAAAATATGGAAAGCAGCAACGATAGTGTTGCTACACGGCGGCCGCAAAAAAAATATTGTAAGCAATACGCCCGACAAAACTTTTTTTTGGATTCACCGACTCCCAATACTTGCCTTGGGCTTGTCCTAGAATTCTGTCTTCTCGTCCAAAAAAAACCTATTTTCCAGCCTTGTTACGTAATAGTAAAAATAGGGTTTTGAGTCCTGGGAGTCTGTGAGTCCAAAATAACCATATTTTCGGGCGTGTTGGATACCTAACATATTTTTTCAGCAAGCGTGTTAAATTACACTTTCGATACTGCTTCCATATTTTATTGCAAATTGCGATCAAAAAACATGCAAAATTTCGACAACTTTACTTATTTCATATGGACTAGTGCGGGAAGAACGTACTTTCCGGACTAGGCCAGAAAATGCAACAAGGGTCCGAGTACCTAGTGCTTACATCCCAGACGGTTGCCTAATTAATTCTTCTGGATTATAATAAGCAATAAAATATGTGAAGAGAAATATTTATTGCATAAATAAAAGTGGTCTGACTGCCCAACTACACTTTGAAGAAAAAACTACAATAATATTTTTCTGATTGTCAAAATAATTTTGTTACTCCCATCAATTATTTTCATTTAAATAAGTAATAATTCAGAAAAATGGCTTTAAAGGGTAAGTATTGATTCAGAAAAACAAAATTCCAGCTTTGAACGGTTAAGCTTTGAAAATAAGATAGTATAATATCAAAGATAAGGTAAATGTCCTAATTATCGACACTATAGTGGAAACTTCGGAATGTACAACTTTTTTCGGATAGCGAACATATGTTTACTTATGCAAAAAATTAAGTTTTCAACTCATTGTACCTTTAACTTCTCAAAACGAAAACGAAAACAGAAAGTACTGATATTAAAAAAAATACAAATCAAGTTGAATGTCAAATAGACAGCCCTGGAATTGAAATAACCAATAATAAATAATAATAAATAACACACATGAGAATCAATTATCGACACTGTGAAATCTAGAAGAGTAAAAAGTTGTAAGTATACGTAAAAGGAAGAATTTATTGGATCGAAAAATTAAATGAATTACATCGTGAAATCTGATAAAAAAACATGTACAGAAAAACGTTATCAAATGCGAAAGGGGACTTCTCAACTTATTTTAAGAAAAAAAGTTTGAACAAACATGGGTCCGAAGGCTTCGTTACCGAGCTAGCGGATGTCAAAATTCAAGAAAAAAATGTTCTTTTCATATTTCGAAATTGACTATTGCTATTGTTTTCAAATTTGGTTTACGCTAAACTCATTCATTCTTAAAGCTGTCATTCGGTTTTTCACAGCCGAAACTACATTTATCGAATTTTTCTAAGTACAAAAGGTCCAAGAAGTATTTCAAATAATACCACACTTCACCCAATTACCGACACTGGTGTCGATGTATGGGGATGGACGTGTTTTAGATGTGTTAGTTTATTGATGAAACTGCAATCATTAAACCATATGAAGGTGTTTTAATGTATAACAAAACTTATATCATTCGAATCTTGCGAGTTTGATTGGATATGATGAGGAGGATTCCCTTACTGAACTTGTAACAAACAGGCTGTTAACTCGGTAACGTCTGAAACTCAACTGAATGAGAGCACATTTTGCACTGAGGATACTCGGATTAAATCGGAGTTATTTTCAGATAGGAAACTATAAATTACATATTCGCGAAGAAAATAATTCCAAGGATGGCTGGTCCCTTAACCTTAATATATGGAAAAGAAATGAAAAGTGTCGATATTTGGGACAGTGTCGATAATTGGGACATTTACCTTAGTAAAATGTAATCATTAGTAAGTCTGTTAGTAAAATATCAATGATGATTAAACTGAATCACAGCTATTTCACCGAAGGGACATTAAGGAGTATATCCCATAAACAGTACCATAATAAATTATAGTTTAATCATTCTGATGGCATTCTTCAGAACGTTACTAATTGTAAATGGAAATTTCACGCATTCGTACCAGGTGGTATATATGGATAAAGAAACAATCCGCGTCTTCTCAGTAGAATTTATGGTTACCTACAAGGTAGAACGCAGTTATTGAAACAATTCAATTAGGAAGCATTTATAAATCTTTTTCCCAGTTGCCGATGTTTATTATCAGGGAATGCCAGGTCTATTTTAAGATGATAATGAAGCTAAGTATGTTGGAATCTGAAAAAGGATTCTGTCCAGAATTGGAACCGTTCTGTGTAGGTTCAGGTGGTGCTATGAAACTTGCTTTTGATGACCCGAAGGATTTCCTCTTCAATATAAATATAACATGAATTTTCATGGTGTAATTCTTTGTCGTGAGAGTGTTTGACGATGATAAAAACTCATGATAGATACCTTCATTCGTTCTCTTATTCACAGCATTTAAACATTATACCTACATTTGTTGGTGTTAATTGAATAAACTACCATGGTTTCGTTTGTCTGTCATTTACATAAAATGTGGCTTTCAAAAGTGTTCAAAAAATTTAGAGGAAATGTCCTACAGGTCCACAAATCCAATGCGGGTATCAAAAAAATCGAGAAAAACCTGACGTGTTTCATTTGAAAAAATACGATAATTCAATTCAAATGTTTTGAGAACTTTTGGTCCCATTATATTCTTTTACGATTTCAACTCTCCAAAATCCAAACGTTTCAATAAGGAAGCGTTTTATAAATCTTTTTCCCATTTGCCGATGTTCATGATCCGAGAATACCAGGGGCCTGTTTCATAAACCAACAAGTTACAATTTTAACATAGAAAATGTACAAGTGTTTCACCGAATACAGCTCAGAGTTCCTACAACTATACGAATTAATTTCAAAAGTTACCAAATTCTCATTTTTTGAACTGTCATTGTTAATAATATAAATTCGAATGAAATGTTCAAGAGCAAGGAGGAAAAAATCGAAATTTTGAAACTAATTGGAGATTAAAAGTGTATACTGCTAGGAGCTTTTTCAAATAAACTGACAAAAGCAGACAAAGTAAATGAGTGGAAAAAAATCCATTCTAGAACATTGAGTTTGAGGCTAGTTCCTCAGAGTAAGGATTTTACATACACAAGGGATATTTTTTGGCAGAATATTAGAAAAAAATACCAGGGTGAGTATCCGAGATGAAGAAATTTTTAGATAATTCGATAAGATAAGATAAGAAATAACCTCTTCATCACTTCCAGAAAAAGATTGATAATCGCCTTAAACCGGTTCAGAAGGAGGTGCGGAATCCAAATTAAACGAAAAATATAATTTGGTGATTGAGATTATCAGGAGAGATTGTCCCATTATAGAAGGTCTCCCAGTATCAGAGACATGGGATATTCTTGAATCCCATTCAAGATCACAAGAGTTTTCATGTGGCTTCTCAATGTTAATCAGAGTGCATGTGAGCAACATCATGAAAACGGTTCACAACATTGTACAAGTTCTCCCGCCATTTAATTATTTCATTAAACGAAATCTCATTCACTGCGACAACAAAAGAATGAAAATCTCTACAAACGCTACTCTTTTATATCCCATGCGCGTATCCTATTGCATGGTACTGTCCACCATTTCCTAACCAATGAAGGGCACAACAAATTTTTCCAATTTTGGAGAAAGAGCTTGGTTTCAATCTGAATGGCTTTCCATTCTTTCCCCGATTCTGCCTAAGGGACGTTGAAACTTTATTGAAGACATTCGAAACCTTGCCCTCACTCTTCGATTCAGAGCGTATTCTTCTCCACTCAACGAAGAATTGCACATAACATACGTTCACAAACTTCGACTTAATGAAATCAAGAACTATTTAAAAAATATTACAGGTCAAAAATGACTTCTAATTTTTACAGGTGTATATCTGAATTTGTCAAGAAAAAATGGCGAAACACTTGGATAATGTCCAATAGTTCCTGTAAAATTGATATTCACTAATATCTACAAGTCTACATTAGTGGTTTTATTTCACGCAAAATTGTCAAAAAACTTACAACTTGTAGAAAATTTGCCTGTCAACTTGTAACACTTGAGATGATAATAAATGAAGCTATGTACCAATGTTAGAACCTGAAAAAGGGTTCTGTTCTGAATAGGAACCGTTTTGTGAGTTCACGTGGTGCTTGCTTTTGATGAACCTGACCCGAAAGATTTCCTCTTTAACATAAATATAACATGAATTTCCACGGTGTGATTCTTTATCGTGAGAGTGTTGCTCGATGATAAAAACTGGGTTCATCATAGAAACATTCATTCGTTTTCTCAGACATGGTATTGAAACATTATGCGCTTATACATTTTTTGGTGTTATTTAAATAAACTATACCATGTTGTCCACGGGTTCTCCTCTATCTGAAAATATAATTTCTAATGGTATTCAAAAAATTTCGAAGAATGGAGGTTCGCAGATTCATTGAAAATTTCAAAAGTAAAGAAAACCATTAGCTCCTGAATATAATGGGACCAAAAGCGATATAAATCGAGCGCTTTCTGCAGTAAGGAATTTTTCGAAAAAAGATTCGCGAAATTTTGCACATTAAATATGAAAAAAATATAATTAAAAAATGAATTCTATGGTTCTGATGATACGATTCTCTCAAAATTTTGCATGATTATTCAGTATTTTAATTCTGATTCACAAGAAAAATTTCACTGGAATAGGATATCCTGTTATGGAAGTATGTATAAAGAATCTTTTTTTTAATATTCCAATTGAATTTTTTATGATTCTGTTACCACCATGGCCACAAAATTCTCCATGAACATTCAGTGCATCAATCTTCATTTATAAAATAAAGGGTATAGCCGGGTTTCAATGGTAAATCTGCCCCCGCGGCCTTTTCGATTCATATTGAGGAGATCGATTAGGCATTGAATGAAAATAATTCAGCCAACTTTTCAGCTTTTTATCTTTAGCCATTTTGAGATTTCTGTGAAAAACACTTTTTCGTTTTTATTTTTTTCTCTTGTGATATCCAAAATTTTCGACTAGTGATTTTTTCTGTCGATTCTTTGCTATTGAAGGAATAGACGTATAATTTTTTTTATGAATTTCAGCTGCAAAATCTATTTTTAGGATAAAAAATAAAGTTTTTGTCATTTGTTTTTCGGTGTTCTTAAAAAGTGTCCACCGCCATTTTTTGACATAAAATGTCTTCTTTGGCCCTTATACCCTGGAATTTTTTCACATTTTTAAAATTGGTGGAACATTTTGAAAAAAAATTAAAACTGTTTGAATTTTAGGATTCAACAGATATCCATCAAATTTTGGTACCGTTGTATTCATATTGGCTTCCTGAACAATATTAGTGAAAAAAACAATTGGCGATCTGTTTTAGTTTGGGAGATATGGGCCCCCAAAGTCCGAAAAATATTTCACCTGAAAGTCACTTTTCTCACTACAGAAACACTGAATTACGCTTTATTAAGTTTAAAGCCTCTCTGAACATTTTAACATGAAGATTTGATTCATTTTATTTCAGATATATTCAATAATTGTTGCAAAAACATCGAAAAAATTCTAGGGAAAGCCCTCCGTTCCTTATGGTAAGTTTGGCACTACCGCGTCTTTCAGCAAGTGCCATTAGGAAATGATAGCGGGATTTACCGGTATGCATCGTGTCATACTCGCGCGAAATAATTCGCGGTAGTGCCAAACTTACCATAAGAAACGGCGGGCTTTCCTAGAATTTTTTCGATGTTTTTGCAATAGTTATTGGATATATCTGAAATAAAATGAATCAAATCTTCATGTTAAAATGTTCAGAGAGGCTTTAAACTTAATAAAGCGGTAATTCAGTGTTTCTGTAGTGAGAAAAGTGACTTTCAGGTGAAATATTTTTCGGACTTTGGGGGCCCATATCTCCCAAACTAAAACAGATCGCCAATTGTTTTTTTCACTAATATTGTTCAGGAAGCCAATATGAATACAACGGTACCAAAATTTGATGGATATCTGTTGAATCCTAAAATTCAAACAGTTTTAATTTTTTTTCAAAATGTTCCACCAATTTTAAAAATGTGAAAAAATTCCAGGGTATAAAGGGCCAAAGAAGACATTTTATGTCAAAAAATGGTGGTGGACACTTTTTAAGAACACCGAAAAACAAATGACAAAAACTTTATTTTTTATCCTAAAAATAGATTTTGCAGCTGAAATTCATAAAAAAATTATACGTCTATTCCTTCAATAGCAAAGAATCGACAGAAAAATCACTAGTCGAAAATTATGGATATCACAGAGAAAAAAAATAAAAACGAAAAAAGTGTTTTTCACAGAAATCTCAAAAATGGCTAGAGATAAAAAGCTGAAAAGTTGGCTGAATTATTTTCATTCAATGCCTAATCGATCCCCTCAATATGAATCGAAAAGGCCGCGGGGGCAGATTTACCATTGAAACCCGGCTATACCCTTTCATCCGGATCGGATATTTTTTTATGGAAATATGAAGTTTCTTCTTTTAAATATTCTAATTCAATTTTCTATGGTTCTATGGGCACTAAATTTTGCATGAAGCTTATTATGAGCATCTTGCATATGGCCGCAATATTTCATTTCGATGGGTTTCGTTTTGCTTGAGATATTGAGGAACAAAAGTTTTGAATGGCCATATTTTATGTAACACCCTGTACGATTTGGCTGGTTAATTAACTTAATCGAGCCATTTGGGAACCGAACTTATCCTGAAAATTTCAAGTCTCTAGGACAATCCCTTCGAAAGTTATTGTGCTAACGGCCGGACAGACTTGAATTCGATCACGAATCAGGTAGTCGAACCCTATCGTTTGAGACTGTTTTCGGCTCAAAATTCGAAAATAACAGAAATTTGGTCAAAACTATATAGCACCCGTTTAAGGAGAACGATAGATCAAAAAGAAGCAAACATCTCTTTCACCGGACCCTTGCCCTAATGTTGGGTACCTATCACCCACACTGATTGAGTGAATAATTGAGAAAAAAGAGAGGAACAGTCTTACTGAATTAATATACCAGATCGAAGGCATCAAACAAGAATAATGATTGCACCCTCAAAAGAGAAGGATCAACAAGCTTCATCGTTGTCAAAAAATGGGTGTTCAAGCCGCTGTAAAATAACCTGCATTTGTGATATGTAAATTTCGCTATTTATTATATTATGAGACATATGAAAGGTGGCCCATCTTCATTGAGACATGAGACATCCTATGTGAAGAAGCGCACTTAAATCAGTGCTTTCTCGGCTATCCTAGTAATAAAAACAGAATGCATCCTATTTCCGTCTCTATGTTTCTGATGAGTCGCTAATTAAGCTCATTTAAATATTCCAAATGCAACCTTTTCTTGTGACAATATTGATTTTATACCATTAAATCCTGACATTTACCAACCGCCAATGGAATTGAAATTTATTAAACCTTCGATTCTGTCAACAGGAATTGTGACAAGTTTTTCCAATTCGTCATTAAACATGCAACAATCACATAAGTAATGCAGCTCGATAATAGTTCTAATAACCTGCGAATTTTTGACACACAGTTGCGAACACCTTTCACTTTCAGTAGGATGTTTCAAATTGATGCTTCTCTGCGTGAGTTATTCCATTAGCTGCCATTAGCAGGCCGTTATATCGATATATAACTAATTTGAAACACGTCATACTTCGAACAGAAGAAGTAGACTATATTTCTTTATTATGCAAGATGATATTCTTTCCGAAAAGTAAGGAGACTGATTTGAGTGAATATTGCTTTTTTGTTGTTGGCTAACAAGATACAGGTTGTTTGTATATTCTACTTGATCCTCCGAAAACTATAGGTCATTCGTAATCAATTGAGTAGAAGAGGAGTTTCAAAAATTCATGGAACGAAAGGGTTTTTGATCTGCCTCCAGCTTCCAGAGTCTTGAGGAATCTCAAAAACTGGGGTAGTTTCAGAAATTCGGCGTTCCACATAGGAAGAAACAACCCTCGTAAGCAGTACAGCATCGGTGGTCGCCGTCTGTCTCCTGTTTCCCGGCAGTGCGACCTTGGAATAACTATCTCTGAAGATCTCAGCTGGCGAAGCCACATCGACCACATTTCATCCAAAGCCAAACAGCTGACTTATACATTTTACAGAGCGTTCAAGGGTTGTGATGATCGAACATTTATGACCATCTTCAAGTTTTATATTCGACCCACGCTCGAGTACGGAGGTCTTGTCTGGTGGTGTACCACGAGAGGAGAGGAGAGTTTGCTCGAGAAGACTCAGCGGTGGCTACTAGGATTGGTTGTGGACCTGTTAGGCCCTCATATGAGCGGCGGCTTGCATCCATGGGGCTCACTACTTTCGGGGACAGGCGTGTTCGTGGGGACCTGATTTTCTCGTTCCGAGCTATGCATGGTTTGCTGGGGGACAGATTCCGCGACATGTTTACCCTCAATAACAACAATCTCCGAGGACACAGATTCAAGTTGAGACGAGAGAATTTTAAAACTAATCAGCGTCAAAATTTCCTTCCCAACAGAATCTTCAACACATGGAACTCTCTTCCCGACTCCGTTGTCCAGTCCCGGTCTGTCAGTGCGTTCAAGAGGGGTTACGACAGATGGAAATCTGAGCAGCAGCCATCACTTCTTTATTGATATAGTTTCCGTTTTGTTTTGTTTTTACAAACTTCATGAGCTACATTTCAATTGTGTTTTTCTTGTCATGTATATGCTTTTTTTTATTGTACTATTGAGTTTATAGGTTTCCTCAACCTCAACTCTTGTTTGTTTAATAATAATAATAATAATAAATTTCGGTTAGAAACCGATCCCCAGATATTCCGTTCCGGAGTTATTCACAGAGTCAAAATTATCGTTTTCGGCTACATACAGGCTTCTTAGGTATTTCTAGCAAGGCCGTAGCTAGAAAAAAATTTCGGGGGTGTCAATCGAAATTTCGGGGGGGTCCACCGAATGACAGAATGACAATTTTCAAAGGAAAATGTTCTAATCCTTTACTTCTGAAAAATTTCGGGGGTGGGGGGGGTTAGGGGGTCCGGACCCCATCGGGCCCCCCCTCGCTACGGCCTTGATTTCTAGAGACAACAGTGGCCCTTGAGGGAGCTGGTTTCCTTGCGGAAAGAGGAGCAAACACTCCTTCCACCTAACCGGTGCCCTCATGTTGGGTATCACCCATACTGATTAGGGCAGAGGTCGATTATTGGACAAAAAGAACTGAAACACCTGATCAAAGACAATCAAAGAGACTGATTACACCTTCAAATGAGAAGGCTCAACAAGCTATATCCTTGTCGAAAAACGAATTAAGAGCGGAAACTTACTCGGGTTTACTCGATCCGTAACCTTCGCGTTCGTTTACCTAACCCGAACATCCAATTGGTGTTCGGAAAGTACGGTGCTATTAACTCGATCACTGACCCAGGGGCCTATTGCACCAAATTCTTGGCAACTTTTCACTTTGCATTTATAACTTTTCAAACGAATTACGTTGCACAAAACGCTATCATAATTGAAAAGTGCAATGTGGAAAGTCAAGAGCAAAGTGAAAAGCACTTCGCAGAAACTAAATTCTGGAAGAAATGTTGAGCAACATAATGAATTTCCAGTTTGCAAATTTGTCAGAATGCAAAGTGCAAAGTGGAAAGTTGCAAAGTATTTTGGTGCAATAGGCCCCAGGTTGATTTATGGTAACCCTACACAAGGGTAGGGTAATTTTGTATTTGAAAAGGGAGGGAATAAGTCTTCCACTCTTTTCTTAGCAATTCCATATATTCTATTCCTAAAAATTATGCAAAGAGAAGAGAATTCGGCTCAATGTAAAATGTGTGGCTCTTTGATTATGTAAAACAACTTCTTTATAACTTTGTATGCAGATCTTTCTGCTACAGCCTTCTTTACTTCTTCAACATAGGTAGGTACTCAAAGATTACATTGAACATGCGAGGGCACATCACCAGAAATTTTTAAGAAAGATTTCACAAAAGCCCATAAATGCAAGCAAAGCTAAGAGACAATCCGAAAATAGACTGGGACTGAAAAAATAAATTCATCAAATATTTGGTTATGTTATTGATAAGTTGAAAGATTATTTTGCCTGTTTCCATTATATTGGATTGTTCTGTCCTACGTTTCGGCAAGCATTCGCCAGCCGTGCTCAGGGTAATCGCAAAATTGAACTTAAAATTCAGCAAAATTAATGCGACTAGCTTCTGACATTAGCTAGGTACCTCACATTCCCACTCGTGCTGTTCTACGCTCCCTGAATTGGCGGTTTTTCGTACGGAAGTCGAAGGACTGGCAGCGTGAACAGCTATAAGTGATAAATTGAACTAGGTTGCTGTGGAATTTCTTTGTCCGTCGTTGCCGACACTTGGTGGCTAGGGAAATGTTGTTGCAGTGTAAATGGTCACTGCCTTAGATACTGCTGCAGAAGTATTTCGGGAATTATTGCCGACAATGCAAGCAGCAGTAGCAGGGGCTGAGTGTAATTGAGGCTTAAGGCAAATCTTCGACCACACTCAGATGCGTCTATACCAGATATAACAAAGAGATAATCCTTTCAAGTTTTCTCTTATATGCGACTTCACTACTTTTAACGTGACACAAGAATTAGACGAGACGATATCGATTTTTTCATGATGGTTTTCGTCGTGACCAAGAATGACTGCCCAATCCCAGTCACGGTTTGCCGGTAGGGTACAAATATCGATAACGGACTGTTTTTAGCCGGTCGTAAGTTCATGATCGAGTCATAGAAAGGGAAATTTCGATGAAAGTGAATCAAATCCGAATATAATAGCCACGAGTCCGGAAATAGACTGGACTGGCCGAAATGGAAGTTCACTTCGCATCTTTATATGATGGTGTCAGATGAAAATGATGTGGTCCATAATATTGTATAACAAGGACGAAGAAGCAATTTGGAAGTAGGAATTCATATGATAATTGTTGTTTTCAATTGAAAAAATTTATTGAGTTTTTGTTGAAACTACTAGTTGCGTTGAATCGGTTGGAAAGGGTGATTCACTTATCTTAGTGACCTAATTTTTTTCGAAAAGGGATAAATTTTTTTTAATCTGTTGACGGTATTTAGTGCGAGTCAATGTTGACTTGAGATATGCGTAAAAGTCGGAAAAAAGAATGAAGACTCCATCAGGCGTATGGAACAGAAAGAATTGTACTGTTTCCTTAATATAAATTTTACATGATTTGAAATTAAATTCTTGGTGAAAAAATTATTTTACGGAAAACTAATACTTACACTACTGGAAAAAATTAAAGGATCAAAAAAAATTCCAATTTTTTCGGCCATTTTCAACATGCCGTAACTTTGAGAGGAACGGTCGTACAAGGAATTTAAAGAAGGAAATTGTAGCTCCAAGTGTCTTGTTTTTGGATTAGAACTTCAAAATTTTAAGTTTCAGTGGTTTTCGAGTAATGATAAAAAAATCAGCAAAAAAAAATTCTCGAAATTTTACCACTTTTTTTTTCTTGTCTTGGAGCGTGGAAATTTTATTTTTGCATTATCGTTATAATGATGGGATACTTTGTTAATTCAGCTTCAATTTATTTTTTCATTGACCTCAATACGTCCACTTCTCGCCGAGATATCGGTCTTCAAATGGAAAAGGATCCATCTTTGATTATTTCTCAGCAACCAATGATCGCACAGAAAATTGAAGGAGGGTTTCAAGACCTTAAATGAACTCCGATTAATGAACAACCATTGCTTATTCATAGAAATTTTTTTTCTTCATGTCGCATCAATATAAAAATTTAACAAAAAAAGTGCTTTTGGTGTTTTTTTGGAAAATCTACCGCTGGATCGAAAATGTTGAGAAACCAATAATGTTAAGTGTGACTTTCACAGTTCAATATGTTGACAAAATCCTTACGAAGAGTCAACTCAATCCAGCTAGCCGTTTTTTGTTAGACTCGATTGAATTTTTGAAAAAAATAAGGATCACGTTTTTTGCTATGAGAAGCAAAAAAGAATTTTCTCGAGCTTTTTTCACATTTTAATTGCAAAAATTTCAAAAAAAGAAAAATAAAATAAACTAACAAATAAAATTTTTATTAATTTAATAACGGATAAAACATGGATCCTTTTCCATTTGAAGACCGATATCTCGGCGAGAAGAGAACGTATTGAGGTCAATAAAAAAATAAATTAAAGCTGAATTAACAAAGTATCCTATCATTATAACGATTATGCAAAAATAAACTTTCCACGCTCGTAGACAAGAAAAAAAAATGGTAAAATTTTGAGAATTTTTCTGTTGCTGATTTTTCTATCATTACTCGAAAACCACTGAAACTTAAAATTATTGAAGTTCTAATCTAAAAACTAGACACTTGGAGCTACAATTTCCTTTTTTTAAATTCCTTGTACGACGATTCCTTTCAAAGTTACGGCATGTCGAAAATTGCCGAAAAATTTGGAATTTTTTTTGGTCCTTTAATTTTTTCCAGTAGTGTAATGTGTTTCAATTCATTATTTCTTCTTTATTTTAAGATCTAAGGTGTCATATTTTTCTGGAAATTTGTGAACTCATGATAATAAAAATTCTCAGTTATTAAAGTTTCCGTTTTGAGTTACGCAAAAAGTAAATAGGAATCATCTCAATTTTTTTTTACCTTGACCACTCTACTTCTGAGCGACTCAAATAAAATGCAGATTATCGAAGAAGCATCGTCAAAATATACTACGAATAACTTCGCATTGGCCAACTATAATCATCAAATAGGTCACATTGAATTAAGTGATAACAAATTTGTACTATAAAGTCCTATGCGACAATAAATCTCCTATCAACAAAGCATCTTCCCCCGTGTCGGAACAAACGACAATCGATATCTTCGACCATCTGGCGAAGAATCCTCTGTCTTCAAGGTAAAACGCTAAAAGCGTTGCTTCATCTTCTTCATCTCTTCGCGTTGCAGTCATTAGCGCTAATCTTGCACAAACCCGCATGTAAACGCCAATCGAATTAATTTCTATGGATTCGCATAATCCTTGAATCCTCGATTGCAGCCATAAAATCTGGCGAATTAACGTAGGCCAGGACTGCAGTTACAGGGAAATCAAGACGGAGATGCCCTCTATTCGAGACGTCCGTACTAATCAATCATCTTGGAACTCTTGTCTTTTCATTAGGGTGACCTTTGACGATCAACCGATTGATTGCGTGGAGGAGTACTAACAGTCTGACAAAACGTTGTTTCTTGCAAATATTTAAACTCAACTTCAAATATTAAACCACAAGATTTTTGATGAATTATTTTTGTCAAAGTTTAACTCGCATGTGAAAACCAAAAAACTGAAATTTTGCACTGCTTATTCCTTTCAACTCGCCTGTTCTTTTAATTAGAAATTTAAATTAGATTGTGGTCATGTGGTCGTTTCAGCACTGCGACCAATGAGGCCTTTTGTGCGTTACCATAATACGGCTACATTCTGCCCAAGAGTGTAACCTCCTTTCCAAAGTTGATTATTTTCCTGGGAAACTTCGCTCTTATGTTGGCTTGCTCAAAGGTTGCGTCACCCAGTACAGCGAGTCTACACCATTTCCAAGTGTATTTCAGAAAGCGTCAATTGTATTTCAGAATAGTAAATTTTATTTCAGAAAACGTCAAATGTATTTCAGATTAGTCAATTGTATTTCAGATTAGTCAATTGTATTTCAGATTAGTCAATTGTATTTCAGAAAGGGTGAATTGTATTTCAGATTGGTCAATTGTATTTCAGAAAGCGTCAATTGTCTTTCAGAAAGTGTCAATTGTAAGTATTTCAGATTATATCATATGTATTTCAGAAACCGTCATATTTAATTCAGAAAGTAGGAATATCATTTTAATTTCCAAATATCACAGTTATCTCGATTTCAGTGTGGTCTCGGGACTGAGGAGGATAAACCGTATTTAAAATGAACATTTCTGCTATATGTAAATGTGTGTACCTATAAATTGAATTTCGAATGACCATTTTCGAAATACAATTGATGATTTCGGAGATACAATTGACTAATCTGAAATGCAATTGACGCTTTCTGAAATACAATTGACGCTTTCTGAAATACAGTTGACTAATCTGAAATACAATTTACGCTTTCTGAAATACAATTGACTATTCTGAAATACAATTGACGCTTTCTGAAATACAATTGACTAATCTGAAATACAATTGACCCTTTCTGAAATACAATTGACGATTTCTGAAATACACTTGGAAATGGTGTAGTTCCAATACAGTGTAACCTCTTTATTCCGGACACATGTTAAACAGGACATCCAGTAATCCGGACGCAACTCTAATATTCCGGACGCGATATGGAATTTCGAGTTTGAACTTGTGATAAGGATAGCGCTCGAGAGGCGGCATTTTATAGACGTTTTCGGAAACTCACTCACACGATTCATTGTGTCACGTGACGAATATACTCGGATCACGGACCCGGGTTCTAAGTTTACGAACACGTCAGGTTAAGGATTTGAAGTGTCAGACGTATCAATAATTGTGAACGGGAAATTCTTGATAATGGCTCATTAGTTGAAAGATTATTTGGGCTGTTTCCATTATCTTGGATTGTTCTGTCCAACGTTTCGGCAAGCATTTGCCAGCCGTCCTCAGGGTACCTAATCGCAAAATTGAACTCAAATTCTTATATCATGATGGTTAGGTATATTCTCGCGCTGCTCACTTCCCTGCTCCCTGCTGTGGAAGTGAACTGAGTGTAATCGGGGTGATACACATCAGAAGCGAACTATTTGTAGGAGAAGTAGATGCCTAAATTGTGTGAGGAGTGTTAATAAATTTATTGAACTGAACAACTGTTCAAACAAAACAATTATCTTTGACGAGGTCTGTTCAAAAGGAAAGGCGAATTTAGTTAGTTGTATACAAATGGCCAGAATTGGTGATCCTTAACTACAACTTTTCAACCCTACGGTAGGGTGAGAAACTCATTATGCTGCCAATCACATTGCTCTATCGTCTTTTGATTTCGAGTTATAAGCCAAAATTACATTTGGACAATTTCAACTTCGATCATAATCTCCGTTCCGGTTTGTGCAATGAGCTTGAAACAAAAACATCATAGAACAACCTTTTCGATAGAAATCCAGTGGCTCAACCTAACTTTTACTAAGGGGTTTTCTTCCTGATTTATCACATAAACATTCGTTTTTTCCTATGATAACAATAATTTATTTTCACTTGGAAAAAACAACTGTTTTTTTCTCACAGAGTATTGATGGCGGAATTTCAACTACGTCAACAACAACCGCACTATTAGGAAAGTTGCAGAGGATGTTGACATATCAATCGTCTCATGCCAAGCAATTTTCTCGAACGTTTTGGGCATGTAACGCAGGGCAGTGATAATCACGGTAACGCACCAGCTCTCACATGCTTGTTCGTAATTTTTTGCCCAAAAAAACTGCTTAATTTTGCTTCAACACGCAGTATTCACGAAATTTAGCTAGCTCCCTGCAACTTTTCTATTCCCAAAACTGATGGGAATGGGCCAACGAAAGGAAAACATTTCGCCACAACTGATGAGATGAAGTCAGAATCGAAGAACGAGTTGATGGCCATACCGAAAAGCGCATTTCGGAAGTAACTATGGCATAATGGCTTCCCAAAAAACGCACAAGTCTTGGTATCGTTATTGAGAAGCTAATAATCCATCTTTTAGAATTCATTCCATTTCAAAGTTTTACACCCCGATTACGCTAAGCTCATTTCCACGGCAGGGAGCAGAGAAGTGGGCAGCGCGAGAATGTAATCACTACACTTCCTGCTGCCTCCCATTGCCACTCGTGCTGCTCTTTGCTCCCTGAATTGGCGGTTTTTCGTACGGTCAAGGGACCGACAGCGTGAACAGCTGTAAGTTATTAAATTCAACTAGATTGCTGTGGAATTTCTTTGTCCGTCGTTGGCGACACTTGGTCGCGAGAGAAATGTTGCAGCAGAGTGTGAATGCTCACTGCCTTCGATACTGTCGCAGAAGTATTTCCGACAACGCGAGCGGCAGAAGGAAGGCTGAGTGTAATTGAGGCTTCACAGTAGTAGGTAACAACATTTTCCATTCGAGAAAGGTGAAAGATACTCAAAAATCGAATGAATTGATTCCAAAGAAAAGGTGAAATTCGGGTATTGTACTCATTAAGAAATTTATAAATGAATTCTTCTTCATACAAAACAATAAAAACAAACTTGAATGTTGTAGGGGTTTAGGGAAATGTTGACTATCATTATTTACTCCTCGTTCTGATAAAACGTACCTATCTCTTGAGTTTCATGTCCCTAGGAATTTTGAGATAGGATTACGTTGAAAGAAACAAATGACCAAACACACGATACGAGCTAAAAGAAAGAAGTCCCATAATCCGCTCGGGAAAGATAATTAATTTCGTCAGTATTACAATTTTTCCATAAATCTCTAGCTCGATCCAAACGTTGAATATTCATTAAGTATATCATTTACATTCGCTTCATCATCTAGATCTTATCTCGTTCACCTTTAATTTCAGGAAATCAGGTCATTTTGGCGAGGGAGTCGAATGAAGCCAGTGTTCACACACAATTAGCCATGCTTTACAAAATATGTCCGAACTGAGATATTTAGTGTTAAAATCGTAACTTAGTTATCGAATCATAAACTTTTTTTTATTGCTTTACGCCGAGATGATCCCATAAACTAGTTGAAATTTCTTGTGAATTGTGAAGTCCTAAACTTTCCTCATTAATATGCAGGTATGAATAATTAGAATCATTCATAATGAACGTCAAAAAATGTTGATCAAATGAATATTGAAGAAAATATTATAAATAAATTTTGTCCATGTTTTTCTTCAATTAATACCTAGATACCTGAACCTAATTCCTGATGAACTCGAATATTCCCCAAACTTGCTTTCATTTCGAAAACCTTACATTTCGAGTATAGAAACATGTATATACCTACCTAATTTGAAAGGAAATTCAATGTTTTTTCAGTATATCTTATGTTATACGTATAGGGCACTCTATTTGAAAAAAAACTACTTTTTATGGTTTTAAATGTATGCGTTCTGTACCTAATGTTCGGGGTTTTGAATAACCTTGTATGATTGGAAAATGTTTTATTTTACGCAGTGGCGAAGCTAGAGGCAGATCAGGAGTGGCTTAGGCTCCCCCAAATTTTTGCTGCCCCCTCCTGAAATATAGCACATGCATACAAAATTGTACAATTTCATTCATTTTGGCCCCCACTGAAAAATCCTTGATCCTTCCTGTTTCCAAAAGCTGGCGATGCCACTGATTAAATGGAAATAATACACAAGATATTATAATAATAATAATCTTTATTCACAAAATACAATTAAAACATAGGTATGTGAATAATTTTGACCCATCAAAAATATTACATGGGGAGTCATCAAGTCAATATTAAAAGGCATTAAAGTCGGTAACAAACATTTAAGGTATATCACAAACATTGCATATATGGACCTACAAATTTATCAGTGAAATAAAAGTAAAAAATTAAATCACAAATATTACATATATCACATAAAATTAATAAATTAACATTGAAAATAAGTAGTATAACATAAACATCATATGGACACACTACTCAAAATGACTAGACCAGAATTCTTCCATCTCCTTCTTCAACTTCTCTTTATTTTGAAAGCCTCCGGTATTTTATTATAAATTTGAATGGCTTCATGGTTGATACTGAGTTGAGCCGCTGACAACCTGTGATATGGTGTTGAGAATTTACCTGCATTTCTAGTTTTGTAGTTATGGTATTCCCCATTTCGTATTATGTTGTCCTTGTTGTTGTGGATGTATAAAATACAGGTGAGTATGTACAGACAGGTGAGTGTAAGTATTTTTTCTTGTTTGAAATGACTTCTACAGCTTTCCATACTCCTTAGATCGCATATGATACGAATGGCATATTTCTCTTTCAGTACTACCAGAACAGTAATCCATAGTTCATGAGTCTATGAAAATACCCGAAATAAGCGTGTTTTGCTGCTTGTTTTCCTGCTATCTGCTTTAATCTTCTTATAGTATATGTAGCTACAGATAGCTTTTTTATCAAATCTTCTGTGTGTATCCAGAATTTCAGGTTAACCTATGCCGGAAATTTTAGCATTCTAGGATACTAAGTACCTACAGAAATTATGAATGTTCAATTCAAGGTGTATTTTGCACGAAAAGTAATGAAGTCAATCAATGAGTTGCTAAAAGAGTGTAACGAAAAATATCCAGGAAGCGACGATTAATCCAAAAACGCTATTATACAGGGTGTTTCATATTAAATTTCTAAGTTGATAGTACTTACTGATATAAAGGGAAACACAGTTCTGAGCGTATTTTAGATCTATAAAGCAGTAATTCTTAGCCAAGAAGCCATAATCAATGATTTTGTACCTTCCGTTCCCTGCAAACATCTTAAGTACCATCGACCGTGGCTCACCCAGTATGAGTATATCCACATTTGATACGTATAATTTCATTGATTAATTCTCTCAGTATAATAAAGGTTTGTTATATAATTTATATGTTTAAATCTGTAATGGGATACTGAACACTTCATTTGCACATAATAAAGGGTAAATTCACAATGCTAATGGATGGTAATCATATACTTATATTTTCTCACTTCTCATGACCCTTTTCTTTGTATATAAATTCTGTTTCTACTACAAGGGTGTTAGTTTATTTCAAGGTCCATATCTGAAACAATATACAGGGCGCAGCGAGCATTTAATTTTTTCAGAACCTAATAAAACCCATTCTAAACTGAGAAGTTTTCCCGAATTTACAATAGTTTCGAATCAGCTAATCTTGAATGATATATACCAGCAAAATTAACACGAATATTTATTGCAATATAAGCGGCATAAATATCGAAAATTTCAGACAAATTGGTATGAAACTTTTGTTCTTTTGGCTATAAACAAAACTCGAGAAATCACTTTGAGTTCGAACATTTCAGACTTACCTACACTTTTTGTTCGAAGGAAAGAGTGTATTCAACTAAAGATGTGTTGGAACCACAGATTTTTTATCAGTTTTTCTTCAGGAAGAAACGCTGAAAAATATGTCGTAAATACTTGAAAAAAGTGCAAAAAACCTTGTTGTTCCAAAAAATGAATTAAAAACATAGAATTACATTTGATTCGGAATGAAGCATTGACCTACAATTTTTTCTTCAAATATATGATGGACAATACAAAAAGTATTCTCAATATCTCAATAAAATAATCTATTCCTCCTTATTGGCTTTTTAACAGGGCATTGCGCCTTTAGGAAACATATGATATGCTAATATGTTTACAAAATGACGGAAGGAGAACACTTCATTCCACTTACAAAATGACTCGTCATTGCGAGCCTGAGCAAACAATGTCTTGGACTGAAGAATTATAGGAAATCGCGCACATAGCCTCCTGGAAGCCCTTTCATATACTGGAGTTCATCGGGGCTCTGAACCTGAAGGACGAGCTGATAGAAAGCACAATAGACCTCAAGGTAGCAGTAGAATGCCCTCCTTAGCATTTTAAAATTTAACCCTTTCAGTGTACTACTGCGAAAAAATGATGGAAAATTATCTCCCAGATTTTCTGAAGCAGAAATGGCTCAAATAAGAATATTCCGTTGAAAAAATTTGATTTCACCTTCCCGTTTTTTCTTTATAAAATGTCTCTACAGAGGGACAAGTGCACTGGAGGTCAAAAAATGCAGAACACCTTACGCATGTAAAAAAATTTATTTTTATGATAATAAAAACAAATTTGAAATATTTCATATGAAAATCATAAAAACAAATGAATTGTCTTCATCAAATCATTGTTTTCAGTTTTTTTCATTTTTTCTATCGGTATTATATTCTGGCTTCCAGGTTTTTCGATAATTCATGTTCAATATAGACATTCATATCATGTTGACGTTTTCATTTTCATCTTTTGGTCTTTTTAAATTTCGTCATGTTCTTGCATTTCATTCTCAGTTATTCCTTCTTCTATATCCTCTAATAAAGTATCGATATTTTCTGCTGGTCCAACATAATCGGCCATCCAACAATAGTCCCCTTCATAAGATAAATCTGAATAATCTGAATCCACATCATTTTCCAAGTAAGCACAGCATTTTTGCCTGAGTCATGGGCTTTTCCCGCGATTTTACATGATCTGCAAAAAAAATCGTATAGTTCCATCAAAACCCCGGTTACTGCAATGACCCAAAAAATAGGACCCCCAGTGTAATTGTCCCTACCCAGGGACATATTTTTTGGGGTCATTAGAGGCCTTCGTAATAATGACTGAGGTGCAATCCAATGATAAAAATCGAATAAAACATACTTTTACTTACCAAAAAGAAACACAGTACACTTTTTCCTAAACGGAAAGGAAAGATTTGAATTCGAACAGAAAGGCCTTACCAACATGCGCACTCAACATTCGAAAACAGTACTATGATGTCTACGTTTTCAGTTAGAGATATTTTTCAAAAAGGGCGCTGCTTGTAATAACGTATGCATTAGATGTCCTTCTCGAGGTACGTGAACACTGGACTCGAAATAACTTCATATACGAAATATATGATTGAATGAATATCGATGTCCCTGTGGAGGGACAAATACACTGAAAGGGCTAAATGGTTTTCCAATAAGAGGTGTTATTTTGAATAGCCCGCTATTCGGTAGATGTCATTTTTTGACATTTGACAAGTGGAAACTACGCCTTTAATAAAAATGGAACGACGCACGCTTCAGTTCGCATTGAAATTATTAAAATTCACTATAAAAATTGTGAAAATTTGGGTCATCGTGAAGCACCTTGTCGGAATGCAATAAAGAAATTGCTGTAAAAATTCGAGCTGTTGGGACAAGTTAGTGATGTGAAGAATAAAACCCGTGTACGTCGCTCAAGAACAGCCGAGATATTGCTGCTGTAGCCGAAAATGTTGAGGAAAACCCAGGTTTGTCCATTCCTCGTCGTTCTTTGGAATTAGACATTTCACAAACGTCATTACAACGTATTTTGCATAAAAATTTGGGTCTTAAGGCTTTTAAAGTTCAGTTAACACAAGAACTCAAGCCGGCCGATCATCGAAAACGTCATGCCTTTGCTGGAAAAGTTTAATACTTTGAGACTTCTTTCTTTGGGGCCACGTGAAAGAGAAGAGATCTACGCTAATAGCCCAGCGTCGATTCAAGACCTCAAAGATGGAATTCGTGAGGCTATCGAGGACATAGGGCAGCCACTTTGCGATTTGGTTATGGAAAATTTCATTAAAAAGGTATGGTCCTGTAAGCGTTGTCATGGTGGTCATTTGCATGATGTTATTTTCCACTATTAACGGCATAGCTTCTTCTTCATAATGAAATAAACATCCGATCATTTATATTGAAAAATGGCATTCTTCTTTGAATATCAAAATAACACATCTTATTGGAAAACCCTTACATCGATCGTTACTTTTCAGTAAGTTCATCCATTGAAAGAGCAATCTGTTCTGTTTGTCGTGCCTTAAAATAAATAAGAAAAACGAGAACGGTAATTCCTCTATTCATCATAATTACACGGTGGTACTCAACACCTCGTTCAGAAACAACTGAAACGGTTGGCTTGAGTCAAGATAACTACGTGACCCAGTATTGTTAATAATAATGCAATATTCACTAGATTATGCTACTTATTTCAAATAGCCATTCAATGTATTCAATATTTCTAGGGCTGATGAATGTCAAGTATAAGATGAGACGCAATTTTGGAATTTTGTATGTAAAGGTAAATAGACAGGTTTTTCAGAGAAAAAATACTGCATCATCTTAGACTCTCATAGAGGATATTATGAATCATGAAATTAAAGGTTAACTTCTCACTGAATTTAATCTTCTAAGTATACTAATTGTCCCACTTCCATTGATGCAATTCTATTTACTTTCAAATAATTTTACCTTAATATTGTAGGTATTGACCCATGTTTTTGGTATGTTGTTTTCCCGGATAAGAAACCTTGAGATTAGAGAAGGGTGGTTAAAACGCGAATCTGAAGAATTATGGTATGTAGAAAGGAAAGGATGACCAATTTTTGAAATTACCAAGAGATGGAGATATTCAAGAAATTTCTTTCCTTATGAGTACATTCCGAAAATATTTATACCATATTTTAGAATGGCACGGTAGACCAATTCAGCCATAATAACTTTGAGTCACTTACATAAACTTATAACAAGTATCGATTCATTTTGTATTTTCAGCAATCATTATTACCTCATGGCGCACTTATGTCACTCATTGGCCCAGAACCCTTCTGTGGTATAGGTGAACGTACCTTTAAGAAGGAGTTTCTGGAGAAGGAAAAGCTCTGGCGGAATCTCCCGTGGATGGATCATTCCACTAAGTTCCTTCGGAACTTTGAAACAGTAAGATCCAAAAGATATCTGGATCTTAGTAAGAAACAATTACACCTTCTCACTGGCTTTCTTACAGGACACTGTCGCCTCAGGAAGCGCCTGTTCAGGATGAGATTATCGGACACTGACGAGTATAGGTTCTGTGGGGAGGAGGAAGAAACCCCCATTCACCTAGTCACGGAATGCTTTGGCATTGCGAGCCTGAGTAGAGACTGCTTTGGGCGAGAAACTTGTAAGAGTGAGGGGGCACAATAGACTTTGAGGTCGCAGTGAACTGTAACCCCTTTTTAAAATATATCCCATGTCCTCAGAAATTTTGCATACATTTGAAGATGTACCCAGATGCATTTCCAGTGACTTCCAGAAAAAATATTAAAGGAATATTGGACCCTCAGAAAAGCATACCGCTCATCTGTATTCCATTCCGAAGTCAGGTTTTCGGGAAAATAATAATTATTGAAATCACCGAAATAAGCAGACAAATTCAAACGATCAGAATTGACGGTTAAGTGTACCGTACGCGTTAGCATTAATTTCATTGGTTGAATGTTGAATCACAATTTACAATGATGCGAACTGGCCACTGTTGTGAATCGCCATCCCCATTAATTATGATTGCTCGTAGGTCATCATGTCCTAAAGTTTGAAGATACGAGTATAGAAATCGAAAGGATACCTTGAATATCTTTCTAATAATCTTCGTTGTTTAGACACTTATTTACATGTCTTCGTATAATGCTGATTCCATTAAAATGGAATATTTTATTTTATTACGCAATTGTTTCTAAGGTAACTGCGTGCGATCATTATACGCAAATGTCTGTATTTTTCGTGGTAATTGAAATAATTGAATACTCTGTCAGGTGAGCTGTTGTGAACACGATAACACTCGATCGGATTAAGTTAGAGTTCTGAGATTTTTTGGGTGGCTCAACTGGCCAAATCGGTCCAATTTTGGAATTACTGACATTCGAAATTTATAATTATTTTCCCGGTATTTCATAAGCCACAAATCTGGGTATCAATTCTCGGGATCACTCGTTCGACAAACGTATACGTTCGTGACATTTTGAGCGTAGATTTTCGGAAATTGTAATAATTATATCAGATATTCTCGAGCATATCGTCAACTTTTCGTCCCGACGAAAGTATTCGTTAATTGGGAACGCATATAGTTATTACAATTTCCAAAAATCTAAGATGAAAATGTCACAAACGATACGTTCGTCGAACGAGTAATCCCGAGAATTGACACCCCGATCAATTCGATATTTGGTATTTCGAAGGAGAATATTGATACGCAACTTCTGCAAAACTTCGTGAGGAATGTACTATTAAGTACTATATATTCAAAAAATATTTTGTCTATGCTTTATAAATCAACAATTCTGTTCGCTATAACTCTCGGACCAAACGAGTTATGGAAATTTTCACATTATATTTGAGGCTTCAAAATTTGAAATTCAGGATATTCAAATTTCGTTTATCGTTTTAATTCTCAATAGGCGCGCTCTGACTTTACGTCAGTGCTTTTTTTATTTTTTTCAGATAGTTCTTGGTATTCATTATACAATTTTTCGAAAATTATGGGTTTCTGAGAAGAAGGTCAGATCCAATTAATTTTTAAAATGATTATGGAATTACAAGCTGAAGAACCATCCTGTATGCTTACGAAATTCGACTACAAGGTGCTGCCCTGATATTTTTCATGGAAACCTTCACAAATTTTCGTAGGAGAACCCATCTTTATGACTTTGGGAAATTTCAGTACCTTCCAATCGAGCTTACAATGGTCTGACATCGAAAAACCTTCTCTTATCTATTTTCAGATAACGAGCCTAATTTTTGAGCATATCGTTTTGCCCAAATGTCTGTAATTTTCGAATTTTCAGCCAAAAATGGTCTCAAAGGATAGGCTTAGACTCCCTTATGACGAATTCGTGGTCAAATTCAATTCTGTCCGTGGAGCTGTCCAGCCGTCCGTCCGACCGTTAGCACAATAACTTTCGAAGGGATTCTCCTAGAGACTTGAAATTTTCAGAATGAGTTCGGTTCCTAAATGGCTCGGTTAAGTTCGTTAACCAGCCAAATCGTACAGGGTGTTCCATAAAATATGGCCATTCAAAATTTTTGTTCCTCAATATCTCAGAAAAAAGGAAACCAATCAAAATGAAACGTTACGGCCAAATGCAAGATGCTCATAACAATCCTCATGCAAAATTTTGTGGCCATAGTGTGAACAGTACCATAGAAAATTCAATTGGAATATTGAAAAAAAGAAACTTCATATTTTTTTATATCTACGCATCTCTTGGGAAAAGACTGAACTTATAACGCCTTTCAAGAGCCCCGAGATGAATTTAGAAGAAATCGGTTTGTGCGTGTCTTAAACTGCTGTAAGTTGTAACCAAGGGGGAATACATCTTGAGGTAGGGTATTCCATAGCCTTGCAGTTCGGTAAAGAAAAGCCTTCTGATACACCGATGTCCTAGCTGTGGAAAGATGCACGGCAAACTGGTGACTATTATCGGCTAGCCTTGTTCGTCGATCAAATTGAGCCCCTGGTGGAATCATGGAGGCAATGGCAGCAGAACACCTTCCGTGGTAGTATCTGTAAAAAAGGCATAAGTCTCCAACCTTCCTACGGTGATCGAGACTATGAAGGTTGGCAGTTAACGTTGGATCATCTATTAGGCGCACTGCTCTTTTTTGAATGGAATCAAGTAGGAGAGTAACGAGTGCTTAGGAGCTGAACCCCAAGCATGAGAGCAATATTCCATAGCTTGACGCACTTGAGCCTTATAAAGTAATAAAAGCTGCTTTGGAGTGAACAATTTCCTCGCACGAAATAGATAGCATAGCTTCTTTCCATTACTTATAAAAAATATTTCCATAAAAAGATATTCGATTCAAGTGAAATATTTTTTGTGTATGGAGATCGATATTCTGAATGTTTATCCAAAATTTCGTGGCCATAGTATTGACAGAACTATAGGAAATTAAATTGGAATATTGGAAAGAAGAATCTTTATATTTCAATAACAGAATATCCGATAGGAGTGAAACTTATGTTGAGAATGATTACTAGTATACTAAATGTTCATGCAAAATTTCAAGAGGATCGCATCTACAAAACCATAGATTTTAATTTTTCAATTTATATTTTTTATATGTTTCATTTTCTGAATCATTGTCAATATATGATTCCGATTGCAACGAGATTCTGCATTTATATATTTGGTATCAATCTCAAATCCCAAATAAAATTTGAGGTAATAGTCTTATTTCTCCACCAAAGAATGAGCGCTCAAAAGATCCTGCTCAGGGCTTTCCTAAATTTTTTGTTGTACAAATGATTAATATCAATTGATGTTCTGCGTTGACTAATTATGTTTTATTGAATTATTTTTGAATTTTGTGTTACGCTTTACCGTTGAGCTAGCTATAATGTAAACGAGATATACCAGAAGATACCCAACATAGTTTAGTGAATAGATGTAGATCGTGTCCATCGATTGGCATCTACAAAGCCTGACCCTACCCCGGAAGAATTCCCACAAACCAACAAACAAAGGTGGAAAAAGAGATCATCGTCTGTCGAAATCCTACAAAGATCGATATCTTGAACCCTTCAAACAGATTGCAAGTTGGCCAACAGGTCTCACGATCTCGCCAAAGTTAACCACTGAACGTTGCCCAGAGCATAAAACTGCAAAGATGATTATCGTCACAATACATTCACTGGCATTGTGAACGCTCTATGTTTGTTCGCCTCTTTTCGATGATCCTACAAGTGTAGAGATCAGTGATGTTCCAGGTGTTACAAGTGTTACATTTGTGTTACATTTCAGACCTGGTGTTACGGTACTGTGAACAATTCTAAAATTAGGCAAAAGTGTTACAATTTTCGTTTCAGCAGTTCGGACTGAATTCAACATAGGAAAAATGTTTCTCTTCAATTTCTTCGTCTTATTTTCTATAAAATCAACTGATTAGCATTTGGAGAAGCAAAAAAAAATTAAGAAAAGTCCTGAGCAAGTGCTTCTGATCGCTCGTTCATTGGAGGAACAATAAGGATATTACCTTAAAATTTTGTAAGGGATACATATACTAAATACAAGAAAGCAGAATCTCAACACGAGCGGAATTATATTCTGGAAATTATTCAAAAAATTTAATATGTGAAAACCAATAACTAAAAATATCAAAATTTTATGATTCTGATTTTACAATCCTTCTGAAAATTCGCATAATAATTTACTTACATCCTCAAATTTGATTTAATTCCAATCGAAAGTGTTTTCATGGAAATACTTATCAGAATTTTTTTTCGATATCACGATAGAATTTTCTATAGTTGTATTAACGGATGAATTTTACGGTTCTGATTAAGTGATCCTCATGAAATTTTGCATGAACATTCTGTATAAGAATCTTCACCCTAGAAAATAAACTTTACAGAAATATGATATTTTGTTATTGAAATAAAAATATATTTCTTTCCGGTGTTCCGATTGAATTTCCTATGGTTTTATCGAAACAAGGGCCACAAAATTGGCCTTCCATGGTTTTTCTTATATACGTACCTATCTTGCTGGTGGCCGCGAAATTTCAATTCGATCGGTTTTGTTCTGAGGTATTTGAGATATTGAGAAACAAAAACTTCGAATTTATTTTATGGAACACCCTGTACGATTTGGCTGGTTAACGAACTCAACCGCGGCATTTAAGAACTGAACCTACCCTGAAAATTTCAACCCTCTAGAACAATCCTTTCTAAAGTTCACGTGTTCACGGAAGGTCCCACGGGCAGAATTGAATTCGACCACGGAGTCGTCATCAGTGAGTCGAACCTTATTGATTTAGATCATTTCAGCTCAAAATTCGAAAATTTCAGACATTTGGGCAAAACAATATAAAATTCTTCTAAAAAACTTTTTAGGTTTTCACTCCCAGTCTCTGAAACAGAAATATTTAAAAAAAAATTAAATTTAAATAACTTTCAATGTCAATTAGACTGAAAAAATACACAATTCCGAAGATTTTACAAGTTTGTCTGAAGAAGGTGTCTGATATAGACACCGAAACGTTACATTATCCTTTTCATTTATTTCCTTTTTTAGTTTTACTGGTAGGCACCAATTTTTTCAAAACCAATTTGCTCCTGACGAATTAGTGCAAAGATTTTCGCAGGAGCACCTCATCTTGATAAAAAATGTTTTAATTATTTCTGTTTCAGAGACTGGGAGTGAAAACCTAAAAAGATTTTTAGAAATGAAGAATCCTCCCAGATTATATTTCAATCGATAACTAAAACCAATTTGCTCCTGACACATTAGTGCAAAGATTTTCGCAGGAGCACTTCATCTTGATAAAAAATGTTTTAACTATTTCTGTTTCAGAGACTGGGAGTGAAAACCTAAAAAGTTTGTTAGAAATGCAGAATCCTCCCAGATTATATTTCAATCGATAACTAAAACAAATTTGCTCCTGACACATTGGTGCAAAGATTTTCGCAGGAGCACTTCATCTTGATAAAAAATGTTTTAATTATTCTGTTTCAGAGACTGGGAGTGGAAACCTAAAAAGTTTTTCAGAAATGCAGAATCTTCCCAGATTATATTTCACAATCGATAACTAAAACCAATTTGCTCCTGACACATTAGTGCAAAGATTTTCGCAGGTGCACTTCATCTTGATAAAAAATGTTTTAATTATTCTGTTTCAGAGACTGGGGGTGAAAGCTCAAAAAGTTTTTTTAGAAATGCAGAATCCTCCCAGATTATATTTCAATCGATAACTAAAACCAATTGCTCCTGACACATTAGTGCAAAGATTTTCGCAGGAGCACTTCATCTTGATAAAAAATGTTTTAACTATTTCTGTTTCAGAGACTGGGAGTGAAAACCTAAAAAGTTTTTTAGAAATGCAGAATCCTCCCAGATTATATTTCAATCGATAACTAAAACCAATTTGCTCCTGACACATTAGTGCAAAGATTTTCGCAGGAGCACTTCATCTTGATAAAAAATGTTTTAACTATTTCTGTTTCAGAGACTGGGAGTGAAAACCTAAAAAGTTTTTTAGAAATGCAGAATCCTCCCAGATTATATTTCAATCGATAACTAAAACCAATTTGCTCCTGACACATTAGTGCAAAGATTTTCGCAGGAGCACTTCATCTTGATAAAAAATGTTTTAATTATTTCTGTTTCAGAGACTGGGAGTGAAAACCTAAAAAGTTTTTTAGAAATGCAGAATCCTCCCAGATTATATTTCAATCGATAATATAGCACTCATTTAATTAAAAAGAGCGCAAAAAGGTCTTCACCACCGATCATGTGTCAATATGTTACGAAATGTTACAATTTATAATTTTGCAGTGTTACAATTTATGGAAGGCCAAGAACACCGCTATCCGACAAGTGTAGAGATGCGTCTGGTGGGATCTTCATTCTTCGCGGATGGCATTAGAGGAAAGTGGGAAACCACAATTGGGGGAGGAATGTAGTAGCATCAATAAAACGTATTTGTATAAAAGACAAACTTTGGTTAATTCAGTTTAGTTTTAGGTGCCACCGGTGTTAAGGATTAATTTTTTCAGGTAAGGGTACAGTGTCCAAGTGTGTTCGTGATTTCAGTTCGGGTTTACATAGTGCTAGAAAGTTTGGGCAGGAGTGCCAACTGATGTTTCGAAAGAGTGTGTTCCCTTAGTATCTTCCTTTCTTTGCTGGACAATGAAATGATTCTGAACGAATCTTGTGGCAAAATGATTGCGTTATCGCTTGAATGAATTTGTTTTGACCATAGAGATAGAATAGATACTATTCTATCTCTATGGTTTTGACAATCAAAGATAAATATGTCATGAAAGCTAAAAAAAATTTCGGAAAAATCTATGGTTTCGTAAATTTGTTATGAGAAAAAAGTTTCTTCATTTCACAGAGTTACAGGATGAGCACAGAATTCATATACATGCTTTCTGAGCGCTCTTTGTACTTCAACGAGTGCTATATCGTTTTGCCAAATGTCTGTAATTTTCGAATTTTGAGCCGAAAATGGTCTCAAATGATAGGGTTCGACCCCCTGCTGATGAATCCGTGGTCGAATTCAATTCTGTGCGTTTGGCCGTCCCCACCAATCGAAATGAAATTATGCGGTCACATGCAAGATGCTCATAATGAGCCTCATTCAAAATTTTGTGGCTATACTGTTTACAGAACCATAGAAAATTCGTTTGGAATATTGAAAATAAGAATCTTTGTATTTCCGTAACAAGATATCCGATTCGAGTGTAATTTTTTTTGTGAATGAAGATTGATATACTGAATGTTCATGCAAAATTTTAAGAGGATCGCATCATCAGAACCATAGAATTAAATTTTTTTTATTGTCAAGTTTTTACATTTTTCAGTTTTTGAATAATTTCCAGAATATAATTCCGATCGTGCTGAGATTCTGCATTCATATACTTAGCATGTATCTCAAGTCCTTTCGAGGTAATAACATTATTGCTCCGCCAATGAACGAGCGCTCAAAAGCACCTGCTCAAGGCTTTTTTTATTTCTCAGGAATATTTATTTTGATTTCGTATATGCTGGTGCGTTCCGAAACTGCTTAGTTTAAACGAGAACAGGAGAATTTCGCTTGGGAGTAACAATTGCTTTCAAGCCTAATGTTTCAATTGTTTTTGCGATGCATCGTTGAAATTTCTGGTTGTCATTCGAATTATAGAAGCATGAAATTGCTAATTCATTTTTCTCTTTGCTTTTAGGTACAATGACACTTAATTGCATTGTTTTCGGAAATTAGTAGTGGATTCATGAGTTTTTTTTGCCATTTCGGTACATTTTTTCAAACCATATATTTTAAATTCGGGTTTGTTCAACAATAATTGAATTAATAGCTCCTTTTATCTTGATACAGTGGAACCTCGATATAACAAATCGGAAGGGAACCAGTAAATATTCGTTATATCAAGTAATTCGTAAAACTGAGGTTTGTTATATTGAGGTGAGGTTGGTCCAAAATTTGTTATACCGAGGTTTTATTCACCTCGACATTACGTACTCATCAATTGTTATAGCGAACTAATTTTGCTCATATAAATGAAAACTCATTTTTATCAAATTACTCATTTATTTTATATTTTCTTTTTCAAAACAATAAAGTGAGTAGGTAGGATTTTTTTTTTCAAAAATTCGCAGAACATAATAAAAAGAGGTGAAAAATCAACAAATTGGTATAAAAGCCTAAATTTAATTTTATCCATCTTGATTGGAAAAAAGTCATAAATTGCAGTTTGTTTTTCACGGTTTCAATCTTCTGATGTTTGAAGGCAAACCAATTTCGTCGGAAAACTTATCTTTAGATTTTAAAATTGTAGCCAACGAACTTGCGGGAATCCCGAACTCATTAGCTATGTAATTTTTTTGTAGAAGGATTTTTGTCAACATAATTAATGATGCTTCGCTTTTCTGCGACAGATAAGGAACGCCATTTACGTTTCTGAGCCATTGCAAAAAAGTGAGGAGCAACACTGATTACTTTTCATCAACTAACTTCGTATTTTACGTAATACGCGTCGAAACCTGTCGCGGCTGAATCACATAGGTACCTGGTTATTGGTGAAAACGTTATATAGAGGTTTTGAGTTGACGAAATTCGTTAAGTAGAGGTATTCACACTCTTTTTGGTAGTTGAAAATTCGTTATAAAGAGGTTGTTCGTAAAAAGTTTTCGTAATGTAGAGGTATGTTTTACATTGACTCTTATGGACGATTCAAGGGGATTATGAAAAATTCGTTAAATCGAGGAAGTCGTTATATTGAGGTTCGTTATATTAAGGTTGCACTGTATTTGTTTCATATAAAAATTTATAATTGAGTGGAAATATTTGTAATTGCATGAAAATGTTTCATAGTAGGTACAATTGGAACGCGCATTGAAAATTCAATTCAAATGTTGATCAAGTTCAGTGTGCAACATTTTTTCAAAACTGCTGAAAATTTATCGAAAATCCTTGTATTTGGTAGTCTTACTGGGAACAGAAGATGATTCCCATGTAAATTGGTACATCTTTTCGATTTTATGCATCTTCTCTATGGGCATTACCTTCATTTCTAGTGGAAAAAAAATTTTACTCGTATCGAATGTGAAGATAAATGAGTGTCAATAATTTATTATGTGTGGAAAATATAAATTAAGTATTATGTTCAAATAGCGAATCTTCATCGTCCTACAATGGTTCGTTAATTTATTAATATTTATTTTTTGCATCAAACGGTGAAAGAAATTAAATAAATAAATTTCGAGTAGGTACTTTTGAACAAATCCAATTCGAGCTATATGTATATTGTTTCAACAGACGACTTGATTTTAAACCTGGATCATTAATTCCATGTTTTCGTGTTCCTATAAATAGAAACTAACTTGAAGAAAAACTCATGGTAGAATCTGTAAACTGAATTTTTGTATCCTCGAAATTTCAGTAGAAAATTGGAAAAAATATATTCTCAGCAAAATTCTAGCCATATGATCAGAGTATTTTTATAGATCGATTGAAGTTCATCCTTGTCGAATCACGGTTTTCAAATTATTTGAAAAATTTAATCTCAAATGATTATTACACCATAGTTATTAGACCGATTTACGTCAAATAATGGACTCACCGAGTTATTCAAAGCCAGTCTCAGATCAAAATTCGAAACTAACTGACTTTTGGCCAAAATTATGGCAGACAGTTCCCCTAAGAACAAGTTTTAATATTAAATGAACAATATGTGTACCTAATAGTTACATAAAAATTCAGACTGAAATCCTTTTTATTGAAGTAACTATACAAAAATACATTTTTCGCCCGAATATTTTCAAGGAGACGACTATATGCTAAACTCATATAGTATAAATGTTATCGATTGAAATATATTCTGGGAGGATTCTGCATTTCTAAAAAACTTTACAGGTTTTCACTCCCAATCTCTGAAACAGAAATAATTAAAAAAATTTAATTAAGATGAAGTGCTCCTGCGAAAATCTTTGCACTTATTTGTCAAGAGCAAATTGGTTTTGAAAAAATTGTTGCCTAACAGTAAAACTAAAAAAGAAAATAAATGAAAAGGATAATGTAACGTTTCGGTGTCTATATCAGACACATTCTTCAGACAAACTTGTAAAATCTTCAGAATTGTGTGTTTTTTCATTTGCAGTCTAATTGACATTGAAAGTTGTCCTGTTGTTTGATTTGCAGTCTAATTGACATTGACTTTCAATGTCAATTAGACTGCAAATGAAAAAACACACAATTCTGAAGATTTTACAAGTTTGTCTGAAGAAAGTATCTGATATAGACACCGAAACGTTACATTATCCTTTTCATTCATTTACTTTTTTAATTTCACTGTTATGCAAACAGAGTTCTCTGAAGTACGGACCTATTTTCAAAGAAACAAACACAAAGTGCAAGCTTGGAATCAGCTATGAGATTGTCTGATCGTTTGAGACATTTTTGGCTCAAAATTCGAAAAGTGTTAACATTGTCTAATTTACTACAATAGCGAATAGATAGCAATCTCGATTTGATTGTCCTACTAAAGCGACCTTTCCAATGTTGTCTATGCACCTATAAATTACCCTATATTTGATTTTCCCACCAGATTCAACAAATCATAACCGTCGAATGCAATTTCAACGAGATAATTGAAAGGCGGTTACCAAACTCAAAGATCCATTCCCAAACACAATTCAGATCATTACAATTATCTCCTATCAGAAAATAACACAAACAGACGATTGTTACCTGCCAGAATCACACATTAGTAATTCAACAAAGAATTGAGCAGGTCGATGGCAGAAATCGAAAGTGAGGAAGATTTGAAAAATTTCACACAATATCCACACAAACACAGTAGCTTCGTTTATTTGCTACAAGATCATTAATCGCTAGAAGAAATTGAACACAAACGAATAAATAGGTTTCGAATATTTCTAAAAAACTTTCCAGGTTTTCACCCCAGTCTTTGAACAGAAATAATTTTAAAAAATTCAATTAAGACAAATGCTCCTGACAAATTGGTAATGAAAAAATTGTTGGCTATCAGTAAAACTAAAAAAGGAAATGAATAAAAAAGATAATGTAACAACAACATTGAAAGTTTTCAATTAGGCTGCAAACACACAATTCCGAAGAATTTACAAGTTTGTCTGAAGAAGGTGTCTGATATAGACACTGAAACGTTACATTATCCTTTTTATTTATTTCCTTTTTTAGTTACACTGTTAAGCAACAGTTTTTTCAATACTAATTTGCTCCTGACAAATTAGTGCAAAGATTTTCGCAGGAGCATTTTATCTTAATTAAAATTTTTTTAATTATTGCTGTTTCAGAGACACGGAGTGAAAACCTAAAAAGTTTTTTAGAAATGCAGAACCCTCCCAGATTATATTTCAATTGATATCTGAAGTTTCGAATACTTTGAAAAAATTACTATTGAGCTATATTATTTTATTTTAACTGACGAACTCATTTTGAACATGGATCAATCAATCTATTTTTTGTTTTTCTACAGAAATTAACTATTTCCAATGATAAACTTCAGGGAGAATCGGTACACTGAATTTTTTGTATCCTCGAACTTTCAATAAAAAATTGAAAAGTTTACGAAGGCATAATTTTTCCTATCTATAATTCATAGTCGATTGCATCATTCGAAAAATTACATTTCAAGTGATTAAAACACCGATTTAGCCAAATAATGAACTCAACCGAGTTATTCGAGACCAACTCCTATCAGGAAATAACACAAACATCAGGCAATTGTTACCTGCCAGAATCACACATTAGTAATTCAACAAAGAATTGAGCAGGTCGATGGTAGAAATCGAAAGTGAGGAAGATTTAAAATTCACACAATATCCACACAAACACACTAGCTCTCAGAGGAACATTTCACTTGAGTAATGAGATTTTAAGATACTCATTTGATGAATATAGCGAGCGATTCGATTTGCACTAAATATCATCAAGCGAAATTAGAATTTTGATATAATAAAAATGATTCATTCGATATATGTATAAGTACTATAGGTGGTAATGCTTCATTCAAAACGCCGTTGTAAAAGTTGTGTAACTATTTATTATTTCAAGCTAATAGGAATTGAATTATAACAGGTTATACCTAAATATTGTGAAAGAAGCGGTAAACGCAAAAATAATTGATAAAATTCCTGACGTGAAGTCAGATGCACTCTAAACTTCGTTTATACTGGTAAAACGAATAACACGATCATTTGACACTTGAATATCCTGAGCTGCTCAACAACGATATACGAAGATTTCTGAGACATTTCATGCAGTGGCGCAGCCAGGATTTTATTTTGGGGGGGGGGCTGCTGACTGAAAAAATTTTTGATGATACAGTGAATAACGAAAGATGCAAAATAAAGAAGAAATAAATAACGAAAAGAAATTAATCTTTGGGGGGGGCTGCAACCCCAAAGCCCCCCCCCTGGCTGCGCCAGTGATTTCATGAGTATTCTTGGATTAGAAAATTGAAAGAAATACTATTCGAAATAAAGCTGAAAAAATGCATTATCCTGATAGTTATTAATCTACTATCTCATACAATGCGTAGTAATACATATCGAAAAAAAGAATATACAGGGTGATAACTTGAAAACTTGTCAGTCCAATTAAGTCGAATTTTTTCGATTTTTCAAGGAACTTCATTAAAAAAAAAAGATATACAGAATATATAGAGATACAGAAACTCTGTCATGATGGTATTAATCTACGCCTTCGAATTAGTAAGGTTGTAATTTTGACGGCGAGCAAATCAAATTCTCTCCGATCGCCACCAAATTTCATCATTTACTAATTCGAGGGCTCAGCTTACTTACTACTACTACTACTACATTTTATCTGAGGAATTTGTACGTCGGTGCAAGAGAAAAAGTTCTAAGATTAAAAATCCTAACTCATGTTGGGTATTCATATTACACTTTCTACATATTCAACATTACTCCGGACTGAAAAAACGAGAGGTTCAAAATTGAAACTAATCAATTCACTAATTTAATTACTAATTAATTTAGATAGGAGATCGTCTTAGGTCTCACGCTCTAGTGAATTACCATGAAAAAGTCATTATCCGAATCTCTAATCACTTTCTGTATAAGTTGCGACGATATACTCCTACAATATCTATATTGAAAATAAGGATGCACCTTATAGAAAAATTTTAATTTGTATGAATATGCATGATAATGAAAGATTTATTAGTGATGATTGATGCTATATGCTTCGTTTGAGTTGCAATCATGGGTATGGTTTATTTTTATTCGGGAAAAATTATTTATACTGAATTAAAGACATTCCAAGTTCCGCTTTTCTTCAGCTCAATTCTTAAACTGAAATATCCACTCAAGCAAGATTGTCAGGAAAACACTTTAAACTTGAAACTTTCAGAAAAGCAACTTTTGTCACTCTTCAAAAATGTTTGTCATTTTCGACAGTTCTCAGTGACGAAAGTTGCTTCTCTGAAAGTTTTAAGTGATGACGACGGCTAACGAATGCTGGCCAAAACGTTTAATATATAAGAAGCAAAAATGGAAATATTCCAAATAATATTTCAATACCTCTCTGATTAGCTAAATCGATGGATCGTGATTAGTGTTAATTAGGCATGACACATTTCGATATATTTAATATGTTCTAAGGATTCATTGAGAGTATCTTCAATCAAACAAACGAAGTTATAAAATATTTAATTATTAAGTATTTGGCTTCGTAGTTATTACTCACTTGATCATCTTCCACATCAAAATAATTAATTCTTACAAATTATTTCTTGAGAATGATGAACCAAGAACATGAAGAGTAGAACATCAGCCATTTTTAATTTTTTTCTCTTTTCGACAAACCTACACTTTGATATCTCCAATAAAATCAAATGCCTGGTTCTCTGAATTGCACCAAATTCATATTACGCATTCAGATTTTATAATTCCTATTCCACTACTCTCAGGCTGAATATTTTCAGAAATAATATTGCATATTTCCAAAGATTGATGTAGTGGTTACAAAATGGCGAATGCAACTACAGGAAATTCCTTTATTTTTAAAAATAACTCAATATTCGATTGAAATTTTGGCCCATATTCAACTGAAATGTAGTCTGATAAAATTCACTGCACTACAAGTTGGAATTTCAAATAATAGTTCAATAATTATATTTGCTAATTTTCATGAGATGAAGTCGTCTTTCGACGTATACTTATCTCATTAACTACTTTATTCGAATAATTTGTCCTGATTTTCTATTGATGTATCTTTCACGAGATGTCAAACAAATCGTACAATAATAGATGAATAAATACAAGAATCTCTATCAATGAGTTCAACCTTATTTTCAGCCCAGTGTGCAAAACATAAAAATAGTATTCCAAGCAAATCTTTCATGAAAAAAACGATAAAGAGCTCATGAAAAATAATATCCTGTATTTCCAAAGACTTAAGAATAGATTCTATGTGAAATTAGTTGCCAATTGTAGTCATATAAAAAATAACGCATATTTTTTAAGATTTGTTGTGCCGGCAACCTACAAGTGTTGTTCAGATAGTTTCGCTTAATGAAGTACGTACTCAACACCTCATCAAAATCAACATTTATTGGTATATTTCAACATAAAGTTAAGTTAATTAGTCATTTCACTAATCTACCTTAAAAATATATGGAATGATTAAAAGTACTATTTTATGACTAGAAGTTGTTTCCCAATTCCTAAATGCAATAAATTATGCTTGCATAAGTTTGGATTACGCCGCCTTAAATGAACTAAAACGCATGAAACAACACTTTTCGCTTTGTATAAATGAGTTTTCATTTGTTATAACGTCGAGATCAGATGTCTATATTTGTTAAGATTCCTCTTACGGTAATATGATCTTGGAAAAACATTGCTTGAATTTTTTTTTGTGATTTACACCAATGGCAATAGTCGTAGCTCCTTTTGTTGAGACATCACTTTTAATTCAATTAGATATTTCATTCTATTCATATCAGAACTTTTAACAAAATGAAATCGAAGTAAGTATTGAATACGCTAAAATCTTTCTACATTCTTCATTTTATTGATCGTGTTTGTGGAATTATTAGAACTATAAATAATACACAAGTCCTTGAACAAAACCATCTAGATTTTGTGATATTGTCAAAAAAATGAAAAGCCCTTGATTCATTGATACCTCCTCAAAATTGGCAAATTTATAATAAGTAAAAGTGAAATATACAAAGCAAAATGCCGTTTTTTATACTCGAAGTTCTGCAGAGAGTTATTAAAGATTTTTAGTTCATCTATGGAAGAATTGATTCGAAACTAATAAATCCTTAATATTTGAGTGAACGATCGAACTTTTTAAAACTGCACGTACTATAAACACTGGGTCATAAAACTAAACATAATATGATTCATTAAGTAGATGTACTCACACAATTTTTGTTGGTCCCATAACTTCAATATTATGATTTTCCTTAAAAAATGTTTTCGTGGGATAGATTTTCGAAAAATAAAATTCATTTCTGGGTAAAAGGAGTCTCTTGCAAAATTTCGATACGGTCGATACTTTTCTAGGATAAAATAAAATTTACATTTCATTTCATCGTATGTTCCATAGAATGATTATTCTAAGATATTGTTTAAGCTCAAAATTGGTTTTGACAGAAGAAAAAAGATTTTCTATGATTCTTCCGGCAATTTTCAGTTCCAGAAGAGTTCGATTTTTGTAGTTTATTCGAATTTGCATTTGGCAGCTATGCACTTTTGTTTTTATTCCCAGTCATAGACATACAATATTTTAGAATATTCATTCTATGGAACACTTATACGACAAAATGGAATGAACCGTGATCATAACTGCTTGTAAGTTTTTATTTTTTCCGAGAAAAGTATCGACTGTATCGAAGTTTTGCAAGAGACTTTTTTTCTCCAGAATTGAATGGGAAACCATAAGAGAATTTTAATTTTCGAAAATTTATCCCACGAAAACAATTTTTGAACGAAAATCATAGAGGGTTGTTATTTTCAACCCCTAATAATAAAGTTATGATATCTAAAAAGTGTTACATCTAATCAGTGCTTCATATTATGTATAGTTTTATGACTCAGTGTTTTTGAAAAGCCGTAATAAATTGAAAACTGTCAACTTGTCATCGCCTTCTAAAAGCTGTATCTTGGAAGGGGGGTCGATTTCGAAAAAATTTATATGAACTATCCCTGCTTATTTTCATCGAGGAATTATCTCCCAAAGTCTCTCCCATTTGTTTACAAACACCCTGTATTCTGAAGAATTTGTGGAAAAATAGTATGTTCCTGTGTCTCGGCTTCCGCCACGACTTGGCAATCTTCATAGTGGCTCAGGAATGTTAGGCTTCTCCTACCTGGTTGACAATATGGTATTCTTTCTCTTTTATTTCCTTATTTCATTTCATAAAATTTTATTGCAATTTTTTAGTTCTTCTGTATACCGCAAACCAATAATTATCTAATTATTTCTGAATATATCATATACACAATGTGAGGATTACCGTCATAGTAAACAGTAAACGCTTTAATAACAAAATTAAATAACGGACCTAGCATAATGACAGAGAAAGTGAAGAGTCATCGAGAATGCCGTTGTGTGAAATATCTAGGAGTCATACTTGAATTTACATAACACCATGTAGTATATTTGCCCATTCATCTGCAGCCGAATTATTTTTATTGTTTTATCTATTTACGTGATTGAGAAATAGGTCAACATTGTTGACCGGTAGTTTTTATAGACTCTGATTATATTTGTTCGCTAATGAGTTTGGTATTAGTACCTACTTTTAGAATATCAGCGTAATGTGAAATGGAGAGATGATGCAAACCATCACTTGTACCATATATTTTGTAGATTGGTTCACAATGTGAAAGAAAATTGCAACTAAACGAATTGAAGCTCACCTTCAGAAACGTGTGAAATAGTTTTTGAGCGCTCGTTCTATCCCTTGATGACAGGGTGTTGAAGTATTACTTAGAAACTGACAAAATCAAAGTGTTACACCATTGATATATTTGAAACTTACAATAATTTTTGAATTATCCATTCAACTTGTGACAAAAAATCGATCTTGTCTTTTTTCGTGTATCAATTAACGTATTAATGTAGGAGTACTTAAAAGCACCTGCTCAGGTTTGTCTTAATTTTTTTCTATTTCTTTCTATACACAGGATGTTCGATGTTTTAGAATAACGTCATCAAACTCTAAAGGGAGATTTACAAGTTAATTTTGTTTGTGCCAAAGTTTTTTTTCATTGGATTTCAGTGGATGTTGTGCATCTATAATACCGGATTTAATTTATAATTCACTTTGAATTAGTAGTTTCACTAGGAATTTAATAGCAAATCGGTCAAAATTCGATATACGAAATGTTTCTGAATTGAAGCAAAAGATTTAAAGGGGATGGTTGCCCAGATCATTTAATGAAAAAAAAGTTCCCATAGATGAAGGACCTGAAATGCATTGTTTCCAAGATACAGGGTGTTGAAGTTTTACTCAGAAACTGACTTGAAAAAGTGGTACACTACTGAGATATTTTGTACTAACAACTATTTTTGGATTATCCGTTCAATTTGTGACAAAAAAATCTATCTTGCTTTTTTTTCGTGTTGGGCGCCATATCAATGTGAAAAAATGAAACATACACATAATGTGTTAAAGTAACGACAAATACGCGATGTTTTATTCTCTCACATGAAAACGGCGCAGCACAAGAAAAAAAGATATTTTCGTCACGAATTGACGAATTTAAATCAAAAAATAATTGTTACTTTGAAATATCTGAGTAGCTTAGCAATTTTTTTAGATTTAGTCCGTTCACGAAAGTTTGAGCCGTCGGTTGGCCATGAAAATTTGGCATATTCCACTGTGTATATTAAAGTTTTAGGTTATGTTGTTTATTGTCCTGTCAGATTGATACATTGCATAGAATTCTCTGATTATTCGCAAGCTCGTCGGACGAGGTCGGGTACATTCTGTAACGTTGACTTCATTTTAGGTTACGACAGCAAATACTGCCAACTTCAGATAAATAAACAAAAGCCTACTATACGCTCAAACTTTAGTGGACGGACTATAGTTTTTGAGTCAAACTTTTATATCCTCTATTTTGTAAACAGTGCATTTCCTGATATACATTCATTGAAACTTTTTTTCATAAATTGATCTAATCGCTACTCCAAATGCTAAGAATTAAGGAACACCTGTTTTTATGATATTCATTCATAATGATCGAGCCTTGAAACCTTTCTGTACAGGGAGGGCCAAATTCGACACTTTCAAATAGAAAGTCCAGTTTCTAACAAAGATAAAGAAAAACCTGAGGGCCAATTTTTATGAAAAACCTGAAAGTGAAAACCGTACGTGAATATCTATGAATTTTTCCATTTAATCCATATATTTTTACATATTTTTATAGATCTTGAAATAACAATTCCAAATATGTATAAAGCATATACAAACTTGATATTTTTCTAGAGCAATTTTTGAGATATTCAACTTTCAAATCCTTATGTTTAACAAAAGTAAGCATTGCTCTAGAAGTAGGTATATGCTATAATTCTTCATTGTAGTTTCAACCTCTATTGAAATGTCATAAGAAAAACTAATGAAATGTCAATTTGAGAAAAACATACCTGATTAACGTCATTGGATTCTACGTGAAATAATGTTTTCACAGACAGAGAAAATTTCCATCAGAAGAAAAGCTACAGCAGTATTTCGAAAATGCACATCTATCATCACTTTGAAACGGTTATAGATGCGGTTTTCACTATTGAGTTTTCACGAAAATTGGCCCTCATGCATCGACATCAGTTTCTGTCTATCTTTGTTAGAAATAGGATTTTCTATTCAAAAGTGTCAAATTTGGCCCACCCTATACCTACCTACCTATTGTAAACAACATTATTCAAGTCAGAGGCTTTGTATTCTTGTTCGAATGTGAAAACGATAATTCAATTCTAATATCCCAAGATGTATTGCTTTCATCTGATTCAACTTTCTTGTTCAAATGTCAAACCTACCTGAGGAAATTCAAGATTTGTAGTTTTTCTCAAAAACTCTCTACTTCGCATCAAAGTAGGTACTTTCTCCAATTTTTATCATTATTGCCTTTACCGCATCTTCCACAATATTCATAACCTGTTATAACTAAATTTCTATCAACTCGAACTAATAAAAAATTACACAACGTTTGCAACGGCTTTCTGAATGAAGGCATTACCGATTCATCTGTCTAGTCGTGGGAGAAACCACAGATTTACACATTCGTCTACCTCGAACGGCATTTTCCAATTTGCCTGTTGTCGGTGCACACACGTTATAAACGTGATTCATTAATAGTTACGTCTTCTTTTGATCGATAACAATGATCAGTTCTCTCATCTTCACAATATCCTCATTGTCTGAACGATGTGCGAGCAAACCGAGCACACTAGTGAAAGTATGGGACTTTTCTATGTAATTGACATGGAGCTCTATGTTTAAATTAAATTCATTGAGGAAGATGTACCTACAGGGGGCTTTAGGAAGATCTTGTTAATGATGAAAGTTGTTTTCTTGATTAGATGCATAAAAAAGGTAGAAGGAATCGTTTGAAGTATACAGGGTGTCAAGGAAAAAAGTACCATGCATAGGGCCATGCGATAGAAGGCCATAAAATATGAAAAAAAGGTCCCATGAATATATAAGAAACCGAATTCGCCTACTGAAAGTATCCATGCCCTGGGTGTCAATCACTATAGCTTTACCCATGTCCGAAACTGCTTCCTTAAGAAATACAGGATGTTAAAGTATATGTTTTTATTTCGCTTTTTTCTCTTAAATTTTGAACAAAGAGGTAAAATGGAACAAAATGATATGCGGGGGTTTTGTATGATGCAGAATCCAAATATCCTATTAATTATTAGATTACTCATAGAGGGCGCCACATACAGGTTTCCTCCTCATTTAAACCAACCCTACCTTTTTTGTCTTACACTGCATGTCATTCTAGACTAGAAAAATTGACTTTTCTATCTTTTGCCCTTCAAAAGGTTGAAGTCGCTAGGACCAACGGTTTCCGGTAAAAACGCATCGAAAAGTTATGATGCACGCAAATTGTCCAGTGCCAAATAAACCTACATACAATATCGAGGACAACTTCAATAATTAAATTTTAATAACAACAGCAAAAGACTGAATTACCTAAAAAATAATCATTCAGAAGATATTCGAATTGCTGGCCTTGTGCTTGAATAATAAACTTTAACACCCTGTGTTTCTTAGAGGAAGTAGTTTCAGACATATATTCATAGGACCTTTTTTTCATATTTTATGACTCTTTCGCGTGGCACAATGCATGGTACGTTTTTCCTTGACACCCTGTAGAAATGATTAATGAATGTCATTAGAATGATATTGAACAAACCAAATCGGTGGAATACTTAGGTCTCGAACTATGATGATTTGAAAATTTTTCTTTTCGAAATTTGACAAAACTGGAAGTCCGATGAGTCCAAATTGCTGTTCAATAATGAGGGAATCTTGGTCATACCATTGTTCAAGGATTTCGTGAACAATGGTCGTAGGTTTCAAAATCGACCGTTCCAGCTTTTTCAGAAACCATCCGGACGCTTTTTCTTTGAAACAGTAGCATTTCACAGCCTAGTCAGAGAAGGATCTATCTACGTATCTACTTACTTCCGGACTAGGCCGAAAAAAACCACGTCCTTGTTGATCATTATCATAGCAACGAAATAAAGGCTGAAAGTTCGTATAAAAATTGGTTAGTCGCAATTGGCAATAGAATATGGAAAGCAGCAGCGATAGTGTCTCTACACGGTTGCCGAAAATAGCTATTCACGTAACAAGTCCGGAAAATAGAGGAATCAAAATTCCTGGATGTCTGTGAGTCCGAAAAAACTTTTAATGTTTTCACTCCCAGTCCTGAAACAGAAATAATTAAAAATTTTTTAATTAAGATGAAATTCTCCTGCGAACATTTTGCACTAATTTGTCAGGAGCAAATTAGTTTTGAAAGAATTGTTGCCTAACAGTAAAACTAAAAAAGGAAATAAATGAAAAGGATAATGTAATAACAATTTTTTCGAGAACATTTTTTAATTATTTCTGTTTCAGAGACTGGGAGTGAAAATCTAAAAAGTTTTTTAAAAATGCAGGATCCTCCCAGATAATATTTCAATCGATATTAAAAAAAAACTATCTTCGGACGTGTTGCGTACAATATTTTTTCAGCAACCGCGAAGAAACACTATTGCTGCTGCTTTCCATATTATTTTAATGCGAATTGCAATAGAAAATATGTAAACTTTTGACAACTGATTTCATATAAACTGTCAACTATGGTAATCATCAACTGCGTTCATCAAAATCATATTTACGCACTTAATACAAAAATAACTATTTTCTAGACTTGTTCGTTAATAACTATTTATTTTAAAGAACATGGTCAATTTTTTGACTGCTAGTAGGACGGGAGTTTAAAGAACAATCATTACAGAAAATTGACCATGTTTTTCAACATAAAAGTTGATACCTATTTCTTGAACACGTACGAATTTAGAACGTTTGACATGGAGTAAATTTTTTGTGTTGAAAACATTGCCGGTTCAAATTGGCGTCTCAAAACCGTACTTTTTCCATTAGCGTTGAAGTAAGGGGAAAAAACCAATCACTCTGAAAAACCTTCACCACCAAAGACCGCAAAAAAGCCTAGCTTATTAAGATTAGAAAAAGCTCAAGAAAGCTGATGTTTTCTGTAGGTTCCAGAAATATTATCAAAAAACTGTTTTCTGATTTCGAAAACGGTGCATTGTGAAGTGAAAGTTAATAAAACCCTTCGTTCATCTTTTTGGACTAGCTATAACATCCGGAAGTTAGTCGCACTCATCCGCTAACACCCTGTATTTTTAAAAATCGAACATAGTAAATTTATGGGAACCAATAAACAAATAATCCTCACAATCAAACGAAAACTTTCACCGCAAAACTTCACGACCGTCGATTAAAAATTTTGATATTTCAAGGAGAATATAATAGAACTTAGTGGTGTGAAATCTAAAGCGTTTTTCCTTGGACTGACATTTCGTGAATGTTGGATTTGCAAATCCTTTTCCCACATCTGGCCTGAATCGATTGCAATATCATCTCGTTTATCGGCAGTTAGAATGCAATTCATTGTCGAACTGAAGAGATAGATAATTCCTTGTCATGAATTTAAATTGGTCCTAATTGTTTACTCATTTCATGTTTTCCATCAGAAAGTGAGGAAACGAAAAAATCATCGAAACACAGTTCATATCAATTCATCAATTTAATGCGGAAACTCATAATTTTGAAGGAATACTTTTTTGTAATTGAATCTATCGTGGCGAAATAAATATTTGAAATTAATGTACAAATTAAGGACTACTGTCTGTACCTAAACATTTCAACTGGAAATCATTTTGAATAGATATAATATTCAAGGGGAAATCAATTCATTTCCTCATATTTTACTTTAATTGTAGTACTGTTTGTCATCTTCAAGTTAAATTGAACCCTACCATCGTGAAAAATTTTAGTATTTCCAAACTTCAATATGGAATTGATGGTATCGGTCAAGGAACAAAATAAAAGGATACTATATTCCTTCAGTAACGGTTCAGCTCCTTAATTGGTCCTTCTTCAAGCTAAAATAGAGAAAAATCATAAACAACAGCATAATATACAAATGAAAACAAAGAAAGGGAAACATTAAAAAGTTATGAACAATAAAAAAGAGAACTAAACAATAGATGACGTTGAGTCATGTATATGACTCATATTAACACTATCATTCAACAAGAAAGCAAAAAAAGAATTTGCATCTTTTACTAGATTTATGTACTCTGTGCACACATCAATAATTGAGCGGTCGTTCTACTTAAACGAGTGCCATATAGGGCCGGCGCTAGTAAATTTGGCGCCTGAAGCAAGGAATTTTCGGGCGCCCTTAGCCTAGAGCTGCCATACGTCCCAGTACGCCGGGACATGTCCCGTTTGAAGCATTGAGTCCCGGTGTCCCCGTTAGTTATTCAATTGTCCCGGTCAGTAATTTTATATATAATATTTATATATGAAATAGGTCATAGTGTCTGTAAACAAATGCGAGGGACTTTGGAAGATAATTATCGATGAAAATGAGCAAGATACAGCCTTTGGAAGGCGATGACCAGTTGACAGTTTTGATTTTGTTTACAGTTTCTCAAAAACACTGAGTCATAACACTAACATAATATGAAGCACATAAGTAGATGTAGTTTTTTTAGATCTCATAACTTTATTATTTGGGATTGAAATAACAACCTCCTATGATTTTTGTTCAAAAATTGTTTTCGTGGCATGGATTTTCGAAGAATAACATTCTCTTATGATTTCCCATTCAATTCTGGAGAAAAAAAGTCACTTGCAAATTTCGATACAGTGGATACTTTTTTCGAAAAAAAAAAAACTCACATGCAATTATGATCACTGTTCATTCCATTTCATCGTATAAGTATTCCATGGAATGGATTCTAAGATATTGTATGTTTATGACCGGAGATAAAGATGTTTTATAAATCTTTCTGAAGGTTCAATTAGTCATTTCGAGAAGGAAATTATATCCGCAATATTTTAATTTCACAAATAGAACTTTTTTCGATTAATAAGCATAATTGACAAAACCAATTTTTAGCATAAACAGTATTTTAGAATATTCATTCTATGGAACATACGATGAAATGGAATGAACAGTGATCATATCTGCTTGTAAGTTTATTTTTTCCGAGAAAGTATCGACTGTATCGAAATTTTGCAAAGGACTTTTTTCTCCAGAATTGAATGGGAAACCATAAGAGAATTTTATTTTCGGAAAATCTATCCCACGAAAAAATTTTTGAAAGAAAATCATAAAGGGTTGGTACTTTCAACCCCTAATATAAAATTATATTATCAAAAAAAATTTGTGAGTAACATCTCCTTAATGAATCATATTATTACAGTTTTATGCCTCAGTTTTAGGACTCCTAAAAAACTGTCAACTCGTCATCGCCTTCCAAAGGCTGTATCTTGGAAGGGAGGTCGATTTATATGAACTACCCCTGCTTATTTTCATCGAGGAATCATCTCCCTAAGTCCCTCGCATTTGTTTACAAACACCCTGTATATATAACACATATAAGATGAGCTTTTTTACGGTATTTTAACCTTTTTTTACCATACCCTAAATACGAAAAGTCAGCGGGCGAAAAATGCCGCCCCCAGAAAGCTGGCGCCCTGAAACATTTGCTTCACTGTTTCACCCCTAGCGCCGGCCCTTATCGTTTTGCCCAAATGTCTGTAATTTTCAAATTTTGAGCCGAAAATGGTCTCGAACGATAGGGTTCGACTTCGTGATGACGAATTCGTGGTCAAATTCAATTCTGTCGTGGGGCCGTTCGTCAGGCCGTCCGTTACCTTGATAGTTACAAAGGGATTGTCCTAGAGATTTAAGATTTTCAGAGCGAGTTCGGTTTCCAAATGCAGCGGTTGAGTTCGTTAACCAGCCAAATCGTACAGGGTATTCCATAAAATATGGCCATTCAAAATTTTTCTTCATCAATATCTCAGACGAAACGAAACCAATTGAAATGAAATTCTGAGGCCACATGCAAAATGCTCATAGTAAGCCTCATCAAAATGTTGTGGACAAGTATAACCAGAACCATAGAAAATTCAATCAGAATATTGAAAAGAAATCTTTATATTTCCATAACAAGATATCCGATTTGGGTGAATTTTTTTTTCGTGAATGACGATTGATATACTGGATGATCATGCATAATTTCAAGAGGATCGCATCATCCGAACCATAGAATTTAATTCTTTTCAATTATTGATTTTTCACATTTCATTTTTTGAATAATTTCCACAATATACCTAATTCCGATCGTTCTGAGATTTTGCATTCATATATCCATGATTGATATCAAGCTCTTTATCGAAATTCTGAGTTAATTGCATCATTGCTCCACCAATGAACGAGCGCCCAAAAGCTCCTGTTCAATACTTTTCTCAATTTTTTTCATTTTCTACATTGACATATTTCAACACAATTAATTATGTGACCACTATCGAATGAGGAAATCTGGTTAAGATGATCTCTGTAGTATGAAGTCAATTTTCGATTTCTATTGCATAAATATTTTGATGATAAAGACATATTTTACAACCGATACTGAGAACTATCCGCCAATTTGAAAATTATCCTAGTGTGCATCATTTGTCGAAGAATAAACAGATATGAATCGTGTTATATATTATATAGGTAGGTACTTATTATTCAAACCATAATATTTAATTTTTTTCAATTATTGATTATTCACATATTTCATTTCTTGAATAATTCCTAGAACATACCTAATTCCGATCGTTCTGAGATTTTGCATTCATATACAGTGGAACTTCCCTATAACGAACGTCTATACCTATAACGAATTTCGTACAAGACATTGCACCTTGAATCCAAATTCCATGTTAAAAATATCCTCTAAAACGAAGCAAATTCTCTCTATAACGAAATATTCAAAAAACATCACTCTTTGAATGGCTATTGGTAAGAAGGTATAAGGGTGGGTTTTTTCCCGAATTTTTTGAACGTACGTAATAAATCCCGAACTTAAACTAAATCATTACGGCGAGCAGATAGATCCTTCTGAAACTGTTTTAAATATAGTTGGCTGTTGGTTTCAATCCAACCATTGCGCTAGTGTGAAAGTTGTGCGAAAATGTCGAAAAGAGAGTGCTTAAGTTTGAATGATAAACTTAAATTTATCAGTGATGTCGACCACGACAATGCCGACTATAGAAACCAATTTTCTGTATAACGAAATAACGAATTTTTTTCTGCGGAATTAACGCTTTCGTTATAGCGAAGTTCCACTGAAATTATAATCAATATCGAGCCCTTCATCAAAATTCTGAGTTAGCATCATTGCTCCACCAATGAACGAGTGTTCAAAAGTTCCTGCTCAAGGCTTTCCTCAATTTTTTTTTTTTCTGTATTGACATATTTTAACAAAATTAATGCCTTCTATCGAATGAGGGAATCTGGTTAAGATTATCTCTGCAGTATGAGGTCAATTTTCCATTTCTATTGCATAAATATTTTAATGATAAAGACATATTTAACAACCGATAATAAGAACTATCTGCCAATTTGCAATGAGCATCATTTGGCGACGACTAAACAGATATGAATCGTGTTATATAAGTGAGCACAGATCACTTTCAAGAGATTGCACCGAATTTATACTACAATTATATTTGCATAATGAGACAAGGTCATGTTTGCGATGCTCCCTATCAGATCAAGTTCGCACTGTTATCAAACCATCAATTCTGCGAAATTACAAGGTTTAGAAGAAAGCTTCAATTGTTATAATCGGCGAAGCACGACGCAATATTGTTACCTACACTTTAAACGAGCAGATAATATCCAGATGGAAGTAGAAATATGAGATATCTGATGAAATGAGATTCATCTTTTAGAATACGTTGTATATGATTGTTTTCGCACGCTTTATCTTGGGAAAAAATATGAACGCAATAGCGTTCAATGTGCTCAAATAATAATTTGAGCACATTGTCTTTAGTTTTCGAAAATTTATCTTAAATTATTATCCAGTCATTCTATTTAGAATACCTAGTAGGACATTCATTGCTGAGTCATCCTAGTGACATCTAGGGAATTTTCTAATATGATTTGAAATTCGTAGGTTTGAAGGAAACCACTATATGGTATTCCAAGAAAATACAGACAAGGCCTTAGGAAACATGTTTTCGAAGAATTGTGTACTGGCAAGCCAAAAAATAAATACAAATTACGACATTCATCGTTGGAGTTTCTTATAAAAAAAATTTCACTTCTGGATTGGCGTCCGGTCTCAAAAGCAGAATTCCTGAGCAATGATCACGAAATACACTCACCGGCAAATTAATCGATCCACTCAAAAAATCGATGAAGTTTGTTAATTCATAAATATGTTATTCCAAGTCCGATTTGACTGAATTTTTTTTTCAATTGTATCTATGTTCATCTTTTCGGTTTTGAATTTCAAAAAAACTCGGCGTAAGTCATTTTGTACAAGGTGAAACAAAATCTGTTTTCTTACCCTAACTTTAGAACCACCCCTGGTATGTTCCAGTTGTTCCACCATGTGATTTCTTATTTCATCATCTAGACACATCTTCTCTCGACAATTTAGTTCTTCATTTATAACCAGAGCTCAATTTTTGTTAAAGATACAGGGTTTTCAGTGCAACATTTAACTTTATAATTTTGGTATGGCTATGAAAGTACTTTCACAGATTTAACCGTAAATCCGAACGTTATGAAAATAAACTGAAAACTAAGGAAAAACATTAAACAAGAGTAGTTTTAGCGCGACATGTTGTTCCTTACGTACTGTTCATTGGAGACGACTTTGTGCTAATGCATCATAATGGCCGACCGCATCAAACGCATTTGGCTAGGATAGCCAGGGAGTATTTAGCAGAGGTTGATATCCAATAGTTTAATTGGAATGCTCTAAGCCCAGATTTGAGCCCAATTGGGCACGTTTGGATGCTCTTGGGAGGAAAATTCGATCTCGCGTACCAGCCCCTGAAAATTTGCAGCAGCTCAGTAATGCTCTAATTGATTCAAAACCTTAATGGGGACATGCCGAGATGAATTGCACCTGTTATCCGCGTCTGGGTGGAGAACATGTTATGTTTTTGACTTAGTTTTCAGTTTATTTTCATGAGGTCAGAATTCTAGGTTGAATTTGTTGAAGTACCTACTTTTGTAGCCTTAGCGAAATGCAATGTTTTACTGAGAACCCTGTATCTTTAACGAAAATTTAGCTATTGTTATCAATGAAGAACTAAATTGTCGAGAGAAGATGTGTCTTCATGGTGAAATAATAAATCACACGGTGGAACAACTAGAACAAACCAGGGGTGGTTCTAAAGTTAGGTTAAAAAAACAGATTTAGTTTCACTCTGTATAAAGTGACGTACGTCGAGTTTTCTTGAAATTCAAAACCAAAATTCGCACATATCCTAGTTTCATATTCAGTTGACATTCCCACAGGAAAGATATATTCGTAGTAAAGGTTGACTAGATTTTTAGAAAATTTTAACAATTCTGACAGAGGAGGGCCACTTTTAATGTTTTTAATGTTTTTAAACAGTTTATGTTCATTTTAATTCAAGACAGTAAGTTGCATACTCTCGCCTGAATAAATACATGTTCTACATTTGTATACTTTCAGCTGGCCTGATGATGGAATAATTCCGAAATCGATAGCCGAAGATTTTAATAAACAATAATAGTGTGTTTTATTTTATTTTTCATTTCTTAATCAAAACCATTGGTTGATTAAGGATAAACATCAGTGGCGGCTTGTGACAGAATAAAGTGATGAGGCACATCAAAAAAAAATATTAATCTTATAAACTCTTTATTGTCAGCTGCATACTTATCATTATGAAAAAATCCTTCGGTAATAATGCTCCAATGATTCTATAGCGTTTTATTGGGTGGTAATTGCCCTGAGATAATTTTTTCAACTCGCTTCAACCAGTTTTTCACTAAACCCTATCGGAATATGTATTATTAACACTGCCAAAAAATAATTGATTAGAGTTACACTGCCAGTAGTACTCTCATTTTGAAACCTCCGATTCGATTTTCCTACCGCACCGATAGTCAAGATTTGGAATAGTTTGTATAACTTCTTCAATTGTACATATTTTATACTCATAGAATTACTCAAAACTGTTTCTGTTTTATTGAAAACTCTGCAATATCACGAGTACTGCACAAACCGAATAAACCCAAACCAGAGTGAAATTTCACTATCTTCCGCTTCACGATTAACCCGAATATGTGCAGTTTGCCGATGAAACGAAACGAAACGAAACAATCATGGATCAAGGGTAGATAGTCCGGTCAATCCAGACCAAAAAATTAGGGTGAAGTTACATAGAATCCCAACAAGCTGAAAATCGGTAAAATTGTTCAAGACATAATAATAAATAAAAGTTCCCAATCATTCCCGTGGATGGACAAAAATTTATTCAAGTTCAAGGTCGAAAAATGAGTTTTTCGCGATTTTCAGCAAAACGGTGAGTTTCATCAAAAAAGTAATTCAGACAAAAATGTAGATGTTAAAATTATCTTCAAAATTGTATCAATACTTTTTTTCCTACGAGGCACCGTTTCTGAGATAAAACGCTCCAAATGTTCTAAAAGTTGTTACTGAGGCTAGCCTCAAATTCACCTTAGAAGCCGCAATAGATAAACAACGAAGGGGAGGTTCATGATCTCGTCACGTCGATTTGAATAACGCGCTAGACAAGCAAGCTCGTGAGGCAAGCCTCACCTCACCGTTTACGCCTTGAAGAGGAAGTGAGATGAATGTACAAAAATCGGACCTTAACGCCTGTAACATGTAACGTTACGGTCCGATTTTTGTGCATTCATCGTAACATCAGTAACGTGTAATGTTACAGACGTCTGTAGCTGTACCCGGCTTGAGATTGAGCTCGGATATTATGAAAGACGAGTGCAGTATCGTATAAAAAAATTGAGACTGAAGAACATAATGGGATGATGAAATTGATTAATAAAATATTGGAAAACTTCGCTTGATATTAAATGTAGGTATCGTAGGGAAGTGGACAAATAAGTAATCTCTTATAACTTCGTCGACGTTTCGGAACCGTTGGTTCCTTCTCAAGACTCGTTAGAATGTTGATCTACAAAGTTGTAAAGTAATTTTGGACCAAAGTTGGACTGTATTAGATGGAAAATAAATTATTAAATTTAACATTATAACGAGTCTTGAGAAAGGAACCAACGGTTCCGAAACGTCGACGAAGTTATAAGAGATTACTTATTTGTCCACTTCCCTACGATACCTACATTTCATTTATACATGGACGAGAACACAGAATTCGCTTGATATTATTTGTGATTTCCGTAATTTATTTGGTGAGGCACTGCCTCACCTGCCTCATAGGACAAGCCGCCACTGATAAACATACCTACAATTTAAAAAAAATTCAATCGAATCGGACTATTTATGTATTAACAAACTTCATTGATTTTTTGAGTGGATCGATTATTTTGCCGGTGAGTGTATTTTCTGCGGCTGAATGCTGGGTTGCTTTTTATCTTGATAAATTGTCGTAGAAGGGTTCTGGAAATAAGGAGATCATACATTTGCGAAATAAATAATATTAATTTGTTAAAATTTAGTATTCCTATAAAATAAATCCGAAATACTTTGTTATTCCAATTGGTTCTAATTCCTCAGACTATATCTTTTCTGTTCATTATACGCTCGTTGCATTATATACCTACTACACTGCGCAAAAAAATTAACGCACATTACGGAAATCTCAAATTTATTCTACAACTGAAGGTGTTCTCAACAATAATTATTTCTATCAGAATTATGCATGCATATGTTATCCATTTTCAACGTTTTTCTTCAATACAGATATTTTTTTCCCAGCAAGAATAAAAAAAGATGAGATTATCAGATTTTGAATGTATTGGCTCCATTCTGAAATCAGTTATTCTCGATCAATTCTAGTGATCAATAGTTTTTCTTTCGTTTGATTTTCTACACTCGATCGCTATGCAACGCGAAACACGCAATTTGACCCAAGAGGAATGTGCCCAAGCGGTAGTTTTGCGAGAAGAAGGGTGGACATAGGTACACAAGAATTGCAGAAAGGTTTGGAGTTTCCATTACAAGTGTGTCCAGAATGTTGCAGCGATTCAGGGAGACAGGTATGAATGTCCGAAGACCAGGATAGGGTAGACCACGGGTAACAACTGCCATTCAAGAACGTTACTTGAGAGTTTCTTCGTTGAGACAACGGTTCGCAACCGCTCGCCTCCTTCAAAATCAGCCTGAGCAAACTCATGGGGTGCAAATTAGCACTCAGACAATAAGAAATCGCCTCAGAGAATATGATTTAAGGCCTCGTGTCGCGGCAAGAGGCCCAGCTCTTACCCCAGCCCATCAAAGGGCGCGTTTGGATTTTGCGAGAGAGCATATCCATTGGGAAGAGGCTGATTGGGAAAGAGTTCTCTTCACAGATGAGTCTAGATTCTGCCTCTAACATTGTGATCGATGTTCCCTTGTATACAGACGTCCACATGAAAGATAAGCTCAGTGCAATTTCCTAAATACTAATGGTTTCGGAGGAGGATCGATTATGGTATGGGGTGTAATATCTTTGACTGCTCGCACAGACCTAGTGGTCGTTGATAATGGAGCTATGAATGCTGATAGGTATATAAGGAATGTTCTTGAAGAGCATGTAGTTCCATTTGCCCCATACATTGATGAAAATTTCATTTTTATGGACGATAATGTCAGACCCCATCGTGCGCGCATCGTTCTGGAGTACCTTGAAGAGGTTGAAGTCTCTCGAATGGAATGGCCAGCAAGAAGTCCAGATCTCAATCCGATTGAGCAGGTTTGGGACAACCTCAGTAGAAGGCTGAGAAGTTCAGAAAATCATCCAGCTACTCTTAATGACTTAGGAATCTAACTCAGAGAAATCTGTAAAGGATTGGATCAGAACATTTTAAGATCACTCATTTTGAGTATGAACCGTCGTTGCCGAGCTGTAATTAACGCAAGGGGTGAAATACCAAGTATTAAATCACTTATCAGCATTCCAGTATTTTGAAAATTGCTTATTTCTCCTCTTTCACATAAGATCGGTGAAATCCTGAATTTTTCTTCCATTTAATGTGTCTTGTTTCGTTCAAAACCTTCCCGAGAGAACATAAAAAATAAGTGATATAGTCAATGTAGAGTTGACTTCCATTAAAATTGAGATTTTCAGAATGTGCGTTAATTTTTTTGCGCAGTGTATTTTTCTGATCGATAAAAAAGTGAGTAATATCGCCTTAGTTATCATATAACAGGTCAGGATATATGCGTATTTTCGAAGGGCAATATAAATTATCAAATCATTATTCCCTAGGGACAATATAATACATTCATATTCCACTATAAAAATAGCATCAATAACATAATTCGGAGTTTCACACAAGAATTTCTTGATCTGGACACTGCTGATTTTTTGGCATCGTAGGTACCCTTTTTTTGTTCTTGGCTAATGCTTCTACTTCATCGAACATTTTTACTTCATTTTTTCTCCTCAAATGACCTTTGACCACATTGATAATTTTGGCCATAACGTCCTATGTAAATATTTGTGCGACTAGGGGTAGAATAAGTTCATACTTAAATTAAATTAAAAGTGGACAAGTGCAGAGATTTTCCTGAATAATTCTTCGTACAACAATTATTGACGAGTTACGTTACTTCTTGGACACGCTGTATTTCATTCAAACCTTCAATGATGCTAATATTGCAAATAGTTTGCCAGTTAAAAATTATCAGAATGAGCTCAAGACAAGTGTTCCTTTCTTCCATTTGGCAATATTTTGACAACTACTATAGAAGATATTATCATTCATGTATTTTACCTTAAAAGTATACATGTTCTTGTAAGAGTTATCTATGTACAACGTAAGAGAATTCTTCTCGGATAAGAATATTCATTATGTGAATGGAATTATGTCACATTACGTTTCGCAAATCCATTGAAATTTTGGTGTGATTTACAAGATGAATGTATTGTTCAGATATGTGTGAAGCTTTTACGTTGATAACCTCATTTAAATGAGATACTCGTAGCAATGAAATCATAATTTCCTCATGGTGAGAAAATTCCTTGGTACCTATATAATTGGATTTTATTTACGATAAAGCACCACAATGTATGAACGGTTTAGAATTTATATAATTTGGTTGTATCCTTCTGTGTGTATAATTATCATTATGTCATTTTGACATGAGTTTGTCACACGTTTTTTATCATTATTCCGAAATTAAATTCGATATTTAGGATGAAATACCACTATTTAAATCTATGGGAGATGATTACCCTTCAGTAGGGTCCTGTAGCGGTCTTGGAAGAACAGAAGATTCGAAAATCATCACTTGGAACGCCAGACCTGGTTTAAAACACCCTCCTGGCCCAAGAGCAAGAATTACGTATTTTGTATCTGAATATTGAAGGTATTTATTCGAATAGTTTTAAGTTTCAATTTTGTAAAAACGGCGAGGCAGGGTTTTTTCTACTGAGGTTTTTCCCTGTGCTCTGGTATCATACGACAGAATAGTATGGTACCCCGTTTTGCACCAACCTCAGCTAGGGACTTTTTTTGTTTCATGTATTGTATTTTGTTAGCTCTCAATTCAAAAGAATAAATAAAATAAAAATGGCCACGAAGTACCTATAGAAGGTCCTATGCCTCATTATATTCATGATATTCCTTTTACCAACTTCAATTGAGCATAGGCATCAAATAAGTTCAGACTCACTTCAAATTCAGTATAGTGAGTACGTAATGTACCGGGTTTTTCACTATAATTTGACCCCCCATTTAACTTTGTTACTAAAGGAGATACAAAAAAATGTTTCTCATAAAAGTTTCACGAAATCAACTGAGGTTTTTTGATATGAGTTCAGAAACTGAAATATATACAGGATGGCCAACATATTGATGACAACTTCATTTTTTCGAATGGAACACCCTGTATATTTTTCCATGTTTGGCTAGCTCTTTTTCCTCTGATTTCGAATATGTAACATATGTTGGTCTATCTCTTTTATTCTGAGAACCACAGGGTTTCAAATTTTAAGAAACACCGTCCAAGATCTGTAATCATTTTACAAGTGGCAGAGTGTGTTTACTGAAAATGTTTATTTTTGGAGTTATAATAACGTCAATGGGAAGATATACAAGGTGAACAACATTGAATACAACTATATTTTTTCAAATGGGACGCCCTGTCCTGTATATTTTTCCTTTTTTGATAGGCTATTTCCTCCTGATCTCGAGAATAAATGCGTATGTGGATGTGTCTCTTCAATTTCCAGAGTTTCAAAGTTTTGAAATGATGACACCGAATAAAAAATATGTGAAATACCTATGAATTTCTTTATATCCAAACAAGTATTATTTTAGTTATTATAGTATGGTAAGAATAACATCAACTAAAGAAATTGCTTCTGATTCAAGTCAGAAATTAAAGCTTCAAAATTTGTTTCTAATCATTACAATATTATCATTATGGGAATTATGGGTTTAATATTGGTTGATTTTATTTAATTAATATTATTATCCACTTTCATTGATTGTCATTATTGCTGAAGTAATTTTTTTCCTTCAGGAACGGCTATAAAAACTTGTCCAACGGTGTCAAATCGGGACTATTTGGTGGCCATAAAATGGGTGCGCCATTACCAATCCAAAGATCAAATCGGCCACTTAAAAATTCACGAACTTCCAAAACGCTATGCCGGATGGTTATTGAAATTAGAAACTCTTTGGTGCTCAGAACAAGATAGATAGACCAACATATGTTACATATTCGAAATCAGGGGAAAAAGAGCTAACCAAATATGGAAAAATATACAGGGTGTTCCATTTGAAAAAATGAAGTTGCCATCAATATGTTGGTCACCCTGTATATATTTCAGTTTCTGGACTCATATAAAAAAACCTCAGTTTATTTCGTCAAACTTTTATACGAAACATTTTTTTGTATCTCCTTCAGTAACAAAGTTAAAGGGGGGGTCAAATTATAGTGAAAAACCCGGTACACAATGCGCCAAAGGGGCATTTTCAGTTTGTTAAAATATAAGGTTTTCCATGTGATAGCATTAAGAGTAATGTTAAATATATCGGGTGTCCCAAAGTGAGTAGCCTATTGGATTATTATGGAGATTTATTGATGTTAAAGATTTCAAATTTTGTGGATCGATATTTGCCATGTAATGTAAGGTGCATTTTTAAAATAATTTCACATTTCCAGCATTGCCGGATGTACGACAATTTGGAAACAACTTTGTTATTTTAAACGGGATTTTTATTTTATTTTTTTATGATACTCAATAAAATATTAAATCTATTCACTCTTACTTTTTCATACCTATCTTTAACGGTTTTCGATTTATTGATTATTTTTCAAAATTTCAGATCAAAATGGCGTGTTACGAAAATGACTCTGGTTCGCTCAATATTTGAGATTTAAGTCAGAAATTTAGCAAGTCACTATTACAGTATTCGTTTTGAGGAGTTTCGTGCTCCTGAGCTGTTCCAGTCCTTGTGCGCAGCCAATGGCAAGCCGTATCTCGAGCTTTTGAGTTACTCAGGAGCACGAAATATCTCAAAACGAATAGGCTATATATATATCGATCTGATCTATGTCACTGCGCTTGAATTATAGTTGTCAGTTATAGAGGATGGACCAAAAAAATCATCATTTGACAAGTTATAAAATCGTAAAAATTAGTATATTATATTATAAGGAATAAAAGTGCACAATTTAAAATATGCACTTTTAGTCCGAATAATATATACTATTTTTTCTCTAACCAAGTCAAAATTACAATAAAATTGGTTCTAGTCAAAAATCGTTAATAATTTGGTTATAAATTTGAACACTTATCATGACAGTGATTGTCAAGTAGACGTCAAATGCAATTACTTTAAGTCCTAGGATTAAAAACGCTACTTTTAATCCTAGGATAATTGCATTTGACGTCTACTTGACAATCACTGTCATGATAAGTGTTCAAATTTATAACCAAATTATTAACGATTTTTGACTAGAACCAATTTTATTGTAATTTTGACTTGGTTAGAGAAAAAATTAAAAGTGTTGCTAAGTAACGAGTGAATTGTTGTACGGTAAAGAAATTGGTGGGTTTTTCACCTGAAAATAATACAAAAATGTCAACATTTTTTGATGGTTGGAGAAAAAGTCTGTTTTTTATAAAATAATATGAGGGTGACCCCTGTTAACCGCTGACTTACATTACCCTATTCTCTATATATTTTACACCATACTGTGTATGCTGTCACAGGAAAAACCGCATATTTTAGTACTGGAAATGCTCATTCTGTACTGGTTTTTCAAAATATTCCCGATGAAGATCTATACGCATTCGTAGATACTCGATTATATAATAAATATTGAATATAATTTCACCGTTCTCCGAAACTTTCATAGCTCAATCATTATTCCATGATAAATTCACTATGTCGCATTTACCACTCATAATGTTCACCTTTGACGGAAATTGTTTTATGTAGGCGATAAATGGATAATAATCACGTGCGTATACCAAACTTTCAATAATCTCTCTGTTCCGTAATACCGGAAATACGGATTCTGTGAACTTTTGAATTAACGGAACCTAGCGTGAATCCGTGCCCCGTCAGGTTCATCGATAGAAATCAATCATAGATCTGGGTCAAGTGCAATGATCACAGATATGTCGATTCTTTGGATTTAATTATGGTTGTTGAGTAATACTTGAATGTTCAGATGAAAAATGCGAACGTGAATTCTAATATGTACTTGTAAGTTTGAATCTATCTACAAGGTGAAAAATGAATTGGATTTGCAGGGTCACTTTTGAAAACCAATCACTTTTCGTTACTTATAATGAAAGTTAAGAATAATTCTAATAGATTGATAACTCATAGTTTGGAGTCTCGTCAACGTTCAAAACAAGGGGTTTACATCATCCAGAGCATCCACAGGCAGTTTCGCCCAATTAGAGCTCATTATTATCTACTTCCATAGTTAATACAATAACAGAATAATTTTATTCTGTGCAGACGTTGTTTGCGTTGATCTTTTTGTATACTTTTCATTGCGTTTGAAGCCCTTTTACATCCAGATTTAGGGGAGTAGGTACACATCTGGACTGTTCGGCAAAGAAATCTGACAAAATCTGACAAATCTTTTCGCTCGGTGTATTTCGAAGAATCAAAGCGATTTTATCCATACAGTTTACGTCTTTTTATGTTTTTTTCTGTTTTATGTTGATGTAATGTATGGGTGATATAGATTTAGCGATAAATGATTAAAAACGATCTGATTTAGACGTATCACTTTAATCTTCATTGATTGCTACAATACCACTGATTTTCACATTGAGCACAATCGAACTGATTTCGATTTTGGTGGGGATTCGACGCATGACATAAATGTTAACACAATTGAAAATATATTACATTCTTCCCCCCTAGAAAAATCTTAACTATAATATGTCAATTCAAAAAAATACAACATTTCTAATTTTCATGTAACATAATATCACAGTAAAATTTATCACAGCAAAATATCACAGTTGAGATTCCTGATCCGACAATCGATAGAATGAAAAATGTCTAATACTTATAGTCCGTTCACGAAAGGTTGAGCACATAGTAGGCGTTTCTTTATTTATCTGAAGTTGGCAGTATTTAATGTCATAGAGTAAATTAAGTCAACGTTGCCGAATGTACTCGGCCTCGTCCGACGAGCTTGCGAGTTATCAGAGAACTCTATGCAATATTGATAACATTGCGTATCAATCTGACAAGAAAATAAAGAACATAACCTAAAATTTTAATATACACAGTGGAATATGCCAAACTTCCATGGCCAACCGACGGCTCAATCTTTCGTGAACGGAGTAGGTATACCATCACTTATATTCTTCTGCTTTCATTTATCGATTAATAACCTAATTCATTCATTGAAACTTTTCGATATAGCTTACGTAGTTGTGAACGGACAGGAGGAGATATTGCTTTCTCGTTTCTTTTGTATGTAATTAATTAATTAATAAGGATCTTTCGGTACAGCTATTTATCGCCGTGGTGAACGGATAGAAGAGGATATTGAATTCCTCATTTCTATGCATTCAGTGCCTTTGCACCTAATTATTTAATTAAGATAAAGCTACGAAAAGGATGAAAGTATTGTTAAAAGATGAGCATATTTCCCAAAATAGTGATCTTTGAAATCTAATAATCTATGAAAGTAGAACACAGCAGTATTTTCTGTGACAGCATTAAAAGTAGATATACGATATACACCTATAGTTAGTTTACGAAAGTTTGAGCCATCGGTTATGTTGTTTATTTTCTTGTCAGATTAATGAAATGTTAGCAATATTGCATAGAATTATCTGATAACTCGCAAGCTCGTCGGACGAGGCCGGGTATATTCGGCATCGTTGACATTATTTTACGTTATGACAGCAAATATTGCCAATTTCAGATAAATAAACAAACGCACACTATGCGCTCAAACTTTCGTGAACAAACTATCCAATTATTACTCACTTCAAATGTCAGGTATCTTATCTCCAATTAAATATGGAAATGCGATTTCTGTACTCGTAAGTTCAAACGCGCCTTGATGACGTACGAGCAAGCATAATTAGTAGGCATGATGATTCAAATAAAAGAGTGGCCAGTTGGCATCGTTGTATACTGTAATTCAACATTCAACCAATGAAATGAATGCTGACGCGTACGTCACATTCAATCGCTAATTCTGATAGATTGAATTTGCTAGCTTATTTCGGCAATATCTCGAAAAACTGACCACGAAACAAAAAAAATAGATAATCACTATGATTTTCTAAGGGTTCCTTCTAAAATGATATTTTCTGGAAATCTCTAAATGTCTTTTGAAATGTCTCAAGAGAAAGGTGTGGATCTTGTTTCAAACTGAAGAATTGAGATGATTCTGAGTACTGAAATGAAGAAGTCAATTATGAGATACCTTTTCCGTCGATCTCAGAATAAAGGGTGATTTTAATGTATACGAAATTGATCATTGATGACCCATTTTAATGCTCAATTTATGCTATTTTAATGTGCAATTCTCATGACAACCGTTCACAATGTATTCCGGAGCACTACAAGAAATGTCAGAACTCAACTGGAACATAGATACATAGAAATTTTATATGTCGAATGTAAGTCTTGTTCAAAATAAAAATGTATTTCAATCAAGAATTCACACACAATTTATATTGAGATCGTCAGAAAAATCTTAAGCAACTCGATTATTAATCGAGCGACTAATGGTCTCGAACTATTAACGCGTGATCAGAGCGAACGCGTTAAAATATCTTGACCATTAGTCGCTGTCTTCAAAACCTATATGATTAAATAACTATTATGTTTAATCATAAAAAATTAATAAAAACCAATACTCGTTTTTGAGCTTCTCCAGAGAAATGACATCGCGCATTCGCCATTTTGCAACTTGACTCGTCTAATCTCGGGTCTCAAAAGAGGCATTCGATTGAATGATTAGCGGCTCAAAAGCTTCCCAGGTGGATTTTTCTTGGATCATAGATTCGGCTAGTTTCATAGTTAGTGTTGTAAAAATACCTTTATGTTTAATTATAAAAATATAAAAAACCAATATTCGTTTTTGAGTTTTCGGGTGAAATCCTGAATACTTCGCAAACTTGATACAACAGCTAAAAAGGATTTGTAAACCCAAATGAAGTATCTGGTGACCCATAAATAAACATTCATGGGGTGCCGCCCCAGTTTTTTCAGACAAATGGCTAGGGGCATTCGCCATTTTGCAACTTGACTCGTCTAATCTCGGTGTCAAATAAGGAGCATTCAATTTGAACGATTAGCGGCTCAGAAGCTTCCCTGGTGGGTTTTTCCTGGATCATAGATTCGACTAGTTCAGAGTTAGTGTTGCTTAATAATAGTCAGTTGTTGTAAAAATACCTTTAGGTATGTTTAATCATAAAAAATTTATAAAAACTTATATGCGTTTTTGAGTCTTCGGAGAAATCCTGAATACTTCGCAAACTCGATACAACAGCTCAAAAGGATTTGTGAACCCAAATGAAGTATCTGGTGACCCATGAATAAACATTTATGGGCTGCAGCCTCAGTTCCTTCAGACAAATGACAATGCGCATTCGCCATTTTGCAACTTGGCTCGTCTAATCTCTGTGTCCCATAAGGGGGGCATTCGATTTGAACGATTAGCGGCTCAGAAGCTTCCCTGGTGGGTTTTCTTTGATCATACACTCATCGGCAAAATAATCAATCCGCTCAAAAATCAATGAAGTTTGTTAATTCATAAATATGTTACTCGTATTATTTTCAAGTCCTCTTCGATTGATTTTTTTTTTCAATTGTAGGTATGGTAATCTTTAATCAATGACCAGTTTTGAATTTCAAGAAAACTGGGCGTACATCATTTTATACAGGGTGAAACAAAATCTGTTTTTTTACCCTAGCTTAAGAACCACCCCTGGTGTGTTCCAGTTGTTCCACCGTCTGATTTCTTACTTCATCATCAAGACACATCTTCTCTTGACTATTTAATTCTTCATACATAACAATAGCTCAATTTTTGTTAAAGATACATCAGCCCGACTACATTAACCACATGTGGCTAGGATTGCCAGGGAGTATTTAGCAAAAGTTGAAATCCAATAACTAAACTGGCCTGCTCAAAGACCAGATTTGATCCCAATTGGGCTTATTTTTGGATTCTCTTGGAAGAAATTTCTATCTCGCTTACCAACTCCTGAAATTTGCAGCATCTCAGTGATGCTCTTATTGATTCAAAACATCAGCATGGGGACGTGCCGACACGAATTGCACCTGTTATCTGCGTCTAGGCGGAAAACACGTTATGTTTTTGACTTTGTTTTCAGTTTGTTTTCATTAGGTCAGAACTTTAGGTTGAATTGGTTGAAGTACTGTTGTAGCCTAGGCGAAATTTAATTTTTTACTAAAAACCCTGTATCTTAAACAGAAATTGAGCTATTATTATGAATGAAGAATTAAATTGTCAGAGAAGATGTCTTGATGATGAATTAAGAAATTACAGATTTTGTTTCGACTGTATAAAACAACGTACGCCGAGTCTTCTTAAAATTCAAAACTTGTGATTGATTAAGGATGAGCATACCTACAATTGAGAAAAAATTCACTCGAATCGGACATGAAATCGATTATTTTGTCGGTCAGTGTAGATTCGACTAGTTTAGAGTAGAGTTAGTTGCTTTCAATAGTTTTAAAAAAAGTCCATTATAATTGAATGCTGTCTAGTTATATAGAGTAGCTACAATTTTTCCAAGTAATTTGGTTGATGATGATGAAATAATGATTTTAGTTATCTCATTAAATCATAATGGACTTTCCTGCAACTGGATTGTTATCCATATGACTTGACAAATGGAATTTTTTCGACAACCCCTTCAACACATCCGATAAATTTCCTGGATGAAAACGTTGGTTACCTTTCATATCTCAGGATTGGACAACAATACTGTTGCAATATGATAGCTCTCAGAACATTCGAAATACGCGAGCTATTTGTGTTGTTATTATTAATCTTGACCAAAATATGGAATTCAATCGTGAACATTTTGGTGTGATTTTTCATAAAACGACTAATTTCGTGAAGGTTTTCCGAAACCAGTTGTTGTTCCGGACACCACTGAAGCATTGCATGAACTGATATTGATGGAAGATTGTCAAGTTACCTATCGTGAGATTGAGACAAACTTCTTAATATAATATTATAGCGAGAAAACCACCACAACATTTCGAGCTCCCACTCATTAGCTCAACTCTCGAAACGTCAATTTGATGAGTCATTTTGGTATAGTCCTGACTTTGGCACCGAATGACTTCTTTTTATTCTCTTACGTGAGAAATAAACTGAGAGGTAAACTTTTTTCGACGTATCTAGAAGCGGTTGATTCGTTCAGAATTTATGTTTTATAGGTATATACCTCAATCAGAGTGGCAAACGTGTTTTAACAGTTAGTTCAAACGAATGTAGAGAAGGAAGAATATTTTGAAATGCGAAAAGCAATTTTCGATAATTAATAAGTGTTTTTGTTCTCTAATCCGGAAATATCGAAGGTATCTCTCGAGTAGTAACCTAGTGTAGATAGTTCACACTGATACGGAACGTTCTAAAAATTCCACTCATCAGGTTGTCTTTTTGTCAAATCCGTCATCAATAGTTTAATCTCATTCTATAATACCAATAAGTATAGCAATCACATAGGAAATATACGATATTCAACGCATCAGAGAGAGAGAATTTGGCCGTACAGTTGAACAGGACTTTATTCGAAAGATATACGTGCATTTATGAAGATTGATAAACTGCGAATAATATTTTTGTCTTTCTTTTAAGTATCGTTAGAGTGGTCTAATTCAAGAAGTATACGGTGGGCAACCTAAATTATTAGAATCGAGTAGACACAGCGGGCACGCTGACGCATTGTCATTGGTTATTAAATGCATCAGGCTGCCCTCGGTACCTGATTCGTGAAAGACAACAACATTATTCGCAGTTGATCTCATGATCATTTCATCAGAAATGTGGCACGTGAATCCGAATTCCGACAAAGTTCACTTTCTGATGAATTGAATATCGTATGTTTCCGATATGAATTTCCATACCGGTATAAAATACAGGGTCTCTATAAATGATTGTAACAGCGCAGTTGGCTTTGGATTATGCATACCACAGAATTATGTGATCATGCTACGCTCTGATTGGTTAGAGATTGGTATTCTGCAATCAAAAGCCAAATGCGCTGTTACAATCATTTATAAGGACCCTGTATAAGAACAACTCTTGTGATACTTGATTTTTCTTGGAAATATTTCTGTTCTAATTATCTTGTGTTGTTTCAGAATGAAAAAATACATAAAAGTCATCATACTGGCACTCGTGGTACTGGATGGGATCTGTGCACAAAAAAACGACAAGGATGGTAAAAAAGAAAGAGGTAAACCGTGTGAATGGGATTTGGATTTCGCGATTGGTGAGAATTCAGGAGAAATATCGAGAATGATTCACGCCACTGTTTATAATTGCACCATTGTAAATACAAAATTAATATTCCACGACAATAATTAGTGCAGGGGAGCAGTACCATAGTCAACGTAGAACAAAGCTCATCTTTTAACTCTCAAGTTAATAAAAAATAATAAATACTGTGTGGTCAACTGAGGTATTCCGATTTAAAAGAGAAATAAAACAAAAACTATCAAGTCAATTTCAATTTTTTTTTTCTCAAATAATGCTCAGCTCCTTGGGAAATCATTTCTTAAAAATTACGCTATCCAAATATCCTCCGTTTTTCTGCTGGCACTCTTCGAGTTGAACCCTCAAATCTAGAAAAACACGTCGCAAAATTGCTGGACTGATGACAATTTCCTGGCGGATATTTACCATCGACGCAATTAGAGTATCCCCGCAAGTAAAAGTTGCAAAAAGGTGTCAAGGCAAGTCTGGGCTTCTGGGGGGCCATCATGGAAGGTCTCCACGCCGAGAAATCAATTTTTCAGAAAAAAGCGCTTGAATAACAGGTAAAGACCGATTTGAAGTGTGACAAGTGGCCCCGTCTTGATAAAACCAAGTGTCCCGATTGTAACCATCAAAGTCTTGAAGGGCTGGTTCAAAAAAATTTTTCAACATGTCCACATAACAATCAGAATCCACAGTTACTGATCGGCCGCGTCCGTCTTCGAAATAGTACGGGCCAATAAAGCCTTGTGCGTGTATTGCACACCAAATTTGTCTTTGGTTTCTAGTTTGTCTTTGGGGTTTTCTGAAGACCAATATTGGCAATTCGGTTCGTTTACATAGCCGTTGAGATGAAAATTGGGCTTCATCAGGGAAAAAATGTTAATTTTGGTAATGACCTCCCCACAGAACGAACGATCCTCATCCGTTCAACTAACCATATGATGGCGACTAAATTTTCATGAATCCCTCCTTCGTTTAAGAGCAACCCCACTTCTCTATTTCTATTCAAAACAATTTTAGAGCCCTTTTAAATTGGAATTCCTTAGTTGACCACCCAGTACTAACCGACTTCCTGCGCGATGTATTCAGGAAACAAGAATTCAATTTCTACAAATTCTTGATTTTATTCGAAAATGATCACAAGCAAAAATCATGAAACGTAATCTAATAGCAATAAGTTTTAAAAAAATGGACCAAAAGAGATTCGAAATTCTTAGAATTGGTATAGAGTTGTTGAAATTTCACAGCTGAAAATGATATTGCTAAAAGATGAAGAATTCTTTGACTTGAATTAATGAATTCATCTTCCTGTAAAAATCTTAAACCTACCTTGAAATGAAAATTTCTAGTTATAGTGTTTACAATATCAGATATCTTTATTCACGTTTGGTGTTAATTCCTCTTTTTCTCCTTTGTTCTTCCTTTTTTTCTCAATGTTGTAATGATATGTGTAGATATGTAGATTAGAATTAAGTATTTCACTATTTCATTTTAACCCTTCTTGTGTACATAAATAATTGTAGTAAATCAATTTTAAATTGATTTTTCGAATTTGTACATAGGTTCATTAATTTATTATTAGATAAAACGTTATGTTCGTGAGTAGGTATACTAACTCTTCTTGTGCACTAGGACAATATAAATGTAGTAAATCAGATATAAATTGTTAATTCGAATGTACATAGGTTCATTAATTTATTATCAGATGAAACGTGATTTTCGTGAGTACTCTAATTCTTGATTGAAGTCAAGAAATAGATTTGACATAATATTGACTTATATATGTTTCATTACACTTATACAGGGACTCTATAAATGATTGTAACAGCGCAGTTGGCTTGGATTGCAGAATACCAATCTCTAACCAATAAGAGCATAACATAATCACAGAATTCTGTGGTTTGCATAATCCAAAGCCAACTGCGCTGTTACAATCATTTATAGAGACCCTGTAGTAGTAGTAGGTACTTGTTTTACTAGTATTGTTTCTGAAAGATTTCTATTCGATTGCCTATGACAATAACACATTGAAATATGAGAAATCATGCACTAAAATAGGCAATAACGATATTTTTCCGTTGACTCCAAAATAAATGTTTAATATACGAAATTGATCAATAATGACACATTTGATTATTCAATTTACACTTTTTAATGTACAATTGCCATCGGCAACCGCACATGAAGTATACAGGAGTAGTATACGAGTATTGTTACTATACTTATTTATACTCAATTAATAGTGCGGTCGGCAGAAAAAATCTTGTAAACAACTCGTTTATTAATCTAAGGATTGATAAATTAGTTGATTAAATAACTATCAAATTGGATACAATTAATTATTCATTATTTTAGTGATGAACGGTCGGGTTGCAAAATGGCGGATGTGTCGGTTTCGCTTAGGTCATTTTGTCATGTTTCTACGGGTAACTTCAAATGGTATCTGAACGTTTTCTGTTTTCTCGAACGGCTAAAGGCAGTTACAAAAAATCAATAGATTCTCAGATACCGTTTGTAACACGGTTACTCGCAGAAACATGACAAAATGACTCACGGGGAAACCGGCGCCTTCGCCATTTTGCAGTACGAATTTGCATATTTGAGACATTTGCAGCGGTATTTGTATATTTTAGCTAAGATCCAGTAATGATGCATATTTTCTTCCCTGCGTTCCGAAATGCCATAAAAGTGCTGAATGCAACCATATTCCACGAAATATGAGGTCTATTGAGTGATTTGCGAATCACTTCTATCGCATTTCGAAACGCAGTATTAGTAGCCGCGCGCTACGAAAGTCTCAAAATAATGTGTTTAATACGCCAAATGAACTCCACGTTGCCATTGGCATTTCCAAATAAACTTCAAGAAAAGTTTGAAAAGATTTTGAAAGGAAATCCAGGTTTCGAAGATTTGTCTCTTATCGAGAGTTTTATTAATGGGACGGCAGAAGTTTTACCTGAAACTATAAAGGAGAACATAGCACCAAGGTTCAAATTCTCACCAGTTACGTTCGTGGATGTGGAGCGAACCTTTTTCACATACAAAAATATTCAGAAAGATCGAAAACAAAATTTAAAAATTGAACATTTGGAACAATATTTAATTGTAAACGTTTACAAAAACATCAAATTAAATTTTAATACCCTATTATTAAGAGTTATTGATATGTTGATTTTGAAATAGAAATTACTTTTTTTAATTCCACAAATTCATTATTAAATATTGTATATTCTGCCTGATTTCGTGCATATTTCAAGCATTATTCATGCATATTTGCATGCAAATAACAACGTTTTTATGTTGCATATAATCCGGTCTCTACACAATTACACATAAAGAACTATCAATGGTGATCCAACAAAACACATGAAATTCAACAGATAGACCATGATAAGGATTATTGTCAGTAAACATGGAAGTAAAAAACGAAAAACCATCTTGTGAATGTCTTTTGATGTTTCAGGCAAAAGGGACACAGGGCAAGCAGCGAATACAAACGCGGATGTGATGGTGCAGAATATTTTACAATGGCTACAAGGAGTATATACCCAAAATAGCAGAAAAGGTGAGTTTCACACTATCGTACTATCATCAATCTCCTAAGAATTCATTTAATGACAATTCTTATGAAGACTTTTCACATTTTGCAATCTTTTGTAGTCCGTCAAGGTTCATTCCGGGAATACCTACCTCCAAGCAACACCCAAAAACCAAGACCATTTGAGCCATCAGAACCAGGACAATATCTGCCTCCCAGGCAACCTCCATATCCTCCTTCAGGTTCTATAACGCCTCAACCTCCTTTCCCTATCTACACCAATCCAGCTACTGGCGCTGTAACGGGAGAGGGTTATAGTCCTTCTGAACCAACTGTTGGTCCTTCCTCCCAAGCTCCGGAAACCACTAGATATCCAACCAGGCCACGTCCAACTGGATATCCTACAAGACCTACACCAGGTATGTAAAAAACTTTCATAAAAGGTTTTCCAATAAGAGGTGTTATTTTGAATAGCCCGCTATTTCGGTAGATGTCACGTTTGAAGCTGTCATTTTTTCACATTTGACAAGTAGAAACTACGCCATTAGGTAATAAAAATGGAACGATACACGCTTCAACAACGCATTGAAACAAGTAAAATTCACTATAGAAATGGTAAAAATTTTACAGAGACGGTTCGTAAAACTCGAACATTTTTGAGTAGTCGTGAAGCACCTTGTCGGGCCGAAATAAAGAAACTGGTGAAAAAATTCGAGCTGTTGGGACAAGTTAGTGATGTGAAGAATAAAACCCGTGCACGTCGCTCAAGAACAGCCAAGAATATTGATGCTGTAGCCGAAAGTGTTGAAGAAAACCCAGGTTTGTCCATTCCTCGTTGTTCTTTGGAATTAGGCATTCCACAAACGTCATTACACCGTATTTTGCAGCAATATTTGGGTCTTAAGGCTTGTAAAGTTCAGTTAACACAAGAACTCAAGCCGGTCGATCATCAATAATGTCGGGTCTTTGCTGATTGAGTCTTTGAAATGCATGAAAATGATCAGGAATTCCATCGAAAAATCATCCTGAGTGGTGGGGCCCATTTCCACCTCATTGGCTTCGTCAACAAGCAAAATTGTCGCATCTGGAGCTCGGAAAACCCAAGAGTTATTGTTGAAAAGCTTCTCTATACTCAACGTGTGACTATTTGGTGCGGTTTATGGTCCGGTGGAGTCATTGATTTTTTTGCGAGAAAAGTTTCCGGACCGTGTTATCTCTCGAAGAGGTGATCACAATTGGCCACCGAGATCTTCTGATTTAACACCTTACGACTTCTTCCTTTGTGACCACGTGAAAAAGAAGGTCTACGCCAATAGCCCAGCGTCTATTCAAGACCTTAAAGATAGAATTCGTGAGGCTATCGAGGACATAGGGCAGCCACTTTGCGATTTGGTTATGGAAAATTTCAATAAAAGGATATGGTCTTATAAGCGTAGTCGTGGTGGTCATCTGCCTGATGTTATTCTCCACTATCAACGGCATCGCTTCTTCTTCATAATGAAATAAACTTCCGATCATTTATATTAAAAAATGGCATTTTTCTTTGAATATCAAAATAACACCTCCTATTGGAAAACCCTTTACAATGTTGTTGATTGCAGAAGAATTAAAGCTCACAGACCATGGTTTCATAACCCTTCGATAGAAGATGAAATAAGTTTTTTGATCATCTTCTTGAGATATTTGTTGCTTACGGGATTTTTTTGAAATACCTGTTGTTCTACATTATTTTTCTCGATGATGTTTCAATATACAGGCTGTTCCATCTCTGACGAGCCACTCCTATAATTCTTATCCCATAGTGATTGGAAATTTTTCCCGGAAAACGTCGAATGGTTTCGTTTGTAAGATATTTTTATGGATATTTGAGGCTGAAACGAGCAAACGCCCTGAAAAGAGGCGCTTCAAGCCGCCAAAATTGAATAAGAAAAAGGAATTGAGTGATTCTTCATTCAAAAGGAATTGGAAGTGCTTGAAAGCCTCTCCAGAACGGTGTAAAAAAAACGTAATTTTGATGAACAAAAATCATTTTGTGGCTCAAATGAGCTACCTTGAATATTTCTTTAGATCAATTTAATTTTGATATTGGTGATACAGACTAACCAACTCAACACGTTCTTGCAATGTATACCTACACCATTATTATTCTTTGAATTTTGAACAAATCAACAAAGTAGTAACTGAACAGATTGATTCATAACTCAGACTAAAGAAAGTCTTCAGTCTAAGATTTGTGATAAACGATCGAGGAAGAATATTATAACCAGATAAACACCTTTCAAGAACAAAAAACAGAAGCAACACGATGATATGTTTTGATTTCTTCATTGTTTGAGATAATTAAATATGCGTCAGAAGATGTCCCCAAAAAAATCATTCGGCGTTCTTGGGGAAATTTTCCAATCACTATGGTATAAGAAATAGGATACGGGGTGGCTCGTCCGAGATGAAACGCCCTCATGGCTTAAATTTTTTGAGATAACTATACTTCTACATTAATATCAAACAAAAGTAGTTATCCTACACAACCGATTTAAATTACAACTGATGTTTCAATATAATTCCCAAAGTTTCCTCGCGTTCAATCCCAACTTGAATGTGATTCGTCTCAATTTGAAGTTGGAAAGGTATAGATCAGTCAAACCATAGGGTTTTCCATTGTCAACAGTATTTCAAGTCAACATATTTGATGACTACAGATTAATGAATCTTTATTCCAAATTTATTAATACTTCCTTAATTTCCGAAGGATACTCCACAAGACCCTCAACACTTTATACTACAGCCTATCCAACGCGTCCAACGAGTTATCCAACCAGACCAAGACCTACAGGATATCCTACGAGACCAACGGGATACCCGACTAGACCAACTGGAGGATATCCAACTTCACCTACAGGCTACCCAACAAGGCCTACCGGATACCCACCAGCTGGTAAGTCATAAGTGAAAATGTTTTACGAGTATGATTAGCATCTTTCGAAAAAACGGGAACTTCTCATTTACAAAAATTTAAATATTGGGAATATTACCAATTATGATCATTAATACCGCCATTGTCCTTAAACAATGATACCGCAGTAGTAGGAACACAAAAAATTTGTTTCGTTATTCTCAATAATCCACATGATTTCAGGAACAGTAACATATCCAACTCCCGAGCAAACACAACCATCAGAAAAACCAGGATTTCCATCATCACCACCTCCAGGTTACCCTTCAGAGCAACCTACTCAGCCAACCAGATACCCAACACCAGGACCTACATACATTCCAAGCACTCTCGGACCAACCTACAGACCAACCTATAGGCCTACTGGGCCATCTTACAGACCTACACAGGGCCCAACAGAAGGTCCAAGCTATAGACCTACGGAAGGTCCAACTTATAGGCCTACAGGTCCCACTTATAGGCCAACCTATAGACCTACAGAAGGACCAACATACAGGCCGACTGAGGGACCATCTTATAGACCAACAGAAGGACCAACTTATAGGCCAACTGAAGGACCGACTTATAGGCCCACTGAAGGCCCGACTTATAGGCCAACTGAAGGGCCAACTTATAGGCCAACTGAAGGACCAACTTACAGACCTACAGAAGGGCCTACGTATAGACCTTCAAGGCCAACTTATAGACCCACAGAAGGTCCATCCTACAGGCCTACTGAAGGACCAACTTATAGGCCTACCGGACCAACCTACGTGCCACCACAGAAACAAACCACCACACCAAATCCAGATGACAACAGCGTTATTCCAACCCGTCCCACGTCTAGACCAGGTGACACTACAGGATCAGGGACTGACGTAGAAGGAACAGTTGTGCCAACCGTTTCCGAAGAAGACCTACGCCATCCACCGCATATTCACGACATTCAAGTGCAATGCGCAAAAGACATGATGCAGATAACTATAGAATTCAACAGGCAGTTCGACGGCATTATATATTCTAAAGGATTCTACAGCAATCCTGAATGTAGATATGTAACAGAAAACAGTGGACAAATCAAGTATACCTTCACTGTTAGTCTGAATTCCTGTGGAACAGAGTTCATCAGTGCTTTTGACACTCTAGGCCAATCTTATTTGGAAAATGTCCTGGTAATACAAAATGAGCCAGGAGTTCAAGAAGTGTGGGATACTATCCGTGCTGTTAGGTGTTTATGGGAAGGAAATCTTAGAGAAACTCTATCAGTAAACTTCAATGTTGGTATGTTGGCACAGGAAATAGTGACATTTAGTGGGGACACTGCTATGGCAAGGCTGGACATCCAGTTAGGAAGAGGTCCTTTTGCACCTGCCGCCAATGGCTTGGTTAAGATTGGAGAAATGATGACTTTAGTTGTATCTGTCACAGGAGATGCTGGATTTGATATACAAGTTAAAGAGTGCAGAGCTAAAGATACCACAGGAGAAAATAGCATCCTTCTTACAGATGATAATGGATGCGTATTAAAACCTAAATTGTTTGGCGCTTTCCAAAAAACTAGAGAAACAGGTAATACTGGTGCCAATATAATTGCTTATGCTTTCTTCAACGCCTTCAAATTCCCTGATATCATGGATCTGGTTTTGGAATGCAACATTGAATTATGCAAAAATGATTGTGAAGTGTGTCCAAATCCCAATCAACCCCTAGAACCAGGACGAAGAAGAAGACGTCGAGATTTATACAGCAATGAAACTTTAGGAGAGCCCGTAACTATGGGAAAACGATTGAGTATAATTTTACCAGAGGATCTCTCAACTGGCGAAGCTATCATAAATCTAAATGAAAACCACAATGTTTGCTTATCAGCACAGAGCTTTGTGATTTCCACAGCTACCTTAGTATCTTTACTAATAGCAAGTTGCATAATGAGTATATACTTATGGTTGAAAAACCAACGCCTATCTGTGAAGAAATAGAAGGACATTGTCCAAATTTGCCAACTATTTATAATTTACGAGCTAAGTTATTTTTTTATATTTTTCTCATTATTCAAAAAATGAATGATAGAAGTTCCATTCGGGAGAACATCCTGAAAATTGTACCTACAATCATGTAAATATTGAATATTTTTAATAAAAAATTGTAAAATATTGATTTCATTACATATTCCACTGAACCCCGGATCCATAATTGCAAATAATGCACAACGAACAGCAAAATATCCAAAAAACTTAACCAGCTAGAACATGCTCATCACTTCAATTCAATGATTTTCTTCTCTTCTAAAATTTATGATAATTCATTAAACCTAGTTGATAGTTTACAGAGGGGTTACAGTTCACTGCGACCTTAAGGTCTATTGTGCCCCCTTACAGAGCTCTTCTGGCCAAAAACCTTCACAGCTCGCCTTCCAGTTCCAGAGATCTAATGAAATCTAGTAACTGTGAAGGCTTCAACGAGGCTAGTCCTCACTCTTACAAGTTTCTTGTCCAAGGCATTTCCTCCTCAGGCTCGTAATGCCAAGGCATTCTGTGACTAGGTGAATGGGGGTTTTTTCCTCCTCCCCACAGACCTACACTCGTCAGTGTCCGACAATCCCATCCTCAACAGGTGCTTCCTGAGGCGACAATGTCCTGTAAGAAAGCCAGTGAGGAGGTGCAATTGCTTCTTACCAAGGTCCAGATATCTTTGGATCCCGCTGCCTCGAAGTTCCGAAGGACTCAGTGGAATGATCCATCCCTGGGAGATTCCGCCAGAGCTTTTCCCTCTCGGCTTTCTCCTTCTCCAGAAACTCCTTCTTATAGGTACATTTAGATATACCACAGAAGGGTTCTGGGCCAAAGAGTGACATTTGTGCGCCCTCTTTGGCAAGTGCATTGGCCTTTTCGTTTCCTTCGATTCCCGAGTGGCCGGGAACCCAGATTAAAAAGACCTTATTTTTCTTGCCTACCTCGTTAAGTTTGTTCCGGCACTCCCAGATCATCTTAGAATCGATGATGTAGGAGCTCAGTGCTTTAATAGCAGCTTGACTATCTGAGTGTATGGCTATATCACACTTCTGATAGTTTCTTTCTAGATTTATATCTAGACATCTTTCAATAGCTAAGATTTCCGCTTGAAAGACGCTCATATAGGAGCCCAGCGACTGTGCACACTTGGTGCTTGGCCCGTATATCCCGGCGCCTGCTCCTGTAGAGGTTTTGGAACCATCTGTATACCATTTTACGGTATTTTCTTTGAGATTATAGTCGGTGTATTAAACCTATGAAAATATAGCATTTTCGAGATAATTGCTTGAAATTTTTGAAGTATTGATTTTTTCCCAAATCTGCATAGAGAGCTTCCAACGAAATAGCAGTTCATACCCCTTCAAAAAATCAATTATAGCTACTACTGATTATCTACTTGATCTACTTGAAGTACACAGAATAAGACCATTTCACAACTTACTCAATTTATATTATATAGTTGCTTCATTAAATCCAATTTCAAATATTGCATTTGAAAAACATCAAAGATATTTATCACAAATCAAAAAAAACTAAGCTAATTAAAAGACATCAACAATGTCTAACTCTAGGTAAGGCAATAAAGCTCTTCCCATTCTCCAAATCGTGGTAACCTATTGGACCTGCTTCACAATCAGCACAAGCCAAAAACTTTGTTGTTCCAACAGTATTTGAAAAGCCTACATTTTGGAATGTGTACATGTCTGGTACACACCAAAAGGAGGAAATCAGCTCACTTTTAGGGTCTAAATCATTAGTTTTGTTCTGTTTCATCAGCGGCAATTGGAACTGTAAATAAAGCAATCATTAAAACAAACTCTTGTTAATTGGATTGTGTATGTAATCATTGCACATATTTCCATTGCACTGCACACCTGGGTTTTAATGAAAGATCCAGAAGCTGGTGATAATATTACAGATTGACAATAGGAACATTTTACTGTTCTTATATTTTTCCCATCAGATATTTCATCATCATAATTCTCAGTAGAAACGGGCATTGTTTATTTTTAATTTGGAAATCCAAAAAAATTTACGACCACAGAATAAAATCCGACATCTCACACTACATCACAGAGGAATAGAATTGTTTTTTTTTTCATTTTTCGGTGGAATATATTGAAATATTAAATATATGTGGCATTTTCAGATAAGATAGCCCATTATAATATAAAAATGAATAAGTTCGAATTTTCTACATAAATCATATAAATTCGTTATACATCAGCCAAAGCATTGTTTGAAGAAAACAATGGCCAAAGATTATTATAATAATCTGTGATTTCAGCTGGATATAATTCTGTGGTTTTTATTATTATTTTTCCGGCTTTCCCTCCCTTTTCAAATAATAAATATACAGTTGGAAATTTAAACAAATTCTTGATTTATTCAGTTGTATCTGTATATCAGGAAATAAATCTTTCAATATGATATCGAACAATATCGAGGAACAAAGTGAAGCGTAAGACTCGTTCTATTTGCAATACATTTATATTAAATATACATAATCTGCTGACCGAGTTATTTGTTTACTGAATATATTCAAGATGCAAGTATATATAATTTAATTCCATTTATTTCGTTTTCGTTTTTAGACGTACTCTTGAGCAAATTGATGAAGTGATAAATTTAGCCAAACTAAAGCAAGAAGATCTCATGCCCGCTGTTCAAACCATATATTTCAATGATAATAACTTGCAGTGTGAGAACTTGAAACTCATTCAGCTAGATGATTATCTACTGAAGGAAATTGAAGAAGGTGAAACGTTATTTTTCAAAGGGGATAAACATGAAAATGTAGTCCTCTGTTCCAAAACTAAAACGTATGATATTTGTGAAACCGAAACCTCTAATAGTTTACTTTTATTGAAAGGTTTGAAATTCAGTGAAACATGTAAAAATTGCCATGAAAGATCTATATTCAAAGCCAAAGTACATGGGATATTTTATGATTATTTAGAAGCAGTGCCAGGAAAACCGTATTTAGGTAAAATAGAGCAATTGTTAAATAAAACAGAATATAAAGGTCCGGAGCATGAGTATGAAGTAGATCAAAGTAAACTGATAACATTCGAAGAATTGGATAATACTGTACAATGCTCTACCAAGGAATTAGAGGACGCTCTCAGCAAAATGGACACCATTGTGATAGATAATAAAATTAGATTGTTAGGTTTTGAGTATCATTTTAGAGTCTTATCTTATATGTTGAAATTAATTGATGAAAACTCATGGGAATTAGATGAAATTAATTATGAAGAAACAATAAATTCCCTGAAAGAAATAATACCAGAAGATGTAGTAAAGTGCCTTTTTGATAAATATACAGAAGAATCTAAAATAGAGAATGGGGAAGTCTATTATTCGTATAAGGAAAGGGATATATGCATTTTTTTTGCAAAAGCATTATTGAGTCAAGCTGAAAAATTTGGTTTAGAAGAATTCTTTCAAGCTTGGAGGGAATCTCTACCAGAGGGCATGTATCCAGATGAGGAAATGTTGTATGGCATTGCTATTATTGATAAAAAGACAATACCAAATTGTTTATGGGCATTTCCTGAGAATACACTACCTGAAAATATCAATGAACGTTTTAAAATTCTATTCGAAACTAGGGAAAAATGGACAGTTCCTGAAATTACTCCTTACATAAAGCAAGTTGATTTTTTCTCTCAATTTGGGTTCATCATTTATTGTACTTTCTAATTGTAGGAAATTAACAACAGAAAAATTAGATGCTAATGCCTTATTGGCCAAATATGCTAGAGCATCTACTCATGACGGCATCAAATACTATGGAGCTAAGCATTCAAAGTGATCAAACTGAAAAATGAGATGGAGAGAGGTTACTAGTATTATATGGAATTATTTATTGTAATCGTATGGAAAAAATTATATATTTTATTCAAAACGTGCATCTATTTGAATTCAACATATGAGGGTCTTCAAAGAACTGTCATTAAACATTTGATCATATGATCAGGGTTTGTAGACATAGTTACTAAATTTCCCATTAAATTTTTTCAATATTTCCAAACTACATATCTGATGAATTCGATATTCGGCATCAAAGAGAAGAACAATGACCTCCAAATTTAAAAAAAACTATATTGTCTGTAAGATGTGGACTGCAAAATTTTTGTTCCCTTGAACTTTCAAACAGAAGCAGTTATGGACTAGGTGGATCTACAGATTTTCTATATTCAAGAAAAAGTATTGGATAATTTATTACTTATCTCCTATGAAACTCACTTATTCCATAATTTGAATTCACTCATCTTCTTTTAACATTAACAAGATTTAAAAAAATATATTAATTCTATTCACAAAATTCCATTCACATTGGATCAGTAGCCTTAAAATGTTCTGTATCGATGGTTGAGTAAGCATGACCTTCATTGATCAAAAATTCCAATGCTTCCCTGCAAAAAATATTTTGATATGCATTTTCTGTCAACAATAAAATTGTAATTACGTACAGGACTTCAACAGATTTCTGCTGAGGGAATTGACGAAGTAGTTCAGACTTAGAAGTACCAGATATCGATGGAGACCTTTTCAGAATATCATGTATTTGAGCCTGCATGGGTGTCAAACCTGTATCTTGTGCGGTATTTTCCAAAAAGTGCATTGAATTTGCAAGATCTGCACCTGGGTTATTTTTTTTAATAGCAGATGTAGGACCCTGAAATTAGAATAATTATAAGGGATATTCAAATAAATCAAAATTAGATTACAAGGAATAATAAAGATGAATAACAAACGTGTTGAATATTCTAGAAGTAAAACGCCTAAGAAATTACTATTTTTGTATATTGGATCTTATGAATTTGTTATTCTTGATCATGCTAGATGGTCATCTGGTTGAATCGATTAATGTTTATATTTATCACACCTAAAGCCGATATAATGCCTACTACTTGATATTATGATATAAGGGAAAATCTAGAATGCTATTATAAAAACCAAAAATAAATAGAAGGCCTAAATGGTAAACAATTAATATTTTAAAAACCTTTACTTACGGTAGGATTATTAGCCATGTATTCAGCCTCTAGTCTGGTATGAATTACCTGCAGAAGGTGATTAGTGACAACATTAGCATCTGAAACTGGAAACATTCTCAATACCATCATCATCTTTTCATTATCCTGAAATCTTAATGATCCAAATATTTGAACATAAGAGCTTTCTTTGATATTTGGTAATTTGGGTGCATTATCCTACGAAAAAACCAAAGAAAAGTTTAAAAATTTCATTCCTAATCAACTACAAGACTAATATTCATACCTTATCAGTTTCCAACCACCAAATTGCTTTGATGGTTCCAGTATGGTCTTGTATATTATACATAGCTTTGGTTGACTGAACTTCATAATCTAACACAATGCCGACAATGCACAACTAAAATGAATAACATTTAACGAATAAATATTTTATTTACCTTCTCATTTTCTTTATTTTAGGCATAATAACTTACTATTTGAGTTTGCATTCCAAACAATGTAAACTCTTCTTCGTGAGAGTCTTTGATTTGTCGTACTACAACTGGTACAACATTTTGCAATCGGCGAGCTTTCTGCAAAATATTCAAATAAGAAGAGATATTATTAACCAGTAAAAGTTATAAATAACAGATGTCTGCGAGCGACTTATTTTCAACCCATATCATGTTATCAAATAAATATTACGTTAGACTTATACCTGCCCTTTTCCAGGAGTTTCTTCAGCTTCATTTGTGGTGTTGAAGAAGCCACCGCCACTGGCACTTTTATCGCCTAAAATTTGAAAGGTAGCGTAAATTATTGTATCAGAATACTTACGAAATACAAATAACATAATTAAAAATACTGACCATAAACAGAAGACTGCCACATTTTAAATTTTATATTAAAAATTCGGTAGCAAAATAAACAGAATTAAATTTGACTTGCGCGGGAAAGTTGAGAGGTTAGCTGAAGCACAGAAAATTGGAAAATATTTTATATTCTATGGTTTGTCTGCCGTGGTTGGATCATAGAAATAAGTTATGTGATTTAAAATTCTGTGTTCTGAGGTCAAAATCGAAGACGTGCGAAAAATTTCTTTTGACAGCCTTTTCGAAACACGGCCGTTTAGCGGTGGTAAGTCAAGCAAATTTTAAATCTTAAAACATCCATTCCTGTGAAGATTATTTTAGGTATTTAAGTAAACCATTGAATCCACAAGATGCCACAAAATTCGACCCAACTGAAGTTAAATACGGTAATTCAAATTTACAATATTTTTCTGCTGGATACATGTAGGGTTATGTTGATTTACTATGTAATTCATTTTTAGTCTATTTGAGATGTGTTGGAGGAGAAGTAGGAGCTACCTCATCTCTGGCCCCAAAATCGGTCCTCTAGGTTTGGTGAGTTCATATTTTTTTTACTTTACTCCCGGATCATGTTAACATGTCTTCTCTTTTCAGTCTCCCAAAAAAATTGGTGATGACATTGCTAAGAGCACTGCTGACTGGAAAGGTCTCAAAATAACTGTATGCTTGAAAATCAGAATCGTCAAGCTACAATTTCAGTGGTACCATCAGCAGCTTCCCTTATCATCAAAGCTTTGAAAGAGCCCCCAAGAGACAGGAAGAAGCAAAAGAATGGTGAGTTTCAAGTTGAATATAGCTACTCTTCCTTTATTTTTTCTCTATTTAGTTAATACATATGTGTATGCTTTAACTTGATGATCAAGGTAATTTATAGTGTTATCGATTGGGAGCACTAGTTATTGAATTGTGGTGTAGTTTAAATTATTTGGCAGATTCCTTGATCATCTGTTTGACTGATTTAAACTTACTGTAACACTGTTTAGGAAGTAGTGCCAAAATGGTATATCAGGTATTCTGTTTACTGATTTGCTGAAGTTTCAGAAATAACTGTTGAAATGATTACACGAGAATTCCTATGGAACACGAAATATGCACTCAGTTTTACAAATTTAAAGTTTAGCCATATGTATTTTTATTTATTCTACTGTCAAGATATCGACCAGATTTATCTTTATATACACTCTAAGGTTTGGAACTTAAAAGCAACTGTTTTACTTCTTAAGTTTCCATCGTCATGAATATCAACTTTTTTGTTATTGCTTCTCCAAGATCCAAAGATATCAATTGCACAATATATTTGTTAGAACTTACATTTGGGTGTGAAAATTGTGGATTAACAAATAATTTTTTGGCAAAAAGGTATGAAAGATCTGGTAACTCTTGAAGCATTTTTCATTTGTAATAATGATCTGCATATTACTAAAAAATTCTTCCGTTCTAATCCTGCATTGATGTTAGATGATTTCATTTAAAAATGTTTTTCATTTCAGTGAAACATTCAGGAAACCTCACATTGGACGATATCATTGACATTGCCAGACAAATGAGACCAAGATCCATTGCTAAGAGCTTGTCTGGTACAGTTAAAGAAATATTAGGTACTTGCCAGTCTGTTGGATGTACCGTAGATGGTAGGCCACCACATGACCTTATTGACGAAATCAAGGATGAAAGCCTAGAAATACCAGAGGAATAAATAAAGCTTTTTAGTATTTAATTGTTTGCTTAGATCAATCCTATTGTCCTATACCTTTCATATGCTCAATAATAGTAACCGAAGTTTATACTCTAAATAATTGCACTCCTGCACATTATTGTGGCATATTGTTGAGAAAATAATCTTTAGAATTAGATGTGCAAGAAATTTCAAAGTATTTTTCAACTGAAATATACTGAGCTATCATAACAGTGATTTACTTCAATTATTTCTGAATGTGTTTCAGTCAACTTTTTGATATAGATAATTTATCCTTTTATAACTTGAGAAAATGAGTAAAATTGATGGAATGTACTTTGGTCAGACATGGTTTCAGTAAATGTAAATTATGCTATATTAAAATTTAATTTCTTGTAGAGGCAGTTGATTGAAATCTAGAATTAGTATCAGAGTTAAAAATCAAAGGTGAGACATTTTTATGGTGGTCGGCTCACTGTATAGCATATTGAAATGCTTGATGGGATTATGACAAGCCACTGTTGGCTGAACGCACATCGACATTATATAGATTGGTTGAAAAAAAGGATTGCAAATTTGTGTCTTCATCAGCCTGTAACAGCCCTACACATCGTATCGGAATGTCCAAATGGAAGGTCAGGTCAGTATGACACAGAACCAACTTAAAGACATCACAGTTGTTATAATTATAAGATAACCAAAATTATCCATTTTGACTTCTTAGTAGTACCATTATTTAAACAATGGTAGTACAGTCATACACCTGCTCATGATAAATGTAAAGATTGAGAAGACACTTATTTGTATCTTGAAAACAAAAGTTTAGGTTCAATTTAGCTTCCTGGTAGCTCCACAACTCAATGTCAATACTTTTCTGTTAATTTTGTCCTTAACTGAAATTATTATCAGTTCTTAGCAGCAAAAATATTTTAAGTAAAACTCTGCATCTATTTAGAATAAATTATAACAATGTGTTATTTTCAGTTATCGTAAGTGCACATAATATCAAATTTAATGTTTTATCAATCAGTTGGATTCTGAATAACCATCAAAATAAACTCTTTGTCGGGTGCAACCATTATTTCATGTTTCTTAGATCTGATACGTAGGAAAGTCAAATCATTAGACGGATCCAAGTCTCGCACAACACTTCTTGCTTTGTCAGATAAAGAACTTATAAGACCTGCATACTGTACAGTTGTGGTGTTGTCAAGTGTTGTTTTGATTGGAATTCCTGAAATAGAAAAATTTCAATGATTATCATTATTTCATAGAAAAGTAAGATATTCTAAGATAATTAATCGTATCATTTCAAAATAAGAAAATTTTGATTCAAGCATATAAGAATTCTTCGAAGAATGAATCATGTAGCCTTTTAAATTAAGAGATGATTTGATTAACTTCATAGTAAAAGGGTACCCTAAATCTGCAGTTGTTATAATAATAAATTGAAATATTTTGGTGACCATCTGGACTTGTTTTGATTTTTTGTATGATTTGCTGATATCAACAAACAAGTTTCAATTTGGATTAAATTCAACAAGGTATAGTTGGAAATAAAGTAGGCTTTCGCAAGAAAAGGAGCCAACATTAATCATCAGCCTTTTTGTTGTTCATCAACTCAGAGCATTACGTCAGAAGTAGATAAATGGAAAAATTCAATGAAACAAACCAGTGAATGGATTGACTGATTGAGTTTTGTGAAACACATCAATAATATTCCTATGAATGTTTAGTTCCTCTCATGTAAAATCAAACCACAAAGTGTTATATAGGTACCAAGTCAGGCACCTAAAGCTTCTTCCAAAGTTATAGATGGTTGGTATAAATTTCAAACAACTGGTATTTGAAGAAGAGAGGATATATCAGAGAGAGTAAATAGAATTATATCAATTACTCATTTATCGTAATGCTCTTTTTTAAAGCGTCAGGGAATTCGTAATAAATCAATAGATCTTCTGGAATCGAGAATGAACAGTTATTCCAAATAGTCAAATTGAAGTGAGTGATTCTCAATTGTACATAACTATACAAAAAAAGGATATCGAATTTTGGGAGTACCTTCTGAATTCACAACAATTATTCCTACAACACCCTTATGTGATTGAATTCGTTTCAAGGTATCTTCTACTTCGTTGGCCTGTAAAACAAATTATGTAATTACTACATCAAAGAGTTTTGAGGGCATTCACCATGGCTTAGATTTGATTTCCCAATTTTTACAGCTCAGAAAATTGATTAATCGATCAAATATTTTTGATTGTATTGCTCATTTTGACGTTTTCCACAGAAGTAAATTTAAATGTTTATAAGAAGAAGAATTTTAGAAGACATTTGACATATGATGAAATATTGCTCTGTGATACAAGAGAAAAATTCTGTGGTTGAGATTCGTAAATAAAAAAGTGCCGAACTTGTGCAAGTTGCAATAACATTTTTATTGGAAAAAATAAATTGAAAGAGAGCTCGAAAAGAATTTAAATCATCAAAGAGGTCGGTTGTGAAAAACCATCATTAACCATCTATAAAATGTTGCACCAAAGCCCATTTGGAAATTCTATCATTGGACAAAATACTACCACAACAAATACTTCGAATCCTTTGAAAGATTTCGAAGTAACTCAGCCACCAGATGATTCGATAAGTTCCTTGGCCTTTTCTCCTTCGTCGATGCAACAAAATTTCTTGATTGCCGGTAGTTGGGATAACAGTGTCAGATGTTGGGAAATTGAACAAAGTGGGAAAAGTGTACCAAAATCAATGCAATCCGGCACCGCGCCAGTTCTTGATGTGTGTTGGATTGATGATGGCAGTAAAGTGAGTGTTTCTTATGAATAATATCCCAAAAAAGCAATAAGTTACTTATTATGTTAACTAACATGTAGAACGAATACTTCATCTTGTCTACTTTTAGGTCTTCATTGCCTCTTGTGATAAAACAGTTAAAGTTTGGGATTTGGCAAGTAATCAAACAATGCAAGTTGCCCAACACGACGCTCCAGTCAAAACATGCCATTGGGTTAAAGCCCCCAACTACACATGTCTCATGACAGGATCATGGGACAAAACATTGAAATTTTGGGATACAAGGTCGCCAACTCCAATAATGAACATAGCATTACCTGAACGATGCTATTGTGCTGATGTTGATTATCCTATGGCTGTAGTAGGAACAGCAAACAGACATTTAATTGTTTATCAGTTAGATGGGAAACCATCTGAATATAAGAGGGTAGAAAGTCCTCTCAAATACCAACATAGATGTTTGGCCATATTCAAGTAAGTATCCAAAAAATAAGGTATTTGTGTGCCAGAATCAAGTTGATTTTTTTATTTTATATTATTTTATTTCTCGTTTTTTCAAACTTTTCCTTCAATAGCTCTTATAGGGCACTCCTATAAGAGTATGCAGAGTGTATGAATAACACCGAAAAAATTAAAGGGGTGATCCTCAAATCATTTCATAAAAAAAATTTAAGAAGACCTGAGCAGGTGCTTTTGAGCGCTCGTTCATTGGTGTAGGAATGAGGCTATTACCTCGGAATTTTTTTTAAGAATTGAAATTGAATTCTATGGTTCTGATGATGCAATCCTCTTGAAATTTTGCATGAACATTCAGTATATCAATCTTCATACACAAAATGAATTTCACTCGAATCGGATATCTTGTTATGGAAATATGGAGATTCTTCTTTTCAATATTCCAATTGAATATTCTATGGTTCAGATGATGCCATCTTCTTGAAATTTTGCGTGAACGTTCAGTAAATCAGCCTTCATTCACAAAATGAATTTCTTTCGAATCAGATTTCTTGTTACGGAATATGAAGTTTCTTCTTTTCTATTGCACTTCATTTTCCATGGTTCTGTTTATACTATGGCCACAAAATTTCGCATGAGGCTCATTATATGCATCTTGAATGTGGCCGCAAAATTTCATTTCGATCGATTTCGTTTTGTCTGAGATATTGAAAAACAAAAATTTTTAATGGCCATATCTTATGGAACACCCTGTACGATTTAGCTGCTTGACAGACTTAATCGAGGCACTTGGGAACCTAACTCAACCTGAAAAAGTCTCTAGGACATTGCCTTCGAAAGTTATCGTACTAACGAACGGACGGCCCCACGGACTCAATTGAATTTGAACACGGATTTATCGTTTGAGACCATTTTCGGCTCAAAATTCAAAAATTACAGACATTTGGGCAAAACGACATAGAACGAGCGTTCAAAAAATTACCCATAAAATTCGTTAAATTTGTGACAAAAAAATCTCTTCTGCCTTTTTTTTGTGTGGGTTGCCTTTTTTCTGTAAAAAATGAAACATCTTAATGTGTGTTTCTAGTAAAAGGTTACGTTAAAATGCAATATTTTTTACTTAAAAACGAAAAAAAAGGCAGAATAGATTTTCTCTCACTAATTTTAACAAAGAATTCAAAAATAATTGTTAGTTTAGAATATCTCAGTGGCGTACCACTTTTTTTATTCAGTTTTTGAATAAAAAACCAACACCTTATATCTTGGAAACAATACATTTCTGGACCTACATTTATGGGAACCTTTTTTCATTTTCAAAATAAAATGATCTGAAGAATCACCCCTTTCATTTTTTCGGTGTTATCAGATACACCCTGTATAGTTGTAGAAAATTAGTGGTAAATTTTAATATCTATCCATATGTGGCAGTTGTATCTTAAATAAATACAGATAATTCAGTTCCACAATTAAAGTGACTTGATCACTTTTGAAATTAATTTGCATAAAGGACCCCGCACATTTTGTATGGGAATTGGCTCCCGGGTGAATTGGCTGAAAATTTGATATGATGTTCTTCTAATCCTTCTTATCAAGTGTCTAAACAGTCACGAAGCTGAAAAATGCATACTTCTAGGGGTTTTTAGTGATTTTTTGTATCCATTATGACTTACGTATTATGGGAATTGGCTCCCAGTGGATTTGGCTGAAAATTTGATATGATGTTCTACTAATCCTTCTGATCAAATGTCTCCACAGTCATAAAGCTGAAAAATGCATACTTCTAGGAGTTTTAGCGATTTTTTGTATTCATTATGGCTTACGTATTACCGTTCACACAGGAATGTTTGAAAATATTCGAATTGACAGAATCTGCTTTCAATAATCACGAAATATTCTCAAACATTTCTGTTGTGAACAGTAATACGTAAGCCATAATGGATACAAAAAATCGCTAAAAACTCCTAGAAGTATGCATTTTTCAGCTTCGTGACTGTAGAGAACATTTGATCAGAAGGATTAGTAGAACATCATATCAAACTTTCAGCCAAATCCACCGGGAGCCAATTCTCATAAAAAATGTGCGGGGTCCTTTCTAAATTCCCTTACTTCTAGAGACAAGAAGAAAAGAAGAAAACTCCTACAGGATATGCATTAGGATCTGTAGAGGGCAGAGTGGCTATTCAGTATGTGAGCCCCACAAACCCCAAAGATAACTTCACCTTCAAGTGCCACAGGTCAAATGGAACACCGAATGGCTATCAAGATATTATGCTGTTAACGATATCGCATTCCATCCAATACATGGAACTTTGTAACGGTAGGATCTGACGGTACTTTTAGCTATTGGGATAAGGATGCAAGAACAAAGCTCAAGTCGTCAGAGGGTGCTATGCAGCAACCAATCGTGCGTTGTGCTTTTAATCACAACGGGCAAATATTTGCTTATGCCGTCAGTTATGATTGGAGCAGAGGTCACGAGTTCTACAACCCAGCTTTCAAAAGTCAGATATTTTTGAGACCTTGTTATGAGGAATTGAAAACAAGAGGTTCTCAGTAAAAATATCGTATCATTGTATATCTAATAATTTTTCTTGAATAAATGACATTTTCAATATGCATAACAGAATATTGTGCTTTCACAATTTTCCAAACAATTGCATTTCATTGGGAAAATGGAATAAGATAATATTGTTTTCTGATATACAGTAGAACCCCGATTATCCGTGCCAGTCGGGACCAAGCCTTCGCCGGAAATCGAAAACACGGATAATCCAAAGACCTATAGTCCGTTCACGAAAGGTTGAGCCGTCGGTTGGCCATGATAATTGACATATTTCACTGTGTATATTAAAATTTTAGGTTATGATGTTTATTTTCTTGTCAGATTGATACGCAATGTTGTCAATATTGCATAGAGTTGTCTGATAACTTGCAAGCTCGACGGACGAGGCCGGGTACATTCGGCAACATTGAATTTATTTTACGTTATGACAGCAAATACTGCCAACTTCAGATAAATAAAGAAACGCCTACTATGTGCTCAACCTTTCGTGAACGGAGTATAGTTTAAATTTTCAACCATTTATTTAGACGGAGCTATGTGTCAAACAAACAAAAAAACGTAATATTAGATACATGCAACAAGAAATAACAGTTTAAATATTTAAACATAATGTCTAAACGTACATTGAACAGTGTCTATACAGGGTGGGATAAAGTTCGGGCACCAAATTAATATCTTTAAAACGGAACGGACGATAATTTTGAAATTAGGCAGCTGAGTGTAATGGACCACAATGCATTTGATGAGCATATTTGCATTAATGAGATACTTCCGATTCAACCGGAAATTGACCAAAATTTTTTTATTTAAATGGACACCTGTAATTTCTGCAGATTCTGAAAGTGCACCTTGTTTCGGATCTGTCCATATCGGGGTTCCATGTAAAAATTTTCTGTTAAAAGGAGAAATTCAGTCTTTTTTTACATTGAGAAAAAACTCCATTCAAATAATAATCGTTGGTATTTGTATCAATAGTGAGAAATAAAACGAAATACTTGTAGTAGATAACTCTTTCTGCTTTTCATGACGTATTTTTTATGAAAATCTATAAAAAAAGAAATCAGCTTTTACTAGTAGAAAAAAATTATTAGAAATATTTTTAAAAAATCATTTTAAATGTTCGAAGTGCTTGTCATTCACCTCCTGACAATATGCTAGTCTATTAACAAATTCTTGAGTAACTTTTCTCAAGACTTCTCCATGTATTAATGCACATTCATCAAGAATCCGTTGTCTCATTTCTTCTTTTTACAGATAATTTTTACATGGAACCTGGTATGGACAGATCCGAAACAAAGTGCTCTTTCAGAATCTGCAGAAATATACAGGGTGTGTCCCATTTAAATAAAACATTTTTTGGTCATTTCGGTTAAACCGGAAGTATCTCATTAATGAGAATATGCTCATCAAATGCATTGTAGTCCATTACACTCAGCTGCCAAATTTCAAAATTATCGTCCGTTCCGTTTTTAAGATATTAATTTGGTGCCGAACTTTATCCCAACCCTGTGTATGTCACATTGAAAAATCGCTTGAAAAAATCACCGATTTTGTTTGTTTTTGGGCTTCGTAAATTCTACACTTTATAATCTCCCTCATTTTTCTAAGCTTCTAAGCTTGTCAGAATACCGCACGGAGAATCCGCCGCCCGGATAAAGCGCGCACGGATAATCGAGGTTCTACTGTATGTAGAATGTCTATTCGAATATTAAAAGATTTGGCATAGCATTATCAGATTCTTGAGCAAAATTATATATACGATATTTTTTGATATAAACGACCCTGAAGAAGGGAATATGGGTCTTATTTCTGTGATCCTCAATGATTTTACGTGCGCTATTAATTACAGCATGTTTTTGTTATGATGTGAGTCAGTTCCGTCATTTTAAATTGTGTTGTTATTGCTTTTTCATGCGTTCCGCTTATTACGCAAAACAGTTCTGCATATTTTTTCAAATAGTGAATTAGTTTACTTCCCAAAAGTATTGTGCATCACAAGAGTGAGATCAATTGGGCAAACGCATCCTGCATAAGAAGGAATAATAAATGCAAGTTATCATCATGCTAAGCAAGAAAGTATGAATACCAACAAAAATGGTGAAGATTTCCAAAAAAATTCAGTGAATAACTTGGATCAATTTCATCGGTGAGTTTTTGAAGTTCCATATTTTCTCTTTACATGGCCTTCTGAAACAGTATTTCTGTGTCAGAAGTTCAAAATTCTTAAAATGTATTTGTGTACTGGGTGTATCTGAATAACACCAAAAAAATGAAAGAAGTGATTCCTCGGATCATTTTATGAAAATAGGTTCCCATAATTGTAAGTCCGGAAATGCATCGTTTCCAAGACACAAGGTGTTGAACTTTTACTTGAAAACTGACTAAAAAAGTGGTACTCCACTGAGATATTTTAAACTGACAATTGTTTTTCAACAAATTGAACGAAGAATTTGAGAATAATTGTTAGTTTAAATTCGTGGCGTTCCACTTTCTAGATAAAACATAACACCCTGTTTTTTGGAAAAAATGCATTTCCGGATCTACATTTAGGGGAACCTTTTTTCATAAAATGATCTGAGGAATCTCCTCTTCCATTTTTTTGATATTATTCAGATACCCTGTATATAAATTATTTGCTGGACATTAATGCCCGATTGCACCGTTCGTCTAAGCAACGTTTAAGCCCTGAAATGACGTTTCATCAATGGAATAAACGTCACTTAAGGGCTTAAACGTTGCTTAGACGAACGGTGCAATCAGGCATAAATGGATTGTAAAAAGTAGGTATTGTCACAATGGTAATGTATAAACTACCTACAACTGTCAATTCATATTGATTGTAAGATTCTTATTAGCATTGTTTTTCTGAACAATGGTATTAAGATCAATATCCAAATTTTTTGTTTCCACACCTTTATATGGAACATATCATTAGATGATTTTCATCGAAAGAGATCTCTACTGCTCATAAAAAAATCCAATTCAAAAAACACTCTTTTAATTTCGAAGTATACCTTCTATTATGAAACTAACAATGAACATAACGCGATTAATGATGTTCTCCATGATGGTCATGACCACCACCTATGGTACGGTCATAAATCTCGGTTCCAATAATAGTGAGGAGGAATGCTCCGAAACCATACTTGAATCCACGAGTTACTGTCAATTTCATTCTAGACTCCATTGTGCCCCATTCCTTTGGATCATATCTCCAGACTTCATTTCTTAGCCATGGATCCTTAAGACCTTTTGCTGCAAGGGCTTTCTGAGTTTTAACTAAAAGAGGAATATCTTCTACTTTGTAGATTCTATAATCTGGAACTGTGGGAGTATGAGTATGATGCCCATGCCCGTGACCACCCATTATTTCTAAAATTTGAGTTTATGTGAATGAACAATCATAAAACGGGGTTGAGTAGAAACTATGATTATGTAATATAGAAATAATGTTAACTCTAATCAGCAGTATTTTACTTTGGAGAGAACATCCTACTCACTAGTTAATTAATTAATTGAGAAAAAAGGGCTAGCTTCAGAATGAAATATTTTCTGAGCAATTTTATTTTATTATTATTTTACCTTTCAAGCTAACCTCAAAAATCTGACACTTTTCGATCGATTATTTTTGCGCATGACTGTCACAGAATACTTTTAAATAGAAAATTTCTTCGTCTATGGTCGGAAATAACTTGCGTTTAAAAAATGAGTCGTCAAGTATACAGGATGTTCCGAAATAAAGATCCGTAAATTCGGGATAATACTCTTGATTTTTTGATACCGAGATTCTATGCATGGACTATGATGGGTCTCCGACGCAAACTTTCAGATATACGCGGGTGTTGAAATTTAAAGAAAAAATTTGTTTTTCTAAAATATTTTTGACACTGTAGACGATTTTTGCTATTTTGGTAGGTTAGAGTACGCATTGAAACACATTTTTTAATTCAAAATTATTTTCAAAGTTCACCAGTTCGCCAATGCTTTTTTTCAAATTTAGAATTATTTTCGTGATCACCCACATACTTCACAGTGAGAATGGTATCTGCAGTTTTTTACCTGCGAAGAATACTTTCTGATATGGAAAATAAAATTCTATTTCATCTAAGAGAAGTAGTAAATTCTTCGATAACTTCCAAAATCATCTAGGCACAGATTATGGCAACTCAGTCTCTTCATTTTCAAGAAAAAGAAATGTCGTGCATAAACCACATCGCTTTTATTTTCATAATGGGGATATCTTCCATCAAAATAAGTGAACTCATCCGAAAACGGCGATACAACTCTCCATTTAATCTACCGGGTAGGAAAAAAGACGTAACCAAATAGTCACCAATTATTTCAGTCCATACATTAATAGAAAATTGGTCCACTCAGAGCTTTATCTTCAGTTCTAAAAATGTCTCTACCTATTCCAATAATTTGGAGAAATTGATTAAAATCGAGTTCAACCAACTATATGTATACCGGGTGGCCCACCACTGACGCGATGGTCATTTTGAGGGTGAAAATGATGATAATTTGAAATTATTTTCTTATATGTATACAGGGTTTTCCAATACAAATTTACAGACCAAAGTTACACTTTGTTAAATGTGACACCCTATATATGACCTCAAAAGAGGAAAGGCAAGCTCAAATGATGATTAGTTCCTTCAGACCACTCTGTACATTTAAGGTTCCCTTTACGAGAAAATCGCGAAAAATTTAAAATATGGTGTCATTTTGAATAGTAATTTATAAAGGAACCAGTTACGCAAGCGATACAGACAATTTTGAGTAGACATATTAGCTATACTTCCATAAAAAGAAAAAAAATTTAAGTCTGAAATGTACCGGGTTTTTCACTATAATTTGACCCCCCCCTTCAACTTTGTTACTGAAGGAGATACAAAAAAATGTTTCGTATAAAAGTTTCACGAAATCAACTGAGGTTGTTTGCTATGAGTCGAGAAACTGGAATATATACAGGGTGACCAACATATTGATGGCAATTTTATTTTTTCAAATGGAACACCCTGTATATTTATTCATATTTGGTTAGCTCTTTTTCCCCTGATTTCGTATATGTAACATAATATGTTGGTCTATCTTTCTTATTCTGAGCACCAAAGAGTTTCAAATTTCAAGAACCATCTGGCATAGCGTTTTGGAAGTTCGTGAATATTTAAGTGGCCAATTTGATCTTTGGATTGGTAATGGCGCACCCATTTTATGGCCACCAAATAGTCCCGATTTAACACCGTTGGACACGTTTATATAGCCGTTCCTGAAGGAAAAAATTTACTTCAGCAATAATGACAATCAATGAAAGCGGAGAATAATATTAATGATAAAAAATCAACCTATAATTCGGAACTAATCCCGTCAACGCACAAAGAATAATGATAATATTGTAATGATTAGACACAAATTTTGAAGCTTTAATTTCTGACTTGAATCAGAGCCATAATAATGCTTTCAAAATAGTCTAAACAACTTGAGACAACTATATGAATATGTGTATTGAATGAAGGTGGTCCTTTTGAGAAATTTCTTTAGTTAATGTTATTCTTACCATTAGATTAGATTAGATTAGAGGAGGGGCGACAGATCAAAACCGACCTTGCTAGCACCTTGACCTTAAGATCTATTGTGCATCCCGCGCTGTTTACCAGTCCAGCAAAGTCTCATGAACTTCACCACCTTTCTGGGGCCACATCCATTACTTGTTCAGGCTTTAGGAACCTGGAGCCAAGATGCCGTAACCGTTTCTGGTTAACAGCTTCACACACTCACATAGCAGGTGTCTAGCTGTCTCGGTGGCTTCTTGACAGAAGCGACATGTACTATCGGGCGCCTTTCCCATGTTTTTTAAGTGATACCTCACAGGACAGTGCCCAGTGAGAGCGCCCGTCAGTTTCCTCAGTTCCAATTTGCTGAGTGAGAGGACTTTCTTGGTCCAGCTCGTCGAGTGAGAGAGAAGTGACTTAGCTTGCTTTTGACCATTGGTCGTACGCCAGGACATAAGCTTCCTCTTTTGTTCCCAGTCCTTAATAGCCATTGCCTGATGACTGGCTGGGAGCCGCAAAACGGTTCTGGTCCAGTGAAGTGGGTTGTCCCTCCTTCCCTGGCCAGTCGGTCTGCCGCTTCATTGCCGTGAATCCCGGAGTGACCAGGCACCCAGATGAGATTGACCTGGTTCTTTTCTCCGAGTAGGTTAAGTGACGTTTTGCATTCCCAGACCAACTTTGACTTCACTTGTGGAGAGTCAAGCGCTAGCAGGGCTGCTCTGCTGTCAGATGCTATACAGGGTGTCCCATTACTCGACGTCAACCCGCAACCGGGTGAAAAGGCAAGTAATGCTGGTTGTCAGAAAAATATAAAAAAAAATCTAAGTTGCATGATTTTCAAATAATGCGCATTTGAAAAAACACGCAAAATTCCACACCCTGTGACAGTCTTTTCGCTCCTGTGCCACAAATATCAACTTTTTCCAACTTTTTTCTTTGCTGTGTACCTTGAATAATGCTTGTCTAAACTGTAATCAAAATTTTGATACCAGCTGATCTAGGTTTCATAAAAATAGGGCTTACTTCTCATAAAAAAAATTCGAAATAAACAATTGCCTAGTTTCAACTGACTGTATTGAAAAAAAATGTACTACGTAGGTTTGGCATGTTTTTTCAAAAGTGGCGCATTTAGTGAGGATTCCGAAATGGTATAATACTTGTTTAATTGTAGCTGCCGTAGTTCAAATTTATTTTCGATAGCCTTTGAATACACTTTTTCGTTAACTGCTTCCCAGTAATAGAGTCCAATGGGTTCAAGTCCGGTGAACGGGCCGGCCACGAGATTGGACCAGAACGTCCGATCCATCTTCCGGGAAAAAATGTTACCAGAAAAAAAAAATTCCAGAGAAATTTCTCAGGAAGAAATTTTTCTGAAAATTTTTTTTCTCTGGAAATTTTTTTTCTGATAACATTTTTTCCCGGAAGATGGATCGGACTTTCTGGTCCAATCTCGTGGCCGGCCCGTTCACCGGACTTGAATCCATTGGACTCTATTACTGGGAAGCAGTTAACGAAAAAGTGTATTCAAAGGCTATCGAAAATAAATTTGAACTACGGCAGCTACAATTAAACAAGTATTATACCATTTCGGAATCCTCACTAAATGCGCCAACTTTTGAAAAAACATGCCAAACCTACGTAGTACATTTTTTTTTCAATACAGTCAGTTGAAACTAGGCAATTGTTTATTTCGATTTTTTTTTCTGAGAAGTGCGCCCTATTTTTATGAAACCTAGATCAGCTGGTATCAAAATTTTGATTACAGTTTAGACATGCATTATTCAAGGTTACACGCAAAGAAAAAAGTTGGAAAAAGTTGATATTTGTGGCAACAGGAGCGAAAAGACTGTCACAGGTGTGAATTTTGCGTGTTTTTTTAATGCGCATATTTTAAAATCATGCCACTTAGATTTTTTTTTACATTTTTCTGATAACCAGCATTACTTGCCTTTTCACCCGGTTCCGGGTTGACGTCGAGTAATGGGACACCCTGTATATATTTCCTTTCTTTGGTAGTTGCGTTCCGCACAGAGCGCAACGCACTCCCTTATAGCAAGTGTCTCTGCCTGAAAAACCGAAGGACAGAGACCCATTGGTATGGCTAATTGGATTGAGGGACCGTAAACACCGGCTCCGACTCGTCCGTCTTCAGTTTTCGAGCCATCAGTATAAAATACCGTAGACCCTCTGGGGAAAACTAAATCTTTATTAGCCCATTGGTCACGACTTGGGAATGTCGTGGTAAAGTTTTTCTGAAACTCGTGTCTCAAGGGGAGGTTGTCTGTGACTACATCCTGAAGCTTCTTACACTCATTTAGTTTTATTTGTTCTTACCATACTACCAAAGTATATCATTTTTCATTGGTTAAGTAATTGTTAAGTAAAATAATACTTTTTTTGGATATAAAGAATTTCGTAGGTATTTCACATATTTTTTTATTCGGTGTCATTTCAAATCTTTGAAACTCTGAAAATTGAAGAGACACATCCACATACGCATTTATATTCGAGATCAGGAGGAAATAGCCTATCAAAAAAATGAAGAATATATAAGACAGGGTGTCCCATTTGAAAAAATATAGTTGCATTCATGTTGTTCACTCTGTATATCTTCCCATTGACGTTATTATAACTCCAAAAATGAGCATTTTCAGTAAACGGCACTCTGCCACTTGTAAAATGATTACAGATCTTGGCAGGTGGTTCTTAAAAGTTGAAACTCTGTGGTTCTCAGAATAAAAGAGATAGACCAACATATGTTACATATTCGAAATCAGGGGAAAAAGAGCTAGCCAAACATGGAAAAATATACAGGGTGTTCCATTTGAAAAAATGAAGTTGCCATCAATATGTTGGCCACCCTGTATATATTTCAGTTTATGGAGTCATATCAAAAAACCTCAGTTGATTTCGTGAAACTTTTATACGGAACATTTTTTTGTATCTCCTTTAGTAACAAAGTTAAAGGGGGGGTCAAATTATAGTGAAATACCCGGTACAGAGTGATCATAATTAATTCTCAAACATCTACTACGAAAACCTAATGGTCAAAAACTTTCTTATTTCAAATGGCACTCCCGGTATTTCTTCATCTCGTTGAACGCAAAAATTGATTTCGAAACTTTTTTCATAAGGTTTTCCTATACCATCGATAACGGATATCCATAGTATATCCATGAGATGAACTTGTACCTACTATCTGTGTAATAATACTAAATAATAAATAATCATAACACTTATCAAAATATCTAGGTCTTTATTTAAAATCTTCACCAAAAATGGCAAAATAAATATAGTACTTATATAACAACATTCAATTAATTAACATTGAAATATTTCAACTGATCATTCAAATCAGTTTTCGTTGGACTGCTAGTTTAAGAACTCCATCTATCCTCTCGAAGTACTTTTTGGGATTTGTTATATCATTTCCAAACATACCTCCTATATTTCCTTCTTTGAGGGTATCTGAAAAATCGTAAGTTTTCGTGTTGCTCTTGAAACACATTCTTGTACAAAGAGGAACTCCGGCTATGCCCAGAGGAGCATATCGCTCAAACGATTTTTTGAAAGCACTCCAGGGAAATAGTTTAGCTGGATCGCTTCCCAGTTCTTTTATTTTGCTGGAAAGGATGTCGTAGTAGAGCTTCAGGATATCATCAAGATGTTCTAGCTCTTTTTTAGAGGCGCAATAGAAAAGGTACTGGACTAGGTCAACCATTGGATTGCCCATTAAACCAGCTTGCCAGTCGATGATTATCACCTTGTCTGGTACGTTTTTCTTTTTTCTCTTCATTCTGTTGAAAAAATGAATATATTAAAGTTCTGGAGGATTCTGATTCATATTCATTAGTGATAGAACGATATCACTTTTTTTGCTGATACGATATATTAGTCCGGTCATTTTAGACATAAAAATAGTGATCAAATAAAGAAAATTCCGACAAAGCCAAATTTTTGTAGAGACCTTAGGTTTACCACAAGGAATAAAGTCTCAAAAGTCCCCATCAGTCCCATGTGAGCTTAGGACTTATTCGGGGTCAAAGGTTAAAATTTTTTAGATTTTTCTCGAAAACGGTAAGTTTTATCGAAAAAGTACCTGGGAGCAAAGTTGTAGATCTTAAAATTCTCTATAAAAATGGTTCCCATGATTTTTTCTCTAAGACCCACTATTTCCCAGATATTGCGCTTGTAAGAATCAAGTTCTACATAATATGCACACATTTCCACACCACCTGTGAGGTAGTGTACTCGGCGCATTTTTTTAACGTGGTATCCCCGGTAGACCGATTCCACGAACCTTTATGACGTTATTTTCAGGAACAATAATTATTTAATAGTATGAAGATTATTGATATGGGTTACTGAGTTTAACTGTCGTTCTAACTTTTTTTTATTACTTTAATCTGACTCATACTCTTCATATTCAACTTCAACAATCATGTTTTCTTCAATTTCTTCTTGTTCTTCTTCTCCTTCCTGTTGATGAACGCTTAGAAATTGTTCAAATGAAGATGAATCAGTTGTCTCTTCATCAAAATCACATGAATCTTCCTCTCTTGTATTTAATTGAACATTTGAGCAAGAGACACCTTGGCAATTGGTACACGCTGGAGAACACTGCAATCCTACTTTTTTACAGCCACATTTGGCACTACAACCTTTCTTGCAATTGCAAAAAATAGTGTTAAGAAGTTTTTCTGGAGCAGGGGGCAGTAAAGTTCGAATCGGTTCCAAAGTATTATTTATCAATTTCAACCCCAGTCTTAAGGTTCAGTTCATTGCCTTGCCATGTCTGAACTTGATAGTATACTCGAAACAAATGTTGAGTAGCAGATGCCGATGTTGGAGGAAGACAAGATAGCTGTACTTGCTTTTTGTTTCGTGTATTTTTTACGAATGTTAAATATCTGTACGTATCTATGCAATCAATTTTTTTTGGAGCTCCATAAACCGCAAGAAGAAACCGAATTCCTTTAGTAATTAGTATTTGAGGTGAAGAATTAATTTCTGTAAATACTTTTGCGCAGTCAATCAAATCATTTTTTTCAAATAATTTTAATACTGAATTTTTGCCCCTTCTAAACATTGCTGACGTAGTATCGCATCCGGTTATCGCATGTAAAAATAAAATAAAGTTTTGGCATTTCGGATAAGCTGATAAACTTTTTGAAGAATATATTTCTGTCCGTTGCTGCGCCTTCCCGTTTTAAAAAGTAAATAATTTTATCAGATGGAGTCCTTGCAGTGAGTAGTACTAATAAATCAACATCTTCACCCACTACAATAGCTGTATTTCTTGCATTAAATTGTTCTATTGCTGTTTCAATTATGAGGACATCGGCGTCATTAGGAGCTTGTTTCACGGCAATATTTTCAGCTGTTAATTTGTTACTCAACATAGAAATAAAACGAGATTTATTATTAATGTTTGCAAAAAAAAATGTTGTTGATTAACTGGAACTGTCATAAATTCGTCAAACATTAGTCGAATTTTGGCGATGTAACTACAGCTTACCACAGCTTACCATAGTTACATAGTTGACAGTTAATACACATATTTTCTGTCAAATGATCACGTGATAGTTAGATAGTTACATGTAACCACAGCTCGCCAAAATTCGACTATTATGTCGGTACCTGAGGGTTTGTAGCACGACGACGTTGTTCTGCAGCTTTTATGTTCTTTGTTGTGTCACTGTAGCCATCAAATACTACCGTAACTGTATGACCATAATGTCTACGTAAATACTGAACATATTTTCAAAAATTCGTAAAGGTAAGGGACCGGCGGTCATTTTAGAGTAAATTTTCTTAGAATAGTATAATGTATACATAGAAGAGGCACGAGTAGGCATTTTTGCTTGCTTGCTTGAGTACCTAAATATGTATATACGTGGCATATGTGTGCATACTATGTAGAACATGATTCTTACAAGCGCAATATCTGGGAAATAGTGGGTCTTAGAGAAAAAATCATGGGAACCATTTTTATAGAGAATTTTAAGATCTACAACTTTGCTCCGAGGTATTTTTTCGATAAAACTTACCGTTTCGAGAAAAATCCAAAAAACCAAAAATTTTGACCTTTGACCCCGAATAAGTCCCTAAGCTCACATGGGACTGATGGGGATTGAGACTTTATTCCTTGTGGTAAACCTAAGGTCTCTACAAAAATTTGGCTTTGTCGGAATTTTCTTTATTTCAATTGTCTAAATTGACCGGACTATATCGGCCGATGTCGATATTTATGTGCCGATATATCGTATCGGCAAACATAACGCCACCTATTCAAACATTACCGAAACGAAAAACGAGGAGGTCCCGTTTCATAATACACAATTCCATTGCGAGGAAACAGTTGCGATTGCGCCATCTATTCATACACGACCGGGGAGTCCCGTTTTGTAATTCTGTCTGTAGGTAGCGACTAGCGAGGGACATTTCCTAAAATTCTGTGATGCTAACACAACGTTTTTAACTGAGCTACTTTGTTAATAAAAAATATTACTCTTAGAATGAAAACTCAGAAAACTCTCATTTTGTTTGATAATGTATTTCATTTATTCACTGATTGATATATCGACAACAATTGCCGATATACCGATATCAATATCGGTATCGTTCTATCCCTAATATTTATTCGCATTTCTTTTCATAGCAATCATAAGCAGATATTAAATTTTTTTTGTCGTCCTTTAAATGGTGATGTCGCTACCCAGTTGATATAGAAATAATTTCGCAGTTTTGGAAAAAATATAAAATTTTTATAATAGTTCATGAATTATCCGAAAAAACAATATTGACTGAACCAGTTGAAAAAAAACTGCCGCCTACAGCGCATAAATTTAAAAACAGACAGGTAAAATTTTGTTGAAGGGGGGACAAATAAAGGTGTTCAAATGAGTTTGATATCACTACCCCTCTTCCGCAAACCCTAACAGCTCTTATTTTTGAATAAGGAAAAGGGGTCGAGCAGTACCTTGTTGGAATGGCAATTCAATTTCCTGCATGAGTGTATTTTTTACAAAGTAAATCGTGCGCTTCCGTTTAAATTGAAATAATTGCTGTTAGGGTAGCGGCTAGATGGTTAGTGATATCAAACTCATTTCAGAACACTAACTTGTCCTCCTTGTAAATGAAATTTGACTTGTTCGAGTGTTTTCTCATCGCAAAGATCCAAATTCGGCGTGTGAAAGTTATTGATGGAATACTGAGTCACTCTGTAAATAGAGCGATGAAAAAAAAACACTCATGCAGGAAATTGATGCCTTTCCAACAAGGTGCTGCTTAACCCCTTTTCTCTATTAAAAAATGAGAGCTGTTAGGGGATAGTGATATTAAACTCATTTGAACACCCTTATTTGTCCCCCTTTCAACAAAATTTCACCTGTCCGAGCGTTTTTTCGTTATTTCAGCCCAAAGCTGAAAATTCGGGGTGGAAAATTATGGATGATGGGTCACCCTGTATATTATATTGTGGTAAACTATCAATCAAATTTTTTAAATTTGGAAGCTATTAAATAATAGTTGATAGATAAGGATTGAATATGTTTGAAATAGAGGTTCATTATCGATAGATATTACTCAGAAAGATTTCATTGTCAAACACGTAAAGATTCAAGACAATAGTCTCAACTTATCTATTGAATAAAGATAATATTTCCTCTCATATCAAATGGCAATTTCACACAAATATTTATGTCTGGTTTATTTTGTTTCAGGTATACTTGAAATATACGTTGAAAGTACCATTATTCCTATTAGATAGTACTTATGCAAAAAAAGGAAATGATATCATAACCATTTGATATACTTATTATTTTGGTTATGATATTATTTTCTTGCATATAAGATAATCAAAATGGTATTTATAAATAAATTCCATAACTTGAAATCGTATGTTGAAATATAAATATTTATCTCCGATATAAAGCTTAGCAAACTCATTCAGATAATATACCCGGTGGTCCACCTCTGACACGATGCTCATTTTGAGGCAGTAAATGATGATATTTTGAAAATCTTGTTTTGTGGTGTGTGTAGAAATATTCCATGAAATACAGGGTGTTTCATTGGGAAAGGGAAATACTTCACAGGTGCATAGGTGGCACCAAGACGGTTCTAGAGAGATACCCCATTTATTGGGTCTCACTGTCTTCGTAGCCGAGATACAGGGTGTTTTATGAATTTTGCCCGTTTCTTCCTGAGGCCGTACCAGACGAAACACCCGGTATATTTTCTTCATATTTGGCAAATATGTTCCTAATTGAGAGCCCAAACATATCATGCAATAACCGCCTCGAAAATCCAGGTCCGGGTAAACAAAAAATTATGAATCGTTTGAATACTCGAAACAAACCCTGTACATCGGAATTTTGAAAATCTGTTTTAATATGCGAAAACACCACTAAAAACTAAACTGGGACGTATACTTCAAATTTTCGCGCAGAAAGTTTTACTGCACAAATTTTCAAGGTAAAAGTGAAGTTTTTAGGAACTTGGATACCCGAAAATGGTTTGAAGTGACTTTAACAATGAATTATCAACAATATTGAATCCATAATTATTTCAAAATTACTCTGTAATTCATTTTCACATTGTTTTCCTCTTTATAGCCGTATACTTGAAAATCCAGGTCCGGGTTAACGAAAAATTATGAATCGTTTGAATACTCGAAACAACACCCTGTACATCGGAATCTTGAAAATCTGTTTTAAAATTCGAAAATACCAGTAAAAACTGAACTGAGACGTACACTTCAAATTTTCGCGCAGATAGTTTCAATGCACAAATTTTCAACGTAAAAGTGAAGTTTTTAAGAACTTGGATACCTGAAAGTGGTTTGAAGTGACTTTAACAATGAATTATCAAAATATTGAAATCCATAATTATTATACGTAATGATGCAACTCACTTCTCAATAAATGAAAACTAATGTGGAATGAATTACAAAGTAATGTTGAAATAATTATGGATTCAATATTGTTGATAATTCATTGTTAAAAGTCACTTCAAACCACTTTCAGGTATCTTAGTTCTTAAAAACTTCACTTTTACGTTGAAAATTTGTGCATTGAAACTATCTGCGCGAAAATTTGAAGTGTACGTCTCAGTTCAGTTTTTACTGGTATTTTCGAATTTTAAAACAGATTTTCAAAATTCCGATGTACAGGGTGTTGTTTCGAGGATTCAAACGATTCATAATTTTCGTTAACCCGGACCTGGATTTTCAAGTATACGGCTATAAAAGAGAAAACCAATGTGGAAATGAATTACAATGTAATGTTGAAATAATTATGGATTCAATATTGTTGATAATTCATTGTTAAAGTCACTTCAAACCACTTTCGGGTATCCAAGTTCCTAAAAACTTCACATTTACCGTGAAAATTTGTGCAGTAGAACTTTCTGCGCGAAAATTTGAAGTATACGTCTCAGTTTAGTTTTTAGTGGTGTTTTCGAATATTAAAACAGATTTTCAAAATTCCGATGTACAGGTGTTGTTTCGAGGATTCAAACGATTCATAATTTTTTGTTAACCCGGACCTGGATTTTCGAGGCGATTATTGCATGATATGTTTGGGCTTTCAATTAGGAACATATTTGCCAAATATGAAGAAAATATACCGGGTGGTTCGTCTGGTACGGCCTCAGGAAGAAACGGGCAAAGTTCATAAAACACCCTGTATCTCGGCTACGAAGACAGTGAGACCCAATAAATGGGGTATCTCTAGAACCGTCTTGGTGCCACCTATGCACCTGTGAAGTATTTCCCTTTCCCAATGAAACACCCTGTATAACTTTTTAGCAAATTTGGATTCTGCCTAATAATAATAAGCTGTTATATACATATACGAGAATGTTTCAACAGAGTTAATTAACATAGAACGAACGCGCAATAAATATGCAATGATAAAATATTTGATAACTCACAAAATGAAACAAGAAATTGTTGTTCCAAGAATCTCCATGCCTGGGAACCAAATAATTGTCGTCCTTACATTCAAGCGACGCTCTCCATATTTGGTAATAGTCATTTTTCAATTTCATAAGAATTTCGACAAGTTTCATATCGTTCTTATCTTTGTATAAGTTAGCTACATTTTCCAATTCAATCTCCATAGACGCGCAGATACTTTTCATCAAAAACTCATTCTCCAGCAAAGAAGTGGGTTTTGCAAATTCTTCCATCAACACCGCTGGGTCCTGATCTTTAACTGCAAATCCAAAGGCATGAAATCTGGCATATGCTGCAACTACTAATTTAACATGATCTAAAGTCATTGATTGCTCTCCTAAAGGATGGGTTTTATAATTCTTAGGTTTCAAATTTTCCATGAGAATCACTAAGTGCTTTTCTTCGTTTACTGTTCCATAACAGCGTGGTACGTCTTCAAAAGGTGCAGAATTTCTTTTTTCCGCGAACTTGCGCAGGTATGGAAGATAGGTGGCAAAAAAGTAAACTTCTTTTCTGTAGATTTCTCTGAAGTTAAGTGTTTCCATCATGGCCTCATTGTCTTTGTTCTTCTTAACGATGATGCTGTATGTCTTCTTATCTTCACCTTTTCTGTTTTAACATTCACGTATACTATTTCTGAGGAGTATCCACCTGTAGTATCACTTTCTGGAAATTCGCATTCAATTTTGCTGAACTTTTCGTTTTCGAAAGCCTTCTCGACCCACGAATTTATTTTTTGCTTCATTTCAGTCTCCATTTCTGCTATAATCACCACTGAACAAAAGAAACAAGCACAATCTCGACTCAATTTCAGTATGATTATCTTATTTACTGATATTTATATATAAATACTCACTTATTCGTTTTGATATCTGTTTGAGCTTTAAGTGCTGCTAGAAGTAGAGTGACTTGAAAATTTTCTATTATCGTCAAATCACTTCTATTATCATCCGATAATATCAATTCAAAAAAATTAATATCTATATAATTTCAATGACCTTCACCATTCCATTCTCACTCTTACGTAATAAGAAAATAGGTAAATCATGTTTTTAGGAATTGTGAGAGTATAGTCCATCATCTGGAAGTAAAACTCACGGTCATTTTTCTTCAATCGATAAAAATACCATAATCCGTCAATTCATTTTGAATTATTTTCTGATATTTGTGATAGATAAATTGGAATATTTACTCTTCACACAACTTTATTCGGCTTTCCAACATATATACAGGGTGTCCCAACACTCGACGTCAACCCGGAACCGGGTGAAAAGGCAAGTAATGCTGGTTGTAAGAAAAATATAAAAAAAATCTAAGTTGCATGATTTTAAATTAATAGGCATTTGAAAAAACACGCAAAATTCTACACCATGTGACAGTCTTTTCACTCCTGTTGCCACAAATATCAACTTTTTCCAACTTTTCTTTTTGCTGTGTAACCCTGAATAATGCTTGTCTAAACTGTAATAAAAATGGTGATAACAGCTGCTCTCGGTTTCATGAAAATAGGACCAACTGCTCAGAAAAAAAATCAAAATAAACAATTGCCTATATAGATTCAACTGACTGTAATGAAAAAAAATGTACTACGCAAGTTTGGCATGTTTTGTCAAAAGTTGGCGCATTTAGTAAGGATTCCAAAATGGTATAATACTTAGTAAATTGATTGCCTTTGAATACACTTTTTCTTTAATTGCTTCCCAGTAAAAAAAGTCCAATGGATCCAAGTCCGGTTAACGGACCGGCCACGAGATTGGATCCCAACGTCCGATCTATGATCCATCTTCCGGGAGATAAATATTTCCAGAAAAAAAAATTTCCAGAAAAAATTTTTCGGAGAAATTTCTCCGGAAAAATTTTTTTCGAAACATTTTTTTCCCGGAAGATGGATCAGACGTTTGGGTCCAATCTCGTGGCCGGCCCGTTCACCGGACTTGAATCCATTGGACTTTTTTTACTGGGATGCAGTTAAAGAAAAAGTGTATTTAAAGGCAATCGTAAGCGAATTTGAACTACGGCAGCTACAATTTACTAAGTATTATACAATTTTGGAATCCTTACTAAATGCGCCAACTTTTGACAAAACATGCCAAATTAGCGTAGTACATTTTTTTTTCAATAGTCAGTTGAAACTAGGCAATTGTTTATTCTGAATTTTTTTTTCTGAGAAGTTAGCCATGTTTTTATGGAACCTAGAGTAGCTGGTATAAAAATTTTGATTACAGTTCAGACAAGCATTATTCAGGGTTACACAGCAAAAAAAAATAGTTGGAAAAAGTTCATATTTGTGACAACAGGATAGTCCTAGAGCTGGCACGAATTTTAGGGTAGGTATTTGAGGCAAGCTGAAAACTTGTCAGATACCTCTCCTATTATATCCCAACTCGGGATTGCAGACCTGGCTGGTGAGTAGCGGGGCTAAATCAACCCCTACATTTTTTTATTTTTTTTACCAAAAATATATTTGAGGCAATACGCAATTTATATATGTTGCAGTGTAATGCTTTATAAATACTAAAAAAAATAAGCCAGATAACTTATAATCGGTGTTTTAACATTGCCAGACGCGTGCAAAAATATTTGCAAAAAATAAATTATAAAAAATGTTTTTGAGGCAGCTTGAATTTTTATGGAGTGTTATTTATAACTTAAAAATAAGATACCCAAGAAGACAGATTATTTCGGTGGGGCTTCTATCTGAAAAAAAAAATAAATATTTTTAAAAATGTAGGGGTTGATTTAGCCCCGCTACTCACTAGCCAGGTCTGCAATCCCGAGTTGGGATATAATAGGAGAGGTATCTGACAAGTTTTCAACTTGCCTCAAATACCTACCTACCCTAAAATTCGTGCCAGCTCTCCTACTAGGAGTAAAACGACTGTCACACTGGTGTGGAATTTTGCGTGTTTTTTCAAATGCCTATTATTTTAAAATCATGCAACTTAGATTTTTTTTATATTTTTCTGATAACCAGCATTATTTGCCTTTTCACCCGGTTCCGGGTTGACGTCGAGTTTTGAGACACCCTGATGTATAACATTTATATGTTCACTTTTGGAAAGCCGAATAAAGTTGTGTAAAGATATATATCATGGGATAGAGTTGTTGTGAAATGAAATAACACCATATATCTTACCTTTTAGTTTTTACGCGCTTATTCCTAGAAGGAAGAAGTCTAGACCTCTAGCGTGCCATAATAGGTATTGCTCGAAAGTCTGTAAGTTTCGAATTTTGTGGTAATGAAAGTGGTCACAAACGACTCGCTGGACTTTCTAAATAAGGAATCGAATAATCTTATAGTGAGTCAAATATACAAAATATACATATACAAAAACCTACGTAGCATTGGCGACACTAGAGGGGTCTAGGGGTGACCCCCCTAAATCTAGCCTGATGTGCTTAACGAATCTGTACAAATTCATTTATTATGGCCCCCACCGAAAAATCGTGGCCCCTCCTCGACCCACCCCTGTTTTCAAAAGCTGGCGTCGCCACTGATAGAAGTATATATTAGTTTATCAATTAGAATACAAATTTATAAGTGGGTCGAAATTTTATTAATTTATATTCTGACAATTTTTTTACTAGACTCCTTTTCTGTTCACATAAGTTGAAATTTTCTAATTTCTTAGCTGTCCCCATAGATAAAATATACTGGCTGTCCTTTCGGAAATGATAGTGTTTATTTATTATATGTTCTGTGGTGTTTACTTACATATAAGCTGTCGGCCGACCGTAATAGCTCCGTCATAAAATTCAAAACTGCAAATGAATGAATAATTTGAATGAGGCATAGATGGTCTTCATAAAATAAAGTATGCCTAAACACCTAAATTTCGCCATTTAACTTTTTTCGGAAAAGATAAGTTATGCGTAAAATTTCAAACAGTGGAACTTCCCTATAACGAAAGCGCTAAATTCGTTTCAGAAGGATCTCTCTGTCCGCCGTAATGATTAATATTAATAATTTATTACGTACGTCCGGAAAAATTTCGTAAAAAACCCACCCTTTTTCTTCTTAGCAATACCCATTCAATTCTTTGAATATTTCCTTATAGATAGTGTTTACTTCGTTTTAGATGGTGTTTTCAACATGGATTTGGATTCAAGGTGCAATGTCTCGTACGAAATTCGTTTTTGGGAAGTTCCACTGTATAACAGAAATCAACCTTGAAATACTGATTGAAAACTACTGAATTGTTCAGGAAAAAATTTAGAAGATGAAAACCACTGTTTGCAATCTCAATGTGGTACACCTTCACTTGAATTTATTACAAAACTTTGTTACTATCATACTAATAACACAAAAACAGAACATAGGGTTCAAAAAGGCACAGAAGACGTATATAAATATATAATACATCATAAATATATAATGGTGTAGTACCCTAACAAAAATTGAGCAATTCAACAATATGTACTTAAATATTTTCATACTTGAATTTCGAACAGTTTCTTAAATAAAAAAAATTTACTAGACATAATATACATATACACATATAATCTAGTGTGGCTGGTAAGGAAGACATATTAACACTAAAATTGTATACAGATCTGTAAATAAAATTTAAAATAAAACATATTCAAGTATACTCTGGATTATGTTGAAATGGGTATCACTGCATCTTCGTTTTCCCACCACACTTTTTTTAATCTCAATAATCGCCTGTGTTAATCTCATAATAATCTCAGTTGAACAGAATAGAACTAGGATCTTCGTTATCCATTTGTTTGATGTGGCGAAGCACATCCTTCTTCGTTATCACCCCCAGTAATCGACCGTTGTGAGTAACCAGGGTTTGTCTCAATCCCAATTTTCTAAACATATCAACAACTGTTTCCATTGGAGTTTGATCAGTAATAGTTATAGGTGCCATATCCAAGATTTTCTTGAGCTTCAAAGGAGGGGGTCCTAGTGTTTGTGGTGGGTTCCCACTAGTGAATAGTACTAAAGATTGTCCACACACACCTTCAATCATTCTTTTAGCATTAGATATGGATAGATTTAAATCTCTTCGTAAGACGAATCCAACTAAATATTGACTTTCTCTGGATACAACAACTGGATACCCATTATGCTCTGTTTCTTTCAACAATATTTCAATGTCATCTACTGTCATCGAATCTTGGGTTATAACACTGAGCATGTCATTACGTTTGGGCTGCATCACATCAGCTGCTAATGAAGTATGTTGGAATTCATCTTTTGAATCTAGGAACGGATAGCCATTTAAAGCTATATGAGCATCGTAAATACCTTGTTTTCCTAGGGCATCTCCGACCCATTTGCTTGCCATTGCAGCTGCCATGAGGGGTACTATGTATCTTACTCCCCCAGTAAGTTCAAACATGATTACTACCAAAGAAACTGTCATCCGGGTGACTCCACCAAGAACTGCAGCTGCTCCAACCATCGCGTACAGTCCTGGGGTTATGCAGTCATCCCCTGTTGAACATTCTCCAGTGAACATCCAACTTTTTGGGTAGTAGAACGCCATTTGTTCGATAGCTATACCCCATATTCTTCCAACAATAGCTCCTAGGCATAAACTTGGGATGAACAGACCACAGGGAACTTTGATACCAAACGTGAATATGGTTGTTCCAAGCTTGAGTAAGAGTGCCATTATTAAAAGGTAGATAGCACGATGGACTCTTGGCCCTGCCTCTGCAATTTCTATTGCCATATTGACATCTGTGAAATTTCTATTATAATCACATAAATCGTCAGTATTTGAGATGCCACATTGACTAAACAGTAGGTATATCAATTGGGAAGTGCTCATACGTGTGTATTTGTTCGGATATGAAATGATAGCTGTAATGACTGTAACCACTAAAACTTCAGTAACTGGATACTGACCCAATTTAGATAATTTTCTGTATCTACACCAGTAAATATTAGCCTTTATGAACAAAGTTCCAATTATACCTCCGACAATTCCCAATCCAATAAAAGATATCAGTTCTGAGAATATCCAAGGTTTATTATATTCTACATAAAATAACACTGAATGTTCATTGCCAAAGGGATTTATTGATCTCAGAATGAATGCTGCAATTAATGCACAGAAGAATGATCTCCACAAAGTTTTTAGAGGAAAGTAATAACTCACTTCTTCTAAACTGAATAAAACACCCCCAATAGGGGCACCAAATGCTACAGACACTCCAGCTGCAGCTGAAGCTGATAAAATTTCTCTTTTCTTGGCCTCATTTCGTCCATACTTAGGGAATAAATATGATAAAATATTCCCAATACAACATGCAATATGTACCATAGGGCCTTCTTTTCCAAGACTCAGGCCAGAGGAAACAGATAGAATAAGACCCACACTCTTAATAAGGAGAGTCCATTTACCTAAATATCCTCTTATAATAAATCCACTGAGTATTGTTTTAATCTCTGGTATACCAGAACCACATGCATATGGTGCAAACATACGTACTAATGATGCTGACATTGCAGCAAATAAAAGTGCTTGTATAATATAAAAAAGGTAAGATATCATATAAGACCCAGCTCCTTCAGAAGTTGATCCTAATACTTCAGCCCATGTGTACCAATGGGAACAATTTCCGCTATCAAAAGCAGTTTCGTTTGAAGACCAACAACACTGCTCTTGATTCAGCCAAAATGCTTGCGGGCATATTCCAAATTTGAGATCAGTCATCCAACTTGCTCCGATATCTATCACACCTGCCACTACTCCTGTACACAGTCCAACCAGGAGAACACATAACCAACCGGACCAGGCATCATGGAACCCTTGTATTAGATTCCATATTGAATCTTGTTTTTTCTTGACCAAATATCTGTGTCTCATGCGATCATGAGCGATGTCCCTTTGCCAGTCAATCGTATGGAAGTCATCGTATTGGCCTATACCAGGTATTTCGGTTGAATCTTGCATACCTCCATATGAAATAGCATATTGCATTGCTTCTTCATCCTCTAATGATCTAGCCGGAACCTCACCTCCTCCTGTAGTTGAAATGTCGTTCATATCGTCATTTGTAGTATTACCAGTATTATTTCTCGAGTTTGTGTACTCGGTATCAACAGATTTATAAGTAGGTGATGTTTGTCCCAATGGAGAACCCGATCTTTTAAGTGGAAATCTCTCCATATTCGCTCAACTCAAATTCCATTTTGTATTGAGGTTAATACTGAGTGTCCCTTAACTATTTGTAATAATATTTAAAATTTCAATAATCATGGAATAAAACAAAAGTGAAAGTTAAATTATAGACGTCACACACATCACAATCATATGTCAATTGTCAGTTGTCACATGCCAGATCTCGAGTGCTCATAGAACTAGAAGACAGAAGTATTTGCCTTTTTTAATTTATCTTATCTGATAATTACCGGTTTTATTTTAAATTGCATAATTAATATGAGATTGATATTTCAAACAAGAAAATATTTATTGGGTTCGATCTATCAAAGCATTGGAATGGTCCAAGAAATCTTTTGAAGAGTATTTTTTATATTCTGTGGAGTTCACGTTTGTTTTGTTTCACTCAAATGAAATGAGGTTAGGACGGTTAGGTTAGGTTATGTCGGATTGTAAGATGGTTTAATTTAAAATATAAATGTATCTGAGTTTAATTTAGTAACAAAACAGTAATTAACTTGTAAATAATGAGTCGTAATAGAGAACTTGTTTCAAATATTGGTCTTAGGTTAGATGGCAGACGACCAAACGAACTGAGAAGAATACGCTGTAAACTAGGAGTATTTCCTGAACCAGATGGTAGTGCTTATATTGAACAAGGATTAACCAAAGTATTAGCTTCAGTTTATGGTCCACATCAAGTTCGTGGTGGCAGATCAAAAGCTCAACATGACAGTGCGATCGTTAACTGCCAGTTTAGTATGGCTGTCTTCTCAACTGGAGAAAGGAAAAGGAGGCCTAGAGGCGATCGAAAATCTACTGAAATGTCCATTCATTTACGACAAGCATTAATTGCTGCCATTAAAGTTGAATTGTATCCATGGTCACAGATTGATGTGTATGTGGAGGTTTTACATGCTGATGGGGGTAAATTTCTTCTTAAGTTTCCTACAATTTCAGTAGATAATGATGACTGATTGTGAACATTTTCATTAATTTCAGGAATATATCCCGCTTGTGTTAATGCTGCAACATTAGCCCTAGTAGATGCAGGTATCCCCTTAAAGGAGTATGTAGTTGCTTGTACTGCATCTTTAGCAAATAAGGATACGACAATGATAGATATATCACACCAAGAAGAAATGATGGGTGGGCCCACTTTAACATTAGCTGCCCTACCAATGTCAGGAAAAATTGTATTACTTGAAATGTCGAAAAGATTTCATGTTGATGACCTTCAAAAAGTCTTGAATAAGGCATTGGAAGGATGTAAAGATATAAAAAATATACTTGATGAAGCTGTAAGAGCTAATGTTAGGGACACTGGAAGTTCCACAGGTTGGGTTTTGACATCATAACTTTTTATTTATATAACACCAAAAAAGTCATAATTTCTAAATAAAGTTTATTTTGTGTATATTGATTTTTCTTGAAATATTGAAAGTATAATAACTTAATGAAAAATAAATTCAGTTACGGTATACATACATATATATTTACATTTTGAGACTTTAACTTTAGCATCTTAGAAAAATAGTATTTCAGTTGAAGGCCCCTGATGGTGAAATGCTGAGAAATTCTCAATTTGGCGTAGCATCAGGATGTCTTTCTAATAGCATGGCAACACCCTGTTAACATAATTATATTAAAATTATTACAAGATTCCAATTTTTTAATATAACATCAATGGTGTAAAGGAATGAGATAAATGGTGCAGAGAAAAAAATAAAATGAAGCAAGCTTTTAAAATTCCTAAATTCAACAATTTCACTCACTTGTCCGCCTGCTGCACATGCTGCAATGAATCCAATTTGGCCGTCTTCTCTAACAAGCCTATTAGCTGTGTGCATCGCTAGTCTTATACCCGTTGCTGCGAATGGATGTCCAATGGACAGAGAGCCGCCCCATTTGTTGAATTTAGCCATATCAGGTGCACCCACTTTGGAAGATCTGTTCATGTATTTTTGAGCAAACCAATCGCTGTCCATAGCCTTCAGATTGGCTACGATTTGTCCCTAAATGTCATAAATCGTTAATTTTCAAAATCAATAACCAAATTTGGTTCTTTAGTAAGATAATTACTTACTGCAAATGCTTCATGGAATTCCCAAGTATCAATATCATTGACGGTCAGACCAGCCTTCTGTAAGAGTACTGGAGTACCATAAGCTGGTCCAAGTAAAAGTTGGTCGATAGGATCCTGAGCTACATAAGTGAACTCTCTGAGGTATGCCTTAGGTTTCAGCCCTAATGCTTTGGCTTTTGCTTCTGGCATAATTAAAGCAGCTGAAGCTCCATCAGTCTGTAGTGAAATTATGGATTAAGATCATACTTGTTGCAACTTGATGAAATAAACCTTTTTCTGAACAGATATTTAAGAACATTCTGGTTTTTATCTATTTTGCACAAAATATGATATGACCATCTGTTTATTCATTATACTATTTCAAAATGATATGCTCAAAAAATAGTTCATTGAATCGACACAAATTCTTGAAATTATTTTGTTAATCGAATAATATTATTGCTTTATAGCACAGTTGGGAACCTCAGAGTAAAAAGTAAACCTTGAGATGCATTCACGCATTTGTTATGCAGCTAGTGTTTATGCACCTGTCACATTCTGGCGTAGCGAACTTGTGCCGTATATTTATTCTGTATTGGGATATTGATCTACTCTCCCCTATTCTGATACTAATGGCTTGTGGTCTGTTACAGACAATTCTGGATGCTTGTATTTACATTTTCATTTCGATTTGCGTACCTAAACTGAGTTATTTACTGATTTGGTGGCATTTATTGTTGCTTTGGGGTATCCAGTAATTATAGCTAAGGCAAAATTACGAAAATGTATTTATTCTGAATGGTAGAAATGAAAATCTAACCTATTGCTTACTTCACCTCACTGCGACAGTAAAATGCTTTCCATCACTCTCTAGAGCCTGGTTGATTACAATGAAGTACTACTACGAGTAGAGGCATCTCTATATTTATTTCTTACTCTGAGTGGGGAACAAAAACTCAAGTTAGCGACTAATATAATAATAATATAAAAATAAGTTCTAGTCTTCTTCTTCTTCTTCGCGCGGTGCCTTCCGGCCGAACTGAGGCCTAGTGGCCCATTGTTCACCTACATCGTTCTATCGAGACTCAGACCGAAGGCAGAAATGTCGCGAGCCTGCCAGGAGTGGTCCATCTCACCATAGGAATAGTAGTTGTTGGATTACCTAGGTGTGTGACCTTAACTCAGTTAGGTTGCACAGTTGAACAAAATATGCTCAACCGTTTCATCAGTGCTCCGCACCACCGGCATAGTTAGCAGCTCGTTAATCCCATTCTCTGTTTGTTAAACAGGTGACCAGTCAATGCACCAGTCACCAGACCGAGTTGTTTCCTCTCCAGCAACAGAAGTCTATTGATCTCAGGTCGCGAGGACGGTCTCTCAATGAGAATCCTGGACCACCTCAGCCTACCCCCGCGCTCCATTCCGAGGAAAATTCCCTGTTCAGCCAGCTCCTGAAGAAGCTGCTGACAGATGGGCAGCGCAGGCTCCGGACCAACAATGCTTAATCTGGCTCCCTGCCTAGCCAGTTCATCTGCCTTGATGTTACCAGTATATCCGCATGAGCCGGACACCTGATTACTTTCAAAAAGTTATTAGAAGCCCAGCCCACGCAGAGCTTTCCAGCATGCTTCTACCAAAAGAGAGTCAACCTAACATCAGAAAGAGATTCAGAGTTCCCTGACTGTCGCAACATATGTAAATGTGCTGGCCAGAGTATCCCCTGCGAATATTTCTAGTTCTAGTTCTAGATACCTAAAGGAGTATGAAGACTCAGAATGAATCATTGTTATCAGTGAAATTGGTTGAAATCTATCCAAATTTTATATTACTTCTTCGTTGAAAGTCTACATAATTTCGTGAAGAAAATAACTTACCAAAAATGATGAGTTGGCAGCAGTTAGTAACTGTGCCCTTATGGCTTCACAAAGGCTGGTTTAAGCTTTGCCAATTGCTCCATAGTTGAAACTCTCACTCCATTATCCTTTTCAATAGATTTACTTACTCCAGGTACCTAAAATTGAACTTATGAGAACTTTCATTCAAATTAACCAGATTGCCAACCTTTATTGGAATTAAATCAGTCAAATATCCCTTTTTATGCTTCCTTAGCCAAAGTATGTGAACGGATAGCGAATTCATCTTGCTCTTTTCTTGTAGCTTCGAAAGCTGCTGCCAAACGATCAGCAGAATGGCCCATGGTTTCTTTAGAAGAGAATTCAGACACTGCCGGTAGCTAAACAAAAAAATTAATGTATTTAAGTTATTTTAAACTCAATTTTTGGCAAGTAAGCTCTGAAGTTAATACAAAAATATATAACCTGTGGTAAGAGATCACCTGGTCTAACTTGTCCCAACAAGCTAACTTCTGTCCGACAGTTTTAGCCTTATTGGCCTTCAGCATTATACTCCTAAGTTTTCTGCTGAACCTGATGGGGGATATCTGACATAAATTCAAAACACCACCAGCTACTATAGTATCATAAGTGCACACTAGCAATGAGTCCGATAGCTGTAAAATTAATGTAGTTAATGTTCCGATATTCTTGTCAGCCTTTATTGAAGATTACCTGTTGTTATTGCAACATTGGATGAAATACAAGCCATGGTTACAGTATGGGCAGGAGTTTTATCACTGTATCCTGCACAAAGCATAGCTTCTCTAGCAATATTCGAGGTTTCTACTTCTTGAATAACTGTTCCATATATAACATAATCGACCATTTCCTTAGGCAATCCTGTTTTTTCCAAAATGCCCCTAAAATTTCCTAACTTTAGAAGCTTGAGGGCATGTTAAAGCGAACAACTCCCCTATTTAATTTTTTTTCAATTTCCTTCTATTTACTGATTTAAAAATAAGACTATTTTAAGTTTGAAACAAAAATTTTGATTTATTAGGAAAAACATAGCTTTTACCCACATATTTATTGGGGCTAATGTAAACTTGGAAAGTTAAACAGACAAGATGACCCATAGGTCATCAGTTCAACATTCAAAGCCATAGTCCAAATCTCACTTCTTTTGGCAAATTTACGAAATATAATATTGAAATATAAATAATAGTAAAATAATATTCTCGTCGATATTATCTATAACTCACTTCAAAGAATGTTTGGCTAAATCATAGGCCATCAACTTGGAATAATCAGTTCCAGATATCAGGAAAGGTGTTCGAACTCCATCAACAAGAACAATATTTTTCCCTGTTTTGTCTTGCAACGTTTTTTTCGCATTAATTTGAGGGGTGGTCGACAGCGATCTTACACTACCTAAAAAGTCGAAAAATTAGTTTTTGTTTTCAATACGTATAAATTGGACTTTGGATTTACAATTTCTTTAAACGGTTATAACATTTTTGACCAACTCACCAGAAATTAAAGTATTTATGATTGGAGTGCTTCTTGGAATCATATTGCCGATTTTAGACATCATTTTCCTAATGAAACAAAAAATAAAGTTTTCCTTTTAGACTTGAAAATTCGAAGCAATAAACTATCGCACTAACCTAGACTGACTTGTACTTCAACTTCATTCAGATAGAAATAAATTAATTGACTGGATATAAGTTCAATGCGCATGCATTCGAAGTTTCAAAGGCAGCTTGCTTGACGTCGAGTAAAAAGCAAAATCTGAGGAAGAAAATTATTTTTATAGTTAATTTTCTTCCCATTATCCAAATAAGTAACAAAAAAATCGTTGTTTTAAGTGAATACTTGCACTGCTTGAACAGTGCATGCTCATTTACAATTTAGTTTGTTTCAGTATGCATTTGAAATGCTGAACTTCAAAGACAGCATACAGTAATCTCATCAAATGGAACATTCTAAACTAAGTAACTAAAACTCAATCAATCAATCAATCAATGTTCAATTAGTGGTTAACCATTTCATCATGATCAATGGGCATTTCCAGAAAAAAATCATCTTAGAAATAATGGACCTTCAGAAAATCATATATCGATTATCCGTTTATCAGATTTTCTTAAAAAAAATCATTGAAATCACCGAAATGAGCTAGCGAATTCGAAGGATCAGAATTGGCGGTTGAGTGATGACGTAGGCGTTAGCATTCATTTCATTGGTTGACTGATGAATCACAGTTTACAACGACGCGAATCTGTCACTCTGCTTTGAATCGTCATCCCCACTAATTATGCTTGCAAGTACGTCATCTTGGCGCGACGTTTGAACTTACAAGTATAGAAATCGCTTTTTTATTATTCAATCAAAAATTAATTTCTTGAAATTTTAAGTAAATAATTGGATAGGAATATATTCAACACTACTCCTAATGCTGTCAGATGAAAAAACTCTATATTTAAACATACCTATTGTCCATCTTTCAATTTTTTGAAGTCAACAGTATTTAAACATACCTTCTTCTATTTGATCTTATTATAGCAGAAAATGAATAAATAAGTTCAATATTTAATTAAAAATCTAATGTTTTATTAAATCTAACATATTATCATGTTTTTCATTGCAATGCACAGAGTATAACTTCCCTTAGCATCAATCTCCTATATACCGATTTTCTTGATTGAAAATATTTTACAATAGAAGTATATCTTCAGTTCTTGTACTAATCTCTATAACTAAGGATTTATAAGGACAAGATCAAAAACACAGATCTGTATCAAAATTTCATTCCTCCTTTTCTGTCACCTCCAATACATTCTTGAAAAAACATTTTTGAACTGATGGCAAAATCTTATTACACGCATCAATCAATTTATCCATACAATTTGTTATAGTATCTAGAGATAAATGACCAATTTGATAAAAATTTGTAACTTGCTGATGGGAAGAAAGGTAGCACATAACAACTGTTCCATGCTCTTTCTCAATCTCTGTGTTAAATAAGGATTCCTCGGTCATATCTGGGTCTAATAATTGAGTTTCGCCTTGTATTGATAAAGTTACAGAAGTTACAACATCGAACATTGGTATTCCAGCGGAAACAAGGGCAGCACCTGCAGCAGTTATAGCTGCACTCAAAGGTGATCCATCATTATGCAGTACAAGGGTATGAATGTCCACTTGAAAATTTGGAAACTCGTGCCTACAAACAACAGATTCTAATGCTTTTTTCATTACAGAACTGTATTCTTTCTCTTGGGAATCCCGTTGATGCAATCTTCTTTTAGAACAACTGAATGGAGCAAACTTGAATTCACAGTATATTTCTCCCTTGGGGCAATAGTCTGTTCGGTTTGGAATTTCTCTTGGATCAAATACAGAGGCTTGTACAATTGTTTTTCCCTGTTCAAGATATGCAGATCCTTTAGCATGAGCAATAATACCTGTTTTTAAAACTGAAAAAAAAATATTTCAAGAATTTTCTGCAGACGTGATGAATCATACATACATATTTTCCTATGTTCAAGTAAATTTCTACCATCTTTTCTGAGGCCATTCTCAGAAATACAAGCCTTATATTGCTCAGTCAAACTTTTAGTATTAAGTTTGGTAAATAACTTATAGGGTACTGCATCTTCAGGGCCATTTATTCTTTTGTGGTCGATAGGCATTATGAACTATTAACTAGATATGAAAGATTAAAATAATTGCTTGTAATATACTATACTACACTTACTATTACTTTTCATTCAATAATATATTTTTTCAAATTTCCAAATTATTTGTTTTTTACACAGATCATGAAATATTTTTTTAGGTTCTGCATAGAGTGCAGAAGAAACAGAATGATAGAATTCTGTATCCTTATATTTTGTTATAATAATTAGCTGCTTTCTATTTTTCCAGTCAGGTGGATGGAAATCGTACAAATTAATTACGCCTAACACTCTTAATAATTATTAAATTATTACTCATTAACTCTTTATTTAAAGGCCATAAGTAAATGAAGAGTTGGCGTATGATCTGTGGAGTGGCCGTTTGTTTACATCACACTTGTCATCACAAAACATAACCTATAATGTTGATAATATTTGTTGACTTGTCAAAGATTTTTCCTAAGGTCTAAGGATTTTCTCTTTCTGAGTGTTTTGTTGTCTGAACAAGCTCGAGATGGATAGTGAAAACTCACTGATATATGGTCTTGAATTTCAGGTATGAATAAAGTACTGTTCATACTCGTCTTAATTTTTAATTTCAGGCCCGTGCTTTAGCTCCACTGTTAGCAGAAACGGAAAAATTGAAATTTATTATAGGGACACAATCATTAAAACAATCGAATAATCAGCTTCATTTGGTGGAGTTCAATG